>CM060901.1:1076977133-1079477133 GCA_030737815.1 Allium fistulosum | reverse complement strand
AATACCCTTAACTCTATCAGTCTCTTACTTGTGGTTGGAGGTAAATTATGGAATCTTATTCCTACTCCTTCGATTGATTTTCTTAAAAACTTGATTGAGCCAATCCCTTAGTTAACGGGTATGCTATATTGTTTTAATTATCTACTATGTCAATCAACTCTCTTCGACGTTGATAAACTGCCTTTATCATGTGGAACTTTTTGGAGTATGTCTTTCGACTTCCAGTGAGCTTTAGGTTCTTCTAGAAACTATACTACAACATCATTACTGTATAATGATGTCATGGGGTTCTCAACATTTAGAATCACCCCTAACTTAGTTACATATTTATACATTTATTTACAGTCCCTTTATTGTAGTGTTATTCAAACCGATGTACTTAGCCTTTGGTTGAATCAACCAATATTTATTATTTGGCACATTTCCAACTCAAAGTTCTTACTTAAGATTGAATATGAACTTAGGATTGACACAATATACTCGATGTCACTTACGAAGTTCGAATCCGTGTACTCCTTCATAAGAAGTTCGTTTTTTATAAATAATTCTCTAGAATTTCATAAATACTCAAGAACCTTTTTCAAATATCGTATAGTAATCTTAGTTCAAATCTGATACTTGCTTTATGTATCATATAAGCGAAGTGTGATATTGTAAACAATGTAGCATGTATGATAATTTTTATTTCCATTGCATAAGGAACCCATCTTACATGCTCTATATTAAACAATTCAATATAGTGTCTATGTATATTGTTTTGGGACATTCCCAACATCCTTTATACTACTTATAAAAGATGTATTTTCAAATCCTATACTGAGAATCAAACAACCAAAATAAATTGATTTTAACATGAATGCTTCGTTAACAATCAAATTTTTTTTGTTTGCATATACATTTAGAAACACTTTAGTGCTTATTAATATTCTCACCTACAGACACATGCTTCCTTTGCATTTTGATTGAAAATCAAACTATTTGATTCCTCTATCAAAATACTTGCTTGACTATGATGCTTATTGAATACTAGTTTTGTATTATTTCTTGGATCATATCCATAACCCACAAACTCGCAATTGTTCCCACTGACTTCGAGACACTTTGGTTATTAAGAGCAAACAATATATGATAATTTCTTCAATACACATACACCAAAACACAAAATTATATCAATGTAGCTTATATTCCAACTGCTTTGGTCTTCTTCTTGAAAATACATTTTCGGCCAATGGATCCTAATACTTCGGGTACAACTATCAAAATCATATTTGCTAGTATGCTTGAAATCTATTCTAGATTTGTGCATTATGCCATATGCTAGAGTCAATACTCTTAATGATGTATAGACAATTGAGGAAATTCTTTTCCCGACATTGATAAGAAAATCATAGTTTCTCTTTAATTTGCGAGAGTTCTTATTAGACATTCTAGTTAGTTGTTTCCATTTAGGCTTGGTCAATTTCATTTGATTTTTTGTAATTAGTTTTATCTTTGGATCATATCAAAAACCATTTTATTGCCAATAATTTCTAAAAGAAATTCCTTCATCTTGAAGTGGTGTTTGTTGAAACAACAATTGTTTCTCAATGTAATAGAATAGGTACTCATAAACATTTAATTAATTTCCTTAATATAAGTATAAAACCGATTTAGTTTTTAGTTTATGAGACTTATGTTCATCGCATAAATTGATCAATCGATATTAATCGGTCTTAAACTCCTATGGGGTCGTCCACACAAGATCCCTCATGAATAAGTATTACATGCAATCTCTCAACTCAGACAACTTATCAACCTCTTGACCTTGGAGGTTTCTTATAAACTCTTATCTTATATGGTCTCGTAAACTATGCTTTAGATGAAATTAATTTTAACTGTATGTGCTTACACATAAGCACATGACCTAACCGAAAGAAGTTAATTCAACTTCACTCATCATCGATTGTTCTTTGTCCAATAAAGTCTAATTACTCCTTACCGATACATCTTTATGTATCACCAAGAGGAGTATTGAGATACAATCTTATTCGTTTTAGGTATATTGGGAACCCTATCCAATATACTCACTTATTCGATCAAACTAAATTATTTCATTTCCTTTGCATGTTATGTTTTCTACTTCTGTTCTATATTCAATGAACTTGTCATAAATACATTTCTTGTGAGTTATATATACATGTTCATTTCTATGATAATTCATATCTGAAATAAATGAAGTAGGTGGATCAGTTTTGGTATCATTAGACATTTGAACACATACATCTTTACGTATCAGTTTGAAGCATTCATCAACTATTTTGTCACTCCTACTACATAGATGCTTTGCCCTTAATATTCTGAGATATAATTCATTAGTACCATATGATTCATAATTATATTATTTAAGAATTATTCCTCCAAGATATGATTTGGTTCATAATCTTAAAAATAATTGTTAAACTTTTAGATATTTCTATGTTATGTAGCTAATGAAACAAACAACACTATTATAATAGATTTTTTTTCATAATTAATATTCAAAATATCCATAACAAAATAAAACTATATTTATCTTCAATTAATACTAAATATAGTTATTATTTTATGAGCAATATTTGCTATATTTACGAAAACAATTTTTATGTCTTGATGCATCCACTTTTATGTATTATATGGCATGGTCCAACTATTTCTGCCATTATTATGGTAGCATATGAAATATGAAGCTTCATTTAAATACTTATTATATGTTATTTATTTCTTTTACTGTAACTAGTTTACAATTGAACATTTTTGATCAAATATCTTGAACTCAAAGAAATACCTTTATAGAAAACAATTTTCTATATTATAAAAAAATTGGAATAGAAATCCCACTTCTCATTCCATATTAAGATATTTTAGTATTTTATACAATTCTCATTTTCGATGCCCCTTTATGAAGCAAAATGTAACAACTCGTATTTACATAACAGAGGATCGTAAAAAATTGTTATTTAATCCAGATTGGGCCATATGATGTTATATCTTTGGAGAATGTTGAGTAGTAACATTTTTGAGCTTGGGAAATTTTATTGGATGATTTTACAGCTGAAAAATGTAATTGCTATAACTTTTGGTATGAGCCAAAGTAGGTCCTCAAACTATTTTCATTAGAGAGGTATGATGGTTTTTCTTTCCGTAGAGTGGTTATAAAAGTGATTCGTACTTACTGTTTGGGAGATATGTCTGTTTGAAGTTAGACTGATTTTGGTACAATTTAATGGAAAATTAGTGCGGTTTGGGGGCAAGCTCAATAACCCCTTTCGGATTTGGGGTTATTAAGGTTGAAATAATCATCACCAAATCATTCTCTTTCATCCCAAAATAGATCTAAACCTCCATTAACCTTCTTTTAGCCAAAATCTTCTCTAATCTCTTCCAAATTAAGCTAAATCCTTAGATCTAGGGAAAATTAATAAGGGGATTAGATATAGACTTTCAAATTTACATTTTTGAAGAGGAAATTTAGGGCTTTGCTGTATATTTTTGGATTTGCCTCATTTAGCATGCAAATCATTGCTTTTTGGATGTTTGGTGAGTGATTTATCATCTTGCATCACATTATATATGTATCTATTTGTTTTGACATGTTTTGAACCCGTTTTAAGGTCAAAATTACGTTTTGGAACTATTTTATAACCAATCTAAAGTAAAAACGAGATTTAAATGTGTTTTAGTCGTGTTATTTGGATGCCTAATTGCCTTTACAAGTGATAACTAAGTTATAGATACATTATATAATTATTTGCCATGATTTTTTGTATGTTTGGATGTTGATTGATACATATATGATGCTTGTTTGTATGCTTAAATGGTTACAAATGCTCATCGGAGTAAACTAGAGATTGTGGATGACTCAATGATTGAGGGTCTCCGTGTATAAGAAGTAGCAATGTGCTCTCCAATTTGGTGCACAAATGATGGGAGACTTGTAGACGTAGATTCAGACTTCGATGGATAGATTCTAGGATGTTTAAGTTTGAATATACTACAACATTTTAGTTCAGTGGTCTTGGTCCAGTTAGGGTTTGCTTGGGGTTGGCTTCAGGTCAGGAGGAAGTTTGCTCGGGGTTGACTTTGGGTTCGTTGATGGGAAGAGCCGGACACCAAATGTTGTTTGGTGGTGCTACTGTTCGATGCTGTGAAAGACTAAACAACAAACGTTGTTTGGTGGTGCTGTGGTTTGGGGGATTGACAAGGCATTGGGTTCGGGTGCATCAGGGCTAGCTTTGGGATTTTAAGGACTTGGCATTGGGTTTGGCTAGGGGTTGACCAAGACAGAATTTAGGGAAACTCGAGTTTGGAGAGGCGGTGCTTCGGGATTCTTCATTGTTTGTTTTGGGGCTCTTGTGAGTTACTTGAGGATAAGGTCGGTACCTTAAAACAACTCATGATGACCTTGGATTTTGTATGGTAACAAATAAAGTAACGACGTGAAACTTCGATGTGATAGCTTTGGAACTTGACTACGATGGCTTACAACTTACGTGGGTGTCTAAAGGTGTTTTTATGATGATGACTCGACGATGGGAGTTGTGATGATGATCTACAAGGACAAGTTCAACGATGAGGACTTATGAGTAGAATTATGACTACATTCTACTATAGAGATAATATATAGAATAATGATTGGGTTCCATTATGAAGATGTATGCAAAGGGATCGCTGGTAACTTGGAGGTTTCTAATGTGCTCGTATAAAAGGGATATATAGGGACACCTACAAAGATTACGACTACGTCCAGATCTTACAACTGTGGATTACCCTGGACTCTTACGATGGCAATTCTGGTTCCTAGCCATGCGAAGTGGCATGGATTTGGGCAATAAGAAATTGGGATTTGATTAGGTCTCTGGCTTGTAATTGTGCCATACGAGTTATCATATATCCAATGCACATGAGTGATTGTGAGGACTGTTTGATGGATGCTATGTTTGCCATGGTTGTTTATCAGTCTAGGTTGTTAGTAATATCGACCGGATACCCAGACACTAGATATTGTACTTTGATTATGGTACACCCATATGATGATGATACTAGATTAGCATATATCGATTGTTATGTGTTAACTCTTTGGATGCAGGAACAGGTCAAGTATGGTCCTATATACCCTATATCCTTATTTCTATATATATTTTTTGTAGTAATTTGAGATGATGTTCGCTCAAACCAGACTGTTGTTTGACCTAAGGTTTTATGCTTTGCTTCTTATTGTCTCAGGTACTCTTAAATTAGTAAATTAAGGATAACGGGTCTGGGTAATGCAAGGAGCTATACGAAGTATATGCATGAGGCCACACTTTTATATATCTATACTTTCGAACTTACTATTGCTTATTTCGCTGCGTAGTACTGTGGAGCTACAATTGTACCTGTGCTACTTTAGAGACAGTTATAAAGTTTACTTTGAAGATTTGGGATATACAAATTCTATTATTTCAGTTTTGTATAATATGTGATCTTGTTGCACTCTGATGTTCTTATTTATGGTTCTTTTGATTATATTACTGTCTCGTCTGTTCATGCCTATTTGATTATTATATGTTATCTATGTATTGTGAGATATTCTACAGGTTTTGTGTTTGGATTTTCATTACTTTACACCCTTAACTATCTTCTTGCATTGGCCGAGTACCTCCATGGCACAGTCTATGGGTATATTGGGTATCAAAGTTGTAGGGCGGTCATCACATTTGGTATCAAAGCTTAGGTTGTATAGTTGTACTTAAATCTGTTGGAGATAAGGTAGGAGCGATTACCATAGAATGGATCGAGTGATATGAGGGAGCATACTTATTATATTTTGATTTTTCAAAATTATATAGTAGCATATATAATGTATAAGTTGCATTACATTCACGGACACCACTTATTCCTTTTTGAGAGACTGATCATTCTTAATACAACTTATAAGAATGAGCTAGCAAATGAGGATTGCTGCAAAGGCTTCTATTTCTGGCAAAGAGTAGGGAACAAGCAAATGGGTAGTTGTGAATGCCAATATGTACATTATGTTCAATAACATGATGAGGAACATGTTGTAAAATGCCCAAAGAGTAAATCCTGTTGTGGCTATGGGTGATGGTGCTTCGGTGCAAGCATTGAGGGTTGTGCCAAATTGAACAAGGATTATTCTACTCTGGGTGGCAAATCATTTCTTGGAATGGAATCAACGGTCAAAGTGCATGATTGGTTGGACACCTGCGAATTCATCTTTGAGGATATCGAGTTGGAGATTATGATGAAGAGGAAGTTGGATCCTAGGCAGCTTCAGGAGTGAGCGATGGGGTGGAGGAATGCCAACAAGATTACCACTCTCGAGCATCATATTACCTGGGAGTAGTGTAAGATAAGGTTCAAGGAGAAGTATATAGCCCGCTGCTCAGAAGTCGGTGCTCTTTAAGAAGTTTGCTAATTTGAAACAGGGAGATATGTCTGTATTGGAGTACATGGCCGAGTTCGATATGCTGTTGAAGTACGAACCTACCTTTTATTAATAACCTTGCTCAAGAAAAATGAAAATTTTCTTATGGGCTCAAACGACTACTTAGGAGAGAATTTTGTAGGACATATTGATGGATCCTTTGAGAAGCTGGTAGAGAAGGGTCTTTGACACAATAGTCTATATCTGAAGTCTAGGCCGATTGTTGTTTCAAATGATGAGCCAAAGCCATAAGAGGATGGGGGAGGCAAGAAGAAGTGGAACAAAAATAATAATAGGAATCAACGTAAGAACAAGGGTGGCCAAAAAAAGAGCAAGCAGGAGCCTACTTGCTATAATTGTGGGGAGAAGGGTCATTTTATTAAAGACTGTCAGGCATAAGGTAAGAAGCGCCACAACTGCAACAAGCCTAGGAAAATCAAGAAGGACTATCCAAAACCACCGAGGAATTAGCAGGTTATGTTTGCTTATGCTTTAAACGCTATTTCGGCTTAGTCAAGTGCTCATGGGCGAAGGAGAAGGGGAAGAGCATCATTATACAGGTATCCTTTCTATTTCTGATCTACATGTACGTGTTTTATTCGATATTGGGACTTCGTGTCCCTTCATATATGGTGATTTGGTAGATAGATTGGGGTTGAAACCTGATATGGTTGATAGATGTAATAGCTCGCCCTAAGATGGAACTAAATTCCGACCCAGAAAAGGCCCATCGAATCTAAAACCATCTCAAAGCTGGCTGTTGGTTGGTAAAAAGAACAATACAGAGCTATCTATCTACACAATCAAAGTCTCACAGTGGAAGGATAAAATATAATAATAACAACAGTACTCATCTCATTCAATTTTCAAAATGTTATTTAAAACTATAACAAAACATCCATAATATCAAAAACCGTACATATCTGTAATATTCCAAAATTACAGCATTGTTTTTATTTCATAGGTACATCAGAAACAACAGAAAATAACAAGTAAATAAATAGTCTACTGCCACAAGCCTTATTAATGTCTCCGTTTTTAGCACCGCCCTTCCCATCCTGTGTTGTAATGACGAGGGAGTCAGAACAACATATACTTGGAGAATAAACATCTCGAGCCTCACTACATTAGTACTTGGGCAGTATAATTTAAATAGGAATATGTCTTATATTTTCTACCTACAACATAAATCTTTCCATATATAAGCCCAAAGACTTTTCTCAAACTAAAATAAAGGGCTTTCTGAATATAAGCCCATAGCTAACTTGCTATCAACCTAATACCCATATCTATTGTCCATAATATCCTATTAATGTAATTGATAGAATTCAAGTCACTTAATACCTTTTAATAGGAATTAGGCAGAATCCGACCATTTAATATCTAATTTAAGGTAGGTCAATGTCATTTGCTACCTATAATCCCACGGCGGACTCCTCACTGGTAACTATCTAGCTGATATTGCATGGAATCTCTTCAGCCACTTAATACTTCCTATTGAAACAGGCCCATTCTCAAGATATCCTCTACCATGCCTAATCCATAACCTCGATCATTTACTACTTCCTACATAGAGAAGAGGTAGGCCCTCACAAACCACTTATTGCCTTCAATCTCTGAAGTAGGTCCTTCGTATTATAAACCATACCCCATAGTGATGTCTCATATTAGCCCAACTATTCGTAGATACTGGTAGTCTGATTAGCTTGGGAGATTTACCCTATAGAATCTGGGACTAACCTCGCATCATCGTAGTTACTTATTATAGCTGATGTCTCACATCAGCCCCAAAGTCACACTACTGGTAGGCAGATTAGCTGGGCAGACTTCCATGTGCTTTTGACAGACCTTGCATCCCTATAATTTAATCATAATCTATATCACACTCTACATATATTATCACAAATCTCATAGTTTCCATAATCAAGGCCTTATAAGAAAACTTTCTTATTTTGCATTTAACATTAATTACCTTCCTAAAGGGGATTTAATAAAATCAATAACCTACTTAACTACACAATTATGCATTATAAGTATACATTAATTATGCTTATATATATACGTGCCTAGTAATTTATAAGCATGCGGAATATACGCCCTTAACTAGCGTTTAAATGTCAACTCTATAAACAATTATACAATTCTCACTCCATATTATCAACGATACCGAAATTCAAATATTATATCCAAAAATTCCAACTAATTGACTTGAATACAATTAAATTTTAAACTCAACTTATTACATCAAAACGATGAAATATATTGATAATAGAAACTTATAATCCTGATTTTGTGCTCTATTCAACTTCTGTTTCTCATAAAAATAAACAAAGGGATTTCTATTTAATTATGGGAATAAGCAGTACGAACTACGAATAAAATTCATACTTTACACATTATTCCTTAACAAAAATCCTTGAACCAAATTCAAGGAAAAAGAATGAGAAGTGGAAAAGAAGGTAAAATTATCAAAACTGCAAATCTCCACAATTTCCATTATTTTAACATAAATAATTTTAGATTTCAACCTGGAATTGACATTTCACATCGAAGGAGTTTTTGGGGTTTATAATATGATGTTTTCACAAACAAAACTCCCCAGGCATATTCAAACCCAAACTATACTAATCAATTACTAACATAGAAAAGCTAAGATTTCCATTCACAGTATATCATTAAATTTGCTTCCTTTGGATTTGATATGCCTTTGACAATCTTTATCAGAGATCTTCTTTTTGATATATATATATATATATAGCAAGGGATTTGTAAATATGTTAGATTCAGAAAATTAGACGTTTGGCGAAGAATAGGTTAAGAAAGTAATAAACAAAAATAGATATATAGGATTTCCTACCTGAAACCCTAATATAGTTTTCTGAATCTTTGATGAGACGAACTGACAGTGCTTCGCTAATGTTTTCAAAATATTCTATGAATAAAAGTGAGGGGGCTAGGCTCCTATTTATAATGGTTGAAATGCACCAGAACCATTAGATTTAAGTCATTTTAATAATATGAAAATCCGGACGTTCAAACTCAAAAACCCTGGCCGCCACCTAACAGGGAACGGTCGACTGCCCCTCTACCACCAGTCTACCGCTAGCGGTCGACCGATTGAGGTCAAAGGTCGACCTCTCCCTTTATTTTGGGAACGTTAATTTTGTGCCATTGTTTTATTTATTATATTCCTTAGTTAATATTTAACGTTAATGCTAATTTCAATATTTACTTAACCCCCAAGTCTAATTACTATTAATTTTTGAACTTCAAAATTTTAAAATAAATTATTCATTTGAATTTCAATTCCATTTAAATTATTTTAAACTCGGAAATTTCAAATGTACATAACTTATCCATTTGAGCTTCGTTTTCAACATACTATATATGAAAATTGATCGGAATTTTGTCATGAACGCAACACCACAACTTCCATGGTCAAATTCCAACTTTAGCAAAATTCTCATCTTTACTCCTATCTTATCTACTTTAATTTAACCAATTTATTTATGGTTGATTTTACGGGGTGTTACATTCTTCCACCCCTTAAAAGGGAATGCGTCCCTGAAACCTTTTCTAAGGGGTGAAAAGTGTAACGCGCACTAAACATCCATGTTACACAACCAAGTTATCTACACACCAATCTACTCATCCAAAAGCGCAATGTGATTATGTATTGCAAACATACTATAAATGAGCTCAATCCTAGTATGAGTATGTGACTGTGTTGAATAAGTATGTATGCAAAACAACCTAAACATGCCTAAAAATTTCTACATATGCGCAAAGTGAAGGTGAAAAGTATAGCAACCATCTCCTACAATCCAAATTAGCAACCACGATGCAACCAAAATTTAACTTTGGGGAGGAAAGTTTACCAGAGAAAAGCTTAGAACGAGAAGCACTCATGCTTTCCATCGGATTTCCTCCCCATTATACATGAACCAGCCTAATTTTTTTGTTGCGGAGCTTCCTAGTTCCATGCTCCGCAATGTGTGCAGTGGCACTGGATGCTATTGGCACCATTAAAATATCCCTTAATTAATTGGGCTCTATCACAGTAGTTGAACTATGAAGGTATGTCCTCAAATGTGAAACCGAAAAAAAACATCACGGACTCATGCAAACTTATCTGATAACTCCACACAGTACGTGAGTTTCCTATTTTTCCCAAAATTAGAAAAGGCCCAACAAAATTTGGTGCCAACCTTCCTGAATTTCCAAATCTTATGACCTTCACACGCTGCCTAATCAACTCTATCTTTCCAAAGTCTCACAAATTAAATCTGGTCCAAGTAGGATTTTGTCGGTGGTTTCCCACCAACAATTTGACGGTCTACATGGCCTTCCATAAAGCACTTTGAAGGGGGCTATACCAATTGTTTATTGTTGATTTTTATTATATGCAAATTCTACTAAAGGTACGTGTTGCTCCCTGTGCCTCCAAAGTCCCTGATGCAAGCTCTTCTACAAATCCTCCAAGATCCTATTCACTCTTTCAGTTTGTCTTTCGGTCTGTTGGTGGTAAGTGGTGCTAATGCAATTCCTAAAGCTATCTGCAAACTCCTCCAAAATTCGCCAGTAAATAATGGGTTCTTAAACTAATGATGCTAACCGAAATTCCATGAAGTCGATCACCTCATTGATATAAATTTGTGCTAAAGACGCTATGGTTTCATTACTTCGAATGGAAAATTCTACTACCTTCTTCTTCATCCTTGTCCAATAAAAATTTCTCTTCACGTCCATGTTCATTTTGTCTCTTTGTTAAATGGTGACATTTTACAAACTAAAATTTATTTTTCCCAAAATCCTAAAGTTTCTGGGATCAAAGCATTCTTTTATTTTTGGTTATTTAACCTAATTTCTTAATTAACTTCCAGTCTTACCCAAGGTTTATTGGTAGTTAAGTGTCCCTATAAAATTTCTATATTTACGTTCTTCTCAACATACACACACAAATATATATATATATATATATACATACATACATATACATATATATAACAGCAGTTCAATCCCATCCAAAAACCATCATAGTGATAAAACTAGGATATATCTTATACCACATCCTATGCCTTTCCAATAACTAAGAGAGACAACTAGTGATTACAACCCAACATTTATAAAAGAAATTTTTTCTAGAAGATTCTATTTAACATCAATTGGTGTAAATGGTGTTGAGGTCCTAATACTCCTTATTAAACCAAGATAAGCATTTCTAATATATCATTCCACTATCGCCCACTTTCCTTGATTTTCGTTCTTGATTTCTAATAAATGTTGTCCATCCATTGTTTTAGTGAATATAACCATTATTGTCCAAATTTGAACCATCTCAAATCAATACTCATCTAATTCTCTTTAATATTCTTACAAAATTCAAAATCCATTTATTACTCCGATTCAATTCCTCCACAAATGCAATATTAAATTTCCCTAATCAATCCCCGCTTAATTCCTTTCAACACTTATGAATTACAAATGTATTGCCGGTTAAATTTGTAATTAATGTCCATAAATCCTAATCAATTAATTACTAACTAATTTGTATCTAATCGTAAACTATGTTATATATATAGTTGTTAAGCGTGGTTATACGTGTATACTAATTTATAAACTAGAACACTTATTTCCACATTTTTAATTTATCAGAGCTATTCTTCTAAAAAGGATTACTGTAATAATTTTCCATAAATGAATATTTTCTTTGTTTGAGAAAACTAAGGGATTATTTCTTTCTTTTACTGAAATAGACGGTGTAAAGTATGAAAAAGAATATCCATATCTTACACATCTCTTTCCCTTTTTGGTGCAACCCTTGTTAATTCAAACAACGCATTTTTACACATTTTTTGGAATTGGATAAATTATGTAAATTACACTGAAACTGCTTTAAATAAATCAAAATATAGAAATTTACATTCCAAGTCAACTAGGGCAATCTCACTTACAACCCAATTATAAATCTGGAATATCTTCATAATTTTTACCGATATTCTACAATTAAATATTAGGGACCGATTTCAAATTTCCAAATCAGGTTTATATATTATTCCTATTTTTTAAACCTTTACACTGTCTTACCAAGGTAGTGATCCCGATCTACTACATATAAAAATTTCATTTAGTTCTCGTTATTATTTCAAACTAAAATTTCATAATTATAAAGTACTTTGCCCAAAACATTTATCTTTAAATATATACCTTGAAAACCTTTTTTGTCAATTTCAAAAAAAAATTAGTTCCCAAAATGAGTAAAATAATTTTCCTTCGCAAATACTTTTTTCACCAAAGATTTATTCTTTCAAAAGGTGGACTTTTCATGCATAACATTCAAACTTTGCTTCATTTTCAAAAGGAACAATGAAAAGTTTCCCATTTTAATCACTTCCTATAACCAAGGCTTTCTTCTTTTGAAAGTAGGATTTTTGTCCCATAATATTCAAAAACTCAATCATTATACTAAGTGATCATTCATTTCAAAAAAAGATTCAAAATATCTTGTATAACTTTAAACAATGAAAAGTGGAGCAGAAAATGATAACTTCCATCCTATTATTTTCCTCTTATGTTATTTCTAACAATATTACTAATCATTCTTCAATAAATTCCTAATGTTATTACTATTTACCTCAACTGTCATTTTCCGCATTTCCTTATATAGGAATGTTCCTCCTACCTACCTTATCGAGCATTCTTAACCTTCTATTCTTTCTATCATATTCTAATCAAGTTTCGTTTCCATTTATACACCTATTTTAAAAGAATTTTAAAGAAAAGAACTTCCAATTTTATAAAGTGGGAAAAATAACCAAGTCTAACCTACATTATACTTTACATTTATTACGAAAATGAAAAATCCCTTTATCAAAACAATCTTTAGACCAAAAACTTTTTGGCTCAATAAATTTTAGACTTATTTCAAGAATGCAAAGCCTTTTGAGTTAGAACTTTTTAACTTAACTAATTTATATATTATGAATTTCCAAATTTTCCAGCTCTTCTAAAATACCAACTTCCAAATTTATAAAGTGAGAAAAATCATTAGATCCATCATACGACCTATTTATTTCAAAAAAGAAGAATCCAGAAATTGAAAACTATTTAACTCAACTAAGTTTTAAACTAAAAATTTCACAAATGAAAACCTCTTTTCCACCACTCTTTTAAATTCCATCCATTTTCCAAACCTTTCACTAAACAATTGATAGCATATTTCCAAACCCGACTAAAATCACTTTTCTTTCAAAAAAAGAATTTCAACTTATGATACATAAGACCTTCATTTAATAATCCTTTGAAAAAGCCCATTCAAAACATTTCAAGGAATTTATAAAAATCTTTTTACTAAATTCTTTCTCATGGAGTTAGATCTAGAAATTAACTTTAATTGTTCCTTCTTTTGAACTTTCCTACTCGAGCTTTAAAGAAATCTGGTTATCTTCTTGTACTGATTAATGTACATCTTACTTCTGGATGTTTAAAAGTATTTTGTCTTATAATATTTAATTAATACCTAATATGTTATTCTCTATTTCTATAAATGTCAATTGTCCATAATAAATGGTTATAATTCTAACGGACAATTCTTAAAGACATTTATTCATTCATTCTAATTTTACCTATTATGCCTTTCTTATCTCTCTACAATTTCTCTAAATTTAGTCCATTTACATCCTCATTAAATTTTTGTAACCCTCTATTTATTCCACATTTATTAATCCTTGGATTTACAATCTTTCGCAATTACATTTTCTATCCCCATTATTTAGTTGGTGATTTATGTTAATGTTCTAACTACATTTAATGTGAACATCGACGTGTATTACGCTTATAGAGTTCACAATTAAAAAGAAGTCTAGGTCAACAAAGGAATCGAATACCATTCAGCTTCTGGGGTGCTTCCATATATTGCGCTCAAGCTCTTCTTAGTCAACTCCTTAGGATAAGACCTCCGCCCTATAGGTAATCCGGGCAAGAGTATAAATTTAAATCTATTTATTTTTTCAACTCATAGTCGCTTCGCCCATCCTTTCTGAATATGGTCGCAACTACCTTTATAATTGGAATTTATAGAATTAGGCGTATCATCAAAATAAGTATATATATTTATATATAGTAGAGTTTTTGGAAAATACTTTCCAAAAAACAAATATGTCACTCATACATATATGTTTCCCCGTTGATTGGGTAACCTAGGCTGTGATACTAAATGTAACAACCCGTCTTGAAATGAATCTAATTTCCGACCTAGAAAAGGACCATCGAAACTTAGGACCATCGAAAAGCTAGTTGTTGGTTGGTAAAAAGAAAAATACAAAGTTATTTATCTACACATTCAGAGTCTCACAGCGGAAGGATAAAACATAATAACAACAGCGGTACCCATTTCATTCAAATTTCAAAATGTCCTTTAAAACCATAACAAAACATCCATAATACCAAAAATCGAACATATCCGCAATATTCTAAAATTAATATTGTTTTTATTTCATGGGTGCATCAAAAACAACAGAAAATAACAAGTAAATAATTAGTTTACTAGCACAAGCCTCATCAATGTCTCCGCCATCATCATCGCCCTTCCTAACCTGTGTTATAATGAGGAGGGAGTCAAAACAATATATGTCTGGTGAATAAAAATTTGGAGCCTTACTACATTAGTACTTGGAGAGTATAATTTAAATAGGAATATGTCTTACATTTTCTTCCTACAGCATAAATCTTTCCAAATATAAGCCGAAAGGCTTTTCTCAAACTTGTATAAAGGGCTTTCCAAATATAAGCCCATATCTAACATGCTATCAATCCAATAACCCGTATTTATCGTCCATAATGACCTACCAATGTAAGAGATAGCATTCAAGTCATTTAATACCTTTTAATTAGGCAGACTCCAACCATTTGACATCTTATTTATGGAGGTCCACGTCATTTACTACTTATGATCCCAAGGCGGACTCCTTACTAGTAATTATCTAACTGACATTGCACAGAATCACTTTAGCCATTTAATACTTTCTATTGAAGCGAGCCTTTTCCTGAGATATCCTCTACCATGCCTAACCAATAACCCTAAATATTTACTACTTCCTACATAGAGAATAGGCAAGCCCTCACACAACCACTTATTACTTTCAATCTCTAAAGCAAGTCCTTCTTTTTTTGACCCGTACCCCACGGTGACATCTCACATTAGCCTGACTATTCGTAGGTACTGTTAGCCTGGTTAGCTGGGCAGATTTACCCTATATAATTTGGGACTAACCTCGCGTCATCATACTTACTTAATATAAGTGATGTCTCAAATCAGCCATAAAGTCACACTGCTGGTAACCAGATTAGCTGGGCAGAGTGCCATGTGATTTTGATTGACCTCGCATCCTTATAACTTAATCATAATCTATATCACACTCTAAATATATTATCATACATCTCACGGTTTCCATAATCAAGGCCTTATAAGAAATAAGAATATTTTCCCTTTAACATTATTACCTTCCTAAGAGGGATTTAATAAAATTAATAACCAATTTAAGTATGTAATTATGCATTATAATTATACATTAATTATGCTAATATACACACACGTGCACGCGCCTAGTAATTTCTAAACATGCGGAATATACACCTTAAACTAGTGTTTAAATGTCAATTATGTAAGTGATTATACAAGTCTCATTCTATATTATCAACAATACCAAAATT
Source organism: Allium fistulosum (assembly GCA_030737815.1). NCBI lineage: Eukaryota > Viridiplantae > Streptophyta > Magnoliopsida > Asparagales > Amaryllidaceae > Allium > Allium fistulosum. The sequence continues at coordinate 1,079,460,977 of CM060901.1, read as the reverse complement.
TCAATATTCATATCCAAAAATTCATATTAATAGACTTGTATATAATTAAAAGTTAAACTCAATTTATTACATCAAAATAATGGAATATATTGCTAATGGAGACTTATAATCTCGGTTTTTACGCTCTATTCAACTTCTTTTTCTCATAAAATAAACAAAGGAATTTTTGTTTGGTTTATAGGAATAAGCAGTGCAAACTATGAATAAAATTCATAGTTTACATACTATTCCTTAATCAAAATCCTTCAGCTAAATTCTAGGAAAAAATGAGAAATGGAATGAAAGGTAAAATTATGAAAACTGCAAATCTACACAATTTCCATTATTTTGACATAAACAATTTGAGATTTCAACCTATAATTAACATTTCGCATTGGAGGATTTTTGGGGGTTTATAGTATGATGTTTCGCAAACAAAACTCCCCAGGCATATTCAAATCCAAACTATACTGATCAATTATTAAATAGAAAAGCTAAAATTTCCCCTCACAGTATATTCTTAGGTTTGCCTCCTTTGGATTTGACGTGCCTTTGACAATCTTTATCAGATCTCTTCTTTTCAATATATATACAGCAAGGGATTTGTATATACGTTAGATCTAAAAAATTAGACATTTAGAGGAGAATAGATTGAGAAAGCAATAAAAATAGATATATGGGGTTTCCTACCTGAAACCCTAATAGAGTTTTCTGAATCTTTAAAGAGACGAACTGATAGAGCTTCGCTAATGTTCCTAAAATATTTTGTGAAAAGCAATGAGAGGACTAGACTTCTATTTGTAGTGGTTGAAATGCACCAAAATCGTCGGATTTAAGTCGGTTTAATAATAAAAATATGGACGTTCAAACTCAAAAACCCTAGCCGCCACATGATAGGGAGCGGTCTACCGCCCCTCTACCACCGATCGACCATTAATAGTCGACCGATCGAGGTTAAGGGTTGACCTCTCCCTTTATTTCGGGAGCATAAGTTTTGTACCGTTGTTTTATTTATTATATTCCTTAATCAATGTTCAATGTTAACGCTAATTTCAACCTTTACTTAAACCACAAGTATAATTACATTTAACTTTTGAATTTAAATTTTTTAAAGTTAATTATTTATTTAAATCTGAATTCAATTTAAATCATTTCAAATCCGAAAGCTTCAAGCGTCCATAACATTTCCATTTGACCTCCGTTTTCAATATATTATATATGGAAATTGATCGGAATTTCGCTACGAACGCAGCGACACAACTTTCATGGTCAAATTCAAACTTTTGCAAAATTTCCATTCTTACCCCTATCTTATTTAGTTTAATTTATCCAATTTATTTATGGTTGATTTAATGGGGTATTACAACCGTCCTTTGATTGTTACAAACCTTGTTGGAGGATCGACTAGCCTTTGCATTGTTTATTGATTTATCAAGCCATGGATGTTTATTTATTTATGATTACTTTGCTTTGGGTTTTGTGAGGTTTGGTATTATTCTGAGGATGGACTGGCTATAGAGATACGGAGTAGTGGTGGATTGTGAGAGGCCATTGGTGATGATAGTTATGGATGATGGGCATAGAATGGAGTTAGGCTGCCTACCGGACGACGAGGTGATGGATAACTTTGTGTATTTGCTAGAGATCCCATATGATGAGTTGTCATCTATTCCTACAACTAAGGAGTACCAAGACATATTTGAGGAGGTGACCGAATTACCACACATAAGGAGATTGAATTTCATATAAATTTGGTGAAGGATGCCAGACTAATCGTTATGCCATTGAGGCATATGGCGTTGAAAGAGCAGAGGGAACTAGAGGTGCAAGTGAGTGACCTATTACAATGAGGGTTCATTTGATAGAGTATATCAGAGTGGGATGCACCTGTAGTATTTTCCAGTAAGGTGTATTGCTCTTTGAGATTGTGTATTGATTACCGTGAGGTAAATAAGGTGATGAAGAAGAACACATATCCACTCTAATGTATTGATTACTTGTTCGATTAGCTCTATGGTGCCAGGGTGTCCTCTCAGTTGGACATTGCGATAGGGTTTCTTCAACTAAGAGTGGGGAAGGTGAGTGTGCCAATTATAGCATTTTGTACGCCATAGGGATTCTATGAGTGGTTGGTCATGCGGTTTGGGCTAACCAATGCACTGGGATAATTTGTTGACTTCTGAATCATGTATTAAGGGATCAACTAAGTAAGTTTGTACCTTTGTTTGTGGATGATATCCTTGTTTAACTCGTCACATGGTGGGATTTGTTTTTTTTCACGTTGTTTCATGTATGTTTCAGACAACGAATCCAATTGATCATTGTAGATTTTGTCCATTTGTTCTATAAAGTCCAATTTGTAGTTATTAACTTGTGAATTTTCGATATGGATTTATGGAGAACAAAAGATTTCACTCGTATCGTAGTCGAGATTATTACCATTGCCAAAATTATTTGAAAAGTGGATCACATTTTCGTTTTGATTTTGAAATTCATTTTGGAGTTGAAAATTGAATTGGCATGGGTTATACTCGAAATTGTTTGCATTTTGAAGTGAATTCAAATCTTGATTACTTTGAAATCCTTGACTCGAGTTATTACACAAATATGAATTACACAAATCATTTGTCATTTAATTTTGTTCTGTAGAGATTTCAAGTAAAGATGAAATGTTATTTTCAAGAGTCGAAGGTTGATCGGTATTTTGAAAATTTTGTGGTTCAAAATTCAAATCGTTTAAACAAAAGTTGTTGTTAAAATATCCATACGAATTTGGAGTGAAATCATATGGATTATATTGATTTTCACAACTATTGTAAAATTCACGTAAGTGGGGAAACTTGGACATTTTCAAGAATGTTTTTGGGTTTTTTTATAAAGGAAAAATATTTACAAATAAAATTTATTTTTCAAAAGGGAAATTGATTTTGTTTTGTTGTTTTTTTTTTGGTTTTTTTTTTCAAATTTTTTTTTGTTTATTTTTGAAAAGGTTTTATTTTGGTCTTTTCTATATTTTTTTGGATTTTGAAATTTCAAAGAGAAAGGATTTAAAAATTTCAAAGGAAAAGGAATATTTACAATTTTTTTTTAGTTTTGGATTTTGAATTTTTTTTAAATATGCATGAACTAATGCAACTAAATGAATGCAGTGGTTAATTATAAATGATTTATCCTAAGTTAACCCAAAATTGTATAATCACACTTTGTCTTAATTCAACAAGATAGTTCTCAGCCAGGTAACAAACAGGATTTATCGGTGCACCACGAATCATCGTAGCAATGCAGTCGAAGGTTTAAGTACCTTCAGAGAAACAATTCAGTATAATATTTACGAATCACCGTAATATTTATAACTGATTATTGCTCTGCCATAGCCTAGACACCAAGAAATTAAATTGTTCAAAGAAGACTACTTGTCAATATACAATTAAGTGTTATCGTTGTCTAACTGTTATTATTAATCAAAATTCTAGGATGAAATGCAAAGCTGAAATTAAATGTGTATTAACAATGCAACTACGAATGAATTTTTGTTTTTGAATTTTTTTTAAATGCAAGCAAACAACAATGCAAAGCAACTAAAACAAGAGATGAGGGGATACCAGAGCGTGCAGAATTATTAGCAATTATTTTAAAGAAGCAATTTTTTTAAGCAAGCAAGCAGAACAGTTTTAGCAAGCAATTCTTCCTTTATTTCCTACTTTGGCAACCTGAAAATAAAAACAAGATATATACAGTTTTTTTATTTTATTTTTATACCAAAGAAGAAGTAAAACAAACCAAAACAAAACAAAATAAATGAACAAAACAAAATAAACAATTGAAAACAATTCCCTTTTTTTTAAGTAAATCAAATGAAAAACTAAAAGAACTAAAAACAATTAAAAACAACTCTCTTTTTGTTTTTTCTTAATTTTAAAGAAAACAAACCCTAAACAAAGCAATTTTTTAACGAAAAGTAATGAGGTGAACTTGACTTATGCAAAGAAGGCAACTAATAAAACAAAGCTAATTCAGCCCGTTCCTACTTTTTTTAAAAAAAATTGATGTCACTCAACTCTGCAAAATAATACCCGGCCCATTATACAAAAATTCAGAGCTCATAAGAACTTTCCACATTTCATACTTCACAAAAGAAAATTTTCACTATTAAAAGAAAAAAAAGGAAATGGTTCCTCGGTTCATCAATCAAAATTCCTCAATCCAAAATTTTAAAAGACCTTTCAAGACCTCAAATTCTCCTCAATCTGTTAAATTCCGCGGTTGGTTTTGGATGGATGAATTAGGGGATTTTTTCGCGGTTGATTGATTAGGGATAGTGATTTTGGAGGATGTGCTTGGGACATTCGATGATTGTGGTGATTGGTGATTTTTGGTTCCGTTTGCTTCGTATTGGCCGTGTTTTGGGGAATTGGGTAATAGGACGTTTCGATTTGTTCTGATATGTCGAGGCAACGTAGGTAATAGATAGAAGTGGATGTATGGTGGTTGCTATGGATTTTCGATTTTGGGGTCGAGGTTTCGTTCGATTATCGGCGGTTGCGTGCGTTGCTGTTTGGTTGCGATTCAACTCGTGGTGGTTGCGAACTGGCAGTGGGTATTCAAGGTTGTCAGGTGGTACAGTTTTTGAAATATAGGTAGAGGAGGGAAGTTGTGCACTGATGTTTGTTGATGGAAGATGGCGGTATATGTATGTAGGCATTAGTAGCAGATAGTTGAACTAGTGGAGTGAAAGGATGATGGATGTGCTGCTTCTTGTTACTGTGAGTGTTTTTTTTATGAAGATGCTGCTGTTAGCCGACTGAAGGAGGGGGATGTTGTTCGACAGTTTCAGTGAAATGTATAAAGTGAGTGGTTATGGGTACTGCAGTGCAATATAATTGATGGTCAGTGCTATGGGTTGTTGAGTAGTAATAGGGGGTGTTGAACTGGATGATTGGGTAATGGGCAAGTCAGATGGTTTGAACAGTGTAGTGGTTAACAGAGAGTTAATGATGTGAAGGAGGTGATATCAGTGGCGATGTTTAGAGATTGAATGCAAGGTGGAAATGTAGAAGTGGGTTTATAGTGAGGAGGATGTAATGTGGTAAGAATTGGTAGTGGTGATGCTTGTAGGTAGCAGGAAGTTGATGTTGCGATATGAAGCAGACAGTGGAATAATGGTATGTGCAGGCAAGTGTGCAAGTCAAGTGAATGTTGTATATGGGATGATCAGTGGAGTTTGTAGAGGAATGTTGTCAACTATATGGAGCAGTTTTTGGAGGTGGATGGTTAGAAGATAGTGGCCGAGGGTAGTGGATTGTGTGCAACATGGTTTAAGGTGGTGAAATGGAAAATATGGATACGGAAGCTGATGCAAGTTTGCAGTGTTGAGATGTCAAAGTAGGGGAGACTGTTGTGGAATGATCATGGTAATTTAGTCAGTTGTTTGATGGTGGTCTGCAAGTGAAATATTGTAGAAGTGAAATGAAGGCAGAGAAAGTTTTGTGTTGTGGGTTTTGTGAAATGAGCAGTTTTGTAGAATGGTTGTATGGGATAGAGCGGGAGATGAGCTGCAGCAGTGATACAGTCTATGATATTGGCAGAAGTTAGCAAGTTGCAGTGAGGAGTCGAGTTTGAATGGGTTATGGCAGAGGATGGTTTAGATTGGTGGATGGAAGTTGGGGGGTTTGAAGGTGATGGTTGATGTTGTTTGGCACTGATTGTCAGTGGAAGTGGTACTAGAGGTTGAAAATTCTTAGCAGTAGTGAGTGGAGGAAGGCGTTGTTGAAATTGAGAGGAGGAAGTGGTTGGTCTATTGATGGTTAGCAGTTTGAGTAGTAAGGATGTTAGTTGCACAGTGATCAGAGGAAGATGATGGTCAGTGTGTAATGTTTGATGTATGCTGATTTTTGAAGTCAGTGGCAAGAACAAAGGCGAGTTGTTGGATGTTTGAGTGTTCACAGAATTGAAGTAGTTTGATGGTTTGATAGTTTGGGGAGTACTTGGGGTTGTGTAGTAGTTTAAAAAATGGCTGGAGCTTGAAGTGATACTGTCAGCAGTTGATGGTTTGGAGATTGAAAGACAGAAGTAAGTGTAGTTTGTGGATAAGCAAATGCACAGAGAAAATGCACAGTCAGAAGTTGCACAGAGCAAGACAAGTTTGTGGAAAAGTAGGGCAGTGATGTTGTAATGTGTACGGAAATTTTTTTTTCTTTTAGAAATTGAAAATGTATAGAAATGCAAATGGAAATGAAATGTAATTGAAAAATTGTGATCGAAATGTAAACAAAATTGAAGTGAAATAAAATGTAATGTTTTTTTTTCTTTTTACTATGCAAATGCAAAACAAACAATAAGAAAACAAGCACACAAAAATCAAACACAAACACAATTTTTTTTCTTTTTTTAAATGCAAACACACACAAAAATAATTTGAAGACTAGAGAATTAAAATCAAAACGATTCCCTGGCAACGGCGCCAAAAACTTGTTAAGACGACTAAATGTCTATCGAGTTAGAAAATAACCGAATAAATTATGAAATAAAAATAACCGCAAGCGCACGGGGTACTATTGAAGTACGTGGCAAGTACGGGTCGATCTGCAGGGAATTGATGATTTTAAAATTCTATTCAATCAAATTAAAACAAAGTCGAGTGAAAGTTAAGCTAGAGAATTAGAAAATTAGCTAACTAACTAAAAGAAAAGATATGCAAATATAAGAGTTAAATGACAATTTAGAGAATAAATCCACTCTCTAGGTCATGTAGTTCAACACATATGAAATCATGATCTCTCTTTTTATGGTCATTAGTGCTTTAATTGATGTGCCTATCATAAGTATGGCATATTTGTGCTATTAGTTAGCCAACATAAGCCATCAAACTTTGACACACCCCTTAAACCACTTACTAACTTTCATGAACTTGACAATGAAAATGAAAATGAAATCTATTTTAAGTATGGCCTATTAACTATTAATTAGAAATATAGACCATCAAATTTTAATTTCAAATCACTTTCTTATGCCATAATCATATTTTGATGAAGAGGCATTTTTGTTAGTGATTGTTTGAGCATAGCCTATTTGATGTCACCAATATAGGCTATCAAATTCAAATCAAGAACAACAAATAAAACACTTCATTGATCATCATTAAGCACAAAAAGAGAGCATGAATTAACAAATAGTTGAAGCTACATAATTAGAGAGCTTCATTACCCTTAAATTGAAGGGGTTTAGCCTCTCATATTTGTCATTTGATTAACAAATGTAGCTAGCAACATGAAAGCAAAAGGAAAGGAAAATGAAAGCTAATGAAAAGAGAAGCTAATTAACAAGAATTAAAACTAATCTACTTTGCATGAATGTAAATCTGCACTACCAACATCAAAGTAAATGAACAAGTAATTAAATTGCATAAGAAAAAGAAAGGAAATTACATGTAAATAAAAATGGCTAAGTAGCCATGAAAAAAGAAGAAGAGAGCTTGTCTTTTTATTTTGAGCCTAAACTAAAACTAAGAGGAACTAAGAAGGAGGGGGTTACATGAAACATAAGGGGTCTTTATACATGTATGAAACCCTAATTCATATTTTTGGAGAATTCCCAAAATATCCTTGAGAAAGTGTGGAGGCCAAGTAATCATTAGCTTATACTAATCATCATTTAAGTGTACATGAAGCCATTAATTCCATAAGCAGGTGCATTAGCCTCTAATTTGTACATTAAGGTAGGTGGGTAGGTGGGGTCCTCCATTATCATGCCTTTGAATTATTTCCATCTTCATTTCTTTAACTTCACTCTTGTGCATGCATACATCTTCATGAAAACACTTGTATATGAAGCCAAATTCCTATAAAATAATATAAAATTTCCAACTAAATTTTCTCAAATTAATATATGCACAAAAATGACCATTTTGCCCTTGGATGAAGATGAATATTAAACGATTTGAAAATAATATGAATTTTGGTTTAAATAAGTTAAAATACCCGATATGGTCATTTATTTAATTTAAATAGATTAAATATGGTAGTAAAAATATGCACATTTACGTTCACATCAAACACCCCCATACTTATCTTTTTATTCGTCCTCGAATAAAGAAAAACTACGATAAATCCGTTTTCGTAGGGAGCACGATTGCATTAAGCGTATGCAACAAGCCGTTAAACCTCTGGGTGTCTCCAGTAGGACGAGTGTTGTCTCGTGAGGGTTTTCATCGGATATTACCCACAAAATCGTTCATTGTAAATATTTTCATTCATCCCATTGTAAATAAATCGACACAAATAAGTTAAATATAGGTTTCGGTCATTATCTTGAAAATTTATGTCATTTACTCATCAAAATTTCCAATGAAAGCGAAGTTATCATAACAAATAGACAATAGTTTAACTCGTTGTTTCGGCTGATAACAAAGTGTAACTATGAAACAGATCCTTAGTTGATTATCAAAGTTTATCAAAATGGTATTTTCATTTCTTTTCAATAACAAGTCAAATCAAATAAGTTCAAATATTGCTTGTATTTCAATTGCTTACTCTCTCCATTTTTTTTCTTTTGAAAATTAGATTGATATTTACATATACCTAACTCAGGTAAACTGAGGCCAGATATATTACCCGTGCACTGCCTTTCGGACTGATGTGAGGGTAATACAGAGCATGGCAAGTGAACACTTATCGACTGTATGCGTTATTAAAAAGAATTTTTATATACATACACCTAACTCAGATAAACTGAGGCTAGATATACCGATCGTGCACTGCCTATTAGGCTTACGTGAGAAGGGTACAGAGCATGGCGAGTGAACACACGAGTGTGGACACATGACTCTAGGTGTTAAAAATATATACATATATACAAATGTTTTTTTTCTTTTTTTTAGAAAGAGAGAGTTTTGCAAAATCATCTTAGCACCATTTAACTTAGAAGACAAAAAATGTTATATCCTTTACTTTAAATTAACCACTTTAAAACAAAGACTTCAATTAGAATATATTTCATAATTATCTCCATGAGTCTTCCTATATACTAGTTAAACCATCGTTATTTGCAATCAAACTTTATTTTTATTATTGTTGAGACAAATAAATTTTTCAAAAATTTCAATTTAATTAACCAAAACCATATATTTATCCTATAGTGTTTCTTTAAAAATAAATCAGAAATGCTTTTAGAAAAAAATTGTTTTTGAGATGTTTTTTTTAATTTGGAAAGGAAAATTAAAAATAAACTATAAAAAATCGAAAATGATGATGAGTCTCCCCCACACTTGATTTTGATTGTGTCCCCACAGTCAACCCAAGTGGAAGGAGAAAAATAAAAATAAAAACATGACCTTTATTTAAATGAAAATTAACGATATTTACACGAGATCAGAAAGTATATCATCAAAAAGTAAATGAAACGGTCTTCCAAAGACCAATTCATTTGTCTCGTCAATTATGCGAGACACAGCTCAAGCGCAAAAAATAAAACTGTAAAAGTGTAGCGATCCTGAACTCGGCCTTCGAAAATCGGCACCCGTACTTCACTTGTACTCAAAATGCCGCAGATTCAAACGCCGAATCTGGCTCACCGGAGCTTATAACACCATTAAGTATAACAACACAGCGGAAGAAAAAAAAAAGATGATATCATATACAACTCCAATGAATACAATATCCAGAATGATATACAACAATGATATCAATATGATATAAGAATATCAGAGATAAATAATGATACAGCGGAAATAACAGAAGTGATAACTCCAAATGATCAGTCAGAGAGGCTGAGTCCAACCACTCCAATATCAAGCTTGAACCACCATCACGATCCACAAAGATAATCAAGGTCAGTGCATGAACTCCAGACACTGAACTAGCTCCAAATAATCCACTAAACCTGACTATTTGAAAAGAAACCCAACTCTAGACTGCCAGTGTGGAAATTATGGGCACCCAGAGTTTAGGAAGGGAACAATAAACTCCGAGTCAGTCGTGGGACTGGAGTGAGTAACAAAAACAGTTTATCTTTAAAACAGACAACAAAAGAACTTTAAACATTGAAATCCGCAATGCTTTTGGAAAATGAAACTACCATAAGACCTCCCACCACACACACAATGCAAACGCAGAATTGGAGGAGATTTCTTCTTATGATAGTCAAACATGCTTACTACGCAAAACAAACTCTTTTGATATTATTACTAGTGCATAGTGTACAAAATCATTTCGAAAATACAATATTAATCTTAGCCAGCATAGGTACCATTATATTATGCCTGCTATAGCTACCATTTTAAATGGTAGGTTCTACAACTAAAACCGTAAAAGGCTCGTATTGTTTCTTTGGATTTTCCAACAAATGGTCAGGCTAAGGAACTTCCTACTGCCAATGGGTACGCCTCTGGCAGGACGTCCCAAGAACTAACTAGCTCTCTGCCAACACAAGGCCCGGTTACCTCTTACACTAGATAACTACTACACGAATATGCCACCCCCGGTCCTTTGGGACCTTTATCCGAGGGCCCTCGATCACAAAGCAACAATCACACAGTAAATGAGATTGGAACAACCACATAGGTAAATATCTGGGCTCCATACCATGATACGACCTTTTTCCAGAAGGAAATGACATACCCTAAAGGGCGCGACCCTCATAACCTTGCCGCATCATTCCTGTTTCAACCATTTCCGGTCTGTGAGGCTCGATGAGGTTTCGTCCACAAAGCTACGCTTTTCCACAAAGCCATGCTTTGATCAACAAATGATCAGCAACACACAGCAGCACTCAGCATGCCACACTACCAAATTGGGAGTATATCACTGATAACCTTCAACTACATAACCTCTGAGCTCGTACGTCTCAGAGAAGGGTGTTAAGCTAAGAGAATAAATCTCCGCCACTAAACAGAAATGTATTTGAAAGAAATCAGCTTTATATCTCAAAGTGTAGTGTCAGACATACAACCATACAAGTCTGTTCCGGGTTCGAACAGAACCGAAGGCACTTTCGAAGAAGCCCTTGCAATCCGGGTATTCACAATCCCGGTCGGATTTCCCATCACTTAGGAAATCTCTATACTGGCGCAACTCAGTGCAGAGACAATCGATAGGTTATCCTATCGTTCTCACAAATACCCGATCTTCACGACCGGTCTTCAAATGCAATCCATATACGACGTATCATTATTCGGAATGGGTTATATGACGCAAAGGTCCTCTCCCGGCTAAACCGAATAATGAGCGCGATATTTAAAAACATATAGATACTGGATTTCAATTAAGTCACAACTGATTATCCAAATTTCCTCTTTAAATGGTTTAAACAAATTACCATTTTCAAATCTTTAAACAAAAAGATTCATTTCACAAAGTTCACCCAGTTTCACAAAGATTCATTCACAGATTTTCCAAATCAATTTCCATTTCAATTGGATTAACTCATTAAATCTTTAAATCAAAGATTTAACTAATAGCTTTCAAAACATGTTTCCAAAGATTTATTCATAATTTGGAAAACCTTTTTCAATTCAAACTTGAAATTCCCTTAATTCAAATTGGAAATCCATTTCTTATATAAGAGCTTTTATCAGGTGAAAACAAATAGTTTCCCAAATTACTGAATTCAATTTCAAATATTGAATTCAAATTTAAATCAAAAATGTCAAGTTTTATTAAGTTACTTAAAATAACTTTTATTTTGAACTCATTTGCAAAGCTCTCAATTCAAATTCCAAAACTATTTGGATTCAAGAATTCAATCTTTAAAATTGTCAAAAATCTGTGACTTAACTGATTTCCACGTGAAATCCATATTTGTGTGTGTATGGTGTAGTCCAGGGGTTTCACACAGTAGTGCGACATCATTCAATCATCACAGATCAGAATACAGAAATATAGTTGATAAACGGTATAAATTATAACGCTTATCTGTTATTCACAGATCACAAATCACAAATCACAGATATATAAATTACAGATAATAATTACATTCATCCCAAATAAATAACTACAGTACAGATCACACACAAATCAGAATATATATCACACAGCATCACAGATCAGGGAATATCAACAATTCAATCATCCATTCAAGTTCAAACATTCACAAGTGAATTTATTAATCAACTGATTAATTTAAATCAGATGTATCAATTATTAATCCGGGTTAATTATCATAATTTAATTACAAATTATTTGAAATAAATCCTCCTTTCAAATTTATTAGTTAACCCTTAATTATTAACTAATCATTCTTAATTAATGAATCAATTAATTTTTAATTATTAAATTAATCTTAATTAATCACTATTATTAATTAATCCTTTAATTTATTTACAATAATTTACTCAAATTTCAAATCATCATTTAATTAATTACATTCAGCAATTATCTATTAATTACTTCTCTAAGTAATTATATCTTCCCAATTTATCAAGTGATTATTCTGAATTATACTTAAGAAATTTAATTTGAACAGATTCGATTAACTCAATTAATTACGTTGAATGATTAATTCCATAATTACTGTCATTAAGTAATTATACTTAATAGTTCCACAATTGATTAATATTAAATTAATCAATCTAAATTTATTGTTAAAATTTATCACCTTAATTAATTGTTCAAATAATCTTAGTTAATGATTTCATTAACTATTAAATTTCTTTAATCACCTTTTTAAAGAAAATTTCTTATATTAATCATTTTTGATTATAAATTAATTAACCATTAAGAATTCATTAATCTTTATTAATTAAAGTAAACTCATTCGTATTTATGATTTAATTGTTGTTTTACCATATATTGAAACATTGTTTCAAATTTTCTTTTTATTTCCAATTTAGATTTCAAATTTCAAATAAATCCTAATTTACTTTTAATAAAGTTTAAAGCAAATTTCCTTAACATTTTAAATTTACATGTTAAAATAATAATTGGTCATAAAGGAAATTTTAAAGAGTTTAAAAATCACTATTCTTTTCAATTTTTTAGCATATTCAACTTATTTTAAACACTTAAGTTATAAAACAAAATTAATTTCAAAATCTTAAAAATCTGATTTAAAATTTATTTTAGGTTTTACTTTTAAATTCAACTTGTTTAAATTTCATTTTCAAATTCAATTCTATTTTAAATTCCAAATTTCTTCATACATTTAATTGTTTTTAAGTTATTTAAACAATTTGAATTTTACTTTATTTATGTCTAAACTAAATTCCAATTCAACTTGAATTGTATTTACATTTTTATTTAAACCTCAGTGTAAAACTTTGCTTGATAAATTTAAATTTAGTTTTGAATTTCAAAACAGAAAACAGGGTTCAGGTTGAAGAGCCTGTCATAAAATTTTGACCCGAGACTTCCTATTCCTGCTTCGAGTAAACACCACGAATCACTCGAGTCCCACGCGAGAATTTCCCATCACTTCCAGGCGAATACCCAGGCTGACATCCCAAGGTTCGTGCACGTGCACATTGCCGCTGGCGATCTTCCGGCACTGCCATTACGTCGAGCAAGTCGACGATCATCCCTAGATCGATTCGCGACCACCCAAACTTTCCCATCATCTCGAATTCGAAATCGAGTTCGAGCTCGAGCCTGGAACATGAACTGGAACCACTACCAATCCCTGTCAACACCTCATTCTCGGCGCTCCGACCACCAAACAACCCGAGCTTCCAGCCACGTCTTCGTCAACCACCGAGCCATCGTCCCCCAAAGCCACGCGCCACTCGACGCTGAATTGAGACCGCAGCGATCAAAAGTTCGACCACTTAAAAAATTAGTTTTACAAAAGAAAAACGAACGCCGATGCTGCCACAGAGTTTGATACTGCCTCCGATCATTTTTCCTACCACCACCGTAGGTTCGTCCATCATCACGAGCAACCCCAACTTCCCCAGTCCAACGCGTCACCGAAAATTGATAAAAATTCATTTTTCGAGCAAAAACAAATTGCTCTTAAACTAGTTGCTTAAAAATCATCAAACAAGATTTAAAAATCATATTTTTTAATGAGGATTCAAGTTATATACCTGAATCAATGATTTGTGAAGTTCGAAATTTCCAGAAATGAAAGTTCTTGCTGTAAAAATTTGATTTTTCATTCTATATACATTTATGTTTCACGAAACCATTTTTAGATTATAACCCATACTTAAACACAACTATTTTTTTTTAAAACTGAAGCCTGATATGGATTAGAAAAAGAGAAATTGAATTTTCTTTGTTAGGTTGTACTCTAAGACTAAACAGAGAAGAAGATGCACTGGCATATGTATATACAAACAGAACAATGGCAGTATATATTCAAATTTAAACAACTATATGTCACTCACCTTAAACATTTTGATTTCCAGAAGTTTCAAGTTGAAAAGTTGAGGCCTTTTTGAATTTGAAAGTTGAAATCTGGTTTGAACTATTTGCTGAAGCTTCTTCTTGATCTCAGATTTTTTTCTTTGATTGCTTGGTTTTAATTTGAGATGTTTGTTTGAGTTTAAAAATGATTCTTACTTCAGTTTTTTTCTCAGTTTTCCCACGGTTGAAATGGTGAACGAAAAACTGGAATGAAGTTGTTAATGTATATAGGAGAGGAAGTGTTACAGGGTGATGATTTGTGTTGTACAAGTGATATAATATTTTGTACAAAAATTAGGGATGTTTTCTTTGCTTTGGGGCTGATGGATACATGCATTAATTATCTTGTACCATATTTTCATTTATAAAAAAATTTCTTTCGGCTGTACAAAATGTATGAGATAGTGGTGGCTTCTTTTACAAGCTTTATATTCATGTATTCTTGTTTTCTTATTTGAATTTCTTTTTCTTTTGTTTGTTTTTAACTTGTCTTTATATTTGAATGTATTTCTATATTGAATATGTTGTTATAATTTATTTATGTATTTATTTTATTTTGTTTTAAAATTTATAATCTTGTAATATAAATGAATATATCGTTTAATTTAACTAATTTGTTTACTATATATATTTTCTATAATTTATCTTATGTATTTTTATATTTATTTCAATCTCAATTATTTATTTCTAAATTTAATACTAATTATTTTTATATTCATTTTGTAATATAGGTGAATTTCTAGATTTTTAATATGTTATTAGATTTTTATCCAATGTATTTACTTTATATTTCTATATCTTATATAATTTGCATCTTTATTTTTAAACCATTTATTTACAATTTAAATTCAAATCAAATATATATATATTATTTCAAATTTACTCATATATGCCCAAATATATACACATTCACATATATATACATATATATATATACAATATTTAAATTTTAAATGATTTATACAGAATTTATTTGAACTCGGGGAAACTCGCATCACTTTATCATTTAATTTTACAATTTTATTCAAAAATTAAACTAATTATCAATTTAAATTTATATAAAATCCGGGGTCGTTACAACCTTCCCCCCTTAAAAGAATTTCGTCCTCGAAATTGCACATTTCGTTTTATGAATTATCCACACACACAGAATAGACCAATAACAACTCAAACTATACTAGTGAACACAAAGATTCTTATGGTTAATCCAAAATACACTTTATATTAAGCGTTACTAAGGGCATTCATACAGATGTTATAGTCATTCATCCAACCATACATATACATACATCTAGCATTCACGACATTCTGAGTCAAAATACATATATAAAGCATACACTACCCAAAAGAAAACATCCTAATCATCTACAGATTCTCACTATCAGAGCTTTTGTGACGACCGCCCATGACCCCTGCACCGAATCTAGAGAAAGTGCGCTGCAAAGTGTGCCAGGCGACCATGGACGATTGTCAAGGTAAATTAAACAACTGAATCTATCGTATTACTCACAGCGCATGGACAAAATACAATAAAACATATGTATAGTGAAGCTTTACAGAACAAAATGCCATCATATAAAACTCCATAATAGTTGAATACAAACATCCAAGTAGTCAATACATCAAGCCTCACTACATATCTCTCAGAGAATACAAAACAGCGGAACATCCAGTACATATATAAGAAGATAATATGCAACCCTCTAGCTCGTCTTCGATATCAGCATCGTGAGAAGAGAACAGCACCTGTCACCTGCTACCTAGTCTGCCCGTCCCAAAAATGGACGAACAGCCCAAGGCAATAAGAATTAAAACATAAAGCCTTGAGTCAGACAACAGTCTTAGTGAGCAGTAAATTAACTAACAACATACCAAAAGAGCATAAAGGAAAAGGAATAGGAATACAACCCTCCCACTCCAACCTCATTCTACAGTGATAGCCCCCAGACACACACTAAGCAGAAGCAACACAGCAGAGCATACAATTTAAAGTAAAATAATAATCATTCGAGTCAAGGGCGATGTTTTCCAAGTACCAAGGCCTAAATCAGATAAGCACCCAGAAAATACCGCTCTTGAGTCCGAATGACGATACAACCAAACATCCATGACTCTGGCTATCACTGTTATCATTGCTTCGATATCACCGTTAATTGAATGACCGGCACATTCTTTCAGCCGTCCGTCAAGGGCTAATGGAAACCCCGGTTCTAGACAAAACTCCGCACGTCGTCGCAGCCCGTGCCAAGGATTTTCGCAACTACCCAGGGTACTCGACCATCAATTCATTGTCGTTGGGATTTTCGCAACTGCCCAAACGTACCCTTGCTTTGAGTCTGCTAGAACCTTCAACAACAATGCTATCCAAGCCTCCTAGTCATCCTCCTCGACGACTATTTCCATACTAGCTCAAGCGCCTCTCAAGCATCCATTACCCTTAACTCGAATCATATCACCGAGTTACCAACGTGCTTGGAATGATCCCGTCAGGATTAGACCAAGTCTTCATCACATGATGCCTCGCTTCATTACATCCTCGCAAAGCCTCATCTCAACGTCACATCATCAAATCTATGCATAAGAGCTTCATCATCCCGCTACATATGCCACGAGCAGCTTTCCCAATTCAAGAGCCATTCCCTTAGCTTTTGAATCATCTTCGATCTAAATCTAATCATCAATCATCTAGTTCATAACAATCAATCAAATCAAACATCAATCCAAGCAATCAAGCCTTCAAATATGATCTAAGTAGACAATTATAACAATAATGGCATTTTCGTAATTAAAGAGTTGAAAGTCCAATAAGCATGAAAAACATGAATTATATCTCTACAAACTTGATGAATGAACTTGCATAGGTTAACATATGATAAAATGGATGTAACATCATCATGAACAATGGATCTATATGGATATACACTTAGGATGAAGAAAATGCATGGAAATCACTATTTTAACACCAAATCGAGCCAACAATCCGATATACTCCTTTGGATCCGTGTGAGAGATAATCACCACTCACCAAATCACCTAAACAACCCCAAACCAATACGCTTCAGATCTGGACAGCGAAGGATCAAGCTTGATCTATCACGAATCCGCTTCAAACGAAGAAATCTCTCTTGAAAATATGAAGATCTTCAATCTAAGCTCTTGAATCTTCAATTTGATCTTCAACTTGGATGGATGGAAGCACTAGATTAGAGTGGAGAAAAGAAGTGAAGAAGTGTAGAAGTCGAGCTCTCAAAATGGCAGCACTTCGTCGCTTCAAAATCCGGATCCCAAAAAGTGAGAACAACCCCCCCCCCCCTATTTATAGCAGAAATTCCTTAAGTCGAAATTTGGTTATCTCCTTAAGTCGTTTCCGACTTACGACCTAAGCCCCCTACGACTTAACAAAACCCAGCGACCTAACAAGAACATCTGCGACCTAACAACTCAGGCGCTTCAACGACTTAAAGGCTTCGACTTAACTCCACCAGCCTACGACTTAAGAATGCGCGTGACCTACGACTTAGCACTTAGCAGAACCGCATCCATACGACCTATAGGCCCACGCGACTAAACAGCTCACATCAAAACACGACTTACGACTTAAGAATCACGTGACCTAACACTTGAATTACCCTAGCGACCTAACAACTTACACTACCTAACAACTCACGCGACCTAACACTTATGCGACCTATCTCCTTAGGTCGCTAACACGCCAACTCCTTAGGTCGCTAACACGCCAACTCCTTAGGTCGCTAACACGCTAACTCCTTAGGTCGCTAACACGCTAACTCGCCAGAAACTCTAAAGTCTCCTTCCTTTTAGGTCATCTACGACCTAAACCCTTACCATCCATCACACGACCTAACTCCAAACCTTTAGGTCACCAACCCCAACATTCTTAGGTCGGTCACGACTTAGCTCTTAGGTCGTTCACGACCTAAGACTTAGACAAATTATGCCTAAAATCTGAACTGACTTGAAAATGCTAAAATTCAAGATTTTGACGAACTTGTCGATCCGTAAAAATACGGGTCGTCACATTCTCTCCCCCTTAGGAATTTCGCCCCCGAAATTCCAAGCAATCAAAAACTATTCTGTACGCCTACCATCCATAGCAATCAACAAACCATGCATCCAATTCTAACTTGGCGTACAGAATTCTAAAATTAGAACAAGTTACAATATCGTGAGATGACACGACACCTTAGGGCCATACCTTGAAGAGTTCAGGATGAGCTGCCTTCATCCTCTCTTCCACCTCCCACGTACAGTCGTTATCATCATCACTCCATTGTATCTTGATCAACTTAACTACCTTCCTCCTGAGCTATTTCGTGTCAGTTTCAACAACACGAAGCGGCTTACGAGGTCTTCTACCAACAGGATCAACTTCGAAGTCTTCACAGCTATCAGCAGAAACCACTGTATTCGAGTCGTGCACATACTTCCGTAGATATGATACATGAAAAACATTGTGCACACTCGACATCTTCTCCGGTAATTCCAATCTATAAGCGAGCTTTCCAATTCGCTCGGTAATCGGGAATGGTCCAACAAATCTCGGAGTCAATTTTCCTTTCTTCCCGAATCGAATAACATTCTTCAGTGGAGAAATCTTTACAAAAACCATATCTCCTACGTCGAATTCCAAATCCTTTCGACGCTTATCGGCATAACTCTTCTGACGGTCTTGGGCTGCCTTCATTCGTTGCCGAATGATCTCTATGCAATCCGAAGTCTGTCGAATCATCTCTGGCCCAAGCATCAGCTTTTCTCCAGTTTCTAACCAACACGTCGGAGAGTTACACGGTCTTCCATACAATGCCTCATACGGTGCCATACCAATGCTTGACTGGTAACTGTTGTTGTATGAAAACTCTACCAAATGAAGATGATCTTCCCATGATCCTCCAAAGTCCAAAACACATGCTCTAAGGAGATCTTCCAAAACTCGGTTGACTCTCTCAATCTGACCATCTGTTTGAGGGTGATACGCTGTACTCAAACACAACTCGGTTCCCAAAACTTCCTGGAAGCTCTTCCAAAATCCACTAGTGAACAATGGGTCTCGATCGCTCACTATACTCCTCGGAACACCATGGAATCGAACTACCCACTTAACATACAACTCAGCCAACTTTGATGCAGTCCTGGTCGATCGAACAGGAATGAATCTCGCACTCTTAGTCAGACGATCCACAATGACCCAAATCCCTTCATTTCCCGTTCTGGTTCTAGGCAATCCATCGATAAAATCCATCGACACTTGTTCCCACTTCCATGTAGGAACTTCTAATGGCTGAAGCAATCCACTAGGCTTCTTCTGTTCGGCTTTAACCAACTGGCAGTTCATACACTTGGAAATAAAATTTCCAACATCCTTCTTCATGCCTTCCCAGTAGTAGGTTCTCTTCATATCCCGATACATCTTATTTCCACCTGGATGAATTGTCAGCTTCGAGTGATGACTTTCCTTCAGAACTTCACTCCTCAATTCATCTATATCGGGAACAACTAGTCGTCCTTGCTTTCGAAGCCAACCCTCTCGATCGACCTCGAATCCTTTATCCTTTTCTTGATCCAATCCAGATCCCAATTCACGGATAATCTTGACAAGCTTATCGTCTCGCTTTTGGCTCTCGCCAATCCTTTCCACAAGAGAAGGTCTTATCGATAAGTTTGCCAACATCTCAGGTTCCAATTCACATCTAGGCCTGAAGTCAAATCCAGCTAAATACTCGAGACTCTTCCATTCTGAAAACATGGCTCCCAATCCTGCATGCCTTCGACTTAACGCATCTGCCACTGCGTTACCTTTTCCCGGAGTATAAGCTATACCAAAATCATATGATGCCAAAAACTCTAGCCAACGTTGCTGCCGAAGATTCAAATCCTTTTGGGAGAAAAGATACTTCAACGACTTGTGATCCGTAAACAACTCGAATCGAACTCCCAATAGATAATGTCTCCACATCTTCAGAGCAAATACAATCGCCGCTAACTCCAAATCATGAGTTGGGTAATTCCTTTCATGCGGCTTCAGTTGTCGACTTGCATACGCAACAACTTTATCCCTCTGCATCAGCACTGCTCCAAGTCCAGTACCACATGCATCGGTGTAAACCACCATCTCATCATTCCCACTAGGAATAGTCAAAACATGAGCACTCGTCAATCTCTCTTTCAGGATTCCGAAAGCTTGCTCACACTTAGCATCCCAACTGAACACTTGGTTCTTTTTCGTCAATCCTGTTAACGGTGCAGCTATCTTGGAGAAGTCTTTGATAAACCGTCGATAATGTCCTGCTAATCCAAGAAAACTTCTCACATCAGATGCATTCTTAGGTCTAACCCAATCCTGGATTGCTGCCACCTTAGCGGGATCAACCGCTATTCCATTTCCAGAAATCACATGGCCTAAGAACCTCACTTCACTCTTCCAGAAGTGACACTTCGAAAACTTAGCCTTCAGCTGATGTTTCCGCAAGATTTCCAAAACAATACGCAAGTGCGTCTTGTGCTCTTCTTCCGTTCTGGAATAAATCAGAATATCATCCACGAACACAAGTACGAACTTGTTCAACTGATCTCTGAACACTCTATTCATCAGATCCACAAAATGTGCTGGCGCGTTAGTCAATCCAAACGGCATTACCAGCCACTCAAAGAAGCCAGATGGTGTCCGAAAAGCAGTCTTCGGCACACTATCCTTAGCCACTCTCAACTGGTGAAATCCCGTTGCCAAATCTATCTGAGAAAACACCTTAGCTTCGTGAAGCTGATCAAATAAGTCATCTATTCTCAGCAATGGATACTTGTTCTTCTTAGTCACCTTATTCAGCTCACGATAATCGACGCACAATCTCAACGACCCATCTGCCTTGGTTGCAAACACAACTGGTGCACCCCACTCGGACACACTACGCCGAATGAATCCTTTTTGTAAAAGGTCATCAACTTGCACCCTCAACTCCTGTTGTTCCCTAGGCGCCATCCACCTAAGAGGCATCACAACAGGTCTGGCTCCTTCAACTAGATCTATACGAAACTCGATCTCTCTATGCGGCGGCAACCCTTTGACTTCGTCAAAGACATCCTCGAATCCATTAGCGATCGGCACTGATGACAGTCCATCCCGTGGAACAACCAGCGAATACATGAAGCTCATGAAGACGCCTTCTTCATGCTTACATCGTATTACAACCTTTCGCCCCTCCACATTCTCGACTGTCACTTCCAACCTCTCGCAATCAACCTTTGCCGCATACTTCCTAAGCCAGTCCATATCCAGAATAATTCTGAACCCCGCAAAGTTCAGAACAAAGCAATCACAAACAAAAGAGCATCCATGACTCGACACAATCAGACCACGGCATAACATACACAAACAAGACGAACCCCCAACTGGATTAGTCACAACCAATGGCCTATCAACAATATCCGGTTCCAAACCTAACCGGCCTACGAGTTCATTACAAACAAACGAATGCGACGCTCCAGTATCAAACAAAACTCTAACTGGAACACCACATAGGAAAAGAGTACCTTGAACCACCACACTCTTTCCCTTCTCTTCTGCGGTAGGAGCTTTTGAAGACGACGGAACAGCTCCCAAAGCATAAGCCTGCACAATCTGCTTGTCCCTTCTCGGTTCTGGACAATTCTTCCTGAAATGCCCCGGCTTGTCATAGTTGTGGCACTTCGCTGGCGCTTTCGGATTCTTGCAATCCCTGGAGAGATGGCCTTTCTGCTGACAGTTGTAGCAAGTCACCTCGCCTTTCGGCTTCTTCTGGCCATCCTTACCCTTCTGCTACTGCTGCTTCCTCTTCTTGTTTCCACCCTGCTGGGGTTTAGACTCTTCCCTGGTCACAGCAACAACAGATCCTTCCTTAGGAAACAGACTCTCATGCCTGAGAGCTTTCTCCACAAGCTTCTCAAATGAATCGTCCAAATGATCCACCAACTATCTTCCCAGATAACTGTCCAAGCCTGTCACAAACTTCTCATTCTTCTGATAAGCAGATTCAATATATGACCGGGCATACTTGGACAAAGCTTCGAACTCAGAAACATACTCAAGAACTGATCTTCCACCTTGCTTGAGCTCCACAAACTTCTTGAACAGAATAGACTTCTGAGCTGTAGAAATGAACTTAGCTTCAAACCTAACTTGGAATTGCTCCCAAGTAATCTCTTCCTCCGGAGTATCGATGGTAATAGAGTTCCACCAATCAGAAGCTCTCCCTTGAAGCTGTCTTGATGCCAACTTCCTCTTAGTTGCATCATCAATTCCCAAATCACCAAAGATCCTTCTACAAGCATCGATCCATCTCTGGACTTCAATAGTTGATTCTGTTCCCAAGAAAACTTTCCCTCCAAGAGCAGTATAGTCCTTGCACAGCTTAGCAAAATCCACTGGTTTCGGAGTCTGAACTTGAACTCCAACATCAACTGCTGCCCCCGGAATTGGTATCCTTCTCATGATCGAAGTCATCATAGCTTCGAACATGGCTGCATAATCAGCAGTCTCTTCAGTAGCACGTCCTTCCCTAGCAGCTGGTCTCCCTCTTCGACTCATTCTCAATATCTATAAAAAGGAATGATTAGAACATCTAGAGAAACAACTGCATAAAGGACTCAAAACTCAACTAAACTACTATATTATATATAGTATTCATCCATCAAAATACAATTACGTCTCTCATACGTAGTTACGACAGCGAGCATTGGGTAAAATCGATTAACCAAGGCTCTGATACCAAATGTGACGACCGCCCATGACCCCTGCACCGAATCTAGAGAAAGTGCGCTGCAAAGTGTGCCAGGCGACTATGGACGATTGTCAAGCTAAATTAAACAACTGAATCTATCGTATTACTCACAGCGCATGGACAAAATACAATAGAACATATGTATAGTGAAGCTTTACAGAACAAAATGCCATCATATAAAACTCCATAATAGTTGAATACAAACATCCAAGTAGTCAATACATCAAGCCTCACTACATATCTCTCAGAGAATACAAAACAGCGGAACATCCAGTACATATATAAGAAGATAATATGCAACCCTCTAGCTCGTCTTCGATATCAGCATCGTGAGAAGAGAACAGCACCTGTCACCTGCTACCTAGTCTGCCCGTCCCAAAAATGGATGAACAGCCCAAGGCAATAAGAATTAAAACATAAAGCCTTGAGTCAGACAACAGTCTTAGTGAGCAGTAAATTAACTAACAACATACCAAAAGAGCATAAAGGAAAAGGAATAGGAATACAACCCTCCCACTCCAACCTCATTCTACAGTGATAGCCCCCAGACACACACTAAGCAGAAGCAACACAGCAGAGCATACAATTTAAAGTAAAATAATAATCATTCAAGTCAAGGGCGATGTTTTCCAAGTACCAAGGCCTAAATCAGATAAGCACCCAGAAAATACCGCTCTTGAGTCCGAATGACGATACAACCAAACATCCATGACTCTGGCTATCACTGTTATCATTGCTTCGATATCACCGTTAATTGAATGACCGGCACATTCTTTCAGCCGTCCGTCAAGGGCTAATGGAAACCCCGGTTCTAGACAAAACTCCGCACGTCGTCGCAGCCCGTGCCAAGGATTTTCGCAACTACCCAGGGTACTCGACCATCAATTCATTGTCGTTGGGATTTTCGCAACTGCCCAAACGTACCCTTGCTTTGAGTCTGCTAGAACCTTCAACAACGATGCTATCCAAGCCTCCTAGTCATCCTCCTCGACGACTATTTCCATACTAGCTCAAGCGCCTCTCAAGCATCCATTACCCTTAACTCGAATCATATCACCGAGTTACCAACGTGCTTGGAATGATCCCGTCAGGATTAGACCAAGTCTTCATCACATGATGCCTCGCTTCATTACATCCTCGCAAAGCCTCATCTCAACGTCACATCATCAAATCTATGCATAAGAGCTTCATCATCCCGCTACATATGCCACGAGCAGCTTTCCCAATTCAAGAGCCTTTCCCTTAGCTTTTGAATCATCTTCGATCTAAATCTAATCATCAATCATCTAGTTCATAACAATCAATTAAATCAAACATCAATCCAAGCAATCAAGCCTTCAAATATGATCTAAGTAGACAATTATAACAATAATGGCATTTTCGTAATTAAAGAGTTGAAAGTCCAATAAGCATGAAAAACATGAATTATATCTCTACAAACTTGATGAATGAACTTGCATAGGTTAACATATGATAAAATGGATGTAACATCATCATGAACAATGGATCTATATGGATATACACTTAGGATGAAGAAAATGCATGGAAATCACTATTTTAACACCAAATCGAGCCAACAATCCGATATACTCCTTTGGATCCGTGTGAGAGATAATCACCACTCACCAAATCACCTAAACAACCCCAAACCAATACGCTTCAGATCTGGACAGCGAAGGATCAAGCTTGATCTATCACGAATCCGCTTCAAACGAAGAAATCTCTCTTGAAAATATGAAGATCTTCAATCTAAGCTCTTGAATCTTCAATTTGATCTTCAACTTGGATGGATGGAAGCACTAGATTAGAGTGGAGAAAAGAAGTGAAGAAGTGTAGAAGTCGAGCTCTCAAAATGGCAGCACTTCGTCGCTTCAAAATCCGGATCCCAAAAAGTGAGAACAACCCCCCCCCCCTATTTATAGCAGAAATTCCTTAAGTCGAAATTTGGTTATCTCCTTAAGTCGTTTCCGACTTACGACCTAAGCCCCCTACGACTTAACAAAACCCAGCGACCTAACAAGAACATCTGCGACCTAACAACTCAGGCGCTTCAACGACTTAAAGGCTTCGACTTAACTCCACCAGCCTACGACTTAAGAATGCGCGTGACCTACGACTTAGCACTTAGCAGAACCGCATCCATACGACCTATAGGCCCACGCGACTAAACAGCTCACATCAAAACACGACTTACGACTTAAGAATCACGTGACCTAACACTTGAATTACCCTAGCGACCTAACAACTTACACTACCTAACAACTCACGCGACCTAACACTTATGCGACCTATCTCCTTAGGTCGCTAACACGCCAACTCCTTAGGTCGCTAACACGCCAACTCCTTAGGTCGCTAACACGCCAACACCCCAAATAATTGCTTCATCATCTTCTGATTCTACATAATACTCCACAATTTCAAATTCTTCTTTGTCCTCAACCTCGTCCTCTTCGAGTCCTTCCTCGTCCTCGAACTCTTCTTCATCGTCGAATACTTCGTCAGGTTCTTCTTCAGTTTCCTCCTTGGGCTCCTGATCTTCCTGAGGTTGTGGCTGCACAGTAGGCTCCACTAGCACTTCCTCATCCATAGATGGCTCACCCAGGTTCTCCTGAATCCTTCTAGCCAAACCATAATCACCAACTCTTCTGGCCTTTGAGGTTGCTCCTCCTCGGCTGATGCTATGGGTTCTCTACAATCAGAATCAAAATCCAAAGATATGATAGATGAAAGATGATACATCAAATGAAACTGAATATCTATTCTGCATTTGGCTTACCAAATCAGAATATCAACAATAGATACAAAAAAAGAATCTTTTAAATTTTTCACACTATACTCGGGTCATCCAGATCTACGAAATAAGGAGTGGTATCGGTTAGTTTGAAGGGATAACTAACCATTCGTAGAATATATTCGAAATCCCAAAGAAATAGATATATAGATATAATCTCAAAACTTTTAGTTTAAAAACTAAAGTATACCTATTAACCATAATAATCAAAACAATCAATTCATCTAAACAAACAATTCCGACTTATTTGGAGTTTATGTCCCATATAAATATATCGAATTTCTTCTTCTTGGATCTACCAGAAATTATCGAAGAATTGAGAAAAGACGACGAACAAAAGAGATTGATAGAGAAAATTTGTTTCCACTGTTGCAGGGTATTGACCATTTATAGTCGTATTCCCTTGTCCCCTATCTCATCCTCTTCTTACACTCATACTTACTATCAGTGGATAGTAAGAGAATTTACTGAGGCATACAGACGGATATCTTAGAGATTACTCATTCTAGGGTATACTTCACCCTATCTCTAATGAACTACTTAATGTGTTATACTCCATAGCTAAAGTTTAACCTTCAGCACTGATACCAAAATGTAGCGATCCTGAACTCGGCCTTCGAAAATCGGCACCCGTACTTCACTTGTACTCAAAATGCCGCAGATTCAAACGCCGAATCGGGCTCACCGGAGCGTATAACATAATTAAGTATAACAACACAGCGGATGAAAAAAAAAGATGATATCATATACAACTCCAATGAATACAATATCCAGAATGATATACAACAATGATATCAATATGATATAAGAATATCAGAGATAAATAATGATACAGCGGAAATAACAGAAGTGATAACTACAAATGATCAGTCAGAGAGACTGAGTCCAACCACTCCAATATCAAGCTTGAACCACCATCACGATCCACAAAGATAATCAAGGTCAGTGCGTGAACTCCAGACACTGAACTAGCTCCAGATAATCCACTAAACCTGACTATCTGAAAAGAAACCCAACTCTAGACTGCCCGTGCGGAAATTGTGGGCACCCAAAGTTTAGGAAGGGAACAATAAACTCCGAGTCAGTCGTGGGACTGGTGTGAGTAACAAAAATAGTTTATCTTTAAAACAAACAACAAAAGAACTTTAAACATTGAAATCCGCAATGCTTTTGGAAAATGAAACTACCATAAGACCTCCCACCACACACACAATGCAAACGCAGAATTGGAGGAGATTTCTTCTTATGATAGTCAAACATGCTTACTACGCAAAACAAACTCTTTTGATATTATTACTAGTGCATAGTGTACAAAATCATTTCGAAAATACAATATTAATCTTAGCCAGCATAGGTACCATTATATTATGCCTGCTATAGCTACCATTTTAAATGGCAGGTTCTACAACTAAAACCGTACAAGGCTCGTATTGTTTCTTTGGATTTTCCAACAAATGGTCAGGCTAAGGAACTTCCTACTGCCAATGGGTATGCCTCTGGCGGGACATCCCGAGAACTAACTAGCTCTTTGCCAACACAAGGCCGGGTTACCTCTTACACTAGGTAACTACTACACGAATATGCCACCCCCCGGTCTTTTGGGACCTTTATCCGAGGGCCCTCGATCACAAAGCAACAATCACACAGTAAATGAGATTGGAGCAACCACATAGGTAAATATCTGGGCTCCATACCATGATACCACCTTTTTCCAGAAGGAAATGACATACCCTAAAGGGCGCGACCCTTATAACCTTGCCGCATCATTCCTGTTTCGACCATTTCTGGTCTGTGAGGCTCGATGAGGTTTCGTCCACAAAGCTACGCTTTTTCACAAAGCCATGTTTGATCAACAAATGATCAGCAACACACAGCAGCACTCAACATGCCACACTACCAAATTGGGAGTATATCACTGATAACCTTCAACTACATAACCTTTGAGCTCGTACGTCTCATAGAAGGGTGTTAAGCTAAGAGAATAAATCTCCGCCACCAAACAGAAATGTATTTGAAAGAAATCAGCTTTATATCTCAAAGTGTAGTGTCAGACATACAACCATACAAGTCTGTTCTGGGTTCGAACAAAACCGAAGGCACTTCCGAAGAAGCCCTTGCAATCCGGGTATTCACAATCCCGATCGGATTTCCCATCACTTAGGAAATCTCTATACCGGCGCGACTCAGTGCAGAGACAATCGATAGGTTATCCTATCATTCTCGAAAATACCCGGTCTTCACCACCGGTCTTCAAATGCAATCCATATACGACGTATCATTATTCGGAATGGGTTATATGATGCAAAGGTCCTCTCCCGGCAAAACCGAATAATGAGCGTGATATTTAAAAACATATGGATAATGGATTTCAATTAAGTCACAACTGATTATCCAAATTTCCTCTTTAAATGGTTTAAACAAATTACCATTTTCAAATCTTTAAACAAAAAGATTCATTTCACAAAGTTCACCCAGTTTCACAAAGATTCATTCACAGATTTTCCAAATCAATTTCCATTTCAATTGGATTAACTCATTAAATCTTTAAATCAAAGATTTAACTAATAGCTTTCAAAACACATTTCCAAAGATTTATTCGTAATTTGAAAAACCATTTTCAATTCAAACTTGAAGTTCCTTTAATTCAAATTGGAAATCCATTTCTTATATAAGAGCTTTTATCAGGTGAAAACAATTAGTTTCCCAAATTACTGAATTCAATTTCAAATATTGAATTCAAATTTAAATCAAATTATTAAAATATCAAGTTTTATTAAGTATTTTAAAATAACTTTTATTTTGAACTCATTTGCAAAGCTCTCAATTCAAATTCCAAAACTATTTGGATTCGAGAATTCAATCTTTAAAATTGTCAAAAATCTGCGACTTAACTGATTTCCACATGAAATCCATATTTGTGTGTGTATGGTGTAGTCCAGGGGTTTCACACAGTAGTGCGACATCATTCAATCATCACAGATCAGAATACAGAAATATAGTTGATAAACGGTATAAATTATAACGCTTATCTGTTATTCACAGATCACAAATCACAAATCACAGATATATAAATTACAGATAATAATTACATTCATCCCAAATAAATAACTACAGTACAGATCACACACAAATCAGAATATATATCACACAGCATCATAGATCAGGGAATATCAACAATTCAATCATCCATTCAAGTTCAAACATTCACAAGTGAATTTATTAATCAACTGATTAATTTAAATCAGATGTATCAATTATTAATCCGGGTTAATTATCATAATTTAATTACAAATTATTTGAAATAAATCCTCCTTTCAAATTTATTAGTTAACCCTTAATTATTAACTAATCATTCTTAATTAATGAATCGATTAATTTTTAATTATTAAATTATCTTAATTAATCACTATTATTAATTAATCCTTTAATTTATTTACAATAATTTACTCAAATTTCAAATCATCATTCAATTAGTTACATTCAGTAATTATCTATTAATTACTTCTCTAAGTAATTATATCTTCCCAATTTATCAAGTGATTATTCTGAATTATACTTAAGAAATTTAATTTGAACAGATTCGATTAACTCAATTAATTACATTGAATGATTAATTCCATAATTACTGTCATTAAGTAATTATACTTAATAGTTCCACAATTGATTATTATTAAATTAATCAATCTAAATTTATTGTTAAAATTTATCACCTTAATTAATTGTTTAAATAATCTTAGTTAATGATTTCATTAACTATTAAATTTCTTTAATCACCTTTTTAAAGAAAATTTCTTATATTAATCATTTTTGATTATAAATTAATTAATCATTAAAAATTCATTAATCTTTATTAATTAAAGTAAACTCATTCGTATTTATGATTTAATTGTTGTTCTACCATATATTGAAACATTGTTTCAAATTTTCTTTTTATTTCCAATTTAGATTTAAAATTTGAAATAAATCCTTATTTACTTTTAATAAAGTTTAAAGAAAATTTCCTTAACATTTTAAATTTACATGTTAAAATAATAATTGGTCATAAAGGAAATTTTAAAGAGTTTAAAAATCACTATTCTTTTCAATTTTTTAGCATATTCAACTTATTTTAAACACTTAAGTTATAAAACAAAATTAATTTCAAAATCTTAAAAATCTGATTTAAAATTTATTTCAGGTTTTACTTTTAAATTCAACTTGTTTAAATTTCATTTTCAAATTCAATTCTATTTTAAATTCCAAATTTCTTCATACATTTAATTGTTTTTAAGTTATTTAAACAATTTGAATTTTACTTTATTTATGTCTAAACTAAATTCCAATTCAACTTGAATTGTATTTACATTTTTATTTAAACCTCTGTGTAAAACTTTGCTTGATAAATTTAAATTTAGTTTTGAATTTCAAAACAGAAAACAGGGTTCAGGTTGAAGAGCCTGTCACAAAATTTTAACCCGAGACTTCCTATTCCTGCTTCGAGTAAACACCACGAATCACTCGAGTCCCACGCGAGAATTTCCCATCACTTCCAGGCGAATACCCAGGTTGACATCCCAAGGTTCGTGCACGTGCACATTGCCGCTGGCGATCTTCCGGCACCGCCATTACGTCGAGCAAGTCGACGATCATCCCTAGATCGATTCACGACCACCCAAACTTCCCCACCATCTCGAATTCGAAATCGAGTTCGAGCTAGAGCCTGGAACATGAACTGGAACCACTACCAATCCCTGTCAACACCTCGTTCTCGGTGCTCCGACCACCAGACAACCCGAGCTTCCAGCCACGTCTTCGTCAACCACCGAGCCATCGTCCCCCAAAGCCACGCGCCACTCGACGTTGAATTGAGACCGCGGCGATCAAAAGTTCGACCACTTAAAAAATTAGGTTTACAAAAGAAAAACGAACACCGCTGCCGCCACAGAGGTTGATACTGCCTCCGATCATTTTTCCTGCCACCACCGTAGGTTCGTCCATCATCACGAGCAACCCCGACTTCCCCAGTCCAACGCGTCACCGGAAATTAATAAAAATTAATTTTTCGAGCAAAAACAAACTGCTCTTAAACCAGTTGCTTAAAAATCATCAAACAAGATTTAAAAATCATATTTTTTATGAGGATTCAAGTTATATACCTGAATCAATGATTTGTGAAGTTCGAAATTTCCAGAAATGAAAGTTCTTACTGTAAAAATTTGATTTTTCATTCTATTTACATTTATGATTCACGAAACCATTTTTAGATTATAACCCATACTTAAACACAACTATTTTGTTTTAAAACTGAAGCCTGATATGGATTAGAAAAGGAGAAATTGAATTTTCTTTGTTAGGTTGTACTCTAAGACTAAACAGAGAAGAAGATGCACTGGCATATGTATATACAAACAGAACAATGGCAGTATATATTCAAATTTAAACAACTATATGTCACTCACCTTAAACATTTTGATTTCCAGAAGTTTCAAGTTGAAAAGTTGAGGCCTTTTTGAATTTGAAAGTTGAAATCTGGTTTGAACTATTAGTTGAAGCTTCTTCTTGATCTCAGATTTTTTTCTTTGATTGCTTGGTTTTAATTTGAGATGCTTGTTTGAGTTTAAAAATGATTCTTACTTCAGTTTTTTTCTCAGTTTTCCCACAGTTGAAATGGTGAACGAAAAACTGGAATGAAGTTGTTAATGTATATAGGAGAGGAAGTGTTACAGGGTGATGATTTGTGTTGTACAAGTTATATAATATTTTGTACAAAAATTAGGGATGTTTTCTTTGCTTTGGGGCTGATGGATACATGCATTAATTATCTTGTACCATATTTTCATTTATAAAAAATTTCTTTCTGCTGTACAAAATGTATGAGATAGTGGTGGCTTCTTTTACAAGCTTTATATTCATGTATTCTTGTTTTCTTATTTGAATTTCATTTTCTTTTGTTTGTTTTTAACTTGTCTTTATATATGAATGTATTTCTATATTTAATATGTTGTTATAATTTATTTATGTATTTATTTTGTTTTGTTTTAAAATTTATAATCTTTTAATATAAATGAATATATCATTTAATTTAACTAATTTGTTTACTATATATATTTTCTATAATTTATCTTATGTATTTTTATATTTATTTCAATCTCAATTATTTATTTCTAAATTTAATACTAATTATTTTTATATTCATTTTGTAATATAGGTGAATTTTTAGATTTTTAATCTGTTATTAGATTTTTATCCAATGTATTTACTTTATATTTCTATATCTTATATAATTTGTATCTTTATTTTTAAACCATTTATTTACAATTTAAATTCAAATCAAATATATATATATATATATATTATTTCAAATTTACTCATATATGCCCAAATATATACACATTCACATATATACATATATATACAATATTTAAATTTTAAATGATTTATACAGAATTTATTTGAACTCGGGGAAACTCGCATCACTTTATCGTTTAATTTTACAATTTTATTCAAAAATTAAATTAATTATCAATTTAAATTTATATAAAATCCGGGGTCGTTACAAAAACATTTCGAAGTTGAACGTTGATTTGGAAAAACGAATGTCGTTTTATTGAAAATCATATGAGTTGTTTTATTTTCAATGAATTTTGGGGTTGATAAAACAATTGGTTGAAATTCAAGTTTATTTTCACCAAATTGAAATTCAAGTTTCATTGAAAAATTCTTCAAAATTATTGATTTCAAAATCAAATTGGTGATTTAAATCTTCCCCGTCGGAATTTAACAACTCGTCATCCAAACGTCCAAAATATTTGTGTTCATTAAATTCGTCTTCCTTTGTTGGATTATCAACAACTTCATTGTGTATCTCAATTTCAAAATCCAAAGTTGTTGTATTTAAATTTTCGAAATCGAGAAAAGGAAGGTCGAATTTTAAATTTGGTTCTACACCCTCGAAAGAATTGGAATCCAACTCAATTACCGTGTTCTCAACAACTTCATTAAGATCGTTATTTTCAATTTCAAAAGTTGTTATTTGAAAATGAGTGATTTGGGTAAAAGATGAATTGCCGTTTAACTCGTCACATGGTGGGATTTGTTTTTTTTTCACGTTGTTTCATGTATGTTTCAAACAACGAATCCAATTGATCATTGTAGATTTTGTCCATTTGTTCTATAAAGTCCAATTTGTAGTTATTAACTTGTGAATTTTCGATTTGGATTTGTGGAGAACAAAAGATTTCACTCGTATCGTAGTCGAGATTATTACCATTGCCAAAATTATTTGAAAAGTGGATCACATTTTCGTTTTGATTTTGAAATTCATTTTGGAGTTGAAAATTGAATTAGCATGGGTTATACTCGAAATTGTTTGCATTTTGAAGTGAATTCAAATCTTGATTACTTTGAAATCCTTGACTCGAGTTATTACACAAATATGAATTACACAAATCATTTGTCATTTAATTTTGTTCTGTAGAGATTTCAAGTAAAGATGAAATGTTATTTTCAAGAGTCGAAGGTTGACCGGTATTTTGAAAATTTTGTGGTTCAAAATTCAAATCGTTTAAACAAAAGTTGTTGTTAAAATATCCATACGAATTTGGAGTGAAATCATATGGATTATATTGATTTTCACAACTATTGTAAAATTCACGTAAGTGGGGAAACTTGGACATTTTCAAGAATGTTTTTGGGCTTTTTTATAAAGGAAAAATATTTACAAATAAAATTTATTTTTCAAAAGGGAAATTGATTTTGTTTTGTTGTTTTTTTTTGGTTTTTTTTTTCAAATTTTTTTTTGTTTATTTTTGAAAAGATTTTATTTTGGTCTTTTCTATATTTTTTTGGATTTTGAAATTTCAAAGAGAAAGGATTTAAAAATTTCAAAGGAAAAGGAATATTTACAATTTTTTTTAGTTTTGGATTTTGAATTTTTTTTAAATATGCATGAACTAATGCAACTAAATGAATGCAGTGGTTAATTATAAATGATTTATCCTAAGTTAACCCAAAATTGTATAATCACACTTTGTCTTAATTCAACAAGATAGTTCTCAGCCAGGTAACAAACAGGATTTATCGGTGCACCACGAATCATCGTAGCAATGCAGTCGAAGGTTTAAGTACCTTCAGAGAAACAATTCAGTATAATATTTACGAATCACCGTAATATTTATAACTGATTATTGCTCTGCCGTAGCCTAGACACCAAGAAATTAAATTGTTCAAAGAAGACTACTTGTCAATATACAATTAAGTGTTATCGTTGTCTAACTGTTATTATTAATCAAAATTCTAGGATGAAATGCAAAGCTGAAATTAAATGTGTATTAACAATGCAACTACGAATGAATTTTTGTTTTTGAATTTTTTTTTAAATGCAAGCAAACAACAATGCAAAGCAACTAAAACAAGAGATGAGGGGATACCAGAGCGTGCAGAATTATTAGCAATTATTTTAAAGAAGCAATTTTTTTAAGCAAGCAAGCAGAACAGTTTTAGCAAGCAATTCTTCCTTTATTTCCTACTTTGGCAACCTGAAAATAAAAACAAGATATATACAGTTTTTTTATTTTATTTTTATACCAAAGAAGAAGTAAAACAAACCAAAACAAAACAAAATAAATGAACAAAACAAAATAAACAATTGAAAACAATTCCCTTTTTTTTTAAGTAAATCAAATGAAAAACTAAAAGAACTAAAAACAATTAAAAACAACTCTCTTTTTGTTTTTTCTTAATTTTAAAGAAAACAAACCCTAAACAAAGCAATTTTTTAACGAAAAGTAACGAGGTGAACTTGACTTATGCAAAGAAGGCAACTAATAAAACAAAGCTAATTCAGCCCGTTCCTACTTTTTAAAAAAAAATTGATGTCACTCAACTCTGCAAAATAATACCCGGCCCATTATACAAAAATTCAGAGCTCATAAGAACTTTCCACATTTCATACTTCACAAAAGAAATTTTTCACTATTAAAAGAGAAAAAAGGAAATGGTTCCTCGGTTCATCAATCAAAATTCCTCAATCCAAAATTTTAAAAGACCTTTCAAGACCTCAAATTCTCCTCAATCTGTTAAATTCCACGGTTGGTTTTGGATGGATGAATTAGGGGATTTTGTCGCGGTTGATTGATTAGGGATAGTGATTTTGGAGGATGTGCTTGGGACATTCGATGATTGTGGTGATTGGTGATTTTTGGTTCCGTTTGCTTCGTATTGGCCGTGTTTTGGGGAATTGGGTAATAGGACGTTTCGATTTGTTCTGATATGTCGAGGCAACGTAGGTAATAGATAGAAGTGGATGTATGGTGGTTGCTATGGATTTTCGATTTTGGGGTCGAGGTTTCGTTCGATTGTCGGCGGTTGCGTGCGTTGCTGTTTGGTTGCGATTCAACTCGTGGTGGTTGCGAACTGGCAGTGGGTATTCAAGGTTGTCAGGTGGTACAGTTTTTGAAATATAGGTAGAGGAGGGAAGTTGTGCACTGATGTTTGTTGATGGAAGATGGCGGTATATGTATGTAGGCACTGGTAGCAGATAGTTGAACTAGTGGAGTGAAAGGATGATGGGTGTGCTGCTTCTTGTTACTGTGAGTGTTTTTTTATGAAGATGCTGCTGTTAGCCGACTGAAGGAGGGGGATGTTGTTCGACAGTTTCAGTGAAATGTATAAAGTGAGTGGTTATGGGTACTGTAGTGCAATATAATTGATGGTCAGTGCTATGGGTTGTTGAGTAGTAATAGGGGGTGTTGAACTGGATGATTGGGTAATGGGCAAGTCAGATGGTTTGAACAGTGTAGTGGTTAACAGAGAGTTAATGATGTGAAGGAGGTGATATCAGTGGCGATGTTTAGAGATTGAATGCAAGGTGGAAATGTAGAAGTGGGTTTATAGTGAGGAGGATGTAATGTGGTAAGAATTGGTAGTGGTGATGCTTGTAGGTAGCAGGAAGTTGATGTTGCGATATGAAGCAGACAGTGGAATAATGGTATGTGCAGGCAAGTGTGCAAGTCAAGTGAATGTTGTATATGGGATGATCAGTGGAGTTTGTAGAGGAATGTTGTCAACTATATGGAGCAGTTTTTGGAGGTGGATGGTTAGAAGATAGTGGCCGAGGGTAGTGGATTGTGTGCAACAGGGTTTAAGGTGGTGAAATGGAAAATATGGATATGGAAGCTGATGCAAGTTTGCAGTGTTGAGATGTCAAAGTAGGGGAGACTGTTGTGGAATGATCATGGTAATTTAGTCAGTTGTTTGATGGTGGTCTGCAAGTGAAATATTGTAGAAGTGAAATGAAGGCAGAGAAAGTTTTGTGTTGTGGGTTTTGTGAAATGAGCAGTTTTGTAGAATGGTTGTATGGGATAGAGCGGGAGATGAGCTGCAGCAGTGATACAGTCTATGATATTGGCAGAAGTTAGCAAGTTGCAGTGAGGAGTCGAGTTTGAATGGGTTATGGCAGAGGATGGTTTAGATTGGTGGATGGAAGTTGGGGGGTTTGAAGGTGATGGTTGATGTTGTTTGGCACTGATTGTCAGTGGAAGTGGTACTAGAGGTTGAAAATTCTTAGCAGTAGTGAGTGGAGGAAGGCGGTGCTGAAATTGAGAGGAGGAAGTGGTTGGTCTATTGATGGTTAGCAGTTTGAGTAGCAAGGATGTTAGTTGCACAGTGATCAGAGGAAGATGATGGTCAGTGTGTAATGTTTGATGTATGCTGATTTTTGAAGTCAGTGGCAAGAACAGAGGCGAGTTGTTGGATGTTTGAGTGTTCACAGAATTGAAGTAGTTTGATGGTTTGATAGTTTGGGGAGTACTTGGGGTTGTGTAGTAGTTTAAAAAATGGCTGGAGCTTGAAGTGATACTGTCAGCAGTTGATGGTTTGGAGATTGAAAGACAGAAGTAAGTGTAGTTTGTGGATAAGCAAATGCACAGAGAAAATGCACAGTCAGAAGTTGCACAGAGCAAGACAAGTTTGTGGAAAAGCAGGGCAGTGATGTTGTAATGTGTACGGAAATTTTTTTTTCTTTTAGAAATTGAAAATGTATAGAAATGCAAATGGAAATGAAATGTAATTGAAAAATTGTGATCGAAATGTAAACAAAATTGAAGTGAAATAAAATGTAATGTTTTTTTTTCTTTTTACTATGCAAATGCAAAACAAACAATAAGAAAACAAGCACACAAAAATCAAACACAAACACAATTTTTTTTCTTTTTTTAAATGCAAACACACACAAAAATAATTTGAAGACTAGAGAATTAAAATCAAAACGATTCCCTGGCAACGGCGCCAAAAACTTGTTAAGACGACTAAATGTCTATTGAGTTAGAAAATAACCGAATAAATTATGAAATAAAAATAACCGCAAGCGCACGGGGTACTATTGAAGTACGTGGCGAGTACGGGTCGATCTGCAGGGAATTGATGATTTTAAAATTCTATTCAATCAAATTAAACCAAAGTCGAGTGAAAGTTAAGCTAGAGAATTAGAAAATTAGCTAACTAACTAAAAGAAAAGATATGCAAATATAAGAGTTAAATGACAATTTAGAGAATAAATCCACTCTCTAGGTCATGTAGTTCAACACATATGAAATCATGATCTCTCTTTTATGGTCATTAGTGCTTTAATTGATGTGCCTATCATAAGTATGGCATATTTGTGCTATTAGTTAGCCAACATAAGCCATCAAACTTTGACACACCCCTTAAACCACTTACTAACTTTCATGAACTTGACAATGAAAATGAAAATGAAATCTATTTTAAGTATGGCCTATTAACTATTAATTAGAAATATAGACCATCAAATTTTAATTTCAAATCACTTTCTTATGCCATAATCATATTTTGATGAAGAGGCATTTTTGTTAGTGATTGTTTGAGCATAGCCTATTTGATGTCACCAATATAGGCTATCAAATTCAAATCAAGAACAACAAATAAAACACTTCATTGATCATCATTAAGCACAAAAAGAGAGCATGAATTAACAAATAATTGAAGCTACATAATTAGAGAGCTTTATTACCCTTAAATTAAAGGGGTTTAGCCTCTCATATTTTTCATTTGATTAACAAATGTAGCTAGCAACATGAAAGAAAAAGGAAAGGAAAATGAAAGCTAATGGAAAAGAGAAGCTAATTAACAAGAATTAAAACTAATCTACTTTGCATGAATGTAAATCTACACTACCAACATTAAAGTAAATGAACAAGGAAAGTAAAATGAATAAGTAATTAAATTGCATAAGAAAAAGAAAGGAAATTACATGTAAATAAAAATGGCTAAGTAGCCATGAAAAAAAAGAGCTTGTCTTTTTATTCTGAGCCTAAACTAAAGCTAAGAGGAACTAAGAAGGAGAGGGTTACATGAAACATAAGGGGTCTTTATACATGTATGAAACCCTAATTCATATTTCTGGGGAATGCCCAAAATACCCTTGAGAAAGTGTGGAGGCCAAGTAATCATTAGCTTCTACTATCATCATTTAAGTGTACATGAAGCCATTAATTCCATAAGCATGTGCATTAGCCTCTAATTTGTACATTAAGGTAGGTGGGTAGGTGGGGTCCTCCATTATCATGCCTTTGAATTATTTCCATCTTCATTTCTTTATCTTCACTCTTGTGCATGCATACATCTTCATGAAACCACTTGTATATGAAGCCAAATTCCTATAAAGTAATATAGAAATTTCCAATTAAATTTTCTCAAATTAATATATGCACCAAAATAACCATTTTTCCCTTGGATAAAGATGAATATGTGACGATTTGAAAATAATATGAATTTTGGTTTAAACAAGTTAAAACACCCGATATGATCATTTATTTAATTTAAATAGATTAAATATGGTGGTAAAAATATGCACATTTACGTGCACATCAGACAGCAATGTATTGTACTTACACATTGAGAGGTTATCGCAATGCCGACTCGCATCAAAGGCGACTTAGGGCCTATCAATCATCCATGTCCAAAACTCAATGGTATCGCCACTTATTGCACTGCACCGGGTATCCAACAGTAGTGTCTAGGCCTTCGCCCTAAAGTATATAAAATGATCAAACCGATGGCACTCTCAACCTATGTATATAGCCCTAAACTATATGGTATCAACATTGCTGACATAGCACCGAGCCTTCGCCCGCCGTCCAATTTATATAGCCAAACCCAAATCAAGGAAATTCCTATCTGGTTACTTAATACCCCAAGTTGGAATTGAAGTAGACTCCAATTTGCCATTTAAGACTTCAAATCTAAGGCGAATCCACATTAGTATATCCCCTAAACCTATACGCGAAGTATATCCCCATGGGTCCTACAGTTGGAGATGTCCCACATTAGTATAATGTATACACAACTACCGGTAGCCCCTTGCGGAAGGCAGACTTCACTATGTAACATTACTGACCTCGCATCCCAACCCATACTAATGACCGTGTCATTTATAATAAATCTAAATATTTGAGCTAGACCCAATAAATCACACTCATTATAAACGTATTCTTGAGGCCATATAATTTCAACTAGAAAATTATTACGCCTCCTAAGTTCAATTATTAGTGTCCATTTACTTACTATGAACTTCCTTTTTTATTTCAATTTCATGATTACCAGTAACATTTACTACTTCTTTTCAATTAATACAATTAAGTATCATTTATTCCTTCTTTTCAATTAATGCAACTAAGTATCGTTTATTGCTTCTTTCCAAAATATACAATTTAGTATCATTTACCACTTCCTTTTAATTAATACGTATAAGTATCATTTACTGCCTCTTTTAAATTAATGTCCTTTTAACTTGATTGTTTATTGCTTCTTTCCAAATTATATAATTTAGTATCATTTACCACTTCCTTTTAATTAATATGAATAAGTATCATTTACTGCCTCTTTTAAATTAATGTCCTTTTAACTTGATTACTATAACCTCCAGAACTCTTCAATTCACTATCATATTCATACTTAGCAATTATTGTGTATTTCTTAACTTATATTTAATCTATGTACTTAATCGGCGATGG
This sequence comes from Allium fistulosum, assembly GCA_030737815.1. Classification (NCBI taxonomy): domain Eukaryota; kingdom Viridiplantae; phylum Streptophyta; class Magnoliopsida; order Asparagales; family Amaryllidaceae; genus Allium; species Allium fistulosum. The sequence continues at coordinate 1,079,421,091 of CM060901.1, read as the reverse complement.
AATTATTATTATTTCTATTTATAACACCTTTACTTCTACACTTAGGAATTTCTATATTTTGATGCGTTGGAACTGTATCTTTTTCGAAAAGAAAATGTTATCACTGTAATTTTCCATAAATTATCTAAAAAGAGGAATTATGTTGTGTTCAGAATTTCAAGGAATTTTCTTTTCTGTGTTTATTGGAACATACGACATAAAATACGGTAAACGTCCCTATTTTGCACATTTCTTTCTTTTGGGCATATTCCTTATTATTTCAAATGATGCACTTTCATATATAATTATAAAGTTGAATAATATATAGAAATTTACATAGAAACATTCTTCACTCTAATAAATTGAAATGTAAACTTAAACCCCAATAAAATTTAAAACAAACTTCAATTCATGTTCAATAACCTATAACATTCAAATAATTAAATTTGGAATTAACATAAAATCTTATTAATGAATTATCTTATAACTTTTAGGGACTACTTTCACCCTTACATTCTAGATTTGGTATATACAACATTTAATCGAAGTTAACAATCTACTGAATATGCAGGCAAAGATCTCAAGTTCATTCTATATATAAATTTAAGCCTACAATTCCATAATTTATATTTAGGCATAAAAGAAATAGATTCACAACGATATAAATCTAATATTCTATAAAAATATATAATTTCTCACTTACCTCTTAGCTTTCAAATCTGTAGATCTAAATATGTTATCCTTGTTTGACTGCCTTTCTTTCTACCAAAATATGTTTCAAAAGCACATACATATTTGTTAGAATGATATATTTGAGAAGAGATCTGAATTGAATGTAGTTTTAAATTAAGATTAACAATTTACCTCTTCTTCTCGAAATCAATTCACCCCTATTCTTCTTTTCCTTTATTCTCCACTGCTCCACACACACACACACACACACACACACACACACACACATATATATATATATATAAGTATGTATTTTTATAATTTTCTACAATTCCTAGAATTAGTGGAGAAGAGAAAATGGCAGAGCTTCACGCCTTGATTTAGAAAATATGATAAAAAAGTGAAGGGCTGGGCCTGTATTTATAGATGATTGAATTAATTTTATCCATTGATTAGATTATATTAAATCCAGGCCGTTAGACATAGGTTCATACTCAGCCTTCACCCTTCCACCAGTCGACCGCTCCTTTAGAGGTAGTCGACCGCTAGTAGTAAACCGGCCTCAATGAAGGTGTCAAAGGTTAACGCTATTTAATAATGGTTGACTAGTTTCCTTTCATATTTTATTTCCTTATATGTTTTTTTAATTATTTTCGATCTGAAATCTTCAAATGTTAATAACTTTTTCGTTTAAATTTCGATCGTAAAACTTTATAAATGAAAGTCGATCAGAAAATCGCCATGAATAAAATGATATAAGTTTCGTAGCCAAATTCCAATGTTGTAAAAATTCCATTCTTAGGCTTTAATAACTATTTATTAATTCTTTTTAATTAACCACTGTTTCATTTATGGGGTGTTACACTCTTCCCCTTAAAAGAATTTCATCCCCGAAATTCCTCAAGGACTGAACCTTATAACATAGCGCACAACCATTATATGCTATCCTACCAATAAGTATGCAACCAATTTTACATCCAATTGTGTCCAAGTGCACATAGTATCACAATACATATGATATGAACGCTGAATACTGCTAAATCGGTGTCTCCTATATAAGTGCTTTTTTTAAAAAATAATTTGGAAAATATGGTGCAAACAACCTATATATACTAGTAGTTCTATATGTATGCAAGTTTTCAAAAATCAAAATCTTTGTTTTCACACAAATTTTCACACTTCTATGAATAGGAGTATGGTCCAACCAAATTTGCATCCAATGCTTAGTACACCATTTCTAACATTCAAAATTTTGAAATCTGGTTTTCCTAAATCTATACTCTTATGGCAGAAAAGGTATTCAGATGGATAATTTTATATTTCCACCTTTCTTATGTGTACCAATTCCGCTGTACCTTGGAACCTTCATTTTTCGCCCATATATTTTTTCCAACTTTTCCAAGTAAAGTTCGCATAAGGAAAATTATTTTTAAAATTTTAAAATAGAAATATTTTATAAACAAGTTTTGTTCCACTATCGACAAGTTAAAGAAAAAGGAATTCCAAAGCTAAACAGCTTTTCCCCATCATTTTCTATGTTTTACATATTATCACTCCTGCTAAAGAGTAAAATTCATATTTATTAACTCATCGACTTTCCCTACATTAAGCATATGGCATTTCTAAAATCAGAAATTTTCTCTTTTTCCATTCAAAATCTTTTTCAATTAAATTTGTGAAATAATTGGAAATTTTTTAAATAAAACACACTTTTCAAAAGTATTTTATATTTGAAAAATCAAAGACTTTTGAATAAAAAATTTCGAAAGTATTCATTTTTTTACTTTCAAAACAAATCAAGCCACATCCCAACGTAATCGAGTCAATGGGTTAACACCTGTGATTGACCTTATCCTATTATAAAGTAAAATTATAAATTTTGAAAAAAAAATCTCTTTTATTTTAGAACAACAATCAGCACACAAGTATATTTATATTTCAGTTTTTAAGGCATAGGGATAGTGACCCATGGTTCTGTAACAACATTTTCATGTCCTTCGCTTGCTAAAATTTATCTCCTCAAAATTTTAACGCTTTTAGGACTTACCGTATTTAATTTTAGTAGCTAATTTAATAAATTTCCTAATTTATTAAACTTCCAGTCTTAATTTGCATTAGTTGAGTGCCTTTAGGAGATTTCCTATTTATATTGTTTTCTAATCAATATAGCGATCAATCCAGAAAATCAACATAGTAATAAAAAAGAACATTTCTCATAAAATATTGTCAGCTTTTTTATACAAATAGAGGCAACTAATGCTTACAAACCAATGCCTAAAAGGAATAATTGTTGGAAGTTGTCATCTAACCTTAACAGGTGTTAATGTTGTTGTGGCCCTATTACTCCTTACTCAATTAAGATGGACATTTCTAGTATGTCATTTTACTATAACCAATATGTCTTACCTTACCTTTTTAGCTTCTAATAAATAAGGTACATCCATTACTTCAATTATTACAACCGATTATGGGATGAACTGTGCACCCCCACACTCCAGTTTAGATTGCCTAATGCAAATCAAGGAAATGCCCACCAGGTTACTTAATACCCCACTTTGGAATTGAAGTAGACTCCAATTGGCCACTTAAGACTTCAAATCTAAGGCGAACCCACTTTGGTATATTTCTTAAATCTATACACGAACGTATATCCCCATAGGTCCTACATTTGTAGATGTCTCACAATAGTACAACGTATACACAACTGCTAGTAGCCCCTTGCGGAGGGCAGACTTCTGTTGTGTAACGTTACTAATCTTGCATCCCAGCCCATACTAATGATTACGTCATTTATAATCAATCTAAATATTTGGGCTAGACAAAATAATTCACACACATTATAAACATATTCTTGAGGTCGCATAATTTCAATTGGAAAATTATTTTGCCTCCTAAGTTCAATTATTAGTGTTCATTTACTTACTATAAAATTACTTTTTTTATTTCAAATTCATGATTAATACAATTTGGTATAATTTACTACTTATTTTCAATTAATACAATTAAGTATCATTTATTGCTTCTTTTTAGTTAATACAATTAATTATCATTTATTTCTCCTTTTCCAATTATACAATTCTGTATCATTTACCGCTACCTTTCAATCAATACGCATATTTATCATTTACTATCTCTTTTAAATTTATGCCCTTTTTAACTTGATTACTATAACCTCCCTAACTCTCCAATTCACTGTCTTATTCATAATTAGCACTTATTATTTATTTCTTAACTTATATTTAATCGCATGTATTTAATCGATGATGGAACTATTATTATTTCTATTTATAACAACTTTAGTTCTACGCTTGGGGATTTCTATATTTTAACGTGATGTAACTCTATCTTTTCCAAAAAGGAAAAGTTATCACTATATGTTCCTATAAACTATCTAAAAAGAGGAATTGTGTTGTGTTTGAAATTATGAGGAATTTCCTTTTCTGTGTTGATTGAAACAGACAGTACAAAATATGGTAAACATCCCTATTTTGCATATCTCTTTCTTTTGAGCATATTCCCTGTTATTTCAAATGACACGCCTTCATATATAATTATAAGATGGATCATTTATAGAAATTTACATAGAAACATTCTTTATGTTAATGAATTAAAATGTAAACTTAAACCCCAATCAAATTTGAAACGAAGTTCAATTCATGTTTAATAACTTATAACATTCAATAAAAAAATCCGAAATTAACATAAAAATCTTATTAATGAATTACCTCATAACTTTTAGGGACTACTTTCACCCTTACATTCCAAATTCAGATGTATACAACATTTAATCGAAGTTAACAGTCTATTAATATGAAGGCAAGGATCTCAAGTTCATTCTATATATATATAAATTTAAGCCTATAATTCCATAATTTATATTTAGGCATAAATATGTAGATTCATAATGATATAAATCTAATATTATATAAAAATATATAACTTTCCACTCTCCTCTTAGCTTCTAAATCTCTAGAACTAAATCTGCTATCCTTGTTTGACTCCCTTTCTTTCTACGAAAATATGTATCAAAAGAACATACATATTTATTAGAATTATAGAGCTGAGAAGAGATTTTAATTAAACGTAGTTTTAAATTTGGATTAAAAATTTAATTCTTCTTCACAGAATCGATTCACCCCTATTTTTCTTCTCTTTTATTCTCTGCTATTCACCACTTATGTGTATGTGGTTTTTATTTTATAAATTCTACAATTCTAGAATTAGTGGAGAAGAGAAAATGCAAAGCTTCGCTTCTTGATTCGGAAAATATAAAAAGAAAAGTGAGGGGCTAGACATGTATTTATAGGCGCTCGAGTCAATTTTATATGTTAGATTAGATTACATTAAATCTAGGCCATTAGGCCTAGGTTCATTCTCAATCGCCACCCTTCTACCAATCGACATGCCCCAATGAAGATGACGACCGATTAACCCTATTTAATTACGGTTGAATTGTTTCCTTTCTTATTATATTTCCTTATATATATTTTTAATTATTTTTGATCTGAAATCTTCAAACGTTAATAACTTCTTCGTTTGAACTCCGAGCTTAAAACTTTATGTATGAAAGATGATCGGAAATCCAGCACGAACAAAATAGTGTAAGTTTCATAGCTAAATTCTAACGTTTGTAAAATTTCTAGTCTTGGGATTTAATAATTATTTATTAATTCTTTCTAATTAACCACTGTTTAATTTAAAGGGAGTTACATTCTTCTCCTTTTAAAAGAATTTCATCTCCGAAATTCCTCAAGAAATGAATCATGTAACATAGCACGCAACCATTCTATGCTATTCAACTAGTAAGCATGCTGCCAATTTTGCAGCCAATTGTGTATAAGTGCACAGTGTACCACAACATATATGAAATATATGCTGAATAATACTGAATCAGCGCCTCCTAAATGACTGCATTCCTAAATGGTGCAAACAACCTATATATACTGGTAGTTCTATATGTATGCAAGTTTCCAAAAATCAAAATCTTTGTTTTCACACAACAATTTTTTCACACTCCTATGAAGAGGAGTATGGTCCAACCAATTTTGCATCCAATCCCTACCATCAAATACCTAGCACACCATTTCTAACATTCAAAATTTTGAAAATCTAGTTTTTCTAAATCTATACTCTTATGCCAGAAAAGGATTCAGATCGACAATTTTATATTTCCACCTTTCATTTGTGTACCCATTCCGTTGTCTTTGAAAACTTCTCTTTTGCCCCCAAACTTTTTTCCAACTTTTCCAAATATAGTCCGCATAGTGAAATTTATTTTTAAAATTTTAAAATAGAAATATTTTATAAATAAGTTTTGTTCCACTATCAATAAGGTATAGAAAAAGGAATTCCAATGCTAAAACAGCTTTTCCCCATCATTTTCTATGTTTTACATATTATCACTCCTACTAAAATATAAAATTCATATTTGCCAACTCGTCGATTTTCCCTACGCTCATCATGTGCATTTCTAAAATCACAAATTTTCTCATTTTCCGTTCAAAATCCTTTTTAATTAAATTTGTGAAATAGTTGGAAAATTTTAAAATAAAATATACCTTTTAAAAAAAATCAAAATTAATTTATATTTTAAAAACTAGAGATTTTTGAACAAAAATTTTCAAAAGTAGTTGAATTTTTATTTTTCAAAACAAATCAAGCCACATCATAATGTAATCGGGATTCAGTCAATGCGTTAACGCCTATAACCGACCATAGCCTATCACATAATAAAATTTTAAATTTTAAAAACTTTTTTCTTTTATTTTAAAATAGCAATCAACATACAAGTATATTTATAAATTTAAACTTTTGAGGCATAGGGATGGTGACCCGTGGTTTCGCAACATCCTTTCCTTGTCCTTCGCTTGCTAAAATTTATCTCCCTAAAATTTAATGCTTTTGGGACTTATTATTATTTACTTTAACAGCTAATTAAATAAATTTCCTAATCTATTTTATAAATTTTCAGTCTTCATTAGCATTAGTTAAGTATCTTTATGAGATTTCCTTATTTATATTATTGTCTAATCAATATAGCGGTTAATCCAGAAAATCAACACACTAATAAAAAGGGATATTTCTCATAAAATATCATATGCATTTTATACAAATAGAGACAACTAATGCTTACAACCCAAAGACTAAAGGGAATAATTATTGGAAGCTACCTTCCAACATCAACTGGTGTTAATGATGTTGTGACCCTATTGCTCCTTACTTAATTAAGATGGACATTTCTAGTATGTCATTATACTTTAACCCACATGTCTTAACTTACCTTCTTGGCTTCTAATAAATAAGGTACATCCATTACTTCAATTATTACACCCGATTATGGGATAAACTGAGTATCCTACACTGCAGTGGATATAGATATAAACTATGCACATTTAAAATAACTCAAATGAAAATTGGCTTGGCGGGATAACCTTTCCACCATCAATCTTGCCTTCCTTAACCTTGAGTTTACCAACGTCAGTTATGTGTCTTTGACATCTAATTATCCTCTATTACTATCTTCTTTTAACTCAAATCTCTTGATAGTATTCTCAAATTTTTGTATTTACTTTCTATATCATTAATCTTCAATGCAAGCATACTCTAGAACTCGCGGAAGTGTATTTTGATACCATTCATCATTCCTTTATGGGTTTTCTTAATGGCTTTCACACATACCAAATAAAACATTCCTAGATTTATACCAATATTCCTTATATTCTACAGGGATTCCTTGTTGCTACTCTATGAGTATTCGTAGCTATTTCATTCGTAGCCCTAAATTTTATCCCGTCTTACCTAAACAGTCATCCCTATCTACTTTATATTAAAGTTGGTTTGGTTTTCACCACTCTTTATAATATTAATAAACTTTATAGTCATGAAGTACTTAATCCAAAACTTTTATCTTTAAAAATATACACTTAGAAACTTTTTATTATATCCAACAATTTATAACTAAGAGTCAAGTTTTTATGGCATGAACAGTCATCAAATCAATTTTTCCATTTAAATCCTTTTCACAACAAACCTTTCTACTTTTACTTTAATATTAGGATTTTTAGCTCAAACCTTTTATTAAGTTATGCATTTTAAAACCTTAATTGTTATACAAAACTACTTTTCAAAAAGGCACCGTCATAGCGTTCTTTAAACAGGAGTAGACAAGGACGACTTTCATTCTATCATTTTCCCGTTACTCATGCTATTTTCACCTTCAACCTTAATAGAGACTCTAATAGCATATAAGGGGGACTTCTAAAATATATGTGCAATCAATGTGCATAATTATGGAAAGTATTCATTTTCCTTGTTTTTCCCTTATATTGCTTTTAATTGGATTACTAACATTATTTTAATATAAATCCCTAATGTCATTTCTATCTATATTTCCTAATATTACTACTATTTAATTTACTCTACCTAAATTTCTCTAATCTAAGTTGCTCCTCCTTATATAGCTCTTTTTGTTCATAAATCAATTTCAGTTATTTTTCTCCATATTTTCATTATATAGGAATATTCTTACTACCTTCATTATCAAGCATTTTTACCCTTCCATTTAATTTACATTCTAAAACTTCTTCCAATCCTAGTCCGCCTAATTCTTCTTTGCACTGAAGTATTTCTAGCACTTTCTCCCTTAGATGCTTATGCCCTTCCATTCTATTTACCCTATTTAAATCCAGTACCACTTCATGTTGTCCACCCCCTTAAAAGAATTTTTAAAACTTCGAATTTACAAAATAAAAAAAATCACCGAGCTATACAAACGCTCTATTTTCTATTTATTTTTCAAAGAAAACGCCTCCTTATTAAAATCCATTTTAGCCAAAAAAAATTGATCTTAATAGTCATAATTTTAGTTAGAAATTATATTTAAAGAAAATACTTTATTTTTAGAAAATTCTATATTTACTTATTTTTCAAAAACAAGGTTTTTTATTTTTTAAATAAATCCTTTAAAAATCGTTTCAAATATTTTTAAGTAAACCTTTTTATTAAATTTCATCATATTGGGTCAGACTTGGAGTAGGTTTTATTTGTCCCTTCTGTTATCCCACCTTTTGGCAAGGCCGGGACACCAAGGAATTGGTTGGATTCCGAGTATCGCCTGTCATGGATATCGCTGAATTTTGTCCGAATTTGGATCAAGTTGCAATTGATAAGACATAACTAGGAAAGCAGAGTGAACCAACGTTCCAAGTTTCAAGTCAATCCGAGTTCGTATGCTCAAGTTATGATGGATACAAGTTGGAGGGAAAAGCATGTTTTCATATCCATCAATGATGTTCATTTCGTATCCATCAGGGAACGTCGTTTCGTATCGATGGAAGAAGCCGTGTTTCGAATCCATCAAGTTCGTATCGATCGGTTTCGTGTCCATCGATAGTTAAATGCAACTCGTATCGAGTGGCCAAGTGTCTTATTCGTATCCATCAGAAAGCCTTAGTTCGTATCCATCCAGCCCATGTCCATCATCCGCTTCACATCGGCAAGTCCCCGTGACTTCGTAACGATCAGGTTGGCAACGTTCGAACCCATCGAGTTCGCATCGATCAGGTTCGAATCCATCAACATATGACGTGTCTCGCAACCATCAGTCGATGTCTATTTTGTATCCATCGGGCTACTGTTCTTCACATCCATCAAAAGACTTCGCTTCGAATCCGTGCTCACTGGCTTATTCGAATCCATCGGGTCAACTAGCTTGGGTGACATGTCATCCCTCGAGGGATACAAGGCGAGATATGTGGAGTCGAAGCAGTCAACATGGATTAAAGACCGGATCGAAATGAAGCACGCGCGCCACATCGTCCCAGGAACACGTGCAGTCATCGACACGAAGGGATCGAGTCGAAACCATGGAGACGAACCAAACAGCTTTCGAGAAATTACACTTCGTGCCGACCATATCTCGTGATCCACTGATCCAAATGCAATGAAATTTTCACAGGAGTTTGCATGCACACAAAAGAATGTCTCTTCAAAATTTCAGCTCGATTGGACATCATTTTGATCGATACGAAATGGATTCGTATCGATCGTAGATCGAGGCGAAACTTCCTGAGGTTGGTCGCGTGGGCCCCCTCACGTGCCAGGCCGAGTCTCCAAAAGTTTGAACGAAATCTAAGCCTCCTACGCCTATAAATAGAGCCCCAGAGTATACAGAAAATGGATCTTTTTTCTCTCTAGCGCCCAGACTCTGCCGGATTGAGACTTGCATCCCACTCTTGCTGTTGAATTCGAATTCTAAATTGTAATTTGCTGTTGTTCGCTATAATTGCTTGTAATCATTGAAAGAGGATCAATAAAATCATCAAAACTTCATAGTGGACGTAGGCAACACGCCGAACCACTCTAAATTGCTTGTCTTTGCATTTTACGTTTCTGTTTGTTGGAGTTTTTGTTAGATAATCTCTGTTTTACATTTACATTCTTCATTTTTATCTCTTCAAAGAACTTCCGAAGAGTGCTGTGCCCATTTTTGGTACAAACACTTTGGTGCTTTCACTGAGAAAACCAGTTTTTCTCCTGCTCCTTGGATCTACCATCGATACCGGATTGCATAAATCCAAGAGGAAGATCCAGATATCTGATCCGGAATCCTTCCATTCTATTCAGATTTGCATAAAATCTAGGATAGGACTCCACCACTGAAAATGGTTAGCACAAGAACCGCCGCTACCGCTGTTGATCAAGAAGGCCGGGATAGACCGAATTCTACACAGCAGCCTTCTTCCAATCAGGACAACACAGCTCACTCGGACCCGTCAGGGCCAGTCACCTGACAAGAGTTCCAAGTGTTGCTCCAAGAGCTGACCCAAAGCCGACAACAGTTGGCTGAACAGTTGTGTGCCAATGTTGAACTGACCAACCAACTAAACCGCCAGAGCCTTAGAAGGTCCAGGAGGGATGATGTTTCCCGCGCGTCTACTGAAAGTTCCGCCTCATCTGACTATCACCACAGGTCTACCCGTCCCCGGTTAGAAGGGAGTCATGCACAGACCATTGGATATCAACCCGCCTTGACCGTTGGACAATTGAGGACAGGGCCGTCGACCAGCTTCCAGACAGGACCCTTGACACGAGGAGGCACTGCTCCACAGTATACCACGGACAACCGCGCTACAACCGCCGCGGTAGAAACGAGGGTTGATACCCGAAATCTGTCAGAACCGAACAATCAACAACGCGGACATCCTCCTGAACCGTATGTCCCAGAAGATGCTGAGCCAAGGAGGCGAAATATGGACCGTCGACAGCGCCCGGTCCAAACTTGCACTATGGAACCCGACCACACCTTAGCTCAGCATGCCCAGAATGTGCCAGTGTTAGATATTTCGACCATGATACGTCAGATGATTCGCGAGAGTCAGGGGCTCACTAATGATGATTGGGGGATCTCCCGTAGTCATACCCCTTTCACAGACGAGATATTATACGCTGAACCCCCTCGGCGATTCAGAATGCCAACTCTCCCAATGTATGAAGGAAATAGTGACCCCAATCAACATATTTTGAAATATGAATGGTCAATGAGTGCTGCAAGGGATGACGATGCAGTGAAGTGTCGAAGTTTCCCCATCTCTCTGGGGGGAATCGTGACAATGTGGTTTACACGCCTACCACCTAGATCTATTTCTTCGTTCGATCAACTGGCCAAGAGGTTTGTAGAACAGTTTCGTATGCATGTTGCTAGGCCTAAAGACGTTAATACCCTGTCCAGTGTCACTCAAGCTCATGGAGAGACGCTCAGGCGTTACTTAGAAAGGTTCCACGCAGCATGTGTTGAGATTAGTAATCCCAACGATAACTCAATCTTGATGGCTTTAACCAAGGGGATTGATCCCGATTCTGATTTTGGGAATTGGCTAGCTGGAAAACCACCCGCATTGTTGGACCGTTTCTACTCCAAAGTCGCTCAGTTCTTACGGCAAGAGGACGCGAAACAGTCTAGGAAGCAGGACGATGTGAGGCCCAGTATTGAGGGAATACAGAGTAATGTAGCGGTTAAACAGTCCGGTGAGAGTTCCGGAAAAGTTCAACTGAATATACAGAACAAGCAAACCCAACCGAGAGGAAACAATGGCCAGGATAAGAAAAGGGATCAGAACCGAGGCCCACAACGTAGGGCTCAAATGTTTGACAATTACACACCATTGAATACGTCATTGGAAAACGTATACTTACAGACTTGCAACACTGTACAGTATAAGAAGCCTGCTCCGAAACCCTCATCGGAGAGGCAGGTTCAAACAGGGAAGTTCTGTAGATTCCATGAAGGCTACGGCCACAATACCAATGAGTGTCGACATTTGCAGGACCTCATCGAGAAGTTGATTAGAGAAAGGAAGTTAGATCAGTTTGTGCGGGCGCCGCAGTCTGGTGGAGCGGGCCCTTCGAATCAGAATCGTTCACAAAATCAGGAAAGACAGGAAGAACCCGCTCGTACGGGCGGGAGGTTGGTTATCAACACGATAAGTGGTGGTCCCCACCCGGCAGACAGAAGCTGGGGGGAAATGGAGTCATATGCTAGTTCTATCAGGCATGCGGACTTTGAATGTTGTAGTAATTGTGAAGACGGAACTCCGGTTAAACAACAAAAGATAATATCTAATGATATCGTGTTCAGGAGCCGAGACGCTGATAAGGTCGAAGCCCCTACAATCGACCCACTAGTCATATCTGCCTAGGTAGGTCCTGCTTGGATGAAGAGAATCCTGGTTGACAGTGGGAGCTCTGTGAATATCTTGCTTAAACGGGCGTACGACTTAATGAAAATGGAGGCAAAGGATTTGAAACCCTGCCTGTCCCGAATCCACGGTTTTAACGGGAGTGCCACGATACCCATTGGAGTAACTGAACTACCGGTTGAGTTGGGAGTTGGAGAACGCCGGAGAGTCCGGATGTTACAATTTGTTGTTTTAGAGATTGATTCGCCTTATAATGCGTTTTTGGGCCGATCGGCCCTAGCTGAGTTCAGGGCGGCCATCGCCCCATGGTGTTTGACTCTGAAGTTCCCCACCGATCGTGGGATTGGAGTCGTTCAAGGAGATCAGGCCACGGGGAGGGCCTGTTATGTTGCTGAGCTGCGCGGGGCGCAGCGTAAGGAGAAGAGAAAGGGCGTAGAGGAATCTCTCTGCGTCCGTTCTATTGATAATTGACAATTGATGCCTGGGCCTCGGCCCGGGCACCACAACCAATTCCTGAAAGACCTTGACCCTAGGGACAATAAGGATAAAGATGAATCTAAGGAGAGTCAAGCTTCTCCAGCCGAACTGACTGTGGACGTCCCAATCAGTGAGGATGATGATTCGAGGATGCTAAAAGTTGGGTCTCAACTGAGCAAGCAGACACAACAGGAATTGGTTGAATTTCTCCGGGCAAATCTCGACGTTTTCGCCTGGACACACTCTGACATGTGCGGGATCTCGCCAAGCATTGCAAGTCACTCCCTGAATATAGATCCACGATATGTCCCGGTCAAGCAGAAGAGGCGCGGTATGGATCCAGAGAGATCTGCCGCCCTTAAGGAGGAGGTTGATAAGTTACAATCGAACGGTTTTATTCGAGATGCCTTGTATCCAGAATGGGTGTCCAACCCCATACTGGTTCGAAAGCCGAATGGGAAATGGAGAACTTGCGTCGATTACTCTGACTTAAACAAGGCTTGCCCGAAAGATAGTTTCCCACTTCCTCGAATTGACCAGCTCGTAGATTCGACAACCGGACATGAATTACTATCTTTTATGGATGCTTATTCTGGCTACAATCAAATACCCATGCATTTGCCTGATCAAGAACATACCAGCTTTGTAACCGATCTAGGACTCTACTGTTACAAAGTCATGCCATTTGGTCTAAAGAACGCCGGAGCAACATACCAACGCTTGGTCAACCGGATGTTCGCCGATCAGATCGGGAAGACCATGGAGGTTTACGTGGATGACATGCTGGTGAAGTCTCGATTCTCCACAGATCACGTCAGAGATTTAAATTCAATGTTCAGCATTCTTCGAGAGTATGGAATGAAGCTTAATCCATTAAAGTGTCACTTTGGTGTCGCCTTTGGAAAATTCCTCGGGTTCATTGTCAACGCTCGAGGGATAGAAGCGAATCCCGAAAAGATCTGGGCAATAAGGAACCTGCAGAACCCAAGAACCATAAAACAAGTCCAGAGCCTCAACGGGAAGGTAGTAGCATTAAGCAGGTTCATCTCAAAATCAACCGATAAATGCATTCCTTTCTTTGATCTGATCCGGAAGGGAAAGCGAAACTTTGAATGGACAACGGAGTGTGAAGGCGCATTCCGATCGCTGGTTCAACATCTTTCCACACCACCGATCTTGTCAAAACCAGTTGACCATGAGCAATTGTACCTCTACCTGGCAGTATCAAAGCATGCGATCAGTGCCGCTTTAGTTCGGGAGGAAGACAAAGTGCAGAAACCGGTCTACTATATTAGTAAGCGGCTTACAGGAGCTGAAAGAAATTACCCAAGACTGGAGAAACTGGCCTATTTCCTGGTCATTGCCTCAAGAAAGCTCCGCCCTTACTTCCAAGCTCATCCTCTTACTGTGTATACCGATCAGCCGTTACGACAGGTCCTCACGCGGCCTGAGACGTCTGGTAGGTTACTTAAGTGGAACATTGAACTAAGCCAGTTTGATATCACTTACGCTCCGCGGAGAGCCATTCAAGGACAAGTCCTGGCAGATTTCATAGCCGAGTTTACCGTTCCAGAGGATTTGCCCGAAACCAGTGAATCCCTTGAATACATATGGAAGTTGTATACCGACGGTGCATCAAACGACCGATGTTCGGGCGCCGGTGTTGTGCTTGAAACTCCCGAAGGCCGATCTATATGTTATGCTTTGAAGTTCGATTTTCATGCAACTAATAACGAAGCTGAATATGAGGCACTCTTAACTGGACTAAAATTTTCCAGAGATTTGAGGATTATCGCTGTGGAAATTTATTGTGATTCGCAATTAGTTGTGTGTCAAGTACGAGGAGAGTATCAAGCAAGAGATCGAAGGCTGGCTGCTTACTTGGCTCGAGTTCAGGAAGTACTGAATCAGTTTGATTATTATGCCATTTATTACATACCTCGAGAACGCAATCAAAAAGCCGATTCATTGGCGAAGTTAGCCAGCACAGGTGAAGCACAGCACATGGGACTTGTCCCCGTCGAAACTCTGTCCTATCCAAGCATCGATCAAATAGAGACGAATTTCGTGTTTGAAACCGCTCCCAGTAGAGAATCGTGGATGACTCCGTATCGAGACTACATCGAAAATGGGACGTTGCCTGAGCATAGAAACGAGAGAAGATGAATTCTACGAAAAGCTTCACGGTTCGTCATTCAGAACGGAGTCATGTACAGAAGAGTTTATTCTGTTCCTCTCCTCCGATGTATCGCGCACGATGAAATCAAACGAGTGTTACATGACGTACACGAAGGAGCATGTGGCGATCACACCGGGGGGCAAGCTCTCGCTAAGAAGGTACTCCGATATGGATACTACTGGCCGACAGTGAACCGAGATGCAGCAAACTATGCCAGAGAGTGCGATAGGTGCCAGAAACATGCCCGAATTCCAAGAGCCCCGCCTACCGAGATAACTCAAATGGTTAGTCCCTGGCCATTCGCGATGTGGGGCATCGATATCATTGGCGCTTTACCTCTGGCAAAAGGCGGTGCGAAATACGCCATCGTCGCCGTTGACTACTTTACAAAGTGGGCTGAAGCCGAAGCCCTCGCAACCATTACGACAAAGAAAGTGATAAATTTCGTGGTTCGCAACATCATCTGTCGATTTGGACTCCCGCATACCATCATCACCGATAACGGAGCCCAATTCGAGAGTGCAGAATTCAAGAATTTCTGTCAACGGTTTCATATCCATAAAAAGTTCTCGGCTGTTGCTCATCCTCAAGCAAACGGTCAAGTTGAAGCTGTCAATAAAGTTATAAAATCCATCTTAAAGAAACGACTGGAAAAGGCCGGGGGAAAATGGGTTGATGAACTCCCTATGGCATTATGGGCCTATCGAACGACTCACAAAACCGCAACCGGACACACCCCGTTTTCCCTATCTTATGGCTCAGAGGCCGTTATTCCGGTCGTGACGGAAGTGTTTTCCCATCGCGTGACTTACTACGATCCGAAAATGAACGCTATACTACTGGCTGAATCTTTGGATCTATTGGATGAGAAACGGGAAGAGGCCGATTTGAGAGCAGCCGCATACCGAAGTCGGGTCGCCCGATTGTACAATACCAAAGTTCGACCTCGAACCTTTGAACTCGGCGACCTCGTTCTCAAGAGAATCTATCCAGTTCCTTCACACATGAAACCAAACTGGGAAGGACCATATGTGATTACACGAAGACTCGGGGATGGCACATTCAAACTATCGACCGTTGACGGTCTTAATTTGCCAAGGGCCTGGAACAGCGAGAGTCTCCGTCGCTATTACACCTGACAGGCTTTATTTATTTCGTTATATCTTTTCATTTAGCAATTTGTTTCTGCATTTTGGAATTTGAATTCTGTAATAAGGCAACTGACTTTGCCGCGTTTTCTTATTTCAGCAATAAAATGCCATCTCTTCGAGCCAGAACTGTGATTCATTAAATACGATATACAACATCACGATGCACGGAGAGCTAAATTCCATCACGCACTGGGACTTATTCAAATGGAGAGTGGTTGTGATACGACCGGCCACTCGCTAAGTGAAACCCGAGCTCGAGGGCAAGTCATTACACCAATGTTAAATAGGGTTGACACACAACAATCCTATAGTCAACTCCGTATTCCCAGAGTGCGAAACGGAGTATAAACATTCAACTTCGTATTCCCAGAGTGCGAAACGGAGTATAAACATTCAACTCCGTATTCCCAGAGTGCGAAACGGAGTATAAACATTCAACTCCGTATTCCCAAAGTGCGAGACGGAGTATAAACATTCGACTCCGTATTCCCAGAGTGCGAAACGGAGTATAAAACATTCAACTCCGTACTCCCAGAGTGCGAGACGGAGCATAAAACATTCGACTTCGTATTCCCAGAGTGCGAGACGGAGGATAAACACTCGACTCCGTATTCCCAGAGTACGAAACGGAGTATAAACATTCAACTCCATATTCCCAGAGTGCGAAACGGAGTATAAACATTCGACTCCGTGTTCCCAGAGTGCGAAACGGAGTGCAGACATTCAACCCTGTATTCCCAGAGTGTGAAGCGGAATATAAACAGTCAACTCCGAACTCCCAAAGCGCGAGTCAGAGTGAGAACACTAACTCCAATTTCCCAGGATATGGGTTGGAGTACTAACGTCAATCTTAAGTTCCCAGGATGCGAACAACAGCTTACGAAGTGACTTGTATCCCCAGAGTGTGGATAAAACGATTCATAAGGAAACAAGTGTAGTTCGACCGCTCGGTCCTCACTCAGTGCGATCACAAGCCGATCATCATAACTTAACCCCGGAACTGGGGGCAGGTTCAAGTGTTAATCACTACATGAAACTGTATGATGTTCAGCTCCGATTCATTCTCCGATCACAACTAAAGTCTGAGATTTCCAGACTTGGCAAACAAAACAAGCTATGCTTAAACGTTAAAATAATGCAAAACACTGCAACATTTAAGCGTAAAAGGAATTTAAGTTGTAACAAGAAGACAAAATTTTATTTCAACTAATCAAAAGCAATGGTTCATACACGAGCCTTTCCAAAAATTTCCTACTAGCGGGGGCCGAACCCGCATCTATACACGGCCTGCAAAAAAGAAAAAGATAACAAAATTCCTGACTACAAAAGGGAAACACATGCCTAAAAAAGTCTATCTAATCCTTCTTTTTCCTCAGCTTCTTCTTCTTCTTCGAGGAGCCACTGGAGCCACCAGTGATCTTTCGTTTAGAGCCTTTCTCCTTAGGCGGGCTCCCTTCGGATGAAGGCATGATGTCGATGTCGTCCTCCGAGCTGGAATCTATGGGGATGCTTCCCGTAGGAGGAGTTGGGGGAATGGGACCTACAGCCGGGGGCGGGACTGGCACACTAGTATCAACGAGCGTGCCCCTGGGAGATACAATCATAAGGGGAGTAGGGCACTACGCTACTGCTCCGCCATCCGAACTGCCGCCATGCGCAGCTGCCGCCATCTCGGCATTAATTTCGGCCAACATCATTGCTTCTCGTTGTGCTCTGGCCTCACTATGTACCGTAGTGGTCTGAGTTGAAATATCAGAAGTAGACGAGAATCCACCTAGGCCGAATGGTAAATCTGCAAAGGGATCACTCTATCGGCCAAGGAGCTCATTTATCATCTGTTCATCGAAAGAGAGTGAGCTCCCCTGCGTTACTTCCACCGACGCTGTTGTCACAATGGAGGTCGCCTCAGAGATGATGGCCTCCAGCACTTGGCATGATTCCTGGGCTACGGGAGGCGCAGCTGGCGCAACCTCGATCACTGATTAGAGAAAAGAAACATTTGTTAGTATATGCTTCTATGCAAATTCTTCAGTCCAAGTAAACAAGAGATTAGTTCAGAGTACCTTCCTCGGTTCGGCTCAGGGTCGTCTGAACAATTTCAGAAGGATGCTCCTTAATAGGAGATAGACGTGGCTGGTCTGGATCATATGCCGGTATGGGCTGGGAGTCGATCATCGGAGTTGGCTCAGATTGAGATGACACGACAATCTCAGAACTCGTAATACGGTGCTCAGCACCAGAGCTTTCTCCAACTTCCTGAGACTGGGCGCCAAGCCTCTCCTTCTCATGAGAAATCATGGAGCCGTGGAGAACTTTCTTTTCATCATCATTAAGAATGCGGTTCTCCAGCTCGAATTCATTAACGGCTTTGTCGGGATGCCCAGATTTCTCCTCCTCAACTAGCGTGTTCCAAGCGTTGTAAAGATGTGTTGGATAGTCGTCGAGCCAAGTCAGATCTCGGTGCCTTAGCACGTTGGCATTGTAAGTGACGAGCAGCTCTTCTATCTCAGCCTCGATCATGGCTTCCGCCTGTCGTACTTTCTCATCAACCCCGGCTTCCGTTTCGCGGACTTTTCCCATAGCCGCTTCCTTCTCCTTCCGAAGCACCACCGCCTGATCACAGGCCTCCTGCGCAGAGACATTAGCCGCATCCTTCTCCCTCGCTATTTTGGAGAACTTTGATTTCAGCTCATTAAGCTCCTTGAGAGCGGCGTCCCTCTCGGCGGTAATGGTGGTGTTCCTGTGACCCATGTCTTCGATCGCGGTATAGTGCTCCTGTTTCATCCTGGTCATGGCCGAGTTTATCTCATCGACCTTTTTCAGAGCTTCCATCTCAGACTTACGGGAAGACTCGGCCTCAGTATTGAGCACTTTCATAATTCGGTCTTTGTGACCCAGCTCCTTCTCCAGCTTTTCAATGACAACACCCCGGTCGAATGCCACTTTGGATGCTTTCCTCGCGGCCCTTTCCCACTCCTTGTACTGAAAGAAAATATCCGCAACATAATCATGGATAGTGTTTTCAGCTATTGGCGGAATTCTCTTCAGATGCGGAGGAAAGACATAATCGTCAAAACAGATATCGGGGAATTCCTTCCTCATATGTGCCAGTTTAAGTGCTCCTTCCTCGGTCGAATCAGTCATGACCAGTGTAGTAGTTGAGGAGGTGGCTATTTCAGTCCCGCACGGAGGATCGGGCCTCGAAGCTTGAGAAGGCGGCTTAGGCCATGAAGTTTCAGGAGGACGGGCAACTACTATTGTGGGCGGTACGGAAGTCCTGGGAGGAGGAGAACGAGATCGGGATCGGCGCACGTATCCCCTGTCTCTGTCAGACCTCTCCTGACCAGAGTGTCCTGAATCATAATCCCTCTCTCCCTCTCTCCTGCGTGGCGTAACGGCGCTTGTTGCGCAAACTGCCCAACACAGAACCTCGTCCAGACATCGTACCTGAAAAATAAAATACGGGAGATCAGTAACCGTCTATGATATACTGTTTACAGTTAGAGAACTATGTTGTGCCGTGAAGAGTGTATGGATGTGTAACCCCCCGGACCAACCAGAAGTGTCGATTGCACTGGTAGGAAGAGACTCGCTAACATCGAGGGTATGTTGTAATTCATCCAATTCAACATCTTGTTGTGTGGACGCAAGGTCCGGAATTGGAAGGTCAGCGAGCCCTTCGAATTGATTTTCGGCTTGCAAGGAGGATGCCTCCGAGATTTTAACTCCTGAAGGAGGGCGGTTTAAGACCACAGACTTCCGTCTCCCAGATTTAGCCTGTTTAAAGGCCACTGCCTTGCCCTTTCTTTTTTCATCAGAATCCGGGGTTGCATCAGCGGGCCCGACCAACGGTTCCTCATCGGTATGAGTTCTTTCGGAGTCGGGTTCCTCGATTACTACGACTTTGGGTTTCTTCCGCTTGACTTTTTCTCTGGAGACAGTCTTTAGTGCGCCATCAAACCTTATGCTTTGTCTCCGCCCAATCAACCCAAGAATTCTGAGGTTCCGGTCCGTCAACAACAATTCAATATTCCTTTCTTTACCCGGAATCTCCTGAAGAACCCGGACAATCTCTTTATAGTAACCGCCTTCAGGTCGCTGGATTATTGCTGAAAGAAAAGAAAAAAGCAAATATGAGTTTGATTTCATTCGTGCATTGCCTTGTCAACTACTTGGAAAAATAATGGTATTCACGTCTGAACAGCCATCTTCTGGCAAACCCCGGAGGACATCGGACGTAGAACCACTCCGACTTGAAGTAGCTCAGTCTAGTCCAAGACCCCGTGACCACTTGGCAGTTTCTTACAGACTCCAAGAATGTGAAAGATGGACTGTCGGTTCGACTTTTGAAGTTGAACAAATATCTTATATCGGTCATGCGAGGAGGTCGATACAGGTACTCCATAAATGCAATGAACAGGCTATTGAGTGAAGCATATCCATTCGGGTGAAGCTGAGATGGGGCGATCCCCAGATAAGCCAGCACTTCTCTTATATAGTCGTTAAACGGAGGAAGTGTCCCGGCTGCGCATGCATGACGGTTAAATGTAGTGTATCCCTCTGGGGGATTATGCGGTCTGTCATCTGGTCCCGGCAATATTACGTCATCCAACGATAGACCATGCCTTAAGCATATTCTCCCTAGCATATCTTCGGAAATATTGGACGGGACAGAATCAGGTGGACTATTGATGAGGGACGCGTCAGGCAACTCGTCCGGAGCTGGACCAATAACTTCGGCCTCAATATCCGGAATCTCAAGTCTGGGAGGGGTCAGATTCTGAGTTTCCTACTGCTGCGAACTTGATGGTTCCATAACTAGCTAACTCACGAGAAACCATCATTAGACGATAAAAAGCCCGTGCATTCCCCAGTGTAAAGTGTATGAATGAGTTGTGCAGTGCAAGTGTTGTGCATGATTTGAGAAAATTCTGCAGAATTAAAGAAATATGCAAAAGATGAAACTTTGAAAGTCAGACCAGAAATGACCGTCATTGCTGACCGTCACAACCGTGTCATCCAGATACTAACGATCGATTCAAGTTAAAGTTCATCATACTTCTATTTTTTGTTAGATAGCAGTTCCATCTACGAGCTTCGAATGTCAGTCAAATATATAGTTCTGTGACCAAGTTCAATTATGCAAGGCAGAAGCTCGTCGGAGTCAAGTGTTCAAGTATTCAAAATTTCTCTAAGTTCGTCAAAATTTAGGTTAAGAATCGATCATTGCACTTTGTTTTCGTATCAAGTCAGGGGGATCACGATGTTCAGCCTGGCCGCGTTCGAATTGATACATTCGTATCGATCGTCCTGGAATAGGAATGCTTCATATCGATCAGGCTGGAGTGAGAGTGCTTCGTATCGATCAGGTTCGAATTGATACGTTCGTATCGATCAGGTTGGAGTGAGAGTGCTTCATATCGATCAGGTTCGAATCGATACATGTCGTATCGATCGAAGGCAAGCCAATTCGCATCGATCAGGTTCGTCGATTTCGCATCGATCTAAAAACAATGGCTTCACATCCATCGCCGCTCTCGTCTCCACACCGATACGAACGTATGTCATCTGGATCGATTCGAATACTCCCAGTTCAAGTCGATACGAAATGAGGTTAGAGTGATTTCCTCCGTCTCTCCTTCTTCCCCAAAGGATCTCAACTCCATGGCCACGCTCCGTCCCCCAATCTTGTCTTCCATCGTCCAGATCTAAAATTCGTCAAAACTGGTCGTAGAAGCAAAGAGAATGATGGGGATCTCGAGTTTCGTCATTATTAACAAGATTCTATCCATTAATTACCTGATTTTAGCGATTACACTCAGAGGATCGAAGGTTTGGTTCGATTCAAAAACAAGCAGTTATATCTCTCAGTCTATCGATGCGAAGGTAGAAAAAGAGAACAGAGAGCAACAGTAAAAATAGAAGGTAAAAAGTGAAAAATGACAGAGTCCTAGGTATTTATATGGAGCCTAGGGTAGGACCGAGTCGATTCGTCTCCCAGTCAACCTGACCGGTCGCAACCAGTCAAGCAACGTATCGATACGGACGCTCGTTTCGAATCCACCAGACTTCATCGATTCGAAGCGCACAGGGAAGCCACCTGAAATCGATGGACTCCATCGATTCAAAGCATCCACTTTATGAGCCATCGATTCACAACAGAGCAGGTCTATCGATACGAACAAGGTTTTCGTATCTATCAGAATACCTCGATACGAATAATTGTTCGTATCCATCAGTTCAGCCCACATCGATACAAAAAAATACTTTCCAACTTTTTGCATCGATTCATGAGAAGATCGATACGAGAGGATAGTCAGAAAAGACCATCACATGTTGTTTCAACTCGAATCTCAAATCGGTTCAGGAGAGGACCGATGCGAAATTCAATAACGAGCTAAACTGACAACGATCCACGAACCTGCAACTTCTCAAAGCACGTCATGTTTTCACAAGACGTACTTTGGGGGGCAAATGTTATCCCGCCTTTTGGCAAGGCCAGGACACCAAGGAATTGGTTGGATTCCGAGTATCGCCTGTCATGGATATCGCTGAATTTTGTCCGAATCTGGATCAAGCTGCAATTGATAAGACATAACTAGGAAAGCAGAGTGAACCAACGTTCCAAGTTTCAAGTCAATCCGAGTTCGTATGCTCAAGTTATGATGGATACAAGTTGGAGGGAAAAGCATGTTTTCATATCCATCAATGATGTTCATTTCGTATCCATCAGGGAACGTCGTTTCGTATCGATGGAAGAAGCCGTGTTTCGAATCCATCGAGTTCGTATCGATCGTTTTCGTGTCCATCGATAGTTAAATGCAACTCGTATCGAGTGGCCAAGTGTCTTATTCGTATCCATCAGAAAGCCTTAGTTCGTATCCATCCAGCCCATGTCCATCATCCGCTTCACATCGGCAAGTCCCCGTGACTTCGTAACGATCAGGTTGGCAACGTTCGAACCCATCGAGTTCGCATCGATCAGGTTCGAATCCATCAACAAATGACGTGACTCGCAACCATCAGTCGATGCCTACTTCGTATCCATCAGGCTACTGTTCTTCGCATCCATCAAAAGACTTCGCTTTGAATCCGTGCTCACTGGCTTATTCGAATCCGTCGGGTCAACTAGCTTGGGTGACATGTCATCCCTCGAAGGATACAAGGCGAGATATGTGGAGTCGAAGCAGTCAACACGGAATAAAGACCGGATCGAAATGAAGCACGCGCGCCACATCGTCCCAGGAACACGTGCAGTCATCGACACGAAGGGATCGAGTCGAAACCATGGAGACGAACCAAACAGCTTTCGAGAAATTACACTTCGTGTCGACCATATCTCGTGATCCACTGATCCAAATGCAATGAAATTTTCACAGGAGTTTGCATGCACACAAAAGAATGTCTCTTCAAAATTTCAGCTCGATTGGGCATCATTTTGATCGATACGAAATGGATTCGTATCGATCGTAGATCAAGGCGAAACTTCCTGAGGTTGGTCGCGTGGGCCCCCTCACGTGCCAGGCCGAGTCTCCAAAAGTTTGAACGAAATCTAAGCCTCCTACGCCTATAAATAGAGCCCCAGAGCATACAGAAAATGGATCTTTTTTCTCTCAAGCGCCCAGACTCTGCCGGATTGAGACTTGCATCCCACTCTTACTGTTGAATTCGAATTCTAAATTGTAATTCGCTGTTGTTCGCTGTAATTGCTTGTAATCATTAAAAGAGGATCAATAAAATCATCAAAACTTCATAGTGGACGTAGGCAACACGCCGAACCACTCTAAATTGCTTGTCTTTGCATTTTACGTTTCTGTTTGTTGGAGTTTTTGTTAGATAATCTCTGTTTTACATTTACATTCTTCATTTTTATCTCTTCAAATAACTTCCGAAGAGTGTTGTGCCCATTTTTGGTACAAACACCTTCTTTTGGACTTTTCTTCTTTTCCGCTTACTTTCTAACCTATCTTCATTCAGAATATAGTAAAAATTTGGCTGTCAACTTGGAGTGATTACTGCACACCTTCCTTCGGGAACTTACTCACTTCTTACCTTTGGACATCTGCCATATATTGACTGTTTACTTTCTATTTATCTAGACCTAACATAAATCCCCAATTGACAAATGGGGATCCACAACTATAGGGCAATCTAGGCCCAATCAAGGGAGCCAAGTACCATCTAGCTTTAGAGACCTTTTTATATGCCGCAATCATGCTTATATTAAGTCAACGCCTTTCAGTATGACCTATCTCTCATGGGGTGATCAGGATATGCATATATTATTAACTCCATCTATTGTTCCAACCCATAGTTTCCTTATCCGTCTCTTCAAAGTATGGTCGTAACTACTTATACGGTCGGAATTTTTAGTGTTTGGCATATAATATATAATTATAGGTAAAAATAAAAATATGTTCACTCAGTGTATCCTAATTTCTATGATTTACTAACCTAGGATTTGATACCAAATGCATCAACCCGCATCTTAATGGACCCGAATTTTTGCTAAATGAAAACCCAAGTCCACTAGGGTACAGATTATTGGCATTGGCATTCTATAGTAAACAAAAGTATATCAAAGGGCTATTGGTATGAACTCATAGCGGAATAATAAAGTATAATATATATATATATATATATATATATATATATACTGATTAAGGCCAATAACTCGGGCATCTAGTGCCCTTGTTAGTATAGAGCATACATCAGGAAATCTGTCCTCCTACTGTTCCTGCTTTGTACCAATAGATGTTCCTCTAAATCAATTCCATAGGTTTTAATGAGAAGGGGGTCAGAACAACGTTCTAGTGACTGGTAATTACATAGTTTATCTATAACACTAGTTTATGCCGGTTGTTTTCCATTACCTGTTATGTTTATTGTTCAAAGCTTAGTCATTTTGACTTCGTATATGCATATGATATGCTCAACCTACTCCGAGGTATAAAATATATATACAATACGTCTATATAGTTAAAGCGCTTAGCGGTTCTATAGCGATGGAGGTGCAAAAAGTTATAGCGGGGATATAGCAGAAAATAGTGGAGGTTTAAAAAGCTTCATTAGATATAAAACTAGATATTTAAAGTTAATTTATTCTCAATCTCACATCAGTTGTGTAGGAAAAAGAAATATTTTTTAATCTTATATAACAAAATTGAAGAATATCATGATTTATGCAGACTATATTAGTGACTACAATAGTTTTCTAACTTATATTGAGCACTTGTGTCTTAAAATTAGGTCTTTACCATAACTTTGTTGATTTGATTTAAAAGAAAACTAGTCAAATAAATCTTTATATATTAATGTTGTTATAGTGGTTGCTGAAATGCCTTAATTTAGCTAGTGTAGCAATAAATAGCGAGGCATAAAGTGGATCTACTATTTAATAGCGCTAAATTGAAAAAGCATAGTGATAGGAGATCGCTATGCACTATAGCGGGGATTTTACGGGGATTTAGCGTGGCTTGAACTGCACAGATATATGTATGATAGTATAAGCATTACTATCACCCATGGAAAAGGATACATTCCCTGCTAGTATCTGTAACTTGGCATCGCACCCTTGCGACCTAACCGCTTCGTATCGAATACCCAATTTGAAATCCCAAACTATGACTATAACGTATCGTACTTACACATAGAGAGGATTCTGTAATGTACGCTCACGTCAAAGATGACTTAGGGTTTATCAACAATCCGTATCCAAAACTCAATGATAATGCCAATTATTGCACCGCACTGGGAACCAACAACAATGTCTAGGCCGAATTGCCAGCATACACCGAGGAATCTCCCGTCAGTGCCGCGCTATAAAGCACTCAGGACCGATGTTGCTCTCATCCTACATATACAGCCCTAAATATATGGTACATACATTATGAAAATAGCGCCAAGCCTTCGCCCATCATCCAATTTAGATTTCCTAACGTAAATCAAGGAAATGTCCACCAGGTTACTTAATACCCTATGTTGGAATTGAAGTAGACTCTGATTGGTCATTTAAGACTTTAAATCTGAAGCGAACCCACTTTGGTATATTCCGTAAACCTATACACGAACATATTTCCCCATGGGTCCTACAATTAGAGATGCCCCACATTAGTACAATTTATACACAACTACCGGTAGCCCCTTGAGGAGGGCAGACTTCTGTTATGTAACATTACATACCTCGCATCCCAACTCATACCACTGACGCATCATTTATAATAAATCTAAATATTTAGGCTAGACCCAATGCCATATAATTTCAACTGGAAAATTATTACACCTCCTAAATTCAATTATTAATGTTCATTTACTTACTATGAACTTACTTTTTTATTTCAATTTCATGATTAATACAATTAGGTATCATTTACTACTTCTTTTCACTAATACAATTAAATATCATTTATTACTTCTTTTCAATTAATAGAATTAAGTATCATTTATTGATCCTTTTCAAATTATACAATTCAATATCATTTACCGCTACCTTTCAATTAATAAAAATAAATATCATTTACTGCCTATTTTAAATTAATGCCCTTTTTAACTTGATTATTAAAACCTCCCTAACTCTTTAATTCACTGTCTTATTTATAATTAGTGCTTATTGTCTATTTCTTGACTTATATTTAATCACATGTATTTAATCGACGATTGAATTATTATTATTTCTATTTCTAACACCATTAGGTCTACACTTAGGGATTTCTATATTTAATGCATTGGAACTGTATCTTTTTCAAAGAGTAAATGTTATCATTGTAATTTGCCATAAACTATCTAAATAGAGGAATTGTGTGGTTTTCAGAATTACAAGAAATTTCATTTTATGTGCTTATTGAAACAAACAGTATAAAATATGGTAAACTTACTTATTTTGCACATCTCTTTCATTTGGGCATATTCCTTGTTATTTCAAATGAAATACCTTCATATATAATTATAAAGTTGGATAATTTATTGAAATTTACATAGAAACATCCTTCATTCCAATGAATAAAATGTAAACTTAAACCCCCAATCAAATTTGAACAATCTTTAATTCATGTTTAATAAATTATAACGTTCAAATAATAAAATCTGATATTAACATAAAATCTTATTAATGTATTATCTCATAACTTTTAGGAACCACGTTCACCCGTATATTCTAGATTTAGGAGTATATAACATTTAATCAAAGTTAACAATTTATTGAATATGTAGGCAAGGACCTCAAGTTCATTCTATATATAAATTTAGGCCAATAATTCCATAATTTATATTCAGTCATAAAAGAAATAGATTCACAATGATATAAATAAAATATTATATAATAATATATAATTTCCCACTCACCTCTTAGCTTCCAAATCTACAGATCTAAATCCATTTTCCTAGTTTGACTCCCTTTCTTTCTACCAAAATATGTATCAAAAGTGCATACGTATTTATTAGAATTATAGATCTTTAAATTTAGATTAAGAATTTACCTCTTCATCGTAGAACTGATTCACCCTTATTCTTCTTCTCTTTTATTCTCCGCTATTCTCCACATGTATAGATGTATGTATTATTTTATAAATTTCTATAATTCCTAGTATTACTAGAGAAGAGAAAATGGCAGAGCTTCACTTCTTGATTCAGAAAATATGAGAAGAAAAATGAGGGGCTAGGCCTGTATTTATAAGCGCTTGAATCTATTTTATCCATTTGATTAGATTGCATTAAATTCAGGCTATTAGGCCTGAGATCATTCTCAGCTGTCACCCTTCCACCGATCGACCGCTCCTTCAGAGGCAGTTGACTGATAGCGGTCGACCAGCCTTAATGAAGGTGTCGATCAGTTAATGCTATTTAATTACATTGATTTGTTTCCTCTATTATTTTATTTCGTTATATATATATTTTTAATTATTTTCGATTAGAATCTTTAAATGTTAATAACTTCTTCGTTTAAACTCCATTTGTAAAACTTTATATATGAAAGTTGATTAGAAAATTGCCAATAATACAATGGTGTAAGTTTCATAGCCAAACTCCGACGTTTTTAAAAAAAATATTTTTGGGCTTTAATAATTTTTTATTTACCTAATTTTTAACTTACGGGTTGTTACACTTGAGTTCGGGCTCAACATATTGGAAGAATGAAGAGCCAAAGTTGAACTCCGCACCAAAGCTTACAAAAGGAAAATGAACAAGCACTATAACTCATGAATAAAGCTTTGATAATTCATTGTTGGCAATTTAGTTCTACACCAGGTGTTCGCAAATATAAAGAACCTAGCTAAAGGAGTGCTCGGGCCCGAACTAGGAGAGGTCGTAGGTTGCTTACTACATCTCTCTCCAGGATGGAACCCACATTTCCCGCACCTGGATCCCCATGCACCTTTAGGCCTATCATGTATAAAATATAGCATAATTGTAAGGCTATGTAATGTATCTTTTGTGAAGAATACATTGAAGATAATAAAGCCAACATTGTTCAATAGATCGCTAAGACTATCCAACGAGGATGAGTTCTTATGTGCTCATTACCTTGTTTGGGGACTGGTGACCTCTACCACGAAGGACAAAGAAGCCATTCAATGCTTCCCTCCTTGTCAGCTAGCTATCCAATAGTGGTGAATCACCATGCATTCACTTCCTGGCCTGGGAACTACCAAGCCGGTAGCCTGTCACGTAAGAGAACCTTCGAACCCACACTCAGGTTCATGTCGGGACCGCCCACCACCTCTATAGGTTATTCAACGAGAATGAGTTATTATGTGCTTAATGAGCATGTTTGGGGACAGGTGTCCTTTGCTGCAAATGATTGCATGAGCCTCTGCTCCCTTCCTTTTTTCCTGGCTATCCATGAGGATGAATTATCGTGCATTCGCTTCCTTATTTGGGGACTGCAAGGCTATCCAGCAAGATTGAATCATCATGCATTCTCTTCCTTGCTTTGGTGAATTTGGATAAGACGTCACTCCCCTTCATACCAGGGTGCATCGATGAGATAAGGCATGAATGCAATGATCTCGTATCCTTCTCCCATGATGTCGCCCGTCCCTCATGCGGGTCAAAGCACTATTGTCGAGACTTGGGTTGTTACCCCAAGTGATGTCGAAGTCTGGCATCATTGTGCACCTATATAAAAATAAGTCGGCTCAACATCAACCAACAACGTGTCACCTTGGAGAAGCTTTGAGCCATTCAGTGCTCTGGTTCGTGCCGTGACCACCTACCACTCAACCATGCCACATGTCACCCAAGAGAACCTTTGAGCCACTCAGCGCTTAGGTTCGTGCTTGGACTACCCCTCTTAATGGAATAATAAACAGGCCCGACAACCTACTGCCCGCCTTGGGTTCTCACTTACGATCAGACTCTCTAGCATATGCTCGCATCCGAGCCCACAAGCCTCTCTGGCATCAAATACAAGTCACTTAAACTATGTACATAGTTCTTATGAACGTGTCACTCTTACCGCCCGTTTCATTACAATTCTGCTATTTTATCATATCTCATGAAAATGTGCAAGCACAGACAAACATGGACTATCGACTATTCAAAGTATGCTACCATACAAGCTACACACAGAGACAGACAGATAAAGCAGTAAAATATTTAATAGATTTCACAACTAAAAAGAGTTTCATTCATCTACAAAATGCGAGGCGTACAACCCACCCTGCTAGGTATACAAAAAGAATAAAAGAATTTACAAGGTTGGTTCACTAGCTAATTGGGTCAAGGATTCAATCTGCTCATTGGTCAAAATAGTCGGCATGACCACCCCGGCTGCTGTAATCTCAGTAGCTACATCAACCTAGGCCACTGCGAAGGCCCCAGCGTCAAGAAGGCGCATGGAGATAGGAAGATCACAGTTTTCCCTGAACATGGCCTTAATTATGTTCGTCAGTAAGTTCTACCATACAGTCTCCTCTACCGCACGAGCAATCTCCACGTAAACAAATGAGTAGCACTTGGTTGTTTACTGGGCCACATTATTCCATAAGGCTTCGGCCTCCATATCGGTTCTCTCCAACCTCCCTCTAAGGTCCTCGACCGCCTTCTCTGCCTGATCCCTTACCTCGACTGCATATTTCGCTACCTTATCTACTACTGATGTAGCCTCTTTGGTCTCCCTCCTGACCTACCTACACTTTTAGACCTCGTCTTTAAACTCCAAGAAGTCGTCCCGGACATGGACGGAGAGGTGAGTGGCCTATAAAAATTAGTTAGAAGATTCTATTGAGCAACCAAGAGAAGTATGAGTTTGGGAGGCTTATGAAAAGGGCGTCCCATGTGTTGACGTCGATTACGTTCAGATCGGGCTGGGTGGGTTGGTGCTAGAATCTCAATGGACATCATCTAAAATGACCCCAGTATCAGTTCTAAG
Source organism: Allium fistulosum (assembly GCA_030737815.1). Classification (NCBI taxonomy): domain Eukaryota; kingdom Viridiplantae; phylum Streptophyta; class Magnoliopsida; order Asparagales; family Amaryllidaceae; genus Allium; species Allium fistulosum. The sequence goes on along the minus strand of CM060901.1, from coordinate 1,079,390,569 downwards.
TCATTATGGTCTGAAGCCTAGTCAACCTCTAGGGACACATGCCTCACTGGCACCCCCATTTTCATCTTGGGCCAGCCCATCCCCATCGAAGATAGGCGCCTGCCTGGCAAAAGGAGCAAGCGCGCCAAAAGACTTTCCCATCCTAACTCACTTCCTTATCCTCCTAATTTTGTCCTAAAAAGGCACATGCCTGGGACTGGGAGGTAGCTCAATGACCTCCTTGTCTGCCCTAGGTCCCTTTAGCAAAGGGGTCATGGCGTTTTGGGCACCAGAGTCAAGGTTGTCGAGGATGTCAAAGCTGAACTTTCCAGCTTCTTCAACAACAATAAAAAGCAAGAGTTAGTCAAAATTAAGAGTAAAAGAAATACAAGTGCAAGTAAACTACCATTTGTACCAGGTCGGTCTTGCTTTCTGACAAAGGGCAGACATGATGAGGCTGTGTTGCATAACTAGTTTGGTCCGTCCGACCATGAGGCTCACCTGAAGGCCTAGCTTCATATCTAGGGCACAAAGGTAATATGTAGGGATTTTCTTAGAGGAGGTACTTGTGTCTCTACCGATGCCCAGCTCTTGTAACCCTCCCTCAACACTGCTTCCCTTAAAGCTCGCCTTGGGATCCCAGTCAATAGGAAACGTCTCGCTTCGAGGGACTGGTATGTCAGTTAATTATTGTGGATCATATTCTTCCCACCATGGCATTGGAACAACAGCACTCAACATATCAAGGTCAAAATTTTGCCATTCTTCAAGCTCCTCGCCTATGACAAGGTCATCATATCCTCTTTCAGCCTTAGTGATTGGCCCACCTATGTTGTCTTGAAATTTGATTTTAGGGTAGTCCTATTTTGGCTTAGGCTCTTTCTTCACCGGTTACTTTGTTGGACCAACCCACTCGACAACCATCATTTGGGCTCCCCTCATTAACCTGAAAAATGGAGGTTTGCGTTGTCACCAAGATTCACATATCGCGGTAGTAGCGATGGCCATCTTCAGTAGGTTCGAGTATCTATTCGGCGTCTCGAAACTGACATTGGCATAGGTAAGAGAGGCCTATGTCAATGGGCAAGTTAAGAAAAGGAATGCAAGGGAAAGAGGAAGGAAAAAGAGAGTAGAAAAAACTTACCAGAGGTTGGGAACTTGAGATGTTGTAGCCCGAGGTTCACCCCATGGAGGACAAAGAAGTATTTCCCTATCCAACTCAGGGTGGCTTTGTTGGGAACGTCGATGAAGATAATGGGCTAAGTGTTTTCTTGAAAATAGAAGTATGCACTGGTTGGGTACTCGATTTCCTTCTACATCTGTAAAATTATTTCTATAAAGTTAGTATTCATCTTGGGAAGGCCGAGATCCATGCAAGCAATATAAACTCCGCACAGGACATGTACCTGGAAATATGTACCGAAGGCAAGCTTTTAGGCATTCAGAATCGAGACAAAATAAGGACTGAGAGGTAGCATGACTCCCACCATGAATCACTATTGTAAAAATCCTTTTAGGCCTCTGTCTAAGCCCCACCTAGGCGCTAAGCGAGCCTTACCACCTAGAGATTCGCCTAGGCCTGCCTAAGCAAGATTCACTGCATCATGTTAGAATCTAAACATATTCTTAAGTATTGATTATGCATTAATTAAGGTTTGTTTCACGTATTAGCATCGGTGTGCTAGTTTTATGTGGTTTTGCCTCCATGGCTACTCCTAGACAAATCTAAAATCCTAGATTTCCAATTTATATCAATTGATACTAAACAAAACTTTAAAATTTTATCCAAGATACATGAGTTATCAAAAACACTTAGCTCTGATATATCCTTAATTAATCCCTCTAAATAAATAATCCATAGTCCATACATATCGCCTAGTGTTGGCCAAGCGATTTTTACAACCTTGTCTTAAAGTAGCCTAGAAATAAGGAAAAGAAGCCCGGTGCAAGGTGGTCAGGACGGTCGATGGTGGTGGGATATCTAGCAATCCCGACATTGCATCCATGCCCAGCTAGGTTCTTGGCTATGTCGATTTTCCCATTTGTTAGCTCAGAGGAATTGAGGCTAGCAATGCCAGTAGAGGTAGATGTGCCAGTAGAAATTGATCTAGATGTAGCCATCTGAAAAAAAAGTGACCTACATTAGATATGTCTCCGGCATTTTAGCTCAGCAGCACCCAAAGGAATCATCTCGGAGTGGAGGTTGGATGACCGCATTCATGGCATTCCCCAGATCGGGAACCCCATTAAGGTCGGCTTATGAATTAAAACTCCTCGGATAAGTAACAAGCCTTGCAGCACCTACCTAGTACTCTATTTTTTACTTAAATCCCATAGTTATCAAGTTGGGCCTAGTCCATGACCCATTACCAAATTATTACCGATATCACTACTAAAAATCGTAAGCCTGCTATGGAGTTCGCCAAAGTCGATCATCCACCGTTAACATGGCAGCGATGGTCAATCGACATCCAAAGATCGCCAGGAAACTGAGGATTCCGACCACATTGCCACACAAAAGCAATAGCAAAGTCAAGCATTACAAATATGGAAAAAAAAACCTACACAGGCTCAAAGCTTTCCGATGGCCATGGCATTTACAACAGTAGAGAATAACGAGGGAAAGAACTTACTTTTTTTTCTCATAGGTAGCTGGAAAAGTCGAAGGTTTTGGAGAGTTTTTTGGAGCACTTTTAATGGTAGAAAAAAATCAAATTGCTTCAGTAAAAAATGAAGGGGAGAAGACGAAGTCTATTTATAATACCCAACCCCTTCATCTTAGTCTTTGGATCTAAAGGTTCATCAAATCTTAACTGTCTAGGTATAATCAATGCCCTTGTCACTTCCTACACGTTAGAAGCGTGAGGCCACCTAAATGGACCGTCCCAACTGATGATAAAGCAACATGTATGGCATGCATTAAACGCATAGCAGAAGAATCGATCGGTGGGACCTTTATGACTTGACAAGCCCGCTATGCTCATAAAGACGGACTTGGAAGGAAAAATGTTGTTCAAATTTCTCGCAAGTGTAATTGGCAAGACGGTTCGACACAACCCGAACCAATCCAAACCAGCATAGCACATCTAATCCCAGCCATTTCATGCTGGCCCAAACTCTATCTGGGCTCAAGCCGGCCCACCTATTCAGCAACCGTCTAGGTCAACTGCCAATAGCTCAACTCAAGACAGCTTCAATAGCCTACTTATTACACAAGCCCCGACTCAAGCGTGTCTCTACTTCGACCGACTTTATCATAACTGGCCTTCCATTGGCCCCAGGCAACCTATCTCATCATCCCACAGGCGGCCTAATACATCCCTTGCAACTTGGTCCTTAACAACATTCAGCTTTCCTCAACAAGCTTCGGCGGTAAGCGACTGGCCAGCATAGCCTGAAAGAAGCTACTCGCCCGCATTGCATAGACGTGCAAAAGTAAACAACAAGTCATACAACCAGCCGTATCAGGTACTGTAGCAGATTTTCTAAAAGCATACCTACTCTTGTAGCATACCGCCATCATTAAATGTGAATTAGATGCCAAAGATATGCCTGGTACGGAGGGACAATTGGCATATTTCCTAGCAAGACATTCCATACCACCTTTACAGCAGCATTCCACCAGCCTATGCAACCAGATCAACGGCTATGCACGCTTCCCGACTATTTTCCTAAGTAATCTTAGTCATCCATCATCCATTTCAATTACTATAAATACCTCATGCCATAGAACATGAAAGGGGTCGAACATTGATTTTTATGCTCGGAATACACATTCCAGCAAGCAAATCCTCTTTAAATTCTTAAGAGTAGCAACGTTTTTAATCTTAAGTGTAATTTCTTATCATTCTCTTATAATTCCTTGTAATTGTAAGAGATAAACGTAGTAAGAGATTTTCATAGTGGACGTAGGAAAGCTTAGCCGAACTAATCTACATCTTTGCTCCATTTACTTTAAGTTTCTTTTTTCTCCTCATTTTACATTTTTAAGCTTATTGTTAGCAGATAACCTTTGCTTTCGACAATGCATTAGTTTAATTCTGCGCTTAGCTAATTATTAGTAAACACCTACAAAATTGGTAGGCCTTAATAAGTTAGCCTTAACATCGCTAACTAAACCTCGTAGACCATTTGGGTTCTAATACTATTATAGGAACTGGGTGATTCAAAAGCGAATGAAATAGGTAGATTTTAGAAAAAGAATTCTACTTTGGATCTATTGGGCCTATGGAGGAGTCTAATGAGATTTTAGATCTAAGCTAAATTATATTAAATAAAATCTTTATTTTATTTAATTCTATTTTAAGAAAAAGTTTTAGTTATTTATATATTTTAATCAATAAGAGAATTATATGAAATATAGTACATCAAATATACTCTTATGTGTATGTGTGTGTAACAGTTGCTTATTTACTTTAATTTACAAAAGAAATCCTTTATCTCTCTCTCTCTTAAAATTACTCAATTAATGACGGAGGATTTTGTTTTATTTGGAGAGAGAAACTTTTCATTTTTTTCTCTCTTTAATTAAATTGGTTAATTTATTTAATGACATTAATGACCAAATTTATATTTGGCATATATTGTGAGTATATCCAAACATGTTCTAGTGTATATGTGTAAGTGCAACATAGCAAAAGGTGTGCTAAGTTAATATATACGTATATAGATATTGGAATCTGCATCTATAACATATACACTGCCCATTTATATATGTAATAGCTCATAAAGCATTTTATAAATATATACATATATACATATATGTGTGTAAGTGCGTATGTCAAAATCTACTATGCATTAAATGAAATAAATAACATAGAATATTTAAATAGATTTGATAAAAAGGAATCAAATTTGATTAAGTAATGGTGCATTTAAGAACACTAAAAGAAAGAGTAAAAGGCATTTAAAAGAAAATTAATGAAAGGTAAAGGAGAAAATCATTAAGTACACTTTTAATACTTCTTTAGCTTGTTTTCAAAAGATTTTAAACTTGATGCAAATATATTTTTGCATAGATTTTTTTAAATTATATAAAATAACAATTGAAATTATACACATATATACATGCACATACATACATTAAATTTGTTTTTGACTATTTGACATGTTTTGAAACATAAAACTAACAATTTCAAATCAAATTTCAACTTGGGAAGCGATTTAGCAATAGTTATAAAATTCTACATAAAATTACAATTATAAATTTGAATTGGAACAATATAAATAACAACCAAAATAATTGATAATCAAAATAACTAAATTACATGTAAAAGTTTCATACTATTTAATGAAACAATTTCAAGTACAGTTTAGATCTAAACAGTACATTCAATTTAAAATGTATACAATAACTAGTTTCAAATCCAAAAAAAAAACCTTTTCCCTTTTTCCATCATACTTTAATTTCTAAATAATAGAAATTAAAAGATTAGACAACATATTTACATACAAATTCATTGTATACGAGATAAAATCGTAACTATATTGACAAGAAATAACATATTATCATGATGAAATGTATACACATGGATTCAAAATTATTGTAATAAGATATAACATATATTAAAAGGAGATTGGATGATTACATTAAGATGTAGCCAAAAAGATCACACCATGAATGAAGAAAGACTCTTAGATCAAATAAAATCACCTCTAGAATTATAACAATCTGAAGCCCCACATTTTATTTATTTTATTTTGATGTAGTTATTGGGAATTTTTCTTTCTGAAAGCCATAGAATCTTGGCCAAAGAGAGGGAGGGAGAGGGAAATGAAGAAAAATGAATTGTTAAGGGAGTGGATTAGTGAACGAATGAAAACAATATACTTTAAAGGAAACATTGAAACCTTTTAAATTCCCTCATTTAAAACCTTCCCTCTTTAATTCATTATTAAATATCATCAAATCATCTTCTCCTTAAGCGTGCATGTTTGGCTATCTATGGTGCCATATGGGCCCTCCAAAATTTCCAAAACCACTTAGCAATTAATCTATTTAAATCAAATTTAAATATTCTATCGATATCGTATACCAGTATGCGCGTATATAACTTTTATGTACATACTTTATAAAATACTAATGGCATTCAAAAAAATCAAATAAAAATTCAATAATTAATATTCCAAAAATATTAATTTAATTAATTTGCAATGTGTTATCCAGCCTTCTGACCAAGCAGTATACAGACGAACTTGACAAGTCAAACATAAAAGCTAACAAGGCAGGAAGTCCAGAGAGATAGCCGTAGAGTCTAGAAAACAAGTACAAATAGAGCCACGAGTGAAGACAAAACCATTATAAGAGACAAGAAAACAAAATCCACACAAGTGGTGGATTGGTACCGATCCAACTACTTGGCTCGCTACCCTGCCATAATATTTTATCATTTAAGCCCAATCTCCTCCTATGTGTAAGTAATGATGCAAGAAGTCTATTTCAAGTTCCGTTTCATTGATCCCATGCAATTCTCTATGGATTTCAACGAGCACTTGAAGTCAGCAACTCCATTCTTTCACTAATCCATCATTTGGACATAGAAAATAATAATGCAAACAAGATGGAAATCACGAAGCTAACCATGAATCGAGCCAGGACAAAGCATTCAGAGTGATCCATATGAAGATCATATGGATCGATACCGATCCATGGATATTGATAAGGTGTCCACCTATTTCTTGGAAGAATTGATCTTAGGCGTGGAAAATGAGGTGTAGATCATGGGGTCAAGTTTTTAGGCAACTTATAGCTATAAATCGGATGGCAAGGGGCTTATTTTGGAGGATCGTTTTCGCTTCTCTACAAATTTTCTATAATTCACTTGTACTCCCATGGATTCATACTGATCCGTAAGAACAGAAGTGTAAACGGCACTATAAACCATTAACAAAGTTAATTGGACGTAGGCAACGATTAGCTGAACCACTATAAAACTCTAATGTCTTGTTTTTGTGTGTTTTTATTTATTTTCTTCACTCTTTTTTCTACTATACTCATTTGGATGTTTGTGCCATTTTTGGTTTAAACATTTTGGTGCTTTCATTAAGAGCCACTTGAATTCATTGATTTAAGATTTGAAAAAAGTTCAAAATAACGAGACAATCTACTAGGAAGACCGCAGGTAGAGGAAATCCATAAGGGGGCAGCCAAGAGGCATCCTTAAGAGCTAACCCCCATCCATTTACATAATCAAAGATGAGATGGAGACTATAATGAATGGAATGCAAGAAAGGATGATAGTATGCCAGGAAGAGATGATGGAGAGTTTCTTCCAGAGAATGGGACAAATAGGAATAATCAGAGTTGCTGCAAACTAGAACTGAAGGCCATGAGCTGGAGAAATGCACCTAGGAGTCGTGTAGGTCAAATTAGAATGAACCCCAAACAAGTTATACGGATCGGTACCAATCCATAGGTATAGATCAGTACCGATCCACAGGTATGGATCAGTATCGATCCATAGGTATCGAGTAGGCAATGAAGGACGTGGTCGAGGCAAAGGGTTGGGAATAGAAGGCGGTTGAAGATCACAGAGGGAAACTAGAGAAAGCCAAAAAGGGAGGTCGATTATGGAATGACCTGACCCAGCACAGAACTGAGTGATAATCATCTGTTGACGTGGAGGCTACTCGAGTGGTGGAGACTATATTGCAGAACCGATTGATGAACATATCAAGGCCCTATTCAGGGAAAACTATGACCTACCCATCTTTGTGCCCCTTCTTGGCATTGGGGCCATTGCAATGGCCCTGGCTGAGGTAGCTGCCGAGATGGAGGCAGCTGGGGTGGCCGTGCGAACCATTTTGACAAGAAAGCAAATTGACTCCTTTACCCGGTTGATTAGTGAACCTGCCTTGTAAATGCTTTTCTTCTTTTTGTAAGCCTAGCGGGACAGGCATTGCATCTAAAATTTTATGGAAGAATGGAATTCTTCTTTTCATTGTGAATTTTTTCTAGTACTTAACTGCTATATGTTCTTGTCTATATGTACTTGAAGATAGATAAAATAGCAGTATGGTAATGAGACGGGCGGTAAGAACCCATTCATGGGACTGTGCACTTAGCTATTAGTGTAAGACTTTTGTATATCGAGCCAGGGTAGCATATGGGCTCGAACACAAGTGCATGCTGGAGATCCCAGATGTGATTGAGAACCAAGGCGAGCATAGGGTGATTGGGCCTGATTGTTGTTCCATGAAACGGGCGATACCGGCACAAAGCTAAGCATTGATTGGCTCGAAGGTTCTCCTGAGTGACACGTGGCAGGATTGAGTAGCAAACGGTCCCAACATGAACCTGAACATTGAGTGGCTCGAAGGTTCTCCTAAGTGACATGCCGCAAGTTGATGTTAGGCCCGGCTTATTTTTATGCGGGTGCACTACGGATGCCAAATTTCGATGTCACTCGAGATAACAGTTCCAGTATTGACAACAGTGCCTCGTCCTGCATAAGGATAGGCGGCAACATGGGCAAGGGATATAGGACTGTTGTAGTCATGTCTTTGCTCATGGATGCACCCGGATACCAAGTGGGGAGACGTCTCACTCAAACTCACAGGGTAGGTGGTTAGTCCCCAAGTAAGGAAGTGAATGCATGATCATTGAATTTTGTTGGATAGCCTGGCAATCCCCAAATAAGGAAGTGAATGCATGGTGATTCACCCTTGTACCTCATAGATAGCCGACTGACAAGGAAGAGAGTAGGACTTGTGCAGTCCTTGGCGGTGAAGGTTGGCGGTCCCCAAACATGGTATTGAGCATATAATAACTCATCCTTATTGGATACATGACCGACAAGGAGAGGATAGTTGAATGGCTCTCACAGTCCTTGGCGATAGAGGTCGGTAGTTCCCAAAAAAGGTAATGAACACATAATAACTCATCCTCGTTGGATAGCCTTGGCGATCGCATTGAACAAAGTTGGTTCTGAAGTCTTCGATGTATTCTTCACAAAATATATATTACATAGCCTTATAGTTGTGGCTTGGTCTCGTACATGATTCGCCCGGAGGTGCGCGGCGTTCCAAACGTGAGAAACGTGGGTTCCGTCTGGGTGAGAGAGGCATTTAGCACCATTTGTCAAGATGGAGCTTATAACATTTGGCCCCTCCTAGTTCGGGCCGAGCACTGCTTTAGTTGGGTTCTTTATATTTGCAAATACCCAATGCAGAACTAGATCACCAATAATGAACTGCCTGATCTTTACTCTTGATTTGTAGTGCTTGGTTGTCTTCCTCTTATGGGCTTCAGTGTAGAGTTCATATTTGGCTCTTTGTTCTTCAGCTGTGTCGAGTCCGAGCTCGGGTAGCTCGTCATTCGCTCAAGCTCGTAGGTAATACATTGAGTGAGGGGACGTCTACTTCGATGGGTAGCATAGCATCTGAACGAACGACTCCCGAGTGCTTTATTTCATGTTATGTATCCATAAGAAAGCGAGAAAGGAGTATGGTCGATTAAAGTGCAGTTGGAAGTGCGATAGGATCAAAGAACGAGCGGCATTTCTTCAGCCCAGTTCCCCTTATGCAGAAGTCATGAAAGAGGCTACTCTTAAATTGAGTGTTGTTATCAGTGACGATCTTCTTTGGCAGAACAAAATGGCAAACAATATTCTTTATGATAAAGTTGAGATTTATGAAAAAGTTGAATATCTTGGAGGTGGGGATCCTAGTGAGGGGCTCGGGTTCGACCCATTTAATGAAGTAGTCGATGGCCACTATGGTATCATTGTACCCACCCATATCATTAGACGGCTATAAAACCAATTCCCCACGTGTCAAACGGGCATAGGGAAGTCATGGTGGTAAGAAGTGTAGGAGAGGCTCTAAGGATTTTGGCAAAACATGACTCCATCACATTTCTTGATGTGATCCATTGAATCCTCGATAATAATAGGTCAATAGTAGCCTTGTCGAGTAGCCTCTTTTGCTAAGCCCTACCCCTAGCACAATCCCCACAAAACCCTTCATGTAGCTCTTCCAAGATCTAGTCGGCTTCATCTTTAGATACGCACCGATAAAGTACTTTGGAGTATCCCCATTTGTAGAGCTTCCCATCTACAATTATATAGCAGGTAGCCTAGTTGAGAATCTTTCTGACTTCCTCTCAATCAGCATGAAGTTCCTCACTTGTTAAGTATTTAACAAGAGGCTGTAGGAAATGCAGATTATAGATCTTAAGGCAGAATTAATACTGGAGGGGGGTGAATAGTATTTAATTAATTTTATGAATCTTTTTGAAATCTTTTCAAATTAAATCCAAATAGATGCAATTCACAAACATAGAAACAATCACAGAATCAAACACAGATGCAAATAGTAAATAAAAGCAGTAAAGGAAAGAACACATCAGAATTTTATACTGGTTCGGAGTTACCCTACATCCAGTCCCACACAATTTCTTGTGCGGATTTCTTTTCAAATATAATGTCGATATTACGACCTCGATTTCAAGGCCACGAGATACACCCTCCTGTCTCTGAGTCCAAGGCAAACTCTCTTGATTTAACCAAGCTACAAGATCACATAATTGATTTACGGGCTACAATCATACCCAATTGATTAACGGGCCACAATCACACCATTTCTAATCACACTTTGATAGAGAGAGACTCGATATACTTCGATCTTTGATTACAAATGATCATATAACTTTGAATAGCACCGAGATCTTTGAGGGAGAGTGGTAGAGAATCAAACTAGAGACGGTCGAGTTTGATTCACTTAGGATTTCGGCAGAGTTTTGTTAAGAATGTTTGAAAATAAGAATGGAAGAGAAAGAGGAGAGAAAACAAAGAAATCTTAAGTCAAAATTCGTTGAAAACTACTGGTATATATAAAAGAATAACGGTCATGTCCATTCGTGAAAGGTTATGACAAATAGACACTTCTTTTGAAAATTTGAATTTTAAAAACTACGGCTACCATGTCGACATGGGGAGTAGGGGCATGTCGACATCCCCTAGTATATTTTGAAAATTGATTTTTGTTTTAAAAGAGATTTTCTTTCTAAAGTTTGTCGAAACTATCTTAGAACTTTGTAAATTATTTTGAATATACTTTATGATTATAAAACCTATGGAAAGTGATCTTACGAAATATAAAAGTAATAAAAACTAAATATATAAATATTTTGAGATTAAAGCTAAAACATTAAAACCAGGAGATAGTTTTAAAACAAGAAATGATTTTGAAATTAATATGATTAAAAATAGTTTTGAAATAAGGCTAAAATATTTAAATAGAGAGAGATGTCTTTTTAAAAGATAGTTTTGAAAAAATCTAAAAATAAGTCATTTTGAAAATTTCGTGGATTCCATTCCATAGAGAAGGTCGTGGGTTCCATCCCACTAAAGAGGTCATGGGTTCCATCCTACTATTAAAGTGAGAAGGTGGATTCCATTCCACAATTAAAATTCGAATAAAGATTTAAGTGCTATTATGAAGTTTTAACATAAATCTAGACTCTATTACTTATCTTGATATCTTGAACTCTTGAATTCTTGATACTCATGAGTCTTCAGTCTTGATTTCTTCAATCTTGAATTCGTCAGTCTTGAATCTCTATACTCAGTCTTGAATCTTTATACTGTACAGTCTTCTTTCTCAGTATGTGCATATATATATATATATACATACATATATATATATATCCTGCATATACATATATACCTAGACAAGAATATTAGTATTTATATTTTATAAAAAGTCCTAAGGTTGTTATCATCAAAACCATCATCTCAGGAACTAACAGAGGCACCATCCAGTTGTCCGTAGATGGCACGTTGATCTCCATTGGTGTTGCCCCCAACTCAGCAAGGGGCACTTTGAATCTCTAAAGGTACCTAAGGAGTGACTTCCTTTGGGTTTCTTACTGCCTTAGCCATCTGATCGGCTTTAGAATTCTACCATTCTGGTACCTGTCTAACTTGAACTCAATGAACATGTCGATTATCTTCTTTTCCTCGACAATATATAAGGCTAATGTCTTGCCCTTGACTTGAAAGCGCTTGCCAATTTAATTGACGACTAGTGATGAGTCATTAAAAACATGAATGGAATCTATGTGCAACTCCTTTGCCATCCTGATGCCAACCAGTATAGCTTCATACTCGGGTTCATTATTGGTTGCCTTGAAAGTGAGGCAGACTGCAAAACATAATTATCTTCCTTGAGAGTGACAAGGACCATGCCGACCCTTGCCCCTTTTTCATTTAACGCCCCATCTACATAAGGCACCAAACTTTCTTGCTTATGATGGTCTCCTCTTCACCACTGTTCAGGATTAAGCACCAGGCAATGAAATATGCGATTGCATGGCCCTTGATAGAAGTGTAGGCTAGAATGATATGTGATGTTGTCCAAGCTCGATAAACCACTTCAATAGTTGGCCTGCAATGTCGGGTTGGCCAAGGACTTACTTTAAAGGTTGGTTAGTCAAGACTTTGATAGGATGAGCTTGAAAGTATGGCCGGAGTTTTTGAGCTGTCATGAGCAGGCAGAAGGTCAGCTTCTCCAGCTTTGTGTATCTCGTTTCTAAGCCTAACAACCTCTTGTTGACATAGTAGATCGACCACTGTATCTTTTCTTCTTCTTTAATTAAGGCAGCACTAACCGCGTGGTTAGTCACTGCTAAATATATCTACAAATCCTCCCTACCGACGGACTTGGACACTACCGAAGAAGTGACCAAATGCTACTTTAACTCCTCAAATGCATTAGTGTATTCCTCATTCCAAGAAAACAACTTCCCTTACTTGATAAGGTCGAAGAAAGGGAGACACTTGTTGGTTGCCTTCGACATGAACTGACTTAATACTCCTACCATTTCATTCAAGCTTTGTACTTTCTTCATAGTTTTAGGGACTTGGATGGCTTGGATTATGTCGGACTTAACCTCAACACTCTTGCATTTACAACATAGCCAAGGAATTTTCAGGCCAGACGACAAGGGAGCATTTCTTCGGGTTCAACTTCATGTTGTACAGGCATGGTATGTTGAAAGTCTCGGCCAGGTTTTGTACATTCCTCGTGGCTTTTTCAAACTTACTAGCATGTCGTCAACATACATCTCGATAGATTGGCTGATCTATTCAGAAAACATGTGATTGTTTGGGTGCTGATAAGTAACGCCTTCATTTCGTAGCTTAAAAGGCATGGCACGATAGCAGTATGGACCGACATTTATGATGAAGGAGGTGTGCTCTTGGTCCGGACCATGCATGACATTCTGATTATACCTAGAATAGGCATCCATGAAAGTAAGGAGCTCGTGTCCACTGGTCGCATCCACTAGCTAATCAATAAAAGAAAATGTAAAGCTATCTTTGGGGTAGGCTTTGTTGAGGTTGGAGAAGTTAATGCAAGTTCTCCATGACCCATTTGGCTTTCTGACCAGCAATGGGTTAGCTATCTGGATTGGGTATTCTGCCTTCTAAATGAAGTTGATGTGTAACAGCTTCTCTACCTTTGCTTTAAAATATCGTGACCATTTTGGGTTGAGTGGTTGATGCTTTTAACAAACAAGGGTGGCTTTGGGATCAACGTTGAGCGCATGGAAAATGATCTTGGGATCAATATCGGTCACGTCAGCATGTGTAACATCCCCTGCTTGGAGACCCAGAACTAACGACTACGGATGCTGCAGCCATCCATAGTTTTTAATCCTCGGCGACCAAATACAGTAATGTTACATACATTGATACAAAGAAACACATGAATATGGAAAAAAAATTAAAACATCAAACAAGTTCCACATTCCATTTCAAAATATTTCAATTTCATTACATAATCCTACAATCATTAACCACGTTCATAGAAATTATATTTATTACTACATACGCCAAGAGCGACATATGAAGACGCCCCCTTAGATGATCAGAGTATATATAGGTAATTTAACTACTTTGCCTTTACAAACAACACAGCGGAATCAAAATAAAAGAAAACTGTAGATAGCTAACATGTCTCATGCACGTCTCTGGAAGCTTTATTCGTCTAAAGAGGTACCTGAAAACCTTAACTCTCAAACTACTCAAAATCAATTGAGTACTCGAGAGTTTAAGGGGAAAACACAAACTTCGAGTCAGACATAAAGCCTAGTATGAATAATAATATGCCATCTCAAACCATTTAGAAATCTAGTGAGACAACGCCGCTTAGCGGAACGGGTTTTCCCCTCACTGATATCCTAAAACCTTTATAAAACCATATACCGTACTCCTGCATCCACAATGGTTAAAATAATTCAAAACAATATGATATGGTGATATGCAAAACAAGTGAATCAATTCTGGATTACCCATCCCCATTCATTTTGACTATTTGTCTCAGTTTCTAGGGTTACTACTAACCTAATAGTTTTTATGGGTTGACTAATAACCGGTGTCCTATTTCATAGTTTTCATGAGATCACTAAGAACCTATTAGCCCCTGCCAATGTCTTTATTGTTTCTTGGGTTCTCCCTGAACCTATTGGTAACTCCAATACCTTTCTCTTATCCTAGTTTTCATGGGTTGACTAGGAGCCTATTGACTTCTGTCAATAAGTTAATCCAGATATAGTTTTCATGGGCTAACTACAACCTATTAGCCCCTGCCAATATCAAATCATAGTTTTCAAGGGCTAAATTGAACCAATCTTCTTAACATCTTCATTTAAACATAGTTTTCATGGGCTTACTATGAACCCCTGTGAATACCTTTTCCTATACACATTTTTCGTGGGTTTACTGTGAACCTATTGGCCCCTGCCAATATCTTAAATTAATTTAATTTATGTTCACTACCGGGTCAACCTAGCTGGTTATTCTGCCCTTTCCCAAATTACCGTTATGGGTTCATTACAATGTGAATATATATATATATATATATATATATGAAGAAGCAAACATAATAACATAGCAATACCACTCATGTGGTTTAATATCCTTGAAATCATTTTCATATGAAACATGATTAATCCCTTTAACCTAATATTTTATCAAGGAAATCTTCTTCTTAAAACCATTTCAAAACTCCTTTACTTAGCCATGGGTTTTCCTTTTTAAATGAGATTGGGTTATTTGTTTTGAAAAACTAAGGCTTTCGAAACCTTCAAAACTTTGCTTTCGACCTCACTGGACAACCTCCTTCGAAAGCATATAGATTTATTTTCAAAACATTAGGCCCCTACCTTTCGAAACACTTTAAAACCTCTCTTTTGAAACCTTTCGAATGTAATAAAGTATTACCTATTAACTTTTTAGAAGCACATCTTCAAAACCATTGAAAGTACCTCTTTTGAAACCTTTGAAAGTACCCCTTTCGAAACCTTTGGAAGTATCCCTTCCAAAGCCATTGAAAGTCCCTCTTTCGAAACCATTGGGTTTATATTTAAAAATGTCATTTGGGTCAAAGTGAATATAAATGAAAGTATCTCTTTTGAAACTGTTCTTTACCATATAAAAGTATTGGGGAAAACTTGATGGTGTCGGCACCATCCTTTCGAAAGCTTCTAATCATTTAAACAAAACACTGAAGGATAGCATGGAAACCCCCTTTCGAAGCCATTGGCTTCGAAACCCTTGGACCCTTTTGAAAGCATTTAGGAAGTGCCTTAGAACATCTTTAAAACAAAAACTACCCTTCGAAAGCATTGATAACTTCAATTTACTCGAAAGGCAAAAGAACGGTAGCAGGGCTTCGACTAGGTTGGAACCCCTACTCGAAAGCATTATTTTACAAATAAGGGAACTCATTCGAAAGCTCTTACTTTTAAAACATAAAATGGCAACCCCTTCGAAAGTGATTAGAAAACTCCTTCCGAAAACATATGTTTCGACTACGTCTTTAGTAAAACAAAGGCAGGTGCTTCGCTTTTTAAATCAAACAAAGGTACCAACCCCATCGAAAGCATTGCTTTCGACACCATGCCTTCTGCCTTTCTCCAATCCACTACGTACCATCCAAGTGATGCCTTGTGTATTGGTTTCGGTCTGTGTTGGTTTTGACTGAGTTGAAGCGAAAGCATTAGAGTCGAAAGGTACTTCTAATAGAGGCGGGACCTGCTTTTCTGAGTAAAAGCTGATTAATGCCAATTAAAGCAAATTCCATCTAACTAACCTGCTCATGTGTAAGCATGTGATTGGTTGCCTCAACTTTTCAAATTCTTTACCAAAGTAACTGCCGCTTAATTTCAAATCTAAACCAAGGTTAATTTAACTAATAAGCCGTTCTTTTAAACAAAAACAATAATGCAGTTAAGTCCTTCCTTTTAAATAATTTATTTTCCATAGTAAATCGATTAGGAAAAATCCCTAAAAATCATATAAATTCACTTTCATCATGTTATCTAACATAGCAATATTTCAGACCCAAATTCTCAGTATAATTTCTAAAATAAATTCATAAACCCAATTAACTATATTTTCTTTTAAAAATTCATAATAATCTTTCCATAGCTTGGAAAATTATCAAAATTAATACCCAACTACAAAATCATGTTTTTCATAACATAATTTTTTTCCATGGCATTCAAAGATTATTTACCATTGGTTTGTCCTAAAAACCGTATAAATCCCCATTTAAGCAATCTTGTTTAAATCAAACAAATTATAATTCAAGCATATCGTCATCCATAACATAAAAAAAAAATCTTAAATCATAAAACATATTATCATAAAACAAAATAGAGATGGTATAAATTATTATTCACCTTGATTATGATAAGGAGATTGGATTGAGATTGAGATTTATTCCCATTCTTTAATTCCTTAGCTTGATTTGAATTTTCTCTTCTTTAACAATGGCCGGCTCCTCTTTATGTTTGTGTTTTGTTTTTGAAAAATTACGTGAATGGGAAAATGAAACGTGAACGATGTAAGGAACGAGAATATATATAAGGGTAAAGGTTATGTGCGGCTATTTCCAAATATACCCTTATGTAATTAATTAACTTAGAAATCATTCTTAAGCCCATTTAATTTATTAAGCACGACCTTAATTTTATTTTCATATCTCAATCCCCCTTATCACTCTAATTATTACATTATTCTATTTAATTTATTTAAATAAATCTCCTGAATAATGTTATCAAAAATTAAGGGTGTTATAGGCCTCCCTCCTTAAAGAATTTTGTCCTCGAAATTCTTTAAGGACTAAATACTAAACATAGCAATCATCTGTAATGACTCCTAACAACCATGCTAGTCTACCTGACTAGCAATTTTCTATATAAATCTAATATA
Organism: Allium fistulosum; assembly: GCA_030737815.1. NCBI lineage: Eukaryota > Viridiplantae > Streptophyta > Magnoliopsida > Asparagales > Amaryllidaceae > Allium > Allium fistulosum. The sequence continues at coordinate 1,079,373,368 of CM060901.1, read as the reverse complement.
GACATACCTTGAAAGCAGATCAGGATAAGTATCTCGAATCCTGCCATCTATCTCCCAAGTATAGTCCTTCTCGTTGTCGCTCTATTGAATTTTCACCAACTTGACTATTTTGTTCCTCAGTCTTTTCTCATCTCTCGCTACAACCCGAACTAGTTGTCTATGAAAAGTCAAATTAGGCTCTACTACTAAATCTTCCACTCTATCGGAGGAATAGTAGTCTCTGGATCATGCACATACTTGCGAAGATAAGACACATGAAATACGTTATGGACACCTACCATATTGCTCGGCAACTCTACTTTGTATGCGAGCTTTCCAATCCTCTCTATAATTTGGAATGGACCAACATATCTCGGGGCCAGTTTCCCTGACTTTCCAAACCATACCATACCCTTCATCGGTGATACTTTAACGAGAACCTTGTTCAACTGAGAACTCTAGGCCTATATCTGCGTAACTTTTCTATCTGGATTGAGCTTTCTTCATCCTTTCTCGGATCAACTCAATCTTCTCTGACGCCCCCCTAATCAAATATGGACCTAAGACCAATCTGTCTCTGGTCCCCAACCAACATGCTGGTGATTTGCATGGCCTTCCATATAAAGCTTCAAAAGGCGCCATTCTTATACTAGTCTAATAACTATTATTATAGGAAAACTCAATCAAATATAGGTGATCTTCCCAAGATCCACCAAAGTCCAATATACAAGCTCTTAGTAAATCCTCGTGTACCTTATTGACTCTCTCTGTCTGCCCATCCGTCTAAGTATGATATGCAGTACTCATCTTGAGCTTAGTGCCTAACACGTCCTGTAGACTCTTCCAGAATTTGCTAGTGAACAAAGCATCTCTATCACTGACTATGCTACTAGGAATTCCATGAAGTCTAACTATGTTCTTCATGAACAACTTAGCTAAAACAGGTGTTGTCCTGGTTGATTTAACTGGAATGAAATGGGCACTCTTGGTCAACCTGTCCATAATAACCTATATACTTTCATTTACCCTATTTGACCTTGGCAACCCGTCTATAAAATCCATGGATATCGAATCTCATTTCCAAACTAGAATCTCTTAAGGCTGAAGCAATCCACATAGCTAATGATGTTCGGCTTTCACTTGTTGATAGTTTGCACACTGCCTAACCCACAAGCCAACATCCCTCTTCATACCTTCTCAATAGAAGCTCCTTTATATCTTGATAAAACTTGGTCCCTCCAGGATGAATCATAAACTTGGATCGATGACATTCTCCAAGAACTTCTTTCCTCAAGTTCTCAACATTTGGAACACACAATCGTCCCTTCATTCTCAATCATCCCTTTTGGTCAAGATTAAAGTTTTCCAGATCATCGATCTCACTTCCAACCTCAAGCTTTCTGATCTTCTTGGCTAATAATGGATCTACCTTCTGCTTAGAAGCAATTTTCTTGATCAACATTAGTCGAACTTCTAAACAGGTCAACATGGCGGTACTCTGACTAGAACTAGCAGTCGATCTTAACTGGACACTACAAGTAGTCAAAGCTTCTAAATCCTTCCATTCTGCCAACATAGCTAACACTACATTCTGATGTCTTCTGCTAAGAGCGTCTGCCACCTTATTACCATTCCTTGGAGTATACTCTATACCAAAATCATAAGCAGCTAAAAACTCCAGCCATCTCTGTTGTCCCATATTCAACTCCTTCTGAGAGAATAAGTATCTTAAAGACTTATGATCTATGTATAGCTCAAATCTCTCCCCTAAGAGATAATGCCTCCAAACCTTCAATGCGAAGATCACTGCAGCCAACTCTAAATCATGAGTAGGATATCTTACTTTATGTGGTCTAAGCTATCGTGAAGCGTAGGCAATCACTTTACCTTTCTGCATCAACACAGCTCCCAATCCAGTTCCACATGTGTTAGTATACACCACCAACCATTGGTTTCCGTCTGGAACTACTAACACGGGTGCATTGGTTAACAAATGCTTCAACTTAAGGAATGCTTCCTCATATTTGTCGGACCAAACAAACTTCACCTCCTTTCTAGTTAACTTAGTCAAAGGTGCTGCTATCCGCAAGAAATCCTTAATGAATCTCCGATAATAGCCAGTAAGTCCAAGAAAACTTCTAATCTTAGTCACCGTCTCTGGTCTCTTTCAATTATTAACAGCTTTGATCTTATCTGGATCGACCGACAACCCTTTCTTTGAAACCACGTGACCAAGAAACTTAACCTCTTTCTTTCAAAAATGACACTTGCAGAACTTTGCTTTTAGCTGATGCTGCCTTGGCGTCTCAAGCATAACTCTAAGATGATCTTCATGCTCTCTTTCATTCTTAGAGTATACCAAAATGTCATATATAAACACCAACACGAATCTATCTAAATACTCTTTGAAGACTCGGTTCATCAAATTCACGAAGAAAGCAGGTGCATTCGTTAACCCGAATGGCATTACTAACCATTCGTATGAACCATACCTAGTTCGAAATGCTGTCAAAGGAATACTGTCCTCTGCCACTCTTAACTGATGGAAACCTGTCGCCAAATCCAACTGGGAAAACACTCTAGCTCCACACAACTTATCAAATAGATCACCAATTCTCAGCAAAGGATACTTATTCTTTATCGTCCTCTCATTCAACTTACGATAGTCGATACACATCCTCAACGACCCATCTGGTTTCTTTAAGAACACCGTGGCCACTCCCTAAGGCGAACTGCTTGGTCTAATAAAATTCCTTCCTTCTAGATCCACTAGCTGCACCTTCAATTCCTTCATCTCAGTCATTGTCATCCTGCTAGGTGGTCTACTTACAGGTTCAGCTCCTAGCACAAGATCTATTCGAAACTCAACAGCTCGTTTCGATGGTAGTCCTGTGACTGGCTCAAAGACATCTGCAAAATCTCTTACTACTCGAACCTGACTTAACTCTTCTCCCACTTCGATTGCACTTAACAAAGCACAACTACTCCGGTCAGAATTCTCCACTGAGAATATAATTCGGTTATGACTATCATGGTGTCTTAGTGATATCTCCCGATCCTGGAAAAATATCCTAGCCTCATACCTTCTCAACCAATCCATACCCAAAATGATTCCGAAATCTAAGAAATCGAAAACATACAGACTACATGCAAACTTATGACCTAACAAATCAAGTTCTAACTGGTCACATCTCATCCCCGGAGTTGCATACCCTCCTATTGGATTCACAACCCTTAAGGAACTAACAAGGTATGTGGGTTCTAAGCATAACCTATCAACCAAACACTAGGATATAAATGAATGTGATGCACCGGTATCAAATAGTATCCTAACTGGTATACTTTGAATCAAAAACGTATCTTCCATCACAGTCTTCCCTTTATCAGCTGCAGTTGGCTTAGCAGACGATGGTCCAACAGCAAAAACCTTTCCCTTGTCCGCCCTAACCGGTTCTGGACACTGATTCTTATAATGCCCAACTTGGTCACAGTTGAAGCACTTCACATTCTTCTTATCTGCAGCCTTCTTCCCCTTGCCTGACCAGCACTCATTTGCATAATGACCCTTCTTGTCACACTTGTAGCAAACTAAATCAACCTTTACCTTCTTGGCAGCATCTCCCTTCTGGGCTCCCTTCTTCTTAAAGAACTTTCTCTTCTTTCCCTGAGAACCTGGGTTTCAACTGGCTTCTCTCAAGCACAAACAGGAAGCATCTCCTCATGGCGGATTGTCATCTCCATAATCACATTACAAGGATCCTGGATATGTGTCAGGGTTGCCCTAGCAAGCTCAGGCCTCAATCTCCGAATGAACCTCTCATTCCTTCTGATGTCAGTGTCTATAGTAGCATACCATATCGAGACAGCTCATCAAACTTAGTGGCATACTCGATAACCGACATCTCTTCCTGAACTAGATCTATAAACTTTCTCATCAACGCTGACTTAGAAACCTCAGATAAAAACCTCTGTTCAAATCTCCTTCTGAATTCAACCCATGTCAACTCTTCCTTTGGAACTCCAGCAGTAACACTATTCCACCATTGAAATGCTGACCCTTGCAACTGTCTCGAGGCCAACCTTCTCTTATGTTCATCATCTAAACCCAGATCAGCGAATATTCTCTCACAATGCAACAACCAATTCTCTACTTATACGGCATCCTCCGTTCCCATAAACGGTTTCCTACCAAGACTGGTGTAATCTTTGCTCGGCTTAGCTTAATTATTCCCAGCTAGAGCCACAGGATTAACTCCCCCAACATTTCCAGCAACTCCTGCTTGCATCATATTGACGAAGAACTGATACATCGCCCCCATATCTACTGGTAGATTTCCGGTACCCATATTGGCATCAGCATTTTGGTTAGCATTAGCCTATCAACCTTGGTTCCTCCTTGTAAGTCGAGCATTTTCATTGGTTGTGGTGCTTCCTCCACCGAGATTTCCTCTTCCGTTTCCTGCTTCCATATCTTCTTTCTTATAAATCTACATATGAGCCTTAGTAAGATACAGAAGAATGGTCTAAGAGAGAGGAGAATACGTACTTATATATCTATATATCAAATACAAGTACATTACTATAGCGTTAACCCAAACCCCGATCATATTTTTGATTCATTGGATTATGTTTCAAAAAGCTTGTAGGTTTAACTTTTCTTTTAATTTTTCATAAACCTATGCTCTAATACCAACTTGTAACATTTCCTACTTGGAGGCCCAAAACTAACGGCTACGGATGCTACAGTCATCCATAGTATTTAATGCTCGGTGACCAAATACAGTAATATTAGATACATTGATACACAAAAACACATGAATATGGAAAAAAATTAAAACATTAAACAAGTTCCATATTCCATTTCAAAATATTTCAAATTCATTACGTAATCTCACAATCATTAACCGCATCTAGAGAAAATATATTTATTACAACATACGCCGAGAGCGATATATGAAGATGCACCCTTGGATGATTAGAGTATATATAGGCAATTAACAACTTTGCCATTACAAACAACACAGCGGAATCAAAATAAAAGAGAACTCTAGATAGCTAACATACCTCCTGCATGTCTCTGGAAGCTTTATTCATCTAAAGTGGTACCTGAAAACCTAACCTCTCAAACTACTCGAAATCAATTGAGTATCCGAGAGTTTAAGGGAAAAACATAAACTTCGAGTCAAAACATAAAGCCTGGTACGAATAATAATATGCCATATCAAACCATTTAGATATCTAGTGAGACCACGCCGTTTACCGGAATGAGTTTTCCCCTCACTAGTATCCAAAAACCTTTATAAAACCATATATTGTGCTTCTGCATCTACAATGGTTAAAATAATTCAAAACAATATGATATGATGATATGCAAAACAAATGGATCATTTCTAGATTAACCATCCCCATAAATTTTGACTATCTGTCTCAGTTATAGTTTCTAGGGTTATTATTAACCTAATAGTTTTCATGGGTTGACTAATATCTGGTTAAATGTTTATGGACTCCCTGTCCTATTTCATAGTTTTTATAGGATCACTAAGAACCTATTGGCCCTTGCCATTATCTTTATTATTTCATGGGTTCTCCCTGAACCTATTGGTAACTTCAATATCTTTCTCTTATCCTAGTTTTCATGGGTTGACTAGGAACCTATTGGCTTTTGTCAATATCTTAACTCAGATATAGTTTTCATGGGCTAACTACAAACCCATTGGCCTCTGCCAATATCAAATCATAGTTTTCATGGGCTAACTATGAACCTGTCTGCTTGACATCTTCATTTAAACATAGTTTTTATGGGCTTACTATGAACCCATTGGCCCCTGCCGATATCTTTTCCTATACACAGTTTTCATGGGTTAACTGTGAACCTATTGTCCCCTGCCAATATCTTAAATTAATTTAATTTATATTCACTACTGGGTCAACCTAGCTGGTTATTCTGCCCTTCCCCAAATTACTACTATGGGTTAATTACAATGTGAATATATATACATATATATATATATGAAGAAGCAAACATAATAACATAACAATACCACTCCTGTGGGTTTAATATCCTTGAAATTATTTTCATATAAAACATGGTTAATCCCTTAAACCTAATATTTTATCAAGGAAAGCTTCTTCTTAAAACCATTTCAAAACTCCTTTACCTAGCCATGGGTTTTTCCTTTTTTAAATGAGATTGGGTTATTTGTTTTGAAAAACTAAGGCTTTCGAAACCTTCTAAACTTTTCTTTCGACCTCACTAGATAACCTCCTTCGAAAGCATATAAATTTCTTTTCAAAACATTAGGCCCCTGCCTTTTGAAAACACTTTAAAACCTCTCTTTCGAAAGCTTTCAAATGTAATAAAGTATTATCTATTAACTTTTTAGAAGCATAACTTCAAAACCATTGAAAGTACCCCTTCCGAAACCTTTGAAAGTACCCCTTTTGAAACCTTTGGAAGTATCCCTTCCGAAACCATTGAAAGTCCCTCTTTCGAAACCATTAGATTTATATTTAAAAATATCATTTGGGTCAAAGTGAATATAAATGAAAGTATCTCTTTCGAAACCTTTCGTTATCATATAAAAGTATTGGGGAAAACTTAATGGCGTCGGCACCATCCTTTCGAAAGCTTCAAATCATTTAAACAAAACACTAAAGGATAGCATCGAAACTCCCTTTCAAAGCCATTGCCTTCGAAACCCTTGGACCCTTTCGAAAGCATTTAGGAAGTGGCTTAGAACATCTTTAAAACAAAAACTACCCTTTGAAAGCATTGATGACTTCAATATACTCGAAAGGCAAAAGAATGGCAGCAGGGCTTCGACTAGGTCGGAACCCCTACTTTCGAAAGCATTATTTTACAAATAAGGGAACTCATTCGAAAGTTCTTACTTTTAAAACCTAAAATGGGAACCCCTTCGAAAGCTATTAGAAAAATCCTTTCGAAAACATATGTTTCAACTACGTCGAAAGCTTTAGTAAAACAAAGGCAGGCGCTTCGCTTTTTAAAATAAACAAAGGTATCGACCCCATGGAAGCATTGCTTTCGACGACATGCCTTCCACCTTTCTCCAATCCACTACATACCATCTAAGTGATGCCTTGTGTATTGGTTTCGGCCTAGGTTGGTTTCGACTGAGTTGAAGTGGAAGCATTGGAGTCGAAAGGTACTTTTAATAGATGCGAAACCTGCTTTTTTGAGTAAAAGCCGATTAATGCCAACTAAAGCAAATTACATCTAACTAACCTGCCCATGTGTAAGCATGTGATTGGTTGCCTCAACTTTTCAAATTCTTTACCAAAGTAAGTGCTGTTTAATTTCAGATCTAAACCAAGGTTAATTTAACAAATAAGCCATTCCTTTAAACAAAAACAATAATGCAATTAAGTCCTTCCTTTAAAACAATTTAATTTCCATGGTAAATCGATTAGGAAAAATCCCCAAAAATTATAAAAATTCACTTTCATCATGTTATCTAACGTATCAAAATTTCAGACCCAAATTCTCAATATAATTTCTGAAATAAATTTGTAAACCCAATTAACTATATTTTCCTTTGAAAATTCATAATAATCTTTCCATAGCTTGGAAGATTATCAAAATTAAAATCCAACTCCAAAATCATGTTATTCATAACATAAAATTTTTACATGGCATTCAAAGATCATTTGCCATCGGTTTTACCCTAAAACCGTATAAATCCTCATTTAAACAATTTTATTTAAATCAAACAAATTATAATTCAAGCATATCATCATCCATAACATCATAAAACGAATTTAATCTTAAATCTAAAAAACATATGATCATAAAACAAAATAGAGATTGTATAAATTATTATTCACCTTGATTATGACAAGGAGATTGGATTCAGATTGAGATTTATTCCCTTTCTTTAATTCCTTAGCTTGATTTGAATTTCTTTTCTTTAACAATGGCCGGCTCCTCTTTATGTTTGTATTTTTCTTTTGAAAAATGACGTGAATGGGAAAATGAAACGTGAATGGTGTAAGGAACAAGAATATATATAAGGGTAAGGGTTATGTGCAGCTATTTCCAAATATACCCTTATGTAATTAATTAACTTAGAAACCATTCTTAAGCCCATTTAATTTATTGAGCACGGCCTTAATTTTATTTTCATATCTCAATCCCCCTTATTACTCTAATTATTTTCATTATTCTATTTAATTTATCTAATTAAATCTTCTGAATAATGTTATCAAAAATTAGGGGCGTTACAACGTGTTACCATGCGAAGACGTCTTTGTTTTGCTGGAGAAATTTGATCAGATCATCTTTAATTTCCGGGCTGAGTTCTGTGCCAATTTGATCAACTTTGCTAGGATCTGCATAGTGTATAGATATTGACACCAAGGCAGTAGTTGATCCGTCCTCAATGTTTGAATCCCCATGCGAGGGTCGAATGGGTTATCATCGAGATCTAAGTTATTTTTCAAGTCGCATTGGTCCAATGTGTAAAACATGCACTCTATAACATCCTCGGTTAGGATAGACATCCATTTTCCAATCAAGGGGTTAAGGTTTCTTCCGGTTCTCGTAGATGGGTCTATCAGCATTAAAAGGGTAGGAGTTGTATGAGATATCCCTGCATGCCAACGGAGAACGACTTGTTCATTCCATGCTAAGATGAGTTCTTTAGTTCTTTAGGGAGTGGTCAAGGAGATAGGATTCCTTCCATCTCAATCTTCATTATGGTCGATGGTCCCAGCATGACCCTAAGTGCTGTTAGACTCGAGGGTACTCTCGGGCAACACGTCATTGGTTGCCATGATCTAATCACTTGATCGGTGTCCACATGGGGAGTTGTAGATGTTGATGCCTCGGCTTCAAGATTAGGAGCGGTCTTGGCATGTACCAAAGCACTTACTAGCATGAAGGTTCTCTTGAGTGACTCGCTATAACAGTTGCAAGTTCCTGCCGAAGCATGAGGACACCTTTATTGGCATGTCTGAGGGAGGTCCCATAACACTCTCTAGCTTTTTGTTGATTGCCTCGGATTTCCTCGATCCTGCCTAGGACATGGAACTTCATGACGAGCGCTTGTAGGAGACGATCACATCCAGTTCTACAAGTGTCGGTCATTCTATCAAGAGATTGTATTTAGATGGGAATTCAAAAATTACAAATTTTACCTGAATATTTTCTACAAGGGAACCTGGACGAATGTGGTAACGAGGGCGGTAGTACCCATTGGAACAATGCCCACACCCCCAAAGTCGTAGATGAGCAAGGCACAAGGAATGAGGCTAGAGGCAGGGAGATTGAGAGCCTCAAAGACACGTCTGACCATGAGATTGACTGAGCTGCCCTCATTCATGAAGGCTTGATGCACATTTGAGTTTGTTATTTCAAGACTGATGACCATAGGATTATGGTGGGGGTAAGAAACGGCTTCCCTGTCATCGACAGTGAACATGACGAGCTAATATGTTTCCATCCTAGGTACTTTAGATGCTCGATTAACTAAAGAATAGATCTGGCCAACAGAACCTACTTCTCTTTGATACTAGGACTATGCTCTGCGGTTCTTTCAACCATATGTGGGCCTCCGCATATAGTCAAGGTGTTGGTTCTGGCTGCGATGTTGTTGGATTACTGGGGTGGTGACAGCTGGTTTTGAGCTATCTTTTGTTCCACTTGATGGCGAACAAACTTTAAAAGTGTCCCTTTTTAGATTAGTCTTTCAATTTCATCTTTAAGCACCCAGAACTTGTTGGTGGAGTAGTCATTAATTTGATGGAACTGGAAATATTTGTCGTTGCTGTAGTGCTCCTCTCTTCTTCCACCTCTCGTGGTGTTTAGCCTTTGAAATTGCATTCGGTCCCTGGTTGTGAGATATATTGTCTCCATATCTACCTTGACCTGCATTTGGTGCCGGTCTCTACGGGCCTCTTGGTGTTGTTCTATCGACCATTGGGTCGATGGTCGACATTTTCATAGGGACTGACTTGGCTTGTTTGTCGAGTTTCACTATCGCTGTCAGAAAGATCTACATCCATCATCCTCATAATGTCATTTGCCTGTTGATAGATTTAAGTTAGGGATGCAGTCGTTTGCTTTTGGAGTTCTTTCCACGTTCTCGATTTGCACCTGACCCCCAAGCGGAGAACCATAACCAGGCTATGCTTGTCAGCACCCCTAGCCCAGGTGGATTCATTATCGAAGCAATTCACATCTGACCGAAAGACTCTCGGTCGGCCCCTGTTTGATTTTACCTTGCTCCCTAGCCATTATAACATGGGTTTTTAAAGTGAACAACCTGATCTTGAAGTCTGCATATAGCTGGGCCCAAGAATGGATAATTCCCTGTTGTAGGTGCAAGAACCAGTGGGAGGCTGATCCTATAAAAGTGGAGGGGAAGAGTAGGCACTGAGCCGGAAAGCTGGTAGGCATGGGTGATGGGATTGAAGACAGTAATGTGATCAGATGTGTTGGCACACCTGTCCTACTCGTCAATGGGCGGCAAGGCATATCGCTCGTGGATGTAAGTGTTTGGGATTTCCTCGAAAAATGACTCTACATTCTTGTCATCAGAAAAATCTTCGCACCAGCATTCTGGCTTGCATTCTTTTGAGTTGTTGGCGAAGAATGTTCATTTCCTCTTGGAAGCCAGCATTGGCCTACTGCGCAATGGTCTGGTCAATGATCAATTGTGGACTCATCCGATGTCTTTGTGGAGTGGGAGATCGGTGACGTTGAGGTGATGGAGAGTGATGGTGATTATGGTGAGCTGGAGTGGGAGACCTCATCTCCCTACGCACAAAGGGTAACCTTCAAATGACGGGGTCGTCCCTCTCTTGATCTAGGCCTAGCTGCTCCCTTATGGGATCAGGAGTGCAGCGATGGGGCCTTTGACACTCCACCAATAGCATGGGTACCATCGCTAATACACTCAAACCTCAAGTCCTCAAGTCCTCGAGCTCCATATGTCATCCAGAGGCGTTCAAAAGCTGACCGTCGTTCTACTAAAGTAGAGCGGCGTTGTCTTGATTCCCTTGCGTGGCTATTTCCGGGTCAATGTTAATAACGTCACATAGCACACGCACAACATGCCTTCTTAGATGGGGCATGAACATCCATGACTGGGATTTCAGGCACCACTCTACCATGGGCCTTGGCGATGTTCATGAGGTCATAAGATTTATAGAGAACTGGTTAGAGAGGAGTTACTTCAACCACTGGAGGGGTAGGTGGAAAAAAGTTCACAGTGACTGGACGTCTAACCTCGTTCTCGGTACATTTACCTCGGGGCCTAGAGTTCCCACCTTGTTCAAGCTTTGGAGCGCACTTCACCAGATGTCATTGTTAAGCTTAGGGATGGGGATGTCAGCACTGGCGATCGTGTTACTATTAGTTTCATGGTCATTAGATTTAATGACCTCATTATCACCGTTAGAATTTGACATAGTGAAACGTGAAAAGAGCGTATAGAGAAGGAAATGGGAAGAAAGATGAAAAATTTTAGGAGATGCCTTCTTTCTAGAGCCAAAACGTTAACTAATAAATTAGCCAACCTCGAAATTAGACTAATATGTTTGTGAAATCAAAGGTTATTTGCTAATTAGGCTAAAATGTAAAATAAGGAGAAAATAAGCAAATTAAGTATATGAGACAAAGATGTAAAGTGGTATGACTAAGCTTGCCAACATCCATTATGAAGATCTCTTGCTATGTTTCTCTCTTACAATTATAAGGAATTACAGAAGAATAATAAGAAATTAGACACTTAAGACTAAAAAGTTGCTAATTTTAAGAGCTTTGAGAAAATTTACTTGTTGGAAATGTATATCGGAGGATAAACATCAACTTTCATCCTTTGATGTAATATGGCATGAGGTATTTATAATAGCTAAAATAGATGATGGATGGTTGAGATTACGCATAAAAACAGGTGGGAAGCATTTTTGGTCATCAATCTGGTCGCATGGACTGATGAAAGACAGCTGTAAAGGTTGTGTGGAATGTGTGGCTAAGAAGTGTGCCAACTGTCACTCTGTACCAGATGTATACTTTGCATCTAATGCGTATTTAATTTTAGTGACAAGCTACAGGAATATGCATGTTTTTGACAGATTTATTGTCGTACCTAGTATAACTGGCTGTACGAACTATCGTTTATTTTGCATATCTATGTAGCAAGGTGGACAAGTAGCTTCTTCTGGACTGTGTTGCTCGGTCGCTTGCTGCTGACATCTGCTGAGGAAAGCTGTTTTGCAAAGGACCAAGTTGCAAGGGTGTGCCGACCCAACTAAGGGATGACGGGATGGGCTTCTTTGGACTGATCGACGACAAGCTGCGATGAAGCCGGGCCAAAGAAGGGTCACGCTTCAACCGGGCCTTGTTTGGAGAGTTGGCTGTTGAAGCCGTCTTGGGTTGAGTTGAGCCGGCCAATCATGGACAAGGAGTGTAGCTGAGCAGATGGGCTGGCTTGGGGCTAAGTTGATTGTGGGCTGGCTAGAACTAGATCAGGCTAAGAAGTGCTAGTTGACATGAATCAGGGTTGGGATCTGATGTGCTGGCCAGCTAATCATGCTTGCGAGAAATTTGAACAACCGTATCCTTAACAAAATTAAAATAATAAGATGGTTTTTCACACTTGAAGTCTTTTTTTACTTTCCTTTTTTATGATCAATAATATTTACAATGTTTAAAGTTTTCGGTATAATGTATTTATTTCAAGACAATATCTCGGTATTTGTTATGGAAAGTTTATATGCACAAAATATATCAATGCATTTTTATTACACTATCGATTTAAAGAAGTATATCACTTTATAAAGAAATACCTAAAACTCGGTTTATATGTCATTAATATGTTAAATTTAAAATATCAAAATCAATTTTCTAATATATAAATATATATCTAGACAATATATAAATAAATCTTGAAATTTAAAGTTAATAAATAAGTACAATTGATTATTTACATAAGTTAGCTTTGCGATTGTTGAATTCTAAAAATAACGAATTTGATATATATCTTTTTTATACCAACAAGATGACAATGCTAATTTTTATTCAAATATATATAAATTCATAAATTTCAAGTAAAATTTATGTATTAAACAAAAAATGACAAGTCCAATTTAAAACTCACCCATCTAGTAATTCATCTATCTATTAATTTACTTATTAATAATTTATTAATCTATTAATTAATAGTAAAAAAATTCACCATAATTTTCTATTTTTATTTGTTCCTCTTTAACTCTCTTTTTTATTTTATTTTATTATTAAGTACTCGACAATTTTAAAAAAACAATTAGTTTTCTCCTTAATTATACTTCTACTACACTTTGGTCTCAACACAATCGATTTTGTAATTTCACATCTATACACATATACATATACACGCACAAAAACAAACAGATTAATCTGCATAATATTACTATAAACACACCAATTATACATTTCATACTATCAAAATAATAATTTAACAATATCTTAATACAGTATGTTGTGTGAACTGTCAACTTTGAAAGAAACTTCATCAGTGTTCCATCGACGTAATATATGTAGAACAAACAATTTTATCTTAAAACAAAGCAACAAAAAATGGATGGAAGAAATGTCCAAACTATTCGAAGTGATAAAATCAAAGATGGAAAACATGAAAATAAAAAATAAAGAAAGCACTAAAATTATCCCTATTCCCACATGACCACATCCTCTTCGTCCCTTCACAAACATCTCGGACACTAATCTCATCTTCATCTTCTGCTTTTTTTCATTTTACACCCTCGCTATTGCTCTATTACAAACCCACCCCTCATCCTCCATCAAAACCACTTCATATTTCCAACAAGGCTTCAGCTTTCCTCATAATTATGCCTCCAGGCCTCATGTCAGATACAACCAACAACAACAGCATCAACAGCAATAACAACAACAACAACAATATAAGCATTGTTTGGTTTAGACGAGATTTGAGAGTGGAAGACAACCCAGCTTTATCTTTTGGTGTAAGAAGTGGGTTAATTTACTGTGTTTTTATATGGGCACCTGAAGAAGAAGGCCATTATTATCCAGGAAGAGTTTCTAGATGGTGGCTTAGTCAAAGTCTTAATCATCTTGGTTCATCTCTTAATAGTCTTGGAACTAAACTAATCACAAAGAGGTCTTTTGATACTTGTGCTACTTTAGTTGAGATTATTCAATCCACTGGAGCTAGAAATTTGTTCTTTAATCACTTATATGGTATGTTTCTTAGTTTTTGAGATAACCTTTGTATGTTTTGGGCTAGTTTCTGCATATTGTTGCTTGATATGTCTAATGATTATAATTCTTTTCCATTTTGGGTATTTGAGTATTTTTAGTATTGATTTGTATTGTTATATAGAGCAGTTGGTTGCATGTGGGTTCTCATTTGTAAGTTTAATATAGTTATATGATGATAGGTTACTAAGATTTGTTATTCATCTGTGTATTTTGTGCCTTTTTTATTTGATCAATTAGCTTTAATTATTTTGGTAGACGACAAAGTCAACTGGATTTAGGATTAAAGTATGGTCAAGACTTCTATTCTTTATTAAATACGTGTGTATGTTACCAAATTGTGGAACAAAAATTGAAAAATCAATTTCTTGAATTTCATTGAAAAAAATATAATTTAATTTTAATTGCACATGATTATGGTACAATAGTAGTTTGTATGTATGAATGAATTTGGTCACTGCTAAGGATTTATGCTAAACAGAAACCGTCTTTACTACACTTGATTTAAAAAAGTGTGTAGCATCCATGTTGTTTCCTCATAAATTACCAGGTCTATGTTCCAAAAAAAGTGTAGTTAGTTTGTCATTTTAAATGGTGATTTGTTAACAAAAGAAGTGTTCCGTTCTCTTTTGATGGAAACTGATTTTTGTCATACTTATTCCACTAAAATTATATCTTCTTCTTATGGGCGTTTCCATAGTGTAGGAAAATCAATGGGTGCTAGGTTACTATTTGTTTATTGTTCAAGTTGTCACATAATTGATTGTGGTATTTTGCAATAAAATGCATTAATATTTTGAATAGCATCTTATGATATGTTTTTGTTGGTAGATCCTTTATCGCTTGTTCGAGATCATCAATTGAAAGAAATGCTCACAGCACAAGGGATAAATGTTCATTCTTTTAATGCTGATTTGCTTTATGAACCATGGGAAGTAAATGATGAGAACGACTCCCCATTTACAATGTTTGCTCCCTTCTGGAACAAATGTCTGAGCATGCCTTATGATCCAGATGCACCATTGTTACCTCCTAAAAGAATTTTGTCTGGTTTGTTCTACTACTTAACACCTTTCTTCATATATAATCATGACACACACTTGTTTATTAGCTCTAATGGTTATCAATTGACATGGTAATCATGTCCACTTTTGTAGCATCTACAGCTCAACATATCATGCAATACATATTATGTACATGTGCACATATAATTAGTATCAAAATTTTGCTTCTTGTAGGGGATCTTTCAAAATGCCCTTCAGACACTCTTGTATTTGAAGATGATTCTGAAAGAGGAAGCAATGCACTTCTTGCTCGTGCATGGTCACCCGGATGGAGAAACGCTGATAAAGCCTTTACCGCCTTTATAAATGGACCTCTCCTAGACTACTCTACAAATAGGAAAAAAGCAGATGGAGCTACTACATCTCTTCTTTCACCTCATTTACATTTTGGAGAACTCAGTGTACGCAAAGTATTCCATCTTGTTCGAATGAAACAGCTCGTATGGGCTAATGAAGGAAATAAATTAGGGGAAGAGAGCATAAATCTGTTTCTCAAGTCAATCGGGTTAAGAGAGTACTCTCGATACGTTAGCTTCAACCATCCTTGTAGCCATGAAAGACCTCTCCTAGCTCATTTAAGGTACTTCCCTTGGGTTATAGATGAAGGTTATTTTAAAGCATGGAGGCAAGGGAGAACGGGTTACCCATTAGTGGATGCAGGTATGAGAGAGTTGTGGGCAACGGGTTGGTTGCATGATAGGATACGGGTTGTGGTATCAAGTTTCTTTGTGAAAGTATTGCAACTTCCATGGAGGTGGGGAATGAAGTATTTTTGGGATACTTTGTTGGATGCTGATCTTGAAAGCGATGCATTGGGTTGGCAGTATATTTCAGGTACTCTTCCAGATGGTCGCGAGTTTGATCGCATGGACAACCCTCAGGTAACTTCTTCTTTTTTCATCAAACCAGAAAATCACGTTGTTAACAATAATCAAGTATGTGCTGACCATGTGCTACAACACAAGATAATTAATCAAACTCAGAATTTTTGGCAACACAACCAAAGAACTTACCATTATTATCCATGTCACTAGCACTTTTTTTTTCTTTTGAAAAAAAGTTGGTAAATTATGTTTTCTGGAAAAAGATGATAGTATAGTACCAAGTTTACAAGTTTAGCAGCCTCATAACAAATTACTAAGTTTAGCTGCCTCCTAACAAATTACTTGAATCTCAAATAAAATCATATGTAACCACTCAATCACATCTGATATCAAATGTTATACCAATATTCAATACATATAAAAAGAGAAATTTTACATTTATGTCCTGCTAGTGCTCAGTAACTATAAAAAGATGATGAATTGTAGCATCTGATAGATAAAAAATCAGTTCTATTTGAACATCGAGAGTTACCTAACATACACTATTCACTTTTTAAAAACAAATCTACGACTATGTTGTCTTTTTTCTTAATTGCATTTCCAACATCTCTTCTCACATCTCATTGAATTAAGACCTTAATAATTAAGGATTTAATCAAACCAATACATTTTGGTGAAGAAGTTAATGAATTTTTTGATGAATAGAAACCATAAATATTAGTTACGGAAACCTTTGCCACTGTCCCAACAGATTTATACACCACTTCTTCAAGTTATTTACTGTCTTGGGACTATTCCAATTCCAAATTTCCTCCTTGCTACATGCTAGACAACCCTAACAAGTTTGAAAGGGGAAAAATAATAAAAGTTGAAGATTGGGTTAATTTTGTAACAAAAATTGGTATGTTAAACAATTTTGTGTATACTGGTTTGTTATAATGTGTGTGTGTGAGTAATTGTTGGTTTATGAATATAATTTATCTGCATAAAAATGATCATCGTTTCTCATCCCTTAAAAAAATAAGAGGAATCCATCATTGGTGCATATCTATTGCACTGAAATAGATTATATTAACCTCATTCTTGTATGTATCCCATAAAATCCCTTGGAAATACTATTATGCTCTTAATGTTTTTTCACTTCACTCTGAACTTCAAACAAAAAACGAGCTTTATTTCATAAATTAACATAATTTCTCCATCTAGTTCCTATGTCATATTGTATCTATCCTTAAAATGAAAATCAACCTTGTTGTCCACTAATATATTTCTTACTCTTCAGTTCGAAGGCTACAAATTCGATCCAAATGGAGAATACGTGCGTAGATGGTTACCCGAGCTAGCTCGTCTACCGACTGAATGGATACACCATCCTTGGAATGCACCCGAAATCGTACTTCGAGCTGCAGGAATCGAACTAGGCTCAAATTACCCTCTCCCTATTGTCGAAATTTCTCAAGCGAAAGCAAGGCTACAGCAGGCCTTGAATGAAATGTGGCAGCTTGAAGCGTCTTCAAGAGCCGCAATGGAGAATGGAACTGAAGAAGGCTTAGGAGATTCATCTGATGTGCCTCTAATCGACTTTCCTCAAGGGATCAATATGGAAGTTGATCGTGAATTACCCATTAGAGTAAATAATACTACTGCTGATACCAATAATAATAATAATAATGTTAATAATAATTCTATCCTGAATGGTGGAAGAAGGTTTCAGGATCAAATGGTTCCTAGCATGACTGTTTCATTGCATAGAGTGGATCAAGATGAAGCATCTGTAGCTGTTGACAGTAGAGGAGAAGTGCCCATGAATATGAATGTTGAAGCTGAAAATAGAAGCGAAGCTATGGACATGAGGAATAACGTGGAAAGAGGAAATTCAGCCAATTCAGTGTCTGAGTCGGCGACTACTTGGACTGAAAGGGATGGAGGAGTTGTTCCGGTTTGGTCACCTCCTAGCGTTTCCAGTCATTCACAATCTCGTCAATTTGTTAACTGGAGGCAGCTTTCTCAGACAGTGTAAGTTACTGTTTTACAAGCTGCGTGTAAAATGGATTAAATATCCTCATCTATCAAACTGATATTTTCATTAATGGAAAAATATAATATGCAGAACAAGGAGCTGGGAGGTGGAAAATGCTGTGCAGCCAAATGCCATAGTATAAAACCCGATAGCGAGAAGGAAAAATCAATCTATGTAGCTTTGAATGGTTTACCATATAGAATCAACTAGTTTATGGGGACATTTAGTCTTTCAGTTCGATGTACCATATATCTGTGTATAGATATTGTATTTGTCAAATAATCTGAACTTCTATGATAAATCAATGAACATGCTTTTCTTACGTTTCTTTGTAAATAGAAGCCAATGTGATGAATTTCTTGAATTGATTTTGACAGTTTCTAATTAAATGAGAAAATGAACTTGTAAATTGTATGTTTTTCTGCAATATTAAAAGGATGAATTTTGATTTGTTTGGTAAACTTGTGTGTATGCAGTTGTAGTTGGATAAATATTCAATATTCAAAAAAATCGTACGAATGCGAAAATGAAGGCATTTGGATTCCATTTTTGTCAAAATAATATTTTATTTTGTGTGTTTTGATATAATGAAAAATAGTGGAAATTAGATTGAATGGCTTCTCATTTTAGGATAATAAGTTCTAAGAACAACACTGAATAATTAGTTTTAAGGACAATTTACAGGAAAATAATAAATTCATTTATCTTTTAAAGTTGTACCGAAAAATGATAATTTCATTTATCATTATTTCTGTATAACTGAAAATGATAACTTCATTTATCTTTTTTATGTGAATTGTCTTTAAAATTAATTTTTCAGAAGTGTTGTCCTTAAAATTTATTACTTTGCACAAAAAAACCCTTTAAGTGAAAATCCCCATGAAAAATATGTATTTTTTATGAAGTTGATAGTGTATATTATATGCATTAATTGTTCAAAACTATTTATTATAATCATATTTGTTGATTTTACGTACTTTTGTAATTTGTGGAATTGGAAAAAAAATTACATTAAATCAAATTTTTTATTTATGGCTCTTGATTTATTCATCAATTATTAGCGAATGAAATAATTTTTTTATATTCGTCTGTACCCGCAAATGATTTGAAATGCAAATGCGGATATAACACTATTCGTTGATAGTTCTACTAGACTCATCTTGGGTAAAGTTATTTTATTATAAAATTGTTTGATATTTGATTTTACATATCAACATTATCTTACTTTGTTGGCGATTATTCTTAAATAAAATTGCACAAAAACACCTCAAATTTCAAAGTGTGTGCATCTTGAAGAAATATACCACTAGTTTTGCAAAAGATACCTTAGCACAGGCAGTTAATGATGAAGCACGGGCAAGAATTTAATGGCGGTGTGACATGAAGAAAATATCATACGACTCATTATGCTTCTTCAAATGTTTGAATAACAATATAATTTTCTTGAACTGCCATTGCAATAATCAGTATTTTAACAATTTATATACATCCAACTTATTCCCTTCACTTAGAATAAATAGGACAGCATATTTCAACCCAACCCTTAGCTATACAAAAAAATGGACATCTCCAGATTCTCAACTTTTACCGCTACTGTTTGTGCTTTCATAAAACAGAATATATCCATTATCATTGCTGCTTTTAAATTCTTGTGTTGAACCGAAAAAATTATGCATCATGGACTCATCTATCATCTCTACATTCTCATCGTCAAAATACAACCAATGGCCATGACTTTTGACTGTACATACATAATGACCATGATTCGATCCGCTTCCAACATGAACAACTACTGCAGAAAGGGAGTAATCAGATTCCTCATCTTTGATTGAGTTAAGTTTTAGCTCCATTGGAAATAGTACTCGACATGAAAGCTTTTTGTAGCGACCTAGTTGCTCCATATAAATATTTGAATCGCTTGAGATGGATGACTAAAATGTGTGGGGGATTCTTTACTTTCATTCTCTTTTGTGCTTCTTGCAAACTGCACGAAATGATATCACCTCATTCAAAGTAACTTAATTTGAAGCAACCAGACAACACAGATGAAATACTTGAAACTTTCACAAGAAAGTCATTTTTCAACCCTGTTTAAATTTATGATACGAATATTTGAGACAGAAATATGGAAGTAGAAAGATTAAGAACTGTCTTATTATTTCATGGTTAAATAATGTAAGCATGTATGGAAAAAATATGCCAAGTAAGAAATGAAGTATGAAGAGGTATAAAGGAGCCGTTGTTGATAATATACTCAATCTCGTATATTATGATAATATGGGTAACGGGTGTGTTATGGCCCAATAGCCCAAATGAACTGTAACACTTGTATTTATATACTTCGGCTTGTATCGGAGAATTGAATGTATCATGTATAGTAAAATCATTCAAACAATCAATACAAAATCTTTTTTCTTTCAATGACAATAAACTTCTTGAATGATCTTTCAATTCTTTCTTGCCATCAGAGTCATACAAAGCTTAACAGCATTCAATCCTCATCAGAAAAAGGCTAAAAAAATACTGATCATCTATCAGAGAAACTTCATCACTTGGAGATCAGTTTACCCATCAGACACAAAATCTTCATTTGGGCAGTAGAGAATTTATCTAAAGAAACTACTGCCACGCTAAGAAGGTCATTGGCTGCAACAAGTCTCTAATTCAAAGCAAATTCAAATTAAAAAAAAACAATCGAAAATCAAGAAATTCATCAAATCGGGGAAGGAGTAAGTGCCATACCAGAAGCCTATCAGAGTCATTTCATCATTTAGACTTGGTTGCAACATACTTGGTCACTGTAGAGAAGAATTTCTTGCTTTTAACAGTGAATTTTGATTTTACAAGTTTATTCTTGATTCAAGAAGTGTCATCATGGCTGAAGGTAGCTCCGCAACTTCTAACAGTGCATCAAGTCCATCCCAACAAACTTCTGCAACAGAAGAAAATCTCATTAAAACCATTATCAGTCCTCAAACACAGCTTATCACAGCACAGCTGGAAGAAGACAATTATCTTCTTTGGAAAGTTCAAGTTGAAACTACATCCAAAGGATATGGCCTTGAAGGATTCATTCTTGGTACAGTTGTCATTCCACCCAGGTTTGTTACTGGTCAAGAAAACAAAATTGTGAGTAAGGAAGAATTTGTGAAGTACCAAAGACAAGATAGTTTGATAAGTTCTTGGTTGCTGTCATCAATAAGTGTAAAACTATTGCCACAAGTAATAGGATGCAAGACTACAAATGAAATTTGGACAACAGTTGAGAGGATATTCAATACACAATCTGCAGCTAAGGTAATGCATTACAAATGGCAACTACAAAATGTAAGAAAAGACAATCAGCCAATGAGAGAATATCTAGCAAAGATCAAGACTACATGTGATTTACTTGAAGTAGCAGGCCATATAGTCTCAAACACTGAGCAAGTACTAACAATCTTGAGTGGTTTAAGTAATGAATATGAAGCTGTTGTAGCAGTCATATCATCACAAGAAACTTTTGTTAGTCCATGAGATGATGGTTTTGATGACAACAACCTTAGAATAAGATTATAAAATATAAATACTAACATTATAGTTTAGATATTTATATGTATATGCAGGATTTAACCATGCAGGTACAAAGAATGAAGACTGTACAGTATAGAGATTCAAGATATCAAGATTGAAGACTCATGAGTATCAAGATTATCAAGAGTTCAAGATTTCAAGATAAGTATTGAGTCTAGAATTTTGTTAAAACTTCACAATAGCACTGAAATCTTCACTCCATTTTTCTTTTGGGATGGAACCCATTTCTACCTTTTTAGTGGCTTACAAACCCACGACAAGTAGCTTACAAACCTACGACAAGTGGCTTACAAACCCACGAACATCCTAGTTTTGTACAAGTTCTCGAGTCCTGACATGATGAGATACTCTGCAGGAAGAAGCTTGCAAAACTACTTCAAAATGTTTTTTCAAAACAACTTCGGAATGATTTTCAAAATTGTTTTTCAAAATGTTTTAGCCTTAAAAATTATCTTTTCAAATGATTTTTAAAAAGATGTTTTAGCCTTAAATATTCTTGTTTTTTAAACTTCGTCTATTTTAAACTATCTTTTAATATAATATATTTATACTTAGATTTAAATATAAAATTATAGTAAAATTATATATATAGTGTTCTCTATATTTATCTATATATCTTATCTATAGTCAAGTATATTTATAAAGTTTAAAATAGTTTTAATATAAGATAAAGGTTATTTTCAAAGAAAATCAAACTATCAAAAATTGCTTTGGGATGTCGACATGCCTATGGTGACCATGTCGACATGGTGACAGTCGAGTTCAAAATTAAATTTCAAAAGGAATGTCTATTCGTCATAACCTTTCACGAATGGACATGACTGTTGTTCTTCTATAAATAGGGGTTAGTTTCAACGAATTTTTAATCAGTTTTTCTGGTTTTTCATTTCTCTTCTTCTTCCACATTTTCTTAATCAAAATCCTATCATTACTCTTCCGAAATCAACATTGAATCTAACTAGATTATCTCTGGTTTGATTCTCTATCACTATCTCAACAAGATCTAAGTGCTATTCAGAGTTATAGGCTTCTTTGTAATCTATCTAGCGAGAAAAGGTGTGATTGTAGCCTTGGAAACCAATCAAGCGAGAAAAGGTGTGATTGTAGCCTTGGAAATCAATTGGGTGAACTTGTTGCCCCGAAAATCAAGTATCTCTACCTAGAGGATTGTGATTCTAGAGGGTGTACCTCGTAACCTTGAAACCGAGGGTTGTAATTGTTGAATTGCTTTTGAAAGGAAATCCGTACTTAGTTGTGCGGGACTGAATGTAGGGTAACCCCAAACCAGTATAAAATCCGGTGTGTTCTTTCCTTTACTGCATTTACTTTATTTCTGCATCTATGATTATATCTGTGTCTGAATATTGCATACATTTATGTACAAATCAACAATAACTGAAAAAGATTTAGTAATTTCTTAAAAACACTATTCACCCCCCCTCTAGTGTTTATTCTAGCCTTAAGATCCGTAGTTCGCATTCCTCACAACTTTACCATCTCTAGAATATGTTCACTCTATTCTCCTAGCACAAGAAACTTTATCATCACAATAAACTTTACAATCTTGAGGTGGAGCCTTGGCGCAACGGTTAGGTCACTCGCATGGTGATCTGGGCGCCAAGGTTCAAATCCAGAAACAACCTCTTTGCAATGCGAGGGAAAGGTTGCGTACATTATCGACCTCACTAGAGCCCGCTATCGTGCGAAAGCCTTGTGCACTGGGTTCCACCTTTATTCTCCTAGCACATGAAGGAAGACTTGATTTCAAGAAACCCCTTGATACTGACATGTCAATCAATTTTGCAGCAAGCAATAAAACGAAAAATCAAAACTATATGTAGGACAGATCAGCAATACCAGAAAGGAAATCAATCAGTCAGGGGTAGAGGTGGAGGGAGATGGAGTGGAGGCAATAAACCAAAATGTCAAATATGTGAGAGAATGGGTCACACTGCTCCAAAGTGCTATTTCAGGTTTAATGCAAATTATGTACCAGGACAAGGTTCAAATAATCAAAGAAATGGTAATTACAGTGCAAACTTAGCACAAGTGCAACATGAATCAAACAATCAATCTAATGGAAACAAGAGTCAACACCTGGATGAAATCACTAAGCCTGAACATATTCAAGATGAAGCATGGTACCCAGATTCAGGAACAACCAATTAGTTGAAAGCAATCTTGACAACTTAAATCTGAGCAGCAAAGAACACGGAGTTAAATAGTCCATTTTCATAGGAAATGGTAAGTCTATTGAGATCACACACTGGTAATGCCTATATCAAAGGTGAAAAACAACCATATCTTAATAATTTATTGAGAGTACCGAGGATAAAGAAAAATCTTATGAGTGTTTCTCAATTTGCTCATGACAATAATGTTTACTTTGAAAGTATTGCTTAGTTAAAGACATACTAACTAAAGAAATACTTTTGCAGGGTGATGCAGTGAATGTGCGTTACAAGTTTAATTTGATTAATTTCAGAAATTCTATAAAGAAAGTAAAGAGTTGTAATAATACCGAAATGTCATCAACTGAAAGTGACAAAAAATATCTTTGATCTATGGCATTACAAGTTAGGTCATCCCAATGCAAGTGTTGTGAAACAGGTTCTTATAGAAAACAAAATTTCTTTTGATAATTTTACATTACCATATGTTTACACTTATTGTCAAATGGGCAAAAGCCATAAACTGGCTTTTGCAGATTCTTCAACTGAGTACAAGATGCCTTTAAAATTGGTTGCAACTGACCTCTGGGGTCTTGCACCCATTAGTTCAGACTATGGCTATAAGTACTATGTATCATTTGTTGATACACACACTAGACACACATGGATATATTTTTTGAAAACTGAGGCAGAAGCCTACAATGCTGTTATATATTTTATAACACAAGCAGAAAAGCAAACACATCACAAAGTTAAAATCATTCAAAGTGATGGTGGTGCTGAATACAAATCACTTGGTATGCTTAGACAAGGGTATAATTTATAGAACAACATGTCCATATACATCTGAGCAAAATGGTCTAGTTGAAAAAAAAACATAGACATATAGTTGAAACTGGTCTCACTTTACTTGCAACAAGCATTATTACCCTTAAAATTTTGGCCAGATTCTTTCAATACTGTAGTATATTTAATCAATAGATTACCAACAAAAGTACTAAATGGAATAACTCCAATTGAAAAACTCTTGGGAGCAGAACCTGACTCCAAAGTTTAAGAACATTTGGTTGTCTATGATTTCCCTATTTAAGGCCATATAACAATCACAAACTATATTTTAGATCACTACCATGTAGCTTTCTAGGTTATGCAACTAAATAGAAAGGGTACAAGTGTCTTGATAACACTGGAAAAATAATTATAAGTAGACATGTGGTTTTTAATGAAATTTTTTTCCATTTTCCCGCACAAATGTTAAAACAACACAGAAAGTATCAATCCAAGAGTATCCATACCTACTACACCTGTATACTCAAGCATGTGGAATCAATCAGAGACCGAGAAGAAAACAAGAGCCTCTGAACCACAACACATGGTGTTATCTAAACCAGGTCATGGTATAAGATAGCAACCTAATATACATACTCTGACACCTACAAGATCAAATGATCAAAATCAAAGCATCGATGAAGACAGTTAACAAGGTCAATCATTGGAAAACACTGATCAGGGCAGCAATTCAGCATCATCACAAACTGAATTAAAAGTTAGGACAGGTCATCATATGATAACTAGATCAAAGAGTGGAATATTTAAATCAAAAATCTATACTGCAATATCAGGCATGGATGAGCCTGAAACATTTGAGCAAGCTCTTAAAGATGAAAACTGAAAAGCAGCAATGGATGAAGAGTATCGGGCACTTATGAAAAATAAAACATGGAATCTAGTATATCCACCAGCAAACAAGAACATAATAGGGTGCAAATGGACATACAAATTGAAGAAAAATCCAAATGGAACAGTGTCAAGATATAAAGCAAGACTGGTTGCTAAGGAATATACTCAACAATATGGATTTGACTTCAGTGAAACATTTTCACCGGTGGTGAAACCAACAGCTATTAGGATTGTTCTCACAATTGCACTGAACAAAAACTGAAATATAAGACAATTAGATGTTAATAATGCTTTTCTGAATGGCATATTACAGGAATAAATTTATATGGAGCAACCATAGGGTTACAAGCAAGATATAAATTATGTGTGCAAGCTAAATAAAGCTATATATGGACTGAAACATGCACCAAGAGTATGGTTTGATAGACTGAAAGTCGCTTTGATTAATTTAGGTTATCGGTTCACCAAATCAGATAACTCATTATTTATCAAAATCAATAGCAATTTTATCATTTATATTCTAATATATGTTGATGATCTAATTATAACAGGTGATGATGAAGATGAGACCAGCGACATCATTCAGTATCTTAACAAACAATTTTCAATCAAGGATCTCGGCAACTTGAATTACTTCTTCGGTATAGAAGTAAAAAGGAAATCAGATTCAGAAATAATGTTGAGCCAAAAGAAATACATCAAAGAGTTACTAGTCAAGTCAAGGATGGAGGAAGCTAAACCACAACCAACACCCATGATCAGTCATCGGCAACTTTTCAAAAACAGGGGAGAACCAATATTAAATATCAAGCAATATAGAAATATTGTAGAAGCTCTATAATACACTACTATAACTAGACCGAATATCTCATTCGGTGTTAACAAGGTATCACAATTCATGCAGGGACCTCATGATGAACATTGGAAAGCTGTTAAAAGAATTCTGAGGTATCTCAAATGGACTGCAAGATATGGACTTACTCTAAAAAAATGCAACAATCTTAACATCACAGCATATGCAGATGCAGACTGTGCAACATATATAGATGACAGAAAATTAGTAACTGGTTACTACATTTACATTGGAGACAACCCAGTATCATTGTGTTCAAAGAAAAAGAAAAACCATCTCCAGGTTCAACACTGAAGCTGAATACAGAAGTGTGGCGAATGCAACTGCAGAAATAATTTGGATACGGTCATTATTAAGAGGGTTAAAGATCAAAACAGAAACCAAACCGATATTATGGTGTGACAATCATAGTACAATGTATATGACAGCAAATCCAGTACTACATTCCAGAACAAAACATATCGAGATCGACCTATACTTTGTTCGCGAGCAAATTGAAAAAGGAAAATTACAAGTAAGTCACATACCTTCCACTTACTAACGAGCAGATATTCTTACTAAAGCATTGTCAGCAAGAAATTTTCTGAGATTTAGAGCAGAACTGAAAGTAGAACAAGGCGAAGACAAACAGATCTGACATTCAATAGAGAAATGGAAGTTTAACTCCAATCGCTTCAAAGATTAATGAAGCAATTTTTGTGAATCTAAACGTATAAACATTCTAAAGTGGTTAATGAAAAGATTGAAGAAGAGAAATGTAAATCAACCGCATTGTGACCGAAGCCCCAATTTAATTTGAGAAACCCTAACATTCAATTTACTTAATTATATATTTACTTAATTAATACTTAAGTATTAATTACCTTTACTTAATTACTAATTATCTTTAATTAACTAATTAAATAAATAATTATTAAACTCATACTTAATTAAGTAAATAATAATTATCTTTTGTATTTAATTAATGATTTGAAAATGGTTTTCAAAATTAAAAAAACACTTTTTAATTAATAAAAGCGTTTGATTTTCCAAACCGCATCCATAGCGACTATCGCTATGGATACCATAACTTGAAGTTAGTTTCTAAGTTAATTTTCCAAACTTTAACTCCTAAAATTTAACTTACTTTATAACACATAGTAAGAGGGTTTGAAAACTATAAAATAAGTTTGGAACTTTTGAAATCCTTTTAGTAAATTAAAACTAGCAAACTTGATTTGTTTTCCAAAGAATCTCAAGTCACTTTACAAATCAAAATGTTAGCTTCCTTAGCAAATACAACACATCGACACTCCCTTGTGACCACCATATAAAACACTTCCCCGTTTACTTATGATGTTAAATGAAAGTGACATTTCATACTTTACATTTTATTTAAATTTTAAAAAATGTCACATCTCTTACTTTTTTCTTAAGTAAACCATTATTCACCGACAAGCACCATTGTCCTAGTGGTTAAGTGATTCGGCTTTGGTGCGAGAGGTCACAAGTTCGAAACTTGCGTAGCATGATTCGAACATATATTGACATGTGATTTGTGTTATGTTGTCCTAGTGACATGTTGTATCTAAGTACCATTTCAAAAAAAAACCATTATTCACCATATTATTTTACTAACCACGCTTATGTATTTAATATATATGTGTGTATGTGTTAACTCCAATGTGCACAACGTTTCCGACAACTTTTAAATGCCGAAAAGTCGAAAATTCGGAAAACGATTTCCGGTTACATTTTTTATTTTCTTTGAACTGATTATTTTTGTAAACCAAATTCAAAAATGAATTTTCTACCAATAGTTATAAATTAAAAGAGGGCTATTTAATTATTACAACCATTAATTAAATATTTACAAACCAAAGCGATTAAATTCCGGACCATTACAAGTGGACTAGAAGTCACTAAAGCTCGATGTAGAGGGTATGGTGTGGTTCACATAGATTTCATGTAAATAGAGTAGGTCATATATCACCAAAGCTTATTTTAGAGGGTATGGTGAGATCTACACGAGATCCATTTATGAGGATATGGCTTGGGGTTTAAGGTACATTTGATTACTGACTCTATTTAGTTTGGACCCTCGAAGGGAATCATAGGATCACGATAGATGTCTATAGTTGACTTCATCCATCAGTAATGATGGGTATTAATTTGTATTCTTTAGTTGTCTATCGTTGTTATGTTGTATGTGTTATTAATTGGATGTTGTTGTTATTGCTGCATTTATTGTCATTATGTACTTCGCAATAGACTTATATTATGATCACTTTACTTTTGGATGTTGGGTTACCTTTATCATAGTATGTTGTTATGTTTCAGTCATATTATATTAGTTATGTTGACTCATTGATTATAGGATAAGAGTAGGTTATGGTATGATTTTCTATCTTTTGGATAGGTTTACTTTATTTGTTTATGGATATTCCAGATTACCCCTAGGTCACGATTGTGGAGAGGACCGGCTGTGCCTTAGTAGTTTCTGTTTATTTGTATATAGTTTTAATATACAGTATTTTGAGATAGTTCCCCTCACACCAGACTTTATGTCTAACCCGTGTTTTTTCTTTGTCTGTTTCTATCATGACAACTCTCGGGTACTCGATTGAGTAGTTTGGGAGTCGGGTGCTTTTGGGGATACGCTTTTAGGGCAACTACAACATTCTACGGAGGCGATGTCAATACTATATATATATATATACTTGATAGATATGTATTAATATATGAAACTTGATGTATCAAATAGTATATTCAGGCTCCGTCTGTATGGAGTTTGATGTATTCTAACTTATTAATATTCATTTATCAATTATTTCCGCTAATGCACTCTTATATATGTTGTTACCCTGTTCTATTAATGTATAATTAGTATATTATATATTGTCATTAGACCGTGAGATTTTGTCGATATGCCTTAGTATAATGTTTGTTTTAATTTTTCGACAATCTGTCCTTTGTGGTATTTGAAAGTCAGACGTTGTCATTCGATGCTGATTTAAGGTATTTATGAAGGGTGGGTTGTTATAATCTTGAACTCATGTACTCTTCTCATTTCACTTTCTTCTAAATCCTTTTTTCTCTTCGCCATTCTATTTTTCGATATTCTTAGATCCGTTTCAAAAAATCTTAAAATTTCTCAATGCAACAGTAATGAAAATCGTAGAATAGGCTAATCAATCTTCTTTTATATATTTTATCTTTCTAAAATCTCTTTTCTTCTCCCTTGTCTCACTAAGTAATTGCAGATCCGAAAAATATAATTAGAGAAACCCTTCTCACTTCCTATACCGTTGTCATGTCCCGATTCTTCATTTTTAGATTACAAATGTATATATAATCCATTTTCCTTATTTTAGTTTCCTCTGCATATGATTGGCATCTCATATGCCATATGTATTAATTAATACTCAAAAGCATATTTTGTTGGGGAACGGCACTCAAACAATAAACTACTTCTGTTAAAATCATCATTGCTCTTACCATCTCCTCAAACAGAATCTAAAGGTGATTTCCCTTTTATCACAATTTTAGTTTGACAAACTAGTACTATTTTTTAATGGATGCTTCATAATCTCTTATTGTAGAAGGTGTTATTTTCATTTTCATTTGAATTTTTTTATGTTGTGTTTACAAAAAATATTTTGGTGAAATCTTACATTACTTTTCAATTTTTTGGAAATTTATATGGTAAATTTAATTGATGACTAACGTTTTGCTTTCTAAATCAATAGTTTTACTATCAGCGAAAACAGATTAATCTCTCCATTCTAAGTTATGGTTGTCGAGATTTACTACCATTGCCTTTATTCTTTTGGATGTCACTTTAATACTATATATGTAATGTTATGTATTGGTATGAACTTGATTAGATCAACGTATATACTTCTTTCTACTATTTTGTATATTACCTTATGGTTATCCCATATATATACATACATATGTACACATATAGACGCGCATACACACGATAAACTCTATGTTCTTCAATATGTCACGGTAAACTCTTAAATGCCTATTTACTTCCAACTGAGCATTCAAACATGGTTCTACTTTGACAATCATGTTTTCTATGCACATACTTCGGTGATGTTCTTAGTGGACTTTGTAGAATATGCTACTATATGATTTTTGTTTGATGATATGAACATATATATATATTCGTTTAAATGTATTTGTTATTGTGCTATTTTATTTTTCACATAATTAAATAAACATTTGATGAATAAAATAAATAACACCGAATTCATATTCAAACAAATATTTTATTCAAACAAATATTTTATTACAAACTCGAATAGTACAAATTTGAGCTCTCGCTACATTTACACATTTTTCAATTACATTACATTTTTGATCACATCACAAATTTCAAATTACAATTTTGACCTCACTACATATATTCACTCACACTCGTATTTTATCTTCAACTTTGTTCCAGCCTATATCCAGCATCTGAATTATCTGCAAAATAAACACTGACGTAGTAAAATTGAAAAAGAAATATTTTACAGTGTACAATAAAAGTGCATGTTTGAAAATATCATCTGCCTCAGTTATTTGGGTTGTTCGTCATCATTTTCAATTGAATTCAGCATACACGAACAACTTGTGACATGCACAGTATACCACTGTACATGCCACAAGGCCGTGCACACCGATGTACACTTGCTTGTTAAAATCACAGGAATAGGTGAGCACAAGGTCAAACCCGAGCCGAGGCTGGATTCAACTCAAGTGCATATGAGTCTCGATCAAATCAACATAACCATACTCAAGTACAATGGTTCGATAAACATGATCTCCAATGAAACCAGATTCAAGTGGCACAACCCACACATGTACACATGAAATGACTCAACCAAATCAGACCTCCAGTCACAATAAAACATGCATTCAGGCACAAGAGAGAAGTGTACACAAATACAAACATTCAGGGATGAACTAGATCATTAAAGAACCATGACTATAAAAGTGTATATGGATCGATAATATAGTTAAACTTCGACTAGCAAGTGTGGAATTATAAATAATAGTAAATAGCAGTAATAAAAATAACACCAGGGATTTTTATACTGGTTCGAACTTCTCGTTCTACGTCCAGTCCCAGACTCCTTTTGGAATTTCTCTAACAACCCTCACTTAACCCGGAGGAACAGGTATTACACCGCCTGAACAACCGAACAGGACTTTTCCGCCTAAGCAACCGAATAGGACTTCAAATACAATTTGGTAAATTGTTTCTTGACTTGTGTGTTCTTTGAATAACACGAATATAGTCAATGTAGTACACCCTTCCTATAATCTTCTTGATATGATGATTTGAATGTGAAAAGATAGGAAGTAGAGAGTTGAAAATCACTTGATATTATAACAATATAAGATCAGAATAGATAGAAAGAATTAGTTAGTTAAATAGAGGATTTTCATCTCTATTTATAGTATTGAAAAGTTCTAATTTAATAGTTGCAACTATTAGAAGAAGTGCAACTCTTGGTGAAGAAGACAACTCTTCAGAATTTGATATTTCATGAAGAGATGCTTCAGTTCGTCAAGTTCAGATGTCTGAGAGAAAAGTGACAGATGTCTGAATAAAGTTTGAAATTCAAAAAATAGAAGAAACAAAAAAACAGTTATTTCAGACGTCTGTCTTTTAATTCAGACGTCTGTCTAGGATGACAGACGTCTGTTATTAAATTGACAGACGTCTATTTCATATAGAAATAGAAGCACTATATACATAGAGTTCAGACGTCTGTTATATTATTTTTAGACGTCTCATATTGATGTCAGACGTCTGAATTAAGATACAGACGTCTAAACCTGTACTGTTTTGTTCCTTCCTTTGTTTAAGCATTTTTGAACTTGAGATATTATATAGTTTTGAAAATACCTTTTTATATCTTTTAAATAATTAAAGATATTTATTATTTTAAAGCATGATTTTCAAAAGTATATTTGTGTGTGTGTGTTATATCATCATATCAGAGATTGTACAAAAAAATATCTAACTTAGAAATAATAAATTTTGAGAACTTAATCTTGTTGATGATATGATAATAGCTTCTCTTGTAGATTCCTGCAAGAATATTTGACATTATATTATATAGGTTGAAATATATAGTTGTCGCATTAAAATCGAAGAAGGTAGGTTCCAACATTCTCCCCCTTTTTGATGATGACAACTATATAATTCAACGGTTAGTAAAACCATACATTTTGCTCCCCCTGTCAATATGACCAATTTATATAGCAGAAATGTTATTATTTCTCCCCCTTTGTCATTAACAAAAAGAGTTGTAGGGGGTGTTAGATATAAAGAAATGACAAAACTGTGAATAACAAAATAGATAAGAAGTGTAGACAAACCAAGCATGTACCAAGATGATAATAACAAATCAATTTTTAAGACAGAGCATTTGTTTAACCAACACAATGGACTAAGAGAGACATAGAAAATTATACAAATAACAACTTATAAGTTTTAAACATCACAAAAAAAACAGAATTTTTATGAAAGTGAATTTTTTGGACCAAAAGACAAACCAAAAGAAAACATCTTCTTTCACCATTCTCCCCAAGTTGGAGAGGAAGGAGGAGAAGATCCATGAGACTTTTTCCACAATTGACGAAGAATTGTCTTAACATTTTTCAATTCTCGTGCATTCTCTTCGACTTTGGCATCTAAATCATCGAATCTAGAATTGATGGAAGAAAAGCCTTGTGCAATTTGATGAGAGATTTTCTTTTGATTTTTAGAGATGGTGATGTCAGACTTGAGCTTTTCATTTTTTGTATAAGTGCATGAAGTTCCAAAAATTAGTTCAATCTCGTAATTTTCCAGGTTTGAACTTTGTATAAAAGCTTGCTCAAAAGCTTCGTCTTCTCCTTCTTCATCTTCCCCTTCATCTTCATCATCCCCTTCTTTTTCAGTATCTCCTTCATCTCCATCGTGTCCGGAACTGCCTACCTTTGTTTTTCCTTTTTCTTTTTGTAAAGCTAGTTGTTCCGCTTTATAATCAGTATATGTTGGAAATGTCGGAGGAGATTCCGGTAATCCCATCAAACTAAAGAAGCGAATGTTGGATACCTTAATCTTTTCAAACTCAATTGCCAGACTTTGAATAGACAGGTCAGTTAGAATTCGAGTAATATAAGGGGCATAGACAATTGATCGCTTCTTCGACTCGTGATAAGTACGAAATGCATCGTAAAAATATTATGCCCAATTGATTTGTGAATTTGATAAAATTTATTGAAGTGCCTTATCTTCATCATCATAAATGATCTCATGGCTTCCTTGCCGGGGAAATATTGTTTATATTAGCATTCTAAGCAATAATCGAGGTCGGGGACGAAGATGATTTGATCTATCTGTGGACTTTCCTGGTTCAAAAAGATAATATTCTATTTGTTTAAGATCCTCTCCTTCTAACTTAAAATCATCTAAATCGACCCCATCCGAGCTACATTTTAAAATTCGTCCAATGTCAGCAGGAGTTATCTGTAAAATGTTTCCAAATACGCTTGTCCAAAGCGTTCCTTTATCTCTATGAAGCCTAATTTTTGGATTGTTGACATTTGCAAGAAATAATAGGACACTAAGTCTACAAATGTTGACTTGATTGTCTTTGAAATCAATAAGACTAGTGATCTGAGATCTATCAGTATAGAGCCTAATTTTGTACGTAGGAAAATGATCAAGGTCATGAAAAATACCATGAAATGATGGCAGAGAAGATAGATGTTTGTAACGAGCCATACTTCGGGGTTCATGGTAGAGCCAAGCTGCAATTTGATCTTCTGAAGGGAGAATATGAGGAGCTTGTTGAGAAGAATCCCCTTTTTGTTTCTTGTGTTTTGATTTGGGCGCCATTGTTTATTTTGAAGAAGGCTAGGGTTTTGAATTTTGATTTTGAGAAAAAAATCGTGTTGAAGAAGAGAAGCCGTTGGTATGATTTATATTGTTTTCTGTCTAACAGGGTTTCAGACGTCTAAAAAATATATAGACGTCTGAAGTCCTGTAGATAAGAAACAATTAAGAGGAGTTTAGACGTCTAAATTTTTATAACAGACGGCTAAGATGAAGGACAGACGTCTAAAAATTAGTGACAGACGGCTCAGTTGGTTCAATTTGAAACAGAGAGTAAAAAACATTTTGAACTAAAATCAGACGTCTGAATTTTTTATTTTAGACGTCTATATTGAAGAACAGACGTCTGTTATTTTCATACAGTCGGCTAATTTTATAACAGAAAATTTGAAACTTTTTATACTTAATTTAGACGTCTGTGATAAATACTTCAGACGTCTGTGTGGCTGAAAACAATGAAAGAAGGTGTTTTACAGACGTCTCTTGTAAAAGTATAGACGTCTGTATGTCTGAGGTTGAATGTTATTGCTTAGTTTAATGATAAAAGAAAATATTCAAATATTTATTTATTTTGAAAATACAAAGCAAAAAAATGAATAACCAAAACAACATACAATCACATATATATTATCTACATAGAAGTCTTTGGAGTTTTTGGAGACTTCGGAGACATCCCTTTGGATGATTCGTGTTGATTGTGTTCATCAGACTGTTTAATGGGAGACCATTAAGGCTGACGATCCTACGAATTTGGGGAAACATGAGGACGTTGAGGTGAATGAATATGTGCATTTGTGTTGATCGGAGATGAACCACATATTTTTGCAGCACAACGTTCAAGAAAACTGAGTCGTCTACCATGACTCTTTTGCTCAAAATACATTTCACGCTGAAGATTAAGTGTTTCCCTCTAATAGTGATGTAAGTCATCTATCTTTTCCTTAGTAGTTGGAGATGGAAATAAATTTCTTCGCGTGCGTTTATTTTCTGGCGTATACCCCGTATGATGACTTTGTGGTGGACATATCGGAATATAAGCTGGAGTTGGAGTTGGAAGTTCGGAAGACCTAGAACTAGGTGTTTCAAAATCAATTGACGAATATTCAGATGAATAGGAAGGCTCATCTGAAGATGAACCAGCCATGGTATATATGAATAATGCAAAGTTAAAAAACATAATTGAATTTTTTTTGCTTTCACCTTTGTAAAAAAATAAGCTGAATGAAAGTTTTCTTCGGAATGAAAGAATTTATAAAAAACTGAAGGCTAAATAATAAATGGTTAAGATTAAAAGAAGAATAATTTAATTTTAACCAGAAAAAATATGTGTGGATAAAAACAAGTTTTTTATATTAACCTTTAAATAAAAACAGAATTGAGTTGAAGTAAACTTCATAAATTTTTGAAAGAGATAATTCCAAGTTCTCGTCTCAATTTTACAAAAGTGTTTTCATTTAATGGTTTGGTAAAAATATATGCTAATTGATTTTCCGAAGATACGAATTCTAGATTGATTACATCTTTTTCAATATATCACGAAGAAAATGATGACGAATATCAATATGTTTTGTCCGTGAATGATTTACTGGATTTTTAGATAAATTAATAGCACTAGAATTATCACAGAAGATTGTAGATTTAGATAATTTAAAACCAAAATCTTGAAGAGTTTGTTGCATATAAATTACTTGAGCACATGTCAAAGCTGCAGATATATATTCTGCTTCACAAGTAGAAAGTGATACGCAATTTTGTTTCTTACTGAACCAAGATACTAGAGACCGTCCAATGAAGTGACAAGTCCCACTTGTACTTTTTCTATCCGTCCGACTTCCTCCAAAATCAGCATCACTATATGACACTAATTCAAAAGGACATTCTTTCGGATAAAATAGTCCAAAATCTTTGGTTTTGTTGAGATAACGTAAAATACGTTTCACTGCTCTAATGTGTGATTCTTTAGGATCGGCTTGAAATCGTGCACACAAACAAACGCTCATCATTATATCGGGTCTACTAGCGGTTAAATATAATAATGATCCAATCATACTTCGATATAATTTTTGGTCTACACTCATGCCATTTTCATCTTTTTCAAGATGTATGGTTGTACTCATAGGAGTTGGTTTGGCAGAGGTATTTTCCATACCAAAGCGTTTGATTAAATTATTACAATATTTTTCTTGATTTATAAAAATGCCATTATTAACTTGTTTAATTTGAAGTCCAAGAAAATATGTTAATTCTCCCATGTGAGACATTTCAAATTCATTTGTCATTATTTTAGAAAATTCTTGACTTAATTTATCATTAGTTGATCCAAAAATAATATCATCTACATAAATTTGAACAATTAAAATATCATGTTTCTTTTTCTTAATAAAAAGAGTTTGATCAACCTTTCCAATTTCAGAACCAGAGTCGATTAAATAACTTTTTAAACGATCATACCAAGCACGAGGTGCTTGCTTTAAACCGTATAAAGCCTTTTTAAGTTTATAAACATGGTCTGGAAATTGTTCGTGTATAAACAAGGGAGGTTGTTCAACATAAACATTTTCTTTAATAAACCCATTTAAAAAAGCACTTTTAACATCCATTTGATATAATTTGAAATCATGAAAGCAAGCATAGGCTAATAGGATTCGTATTGCTTCTAATCTTGCGACAGGAGCAAACGTTTCTTCATAGTCAATTCCTTCTTCCTGATTATATTCTTGTGCAACTAATCTAGCTTTATTTCTAGTGATATTACCATTTTCATCAGCTTTATTTTTAAAAACCCATTTAGTGCCAAAAACTGATTGATCATTTGGTCGTGGAACTAAATCCCAAACGTTATTTCTTTCGAATTGGTTTAGTTCTTCTTGCATCGCAATAATCCAATAATCATCAGTTGAGGCTTCCTTAATATTTTTAGGTTCTATATTAGAAAGAAAAGCTATATGACCCATTTGATTTAGT
Source organism: Allium fistulosum (assembly GCA_030737815.1). Lineage (NCBI taxonomy): Eukaryota > Viridiplantae > Streptophyta > Magnoliopsida > Asparagales > Amaryllidaceae > Allium > Allium fistulosum. The sequence continues at coordinate 1,079,336,134 of CM060901.1, read as the reverse complement.
TGATTCCTTGTTTTAACTCTTTCATCAATTTCTCCTATTATATTTTGAATTGGATGATCTTTTAAAATTCTTGGTGGGGATTTTAATTCAGTTTCAATTTGATTTATAGAAGAGGTATTGTCAGGTGCATTGTTGTCAAAAGTAGAGTTTGAATTTATTACAATGTCTTCATCATCATTTGTTTTAATTTTGAAATTTTCATCAAATGATACATGAAGTGTTTCTTCAATAGATTTAGTTCTTATATTATAGATTCTATATGCTTTGCTTCGTTCTGAATATCCGATGAATATACATTCATCCGATTTTGGATCAAATTTTCCTAATTGATCTTTCGTATTTAAGGCAAAACATTTAGAACCAAAAACTTTAAAGTAAGATATATTAGGTTTTCTACCGTTGAAGAGTTCATATGGAGTATGTTTAGTTAAAGGTCGAATAGAGACGCGATTTAGGACATAACAAGCAGTAGCAACGGCTTCTGCCCAAAATTGTTTTGGAAGAGTGGTTCCATTCAATAAAGTCCTAGCACATTCTTGAAGTGTTCTATTTTTACGTTCAACAACTCCATTTTGTTGAGGCATTCTTGGAAATGAAAAGTTATGAAATATTCCTTTTTTATTACAAAACTTCTCAAACATTTCATTTTCAAATTCACCTCCATGATCACTTCTAATGTTTTTAATTTTTAGATTTTTAATATTTTGAATACGTTTAGCAAAGATTTTGAAATTTTCAAATGTATCACTTTTGTTTTTCATAAATAAAGTCCAAGTATATCTAGAGAAGTCATCAACTATTACAAAAACATATCTATTGTGATTAATAGATTGAGTCTGAGTTGGTCCAAATAAGTCTAGATGTAACAACTCAAAAGGTTGTAATGTTGAGATGATCTTCTTAGATTTAAAAGAAGATTTAGTTAGCTTTCCTAGTTGACAAGCATCACAAATGCTATTTACCTTAAAATTCATTTTAGGTAAACCTTTTACTAAATTGTTTTTTGATAATTTATTAATAGCTTTGAAATTTATATGACAAAATCTTTTATGCCATAGCCAAGGATCATTTTCTTTGACTAATAAGCACATATTTGTATTATGATTTATTTTCATATTCAAAATATAAATATTACGATCTCTCACTCCTTCGAAAATAAGATTTTTGTTATGATCAAAAATATTGCATTTATTTTCAGAAAATACTATGTTAAAACCTTTATCACATAATTGACTAATACTTAGTAAGTTATGTTTTAAATTTTTAACTAATAAGATATTTGTAATAAGAGGTAAATTAGATGTACCGTCATTGCTCACATCGCCTTTGCCGATGATGTAACCTTTGGAATTATCTCCAAAAGTGACAGATCCTCCATCTGAGTAGATAATGTTAGTTAACATATTTTTGTCGCATGTCATGTGTTTTGAGCAACCACTGTCTAGAATCCATTTTCCTCTTTTCTTAATCGGTACCTGCAAAAAATATTGAAATTCTATTGGTACCCACTTCCTCTGTTAGGGTCCTAAGGGTTAAATCTTAGGAAGCCAAACCCAGTTGGATTTAGAGTTCCCTTTAAAAATAAAATTTTCATTCTTATGTACAGACATAATGAAAGATTTATTGTAGTTATTCCTAATCAAATTATTATTAGTTTTCGGAACCCAAATCATAATTGATTTTGGATGAATAACTTTTGAAGAAGATTTTTGAGCAGATATAGATTCCTTTTTCTTAAAATTAGTATATAAAGAACCATTATTTTTAGAATGCTTTTGTATTGGTTTTTTATATCCTAACCCCTTTTTATTTGAACAAGTTTGAGAATTCTTAATTATTTTAGAGAGACTCTCTCTTCCACTGTTAAATTTAGAAACGTTTTTAGAAATATTTTCTAGTTTTGTTTTAAGATTTGATACTTCTATATCAAGTGTTTTAATATTAGAGTTTAAATCATAATTCTCTTTTGCTAATTTAACATTCTCATATTTCTATCTTTCTATTTCACTGCTTAAATCAGTGAATTGAGATGTTATATTAACATAAGATTCTTGAGATTTTACTAACTCTTCCTCTAATATTTTCTTTTCATCTTTTAACATGTCAGTTTCTATTTCAGTTCTATTTAATTTTCCTAAAGCATCTTTATATTTACTCTTTAGGATTCCAAGTTTATCTAACAATTCAGAGTTTATGTCTATTAAATTGTCAAAAGTTAGATCACTTACATCATCATTTGTTGCCATAAAACAAACGTTGGCTTGTTCTGAATCACTGTCATTATCACTGTCTGACGAAGAAGATTCTGTATCATCCCATGTAACTGAGAAGGCTTGTTTCTTTTTACATTTGTCCTTTTTGAGATTATTTTCTTTCTTCCGATCAAGACAATCTTTCTTTATGTGGCCCTTCTTGTGACATTCGTAGCATTCAAGAGATGAGTTTGATGGCTTATTGAAACCCTTGTTATTTCCAAATTTATTACCCTTTTTGAATTTTAAAAACTTTTTGAAATTCTTAGCTATAAATGCCATATCGTCTTCTGATTCAGAGTCTTCTTTTTCTGCTTGAAAAGCGATAGTTTTCTTGTCCTGTGCTTGTGCTCATCTTGCCTGTAAATTTACTTCATAGGACATTAGATTTCCTATTAACTCTTCTGTTTTTATGGTTGAAATATCATTAGCTTCCTCGATAGCTAAGACTTTTCGTTCCCATTCATCAGTTAAAGAGTTAAGGATTTTTGATACAACATCAGATTCAGTAAAAGTAACTTCTAAAGCTAAAAGTGAGTGATAAATATCCTGGAATCTAGAGTACATTTCACTAATACTTTCCCCTTGTTTCATCCTAAAATTTTGAAATTAGTTTTTAAGCATAGAAATCTTGCTTTGTTTTACCTTATTTGTTACTTCGTGTGTAACCTTAAGAGTATTCCAAATTTCATATCCAGATTTACAGATACTGACTCGATTGAATTCATTTTTGTCTAAAGCGCAAAATAACATGTTCATTGCTTTTGCGTTTGCAGTAGCATCTAGTTTTTGGGTATTAGACCATGCAGCATACTCTGTAGTAGGAATATGATATTCAGTTTGAATGATATTCCAGGTTTCAAATCCACTTGCTTGCATAAAAATTCTCATTCTAGTTGACCAATAACTATAATTTAATCCGTTAAACAATGGTGGTCGTGTAGTGGCTTGTCCCTCGGTAAAACTGTTGCTAGTGTTCTTGTCCATATTATTAAAAATAATCAGATAACTGTGTTATAGTTATGTGATGACCTTGCTCTGATACCAAATAAAAGTGTATATGGATCGATAATATAGTTAAACTTCGACTAGCAAGTGCGGAATTATAAATAATAGTAAATAGCAGTAATAAAAATGACACCAGGGATTTTTATACTGGTTCGAACTTCTCGTTCTACGTCCAGTCCCAGACTCCTTCTGGAATTTCTCTAACAACCCTCACTTAACCCGGAGGAACAAATATTACACCGCCTGAGCAACCGAACAGGACTTTTTCGCCTAAGCAACCGAATAGGACTTCAAATACAATTTGGTAAATTGTTTCTTGACTTGTGTGTTCTTTGAATAACACGAATATAGTCAATGTAGTACACCCTTCCTATAATCTTCTTGATATGATGATTTGAATGTGCAAAGATAGGAAGTAGAGAGTTGAAAATCACTTGATATTATAACAATATAAGATCAGAATAGATAGAAAGAATTAGTTAGTTAAATAGTGGATTTTCATCTCTATATATAGTATTGAAAAGTTTTAATTTAATAGTTGCAACTATTAGAAGAAGTGCAACTCTTGGTGAAGAAGACAACTCTTCAGAATTTGATATTTCATGAAGAGATGCTTCAGTTCGTCAAGTTCAGATGTCTGAGAGAAAAGTGACAGATGTCTGAATAAAGTTTGAAATTCAAAAAATAGAAGAAATAAAAAAACAGTTATTTCAGACGTCTATCTTTTAATTCAGACGTCTGTCTAGGATGACAGACGTCTGTTATTAAATTGACAGACGTCTATTTCATATAGAAATAGAAGCACTATATACATAGAGTTCAGACGTCTGTTATATTATCTTTAGACGTCTGATATTGATGTCAGACGTCTGAATTAAGATATAGACGTCTAAACCTGTACTGTTTTGTTCCTTCCTTTGTTTAAGCATTTTTGAACTTGAGATATTATATAGTTTTGAAAATACCTTTTTATATCTTTTAAATAATTAAAGATATTTATTATTTTAAAGCATGATTTTCAAAAGTATATTTGTGTGTGTGTGTTATATCATCATATCAGAGATTGTACAAAAAAATATCTAACTTAGAAATAATAAATTTTGAGAACTTAATCTTGTTGATGATATGATAATAGCTTCTCTTGTAGATTCCTGCAAGAATATTTGACATTATAGTATATAGGTTGAAATATATAGTTGTCGCATTAAAATCGAAGAAGGCAGGTTCCAAAAGACTACTCTGCATAATTCAAAGGCATACACGAGGACTGCAACAACACATATATACACATATACATATGTATGTATGTACATATATAGTGATAAACAAATTCAATACCATGTACAAAGCAACTGGATGCAAACTGAAATTCAAAATTGAACCAAACCAGTCTACATCCAGACATTCAAATTTCAACATGAACATGAATACAAGGCATTTCAGGGATGACTACAAGACATGTTCAAAAGTGCGGACCATAATTTAACACAAAGCAACATGATGGATGTGTAGCTCAACCAGACTACAAGTGAGCTCATGAAAACAAGTCAATGGAGCCAAGGCACTATAACTCAGAGCAATGAGACCATTACAACCAGAATAACATAAGTGACCAATGACTAAAAGTGTGAAGACATGAACCCACACATGCACAGGTGACTCGAAGAAACTGCAGCTACCACTCGAACACACCAAACAAACATGCTTACATGAACAAGAGGATCAGACCCCAACCATAAATGCATTACATAAGAGACCAGAACCAAGTGCATCCAATAAGAAACTCCAACCCGAACTCAGTGCAACACTACATCAGACTCACACAACAATGGAATACAACATCAGCTACAAACTACAACAAGATTTCAAGTATATATGATGGTCAAGGCAAACAAAGAACAGACTTTTTTAACAAACCATTTCAAGTTCAGACTGCAAATGCAACTATCCAAAAATAGCAAAGTGACATATTTATGCACATATGCATATAAGTACATACACATACATCAGGTTAGAGGCATGAACAACCAGAGTAGAGCATGACTTCAACATGAAACCAGACCGCTACCAAAATGACAACAAGCTTTAGACATCAACAGATCAACATGGGTATGCATACATATGAAACACAGATTATCCACAAGCATACAAGTTCATATGCACTGACTCAAAGTCTGAAAACCAATGCAACAGTGGAGATAGCAATGTGACAGTAATGCAACAAGACATATACAAGTTTATATGCAGTATACACAAATATGCAAACTTCAATTTCAACATTTCAGGAGTGTGTGATTGCAAGTATGGTTCCACAATGAAATGGTCAGAAGCCATGGGTCATCAAGTAGCAGTTTGATGAAAGTCAAGGAAAGTTTTCAAGAAGAATTGACAAACAGAAATTCAGTTATTAATCATACGAACAAGTCATAGAAAAAGTCAAGAATACTACAATTTCAAATGCCGAAGTCATAGGAAGTGACCAAAGAAATTCACGGAATAAATGCAAATGCATCAGAGAAAATAATGGAACCGACTCAAACTATTCAAGCAAGTCAATAATGAACAAGTCAGAGTAATCACCAGCATTCAATCAAAATCGAATGGCCGAACAAAATTATCATGAAGAATTCAAATAATATATACGAACGAAAATTTAGGGATTTTATCCCTATAAAATAAACCCGTTACATCATCGGCAAAAAGGGAGTTCGAGCCCAAGCAATTAATCAGAGCATAAAGTTGAATATATTCGAAAATCAAAAAGGGGCAAATATCACATACCAAATTATCATTCGAACTCAAAGCGACCGCATGTACGCAAGAATCTTGAAGAAGCATGGAATCATATTTGTGAATTGAGAGCATACCAGTATTCGATTCGAGCTCAATTTGTTCAAGGCGGCAACTTCAATTCCAGAACCCTAATTTCCAAAACGAAGAGAAAGAAGGCGGCATAAAAATAAGAAAAGGGAAACGCATATTCTATTTGGGACGAATAATAGAAAGGGAGACTCTTCATTTAATTATTAAGTGGGTTGGTCCTATTTTATTTATATTGGGCCTAACTTTTAATTAAATTAGAAAATAGGGTTTTGTTTAAGTTTTTATTTTCAGTTGTAATTTTCTTTTTTAAACTGTGTAACTTTCTAGTCGTGTGACTAGGTTACGAACTATGGTGGTGTAGTTCGAGAATTCGTAACTCAGTGGCTGGGTTGTGGCAGGGTTTTGAGCATAGAGTTAGGTTAGTCAAGTAGCGGGTGTCGCAAGTTTACTTGTGTAAGCGTCTGACTACTTAATCTCTAGTAGAAACCTTGGGGGCAGCACGTAGGCAAGTTATTGTCGAAGCTGGGTAAATCTGTTTTGTTCTATTTCTGCTTTTATTATTCTACTATTATTTATGCTGCAATTATTATATATATTTCCGCATTAATTTTTATTATTATTAGTATCACCCTATTCACCCCCCCCCACCCTCTAGGGTAAAATCGATCCTACAAGTGGCATCAGAGCTAGGAACAAAAACCATTTTTGTTTTAAAAATTTGATTTTTCAAAAATCAATTTTTGTTTTAAAATTTTGATTTTTTAAATGGCTTCTTTTAATAATGCTTTTGCTGAGGGTCAGTCCATAGTTAGACCACCCGTGTTCAATGGTGAATATGCTTATTGGAAAAATAGAAGGAAAATCTTTCTGAAAACCATATATGCATGGAATATTGAAATGGGATATAGAACACCAACAATAATTGTAGATAATCAGGAAATAGAAAAACTTATGGATCAATGGACAGATCTTGAAAATAAACTGCAAAATGCTAATGCTAAAGCCATGAATTCTATTATCTGTTCATTAGATCAAATTGAATTTAACTGTGTCTCACATTGTCTAACTACATAGGAAATTTGGCACACACTTGAAGTGACTCACGAAGGAACTTCCCAAGTCAAAGAATCTCGCCTTGCCATGCTTAGAAGCGAATACAAAAACTTCACAATGGCAAAGGATGAAAGTGTCAAAGAAATGTATGGACGACTTTCTAATCTAGTATACAAATCAAAATCACTTGGAAAGCCATACACAGAGCTGGAAATAGTTCGAAAAATCCTCAGAATTCTTCCACGAAATTTTGAAGCAAAAGTTACTACCATTCAAGAATCGAAGGATTTGAAACAAGTTAAAGTTGAAGAACTCATTGGAAATCTCACCACTTATGAGCTAGAAATGAAATTCAAGGAAGAACGTAAAGGAGGTGATACTCGAAAGAAATCAATAGCTCTTAGAGGAACAACTGAAAGTGAAGATGGTGATGATGATGATGATGGTGCAGTAGAACTGGCGCTGATAATAAAGAAATTCAAAAGGTGGAATCAAAAGTATGGAAATCCAGCTCTAAATCAACAATTGAAAAGCAGAATAGTCAAAGTACTAGACAACGCAGAAGAGCAAGAGATCATTTGTCACAAGTGCAATAAACCTGGTCACATCAAGCCCAATTGTCCTTAGAATCGACTCGGCCAAGGAAAGAAATCGAAAAGGAGAAGTTTTGCAGCCACTTGGAATAAAAGTGATGAGGATAATAAAAGCACTAGCAGTGAGAGTGAAAAAGCATATCTGTGTCTTCGAGGTGATACAACTTATAGTGATGATGACAAGCCAAGCGAGGTATCAAAACTCACTCATTCATAATTACTTATAAATTTTCATGAGGTAAATGGCTGTTTTGAACGACTTAGGGAGAAGTACGCTAAAATTGAATCACAAAGAGATAGTTTGATAGAACTAAATAAACAGCTTGATCAATTGGTTAAAAACTATCGAAATAAGAGCCCTAAGTGTGATAAGTGTCCATCATTTGAAGAAGAAATTAAAAAATCAGAAATTAAAATTAAATCACTTGAAAATGAAGTTCTAATTTTGAAAGAAAGTGAAAATACTAGGAGAAAAAATTCTATCAAAAAGTGCACTTTGTTATTGAATGAAAATGAATCTCTCAAAATACAAGTCCAACAATTGTCTACAACTTTAGAAAAATGCTCTAGAGGAGAAAAATCACTAAATATGTTGTTAGGGAAACAAACTATTAATACTGTTAGACAAGGACATGGGTATATTCAATCTGAAAGAGTTAGAAGTGAAATTAATCATGTTAGCTCCAAGTGCACGATTTGTAGAAAAATTGGACACGATCAAGACAATTGCTGGTTTAGACCCAAACATGTGAAAACCATTCCAATTTGGGTTCCCAAAGGCAAGGATGTAAAATCATTTAAAATCAAACAAATCTGGATGCCAAAAGGAACAAAGATCGACTGTTTTGGTTCTACGCAAACTTGTTTTTCTAAATTGCTTGTCACTAACAATCATGGACCTATAAAAACAAATAGGTCAGAAAAATCTTCTCTCGTGTAGGTGTTGTCACGGGCTAAGGAACAACAAGAGTGGTACCTGGATTCTAGCTGTTCCAGGCACACGACGGGCAACAAATCAAAGTTCCTTAGCCTAGTACAAAGGTGGAAGAATCACAATGGGAAACAAATGAAAAATTATCGGTAAAGGTAAAATAGGTAATGGTATATTTATCTTGAACGATATATTATATGAAAATCTGCACCATAATCTGATTTAAATCAGCCAGTTATGCGATAAGGAAGTGAAGGTTGATTTTGATTCTGATTTATGCAAAATTGTTGGCCAAATATCTTTTAATGCCGAGAACACCATAAGTACCTCTAGAGTCTTTGAACTAGTTCATACAGATTTGTTTGGACTAATGATGTTATTTTCTTGGTTGATGATTATTCTAAATACACGTGGATATATTTGACCTGACATTATGTTCTGTGTTTGTTTATGTACACGGTTTAATTAAAACCAAATGAATCTCATTTTAAAAGCTATAAAAGGATTATAAAGTATCTGTTGCACACATTATGGTTTGGTCTATGATATCTATCTAATGATAACTTTGAGTCAAAGGGGAATTCAGATGCAGATTACACTGGTAGCCAAGTTGATAGAAAAATTACTAGTGAAATGGGTTTTATGTAGAGACATTCATTAGTTACATCACACTTCCAAAGAAATTATCTGCATAATTTTCATTCTAATTGATTTTCAATTGGCAGACATTTTTTTTCTTCATAAAACCCCTTTCAGAAAATAGTTTTTGTTTCAGATTAGGTATTTTAGAAATTTAATTTTATATTTATTTTTGGATTTGATCTTAAATGAATACATTAACTAATCCGACTCCCTACTGATTATCGAAAAGATAAATAGTGACTGAAAAAGTGATGAGCGTTCATATTAATCATATATTATGACTTGAGATGGTATATTTAGTAAATTTCTTTAACAATTTAAACAAAATTTGTAATAACTTTGATTGGTAAAAATTCCATGACCATCTCTATTTCTATCATATTTCTAACGACCATCACTCATCAAAATCCAATATAGTATGTCAAAATGTGGTATTTTAAATAGGAAATTATTCATTTTTTTAAATTAATTAGCAATAAAATTATCTAAAGTATTCACTCTCATTTAAAAGTCCTCAAGGTTATGCATGAGTGAATTACTTTGAATTTTTTATTATGTGCTTTCATGCTCATTTAAAAGTCCTCACGGTTATGCATGTATGGAACACATATCAAAATTGATTATTAAATAGACGAGTTGATTCTAATCCCATTTAAAAGTCCTCACGGTTATGCGTGCTTAGAAGACACTTGAAATTCATATTTTTTTAATAAAATTGGAAATACTACTAGTCTCATTTAAAAGTCCTAACGGTTATGCATGGTTAGTAAGTATTCAAATTCTTGTCATAAATATACCACAAATAGATACAACTATATGGTTTTGTATACCGACATCACCCCTATCACTCTAAAATGGAATATGCACCTAATAGAGTATTTATGATTTTTGTTTAGTTTTATATTGAAATTTAATATTTATACTCGATTGGGTATTAATGCTGTATTAATGTCTATCACTTTATCTCTATTTTTCTAACACTATTACTCATTTGCTGATAACAAAAGGGGGAGAGAACGGTTAAGATTTTGACAAATAAAGTTCAAATATTTCATTTTTATTTGCATATTCCTACCTAGGTTCATTTGCATATTTTTATTTATTTTCATGCATGAAGAGGAGCCTTGTTGTAGGGGGGGCATTTAAGTAGGGGGATTTAATGGAATCATCAAAATCAAATACATTTAATAAAGTCAAAATCTTAATATATGTTTGTTATCATCAAAAGGGGGAGATTGTAGAATATGCTACTATATGATATTTGTTTGATGATAATAAACATGCATATATTCGTTTAAATGTATTTGTTATTGTACTATTTTATTTTTCACATAATTAAATAAATATTTGATGGATAAAATAAATAACACGGAATTCATATTCAAACGAATATTTTATTCAAACAAATATTTTATTACAAATTCGAATAGTACAAATTTGAGCTCTCACTACATATGTACATTTTTCGATTACATTACAATTTCGATTACATCACAAATTTCAATTTACAATTTTGACCTCACTACATATATTCACTCACACTCGTATTTTATCTTCAACTTTGTTTCAGCCTGTATCCAGCATCTGAATTATCTGCAAAATAAACACTGACGCAGTAAAATTGAAAAAAAAATATTTTGTAGTGTACAATAAAAGTGTGTGTTTGAAAATATCATTTACCTTAGTTATTTGGGTTGTTCGTCATCATTTTCGTTTGAATTCATCATATACGAACAACTTGTGACATGCACAGTGTACTACTGTACATGCCACAAGACCGTGCACACCGATATACACTTGCTTGTTAAAATCGCAGAGACAGGTGAGCACAAGGTCAAACCCGAGCCGAGGCTGGATTCAACTCAAGTGCATATGAGTCTCGATCAAATCAACATAACCATACTCAAGTTCAATGGTTCGACAAACATAATCTCCAATGAAACTAGATTCAAGTGGCACAACCCATACATGTACACATGAAATGACTCAACCAAATCAGACCTTCCAGTCACAATACAACATGCATTCAGGCACAAGAGAGAAGTGTACACAAATACAAACATTCAAGGATGAACCAGATCATTAAAGAACCATGACTACTCTACATAATTCAAAGGCAAACACAAGGACTGCAACAACACATATATACACACATACATATGTATGTATGTACATATATGGTGATAAACAAATTCAATACCATGTACAAAGCAACTGGATGCAAACTGAAATTCAAAATTGAACCAGACCAGTCTACATCCAGACATTCAAATTTCAACATGAACATGAATACAAGGCATTTCAGGGATGACTACAAGACATGTTCAAAACTGCAGACCACAATTTAACACAAAGCAACATGATGGATGTGTAGCTCAACCAGACTACAAGTGAGCTCATGAAAACAAGTCAATGGAGTCAAGGCACTATAACTCAAAGCAATGAGACTAGTACAACCAGAATAACACAAGTGACCAGAGAATAAAAGTGTGAAGACATGAACCCACACATGCACAGGTGACTCGAAGAAACTGCAGCTACCACTCGAACACACCAGACAAACATGCTTACATGAACAAGAGGATCAAACCCCAACCACAAATGCATTACATAGGAGACCAGAACCAAGTGCATCAAATAGGAAACTCCAACTCGAACTCAGTGCAACACTACATCAGACTCACACAACAGTGGAATACAACATCAGCTACAAACTGCAACAAGATTTCAAGTATATATGGTGGTCAAGCCAAACAAAGAACAGACTTTTTTAACAAACTAGTTCAAGTTCAGACTGCAAATGCAACTATCCAGAAATAGAAAAGTGACATATGTATGCACATATGCATATAAGTACATACACAAATATCAGGTCAGAGGCATGAACAACCAGAGTGGAGCATGACTTCAACATGAAACCAGACCACTACCAAAATGACAACAAGCTTCAGACATCAATAGATCAACATGGGTATGCATACATATGAAACACAGATTATCTATAAGCATACAAGTTCATATGCGCTGACTCAAAGTCTGAAAACCAATGCAACAAAGGAGAGCAATGTGACAGTAATGCAACAAGACATATACAAGTTTATATGCAGTATACACAAATATGCAAACTTCAATTTCAACATTTCAAGAGTGTGTGACAACAAGTATGGTTCAACAATAAAATGGTCAGAAGCCGTGGGTCGTTAAGTAGCAATTTGATGAAAGTCAAGGAAAGTTTTCAAAAAGAATTGACAAACAAAAATTCAGCTATTGATCATACGAACAAGTCATAGCAAAAAGTCCAGATTACTACAATTTCAAATGCCGAAGTCATAGGAACTGACCCAAAGAAATTCACGGAGCAAATGCAAATTCATCAGAGTAAATAATGGAACCGACTCAAACTATTCAAGTAAGTCAATAATGAACAAGTCAGAGTAATCACCAGCATTCAATCAAAATCGAATGGCTGAACAAAATTATCATGATAATTCAAACAATATATATACGAACGAAAATTTAAGGATTTTATCCCTATAAAATAAACCTGTTACATCATCGGCAAAAAGGGAGTTCGAGCCTAAGCAATTAATCAGAGCATAAAGTCGAATATATTTGAAAATAAAAAAGGGGCAAATATCACATACCAAATTATCATTCAAACTCAAAGCGACTGCATGTACGCAAGAATCTTGAAGAAGCATCGAATCATATTTGTGAATTGAGAGCATACCAGTATTCGATTTGAGCTCAATTTGTTCAAGGCGGCAACTTCAATTCCAAAATCCTAATTTCTAGAACGAAGAGAAAGAAGGCGGCACAAAAATAAGAAAAGGGAAACACATATTCTATTTGGGACGAAGAATAGAAAGGGAGACTCTTCATTTAATTATTAAGTGGGCCGGTCCTATTTTATTTATATTGGGCCTAACTTTTAATTAAATTAGAAAATAGGGTTTTGTTTAAGTTTTTTTTTCAGTTGTAATTTTTTATTTTAAACTGTGTAACTTTCTAGTCGTGTGACTAGGTTACGAACTACGGTGGTGTAGTTCGAGAATTCGCAACTCAATGGCTGAGTTGTGGCAGGGTTTTGAACGTAGAGTTAGGTTAGTCAAGTAGCGGGTGTCGCAAGTTTACATGTGTAAGCGTCTGACTACTTAATTTCTAGTCGACACCTTGGGGGCAGCACGTAGGTAGGTTATTGTCGAAGCTGGGTAAATCTGTATTGTTCTATTTCTGCTTTTATTATTCTACTATTATCTGTGCTGCAATTATTATATATATTTCCACATTAATTTTTAGTATTATTAGTATCACCCTATTCACCCCCCCTCTAAGGTGAAATCGATCCTACAGACTGCACAAGTATTGTACATTTAGTGGCGTAGGCAGGACATAACATTGGCGTAGACACAAAGTGAAATGGGGTTTGGCGGCAACATCACTCGAGATGATTTTTTTTATGGTATTGATATTTAATAAAATTTACATAAGAAACTTATATGACTAAGTTAAGATAAATAATACCTTGAGCTTTTGATAGACTTTGGGGTTCATTACAAAAATGATCAATAATTGATCTTTCAAAATATGCACATAATAAGAAACCGAAGGAAGAACAAAAAATTACTCATTTTACAAATTTTTCAATCGAGAGTTTTGAATTCCACAAAAGGTATCTCAATTGATGTTTCTAAAAGGAAGAGGGTAGCGCACTAGAATGTCTAATGAAGAGCATGTGAGATTGTTTGATGGAGGAAGAAAATGGTAACATTAAAAAGACTAGAAGATCAGAAGAGGTAGGATTTTTTTTTAATGAATAAAGTTGTCGTTCGTTTGTTTTTTTTCTCAAAGGATGGGGTCGGCACAAGCCTACCCCATTTGCAAGGGGGTTCCGCCCCTGTGTAGAATTGTGAGAAAAGCCTCTAGATTAAGATTCCAACCCTAATTTTGTAGTTGAAGCAAAATGGAGGTATAATTTTTATTTCTCTTGCTTTTCATGTTCACAATTTGACACATAATATTGACTGTATATTGTATTGTCACTCTTCATCGTTTATTCATTACTTCATTAATTAAAAATTATGCAAGTCTATCACTGTATGGATGTATCTAAGAAATATATTACTGGTAAATAAATTTGGTATTATATTAACTTTTCTATCTTCTAAAGGCGTTGTTGGTTGCTCTTGGATTTGCCTTGGATTTGACATGATTTGTTGTTTGACTAGATTTGTATACGCTAGGTCGAGTGTTTGATGATTCATTACCATAGTTGTTTTTTGTGAATGACTCGTAACTAGGGGATTTGGAATTTATATATATATGTGTGTGTAGTTGTAACCACTGCTTTGCATTTATATATGAATTTTTGATTGAATTTTATGCTTGTCGTAGAGATAAAAAATGCATAAAATACATGTGAAAGGTTTATGCTACTATTTTATATAGTCAATTTTGTGTCTCTACAATTCACAAATTCCATTGATTAGATGATAACAATTTCATGTTTTTGATTTTTAGACCGAACTTGGATTTCCACTCAATGATTTAATATCATATACATAGTATCATTTATTGATGTCTTTTGAACTAATATATAAGGTATTATTTACCGTTTATTTACGAACATGTCAATTTACACAAACTTAGCCAGCCTTTAAAGTTGATTATTATACGATCAATTTATGATCTTACCTAAGATCAGTTATGCATGGAGTATTTATTTATGATTTTCTTTTAGGAAATAAAGCGAACCTTTATACTTTATTTACAAGGGGGGTTCTATGGAATGACCGAAAATATACCCACGGTTTTAGAGGCTAAGCAAAATTAAAATATGAACTTATGGTGGGATCGAGTAAATAATGGAAACTGCCAAATAGCAACGTGACTTTACATCTCAGTCGCATAAAAGCGACTTAGGATAGTGTTTCTCTTATTTATATTTCACCCAATTTTGATGGCTTATCTTATGAGAATTTAAATGCAACTTCTATTTATTTACTTCACTATATTACAACCATGAATTCAATTTTTCACTCTCAGGAATAATGGCGTTATCAAAAGAAACAATGGTAATAATATTGTGAATTTTCTTTAATATTTAATTTATTTCATGTAACTGAAGGATGAGCTGGAGTAGTTTTCCAAAAGGTTTTATATTTCGAACTGCTTCTTCTGCGTATCTGTACGAGGGTGCAGTGAAGGAGGATAGAAGAGGGCCTACCATTTGGGACAAATATGTTCATTCATTTGAAGGATTATTGATTTAAGCAATGCTAATGTTGCTATCGACCGCTACCACCAGTTTGAGGTAGATTAGATATACAGCTTATGAAAATATGGGAATTGGTGCTTTTGGATTTTCAATAGCTTGGTCTAGAATTTTTCCTGATGGAAATGGTTAGATTAATCAGGCTAGAATTGACCACTACAATAAAGTCATACATGCATTGCTAGCTAATGGATTTGAACCGTATGTACCACTGGGATCGGCCTTAAGCCTTACATGACAAATACAACGGATGGCTTGATCGACAAATCATAAAATCCTATGCATATTGTGTAGAGACTTGCTTTAAATATATTGGTGACAAATTTAAGCATTGAATAATCTCCAACAAGCCTCATTCATTTTCCATCCAAGGATATGATTCTGGTCTTAAAGCTCTTTGTTGATGCTCTCTTTTTTATCGAGGAAAAGTAAAATTAGGAGTTGAGCATTACATTGTTCTTGAAGCCTTATGAACTACGTCTACAAAAAAGTTCACCAATGTGTCTGTTTTCATCACCTAAAATGGAATGGATGATGCAAATAATATCTTCATCCTATGTAAAAAAAACTCTAAAGGATGATAAAAGAGTCCTTTACTTTACTAGCCACCTTGGAATTCTATCTACATCAACTAGGGTAATGGTTGTGATGTAAGAGGATATTTTGTATGGATGCTTTTGGAAAATTAGGAATGGTCAGGTGGATATATACACATCAAGATGTGGTTTATATTATGTAGATTACAATGAAAATCTTAAGGATACCCAAAATATTCAGCCCAGTGGTTTAGGAAATCGTTGAGCTCACTGTGCAAAACAGTTCATATCATTACTATAATGTAGAATGATTTCAATAAAATTATGTCAATAAGAGAGTGTAAAATGATTGGTTTTTGTGATAATAAGGGGGATTGGACTTGGAAAAAAAATATTACCGTGAGGTCAGTCTGACAACATATTTTATATGACTCGTGCAATTTTAGCATATGATCTAATTTTAATTGATTGTTGAAGAGTGTTTAACATTGTATAGTGGTGACATGATGTCTAACATGGTTTAAGAAGCTAGAACCAATCTATCATAAAAACTGGACCATTTACCATTAGCATTTTAAAACTCTTATCAATTCTATATCCAAACAAAATTTATAATAAAACACGTGTGCATCCATATTAATTTTCATAATTAAAATGTCATCACTGCATCAATAGCTCCTTGTTTCAAAATTAGTCGTGTGTGAAGCACGGGCCTCATACTTGTCTACCCTGAATAATGATTGAGAATTCAACACCAAATATTCCCATTTACATCCTAGTAAAATATCCCAAGCATAACTATAATGGATCCTCTTTTCATACGTTTTCAGGGTGCAAAAGGAGATTTATAACTTAATTAGAATGTTGGGTTTAAAGATGTTGTTAATGAAGTTGTGAACTCAAAGATAATGAGATAGTTCTTACCTTTAGTTTATCACGCGTGACCTGAACTGTATTTGACTAACAGCGCTAGTTGTAAACTTGAAATTCTAAACAATAACCTAAAATATGTCCTAAAAACAATTGACTAGCCTACTTGAAAGTTTTTGTGGACCCATGTAACAAGAGGCACTTCTCTATGAACACCGTTCACTAGTGTGAGATTGACCATTTACAATTTTTCCAGTGGCTGATGCGTCTTCATGTGAAATATTTTCAGCTTTTGCTTCTTTCTCAAGCATGTCCGCAAGCTCATTTAAAAAGAAATTCAGAAACTCATGAGCATCCTACAATATTTGAACAGATATATTATAATATAGAAAGGAGAAGGAAATGTTGCTTTTAATCCTATACAATATAACATATAATTAGGAATCAATTGAAAAATATTAGCATGTACTGCAGTTATGAAAGATGCATAATATATTTATCCATGTATGGTCGTACTATGATATTATGTAATATATTTGTCAACACTTTTCAACTGATCATACTACAAGTCTTATGGATTTGACATCTATATTATATTGTAGTTTATCTATGCACAGGCTGTGGATGATTTATACGATGGACCAACGCTCCATCTAGGGTATTATATTTTCTGAAACACTGTAATGGATGGGTTGTAAAGTTGTTGTTCTGCGATGTTTTTAATTCGTTGTGCTCATGACACACACACACTATTACTTTGGGTTGACAACAAGCTTGTGCAATTGGAGATTAAGTTATTGGTATCCAAAAGGGAATAGAAACAATATCATTAACAAATTCTCACACACACATACATGCACAGAGAATCAAACTTCGTTTGTAAACTTCTAAGAAAACATGAACCTTGCACCATCGACCTTGATGTATATCTGTAACAAAAACAACAACAATAATTTCTTATGATTTAGAAAATAAAACTTTGAAAGCACCACTATATAATAAAATTTTAATTGGTATATAATAAAAACAAAATTTTGCAAGCTTTGTTTGCAACTTAAGCATGTTTGAGTTTGAAGTGATGCTTACTTTTAAACCAAACCTCTTACTTTTCAACGTTTTAATGTTTTGTTTAACTCTGCTGATGTAAAAGGACCAAGTCAACTAAACGGAGCATATGTTAATGAACCCGAGCTAAATTTTAGAGGATCAACTTTTTCTATCCTGCATCCAACGATTCAGAATATAAAGTTTTTTATAAATTTTGCAAAAAACATCTTCATTAAAAGAGAGAAAATATTTTTCTGTAAATATCCTTATATTTTAATTGGCGGGGTATATCGGAATATATCAAGTTGGGACCAGGTGATTTCGTCTCAAATTTTAGACAAATAATCGCCAATTTCAGATGATTTGGACCCTAAATTTTACATCTGATTTGGGGCAAGTCTAACGTTGGGCTAATGGGCCCCATGTTTTTTCTGAAGTTCATTTCGAGTTCTCGTTTCGATGATGATAGACTCCCGTTTGTCTAGGCGAAGAATCTTTCCAGTACTAAAATGTCCTTATTATTTGCTTTCATTCCTAGTCGTACATCTCCACTTCAAATTTGACCGCCGCTCCCTCGCCTCAACACCACGAAGTCCCTCCGGGACCCCACCCTTCCTCGCCGTTACTGCAGTTGAGATTCACAACCGTCGCCGAACCGTCGATCGCCTCGTCTCTGACCATATCTTTTCATCATTCCGATCTCAAACATTTATTTCATTGTTGGTAAATGTTTTATGTGATTGAATTTCGAAATAAGGGCAGTGGGACTGAATTGGGATGCAACTCCATTGCCCATAAATTAAGATGTTGAAGAATTTGGAAAGAAAAATGTCATGCCATGTTCCTCTTCCTAAGAAAGCAGCAGCATCCTCCTCCTCCTTCTCCTCAGTTATCATCCCGTTCTACTTCTCTCAATTCCTCCCTGGTTGTTTGTCCTCTCAATCGCTACTCTCTCTTTCCTCCATCAATTTCAGACCTCTCCTTACCTCAATCTCCCACTCCATCAAAACAAACCCTACTCTCCATTCCCCCTTCATCTTTCATAGGAAACGCTGTTGCACCCTTCTTAAAATCTCTTTGTGCTCCTTTCTCTCCGCAAGCTTGGTCAATGAATCACTGCTTGTAATTTGTGTAATGCGTATTACTGGATTCACCCCCAGCCTTGCAGTGTTGGATCAGTTATTTAAGTTGGTGCAGAAGTGGGGAATGTGGCATGTGGAATGGGGT
Organism: Allium fistulosum; assembly: GCA_030737815.1. Classification (NCBI taxonomy): domain Eukaryota; kingdom Viridiplantae; phylum Streptophyta; class Magnoliopsida; order Asparagales; family Amaryllidaceae; genus Allium; species Allium fistulosum. The sequence continues at coordinate 1,079,316,878 of CM060901.1, read as the reverse complement.
CTGTTTAGGGATATGATAACCATGGGGCCATGGCCGGACGTGAGAATTTTTAACTCTGTTATTATCGGGCTTTGTCGACAGGGGCATTTTAGGGGTGGATTTGGGCTGCTTGGATTGATGGAAAGATTTGGTCTTGTCCCTGATTTGTTTAGTTTTAACATTCTGATGAAGGAATTTTGTGTTGCGGGTAGGAGTAAAGATGCATTTGAGTTGTTTGAGTTAATGCTTCATAATGGGACTTGTGAGCCTAATATTGTTACATATAGTATACTGGTTGACGTTTTATGTAAAGAGGGGAAGTTGGAAGAGGCAAGGGAGTTGTTTAATAGAATTGCATCTGAGAATATTGAGTACGATGCAATAATCTATACCGTGATGATTAACGGGTACATTAAGTTTGGGGAAATTGAGAAAGCAAATGAATTTTTCAAAGAGATGATTTCGAGAGGGTTCGCTCCAGATTGTCGTACATTTAATACACTTTTTTCAGGTTATAATAGGTTTAGCCATGATGGGAAGATAGAAAGAGAGCAGCTCTTTAAGTTGTTCAGTTTGGAAGGTCTTTCAGATGATGTGTTGTTTGATTTATTAATTTCGACCTATTGTTTTTCTGATCAAATTGACGATGCACGTACCTTACTTCAGTGCGCAATTGAAGAGGGGACGCCCTTAAATACTTCCAGGTTTAGCTCCGTAATTGATGCTTATTGCAGAAAAGGTATTTATGATGATGCTCATAGGTTATATAATGTTATGGTTGAGGTTGGAATTTCTCCTTCAGTTGCCACTTTTAATTCTTTGCTTATGGGATTAGTTTTGATAGGTAGATTAGATGAAGCACAAGGGCTAATCGATAAGATGATTGAGAGCGGCTTTTGTGTGAATTTGTCATCGTACACTATTTTGTTAGATGTTATTTTAAGGCAGGGGATGTTGATAAAGCTCGGATTTGCTGGGATGGTATGCGGAGGCATGGTATTAACCCTAGTGTTATCACTTACTCAGCCTACATAAATGGTCTATGTCAAGCTAACTGCTTCAATGAAGCATGCAATACTTTTAATGAAATGTGCAGAAGCGGGATAATTCCTAATAATTTTGTATATAATTCTTTGATATCTTGTTTATGTAAGAGTGGTTTCATGGAAGAAGCGATACAGCTAGAATGTGAGATGATGCAAAGTGGGTTAATGCCTAACATTGTGACGATTAATATAATTATTGATGGGTATTGTAGGGTGGGAAGGCTTAGGGTTGTTATGGTAATGGTTACCGTTACCATTTCACAAATATCGTTACCGTACCATTTTTACTGGTAAGCGAAAATTGCTTACCGTTACCGTTACCGATAGGCTGGTATACCGAAGACTGGTATACCGATAATCTGGTAACCGTTACACTGGTAATGGTAAATTACCGTTTGTCTAACAAAAGGTTAGTAACATAACACGTATTCACACTATAACGGTGCTTCATCATACAATTTATAGTGTTACTTAATAAAAGACATAAATAAGAAAGAAGTGAAGTGTATTTAACAGTATTTCACTTGGTTAATAAACTAAATTTAATCATTTGCTTGGTTCTAAATGCCTATAATAAAGCATGTTACATGAATATACATGTATTATAAATTGACTGGTAAAATTACCGTTACCGCTGGTATTGAAGAAATGTTACCGACGATTTACAGTAGAAAATGGTAAATTTACCGTTACCATACTGATTAAACTGGTATACCGATTTCACTCGAAAATGGTAACCGGTTTGCTGGTAATGGTATGGTAATGGTAAATTTACCGTTACACATTGAACTATCCATGTGGCTGAGAGCCCTCACAGCCCAGGCACAACGACGCAATTATCAGGGGCGCGCTCTACTACTGAGCTAATAGCCCTTCGTGCGGGCCTCCCAGTGGGAGGCCCTAGGAAGGCTGGATAAGGCTATCTACAAACTAATGGAAGCAAGCAATCAAAGGATTCATCCAAATATTATGACTTATAATACGTTTATCAACGCTTATTGCAAAAGTTTTGACATGGAAAATGCCTTGAATTTCATGGTCAAAATGCATTTGGAAGGTTTTGACCCTGATATATTCACATATAACATATTATTGCACACTCTTTGTTGTGGCCATAAAGCAGGAGAAGCCATGAGATTATTAGATGAGCTTATGTCAGTTGGTTTTGTTTCCAACTCAGTGACATGTAATATTTTCATGAATTTAATTTGCGATGATGCTCTTGATCGTGCAATGATAATGGCCGGGAAATTACTCAAAATTGCCTTTGTTCCAAACCCTACGTAAGCAAAATATGGTCAGTAGAGCATTCCAATGGGAGAAAAGGTTAAGTAATGCATCCTTTGTGTCTGTTGGTGCTACTTCAGATATATTGAGTTGGGCGCGAGATAAATATCAAAAAGCGGATATCTCAGTTGTAGACTATGGTAGATCTTCACTTCTAGATTTTCTTTTGCACGTTACATATGATTTCTTACTTAGAGACCAAATCCAAAATACTAAGCCTCTGATGGCTTATAAAATTGTCGAAAAAGGTTTTACCATGTCTTCAAAAATATTGGCCTAATCTTCAGCGTTTACAGTCAAAACTGCATGATTAAATTTCGAAGATATGCTTCGGAAAAGTACTACTATCAAAGGAAACCAGCGAGACATTCATATTTAATATCAGACTGAACTAAGTAGGATGACTTTCATGGTATGTTTACCCGAACTTCCTAATGATTCTTAGATTATTATATAATCAGTAAATTATCACTACATATATCAACCTCGGTATTCTCTTTTAAGTTTGGATACTTAGATTGGCAACATGCCTTCTTAGAAGTAACCACCATGGAGGCTATGTTACTAATCCCATTATCCCAATATTTCAGTTATTCTGGATCTCAAATTCATGGATCAATCATGTAGTGGTTGCCTTCAATATATACTTTTTTGGTGTTTTTAGAGTGCATCCTCACAGTTGGACATGTTTGTCCAAGTTCATGTTAGATTACTTTCCATGTTCATATCTCATCACATTTGTATCTATCGCACAACTATTTTTACCAGCGTTCTAAATCATCTCGATGTTACACGCGCGCGTGCGTGCGTGCCTCAAATTAGACAAAATGAGCATGCATGTATAATGTAGGTGTGCTTTTCCAATTGAATTATTGAAGTCTAAAATTTGGCTTGCACACACGCACGCACATATAGTTGATGTCTCAAATTAGGTAAAATGAGCATAAATGTATAATGTAGGTGTACTTTTCAAATTGAATTATTGGAGTTTAAAATTTGGCTATTTCTTTTAATACTTCAACTTTTCCCTTACCCCACTAAAATTTAAAAGTGTTGCACTTATCCTTTTACCCTTATCAAAATATAAATAGTAAAAGTGACATTTCATTCTCTTTCCAGAGTAACATGGTTTTGGTATTCTCAAGTCTTTTTGTTGTTCCTTCTTTTAGTTCATGAAATTTAATTCTGATTGTTCATATGGAAGAATAAAAATGCATAATACCTTAGTTTTTTTTAATAAAAACATCCTGTTTGACCAATATGAGTTGATAAAAATGGAAGCTTGGAACGGATATCAACCTAATGCGTTGTGCATCAGGATATGATAGGAACCTAGTGTAATAGGAGCTTGGGAAAGGTGGAAACCTAGTGCGTTATGCACTAGAAAATAATGCAAACCATACCTACACTAAAGAGGGTGTAATATTACGTTGCATAATTTTCCATTTTCGCATGTAGACTAGTTGTGGATTGTATAGGAACAAAAAATTTTGTTATATATTCTGTAAATTAAAAATAAGGGTAAAATTAGTATGAAATAGGGTGCTAAAGAAATTTATGGGGTGCAAACTTTTTTGAAGAAATAGTGGGGTGGCAAAGGAAAACAGCAGAGGGTGTAAATAGATCGCTCCTTAAAATTCTCTTAAACTCCCTAGGATAACTTATAAAATGAAATGATTTAAAAAATAAAATAAGCATTACTGTTGATATTCAGTTTTTCTATGATTGATAGTTACTTTAGATCCAAAATGTACATAAAATACCCCACTTTTTATTTTAAACTGACATTTGTTGACTGGTGGTTTAAGATGTCGATATTTGAATATTTGACTAAGATCAATGTCAAACAAGATCAAACTGATATTTTATTTCATAACCTGAAGCTTCTAAAATGAAATCTTGGTTGAAATAACGCCTTAGAGAACTAGTAGCCCCTTATGGTCTAATATGAAATGGAACATTGTTTAGTATTTTGGTTATAACAATCACCCACAAATGGAGGTTATAAAATTTGCATCCAATATAAAGTGTATTATAGAATTGATTGGTTCTACTATTTTGGCCATGATTTAAAAAACTCTTGATTTACAACCTTTTAAGTTGCCTAATATTTTGTATAGTAAGTAATAATGTTACATTTTTATGGTTTAGATGAGATTTCAATCATATTTTGTCTCATATTTTGTATAGTAAGTAATAAGTTGCCTCAAATCCTAAATGTTTTGTTTAGACGAGATTTGAGTGTGGAAGACAACCCAGGCTTTTCTTTTGGTGTAAGAAGTGGGTTAATACACTGCGTTTTTATATGGGCACCTGCAGAGGAATGCCATTATTATCCAGGAAGTTTCTAGATGGTGGCTTAGTCAAAGTCTTTATCATCTCGATTCATCTCTTAATAGTCTTGGAAATAAACTAATCATAATGAGGTCTTTTAATACTTGTGATACTTTAGTTGAGATTATCCAATCCACTAGAGCTAAAAATTTGTTCTGTAATCACTTATATGGTATGTTTCTTAGTTTTTCAGATACCCTTTGTATGCTTTGGGCTATTATCTGTATTTTGTGCTTGGTACGTTTAATGATTATAATTCTTTTACATTGTGGGTGAGTATTTTTAGTATTGATTTGTGTTGTTTTTTAGAGTAGTTGGTTGCATGTGGGTTCTCGTAAGTTTAATATAGTAATATGATGATAGGTTACTAAGATTTGTTATTTATCTGTGTATTTTGTGCTTTTTTTATTTTATCAATTAGCTTTAATTATTTTGATAGAAGACAAAGTCAACTGGATTGAGGATTAAGGTATGGTCAAGACTTCTACTCTTTATTAAATACGTGTGTATGTTACCAAATTATGGAACGAAAATTGAAAAATCAATTTTTGGATTTCATTGAAAAAGGTTAATTTAGTTTTAATTGCATACGATGGTAGTACAATAGTAGTTTGTTTGTACGAATGAATTTGGTCACTGTAAAGGATTTATGCTAAACAGAAACCATCTTAACTACACTTGATTTAAATAAGTGTGCAGCATCCATGTTTTTTCCTTATAAATTACAAGTTCTATGTTCCTAAAAAAAAGTGCAGTTAGTTTGTCATTTTGAGCTGTGATTGTTAACAAATGAAGTGTTCCATTCTCTTTTGATGGAAACTGATTTTTCGTCATACTTCTTCCACTAAAAGTATATTTTCTTCTTATGGGCGTTTTCCTAGTGTAGATAGGGTGCTAGGTTCTTATTGTTTATTATTCAAGTTGTCACAATATATAGCCACTATGAAATTTTTCTACAATCACATAATTGATTGTGGTATTTTGCAATAAAATGCATCAATATTTTGAATAGCATCTGATGATATGTTTTTGTTGGTAGATCCTTTATTGCTTGTTCGATATCACTGACTGAAGGAAATGCTCGCAGCTCAAGGGATAAATTTTCTTTTAATGCTGATTTGCTTTATGAACCTTGGGATATCAAAATTTTGTTTCTTGTAGGGAATCTTTCAAAATGCCCTTCGGACACTTGTATTTGAAGATGATTCTGAAAGAGGAAGCAATACACTTCTTGCTCATGCATGATCGTCCGGATGGAGAAATGCTGATAAAGCCTTAACCGCCTTTATAAATTGACCTCTCATAGACTGCTCTACAAATAGGAAAAAAGCAAATGGAGCAACTACATCTCTTCTTTCACCTCATCTACATTTTGGAGAACTCAGTGTGTGCATAGTGTTCCGTCTTGTTCGAATGAAACAGCTCGTATGGGCTAATGAAGGAAATAAATTAGGTGAAGAGAGCATAAATCTATTTCTCAATTCAATCGGGTTAAAAGAGTATTCTCGATACATTAGCTTCAACCATCCTTGTAGCCATAAAAGACCGCTCCTAGCTCATTTAAGGTACTTCCCTTGGTTATAGATGAAGGTTATTTTAAAGCATGGAGGCAAGGGAGAACGGGGTTACCCATTTGTGGATGCGAGTATGAGAGTTGTGGGCAACGGGTTGGTTGCATGATAGGATACGGGTTGTAGTATCGAGTTTCTTTGTGAAAGTGTTGCAACTTCCATGGAGGTGGAGAATGAAGTGTTTTTGGGATACTTTGTTGGACGCCGATCTTGAAAGTGATGCATTGGGTTGGCAGTATATTTCAGGTACGCTTCCAGATGGTCGTGAGTTTGATCACATAGACAACCCTCAGGTAATAAATTTTTTATCATCATCATCGAACCAGTGATTAAAATTGCGTTGTTTACAATAATCGAGTATGGCTTTGACCATGTGGTACAACACAAGATAATTAATCTGAACTCAGAATTTTTGGCAACAACCAAATAACTTGCCATTATTATCCATGTCATTAGTGGTTTTTTCTTTCTTTTTCTTTTAATTGGTAAATTATGTTGTCAGGAAAAAGATATAGTATAGTACCAAGTTTACAAGTTTAGCGGCCTGTAACAAATTACTTGCATATCACATCTGATATCCATGTTCTACCACTGTTCAATACATATAAAAAGAGAAATTTTACATTTATGTCAACTGGTGCTCAGTAACTATAAAAGATGAGGAACTGTAGCATCTGATAGATAAAAGATCGGTTCTATTTGAACATCGAGAATTACCCAACATACACTACTCTTTTATATATATATATATATATATATATATATATATATATATATATATATATATATATATATATATATATATGAATCTGTGACTATATCGTCCATTTTCTTAATTGCATTTCCAACATCTCTTTTCATAACCCATTGAAGATAGATCCTGGAAATTAAAGATTTGATCAAACCAATACATTCCGATGAAGTAGTTAATGAATTTTATGATGAAGGAAAAAAACCATAAATATTAGCTAAGGAAACCTTCGCCACTGTCCCCTCAGAATTTAGACTAATTAATATTTTTTCCTCAAATTAATGTTGATTTTGATAAAATTGAGGAAATTAGAAAGAAAGAAAAAATGGTAAATAAGTTACAACTTACAATGTTTTATTGAATTTTGATTTGATTTGGTGTGAGAAATTTCTAGGTGTGTGAATGTGGTAGAAGTTTGAAAGAGGATGAAAGATGAAGATAGGGTTAATTTTGCAACAAAAACTGGTGTATGTTGAACAATTTTGTGTATGCTACTATTATTTAAATACTTGTGGTGGAAATTAGGGGGCTGAAGAGATGCTACAAAAGAGGGGTGCCATTGAACCGAAGAAACAAAAACTTGTGGTGGAAATTTGTGTATACAAAAGGGGGGGGGGGGGGGTGTGGGTGTTGTGTGTGTTAAGTAATTGTTGGTTTATGAATATAATTTATCTGCATAAAAATGATATCATCTCTCACCCCTTAAAAAGATAAGAGGAATCTATCATTGGCGCATATCTATTGCACTGAAATAGATTATATTGACCTCATTCTTGTATGTATCCCATACAAACCCTTGCACATACTAATAGGCTCTGAATGTTTTTCACTTCGCTCTGAACTTCAAACAACAAACGAGCTTTATTTCATAAATTAACATAATTTCTCCATCTAGTTCCTATGTCATATTGTATTTATCTGGAGAATGAAAATCAATCTTGTTCTCCACTAACATCTTTCTTACTCTTCAGTTCGAAGGATCCAAATGGAAAATATATGCGTAGATGGTTACCCGAGCTAGCTCATCTACTGACTGAATGGATGCACCATCCATGGAATGCACCCGAAATTGTACTTCGGGTTGCAGGAATCGAACTAGGCTCAAATTACCCTCTCCCTATCGTTGAAATTTCTCAAGCAAAAGCAAGGTTACAGCAGGCCTTAAATGAAATGCGGCAACTTGAAGCATCTTCAAGAGCCGCAACGGAGAATGGAACCGAAGAAGGCTTAGGAGATTCATCTGACGTGCCTCTATTCGACTTTCCTCAAGAGATTAATATGGAAGTTGATCGTGAATTGTCCGCTAGAGTAAATAATACTACTACTAATATTAATAATGTTAATAATAATACTATCATGAATGGTGGAAGAAGGTTTCAGGATCAAATGGTCCCTAGCATGGCTGTTTCATTGCATAGAGTGGACCAAGATGAAGCATCTGTGGCTGTTGATAGTAGAGAAGTGCCCATGAATATGAATATGAATGTGGATGTTGAAGCTGAAAATAGAAGCGAATCCGTGGATATGAGGAATAACTTGGAAAGAGGAAATGGCCAATTCAGCTTCTGAGTCGGCGACTACTTGGACTAAAAGGGATGGAGGAGTTGTTCCGGTTTGGTCACCTCCTAGTGTTTCCAGTCATTCATAAGCTCATCAATTTGTTAGCTGGAGGCGGCTTCTTAGACAGTGTAAGTTACTGTTTTACAAGTTGTGTATGTTTTATTCACAATCTTGAAATATTTCATACTGGTATTTCCATTTGTGAAATTCTGTGAATACGCAGAACAAGGAGCTGGGAGGTGGAGAATGTTGTGCAGCCAAATGCTATGGTATGAAACACAATAGCGAACAATCTATGCAGCTTTGAATGGTTTACTATATAGAACGAACTAGTTTATGGGGACATTTAGTCTTTCAGTTCCATGTACGATATATCTGTGTATGGATATTGTATTTGTCAAATAATCTGAACTTCTATGATAAATCCATGAACATGCTTTTGTTACGTTTCTTTGTAAATAGAAGCCTATGTGATGAATTTATTGAATTGATTTTGACAGTTTCTAATTAAATGAGAAAATGAACTTGTAAATTGTATGTTTTTCTGCAATGTTAAAAGGATGAATTTTGATCTGTTCGGTAAACTTGTCGTGTATGCAGTTGTAGCTGGATAAATATCCAATATCTAAAAAAATCGCGAAAACGAAGGCATCTGCATTTGAAAATCATATATCCATTTTTGTCAAAATAATATTTTATTGTGTATTTTAATACAATGAAAAATATGTATTTTTTATGGAAATAGTTTATATTATATCATTTAATGCATATTAACTGTTCAAAATTATTTATTATAATCATATTTGTTGGTTTTGCATTCTTTTATAATATGTGGAATTTGAAAGAAAAAATTTTATATTAAATCAAAATTTTCTATTTTTGCCTCTTGATTTATCCATCAATCATTAACGAATGGAATAATTTTTTGATGTTCGTCCATATCTGCAAATGATTTGACATGCAAATGCGGATATAACATTATCTGCATCTGAATATATACGTTGACAGTTCTACTAGAGTCATCTGGTGTAAAGTTGTTTTATTATAAAATTGTTTAGATATTGATATTTGCTTTTACACATCAACATTATCTTACTTTGTTGGCGATTATTCTTAAATAAAATTGCACAAAACCACCACAAATTTCAAAGTGTGCGCATCTTAAAAGAAATATACCACTAGTTTTGCGAAAGATACCGTAGCACAGGGCCCAGGCAGTTAATCATGAAGCACGGGTAAGAATTTAATGGCAGTGTGACATGAAGAAAATATAATACGACCCATTACGCTTCTTCAAATGTTTGAATAACAAGACAATTTTCTTGAACTACAATTGCAATAATCAGCATTTTAACAATATATATACATCCAACTTATTCCCTTCACTTAGAATAAATAGGACAGCATATTTCAACCCAACCCTTCGCTATACAGAAAAATGGACATCTCCAGATTCTCAACTTTTACAGCTAATGTTTGTGCTTTCATAAAACAGAATATATCCATTATCATTGCTGCTTGAAAATTCTTGTGCCGAACCGAAAAAGTTATGCATCGTGGACTCATCTATCATTTCTACATTCTCATCGTCAAAATACAACCAATGGCCATGACTTTTGACTGTACAGACATAATGACCATGATTCGGTCCGCTTCCAACATGAACAACTACTGCAGAAAGGGAGTAATCAGATTCTTCATCTTTGACTGAGTTAAGTTTTAGCTCCATTGGAAATACAACTCGATATGAAAGCTTTTTGTAGCGACCTAGTTGCTCCATATATTTGAATCGCTTGAGATGGATGACTAAAACGTGTGGAGGATTCTTTACTTTCATTCTCTTCTGTGCTTCTTGCAAACTGCACGAAATGATATCACCTTATTCAAAGTAACTTAATTTGAAGCAATCAGACAACACAGATGAAATACTTGAAACTTTCACAAGAAAGTCATTTTTCAACCCTGCTTAAATTTATGATACCAATGTTTGACACAGAAACATGCAAGTAGAAAGATTAAGAACTGTTTTATTATTTCATGGTTAAATAATGTAAGCATTTACGGAAAAAAATATGCCATCTTGGATTAGTAGAGCATATAACGTAAACATAGATGATGCATTATAATCATTGTTCTGATGCAGATTGTGCAAGTTTATATGCACCATGATGAAGTATGCAACTACAATCCATGTATTCTGTATGCAAGATTTTGACCCAGTCTTTTACTTGTGTGATCGTGTCCCATTGCATATGTCAATTGTGACTGTGAATGGATGAGTTAAGGATGCACATGAGATATGGATGCATGAATGCATGGCAGAACAAGAACAAAATTATTGTACACTTAATTCATCTTTTAGCTAGAAAAAAATTGACGATAAAGTGTGAAGTGCCTTTTGCTACAGTTACTTGTCTGTTATTTGTTATTTTATTTTGCTTCATTGCACATTCTAGCTCACACTTTAAAAGTGCAAGGATTCATCTCATTTGTTGAAGTTAGAATGTGGGCTAGAATGTATGTTCTTGCTTTTCCCATTTACACATTGATATTAATTATGCTTTACATAGATTAAAACAAAATTGGATATAGTGTATTTAGGAAGAGCGAGTATAGAGTGTGTTGAAGTATATGATACATAGATATAGAAAGTAAGAAAATGAGTTACTTGTGAATCTACGATTCTACCTTCAGTGCCACAAATCTTTGTTTCATTTTTGCACTCCTAATTTTATCCAAGTATAGAAGTATGAATTGAACCTTTAACTTCTCTCTTCTCTACTTAAATATATAGTGATTACTCTACTTAAATATATCGTGATCAGTAATCACTTATGTCAATGTATGTAAACTGGAACAATAGAAGTATAGAACAATCAGATATAACATCGACAAGCTTAACAAACTATCAATATTTGTTTTAGATATATTTTTCTGCGTTCTTTTGGATCAATATCCAAATTTTGCAACTAAGTGACTATGGTTTTATGTGTGTGTAAAGTTGTTTAAGAAACCTTGAATTTAAAAATCAAAATTTTACATAATTCCAGCATACATTTGAATCCCAATCGCTGTACAGGTTCAATGCTGTTTTATTTTCAGCAATTATGTGCATTATTTCATATTCGTCCATTATATTTCTCAATTTGGCGTCATTTGGTTTAATTTATAACAAATATATATAACTATATCATACTTCAAGAGAATTGCCTTTACCATTATTGATAGGACAAATTAGCAACAGTGTGAACTGTGTGTCAACAATGGTACTCATTTGCAGGCAATTTTAAAAAAATGGCGATAGTTCTTCCTTTCTTTCCTTTTTTTTGGTTGTATTATACCACATCGGCACATATGATATGTTACAATCGTCCTCAATCTCCATGATCTGCAGTGCCATTAGAAGGACAGAGAATAATACATAATTATTTTATTTGAGGGACAAATATTTGATATGAGCATAAAAATTATTTTATTTGAGGGACAAATATTTGATATGAGCATAAAAAAGGTATTGTAGCAATAGATCTCCCTAAAAACTAATTGTAAAAATAGGTATGTTTTTATATAGCTTGCTCAATTATAAATTGCGCAAACTTAATCTGAAAATATAGCTTGCGCAATTTCAAACTGCGCAAGCTATAATTTTTATAAAAATAAATATTTCTACTTGCGCAATTTGAATTGCGCAAGTATATTTTCAGATTAGTGAAACTGTTTCCTCTCCTTCATTTCATCTTCTTCAATTTCTAACTCATTCTACCTCATTTCTCTTTCTCAATCCCTCATTCCAAACAGTCCTAAAATCGCAGATTATCGTAATTGGTTTATTTCTTGTCCTCAAAATAAAGGTTCATCATCATGTTCACAAATTAGAACCCTAATTTTTAGTCTAAGTATTTTTATCATGTTTAACTAATATAGTGGTCATTGTTTTAGTTGACCGATATGATTTTGAATGTTATTAGTTAGATAAATGACAAGGAAAACCCTAACTTTATAGTAAATAATTGGGTTGATTTTAGCGATTAATGGTCATGTATTAAGTGCATTATTTTTGTAGAATTTGTCACTCGTACCCGTTGATAAGAAATGTCTTCTATCTTCAACAAAAATATAGAAGTGAAAATGAATCGCTTATGGAGATATTTGTTTTTATTTTATACATCCTTGTTTATAGAAAAAACATTATAAAATGTTGATTTGTATTGGTTGCTATAAATCAGAGTATTCAAATAGTTCAATATGTAGACCATTCAAGCGAGATTAAAGAAATAGATTATAAAAATCCGACTTGAAGAAAATTTAAAAATAATCGGTTTTTGTTGAGCGATGCAAGTTGAGGCCGAAGGCAAATACTTTTCTTTTTAGAGTGGGAGAAATAACTATCACTTTATGTGACGTCATTAGTTGTTAAGCTTATGCACAGATAGTTTCCCAATTTATCTTGGTAATTTGGACTACGATTACTAGTCTAAATCGCATGTACGTGCATCTAATAGCTATAAATATTTATTTTTTATTTAATAAGAAAAAATATGGATGGATGTGTGCTATAAGTGCAAAAATTTTGCTAGTCACAACACTTTTATTTCAAGCAAGTTGACAGTGAAATTTTGTTAATGGGTGATTGGTAAGGGAATGGTGATGGAAGTTGCAAATCGATGGTGAGATTTCATTAATGGATGTAGGGCATTTTCGGAATTCAAATGGACACCGTGAAAATCATATTCATTGAATTCTCTTTATTAATAGTAGAGATTTGACATTGTTTCATGAGCTACTTGGTATATCTCCTCCTGAAAATGCTATAAGATCTAAACGTGAGGTTATTATGAGTTGGTTTAGAAAAAAATTTCAAGATCCACTACATACTTATCATAGTTGTGTCATAATCTTGTACTTCTTAAACTCTCGACTTTTTACGGATTATTCGAAAGGTCGATGTAGCTTGAAATTTTTGTCAATTTTGATTGATTTAGTACGATGTGGTCACTATTCATGGTAGTGCGGTACTCTCTTATTTATGTAGTGGGTTGACAAATTTTGCGCTACAAGAAACAAAATTATTAGGTGGTTGTAGACATTTCACCAGTTGTGGTTTTGGTCTTATTTAGTGGTTGGACGTCCTGGTATAAAGATCCCTAACAATTTGGATTGTGATCTTCCATGCCGCTGTAGGTGGAATTGTACTAGAAATTGGCGTGAAACTCTTAAAAATGTGCAATTTTAGCTTAATGAGTTAGAATGACTATCGATCATTACTTCTTGCATTTGGAGGTCATATTCTATATTTTCTCTTTCTGGTTTCGATTTCCAAGTGTCGGTTGGTACTATTTTTCAATTTCGAAAATTACGTTTCGAATCAGGTGATGATACAATTTGGATTTACTCAACACATTCTTGATCCTATTGTTCAAATAGATCCAAATCTGAATGATTGGGGAACTTTGCTCAATTATGTTTCCCATATAATGACCAAACCACCTCCATGTTTGTCATGACTCTGCATGATAACAAAAGTAACGGAAAAAAATATTGATTTGCATCTACACCAGTTCCTAGATATACTTAGATACTTTTCAAGGAGTGTCACAGTAGAAAGTACAGGACGACAATATGTTAAATCTTCAATTGACGGTCCAAAAGCTCGAAAAGCACCATCAAAAATAACACGGGTGTGAATAACATCAAATACAGTTATAGGATTGCTACTGTGACTGGTATAAGATATTTTGATAATTCTGCACACGATGATTCTCAATCTCCACAATTTACTCTAAGCAGCTTTTGTAGCCCCTAACCAAGCTCGAGACTGACTTACTTTGATATAAAGCATATTCAACATTGCCTTCTGAATTATTCTTGCAATCATTTTTGTCTCAAATTTGACTAAAAAAACACATTTTGCTACATATAAACGTTGATGTTACTTATCGATGGTTTGAGTTGATTGCATTTAAACAAGTGTGATCCCCTCCATATGTTTTATTTTTCCACCAATTTTGAGATTTTCTCGTAGATAGACATTTATCAACTAGCATACACTCTCCAAGGACATTTTTCAACTACATTCATCGAACCATATATTGATTTGCACGCGCCTTCACTACTTGAAAGAAACTGAACATTTAATAGGTCATTCACATAACTGTTCAATGATTCTCTTTTTGTTAAAAAATTAATCCAATCTGAGGTCCTTTTTCAATACATTCTCTTCCGAACACTTCCATTTCTAATTGAAAGTTATCCTAATGGTTTGTGTCATCATTGTTGCAGTGGATAAGTCATCAGCTAACGAATCTTCATATATGATTGTATCTTCATCGGCATTTATATCATCAACCGACTGATTTTTTTTATATATGATTGGTTCATTGTAAACTTCCACGTTATCAACACAAGTTGTATCTTCATCATCAACACAAACAACTTGCATGCTTCCAATTGCATTTTGCTATTATTTGCATTCTCAATGTAATCATCATCATTCATACGAGCATTTTGATGCTTCTTCCACTTGATTCGTTGTAAAACCATAAATCACAAAATTATAAATTGTAGGAAGGTATTTCAAAGAAGAAATACTAAAGTTAAATTTAATACTCACTTGGCGGTTGTTTAATTAAGAGTGATTTGAGATACTACAAGTCAGATAGAGATAGTTATGATTCAAAAGTTGTGCTTGACTAGACGATCGTCACGATCCTCCAATAATTCTGGTATATCTATTTAATAAATTTGTAAACTCTCCACCACAATGAGTTGTCATTTAAAAAGGAACTACCGAATATTGTGCTTCTTAAAATTGTATTATATAAATTGAGCCTACCGTTTATAGTATCGAACATTGTTTCTACAACATTAGCAAATTTTATTTTCGTAATGAAATTTTCTCTCTTTCATTCCAACCAAAAATGTGAAATTAATATCATCGTCATATTCCATACCAATAGTGGATGAACAATCATCTCTGACTCATTTCGCTACTATTTTTAAATCATATTCAAGATGATTGATTTTTCTTACTTCAAATGCATGTTGTTTAAGGTCTCTAAAACTACAATATTTATTCAATCCTTTTCGTTTACCATCAATATATCTAGGTTTATCATCTTTACAACAACAACAACTAAGCCATTATTCCCAAACAAGTTGGGGTCGGCTAGAGATGGAACCCAAAACTAAATGACAAAGTCAATTTAAAATCATAATAACAATAATAATAATAATAACAAACATGATAATAATAATAACCATGATAATAATAATAAAATAAAGTCAAATACGTAAACAAATAATAATAATAATGTAAAATAAAATTAAAGATAAAGATAAAAGTATATATAAAAAAAACTATAATAATAGTAATAATAATCTTTAATAATAGTTGTAATAGCTTTGGTGTCACACTTTTTTGGTATCAACGTGAACTACCAAAAACGCTTATCTATATATTATCAAATCTTAATCACTTAAAAATAGGATCTAATATTAAACATCTTTTACAAATTCAAACGCTTCTAAAAGTAGGATCTAATAATTAAACATGTTTTACAAATTCTAAACATTTCTAAAAATAGAATCTAAAATTAAACTTCATTTACAAATTCAAAATGCTTTTTCACAAATATACAAATCTTAATATCACTTGAAAATAAAAAATCATTTTTTTGACTGATTTAAACATATACAATTTATAAGGAAAACAATTTACGCGCGAAGCGCATGTCGCAACGCTCGTTTAATAATAGTTGTAATAGCTTTGGTGTCATACTTTTTTGGTATCAACGTGAACTACCAAAAACGTCCACCTATATATTATCATATCTTAATCACTTAAAAATATGATCTTATAGTAAACTTCTTTTACATATTCAAACGCCCATAAAAGTAAGATCTAACAATTAAACATGTTTTACAAATTCAAAGCGCTTCTAAAAATAGGATCTAAAATTAAACTTCCTTTACAAATTCAAAATACTTCTTTACAAATATGGAAATCTTAGTATCACTTGAAAAATAAAAAATCATTTTTTTGACTGATTTAAACATATACAATTTATAAGAAAAACAATTTACGCGCGAAGCGCGTGTCTTAACGCTCGTACTAATAGTAATAATGGTACTAATAGTAATATTGACCAAAGACCAAACATTACGTCTTAGGCTCTTATTCACTAGTTTTATAATCTAAAACTTATAACACTACCCTTAAATCAACCCTAAGCAAAAAAACTTTTAGCTCATGGTTCTGGTACGTGGATCGCTAACTATCACGCGTTCCTGTCCGACACCAGCTCTTCGGATATATTCTTATCCTTCAAGTCCTTTTTTATTACTTCCTCTCATGTCAACTTTGGTCGACCTCTACCTCTCTTTGAGCATTCGACGTGGTCTAAAATTCCAATGCGCACAGGTACATCGGGAGGCCTCCGTCGGAGATGTCCAAACCATCTTAAACGGTGTTGAACTAGTTTCTCCTCAATTGGTGTTACTCCAAGTTCATCACGTATATCATCGTTTCTAATTTGGTCTCTTCTTGTATGACCGTAGCTCCATCGCAGCATGCGCATCTCTAGTACACTTATCTTCTGGACGTGTTGGCTTTTAGTATGCCAACATTCTGCACCATACAACATCGTAGGCCTGATTGTCGTTCTGTAGAACTTTCCTTTAAGCTTCTATGAGACGTTTCTCTCACAGAGAATGTCAGACGCTTGTCGCCATTTTACCCATCCCGCTCGAATTCTAAAACTAACATCTTCATTAATCTCACCATCATACTGCAACATTGATCCTAAATATCGAAAGAATTTCTTCTTGGACACTACTTGTCCGGCCAGAGCGACATCTCCATCCTCTGACCTGACCCTGTTGAACTCGCACTTCATATACTCTGTTTTAGTTCTGCTAAGCCTAAAACCCTTTAATTCTAAAGTCTGTCTCTACAGCTCCAGTTGTCTATCAACCTTAATCCTACTTTCGTCAATTAGTACAACATCATCGGCAAAGAGCATACACCACAGAATCTCACCTTGTATACCCTTCGTAATCTCATCCATCACTAGGGCAAAATGTAGGGACCTTGATGTAATCCTATGTTAATGAGAAAGTCGCCGGTTTCATCCTCGCATGCTCTAACACTAGTCACAACATTATCATACATATCCTTGATAAGAGTAATGTACTTTGTTGGGACTCTCTTCTTTTTCAGAGTCCACCACGTAACCTTTCTCGGTACTTTGTCATAAGTTTTCTCCAAATCGATAAATACCATGTGTAGATTCTTCTTTTGCTCGCTAAACATCTCCATAAGTTGTCTTATCAAGAAAATTGCATCTGTGGTCGACCTCCCAGCATGATACCAAATTGGTTTTTTGAAACGCTTATCATCTTTCTTAATCGATGTCCAATGACTCTCTCCCAAAACTTCATTGTATGACTCATAAGCATAATTCCTCTGTATTTTGTGCAACTTTGAATATCTCATTTATTCTTAAAAAATGGGGACTAATATGCTTCTCCTCCACTCATTTGGCATCTTGTTTGACTTGAATCGTAGTAAAATATAACATCTTTATCAACCAATAATTCTTCATCGTGGTAAAATATAATTGAAACCGTTGACATTATCTATAAAATCAAATAAACTTTCATATATCAAGAAATATTAATAGCAAAGACAATAACTATAACTTGCGTACAACTAAATTTAACAACTCTAACTCAACCAAATAATATTTTGGTAAAATCTTTAATGACCCGTATATTTAACACGGTTAATTAGGTATCATATTTATAACTGCTGCGTAGGTGTCTCCGAGCTGATCATTTTCGATTAAAAATTTATCAAAATTTGAATTCACGGTTTAAGAGATATGAGTTTTACAAGGTATAAACGATGTACATAGCTGTTTCAGGCCAAAATAGGTACAACTTTCATAGCCCAACTGTACGACTATATAAGTGAAGCTATGAAATCCTAGTCGTCACCTCCATCCTCATTTTTCAGGCCTAATCTCAAAATTCTTAACTCCCTTTAATTGTAGATTAACTAATTAATTAAAAATCATCCAAAATTTGAAATACCTGAATCCTGCTTATAATATATGGATTTGAAACTCTCGATAAGTAGAAGAGGCGTCAAGTGTTCGTTTTTGGAGATGGTGTTCGAGACGGCCAGAAATTGACGAACTATTCTCGACCGTCCATCTTAGGGTTCTTCGATCCACGGTGAAATGACGACAATTGACCTATCGGAGGGCACAATCATGTAAAGGACATCGAAGGGAGTCAATCCATACGGTTGGGTCAACGAGATCAAGTCCTATTTAGCTGGAATTTGCTCACAAACGTGGCGGAGGCGGTTTCAGTGGCTGCAGGTGATCGCGCGGTGAGTGCTGGTGTGGCTTGGGGCTGCACGCGGCACTAGATCAGGTAATGGCGGCATGGTGCGATGACGAGGAGCAATGGAAGTTGGTGGCCTTGTAGGAGTTGGGGTTGAAGTTTTACTGTAGCACACGATTAGAATTTTGGAAGAAATGTAATTCTACAAGTTAGCCCTTTATAATTTACTATTTACAAAATAAACTTTACTCTTCTAATCGCGGTATCTTTCGTCTACGAACACCATGTGCGGTTTGTTTCGTTGGACTCATGCCGAAATTCCAAACAATTTGACTTGGTTTGCTGAGTTTTAAAGCTGTTTGCAAAAGCATTTTGGTATGATTGATTAATTTTAATTATTTGTGTTTTAAAAGTATTAAATGAATATCCATCGATAAAATTAACATTTATTGATGTGTGCTATATTGTATTGGTGATTGTTTGGCTATTGCGATGTTCGACATGTTGTGCCTTGATTTGATTGTTTAATTGTTGTGTAAAATCTGTTGTAAACTTCGTAAAATTAATTTGACTTGGGAATCTATTGTAAACTTCGTAAAATTGTTATATTGATTTGACTTGGTTCCCTTGTGATCGAAGTGTATAAGATAAGATGCAATCCAAACATATTTAAACCTTTTTTTTCATACGTTTGTAAAGTTTGCAAGTAGAAGCAAAGGAGAGAAAAAGAGATTTGAATGCAGAAAACATCTACATGTTGTTTACTTAACTTATTTCTCCAGTGTTACTGTTGTATCGCTTTATAAATTGAATAATGATTGATCCATAGAAAGATAAAGTTATTTTATTGGGCTTTGTATGATTTATTGAAAAATATATATTCGCTGTTGAGATGTATGCATATTATTTTTAAATTCCACCGTGAGATTTTCATTTTTCGTCCATATTGATTTTAGATTTTAGATTTTAAATTATAAAACCAATGATCCACCAGTTTTAATGTCTCATATTTGTATGCAAGTGTAATTTGACGGTGTTTGTCACTAATTTTAGATGATAGAAATCGTGGGTCGTCACAAAAGCTCAAAAATCAAAATTTGTAATTGAATACGATGGAGAATCTCTAACCAAAACTACTTTAATTTCGACAAAATCTTTGATTAAGATGGGAATAATTTGAAGTAGACGTAAATTAGGTTTTGTGTGAACAGGGGCGGAGCTTAGTATTGGCAAGCTAGGGCCAATGCCCTAGGTGATAAGCTAAAAAACTGTTGCAGAAAATGAAATTCTATTACTAGGCCCTAGCTAAAATTGTATTTGACCCTATCTGAATGAAACAGAGATTGCTAAAGCCTGGTTTCATTTGTCAATAAAAGAGAATTGGAGATTCATAGATCTGCTTTCAATGTCGCCCTAGGTGAGCTCCAAGGCTAGCTCCGCCGCTGCATGTGAAGAAAGAAGAATGAAGGGAGTGACAAAAGAAAACAACATGCTAGTTTTTGTTGACACAAAAATATTGCGCAAGAAGTTTTTTTTTTTTAATATATAGCTTGTGCAATTCGAAATTGCACAAACTATATTTTCATATTAAAGCTTGTGAAATTTAAAATTGTGCAAACTGTATAAAAACAGACCTATTTCTGCAATTAGTTTTTAAAGAGGCCTACTGCTACACTAATTTTTTTAATGCTCATATCCAAAATTTGTCCTTGTTTGAGAGGGAAAAACTATTCTAGGTAGTGCGTGTCCAACACTAGCGACATCATTGGTTCATATATATTTTTCTTGTTTTATTTTTCAATCAATAAGATGTGGCCCCCGTTTCAATCCCCAATTACTGAGCGATTTTCCGCGAGAAAGATAAATGGAGTGCGGCTAGAACGGTTCCTATTTGAGATGCTAGAAAGTTTTTCTGCATGACAGTAACGTAATGTAGAAATTCCATCTTTGGATCATAGATATAAAAAATTGGAACAAAAAAATGTCAGCCACGCATTTTTCTTTATGATACAGTATGTGGTCCATGACAGCATGTAACCGTACAACGCCTTTAAAAACATGGATGATAATTGTTCAAACATAACATAAAGATAAGGAAATGAAGAAAATGGATTTATGAGAAACAAACCTGCAACATTCGTCGCAAAAGAACTTGTCCTCAGCATTCAGAGTTTCAGTAGAGCTGAAATTTTTCAAACAACTTGTGATTGAGCTGTTTTGCTCAATATCAAGGCTCAAGTCAAGAAAGGTTTCATCTCTTGCAGTTACAGTTTCACAGCGCAAACATCTGGTTTCATTTGTTAATATTCCCTGCGTGATGATATGAGAATTCAACACCGGATATCCCCTTATTTATATACTAGTAAAATATCCCAAGCATCACCATAACAGAACCGCTTTTCATATGTTTTCAGGGTGCAAAAAGAGATTTATAATAGATTGTTGGGTTTAAAAGTTAATGTTAATGAGGTTCTGAACTCAAAGATGATGAGATAGTTCTTACCTTTATTTTATCTTGCATGACCTGAATTGTATTTGACTAATAGCGCTAGTTGTAAATTGGAAATTCGAAACAATAACCTAAAATATGTGACAAAAACAATCGACTAGCCTACCTGAAAATTTTTGTGGACCCATGTAACAAGAGGAACTTCTCTACGAACACCATTCAGTGGTGTATGAGATTGACCATTTGCAACCTTTTCAGACGTTGATGCATCTTCATGTGAAATATTTGCAGCTTTTGCTTCTTTCTCAAGAATGTCCACAAGCTCATTTAACAAAAAATTCAGAAACTCATGAGCATCCTACAATATGTGGAAATATAAGTTAGAATATAGAAAGGAGAACGAAAAGTTGCTTTTGATCCGGTATAATATAACATATAATAAGGAATCAAATGAAAAATGTTAGGAAGTACTACAGTTGTGAAAGAATAAGAAAAATTAGACTATAGATTTACTGAACGAACACGTATTTATCAAGGAAACTACACTACAGATCCTTACTCCCTAGATCATACTATATCAAAAGTCCTCGGTCCATTGCCAGCAAAAAATGTCTTTTCGTAAAATCATATTATATTGTGCAATGTACTTCTAAAAAACACACTGTATGGCATTTCCAAAAAATGCACTTGGTGTGCGCACGCGCATGTGCATGTACACACACTACGTTGCATTTTAGAAAAATGCACATGGTATATAAACAGAAATCGCACACTGTAATACACTTTCAAAATTTCAGGTAACACTGGTAGGCATTGAAAATGCACATTGTACTGCACTTCCAAAGAATGCATACTGTGTGTGTGTATGATTCACATTTCATTGCACTTCAAAAAATCCAGTATATTAAAAATGCATATGGTATTTCACTTTCAGGAAATGCATGTTGTTTTTCATTTTCAAAAATGCATCTTCTTTCTCACTTTCAGAAAATACACAGTACTACGCTCTTAAAGTGCACATATGGTATTTCACATTTTCACTTTCAGAAAATGCATGTTTTTCATTTTCAAAAATGCATCTTCTTTTTCACTTTCAGAAAATACACAGTACTGCACTCTTAAAGTGCACATATACATGCATAGAAGTTGCAAACTGTATTGCATGTCCAAAAATAAACTCAAATAAAGCAACATATAAAGAAAATTTTACATTATTACATTTGTTTTGTAAATTCACAGTATCGCTTAGAAATGCACAATAGTACATATACATACTACACTGCACCTTGTATTGCACTTTTAGAAATAAATTCAAGTAAAACAACATATAAAATGAAAATGCACACTGTATTGCACTTTTAGAAAATACATTGTATTATAAATTTAAGTAAAACAACATACAAATGGAAAATGCTCACTATATTGCACACTTTCAGAAAATACATATTGTATTATGTACAAAAGATGCATTCCATATTATATTTTTAGATATAATTCAAATAAATCAACATATACACAAAAGGTGCACATTATATTGCATATTCAGAAATGCGCACAATTGCTCAAAATATGCACACTGTGTAGTCATACTATATTGCACGCTGTATTGTACTTTTAGCAAATAAATTCAAGTAAAACAGCATGTATAAAGAAATGCACACTGAATTGCGCTTTAAACAGAGAATTCAAGTAAAACAGCATATAAAAAAACGCATATTGAATAACACTTCCAGAAAATGCACGCTGTATTACATTTTCATAAACCCACTGTATATAACACAGAAACTGCACACCATATTGCACTTCAGAAATAAATTCAAGTGAAACAGCATATCCATGAACAGAAAATGCACAATATTTAGCACTTTTATTAAAAATAAATAAAAAATGATACAAAATTATTTCAAGATAAACACCTTAAACAAATCAACCATTTCATACTCACTGAATATTCAAAATATTGCACAAGTTTTTATTCCTCTTTAAATATTACTCAAGTTCACTGTCGAAAACAATTTGAACTTCCTAAACAAATCATCACATATTCTCGCTTATTTCATCAAACACGTTACATGCATCATCAACCTTATTCATCTTCACAAATAAAGACATCAGCATAACAAGAATTCACTTTTAGGCAATGTCAGAAATATTCAAACACCATTTCCGCAGGATCTAGACCTCTGCTTCTGCTCTAGGTGCGGTTAACATGAAGCAAAGAATTGATGGAATGAGCGTTGGAATTGGCTTCAAGAATTGAGCTGACAAAGGCGAAGAAAGAAAGTTAGAGATCAAACAAGAACTTAGCCACTGGCTGTGGGAGTCAAAAACTTGTCGATGGGAAAGGAGGGGACGACAGTGAGGGAGTGGGTGCATAGGGAGAAGGAAAAGATGTGATAAGGCAGTGTAGATAAGACAAAGAAGAGACACTGTTGGATTCGCATGAGAATGGCGTTACACCCAAATTCGAATCAGCATTCGTGAACAGAAAAACTGAGCAGAAGAAAAAAGAGCACAATTCAAACAACCAGAGCAGTGGTAGGTCGTGCTAAGCGAAACCTGATGAAGGGAATAAGAGGAATAGAAAGGATCAACATTCATTCCTTGACCAATCAGTGAAAGTTGGACCCACCATAGTAAATGAATCCTGATGTCAATCATTCACCGTCCTCGCACCAACTCTAAAATGCTTTTCATTCGAAATTCAATAATCTCGCTAAAGCCATCGATTATCCCACCTAAAATTGGATAATTCTGCTTCAATGTTTAGTAATCCACGCCTAATCTCTTGAAGAGCCAAGAGACGTAAGTCATGTGTACAAAATCCAATGTTGAGCAAAACCTATGATGTATTAATTCACATGATCCAAGGATTGCATAAATAGAAAGGCATTGTAGCAGGAAGGAAAACTTTTTCAATTAATTTTTCTCTGTAAAAAAACACAAATACCAAAAGAGAAGAATTAAGAATGTCAGCCATGATTGTACTTGTATTGATGAAAACGACGAATGAAGTCAACTTTACTTTGTGGATGTAAGAATCTAAAGATCTGAACCATGTATATCTTTGCGTCATTTTTTACTGCTTTTATTTTGCCTCTTTCAACATGAATCATTTAGCGAGAAGTTCATATTATTGTTTTATTTATGCAAAGTAGTAAGCAATCCTAGTATTTTCCTCATATATGTAAAAATATTCAGCATTATGTATACTACAGTCAAGTGTAGTGTGACAAAATATCTCACCAACAGATGGAGTGGATGAGAATTGGAGAGAGATGAAGAATCAAGTTTGCCTGAGAAGTATTCATGAGGGTGTTTGCGCCAAAATTGGCCACAAACCCCAATTTTCGTGAAAGCACCAGTGTATGAACACAAATCAACAATATATCATCACAGATCTCAGATCTAAGTAATATAGAGGAGAAAAAGTGAAGAATAATAAACTTAAAACGGAAAGAAGTAGACAGAGACACAAGAATTTAGAGTGGTTCGGCGTATCGCCTACGTTCACTATGAAGTTGTTAGCTTTATTGATCTTTCTTTGAAGATTACAAGTGGATTCAGTAAGTTACAGCAGATGATTATGATTTACAGCAGTAAATCTCGTTGGTAGCGGCAGCAATGGAGTCTAGATCTGGATCTGGCGGAGTCTGGACATTGGAGATCTCAAAGAAGAAGAACCCCTTTTCTGTTGGCTTTGTGGGTCTATTTATAGATGTAGGAAGCTGATATTCCGCTCAGATCTAGGGAGACCATCTCTGGCACGTGACCAGACCCGCACGCCCAAGCCCGTGAAGTTTCGGTCTGATCCGTGATCGATACGAACAGATTTTGTATCGATCAAGATTTCATCCAATGGAGTCAAAATTTGGCGTGGACATTCTTTAGCATGCACGTAGTCTCCTGTGAAAATTTCATAGCATTTGGACTTGTAGATTAGGAGATATGATCGATATGAATTGGGATTCTCGGTAGGCTGTTTGGTTCGACTCGCTTTTGTTTCGACTCGATTTTCATTCGACTCGGTTTTGTTTGACTCGGTGACGTGGCGCTAACTTGTATTGACCGATGTGCTTTGCTCTACATCGATGAACACGAAGTAGAAGTCTTCAGATGGATGCGAAGTCGACGAAGTGGAGCGAGTCGAAGAATGGCTCGAGACGGAGCGAGTCGAAGTGAGCACTGATTGAGCGAGTCGAAGTGTGTGTTGGTCGAGCGAGTCGAAGTGTGCATTGATTGAGCAAGTCGAAGTGGAGTGTCCTGAGGGATTCGAACAAAGGCTCCGTGATGGACACGAAGTGGTCATTGTTCGATCGATTCGAACAGTGGCTTTTCCAATGGAGTCGAACTCGATGGAGTCGAACAGTGGTTCGAGCGGAGCGAGTCGAAGAAGACTTTTCTGAGGGATGCGAGCTGAGCGAGTCGAAGCAGGCTTCCCAGATGGATTCGAACGGAGCGAGTCGAAGTGGGCATTTCCAAGGGAAGCGAACTGAGCGAGTCGAAGAAGGCTGTCTCTAATCAACTTTGCATCGGTTGTAACTTGAGCATACGAACTCGGATTGACTTGAGATTTGGAACGTTGACCTTCATAACTTAGCTTGTCATGTTATATTAATTTAAGCTCGATCCGGACTCGGACAAAATTCGTCGATATCCATAGTGAGCCTGTGTATAACCGATCTCTGGGGTGGATCGTCATTGGTTTACTAGTCAATCCCTTGGTGTCACGGCCTTGCCAAAAGGCGGGATAACAAAGGGTAACAATGCATTTTCTTTTCGAGAAATTAAAAATAGGGATCGGACGTAAACAGTTTAATGAACATGGTTTTTATTTATTTTATTTAATTGGTATTTTTTGTATACAATACACATGATATGGCATACTTTTTTGACCGAATGTTAAAATACCCACATCTTCACCGCTTTGCACCATGGCTTGTGCTGTAGACTTCATCTTCACCATGTCTACGATGAATCCTTTTATTGAACTACCTTTTCAATTTTCATTGTTTCAGGACTCGTGACTAGAAAAATGAAATAATCGAGATTATAAAAGTTAACAACATATATAAACCAACCGTTTACCTATATTATAGCGAATGAGAGTTACCAAAGTGGCACAAGATGTTGAAAAGATAAGCATGATTGGACCAAACATAAAGCTCATGGGCTTTGAGAACCAAATGAGAACATGCACTGAGAAAAAATCATGTCGAATTTTAGTTCAGATGCCAGACCTAGTCCAAAATAACTTTTGCATGTTTGAGGTTTCAGACAAAACTCAAGTTTTGGCCATTTCAGTTTGGTTTCAGTAGGTTATGAAACTACCACACTTTTTGGTTTCGATCTGTGAACTATTAAACCAGCATATGAGGCTCTGTAACATCGAAATTTTGATTGTTTTCAAACCCGAGGCTTCAGTTTTGGAATTTTGAAGGACCAACAATCATGAAACCAAATCTTTGTATGTACAAACGTTTACTTTCATAGCGGTGATGTGGAACTATATAACTATTTTTACATTTCATTTTTTGGTGCTTCTCTTTTACTGCTAAATTTGTTTATCTCTACATTTTATTGAAATGTTTACGTATCTATGTATATCTTTTATTGGTGGTTTTATTGTGCATGTGCAAAATCATAGGTCCATTATTATTTTCACGTAATTAAAATGAAAGTAATTTAAACGATCGGGTTGAGTACAATACAATTGTAAACAAATATTCATTCCAATTTTATTATATACATAGTATTGCATTTAAAAAAATAAAGTTTTCTACTTGAAACAATTTATTATATGGCATCTTTAAACTGGATAAATGTAAAAAAAATATAAAATAAAAGGACAGACACAATTACCATTGGTTAAATAAAATTCATTTACAAACATTGTTCAAAAAAGAGGTATTTGAAACATTGATAAACAAAACCTCACCAACACACCAATATTTAACTATTACCCCCTCCTGTTTGTACTAAGAGTAGGGATATTTCTTTTACATATATTTCTATGCATTATGCTTCTTTGTTGGGGTACACATGCATGAGTGTGTGTATCATAGTTATGAAATGAGTGCTAAGGAGCATGCCATGGCGCAAGACGCTACGGCAACTATACCTTTTCACCCTGAGGCACCACGCACAAAGGCACATAAGGCGCACAATGCAAAAAAACACATTTTTTGTTTTTTTTTTGCATAGGGATTGGTACTTATAGTATGATTGTGCTTATAGTATTATTATTCTTCTTCTTATTATTATTATTATTATTGTTATCAGTATTATTGTTATACTTTGCATGTTCTAACAGATAGTTTTTTCTACAATTTTTTTGTTTGAAGACAAGAATATGTTGTAATTGACATGAAAAATCTAATTCTTTTTATGTACTATTCTCAAAGCAAGTTGTAACATAAAATCTATCCTACATATATACGAATCAGATTCAGATTTTTAGTTTATCGGTAATATGTATTATTATATTGGATTTTGGCTTTTACAAAGATTTTTTTTACTTGAAATTCTTTGCTTGCGACATTATGTTTAATGATGTTTTTACGAAATGGTTAAAAATATACTTTGTGGTATGCATTTTTGGTAAAATAAATATTAATTATACTGAATTCAAATAATTGTTATGTATAATAAATTTATGTTTTTTTCTAAACACGCAAATAAATCAAAAAGATGTGCGCCTTTCGTCGCGCGTTAAGGATTCAGAAAGGTTTTGTGTCATTTTGCGTCTTGCACCGTTTATATATGTGGAGGAGCGTTCAATGGCACCCCTATTTTGCAGCACCCCTATAGTTTCGTGGTTTCCACCACACATTTCGATTTAAATAATAGTATGATGTGGAAGAGAAAGAAACAACTATTATTTAAATTGGAATGTGCAGTGGAAATCAGAGGGACGCGCACACCCACACATATTACCATATGTATTATATATTACATACATAACATGTCATAGTGATGTGTTTAAATCTTGATCCTTGCAGATACTGTGTTTTCTGATATTTTGAAGCCATTAAGCAATCAACATTCTAAGTTAGTGAATTTTGCATTCGGACCATGAAACTTAGAGCCAGCGTTCTCTAAAGTAACATATATTTATTTTTGAAATCACGTTCTCTATATAAACTACCAAATAAAGAACACATTTGCACCCTAGTCACATGACAGAATATGCAGTGGGAGAATGAATTACCTGATGCATAAAAGTGCGAAACAACTCATTTTCCTTTCTCACTCTCTGTACAAACTTCTTTGGTGCAATAACACCTGTTTTCTTCTTTTGAGAACTTATCTGAGAGAGGGTAAATTTTGAACAATCAATCATTTATAGTAAGAGTGTATCATGTACATCATTCGCAATGCTTTAAACCAAATTTTACTTAATTTGCTATCAGACAGTCTAGTTCAACACTTGGATGTTATCTACTGCTGAACATTTTATTCCAATTTCACACTTATCTTAAGCATCTAAGAATTGCCTACTTTAAGGCATGAATGGAAATATGTTAAAATGGTATAAATATATAATTCCTGTGTTGATTATTAACATAATATTATGAGTGCAACAGCTCAGTGTTATATTGCATACCTGGGTGAATAAATCAGCCAAGCATGTTAAGAGGTTTTCTTCGGTATCTCTCACTCCCACGTTTTTATTATTTACATGGTACTCTAATAGCTTTTCCCGGAAAGGTACAAGAAAGTAAAGTGCCTACAAAAAAGAAAAGAATCATGTTCAATACATTAACAAAATTGTAATAGAAAGCCTGCAAGTCTAACGCTATCTGCCTTTTAGAAGAATTTCAATAAGATTATAACTACATTTTGTATATTTTAACTACTCAAAGTAGTATACTATATCATTCATGGGTTCATTAACTCATCTCTTTGTATGTAGATATATTGAACAACTTATACATATGATTATTGGCTTGTAACTTCCCATTTAAATATAATATTTCTAGGATATGCAAGATTGCTTTTCTTAACTGTTGAACCCATATTACTAATTAGTTTTAGAAGACGGTATTTGAAATATTTCCAATAATGGTTAAGAAGTGCAACCTTACCTCGCGTTTTTCATTGCAAGTATAACCACATACCAGCATTGCTTTTTGCCTCCTCGGAATATAAAAGTATCCAATTTTATTCCTTTTTCAAACTTGATATTTACAAATACCAACAAAAGTTAAGCTACAAAATAATATAATTCAACTTCTGCTAAGTGAAATCACAGGCAGCACTAAAAAAGTAAGTAGTACATTGTAGCATGACATATGTAATTTTTCAAATAGTTTCTGCTTATTATAACACAGACTCTATAATACATAACCATCTTGCTTGAACGAAATTAACATAATCCAGAACGATATCGTTCATCAAACTCTGATTTAGGCAACAAAATACAATATTTCAACTCAAAGCCAAATTAATCTAACCTGGAGAACGCTATTAGCATAGCAAGTGTTCCCAAAATTCTCGAGGCCAAAATATCTCTCGCCTTCGGGGAATTGCTCGCCGATCTTTGAGCCTGCGGCTCCCATTCCTAACCCTAATTTTAGCCCTAATTCCTAAATTTTGGCTCCAGCGCTGTACCAATTTTGCATAACATAAATTTGAAAATTTAATGTTAGAGCATCTTTAACCACCATTTCTCTAATGCTAATGGAACTTACAGTTTTAAGATACACCGTGAAATACAACGTGAAGTATTATGTCTAAATTAATATATTAGGGATAATTTTTTAATTAGACCAATTTTAAAAACTAATTCAGTTTTATAACTTATTAAAAAATAGACCATTTTGTATCACATGAGCGACACGCGTATTGACGGCATTTCAAATGCCGCCGGTACATTCTTTGTTTTAGAAAATAGTTTGCGGCATTTGAGATGTCATCGGTATGTGACATTTGAAATGTCGTCAGTACATATAGCGCTGATATAGCACAAAGTAGTCTATTTTTGTAATAAGTTATAAAACTGGCCTAAATTCGTAATTAGCTTTTAAAATTGGCCTAAATTAAAAAAATCCTAAATATTATATAAATTACTTAATTATCTACCAATAAGAAAATGACATGTGTGCGAAAAATCATTTTTTACATTTGCATTGGAGAAAAACGATAAATATCATTGTCATGTATGGAAATATTGAATTAACATTGTCTATATCTATTGGCACGTATGTTTTATATGATATTATTTATCAAATGAATTGGAGATGCTCATGGAGCACCTCCGATCATATTTAAAGTTAATGGCATTATTTGTCAAGTGCAATATCTATTTCTAGACATTGCACTTAACAACGTGAATCCAATAAAATAATTATTTAACATATTAGTTTTACTTATTTATAATTTTATTTATAAGATAAGCTAAAATATTTCTTCAAATACATTTGCATTTAAAATAATTTCTTAATCTCAATACAATGTTAAAAAAACTCTTCGTATTTGTTTCAGATTGCCAAATACTCATTGCCATGTAGATTTTTTTGGAAATTACATTGTGGTATCGTCCACGGCCAAAAAAATGGATGGTTTAGGTTGGATCGCGTCCGACTCAGACGCGTCAGGGGTGGTGCCTATCCGTTTGCACTGTTTGGCTGAACGGTTGAAAACGAACGGTTGGTATCCGAGGTGTCGGACGTCGCCCCTTTTTCCAACGGTCATCCCTTCCCCTTCTTTGTATTTCATTCTCCTTCATTTCTCTTCACCAAACAACACTTCTTTTCCTTCGGTTCGAAAATTCAATCATTTTTTGTCGATTCTACGTCACTTTTGGAGGTAAATGTCATCAAATTTGTGTTTTTCATACTAACATCTTATAGAGTTAGGGGAATACCTTAGGGATAATTCTATAATTTATTATAAATTATTAATTTTATAATAAAATCTTGTTTGAAATAAAAGGTGTTTTTCTTTTCATTATATACTTGTCATGTTGTGATATGTTAATTAATTATATAATTTAAGTATATTAAACATAAAATCCTTAAATGATATACTGTATGATAGTAATTATAATGTATTATAATCATAAAAAATTTATCACCATAAAATAACAGTTTGTTTTAAATATTCTTGGTCAAGAGCTTTGAGACGGCATATCAATACATCCATTGAGATTAGAGTATGTAACGCTCTTCAAATGTTGGGTAATGTATTACTCGTGGCTGTTGGGGACACCAAGGGGTTACGTATTGATAGTTATTGGATAACTATGGAACGACTCACTCGAGAATTTTATGTTGGTTAATATATTTACGGTCAAACAGAGAATCTCGAGTGACGATATTACATAGTAATAGAGTTGGGGTATACCCTAGTGGTAATTATGTAATTGTTACATATGTCTAACTCGATAACTAACCTTATTCGAAATAAAAGGTGCTTTCTTTTTATTATATACTAGATATAATGTGTTATATTAATTAATTAATTTAATTAAAAGTATGTTGAAATTCATAAACGATATGCTTTATGATAGTAGTTACAATGTGTTTTAATCGTCAGTGGTGTATCGCAATAAAATAAACATATTGTTTTAAATATTCATGGTCAGGATGTATCGAGACCGGATGCCAATACATCTGTTGGGACTAGAGTACGTAACGTTCTCCAAATGTGGGATAGTGTATTACTCATGGCTATTGGATGTATCAAGGGGTTACGTACTGATGGTTATTGGATAACTATGAAATGACTCACTCGATAGTTCTATATTAGTTAATATAACTAGTGTTAAACATAAAATATCGATGTGACAATATTACTTAATTCTCTTGACTTGAGAATACGATCGAGCTTCAATGTGGAAACTTCACTTTGATTATAGTTAAATTGTAGCACGACGTCCATCGAATGACTATAGTTGGGTCGAGTGGAAGCATTGGAAGTGAGTATTCAAGAGAGAATTCATCTTCTCAGTTATATAGTAGTATCACAGTCAACTGAAATCAACTCAAAGTCAAAGTCTCTAGTCATAGCATTTCAGTTAATAATAATTCTTAGTATTGAACCAAGGACTTATGTTTGGACTATAAAGTTGAATATTGATGGTATTGGAATTTGGAACATTGCCAAATTCCATAAGTCCTAATATAATATAGTTTTGGCGAATGGAATTGGTATAAATAATTGTCATTATCGGGTTACGCTTAAATAAAGCAAATTGGATTTTATCGAAGCTATGTAACCGATAAATTTGGCTATAATGTCACACTGCCTGTAATGTGTAAACGTTAGTATTTAGATTGTTCGTATTAATCGCTGATTGAATCTACACCTAAGAGTCACACAACTGAAATGTTGAATACTCCTACTACTACCTGATTTAATTAATTATAATTGTTACAAATTAATTAATATTTATGAAATATTTATTATAAAATTTTATTTTATTTGTGTTGATCAGTGTTAAATAGTGTGTATGTAATAATTATAAACATACATATCAATATACGATATCAATGTGCATTTGAATTAGATTTAACTTTTTTTTTATTGATCAAGCTTTAGGTGATGTTGAGGCCCGTAAGGGAGCCTATCATGGTCGGCTTTAGTTGTGTTCATTTATATTTATATATATCATTTATCCTGTAATTATCCCATCATTAGTTGTATGTATACCATCAAGAATCGATATACATTAGTGCCATTGACAATAGATGTAAATGTTTGTTTATATACGTGTTGATTTTAGAAAAATACACATGTATATTGATATATCATTAATGAACTAAAAAAAATTCATTTTGTATATTCTAATTTTTTAACAAGTTTGATTTTAAAATATACATATATACATATTATATTTTTAATATACATGTAAATTTTATCAATACACATAATATGATTTCAAACTAAAAAAAATAAAAAAAAATGAGTCGCGTGTGTGTCTATACACACACACATATTATATAATTTATTTAAACATAAAACCTAAGTTTTACAATATTACATATCTATAATATATGTAAATGTTTATTTAATATAATTTGTACATGTTTTGAAATTGCTTTCAAATACACACACACACACACACACACACACATATATATATATATATATATGAACGATTCCCATGCGGAAATCAATATCAAACAATTTTTAAACAACTAGATTTAAATAAAAAATTATTATTATTTTGGCCGAATGTGCGTGTGTGTATAATCATACATTTATACCAGAATATATTTCGTATATATATATATATATATTGATTTATATATATATATATATATCTATATCTATAGATTTCTTAATATTAATTTAATATGTGTTTATATGAGAATGTGTGTGTGTATTAAAAAAATTTATTTTTTCAAGGTTTCGAAATATACATAATATATATATATATATATATATATTTAAAATTAATATACTAATTTGAATTTGAATTGTTAGATATTTACTGTGCAAATCTAGATCTAGCATTTGAATTTTAAATTTGAATTTACAATTATTTGTATTAAGCAATCACAACATATTATAATGTTAACATACACATACATAAACGAATACATATATATTTATATTTAAATAAACTTTTATATTTTACACGTATTATTTTATAATATACACGCACATAGATTTTTTTTTGAATATTCTCAAGAGAACCCGACGGAACGGTAAACTCATGAGAGAAATTAAGTTGTGCCCATCTACTTCAACTCATGGCACCTATAACCCCCGTGTACTATTTTCTATGAGAAGTGTGTGCAAGGCAGGGCTCAAACCTTTGTATGTTACCTAACATAGGCACCCCATTTCCATTGCGCCACACCTGTGGACATAGACATACACACACGTACATGCATACATATTAAACGACAAATATGTATATGAAGGGCTAATATGTTTATTGCGGTGTAAATCCCAACATCTATACATGGGCATGTTAAAACATGTACAGCTTTTATGTTGCACATACACACGTAGGTTGAAAGTCTTGTGGATCGTATATTATCTAGCTTGTGTATAATATGCAAGTGTATGAGCTAATGCTATAGTAGACAATAAATAGTAAAGTATAAAAAGCGTGCAAACCAGAGGTTTTATACTGGTTTGGACCTCCAGTCCTACGTCCAGTCCAGAGGTATTTCCTTTAACCAAATTACCCTCGCGTCGCCCGGAGGAATAGGCTGATACAAAAGTATATCTTTGACAATCTTATGTTCCAAATAACACGGCTTTTGATTTATATACAAATCTTCCTATAATCTCCTTTGAGTATGTGAATATGAATGCTTTGAGTTGTAGGAAGTGGTTTAACCAAAATTATATTTTGCTTACAATAGATTGAGAGTATGTGAACAATATATACGCAAGAAGGTGTTTGGAAATCAAGAGAGGAAAGAGTATATTAATTCAAGTTAGTTGATTTCTACTTCTCAATCAAAGTAGCATCTATAGATTCAAAAAGGTGCAGATGAAAAGTTGTTACTTTTTGAGAAAGTCTATTCACTTTAATGGCTGCAACCTTTCATTGAAAGGTGATTTCTTTTTGTTTCAAATAGAAGTGTCTTTTCAAAATTGACAGTTTTTGCATATGACAGACGTCTGTGGTAAAACCTCAAACGTCCGTGACTTCAAAAAAATTTAACCCGAGAATTGTCATAGACGTTTGTGGTTTTATCTCAGACGTCTATGGGGTGTAAAATCAGTTTTTCAACTTAATTTTGATGCATATGAAATTGTGTGTGATCGTGTATGCATATATACTCAAGAAGACCTTAACAATATTTTATCTAGGACTCTTTTACAGTAGAATAACCTTACTAACAATAGTATGGTTGATAGATCTTCGTATCTCTTTGAGTCTCAATGTCTTCGAGCATGGTGTCTTCTTGTATCATATACCTATAATCTTGATAAATTGTGTGTGTGTGTGTATGATTGTGTAGTTGTTATCATTGAAACATAAACTGGAGGTTCTAACAATCTCCCCCTTTTTGATGTTGATAACTATACAATCAAAAATCAACTATACAATCAAAAATGGAAGTATTATTATGTTTGTCTCCCCCTATGTATATGCATAAATTTCTCCCCCTTTATCATTATCAAAATGGAGGGAAAGGATATAAGATACAGAGATATTAAATAGACATAGCATGTTATACATTAAGATCATGGAAAATCAAATACGGAAGTTCAAATAAAATTAGAGACAATTTAGTAGAAGTTGTAAACAGTGAAACAAACAAGCATAAGAATAGAAATTGCAAAATAAAAGAAAACTCTAATTGTACTGATTTTGTGAGTAAGATAAGCCCCCATAGTTCTCGTAGTAATCTCAACAAGAAGATAGATCCTGCTCGTATGTGCCCGGTCATTGTGTTTGGTCATTGTACTCCTCATCTTCTTAATTGCATCCCTATGCCACTTATCTTGGTTTATTACATATAATATTTCCATTTTCGTCTACTTTGTTTTTAAAAACCCATTTTATTCCAATACCGATAGATCGTTTGGCTTTGGTACTAGTTCCCAAACATTATTTCGTTCAAATTGATTAAGTTCTTCTTGCATTGCTAAAATCCAGAAATCATCATTTGATGCTTCTTTGTAATTTTTTGGTTCAAAATTAGATATAAATTCCACACTACTCATTTGATTTATTTGTCTTCTAGTCGAAACTTTGTTATCTAGATTCCCAATTATGTTATCAATAGGATGATCTTTTAAAATAGCGTGGTGATTTCAAATCAATGTTATTTTGATTTTCATTATTATTTTCAATCATAATTTCAATGGCTTTATTTTGATTAGTGTCAAAAATTTCTTCGTCGTCTTTATTTATATTTTTAAAGTTTTCATCAAACGAGACATAAAGACTTTTCTCTATAACATTTGTTCATTTGTTAAAAAATTATGTATGCTTTACTTTGATCGGAATATCCAACAAAAATCCCTTCATCGGCTTTTGAATCGAATTTACCAAGATTATCTTTTGTATTTAGAATAAAGCGTTTTTATCCAAATATTCGAAAATATGATATTTTGGTTTCTTTTTGTAGAACATTTCATAACATGTATTTTTAGTCATAGGTCTAAGAGTTACACGATTTAATACATAACATGCAATAGCAACTGCTTTGCCCAAAAATTCTTTGGTAAGTCATTGCCATTTAGGAGAGTTTGAGCACATTCTTGCAAGGTGCGATTTTTTTCTTTCAACTACTCTGTTTTGTTGTGGTGTTCGTGGAAATGAAAAATTCACTACAACAAAACAGGCTTTTTACAACGGGCAATGCCCGTTGTAATATGTGTTCCACAACGGGCAGCGGACCGTTGTAATAGGCGATGTTGTAATAGGTTATCCATATTTTACAACGGGCAGTTAATGTTGTAAAGACCGTTGTAGTAAACTTTTTTACAACGGTCGCCGACCGTTGTAATAGACTGTAATACAAGCTTCTTTGCCCGTTGTGAAAATGATTTTTACAACGGTTATTGACCGTTGTAATAGAGTATAATACAACGCGCTTTGACCGTTGCAGAAAAAATGCAAATTAAAAAAATTTACAGCAACGTATAGATAGCACATCCATACAAATAATGAATAATTTAACAGTAATAAATATTACGTACAAACAACCAAAATCACATGCAAAAAGACTAAAAGATAGTCATAAAATTCCAACACTCCAAAAAGTCAGATAAGTTTACCTCCCAAATTCATAAAGCATTAATACATAACAGTCGGCTATAAATATCAAGTTCTAAGTACAATCATACTAGACTAAGGATATCAAGTTCCAACATTCAACCCTACAACCAATTAATCATCATTCCTCTTTAAATCCAAATCGTTAATCATCAATCCAATTCAACCACCTCCCATCACGACGGCCTAACCACAATCACCTACAGCAACAATATACTCCTCCTTACTGCTTCAAACCATCAACCATCTCCCCTTCAACAACCGCAATACACCACGACTACATTACTTCCTGCACCCTATAATCACAACAACTCCATCACCACCAGCTTCATCATTCACAAACTTCCATCGCCAACGGTCCATTATTCACCGCAAATCCCCTCAACGACCCAAAATGCAATCGCCATCAGCAATACCATCTGAAATACCTCCAACAGCCTCACTGTAGCCTGAACCACCACCCTCCGCATCCTACCTCTGCATCATTTATTAAATCCACCTATATACTCATGGATCCAATCAGATATTAGCACATATTTAGTACATGTAAAAAAGTATATGGTTTTAAATGTAATTGTGCTTTTTAGTTCGACTTTTTTGCTTTCATTTTATTGACGTTTGCAGATTGCAATTTATAAAGAAGATGATGTAGAAGGTAAGGTATAATGCAGGCAGTACTTATGTGCAGGCTGTTGTACTCAGTGATTAAGTCATGGGTAAGGGCTTGAAGGACTTCGATAAAAGTTGGTTGTATTATTAAATCACACAAAAATTTCTTGTATGGAAAGGGGAACATATAATTGTATTATATGTAACACTAAGCAGCAGTCGATTGATGGTGACCTGTGAATGAATTAATGTAATTAGTCCCTATCTAGTTGTCACACAAAATTTTTCTTTTATGGAATATTTACTAAATGAACAACAGTTATTCGAAGGTTTTAAAGGTGGTTTGATACAGTAAGTAAACAAGAACCAATATTCATATGCAATGGTTGCAAGTGCAGTATTTTTTGTTTTTGAAAATCATTAGTGAAATTTTGATTTATATTACTACTGGAAGAATGACTAGCATTCCTTTTTACATCAACTATTTTTGGACATGAATGTGCATGATGTTACTGAGTAATCACAAATGAGTTAGTAAAACAAATGAATTATTTAAGCAGTATAACTGTTATTTTCGTATAGTACAAAACTTTAAGATGAGATTTACAATGTAGTGAGATATTATACGTACGGCTTTAAAGAATTTGTATATTTTTAATCCTTAGTTCTCCATTCTGGAAAAACCATAGCATATTTAAAGTCAAAAGAGAGATCAAATAGAAAATATACTGCAATGGAAAGAGACATAAGAACAATCGGTTGAAATAAATAGTTGGCAGATGACAAACCGCTTGACCGAGTGCATTGCTAGTTCGAACAAAGTTTAGAATGCAAATAGAACAGAACTAACTAAAGGAAGATAAATTTATAGTTAAATTACAAAATGGGAAACATACAACCTATTTCGCATTTAGCATATGATTCAACCAATTATCCAATGGTATAATCAAGGCACCCAAATTCATGTTTTATCTGTGTCACTTATAGCCTAGTTCAAGCTACATATGACGATGCATTAACATCGTTATATATTTATAGGTTCTTTCAAAAAAACATCCGGAGTCGGTAAATGTCGCAAGAGAGAAACTGACCCATGTCTGTTTCTATTTGTTCAAATGTAAAGCCCAACTCTTACAAGAATCATATATTAGTTTATATTCAGTGGAGATCAACTTATTTCATGAAAAACTATTTTCTATACCTTTCATTTCACATGTCCACTACAAATCCATAAAATTATCAAAAACTGATAAATCAACAAATGATGACCATAGGTGTCGAATTTGGTGTCGATGAATGTGGCTCGATAAGAGAAGTTGATTAGTTCGGAAGACTGATCAAAAGTTCACCTTTGATGATCGAATATAGGCATCACATTTCAGAGTTCTAAATGCATAACACAAGAAACATGTTGCACACAGCACGCTCAACTTAGCATATTGCTTCGCAAAATTTAACGTGTTGACATACAACATAAAGTCTGAGAAAATATGAACCTTGCAGTTATATATAGTTACACTAACAACGGAGAAACAAATTTCATGAGCAGGCAAAAAGTGAAAGTGTGTTTCTTTGACGACAAAAAAACTTTTACATTAGAAAGTTAAAATGACAACAAAAATCAATTCCTCAAAATACTAGTTCACAAGTATGTGGAAAAAAGAGATTAGCCAAATATATTTTTTCAAATTTTAACAACCCAATAAAATTGCTCTTAAATAAATCAAAAACTAACTTTTACAAGTCCTTTATTTTCACACATCCAAAATGACGTTTTTGCTTTTAAAAAGTACATAGTTACATTAAAATGTTTTCCAAATTGGGTCTTAGCTTTAGAGACTCCAAATAAATATATAAAATGAAAAGGCAAGTGCATGTATATAGCATGAAAAATATAGGAATCCAATATATAGCTTATGAAGAGAGAAAATACCGCAGCTCTTAATCATGTAGCTGTCGTTCTAGCTCCACCATGATGAATCTGTGAATATTAAACAAAAAATATTCAAAGAATTTGTACACGAAAGGTTAACTAATCATTTTCACCTATGATGCTGGTAAATGCAAGAATTATCTTAAATAGGAAAATCAGTAAAATATCCATTCAGGGGGTTAAAAGCAGATATAGCAGCTTATGATAGCTACTGTCCCATCTGCTTAAAAGTTTTAATCCTACCACTCCGTCAAAACTTAAAAGGCAAATAAATAAATAAAATATACAAAAGTAAATCAAAAACTCATTATTCACTGGCTCCAGATCTATCAGGTAAATATAACATTAAGCCACTCACTACTGCTATACATTGAGGAAATAGCCAGTCATGAGGGCAATCGTCAATGAGATAGACATATTCAGGAACCTCGGAATCTGATAATAAGAATATGACAGATTAGGATGCAAACTGGAAAAGAAAATCAAAGTTTTCCTTCAACATAGCACTGTCTTACTGGTATGTTAATTTTACAATGCCTG
The DNA here is from genome assembly GCA_030737815.1 of Allium fistulosum. Taxonomy (NCBI): domain Eukaryota; kingdom Viridiplantae; phylum Streptophyta; class Magnoliopsida; order Asparagales; family Amaryllidaceae; genus Allium; species Allium fistulosum. The sequence goes on along the minus strand of CM060901.1, from coordinate 1,079,276,772 downwards.
TCTCAAATTGTCGAAGTAAAGAAGTACTTACCCAGTCCAAGATCTCCCCAGCCCCGACCAATTATTCCTCTTTGACCTGTTTCTTCCAGTGCCTCAAGAATAATGCTCATCGCCAATACCCATATATTCCCAGATTGCACTTTTCTGTACTCGCATATTCAATACCAATACCCATATATCACCAATACCAATACCCTACAAGAAACTTTTTTGCATATTCAATGGCTAAGCTTATATTTATAAACCATAAGCTAAATGATAATAATTCTAATCAGAAGATACAAATTGGCAAGCATAAACGTAAATTCAATCAGAGGTAATCAAAAGGTGTCATCTAGATCAAAACAAAAACCTATAAATCTATATAGTTCTGTAGAAATAATGTAAGATTAACCAGACCAAGATCATTATTAAAATCGAAAACCCTAATTTGATGAATTGAATTTCCAAAGAACAAACTCAACCCTAAAGGCGTTGCTTTTACCAAATAAAACTACTCGACATGTGAAATTGGAATGGAACGTTGGTATTTAAATAGCGACCTATGACTAGAAATTAAGTACCTCGGCAGCTAGATACTCGAGCACCGCAGCATATAGACAATAGCTCCGGTGCCGACTCTCTCAGCGTATTTTCCTGCCTTCAGAAATCTGGCGATTCTTCCAACTGGAAACTAAAGCCCTGCTATTGACGATCTAGAGACCGATTTCGGAGATGAAGTTGCAAAATGACTTGGAATCGGCCGATTTGGAATCTGAAGTTGCGAAGCGATTTGGATTGGGGAACTAGGTTTTCCTACTTTTATTTTACTAACGAAAGGGCCGGTTAAAGAAGCGAGATGCATGTTCTATTACTCACTACCCGTTGTAAAAAGGGGTTGTATAGGGCATCTGTTACAATGGTCCTGAATGGACCGTTGTAATAGCCTTATATTACAACGGGCACCAAATGCCCGTTGTAAAAAGGGTGTTGTATAGGCATCTATTACAACAGTCATGAATGGACCGTTGTAATAGCCTTCTATTACAACGGGCAGCAAATGCCCGTTGTAAAAAGGCCGTTGTAATAGGGAATTTTTGTTGTAGTGATTATGGCTAATTCCCTTTTTATTACAAAAGTTTGTAAATAATTCATTTTCAAATTCTCCACCGTGATCACTTCTTATACTTCTGATTTTTAAATCCATTGGAGTCTTAATTCGTTTAGCCAAATTTTTAAACATTTCGAATGTATCACTTTTATATTTTAAAAATAATATCCAAGTATATCTTGAAAAATCGCCTATAATTACAAAAATATATTTATTGTGATTTATCGAACGTACTTGAGTTGGACCAAATAAGTCCAAATGAAGTAATTCAAGAGGTTATTTAGTACAGATTTCCTTTTTAGACTTAAATGAGCTTTTCTTTAATTTTCCAAGTTGACATGCATCGTATTGATTTTTAACTTTGAAATTTATTTTGGGTAATCCTCTTACCAAATTGTTTTTAGCTAATTTTATTATATATTTGAAATTTATGTGACGAAATCTTTTATGCCATATCCATGGATCATCATGATTTGCGGTTAAGCATAAATCATTATTATGATTAATATTCACATTTAGAATATAAATATTTCGATTTCTTGTTCCTTCAAATATTAAAATTTTATTTTGATTAAAGATATTGCATTTATCCTTTTCAAAATCGATTCTAAATCCCTTATCGCATAATTGGTTTATACTAAGTAAATTATGTTTTAAGTTTTTAACTAATAATACATTTGAAATAATAGGAGAAGTAGATATACCGGCATTGATGACGTTCCAATCCCAATAAGATATCCTATGGAATTATCCCCAAAAGTGACCGTGCCACCTTCCATGTAAGTGATGTTTGATAGCATGTGTGCATTTTCCATCATATGTTTGGAGCATCTACTATCGGGTATCCATTTCTCCTTATTATTAATTTTTTTTTGGGTACTTGCAAAATAATAAAATGTCTTAATTGGTACCCATTTCCTACGTTAGGGTCTTATGTGTTAGTAGGAGAAGGTAGCCATACCTATGAGGGTTTGGAACCATTAGAGATGTAATTTTCATTATGAACTATATCTTTTAAATATACTTATATGTGTTTTTGTCTAATCAATTTGTTATTTGTTTTAAGAATCCATATTTTAATCATTTTTGTTTCCTTATTTTCATATTTAGATTTTGTTTTTCTAAAATTTGTATATATTGTACTATGCTTCTTAAATCCTTGATTATTATATATTCAAAACCAAATTAGTTCTTGAATGTTTATGATTTTTTCTGTTAAATCCCAATCCCTTCCTATTTCCTGATGGTTTTGAAATCTTTATCAAAATTTCTAGATTTTGCTTTCATTTATTAAATTTTGGAACATTGTTAGTAATTTTATCTAATTTATATCTGAGATCAGAAATTTCTATATTAGCTAATTCTAAATTTTGTTTCAATTCATACTTTTCTTTTTCAAGTTTATAATTATCTATTTTGTTATTCTCTATATCATGTATTAAAGTAACATTTTAAGATGATAATTTTCACATTCTTTTTGTGCTAATTCTAATTCTTCTTCTAAAATAGTTTTCTCATCTTTTAACAATTCAATTTCCAATTCAGCTCTATTTAATTTTTCCACATTTTCTTTATTTAATTTTTTAAATTCTTTATACTTGTCATCTAATTCTATACTAATTTCAAGAATTTCATCATATGTTAATTCAGGACGTACCTCATCTGTGCTAGCCATAAAGCAAACATTTACTTGTTCTGAGTCACTGTCGCTATCGGATGAAGAGGAAGAGTTGGAATCATCACAAGTTACTTGAAATACTCTTCTCTTTTTCTTGAAATTTTCGAATTTGTTTTTCTTTTTATCATTGTTGAGTAGTGGACAGTCTTTCTTCATATGGCCAAATTTATCATACCCGAAGCATTTCATTGATGTTTGATTTGAGGAATTTGTGTTGCTGTTGTTTTGAAATTTCGTCATCGTTTTGAACTTGTTATGATTTTTGGCGATGAAAACAATCTCATCTTCTTCCAAGTCAGAGTTGTCATTATTTGCCTGAAATGCGATGTTTTTCCTTTCTTGATTTTGTTCTTTTCTTGCCTGTAAATTAGCTTCGTACGACATTAGATTTTCTATTAACTCTCCGAATTTGAGTTGGAAAAGATCGTTAGCTTCTTCGATGACTAAAACTTTTCTTTCCCATTCATTTGTGAGAGAGTTCAAAATTCATGTGACTAAATCAAAATCAGTGAATTTAACTCTTAGTGCCATAAGATCGTGTTGTATAGTTTGAAATCTAGCATACATGTCAATAATTGATTCATTTGATTTCATTTTAAAAGATGAAAATTGATTTTGTAGAATATAAATTTTTGTTTGCTTAACTTTGTTTGTGCCTTCATGGGTAATTTGTAATGTAAGCCATATTTCATAAGCAGTAGTGCAAAGCATGACTCGTGAAAATTCATTTTTATCGAGCGGGCAAAATAATTTTATAGCTTTGGCATTGTTAGATGCCTCTGCTTTTTGTGCATCGGTCCATGTGCCAATATCGGTGTCTGGTGCTTCATATTTAATTTGAGTTGCTAGCCATATTTCTAATCCATTTGCTTCCATAAAAATTAGCATGCGTGTTGACCAATAAGCATAATTAGAACCAGTAAATAGTAGAGGATGAGCAGTTGATTGACCTTCTTGAAATGTACTTACCATTTTAATGATTTCAGTTACGTGTTACTGTAGATTAAAATAACCTTGCTCTGATATAAAATGAAACTCCTGTGGATTGTATATTATCTTACTTGGTATAATATGCAAGTATATGAGCTAATGCTATAGTAGACAATAAATAGTAAAGTATAAAAATTGTACAAACCAAAGTTTTTATACCAGTTTGGACCTCCTGTCCTACGCCCTGTCCCGAAGCTCCCCTTTGGTATTTTCTTTAACCAAATTACCCTCGCTTCGCCGGAGGAATAGGCTAATACAAAAGTATATCTCTGATAATCTTGTGTTCCAAATAACACAGTTTTTGACTTGTAGTACAAATCTTCCTATGATCTCCTTTGAGTATGTGAATATGAATGCTTTGAGTTGTAGGAAGTGGTTTAACCAAAATTATATTTTGGTTATAATAGATTGAGAGTATGTGAACAATGTATACGCAAGAAGGTGTTTAGAAATCAAGAGAGGAAAGAATAGATTAATTCAAGTTAGTTGATTTCTACTTCTTAATCAAAGTAGTATTTATAGATTCAAAAGGTGCAGATGAAGAGTTGTTACTATTTGAGAAAGTCTATTCACTTTAATGGCTGCAACCTTTCATTGAAAGGTGATTTCTTTTTGTTTCAAACAGAAGTGTCTTTTCAAAATTGATAGTTTTTGCATATGACAGACGTCTGTGGTAAAACCTCAGATGTCTATGACTTCAGAAAATTTTAACCCGAGAATTATCATAGACGTCTGTGGTTTTATCTCAAACGTCCGTGAGGTGTAAAATTAGTTTTTCAACTTAATTTTGATGCATATGAAATTGTGTGTGATCGTGTATGCATATATACTCAAGGAGACCTTAACAGTATTTTATCTAGGACTCTTTTACAATAGAATAACCTTACTAACAGTAGTATGGTTGATAGATCTTCGTATCTCTTTAAGTCTCAATATCTTCGAGCATGGTGTCTTCTTGTAGCATATACCTGTAATATTGATAAACTGTATATATATATATATGATTGTGTAGTTGTTATCATTGAAACATAAACTTGAGGTTCTAACATATGTGTATATGATACACATATTAATCATAACATTAATAGAATAACACTTTATTATATATTAAATAAAATATTAATTTTATTTAAAATAAATTTAGATAAGATCAAAATAAATTTAGACTTCATAGGCCCAACAAGATCCAAATGAATTTTTTTTTTGAAATTTACCTATTTATCCCATTGCGTGCTAGCCTAGTTCCAACAATGGTATTAGAGCCAAATAACCTACATGGTCTAAATTAGCAGTTTTATGGCTAACTTATTAAAGCCTACCCATATAGTAACATGTCTATAAAAGTAGTAGCTAGGGTTGGGTTTGGATAATCAAGTACTCTGCCCTACCTGGCTACTGGCCTGACCCGAATGGATGAGGTAAACTCAAAGGTTACCCTCAATATAAAGGCCTAAATCGATTTGGGTCTTGGGCTAGTTTTCAAAATCTATTTTGAAATTAAAACAAAAATTTAAATCTAAATGGTTAAATTTAAAATAAATAAAAATAATATTTTAAATTTTATGGTTAAATTTAAAATAAGTAATTATTTCATAAATGTCATAAAATAATTTTGAAAATAAAATAATTATTTTAAAAAATTACTGTTAATTAATTAGATTAAATAAATAAATAAATGTTAATTAATTAAATTAAATAACATATATATATATTGATATATGCAACATTATCTTAAAATGTTAAGGTAATACATAAATATATATAATTTTCGAAATTAATTATACTTAATAAAAAATAATAATTAAATAAATAGATAAATATTAATAAATAAATAATATAATAGACATGTTTATATATTCTGGGAAATAAAATCCAATCAAAATGCAATCTTGACAAAGGGGATTCCCTGTCGCCCTCACTATCCAATTTAGCCATGGATGTTTTCACTAGGATCATAAAGCATTCAATTACTAATGGGGTTCTTAAAGCTGTAGGAAATGAAATTACTAATGATGGTCTTTCAGTTCTTCAATTTGCGGACGATGCCATGCTCTATACTTCTCATTTACCACATAATATCAAAGCTCTTAAATTTATTTTATATAGCTTTGAAATGCTTTCAGGCCTTAGAATTAACTTTGACAAGAGTGCAGTTCTTGTTCTGAATGATATACATAAGGCCGAAAATCTTGTTGCTAACACCCTCAATTGTAAAACCTTAAAATATCCAATAGAATACTTAGGATTTCTGATTATACTAGCCAAATTAAAAAAAGAGGATTGGCAAGTGATTATTGATAAGATTAACGGAAAACTATCCAATTGGAATAGTAGATTTCTTTCCAGAGCTGGCAGAATCACCTTAATTAACTCAGTCCTATCAGCTCTTCTGATCTATTGGATGTCTTACCCTCTCTTTCCTAAACGGGTAATTGACAAAATAGATAAAATTAGAAGAAATTTTCTTTGGAATGGTGACAATTCCTACAGCGGCATTAACTTTCTCGTTAATTAGGAAATTGTATGCAAATCTAAAAAGGAAGGAAGCCTGGAAATCATAAACCTTTATAACCTTGACGTCTCTTTGCTATGAAGATGGCTTTGGAAATTTAACAATTATACTGAAAATTTTATGTGGATAGAAACGATCTCTAGTCAATTTTATGATGGTACGTACAACTTTCATCGTTTATCCCCTAACTCCAGCAACATGTATTCCTTTTGGAAATCCATTCTAAAACTTTCAAATATTTTTAACTTGGGTACTAATAATATAGTTCATTCCAGTAACAACACGACCTTTTGGCACGATAGATGGATTTCTCCTATCTCGCTAAGAGCGGAACTTGATGAGCTTTTTGATATTTGCAACTTTAAAAATGCATTAATCTTCGAGCTATATATGCCAGATAATAACTTTCCATGGAACTTTAGTTTTAACCGTCCCCTTGTAGGTAATACCTTAACTCGATTTGTAACCCTTTGTTCTAAGCCTGAGTTATATTCCATAGACAATTAGAGTGACATTAAAAATTGAGGGTGGGAAATAACAAAATTTACTCATCAACCTCAGTTTACAAATTTTTGGACTTCTTAGGAACTAAATAAGAAATGTTTAAATTAATTTGGAATGCTAATGCTCCACCTAAAGTAAGATGATACATGTGGATAATTATTCACAAGAAATTAAACACAATTGAATTTTAAAGAAAAAACATTTGGTTATAAACAAAAAATGCATTTTCTACAACTCAAATTTAGAAAGCATTACACATTTATATTATGTTTGGCCACTAACTATTCACAACTTGTAAGTACGCTTCATATCTTTTACTTTAACATGGATAACACTAATTTTAACTATGAGCACTACTGGAATGTCTTGAGAAGTCAATATACCAAATGGCATAGAACCCTTTTCGATACCATTTTCACAAACACTTGTTGGTATTTATGGTTTGAAAGGAACTAAAGAATGTTTAACAACACTAACAATCCTACAAATAACCCGACCTATGCTATGGCGTTATTTTGCTATAATTGGTTTGCCAGTCCTAGCTACAGTTTGGCTAAAAGTGTATTTTATAAAGAACTTCTTAAAAAAGTAGAAAGTCACATTAATAATTTAAAGCTAAAAATTCATGGTAAAAGTGCTAGTCACAATTTGGCTTTAAGCACCATCATTATTGACCCAATTACCATGGATTACTTCTTAAACATTCATTCTTTATTAAATAACTAAGATTATGATTATTTCTATCAAAAATTTCTTCTTTCCCACATATATAAATATAAACCTCCTATATACATATATATGTTCTACTCTCATGTATTGTTGAGTGTTTTAAAGGTATAGAGGGTTGTTAAGGCTTGATATATCCAGAGAGATGTGGATGCAAAGCTAATAGAATGAGCTTGGATTGTCTTCTTGATTTATTTCACAAAAGACTTTCCTAGTCCTACTCACATTTCGGGTACTTCCTTTGAATCTTTCTTTTTCCTAGTTATTTTCCAATTTTTAATTTATCTTATTATTTTGGGTAGGATTTTTTTGCCTTTTCTTTTCTTTATAAGGGGGTTTTGCTACCTTCCAAGCTTGTTCGCAACACCTACTTAAGTATGGAATAAAATTACATGAGTGCTCTCTTTCTTGAGCGGATCACTCATTTTACTCAAAAAATAACACATATATATAAGATATATGTGTATAACTATAAATGTTATAATAAACATATTCAATATAAAATGTTTTAGTTGAATAATATAAAATTAATTAAATTTTAAGTAATTAAATTAATTAAATAAGATTTAATTAATATAATGTTATACATAAGAGTGTTATATAAGTTAATTAAATTATAAAGTTATATAATAATTAAAACTTATATAATATGATTATATAAATTAAAGGTGGAATGGTAAGAAACCTAAATAGACTTAAGGGATAAATAATAGTACACATACCATGATTTCTGATGTGTTTGACGCTTGAATCACAAGAGTATTTCACATGAAATGCATTATTCCATAAGTTCTCAATTAAATATATATTAAAGTTTATGAATCTTTAATATAAGAGTTGTCATCTACCATTTATATATTAATAAATTACTTACACACTCTTTGGTTGTTGAGCAAACTCAAGCTAAGGATGTTATGTGTAGTACTACTAATATATAAAATAAACGAGGTAAGATAACTATATGTATTTATTGAGCAAATTCAATGTACATATACTATATTTAGGCCGTCCCGAAATGGTAGGTACGAGTGAATAATCTATTTTGATTTGTTGAGCAAACTCAAGGTCGGAATGAGATTAGGACAAGGAACCATGTGTTAGGAGTTATATATGATACAAGCGACAATGAGTTATCCATCGTTTGTGAGGCTATGGTTTGTTGAGCAAACTCAAGGTCAGAATCCTAAGGTAGACGAGTCCTAACACCCATCAGTGAAGTCGAAAGACTTCTATGTTTCGTCCTAGGGTTTGGCGAAACATAAAAGACTAGTGGGAGCCTTATTAAAAAATGAAATGGTAACATTTAACCTTTCTATTATTACAAGAACATTTACTATGTATAAATTAAACTAATCTGCAATGATAAATTTTGTAATTAATATAATTGATAAAATGTTTATCAATTAAAATATATAAATGAACTGAATTAACATTAACAAATATTACCAACAAATTTTTGCATGTTGACCTATGTAAGTGCTTAATTATACAACCACTAGATATGTTCATAACTTGGTCACTTCTGTATTTACTTGCTCGAGACTTTGTATTGTCTTCAATGAGTTTCGAAATTTAAATAAAGGATATGAATGTTTGATTCATTTCCAATCATATATAAATGTTATATGGTGAACGGTCACCACTCGAAATGTACAAAACCTCGATTAAATTAATTCATTCAAAATAAGCAAGTAAACCATAGTGTAAGATCGTGTATTCAATATGACTGATTACGACCATGAACTTGTTGTGTTAAATGTAACACCATACCAAAAGCTACAAGATAGGCATAAGAATTTGATTACTGAAATATTAGTTTGATCCATTTACGTAAAGTGCAACATATTAGATATTCAAAAATGTTAAGGATAGCCATATGCACAGTAGTAAAGAGTTCTTTATGATTGTAGTAAGGGTTTCCTTTGAATGGTTCAACCATTTAGAAAGAAAAGTGAATGTACGAGAATGGATGTAACATAAGGCGTAGTTGGGATGAAGAGAGTGAATGGTCACTTCTGCTTTATAGAAAGACATAAGAAACAAAAATTGTAAAATAATAATCGATGCTTTATATTGGAACGAGAAATATGATTTCTACTCCAAAATATATTTTCATATAGAAATTTTTTTTCCTATCAAATTTATTCCTATAAGTTCAAGATATTTGTTCTGAAACTCTCGATTGTAAACTAGTTACAGTATATGGAATAAGCAACCTACATTAATTGTTGAATGGAGCTCTGTATTTTGTTATTATGGTAATGACGAAAATAGTGGGAGCATGCCATATAACACTTATAGGTCGTATTAAGTTACGAAAATTATTTCATAAAATATACCAAACATTATTTATGAAATAATAACTGTTTTTCCGTGTTGACTAAGAATAGACATAGTTTTATTTTAATATGAATATTATGAATATTTATTATAAAATAAAATTATAATAGTGGTATTTGTTTTGATAACAAAAGTGGTGCACTAGGAAATATAGAAATATCTGGTTTTATTTGTAATTATCATGGAATTATAGATCGAGCCACGATTTTTGAGAAATAATCCTTTGATTATATGATTATGAATCATATGGTACTAGTGAATGATATCCCAAAAATTAAAGGGCAAAGCACCGATTCCGTGTGAGCAACATAAGAGTTGATGAACTATTTGGATTTACATATAAATGTATGCAATCATAGTCTATTAATATCAAAACGGTTCCACATACTTCGTTGAATTCACCGATGAATTATCACAAATATGAACATGTGTATTTGATACACATGTAGCATGTATATGATAAATTCATATAATATAAAACAGAAGTAAATAAAATTACGTAATAGAAAATAAAATAATTCGATTTGATCAAATCTGTGAATATAATAGAAAGAGTTTTGAATGTACCTAAAATGAATAAAGATTAAATCTCAAAATTCACTCTTCCCTATGATACATAATGATATATTGATAAGGAGTAATCAAAATTTGTTGAACAAAGTATGATTAATGGTGAGTGAAGTTGAGTTAACTTCTTTCTGTTAGGTCATATATTTAAGAGTAGCACACAAGGTTAAAATTAATTTCATCTGAAAATAGTTTGCAAAATCATAAAAGATAAGGATTTATAAGAAGCCCTAACATATCCTAAGCCGAGCAATTGGCAGGTTGTGCAAGTCAAAAAACTACACGCAATAGTTGTACATGAGGGGCCTTGTATGGATCACCCCAAAAGGAGTTTGGGAACGATCGTCTTTGGACGACTAACTTATGTTTTGAGCATAACTATCATAAACTAAAACCAAATCAGTTTTATATATAAGACAATTCATAAAGTGTTTATGAGTACCAATTCTGCTACACTAAGAAACAACTATTTTTCAAGAAATACCAACTTCGTAGCGAAGGAATTTATTTTAGGAATTATTAGTAGTCGAATGGATTTAGATAGGATCCAAGAATAAAACTGATTATAATAGATGACATGAAATTAACAAAACCTAAATGAACACAACGCATTAGAATGTCTAATAAATATTCTTGCACAAGTGAAACTTTGAGTTTCTTATTAACGTTAATTATCAACGTTAAGATTAGATAATCCTCAGTTGTCAATTAAACCATTAAGAGTTTTGACTCTATCATATGATATGATGCACAAATCTAAAAGGATTCAAAGTACGTTGTCAAAATATGATTTTGATAGTTGTACTCGAAGGGATATGATCCATCGATCACAAATGTGTCTTTAAGAGAGCGATTAATGTAGTTGGAATATAGTGAGTAACTTTGATAAGAATAACAATGTAAATTTCAATTGTTGAAATTAGCATAATAGATTCATCATTCAACTTGCTCAAGTTAATTTAGGTTTACTCACAAAATTATTACTTTGTATGACTTTATGTTTGATACATATGTGTTGAAATGAAAAATTCTAAATAATAATTTAGAATAGACTATTTGCATATAACAACCAAAATGTCTCGAAATCAGTGGAAGTGATATTGAGTTTGTGGCTTTTTCAGATATGATCTAAGAAATGATACCGAAGTTGTTGGAACTGGGCTAGCCTACAACCGAGTCGAAGGGTAAATTTGAAAAAAAATTCTTTATTAGATCTTTAATGGGCCTATGAAGTCTAAATTCATTTAGATCTCATCTAAATTTTCTTTTAAATAAAATCAATATTTTATTTAGTTTATAAGTTATGTTTTGATTTGTTGTAAAAGGGACAATTAAGGTAAACATGTGTATCAATACACATATGTGTGTACATGCACGTGTAAAAGTCAAAGTGTACATAGTTTTACTTGCCCTGTATAAGTATTGGGATTTACACTGCAACGGACAAGTTAGCCCTTCCGTATATGTAAGTGTTGTCTAATATGTCTCTATGTATACGTATGTTTGTGTATTTGAATATGAAACATAGAGGTGTTTATAAATGATATAAGTTTACATATTTATTTACATATATACATTCTTATACGATTATGGTATAACATATCAAAGTTTCTAACCATCAATACAATACTTATAAATTACATTGCAAATTAAATTTTAAGTTTTCAACTCCAAATAATGAAATCTTGTAAAAAGTGATAATTGGCAATAAATGACTATTCATATTCTATATACTTAAGATAAAAAACAAAAGTTTTTTAAATGCACTTTAAATACACTTTAAATGCACTTTAAAATCACATAAAATAACTTTGTAATTAAACAGGTGTTTATATATATATATATATATATATATATATATATATATATATATATATATATATATATATATATATATATATGTTAGTAAAACTATTTTCATGGCGAACAAGGCAGCACCAAATGAGGCGGTTGCCACTGAAGACCCTCTACCAAAACCACCAAATCAGCCACCAACTTTCAACTGCCCAACTTCTGCATGGGGTAGATCATGGGTAGATGCGATGAGGGGTGTAACTGATTGCGATGTTGCAGATGCGAACTTTGATCTCAATTTTATTCCACCTGTTCATGTTAATGGCAAGTCCCTCTTTCAAATACCAGAAACTAACAGGATCGATGCTGAAAAAAAGTAGAAAACACAGTTGTTGCTTATATGCTTGGAAGTCGACCCTATACAATCAGTTCATTGATTCGTGCAGAACATTTGGAAGCCATTGGGTAAGGTTGATGTGTATTATAAACAAAGTGGCTTTATCATTTTAAGATTTGAACTGGAAGATGATTGTATGCGTATTATTTAAACTGGTCCATATACATTTAATTCACGCATCATTATTCCAAAATTTTGGGAAAATGGCATGAAATTAGCAAGAGATTATTTTTCTAGTATTCCAATTTGGATCAAACTACATGATTTAAGTTTAGAACTTTGGAATAAAGAAGTTATAAGTCATATTGCTAGCACACTTGGAAAGCCTATACGTATGGATAATAATATGGCAAAAGAACTACGACTCCACTTTGGAAGAGTGTTCGTAGAAATACAATCAAATTTCGAGTATCCAAACTACGTGCAACGTATACATTCAGATTGAACAGTAATTGATATTGAAGTTTCATATGAGTACAACCTAGGCCATGTAATAACTTTCAATTATTTGGACATAGTACAAAGAATTGTACTGTTTCTTATCAACAGACTTGGCAACCCAAACCCCAGCACACTACTGTTACAGATTCAACTGTCGCAACCTCTGATCGGTCCACAAAGAAGTCCACTTCAACCTATATACATGTGGATAAGTCAACTTATCAGCACTCTACAACTAGTTCTACTTCTAATGTACAACAAACTGATATGTCAAAAGGAAAAGATACAATTGTTACTAACAACAGATTCTCCTGTTTATCAACTTCCGAAGAGGAAGCACCACTATCTACCAAGTTCACAAACCAATCTTCTTCACAAGTGTTCATTGATCAACCCACCAGTAGTAACTAGTCTGCACCCACTTCATCTGCACAAAATGAAAAATAACAAGAGAGTACTACTACAAAAGCTTATCATGATATAAGAGAAAAGCAAGTAGAAAATGTGACTGAAGTGCAATCTGAGTCTGATGATCAATCAATTGCTAGTGATATTCTAGATGATCAGCAACAATTTATTGAGGAAATTGCACATATTGAAGAAACAGGAATAAAAAGAAAAAGTTACAAGCAGAAGCATGAGAAAATGCATACTCCAATAGATCATCTTAAAATATCTACCAGGGGCATAAGCAAGATTAAATGAATGCCATGACATGGAATGTGAGAGGTTTGAATACTGATAACAAAATGTTATCAGTATACAAACTTCTACAGTCTCATAGGTTGTCTTTATAGCCTTATTTACTAAGTTAGATAATTCGGGCATTCATAATTTTTGACAAAATTTTCTGCAAATTGGGCTTGTATTCATAATAATGATATGGGTTCTAAAGGGAGAATACTTGTTATCATTAATACAAATATTTGGGCTGCACGCATCTTAAACAAACGCTCTCAACAAATTACTGTTGTTCTATCTAATTCAAGGGGTTTCCAATGCACTATCACTTTTGTATATGCAAGTCATTCATTTTCTGAAAGAGAGAAACTATGGAGTGAGCTTATTCTCAATGCTTCTATATTCACTTGCCTTAGATAGCTTTTGGGGATTTCAATAATGATTTGAACCCTAAAGATAAGAAGGGAGGATTGCTTATTCCAATTTCTTATCTTACTAGTTTTAATAATTGTATTCTACAATGTGGACTTGCAAAATGTTCTGTACAGGGTTGTAAACATACGAGGAAAAGAGGCATGACAACAAATATTGATAAAGTTCTGGTCAATCAGGAATTCATGCAAATCTACCAAATTTGCCATGATTTAACCTCTATTGCACTACCTACTAATCTTAGTGACCACACTCCAATTCTAATCAGTTTCAAGAGCAGCACTAAACAAGACAAGAATGTTCCATTTATATACATTAACACTTGGCACACATTAGAGGGATATCAACAATGTATTAATGAAGGGTTCAAAGCTACTACATGGGGGGATCTTACTCATAATTTCATAGCCAAACTCAAGCAAAGTAAAGAAAATCTAAAAGCTTGAAACAGAAATATGAAATATTCTGATGCGATGAAATAGTTACAAGATGAATATCATTCTACTTTTCTTCAGACTGATGCAGACCCAGAGGATCTTTCATTATATGACAAGGTGATGCATTTAAATATTGAATTGAGAAATCAGATAAAACTACAGACTGATTCATTAATGCAAAAATGTAAAATATTTTGGTTGCAAGAAGGAGACACAAATTCTAAATTTTTCTTTGTAAAAATGTCTATGAGGAAAAATAAGAATCGTATTCAAGCATTTTTTACTGCTGATGGGGATTATTTATATAACAAAGATGTGATAGTTCAGGAATCACTAGGCTATATAATAGAGAGAATGCAATTTCCTTCCCACAAATTGAACCCATAATTCTTATTAATTCTCTAGAAAAATTATATTTATCTTCTCCCGTTCAACTTGCAGAAATAAAAGGAGCTCTAAACTCAATTCATGAAGCAAAAACCATTGGACCAGATGGTTACACTTCTAAAATTTTCAAGATATATTGGGACCAACTTAAAGAGGAGCTGCACTCTATTATTATTGAAAATTTTCAAACCTGTCAAATTGCCAAGGGTCTAAATTATAAATTTCTCACCATCATTCCAAAAAAAGATAAGCCCCAAACTTTATCTGATTATAGGTCCATTGCATGCGCCGATGTTTTATGTAAGTTAGTTGCTAAAATATTATGCAATAGATTTAAAAATTTCCTACCTTATTTAATTGTAGAAAATCAGTCTGCTTTCATTCCTTGTAGATATATTAGGGAGAACATTTTACTCGCACATGAACTAATCAGGGATTTTAAAAAAATTGGAAGGCAAAATATATGTATTAAGATTGACTTGCACAAGGCTTATGACACGATCAATAGAGAATTTATCCTCTATATGTTACAAGCCATGGGTTTTCCTATATCCTTTATCGACTTACTATATGAATGCATCAACTCACCCACCTTCTCCAAACTTATTGAAGGAGTTCCTCATGGGTTTATATAGTCTAATAGGGGGTTAAGACAGGGAGATCCCATGTCCCTCTATTTATTTTGCATTGCTATGGAATTTTTTCCATTAAGGATGGAGGATGCCGTCTCTTATGAAAGAATCAGGCCTATCTCTAAAGTCAGACCTATTGTTTCACATCTATTATATAGATGACATTATGGTATTCTTAGAAGACACTCTGGATAATGCTACTAAAATTAAACATGTTTTTGATGACTTAGCACATATTATCGGGCTTCAAATTAATCAACTCAAGTCAACGGTATATTTTAGCAAAATTGTGGGGAATACTTCTGAAATATTGCAAATGCTTGGCATGAATGAGGAACAGCTTCCCATTAAATACCAGGGGGTACCTTTATCCTTTGAGCATGTTAATGTAGCATAGTGTCCTATATTACTACATAAGGTCACTACAAGACTTGAAAGTTGGGATAGCAATTCATTATCTACTGCTGGAAGAGCTCAACTCATACGAAGTGTTATTACTCCTATAGTTTTATACTGGCTTCTTATTTACCACTGGCCTTCTTCAATGTTGAAGAAAATCGAATCTCTTTGTGTAATTTTTTTAGGGAGGTAAAAATCAAAAAAATTCTTGGGATATTTTATGCTGACCCAAGAATGTGAAGGGGTGTAGGCTTAAGAAGATTTACAGATTTAAGGACTACTGCAATGTTGAAACTTAACTAGACCCTTTTTACTAAACAACATTTATGGACTGAATGGATGAGGAATAAATACTCGTACTCAAATTACTGATCATTGCCTATCAATAATAACTATTCAGTTACGATGAAGAATATGATGAGATGTAGATAAAAGGCAGCTTGTATTTTTACTAGAGTCATAGCTGATGGCAAGAACACATCTTTGTGGTTTGATCCTTGGATCAACCACAAATCTCTTGTGGATATTCTGGGTTGGCACATGGTAGCCATGTTTAGTAGAGACAAAAGAATATCACAAATCATACATAAAAATGAATTCTGCCTATACAAATTACCAAAAACACGTAAAGTAAAGCAGTGTATATCTCCTATCCCTATTAATAGTCATCTTCAATTAGACTACTAGGAAATTAATGGCAAATCTAAGTTCAATTTCACAGCAGTATGGAATTCTATTAGAAATAAATACCCTAGTGTTAATGGCATCATGTTATATGGCATAATTTAAATGCTAAAAAGATGTCAGTATGTGTTTATAAGGCAGTGATACAGAGATTACCAATAAAAGATAGGCTACTGAGTTGGATGACTCGAATTGATAACAGATGCCCATTATGCCGCAAGGAAGACGAATCACACCAGCATCTATTCTTCTAGTGCAAGTATAGCAGATATATCATGTCTTTCTTTCATCTAAAGCTGGGAATTTCTCATCCACCTTCCGCAAATCTGTTGGAGGAGATTCGCGAGCTTCAATCCACTTTTTCTGTTAAGAGTATCATCCAAAGTATGGCTTGCCACTCTCATTTTGATTATTTATCATATATGGGGAGAGCGAAATAAGAGAATATTTAAGAACAAAGATACTGATCGACTACAAAGATTGAGAATAATTCAGAAGGATATCATTGCTTTGGTCATTCGAAAGTGGGATCGATGCCATTACCGCACACAAGAGAGATCTTTCTTTGAGCGATGGGGAACTAAGCTGAAAGATGAAGATTGAAGGCTGCGCTTTTTTAAGGTTTCATGTGTTCTTATTTGTGTTGTTGGGCTTGAAGTGGGTGGGCTTTGTACTATGGGTTGTGTGTATTTTATTTGTATTTTGGTGAAGTATTGTAACTATACAGAGCTGTTGCACTCTTTTTCCCTATTACTTTGGAAAGGTTTTTTAAGGAAGCAAAGCCAATAGAATTCTTTATACGTCTCTAAATAAAGAACCAATTTTCAAATATATATATATATATATATATATATATATATATATGTTTGTACATATAAGCACACATATGGTTACAAAATAACTTAACAAAACTTTCCATGCACAAATCAAATTAGAAAAACTTTCATTTTCTTCCTTTTTGTCTTGAAAAATAACCCTTTTTTGTATGTATAGATGTGTGTGTATACATAAATTTATCTAATAAAATATGTACATGAATTTAGTACATATGTACATGCAAACAATTAAACATATATGAACATATATGATTAAATTTAACAACCATATATCAAAATTGCAATTTTCTTTGTTATAGAAAAATACATATAAACAAATTCAGTTAATTAATAAAACCATTTGATTATACAAATACAAACGAATTATTTGTATAAATTAAAGTTAGCATAATAAAACTTATTTTCAACCATGTCAAAATTAAAACTATAAAAAAATACTAAGCTGGAAGAACTCCCATCACAACAGCAATAGCTAAAAGTGATAAAGAGAACAAAAACTAAGCCCGGGTGATGTCGCACCGAGACAACATGAAACTGCGATAGGATAAAGGGACTGCACCCATAATATAAGGCAAATTATGAAAAGGACGTGATGAAAATACCCCTGCGATACTGCGCCCGAGCCTCAAAGATGGAAGCTCAACTATGCTTCCCATTAAATAAAGATTCCTTATTATAATATTGCATTGGAAATTGGAAATACCTGTAAGGTATAAAGGTTAACCAAAATCCTAACTTGGCGATGTAAAATTGCGGCACATCTTCTTAAGCATCTATACACTAATGGGGATGCGCCGCAATCTTAAACTGACAACTAATAGTGGCAGGTCTATGCCACGGTTTGGTATCAAAAGATAATGAGGGGGCCCGCCATTTTGATGTGACAGAACAACGCCACAATCCTATATCGATATCAAATTAATAAAGATTGCGCCATAATCCTACAAGCTCTAACCGCAAACACGAAGAACCTAAGGGATAGAACGAGGTAAAGAGATTGCTCTAAATCAGTGGTTGAACCTCATACCACAAAGGTAAATCAAGAAGACCCAAATTCAATCCCAAGATCATCAGATTTGACCTAAAGACAAAAGTGAGGGTGCAATCCTCTAATGATTGAGAACAGTTCATAATAGAGCTACATAAGGCAACCACCTTTAATTATAACAACTCAATCTCTCCTGCCAAGCAATGCAGCCCAACTCCAACTATCCCTACATCATGATATGTTCACATCGCTAAATAGGCGGTGCAGTACACCTTCGGAAATGTCAATGCAATACTAAGGCAATGCATCTCAATTTCAACAAAGTAAGGAGAAATCCTGGAATACCAATGATGATGTGAGCTCTCGCTGAAAAGAAGAGCAACATCCATAACAATATCATCTATCTATGGAGGCAGAAGCATAAGCATTGCGCTATGCAGAACTCAAGGTCTACAAGCAATTCAAAGTCTTGAGTTTTCCCACCTCAACTTCAAATGTTCCCACTATAATATTGGGTTTCCTGCCAATCCCCAGAATTCAACCGCTCAAATTATGGTTTTCCATCGAAGACACATCAGCAATGCATGCACATCAAATAAATAGATGGATGGATGACATATGACACAATCCAAAGGTGAAAATTAAAATAGCAAAAGAAGGATTTTGGCGATCCACATGCATATCTATACTATAAATAGAAAAGATATTATAGCGGGAAGGGGATCTTTTTTCCTTTATTTTTTTGAGCACACAAAACGAGAAACTCTACTCTTTGTCATTATTTGTTTGTACTAAGAATATAAATGTAAGAAAGTGATTTTTCCTTTAGACGTAAGATTCCTTGACATCTGAACCACGTAAATTCTCCGTGTCTATTTGCTATTTCCAGTACTTTATTTTGCAGCTTTATTGTTTTCTGTCAGCTCAAATACATAGATAACTAATTGATTTTTTATCAATTCACACTTTACAATATTGTACGTAAGAATAGTAATAAAATTACCCCTCTTTAAGGAAAAGTTAATATCACTTAATTTTGTTGATTCATAATCACAAAAGCATTCAGCATCGTGATTCCTTCGTAAGAACTACTTGGGTTTAGTAAGGTGAAAAATCTCACCAAAATGGCACTAGAAGGAGGGCCAATTTCCCTCTTCGGCAAATTTTATCTACATTTTATATAAATACCATGAATTCTACCCCCTCCTCCTTCCACATAAGGACAATTACACGGGTTTAAAAATCTCGAAGCAGCCACTCATAACCTCAAAAACCCTAACAGAAGCGAAAGCTTCAACGAAGGTCCCCTCAGATCCCATTCCGACCGCACTCCAAACCTTTACTAAACAAATGAACCAACGTATGGAGGGGTTAGAAAAATTAATAGCCCAATATAGTGCCCTTAGGCTAATCTCTCCTCAACCATCCCTAGCTCACCGCCTTCAATCACCAACTGCACCGGTTGTGCAACGCATGGGTGATAATGACACTCTCAGGAATGAGAATGATGAAGCTGGCCTAAAACCGGTGCCAAACCCAAAGGCAAGATCTAGGGCAACCCCTAGATAAAATCAAAACTTGCTAACATTAAACCGCTACTACTGAAGAAGCAGGCTCAATCTGCTCTGGATGATGATGATGTCACTTCGCTTTACAATGGCGATTCATCCCAAACGGATTCTAAGGAAGATGAAATCCATCGGTTGAAAGCTCATGTAGAGCAGTTAGCAAAGTTATACCAGCAAAGCACCCCGAAAAAAAATAAGGGAAGAGGATTCTTCCCCGTTCAGTGAGACCTTCATAGAAGCAGATTTCTTTAATAAGTTTAAATCCCCATCAATTAACAAATTTGATGGAACCACCAACCTTGACGATCACATCTGCACCTTCGAGTATTATATGGATATTTTGAACGTAGGGAGGATGTTTGGATGTAAACTCTTTCCATTTTATTTAGCTGGTGCAGCCTACAAATGGTTCAGGAGGTACGGACAAGGAGAGGTCCGCTCTTGGAGACAGTTATCTGCGGATTTTCTAAGACAATTCAATTCGCGAGAGAAGCTTCCTAGATGTAAATACCATGTCATGCGTAAACCAAAGTTATAGTGAAAGCTTACACAACTTCATTAAACACTTCAAATCTAAGGCACTCTAGATTGGACTGACTAGTGAGGAAGAACTGCTAATGGCGGCTCTCACCGGGATCAGAAGAGGTACTACTTTATGGGACAAAAATAGTAGAAAGCCATGTCACAACATGAAGGTTTCTATGAAAGGGTAAGTGGCTATATTAGGATGGAAGAGGACAGATCTGTAGTGCAATCTCAAAGAACATTCGCCCCTAGCTATGCCAAGAA
Organism: Allium fistulosum; assembly: GCA_030737815.1. Lineage (NCBI taxonomy): Eukaryota > Viridiplantae > Streptophyta > Magnoliopsida > Asparagales > Amaryllidaceae > Allium > Allium fistulosum. Next base: position 1,079,255,900 of record CM060901.1, on the reverse strand, counting down.
AAGGGGGTAGAAGGATATCATCCGCCTGCAAAAAGACAGAAGGAGCTCAACTTCACAACAAAAACTCCCATCACCCATACCCCTGCACAGATATATGAAATGACTAGGAACGAGTTTCCTTATAATGTGCCGAACAAAGGGAAAAAGGCAGAGCAAAATCGAGGCCAAGCATACTGCCATTTTCATAGAGCAAACGACCATCATACAGACAACCGTAGACACCTGAGAAATGAGATAGAAAGGTTGATTCAAAATGGGTACCTAGGCAACTTCCAAAAAGAGAATAACAAAGAAAGGACTGGGAACGTCACCCCAGATCCAAATAAAAACCAAGCATGAAACACATCCAACCTCATAGCCTCAATCCATGGGGGCCACACTTCGCTGGGAAGAGCAAAAAGGCGCAAGAATGGCATGTGCAGGAAGCAAGAATGGAATGAAGAACCTTATTCAACATAAGATAGAAACCTGCGTAGGACATAATTTTCACCGTAGGCGATTCCATTGGAGTTTTTTTCCACATCAGGATCCGCTTGTCATTACGGTGCAGATCTCAAACCACACCATGAAAAAGGTCTTCATGGATTCTGGGAGCTTAGTAAATGTCATTTTCAAGTCTGTGTACGACAAGATGAAGCTTCCACTAGAAGTATTAAACAACCCCAATAATGTTGCAACCATTCCCACCGGGTCAGCCCACTTACTAGTCAGTGTCAGAACTGCTCCCCTTCACATGTCTTTCTATGCGAGCTTCCTAGTCATCGAGCAGCTGCCACCGTATAACATATTCTTAGGAAGACCTGCACTAATTGACTTAGGGTCAATTATCTCCCAAAAGGATTTGCTCATGAAGTTTCACACCACCACTGGAATAGGGTCGGTTACAGGAGAGCAATTACTAGCTAGAGAGTTATACAACGTAAACATTAACTCTAGTAATAAAATTGTTCAAAACTACTTTGCTGTTTCTTCCAATATCTACGATAAGAATAACAATAATAGGAAAAAGGTTAAGCCAGATTTAAAAACTGAACTGACATGAAGTACCATGACCAATTGATGAAACAAGTCGTTCTACGACCACAATATCAGTAAGAAAAGAGAAAAGGAAATATATACACATGATTAGCACCGATGAATATAAATCAGTCTATGTGTAGCACTTCTCCGAAGAGGCTCAAAAATAGGCACTCTCAGTCACCCCTCAGCCTAAAGAGGAAGGAGAAGATGAAATAGACCCAAGATTAGGGGAGATAAAGAGAGAGTTAAAGCCAGTGGATGATCTAGAAGATGTAAAAATTGATCCAAAATACCCCACAAGAGTTCTCAAGATTGGAAAGAATCTCAATAGGGAAGCTTGAATTAAACTAACAGATTTTTTAAAAAGATCAACAAGCATATTTTCTTGGACGCATTCATACATGGTGGGAATAGATCAAGCCATCATCTACCATGCACTTTACATTGATCCCGATGCTTATTCGATCACAAAAAAGCACAGAACCATAGATTACAAAAGGTATAATGCTCTTCATGAAGAACTCAAGAGGCTGAAAGCAAACGATTCATTAGGGAAGTATACTACTCGAATGGATCACCAATCCAGTACTTGTGAAGAAACCCAATGGAAAATGGAAGACCCGCATAGACTATACCAACCTTAACAAGGCCTGCCCTAAAGACAACTTTCCCTTACCTAGAATTGATCAGTTGGTGGATCCAACTAGCGGACACGAACTACTCTCATTCATGGATGTATACTCAGGATATAATCATATGCTATGTTTGAGCCGGATCAAGAGCATACAAGTTTTGTAACAGACAAAGGCTTGTACTACTACAAAGTGATGTCGTTCGGACTAAAAAATGCCGAAGCGACCTACCAAAGATTAGTTAATATGATGTTCTTAGAGCAGATCAAAAAAATGTTGAGGTATATGTAGATGACAAGTTAGTTAAATTAAAAGCAGCATCAAGCCATGTACAAGATCCAGAGGAGACATTCATGGTCTTAAGGCAGTATAATATGAAGCTGAATCCCCTAAAGTGCACCTTTGCCATCCAATTGGGGAAATTTCTCGGGTACATAGTCAGCGCATGTGGCATAGAGGCAAACCCAGAATAGGTTGAAGCCATAAGAGGGATGGAGATCCCAACGAAGTCGAAAGATCTTATGAGCCTGAACGGTAGGGTAACTGCACTAAGTAGGTTCATCTCCAAAGCCATTGATAAATGCATACCATTCTTCGATCAGGTAAAGAAAGGATGAAATTTCAAATGGACCGAGGAGTGCAAAGCTGCATGAAGGACCATCTGGTCAACACTCCCATACTATTTAAATTAGTAATACGTAAGGACTTGTATATATATTTAGCTGTAACTAATAAATTGTTAATGCTCCAATGGTTCGAGAGGATGAAGGAACCCAAAGGCCCATTTTCTTTACAAGCAAGTGTTTGTCATGAGCAAAATTAAACTACTCAGTTATTTAAAAGCTAGCTTATAAGCTGCTCCTCAGAGAAAGAAAGCTGCGGCCCTACTTTCAAACACGTCCCATCAAAGTCCTCACAAATAAACCACTAAGGAAATTACCGAAAAAGCCGGAGACATATGGCAGCTTGTTGAAATGGCCGGTGGAGCCAAGCCAATATGATAACACTTACTGTTCAAGAAAAGCAATCAAAGGTCAGGCACTAGCAGACTTCATCGCAGAATGCACATTGCTAATCGAGCCCTAACCAGAGGAAGAAGCGCCTACCCCACAGTTTTGGCAACTATTTGCGGACGGAGCTTCAAATGAACAGGGGCCAGGAATTGGATATGTGTCGATTACTCCAGATAAGCAAAAACTATATAGAGTGGTATAGCTTGGGCTCAAAGCGACTAATAATGTGGCAGAATATGAGACTCTCCTTGCAGGCCTAAGAATGGCTCAGGTAATGAAAGTAACCCATATGAAAATTTACAACAATTCCCAGTTAGTTGTAAATCAAGTGTAGGGCAATTACCAAGTGAATGAGCCAACACTAGCTAAGTATGTAGAACTTTCTTAGAAATTATTAGAGCAGTTCGAACAGTTTAGCATAGAGAAAATCCCACATGAGGACAACTCTTCTGTCGATTCATGAGCTAAACTTGCAAGTGCCAAGGTGGCAAATGAAATGAAAGTCGTTCCGATAGGACATCAGGTAGAGCCGAGCTCACAAAAGCAAACCAAATATTAGCCCTAACCTAGGCTGAATGAATAGTGGTCCAAGGAGCTCGAAAGCAGAAAACAGAGGAAAGTTAAGAGCAGTCTTCAGTCGAACCGATGCTTCAACAAAATGCAGAGAACACTTAGATGACCCCCATAAAGTAGTTTCCGTTAAACGGAACACTACCTTAAAATAGAAATGAAGCTTGAAAAATAAGATATCAGGCTCCGTGCCACTCCTTTGATGGCATATTATACAATAAAGGGTATTCTACCTCTTATCATAGATGCGTTTCCAAAGAAGAAGGAAGACGGGTCATGAAAGAAGTATATGAAGGGTAGTGGAAGGATTACTCTGGGGGAGCCAAGTTAGCAAAGAAGGTTGTAACATCCCCTATTTGGAGGCCCGAAGCAAAGCGCTACAAATGTTGCAGTCTCCATAGTATTAACTTCCGGTGACCAAATACAGTAAAGTTAATGGTATCCATAATATCAGAAGCACATGGATATGAAACAAAATCATAGATTTCACAAAAACGACATTTCTGATTACATTTCACAAAACATGTTTCTTATTCCATTACATAATCCCATAATCTTTTCCCAGGTAAAGATCAAATATAATTATTACAAAATATGCCAAGAGTGAAATATGATGATGCCCCCTTGGTTGACCAGAGTATTATATAGTAATACTGACATAATACAACACAGCGTAAGATAACATCTCCTAAATAGCTATCTGTCAGCCAACTGCTCGTCTTCGAAGCTTTATTCGCCAACCTGCTAATAATCTGTAAACCTCAACCCTCAGCCTAATCGAATCAATTTTGAGCACCCGAGAGTTTAAGGGGAAAACATAAACTTCGAGTCAGACATAAAGCCTGGTGTGAATAATACTATAATCTCAGTTATTTGATATTAAGTGAGCCCACGCTGCTTAGCGGAACGGGTTCCCCCTCACTAATATCCCTTTAAAACATAACTTTTGCAAACCATAATCCTGCAACCAAAACTGGTTAAAACTGTAAAGCATTATCACGTAAACATACATATCAGGTAACAAATGGACTATCTTTCCGAACACTATAGTTTTGTTTGGCTAACTACTAATCTTTGGCTGACTCGAGACTACCAGACAATATAAACAAATAATCTAACATCTGTTAGATACTCCTCTTCTGGATGGTCTGTCCCTAACTTACTTTCTCCAGGTCAACCGATCCTAATGGTTTTGTGGGCTCACCAATAACCTACCTCTGTACAAATATATTCCTTTCTGTGTGTAACATCATTTTAGTCTTTCCTGTGACAAAGCCTTACACACTGGAATTTTGGACTAAATTAACTAGGGGCTAATAGCTAATGTATAGGGTGCGACCCTATACCAGTCCCATCTGGTATACAAATATCTGAGTCATTTTACTTCGGTTAATCTTCCCTTAAATTTTCCTTGAAAACCTTTTCATCTCAAATTGATTTAAAACCTTTAAATCAAACTTAAACAAGGAAAATATACACTCTATGCTTTACTCAAAACCACCCTGCCATGTTGTATATACTTTACTCAAATCTTTGTTGATGAAAACATTTAAACCTTTGAAAGTACCCCTTTTGAATCCATTGAAAGTACCCCTTTCGAAACCAAGTAAACCCTTCTTTATATCCTAGACCGAAAGGCCAAAACATTCCTTCCGAAACCATTCCTAATCTTCCTTTCGAAAACATTGAAAAACCATTCCTTCAAAAGCATCAAAATCTTAGACATCCTATCTTTAAAGCACTTAACATCGCCTTTCGAAAACATTGGAAAAACCTTTCCTTTAAAACCTTTCGAAATCATTGATGAACCACCCCTTCGAAACCATTAAAACATCAAACCTATCGAAAGCTTTTGGGTTAAATTTATAACATGTGGAAACACCTTTCGAAACCATTGAAAACCATCTCTTTCGAAACCTTTGGGTTTTCCTTAACAGAGAAAAAGAGTAATAAAACATTTAAGTCGAAAGCACTCTTTCGAAAGCATTTCCTAAGTAAAGAAGTGTTGGTGTCGAAACTAACATTCCAAAAGCATTAGAGAAGTGGCTTGGGTTTTAAAACAAAGTATACCTTCTGAAACCATTTGCTTTGAAAGGTAGAAAAGCGGCAGCTAGGGGTTTCGGCCCCATTCGAAAGCATTTACTTAAAACAAAGGCGCAACCCCATTTGAAACCATTCCTTAAAACAATTTGACCCAGTCGGAAGCCAACCAAGTCGAAAGCATATCCTTCGAAAGCAAAGCAGGCGCGTTTTCCATTTAAAAGCAAGGTACGCTTTGACCCCTTCAGAACCCATAGCTTCGACCTAGTACCTTCCGCCTAAATCCAATTCGCCGTGCATCAAGTCTTTGATGCCATGCGCATTGGTTTCGATGGTGATGGTGATGGAGCTACTAAGTCAGAACCTAGGTGCCGAAAGTGGCGAAACTTGCTAAAAGCATGTAAAAATTGATTTTAACTTTAAAAAGCAATTCTTTTCAATTAACCCGACTTGTTTGTCAAAATATTATTGGTTGCTAAATTATTTTCTAAAAGTACTGCCAATATTTCAAAAATAAACAATTTAATTTGTTTATAAAATGCCCTTCTCCTTTTATAAATATATAAAACATTTAAGTCCCATACCTTAAATAGTTTTGTATATCTAATAAACCACTTAGGAAAATTCTACAAAAATTCTGAAAAATCATTTTTAGTATGTTTTCCAACATATATTAATTTCAGACCCAAAACATAAATAATTCAACCGTAAATTATTTTGAACCTAAATAATCATTTTCTTCACTGGAAAATTTATATTAAATCCACATAAATTCAAAAAATTATGAAAATTAAAAATCCATCTCTAAAATATCATTTTTGATCTAAATCTAAATCGCAAGGCATTTGGATGTCATTTAATAGGGTTTCACATTAAAACATATCACAAAACTTATATGAATTATCATAAATCATCAACAAGCATTTATAAACAATTAGTCAATCAAAAACATGACAAACCTTGCAAGATAAATCGGGTTTAATCTTAAAATCGAAGATAGTAGAAAATATGAGATGTAGTCATTATTCACCTAAGCTTGAGATTAAGGATTTTAGATTTGATCATGATTAAGTTGCTTAAGCTTTTTCCCTTGAAATCTTCTCTTTGCTTTTCTTAATGGTGACTGGCCTCTAGCTGTATTTTTGTTTTGTGAATATATAATGAACATGAGAATGACGGGTTTAAGGGTTTGGGGCATTAGAATACTCTTATTCCAACTTTGCCCCTTATCTATTTGCCTTAACATTTTGATTCTTCAGTTCATTTTTTTACATGGCACGATCACCCCTTAGTTTAATCACAAATCTCAATCCCCTAACCACATTACATTATTTTATTTTATTTACCTAATTAAATGTTCCTAATAATATTACTAAAAATACGGGGTGTTACAGTCTCCCCTCCTTAAAGAATTTCATCCTTAAAATTATGATAAGGTACACAACAAATCAAACATAAAGGTAAAACATACCATCAAACAAATCAGGATAAGTGTCTCTAATCCTGCTCTCAGTATCCCAAGTGCAGTCTCTCTCATCGTCACTCCATTGGACTTTCACTAATCCGACCGTCTTATTTCTAAGCCTCTTCTCATCTCTTGCAACTATCCGAACTGGCTTTCTAACTATAGTCAAGTCTGGTTCTACTACCAAGTCATCTAACACAGTCGGTGATATAGTAGACTCCAGATCTCTAACACACTTCTGTAGATGAGAAACACGGAAAACATCGTGGACTCCTACCAAACTATTCGGTAACTCTACTATATTTGCGAGTTTCTCGATCCTCTCTATAATAAGAAATTGTCCTACAAATCTTGGTGCCAACTTCCCTGATTTCCCAAATCGAATCACAGCCTTCATCAGTGATACCTTAATAAAAACATGATCTCCAACAGAGAACTCTAAGTCTTTTTGTCTTCTATCTGCATAACTCTTCTACCTAGATTAAGCTTCCTTCATCCTAACCCGAATCAACTCAATCTTTTTTGCAGCTTCTCTAACCAAACTTGGACCAAGAACCAACCTATCCCCGGTCTCTAACCAACAAATTGGTTATTTGCATGGCCTTCCATACAAAGCTTCAAATGGTGCCATCCCTATTCTAGCCTTATAACTGTTGTTATACGAAAACTCGACTAAATGTAGATGGTCTTCCCATGATCCTCCAAAATCGAACACAGAAGCTCTTAACAGATCCTTCAAGACTTTGTTAACTCTTTCCGTTTTCCCATCGGTCTATGGATGGTAAGCGATACTCACCTTGAGCTTGGTTCCTAAAACCTCCTGTAGACTCTCCAAAACTCACTAGTGAATAAGGAATCTCTATCACTTACTATACTACTAGGAATTCCATGAAGTCTAACTATATTCTTAATAAATATCTTAGCTAGAACAGGTGCCGTCCTAGTTGACTTAACTAGAATGAAATGTGTACTCTTGGTTAATCTATCCACTATGACCCATATACTTTCATTTCCTCTGTTTGACCTTGGCAACCCGTCTATGAAATCCATAGAAATAGAATCCCACTTCCATACCGGAATATCTAATGGCTGAAGCAACCCACTTGGCTTCTAATGTTCGACTTTTACCTGTTGACAGTTCAAACACTGCTTTACCTATAAGCCTACATCCTTCTTCGTTCCTTCCCAGAAGAAACTCTACTTCATGTCCTAATACATCTTAGTTCCTCCCGGATGAATAATGAACTTCCAATGATGACATTCCTCCAAAACTTCTTTCCTTAGGTCTCCTACATTCGGAACACATAACCTACCTTTCTTTCTCAACCACCCATTCTAGTCAAGACTAAAATCCTTCAAGTCATCGCTCTTTGTTCCTTCCTTTAACTTTTTGATCCGTTCAATCAATACTAGATCCTCCCCCTGTTTAGAAGCAATCTTTTCGATCATCACCATTCGAACTTCTAAACAAGACAACACAACAGTTCCTCCACCAGACCTAGCTTCAGATCTCAACTGCACTCTGCAAGTCGACAACGCTTCCAAATCTTTCCACTCTGCTATCATTGCCAACACTGCATTCTGATGCTTTCTACTAAGCGCATATGCAACCTTATTACCTTTCCCTGGTGTGTACTTAATTCCAAAATCATAAGCAGTAATAAACTCTGACCATCTCTGCTGTCTTATATTCAGCTCCTTCTGAGAGACAAATACTTCAACGACTTATGATCCGTATATAGCTCAAACCTCTCACCCAAAAGGTAATGTCTCCACACCTTCAATGCAAATATCACCACGGCTAACTTCAAATCATGCGTTGGATATCTAACCACATGCGGTCTAAGCTGTCGAGAAGCATAGGCAACCACTTTACCTCTCTACATCAACACAGCTCCTAATCCAGTTCCACACGCATATGTATATACTACTGTTAGTTCCTGAGATGATGGTTTTGATGACAACAACCTTAGGACTTGTTATAAAATATAAATACTAATATTCTGGTCTATATGTATATGTATATGCATGATATATATATGCAGGTACTGAGAATGAAGATTGTACAATATAAAGATTCAAGACTGAGTATAGAGATTCAAGGCTGATGAATTCAAGATTGAAGAAATCAAGACTGAAGACTCATGAGTATCAAGAGTTCAAGATAAGTAATAGAGTCTAGATTTATGTTAAAACTTCATAATAGCACTAAAATATTTATTCGGATTTTAATTGTGGAATGGAATCCACCTTCTCAATTTAATAGTGGGATGAAACCCACGACCTCTTTAGTGGGATGTAACCCATGACCTTCTCTAGTGGAATGGAATTCATGAAATTTTCAAAATGATTTATTTTTTCAAAACTATCCTTTTAAAGTCATCTCTATCAATTTAAATATTTTAGCCTTAATTCAAAAACTATCCTTTTAAAGTCATCTCTATCAATTTAAATATTTTAGCCTTAATTCAAAAACTATTTTTAATCATATTAATTTCAAAACCATCTCATGTTTTTTAAACTATCTCTTGATTTTAATATTTTAGCTTTAATATATTTTAAAGAAATCTATACTTAGTTTTTAATATTACTTTTATATTATAGATTATATATTTTAAAATTACTTTATAAAACTCTTTTATAAGTTTAAACTATATTCAAAATGGTTTACAAAGTTTAGAAATTGTTTTGACAAGTTTTAGAATAGAAATCATTTTAAAGCAAAATTTATTTTCAAGAATAACATAGGCATGTCGACATCCCTCATCCCCCCATGTCGACATGGTAGCCGTAGAATTCAAATTTCAAATTTTCAAAAGAAGTGTCTATTTGTCACAACCTTTAGCGAATGGACATGATCGTTGTTCTCCTATAAATACCAGTTTTTTTCAATGAATTTTAAGTTAGTTTTTCTTCATTTCTTCACTCCTTTTTCTCTACTCAAATATTCTCTTATATTTCAAATGCTTTAACAAAACTCTGTCGAAATCCAAAGTGAATCAAACTCGATCATCTCTAGTTTGATTCTCTGTCACTCTCTCTCAAAGATCTCAGTGCTATTCAGAGTTATAGGATCATTTGTAATCAAAGAAGTGTATCAAGTCTCTCTATTTATCAAAGTGATATTGGAAACGGTGTGATTGTGGCCCGTAAATCAATTGGATGTGATTGTAGCCCGTAAATCAATTAGGTGATCTTGTAGCCTGGTTAAATCAAGAGCGTTTGCCCTGGACTCGGAGATAGAAGGGTGTATCTCGTGGCCTTAAATCGAGGTTGTAATATTGACATTATATTTGAAAAGAAATCTGCACAAAAAATTGTGTAGGACTGGATGTAGGGTAACTCCGAACCAATATAAAATTCCGGTGTGTTCTTTCCTTTACTGCTTTTATTTACTGTTTGCATCTGTGTCTGATTCTGTGATTGTTCTGTGTTTGTGAATTGCATCTGTTTAGATTTAATTTGAAAAGATTTCAAAAAGATTCATAAAACTAATTAAACACCGTTCACCCCCCTCTAGTGTTAATTCTGCCTTAAGATCCATAATCTGCATTTCCTATATTTGGTATCAGAGCATTGGTTTTCAAAGTTACCATAATCTGAATTTTGAAAAGTTTAAAATGGCAATTTTTGGAAATTCTATTAACACTAGTTCAAAACTGTCCAAATCATCATTGTCTCATAAGTTTGCATATTGTTATTATAGAGAATCAAGTTATCTACCGAATTGATGTGTTGTGCAGGAACAGATGTGTTACATGGCTTTTGAAGAATTAACACTCAATGGACAAATGGTGCAAATCAAGAAAAACAAATGGATACTTGATAGTGGATGTTCAAGACACATGACTGCCAATTCAAAGATACCGAATGACATAATTTATGAAGATGGAGGACTGGTCAACTTTGGAGACAACTCAAAATGATATGTGATTGGCATCGGTAATGTCGGTAACTCTAAAACTCCTACTATTTCTAATGTTTTGTTAGTTAGGAATCTAAAACACAATTTACTTAACATAAGTCAACTATGTGATAAGGGCTACAAAATTAAATTTGAAAAGGATAAATGTCACATCGAAGATAAAAAATCAAATATTATCCTAGAAGGAATTAGGAAGAAAAATATTTATATTCTTAGTATGAAAATCTCAAATGATAACATATGTCTTTTGGCTAATACAAGTGACCCTTGGATTTGGCATAAAAGATTTGGGCATTTGAATTTCAAACTCTTAACTAGACTTTCAAAACTTGATTTAGTAAGAGGTCTCCCTAAAATGGATTTTAAAGTAGATAGTATATGTGATGCTTTTCAATTAGGAAAACTTAGGAAGAGTTCATTCAAATTAAAAGATATGATTTCAACTTCAAAACCCCTTGAGTTACTTCATTTAGATCTGTTTGGCCCATCTCAAATTCAGTCAATAAATCACAGTAAATATGTTTTTGTAATTATAGATGATTATTCTAGATTTACATGGACAATTTTTCTAAAACTTAAAAGTGATGCTTTTGATTTATTTAAAACTTTTGCAAAAAGAATTCAAAATCAACTTTCTTTAAAAATCAAAACTATTCGTAGTGATCACGATGGAGAATTTGAAAATGAAAATTTTGAGAATTTCTGTAATAAATAAGGAATAACTCATAATTTTTCCTTTCCAAGAACTCCACGACAAAACGGAGTGGTAGAGCGTAAAAATAGGACAATTCAAGAGTATGCAAGAACTATGCTTTCAGATAGTAAATTACCAAGAAATTTTTGGGCTGAAGCAGTTGCTACAGCTTGTTACATTTTGAATAGGATTTTAATTAAACCTTTAACCAATAAAACACCATATGAACTTCTTTTCAATAAGAAACCAAAGGTATCTTATTTTAAAGTTTTTGGAAGTAAATGCTTTATTTTAAATACAAAGGACAATTTGGATAAATTTGATCCTAAATCCGACAAAGGGATCTTTATCGGATATTCTAATAGAAGTAAAGCATACATAGTTTTCAATTTAAAAACTAACACCATTGAAGAAACAATGCATGTATCTTTTGATGAAAATTTCAAAGATTTTGTTCAAATAAATGATGAAGATGATCTTGTTACTCTAAATAATGAATCAAACGAAACAAATTGTGAAACTATTAATCATAATAAAAAGATCATCCTATAAAAAATATACTAGGAAATATAGAATCTGTTGTTAGAACTAGAAATCAACTGAACAAGATGAGTAATGTAGATTTTATATCAACTATTGAACCCAAAAATCCAAAGGAAGCATCATCTGAAGATTCATGGATTCTTGTTATGCAAGAAGAACTGAATCAATTCACCAGAAATGATGTATGGGAACTTGTTCCTAGACCCGAGGACAAAACTATAATAGGAACTAAATGGGTTTATTAAAATAAAATGAATGAACAAGGTGAGGTCGTTAGAAATAAAGCTCGGTTAGTCGCGCAAGGTTATTGTCAAGAAGAAGGAATAGACTATGATGAAACCTTTGCACCCGTAGCAAGATTAGAAGCAATTAGAATTCTACTTGCTTTCGCAAATCACAATAATTTCAAATTATTTCAAATGGATGTCAAAAGTGCATTTTTAAATGGTTTTGTTAAAAAAGATGTTTATGTTGAACAACCCCCACTTTTTGAAGATGAAAAGTTTCCAAATCATGTTTACAAATTAAAGAAAGCTTTATATGATCCGAAACAAGCTCCTAAAGCCTGGTATGATAGACTAAGGTCTTACCTATTACAATCAAATTTTGAAATTGGTAAAGTAGATAATACTCTTTATATTAAAAGAAACAAAAATGATATCCAATTAGTACAGATTTGTGTAGATGATATAATTTTTGGATCAACAAACAATGAAATAAACAAAGAGTTTTCTGAAATAATGACAAAAGAGTTTGAAATGAGTCATATGGGTGAACTTACTTTCTTTTTATGATTGCAAATAAAACAATTAGATAGTGGTATTTTCATTAGTCAAGAAAAGTATGCTAGGGATCTAATTAGTAGGTTTGGTATGACCACTACGAGTGGAAAACCCACTCCTGTGGCAACCAATGAAGCCTTGAATAAAGAAGACATGTCAAAAGATGTTGATAAAAACTATACAGGAGAATGATTGGATCGCTACTCTATATAACTACGAGTAGGCCTGATATCATGCATAGTGTCTGTTTCTATGCAAGATACCAATCTCAACCCAAAGAAACCCATTTAAAAGCTGTTAAACGTATCCTAAGATATGTTAAACACACTTTAGACTATGGCCTATTTTACCCTAAAAATGATTCATTTGATTTAATCTCATATTGTAATGCTGACTATGCTGGTTGTAAATCAGACTGAAAAAGTACAAGTGGAACTTGTCGCTTTTTAGGATATTCTCTGGTTTCCTGGTTTAGTAAAAAGAAAAATACCGTCTCATTATTAACAACTGAAGCAGAATATATCTTTGCTGCTTTGGCTTGTTCTCAAGTTATCTATATGCAATAGACCCTAAAGGATTTTGGATTAAATATTTCAAAATCACCAATTTATTGTGACAATACAAGTGCAATAAATTTATCCAAAAATCCTACTCATCATGCCAACACAAAACATATTGATATCAGACATCATTTTCTCAGAGATAATATAAGTAGAGAGATTATTTCTCTTGAATTTATCAACACCAAGAATCAAATAGCTGATATTCTGACCAAACCCTTGAATCAATCAACCTTTATTAAATTAAGAAGAGAACTAGGTATTTGTTCTATAACTGAGATATAGAATATAGATTTAGTAACATATATATTTAAATAAATAAAGAAAAACAAAATTGTCAAAATTTTCAAAGGGATATCTACATGCCCCTAGCCCCCATGTCGACATACAATGGTAAAATTTGAATTTTGATTTTCCCTCTAAAATCATTTTGGTGGTTATATAAACCACAATATTTCGAATTCTTCTATCTTCTCTCTTCATTTTCACTGTAATAAACTTCTGAAAATATAAAATAATGGTCTCCTCTTCTAAATCAAACCAAAATGCAACCTTTTCCTTCCCTTCTCCTAATTCTGGTCCATTTCAACGAACTACATTGGCTCGAGTGATGAAGATCGAGGAAACTTTGAAGGATTCCATACAAATGCTGACCGAATTACAAGTTATGCAAGTAAAGACGGCAAAGGAACAGGAGAAACAAGGCAAGATCCTTAGACATTTGCAAAAATTTCTAATGGATAATCATGCAGATCCTATTGTGATTGAAGATGATTCCTCTAACTTACGTATTCATAATCCATTAGAGGATGACGAAGAAGAAGAAGAGGATGAAGCGCAAATGGATGAGGACGATAAAGTTATTTGCGTTGGAGAAGTCTGTTTTGACAAAGATGGTAATTTGTAACAACATGGAAACTTTTGTCTCCATTACCCTAATTGTTCGATTCACAAGTCACCAATTGTCAAGGACTCTCATTAGATTTTTTTATGATAATGTTTTTATATATTGTGTATTTGTATATATTCGTTTATATGTTTGTGTAATATAACAACGTATATAATAAAATTAGATTTATTTTTCGCTTATTATACTTCGTTATTAGCATTTAGTTCCATAGTATTAGTATAAGGGGGAGTTATGGAGTTTAGGCTTTGTTTTTGTTAATGACAAAGGGGGCGAATTATAAAATAGGATAGTTAGGCTGTTAGATAGGCTTAGATTAAGAGGGAGTTGTTGGAATAAGGGGGAGTCAGAGTAGAATCAGAAGTTTGGTGGAGTGGATTTTATAAGCATAGGTTGTCATCATCAAAAAGGGGGAGATTGTTAGTTCCTGAGATGATGGTTTTGATGACAACAACCTTAGGACTTGTTATAAAATATAAAAACTAATATTCTTGTCTAGATATATATGTATATGCAAGATATATATATATATATATATATATATATATATATATATATGCAGGTACTGAGAATGAAGACTGTATAGTATAAAGATTCAAGACCGAGTATAGAGATTAAAGACTGATGAATTCAAGATTGAAGAAATCAAGACTGAAGACTCATGAGTATCAAGAGTTCAAGATAAGTAATAGAGTCTAGATTTATGTTAAAACTTCATAATAGCACTAAAATCTTTATTCGGATTTTAATTATGGAATGGAATCCGCCTTCTCGCTTTAATAGTGGGATGGAACCCATGACTTCTTTAGTGGGATGGAACCCACGACCTTCTCTAGTGGAATGGAATCCACGAAATTTTCAAAATGATTTATTTTTTCAAAACTATCTTTTTAAAGCCATATCTATCAATTTAAATATTTTAGCCTTAATTCAAAAACTATTTTTAATCATATTAATTTCAAATCATCCTTTGTTTTTTAAACTATCTCTTGATTTTAATATTTTAACTTTAATATATTTTAAAGAAATCTATACTTAGTTTTTAATATTACTTTTATATTATAGATTATATATTTTAAGATTACTTTCAAAAAATCTTTTATAAGTTTAAACTATATTCAAAATGGTTTACAAAGTTTAGAAATTGTTTTGACAAGTTTTAGAATAGAAATCATTTTAAAGCAAAATCTATTTTCAAAATTAACATAGGCATGTCGACATCCCTCATCCCCCCATGTCGACATGGTAGCCATAAAATTAAAATTTTAAATTTTCAAAAGAAGTGTCTATTTGTCATAACCTTTCGCGAATGGACATGACCATTGTTCTCCTATAAATACCAGTTGTTTTTAACGAATTTTAAGTTAGTTTTTCTTCATTTCTTCACTCCTTCTTCTCTACTCAAATATTCTCTTATATTTCAAATGCTTTAACAAAACTTTGTCGAAATCTGAAGCGAATCAAACTCGATCATCTCTAGTTTGATTCTCTGTCACTCTCTCTCAAAGATCTCAGTGCTATTCAGAGTCATAGGATCATTTGTAATCAAAGAAGTGTATCGAGTCTCTCTATCTATCAAAGTGAGTTTTCCCTGGACTCAGAGATAGCAGGGTGTATCTCGTGGCCTTGAAATCGAGGTTGTAATATCGACATTATATTTGAAAAGAAATCTGAACAAGAAATTGTGTGGGACTGGAAGTAGGGTAACTCCAAACCAGTATAAAATTCCGGTGTGTTCTTTCCTTTACTGCTTTTATTTACTATTTGCATCTGTGTCTGATTTTGTGATTGTTTCTGTGATTGTGAATTGCATCTGTTTGAATTTAATTTGAAAAGATTTCAAAAAGATTCATAAAATTAATTAAACACTATTCACCCCCCTCTAGTGTTAATTCTGCTTAAGATTCGTAATCCGCATTTCCTACAACTACCAAATCCTGATCCCCTCCGAAACAACTAATATAGGTGCATGGGTCAATAAGTGTTTCAAACTCTGGAATGCTTCCTCACACTTATCCGTCCAAACAAACTTCACATCCTTTCGCGTTAGCTTGGTCATCGGTGCTGCTATCCGTGAAAAATCCTTAATGAACCTCCTATAATACCCAGCTAATCCAAGAAAACTCTTTATCTCAATCACTATCTCGAGTCTCCTTCAATTATTCACCACTTCAATCTTAGTCGGATCTACAGATAACCCTTTCTCTGAGACTACATGACCAAGAAACTTCACTTCCTTCTTTCAGAAATGACACTTTGAAAACTTCACCTTCAGCTGATGTTGCCTCAATGTCTCAAGCACAATTCTAGGATGAACTTCATATTCCCTTTCATCCTTAGAGTAAATCAAAATATCATCTATAAAAACCAGTACGAACCTATCTAAATGGTCCCGGAAAATTCGGTTCATCAAATCCACAAAGAATGCTGGTGCATTAGTTAGTCTGAACGGCATCGCTAACCATTCGTACGATCCATATCTGGTTCTAAAAACCATTAAAGGAAAACTATCCTCTGCCACTCTAAGCTGATGGAAACCTGTTGCTAAATCCAACTGAGAAAATTCTTCGCTCCACTCAGCTGATCGAACAAATCATCAACTCTAGGTAATGGATATCGATTCTTTATCGTCTTCTCATTCAACTTACGATAATCGATACATAACCTCAACGATCTGTCCGACTTCTTAACAAACACTGCTGTTGCTCCCTAAAGTGATCTACTTGGCCTAATAAAATTCTTGCCTTCCAGATCCACCAACCGCTCCTTTGATTCCCTCATCTCGGTAGGTGTCATCCTACTTGGCGGTCTACTCACTAGTTCTGCTCCAGGCACTAAATCTATTTGAAACTCAATGGCTCATTTCGGTGGCAATCCTACCATCGACTCGAAAACATCTGCGAATTCTCTAACCACAAAAACTCGATTCAACTCGTCTTCCAACTTCACAACACCCAACAAAGCATTCATCTCACAACTAGGGTTTTCTACAGTATATACAATCCAATCACTACAATCAGGGTGTCTAAGTGATATTTTCCTATAATAGCAAAATATCCTAGCATCATACTTACTTAACCAATCCATACCCAAAATAATTCTGAACCCTACAAAATCAAATACATGCAAACTGCAAGCAAAGGTATGACCTAACAAATCAAACTCTAGGTGGTCACAATTCATCCCAAGTGTCGCATACCCTGCTATCGGATTTGCAACCCTTAAGGAAGTAACTAAGTATGAGGGTTCTAGGTTAAGCTTATCTACCAAACAATGAGAAATAAAAGAATGCGATGCACCAGTATCAAATAGAACGCTAGCAGACATACCATGAATCTGAAGTGTATCCCCAACACTACCTTTCCTTTCTCCTCTGCTGTTGGCCTCGAGATAGCTGGCTCCAATGCATACACCTTGCCTTTTCCATCCTTATCAGGCTCTTTGCATTGATTCTTATAATGATCAATCTGATCGTAGTTGAAGCATCTGATATTCTTCTTCCTGATCACTTCCTTTGCCATTCCAGTACGACATTCATTGGCAAAATGTCCCTTCTTATCGCACTTATACCAAACAACCTCCGACTTCCTTTTCTTTGCGGCTCCACCCTTTTGGGCACCCTTCTTATGAAAGAACTTCCTTTTCTAACTCTACCCCACCTGGACCTCCTTTGCCTTGTTCTTCTCCAGAGAAGCAAGAATCTCCTCATGCCTTAACGCCATTTCTACTACAACATCACAAGGATCCCTAATATGAGGTAATGTAGCCCTTGCCAACTCAAGCTTCAACCCCCTTATGAACTTCTCATTTCTCTTCATCACAGTATCCACAGTAGCATACCCATACCTTGCCAACTCCTCGAACCTTCTAGAATATTCCAACACAGTCATATCCCCTTGTTCTAACTCAGTAAACTTTCCGATCAAGGTAGAACTCGCCATCATAGACATGAACCTCTCCTCGAACCTCCCCCTAAACTCAGCCTATGTCATCGTCTCTTCATTCACTCTGACCGCTATTCCACCAGAATAAAACTGCTCCTTGAAGCTGTCTCCAAACTAACCTTCTCTTTTGCTCGTCATTGAGCCCCAAGTCTGCAAAGATTCACTCACAATGCAACAACCAGTTCCCCACCTCAATAGCATCCTCAGTTCCAATAAATGGCCTCCCTCCAAGCCTAACATAGTCTCTGCTCAAGATAGCATAATTGTTGACCACCGAAGCTTCCCGAACCTCTACTCCAGCATTTTCTCCAACCACTCCGGCAGCAATTCCCGCTTGCATCATGTTCACGAAAAACTGATACATAGCCTCATATCCACTTGTGGGACTCCAGCACCAACATTCCCAGCTTGTGTCTGACTTTGGTTCCTTCTCGTATTCGGTCTGGCATTACCATTTGTGGTGGTGCTTCCTCCAAGGTTCACTCTTCCGCTTCTAGCGTCCATATCTGTATTCAAGCTTCATGAGATACAGAAGAATAGCCTTAGAGAGAGGAAACTTAAGATATAGCGTATACTTATATATAGCAAATACAAGTACGTTACTATAGTGCTATCCCATACCACGATCTTACTCTAATCCCTTAGGATTATGTTTTCAAAAATCATTTTAGTTAAAGTTTTTCATAAACCTATGCTCTGATACCAAGTTGTAACACCCCTATCTGGAGGCCCGAAGCTAAGCGCTATAGATGCTGCAGTCATCCATAGTATTAACTTACGGTGACCAAATATGGTAAAGTTAATGATATCCATAATATCAGAAGCACATGAATATGAAACAAAATCACAGATTTCACAAAAACAACTTTTCTGATTACATTTCACAAAACATGTTTCATATTCCATTACATAATCCCATAATCATTTCCCAATTAAAGATTAAATATAATTATTACAAAATACGCTAAGAGCGACATATGATGATGCCCCTGGTTGACTAGAGTACTATATAGTCATACTGACATAATACAACACAACGGAATTAAACAAAATAAGACAGTATCTCGTAAATAGCTATCCGTCGGCCACTTGCTCATCTTCGAAAGCATTATTCGACAACCTACTAATAACCTGTAAACCTCAACTCTCAGCCTACTCAAATCAATTTTGAGCACCCAAGAGTTTAAGGGAAAAAACATAAACTTTGAGTCAGACGTAAAACCTGGTGTGAATAATACTATCATCTCGGTTATTTGATATTAAGTGAGACTGCGCCGCTTAGCCGAACGGGTTTCCCCTCACTAATATCCCTTTAAAACATATCTTTTGCAAATCATGATCCTACAACCAAAACTGGTTAAAACTGTAAAGCATAATCATGTAAACATACATAACAGGTAACAAATGGACTATCTGTCCGAACACTATAGTTTTGTTTGGCTAACTACTAACCTTTGGCTGACTCGAGACTACCAGGCAATATAAACAAATAATCTAACATCTGTTGGATACTCCTCTTCTGGATGGTCTGTCCCTAACTTACTTTCTCCAGGTTAACTGATCCTAATGGTTTTGCAGGCTCACCAATAACCTACCTCTGTACAAATATATTCCTTTCTGTGTGTAACATCATTTTAGTCTTTCCTATGACAAAGCCTTACACACTAGAATTTTGGACTAAATTAACTAGGGGCTAATAGCTAATGTATAGGGCACGACCCTATACCAGTCCCATGTGGTATACAAATATCTGAGTCATTTTACTTAGGGTAATCTTCCCTTAAATATTCCTTGAAAACCTTTTCATCTTAAGTTGATTTAAAACCTTTAAATCAAACTTAAACAAGGAAAATATATACTCTATGCTTTACTCAAAACCACCTTGCCATGTTATATATACTTTACTCAAATCTTTATTGATGAAAACATTTAAACCTTTGAAAGTACCCCTTTCGAATCCATTGCAAGTATCCCTTTCAAAACCAAGCAAACCCTTCTTTATATCCTAGGCCGAAAGGCCAAAATATTCCTTCCGAAACCATTCCTAATCTTCCTTTCGAAAACATTGAAAAACCATTCCTTCGAAAGAATTAAAACCTTAGACATCCTATCTTTAAAGCACTTAACATTGCCTTTCGAAAACATTAAAAACATTTCCTTTAAAACCTTTCGAAACCATTAGGGAACCACCCCTTCGAAACCATTAAATCATCAAACCTTTCAAAAACTTTTGGGTTCAATTTATAACATGTGGAAACACCTTTCGAAACCATTGAAAACCATCTCTTTCGAAACCTTTGGGTTTTACCTTCAACGGATAAAAAGAGTCATAAAACATTTAAGTCGAAAGCACTCTTTCGAAAGCATTTCCTAAGTAAAGAAGTGTTGGTGTCGAAACCAACCTTCCGAAAGCATTGGAGAAGCGGTTTGGGTTTTAAAACAAAGTATACCTTCCAAAACCATTTACTTCAAAAGGTAGAAAAGCGGCAGCTATGGGTTTCGACCCCATTCGAAAGCATTTACTTAAAACAAAGGCGCAACCCCATTCGAAACCATTCCTTAAAACAATTTAACCCAGACGGAAGCCAACCAAGTGGAAAGCATATCCTTAGAAAGCAAAGCAGGCACGTTTTCCATTTAAAAGAAAAGGCACGCTTCGACCCCTTCGGAACCCATAGCTTCGACCCAGTACCTTCCGCCTAAGTCCAATTTGCTGCGCACCAACTCTTTGATGCCTTGCACATTGGTTTCGATAGTGATGGTGGCGGAGCTACTAAGTTGGAAGCTAGGTGCCGAAAGTGGCGAAACATGCTAAAAGCATGTAAAAGCTGATTTTAACTTTAAAAAGCAATTCTTTTCAACTAACCTTCCTTATTTGTCAAAATATTATTGGTTGCTAAATTCTTTTCTAAAAGTACTGCCAATATTTCAGAAATAAAATTTAATTTATTTATAAAATACCCCTTCTCCTCTTATAAATATATAAAATATTTAAGTCCCATACATTAAATAGTTTTATATATCTAATAAAACACTTAGGAAAATTCTACAAAAATTGCAGAAAATCATTTTTAATATGTCTTCAACCATATATTAATTTTAGACCCAAAACATAAATAATTTAACCATAAATTATTTTAAACCCAAATAATCATTTTCTTTACTAGAAAATTTATATTAAATCCACATAAATTTAAAAAATTATGAAAATTGAAACTCATCTCTAAAATAACATTTCTGATCTAAATCTAAATTCGCAAGGCATTTGGATGTCATTTAATAAGGTTTTCACATTAAAACATATCATAAAACCTATATGAGTTATCATAAATCATCAACAAGCATATATAAACAATTAATCATTCAAAAACATGGCATAACCTTGCAAGATAAATTGGCTTTAATATTAAAACCGAAGACAATAGAAAATATGAGATGTTGTCATTTTTCACCTTAGCTTTGAGATTAAGGATTTGAGATTTGATTTTGATTAAGTTGCTTAAGCTTTTCCTCTTGAAATCTTCTCTTTGCTTTTCTTAATGGTGATCGACCTCTAGCTTGTATTTTTGTTTTGTGAATATAGAATGAACATGAGAATGATGGGGTTCAGGGTATAGGGTATTCGAATACTCTTATTCCAACTTTGCCCATTACCCATTTGCCTTAACATTTTAATTCTTTAGTTCATTTGTTTACATAGCACGACTACCTCTTAGTTTGATCACAAATCTCAATCCCCTAATCACATTACATTATTTTATTTAACTTACCTAATTAAATGTTCCTAATAATGTTACTAAAAATATGGGGTGTTACAAAGGTACCGAGGCACGGTTACTACTGGCCCACAACACTTCAAGATTCGAGGTAATTTGTGAGAAGGTGTGACAAATGTCAAAGGTTTGCAAGTATCCTTAGACAACCATCACATGAGCACATCCCCCTAGCTAGTCCATGACCATTCGATGTATGGGGCATAGATCTAATAAGACTACCACCTATGTCAAGGGAGAGAGAGAAGTATGTTATAGTGGCGATATACTACTTCACTAAATGGATAGAGGCAGAACCCTTAGCTACAATAACCATGAAGAAGATAGTCACTTTTGTCGTAAGAAATATAATCACTAGGTTTGGGATTCCCCAAAAGATAATTTCTAATAATGGGACCCAGTTTTAAAGTAAGGAATTTACAGAGCTCTACAAAAGGAATGGCATAATTAAAAGTTTCTCCTCCGCCGCGCACCTACAAGCAAAATGGGCAAATTGAAGCAGCAAACAAAACTATCAAGAAGTTACCTAAGAAAAGACCGCAGAAGGCAAAAGGGAAATGGGTGGAGGAATTATCTTTGGTATTATGGACCTATAGGACCTTAACTAGACCCTTAACCGGTCATACCCCATTTTCCTTAACCTATGGATACGAAGCCATGCTTCATGTCGAAGTAGAAGTCCATCACATAAGAAGAATATCATACACGACCGAGAAGAACAGGAAGCTAATGGAATCTGCACTCGATCTCATTTAAGAAAGAAGAGATGAGACACCCATCGTATCTGCCGTATACCGGCAAAGGATGGAGAAAAATTACAATGTTAGGCTCAAGGAGAGGAACTTTTGCAAGGAAGATTTGGTACTGCGAAGAGTAATGGTCAACACAAAAGATCCAGCGGAAGGAGCTCTAGGCCCAAATTGGGAAGGATCGCTAGTTATAGTAGTAGTTTTAGATAATGGGGCATACCGAATATCAAAACCAAATGGAAACCTAGTTCCAAGAACATAGAACTCGGAACACCTTAGGCCTTATTTTGTATGATTTATGTTACTTGTGTAGCAAACATTGTAATTATTATGAAAAGTAGTAATACAACGAATTGGACATAGGGATATTGGATGGCTCGAACCAGTATAAAAATCTCTCTGTGTTAATTTATCTAGCATAATTAACAATAAACTCGACGTATGGATATTGGATGGCCCGAACCAATATAAAATATCTCTATGTTAATTTACCTAACATGATTAACACTTACACTGGACATAAGGATATTAGACGACCTGAACCTATACAAAATACCATGCACATGAATTAAAAAGGTCGTAAATACATAACCTGACTTCACAGTCAAAATACAGTTCACCCCCAAATAGTGAGGTGGACCGTGCCAAGCGCATGAATATGAAACTACCCCCAAACAGTGAAGTAAATCATACCAAGCATACAACAATACATGCATGTCAAAAGCAAAATTCAGGGTCTGTGAATTATGCAAGGAGCCAAGCAAAAATGGAAAGAAGAGACGATATATGGAATGTAAAACAACCTACAAACCAGATGCAATTCCAAAAACTACTTGGAGCTTGCCATGTAACGTCAAAAGAAAGGATTTCCTCATATTTACGTAGTTCTATTAACACTTATTGAAATCCGCACATATTTTTACAACCCATACATCTATAAACACTTTAAAAGTTTAAAAGAAAAATGACAAACTGCAATTTATAATAAAACAAAGTGACATCACGAGTCTAACTCGGACTCGGAAGAAGCATTATCTATGATTCTTCCTCGACGAGAAGATCTACGAGCATCCGATGACGGCGCTGAGAAGGACTATCCTTAAGTTGGAGAGTAAGAGATGGGACATCTAGTTCGGTAATAACAATCAATGAATGACTAGGAGAAACACTGCCTAAAGCAATATGAGGGTCATAATTAACGTCGACCCAAACGTTACCATAGTCCCGTGGATCAAACTCATAGTCTACACAATTGTATAAAAAAGTCAAATCAAGTCCAAGCCAAAGGCAAGTAAAGACATCAATCATGTGCTTCACATCAATATCTTCCATAACCCTTTTTACCTTCTTGTTACAGAGTTGCTCCATCAAGGAAGTCCTATCCAAACTACCTAAAGAAGTGGCTGCGGTACCAAAATTGGATTGAGACACTAAAGTAGAAATTTTGTTCTCAAGAGCATTCACACGCTCCATAGCCACTCTCCTAACCCATTTAATCTCATTCAAGTGATGATCCTTTGTTTTCTTAGTAGTTTTAGAACAGGGTCTGAAAAGCTCCTGTGTAGTAGAATTAACA
This sequence comes from Allium fistulosum, assembly GCA_030737815.1. Classification (NCBI taxonomy): domain Eukaryota; kingdom Viridiplantae; phylum Streptophyta; class Magnoliopsida; order Asparagales; family Amaryllidaceae; genus Allium; species Allium fistulosum. The sequence goes on along the minus strand of CM060901.1, from coordinate 1,079,231,707 downwards.
TGCGAGCAGCTACTCCCAGTAGTTTTTTATCCCTTTTTATAATAATTCTTCAACTCAATAAACTTGGCCTCAAAATAGCCTTTCAAATCCTTCTTCCACTTAAGAACAACATCAGGATCTACCCCCGAAGGGGGTGCAGGAGCAATACCGAGTCTTGAAACTGCACTTGGGGTCAGGGCCACGTTAAGGATGTCTCATGCACTAATTTTCCTTGCAATCTGCTCATTTATCTCGTCATCTTTGCTTTCCATAGCCTTAATCTCATTTGTATATACTACCCCATATGCACTTTTGGCATCCTCAACAAACTTTCTAGTTCAGTAATTTGTCTCAGGGCGGACTTAAGCCTTTCCTCTAGGTCGGCTATCCCCAGACCTTGATCAGGAGAGGTGGGTTAAAATTTAGACAAGCCCACACAAAAAAATTTAAAATGAAAGTTAATCTACACATTACGTATACAACCAAAAATTATTCAACAATAGAAATTTACAAAAGTATCCTAAGTTATTTGATCTTAAAACGCCACGCTAGCTATAGAAAACACCTAAGGTATGCTGGCCAAGGGCATGACTGTCTTCGTTGGATCATAATGAGCACCTGCCTAGTGATCTATAGGATCTTCTATAGTCACCTTAAAACCTTCTATGTTACAAAGAAAACTCAGTTCAAGAGTAGGGTAAAGGTAACTAAAAACATCAATGGCTCACTGCACAATGATCTACCCCATCTTGCTCTTAACTTTTTCCCTTCTAAGTTTCTTTGTGAGCTCAACAGTCTTATCCAACCTAAGTGCTTTTCTGGATGCAGCTACAACATTGAGGGCAACCTGAGCTTCACGTAAAGAATCCTCAAGCTTGTGTGTCCTAATCATAGCTTCTTCTCTCATTTTCTCTAAAGCATAAATTAATTCAGCCCTAGTTTTCTTGATATGTCTACAAAAACCACCAAAGTATTTAAGGGCATACATCATCCACCCTTTCCTCCATGAGAGAGGGAGCACCTTCGGCCCTTGACACACCATTTGATGTTTATAACAAGCTTCTATCTCTTTGACTATGCCCTGAAAGTGAACTTCCACTTTCCTTTTCCATTCATTTGCCAAGGAAGGGTCTATACCCGCAATGGGAGAAGAAGCCGCATCTGAAATAGACGCCTGTCCCGCTTTTCCTACTTCAACACCTCCCTTCTCTTCAATTTGATGAGTAATTTGAGTAGACATATCCTCTATAGTCTTATTTAGCTTTGCTATCTCTGCCTCATAAACGATGCCATATAATGCCTCACCATCTTTCAAGGATTGCTGTAATTTATTCAAATTTGAATCGGCAGCCTCAACCCCTAGGCGCAACTTAGTATTATGTTGATATTGATGATCCAACGCATCTTTTGCCTCCTTAACTTCCAAAAAAGCTTCCTTTAATTCCTTCTCAAGCCTTTCATTGGTAAGTGTCATATGGATGTTCTCCTCTTCTAAGGCTGCAGTAGGAGACGTGGATGCGACCACAAACTCGGGCACACTAGTGCCATCTTGGCCATGAATGATAGGGACCAAGGGTATGTTGGAGTTAAAGGTTTCGATAAACTCGGATGGAAACTCATGAGAACCGACCTAGTGGGTAGTAATTAGAAGTTGATTTAAAGGAAATAAAGACAAACAAGGTTAAGACTAAACAAAAACATATATAATAAAGAAATAGTTATGTGGAAAGTCCAAAAAATCCGTATACAAGAAGTAATAATAAGCAGCACCCAAACCTGATATAAATTTCTAAGCCTATGCCTAAACTACTCCAAGTGAGGGCTATCATATGGGAAAGAGCCACTTTCTAAAATATACTACCAATCATTGAGAGCCTTCTTTTTTTTAACTATTTGACCAATCTTGGAGAGCAAACCATGGGTTTCCTCTCGAAATCGCATAAACGACTCATCTAACTCTTCTTCATGCTTATGAATTACTTTTGCACTAAGACCAAGACGATCTATGGCTTGAGTTTGGAGTTTGTCCTGCTTTCCTTTAGAAGTTAGTAAATAAAACTTCTCAAAAATCTATAAAAGCAGAGCAACGAATGGTCATTCGTAGGACAATAACAAACAGATTGACAACAAAAGAAATTAACCATAACAAAACTAAGCAACGAATCCAGTTTGTATTACATGTTAAAAAGTTTAAGATCATATACAAAAGTTAGGTAATTACATGAGCTTGAGAAGTTGAAGTGACCTCAGCTTCCTTAGACGTCGCAATTTCTTTGGACACCTCATATCTTCATTTAGTTGAAAAGAAGTGGAAGGGGAGGCATTTCATGCATCTACCTCCTCAGCTCATTGGGTCCAGGAGTAGGTGAGAGCATCGTTTATCCTCTCAGGCTTGTCTAGGAAGCTGAGATCAACCTCGGTAGAGAACTGGTGCCGAACTGAAGCATACATCTAGTAAACCACACTGTAAGTAATTTAAGAAAGCATCTCCTTGGATGTCGTCAATGCCTCCTCCTTCTCCTTTAGCTTGCAATCCTTTTCTTTTAGCTCATGACCCTTCAATGCCAAAGCCTCTTCTGTAGCCTTCACTGCTCTCCTAGCCTCAGCGCGGTACACCTTAAATTCTTTTTCGACCTTAATCTTAATGGAAGCAGCCAAAGTAAGGTCCGCTTCAAGTTTGGCAATGTAGGTAAGGTCACCTTCCCACTTCTTTCGAGCCTCAATCGTCAAGGCTCCAAGCTGTAAAAAACAACAACCAATGAGAAGTAATTGAGTAATCTACCGTTAATAAAGAAGGAAATAAAATCACTTGCATAAGTCCAATATTTCTTCATTTTGTTTATGATCTCAAAAGGGGAAAGCTTGGGAAGGAAAAGAAGAGAAGGAGAAGATGAGGCGATACTGGGTAGGTTATCCTGAGCAATCCTTCCTAACCTCACAGCAAGGTCACTAACAACACCCTTAGGCATGGGCATGTATCGAGTGTGAGGGTCTTGAAGAGACTGCAAAGGTGGGACAAAGAAAGCCTCTGAAGAAGGAATGGTGGTGGGTACGGTAAGCCTTTTGAAGGGATGGCCAAAGGCATCATTAGCCTTAAGAAAAGAAACCATTTCACCTGTACATAAGAAAAGCATTTGTAAGATCATTAGCCATTTCACCTGTACATAAAAGTAACCTCAAGATCAGTAAAAATGCTTATAAACGCCCGAAACATAAAATGATATATATTTTTTCAATCCATTTTAGGCAAATTATACCCCTGGGTTCACCGAGGTTGAGGGAAACTTAAAAATGGAACGAGAGAAGTTTGCGATTTAGGTGTAGAAATTCATGCATTGCCAACATCGGTTTAGTAAAAAATAGTTGTATTCTTCTCTCCTTTTCATCTAAACCTAAAATACAGTTTCTTAGGACTACTATGACTCGACGACATGATTAGAAAAAATGGGCTGATTAGGATGCAGATGAAAGAAAGAAGGAAAGTCATCAGAATTTGAAATAAAGAAATACTGATCGATCCATCTCTGCATCTTGTGAGGAACAGATGTTAGGATCGATTTTTTAGCTTAAGCATAATAAAATCCAGCATCATCCTTGTAGGACTTTTGTTAATATTGAACAAAAATTGGAGCTCCTCACAAGTAGGAGTAGAACCATTCTCCGTGTAAAGGATGAAAGTAGCAATTATGAGAGAACAAGAAAGAGGGGCAAGTTGAATGGGATGAGATCAATGGTGGTCAGCCATTCACAAAGAATTAGATTTAAGGGAGGATAAAGCCTACACCATATATGCTCATGCGTAAGGGAGATAAACCGATCAAAGGGATTATGAATGCGATCATGAGACTCTGGAACCCTAACCTCATAACCTTTGAACCCAAAATGGTTCAAGATATCATCAACATCTTTTAGTTAAGTAGTCCTAGAGGGTAAAGATAAGGAAGAAGAGGAAGAAGATGCCATGTCAAAGTTACAAGGTTAATTGTCAAAAAATTGCTAAAATATAAAGGGGGTTACAAAAGAAAGAAATCCTTACTTCAATTGGAAAAATGAAACAAGATTTGAAAAAGTCGATCAGCAGATAGGAATTTCTATTTTATTTCTTTTTAAAAAAGGCTTAAAAGAATAATAATAATAATAATAATAAGATGATGAAAATATACTCATCTCGACAAGAATCACAGCCACATCGGAATGATGGAATAATCTCCCAAACGTTAGTTGATTAATGACAAGCAAGATAATCACAAGGATCAAAGTGAATTTTCATAGAAGATGAAAAGACAGTTGCTACAGCTTTTCAAAAGATCGACCAATAAAGAGGCGACACATGTGCTCATGCACTAAATGCGAAATGACTACTATGACTTTTTGTTACTAGTGAAAAGAAGGAAGAGAGAGAGAGGAAAAGATATGTTGTAGGAAGAATATTAAAATAAGGCAAGTCTGCATCCATCTACGATCGCTAAAGACTTGGGAGGCAAGTGTTACACCATATTTCCCAAACGTAGTCAAGGGAAGATGATACAAATACTGAGCTGGAAGAACTCCCCTCACAACGGCAAGAGATGAAAGGGTAAAAGAGAACAAAAATTAAGCCAAGGTGATGCCGCATCAAGACCACATAAAACTGCGGCAGGATAAAGGGACTGCACCCATAATATAAGGCAAATTATGAAAAGGATGCGATGACAATACCCAGATGATACTTCGCCCAGGCCTGAAGATGAAAGTACAGCTGGGCTTCCCATAAATACAGATTCTATATTATAATACTGCATCGGAAACTGGAAATACCCGTAAGGTAAAAAGGCTAACCCAAAAGCCTAACCCGGTGATGTAAAACCATAGCATATCTTTCTAAGCGTTTATATGCTAATGGGGATGCACCACAATCTTAAACTAACAACTAATAGTGGCAAGTTTGCATCATGATTTGGTATCAAAAGACAATGAGGAGGTGTCGCCATTTTGATGTGCTAAAACGACGCCACAATCTTATATCAATATCAAATTAATAAAGACTGCGTCGTAATCCTATAAGCTCTGACCATAAACACGAAGAACCCAAGGGATGGAACGAGGTATAGAGTTTGCTCTATAACCAATGGGCAAACCTCATACCACAAAGGCAAATCAAGAAGACCAACTTTGATGCAGCTCAGGATGAAGGTCTAAGTCGTACACGACTTAAGGGACTAAGTCGCACACGACTTAAAGAAGTAACTATAGGTCGTCTTCGACCTAAGGAGGCATGCGAAGCATGTGAGCAGGAGCTACGACTTAACTGGAGACCAGGGGAAGGAGTTAACTCGAGTTTACGACCTAAGGAGAAGGTTCTGGGTTGTCTACGACCTAACGAGATACTGGAATGACCTAACTTGTTTTTAGGTCGCATACGAGCTAACGAGTTAAGGTATAGGTCGTGGGAACGACTTAACATATCACCAGGGAAAGAACTACGACCTAACGGGTTTGGGGATGCCGAGTTAAAACAAGGAGATAGGTCGCTGGAACGAGCTGAGAAGGTACTACGACCTAACAAATCACGACCTATGATAGGTCGCAAGAAAACGGAACGAGCTAAGTTAGGACGTGAAGGCTTAGGTCGCAAAGTCTTGGGTCGTGGAGACTTAGGTCGCGAGGCCTTAGGTCGCGAAGAATTTCTGAAGCCGCTTCTGTTAGGTCGCAAACGAAAGGATGCCGTTCATTCTTAGGTCGCAAAGCTCTGGATGCCATTGATTTCCTTAAGTCATTGATTCTTATGCCGCATTGATCTCTGCCGTTGATTCTTAAGTCGCTGAAGGAAGCAGATGTATTGAAGATAAGTCGCGTCTGTTTAATTCGTAGGTCGTTCTGTCTTTTAAGTGTGTACTTTAGGTCGTGTACGACCTATGTAAGTCGTTGTAATGTGTTGTATGTTTTCTTAAGTCGTGAGTCGTTTATCTTTGAGTCGTTTGTAATGTTGTAAGGTCGTAGCCTGTTTGTTTTGTAATGTTGATAAGTCGCTGTGTTGAGCATAGGTCGTCGCCGACCTTAGATAGGTCGTAAGTCGTCATCTATAGGTCGTTTCCGACCTAGGAGTTGTGAATTTTTGTATTGCGTGAGTTGTAGCCTATAAATAGGCAAGTTGGGTCATTTGTAAAGGTTGTTGAATATTGAATAAAATTCTCTTTTGTTAGCTTTGTGCTTTCAATTTAAATTGGTAGTTGAGTGTAATCTCCTATCTCCTCTTTCGGATAATCGAGTGCGCTCGATTCAACGATTGTAGAAGCCGATTCGCGGAATCAAGTGCGCTTGATCAACGCTTGAAGAATTGAAGATCTTTGAACCCGGTATCGTGCGCGATCAACGAGTTCGGGATAGCTAGAGTTCGGTATCTTCGGATCAACGAATTTGAGCATTTTAGCATTCATCAATCCATCGACTGCTACTTTCAACGATCTACATTGTTTTGTAATATCCGCTGCGTCAGTTTTGGTATCAGAGCTTGTTCTAGCCAATCATAGCTAGATCGAGACTTGGAGCCTATTCATTTAGAAGTTGAAGAGATTTGCCGAGCTTGAAGTGAAGATTCAAATTTGTTTATCACGGCCGAGAGTAAGAAGGCTTGTTCGAAGATTGATTGATCGAAATTATTTGGAAGCCAAAACTTTGTCCATCGTGTTCATCGCGATTTGCTACAAAGTGGAAGTTTTCGATCCGTTTCATTTTGGATCAAAATCCGAAAAGTGTTTGAATTTTGAAGTGTTGAAGAGTTTGTGAAGTTTTTAAGTATGCCGCCAAGAAGAGCTAATCGCCACCAAAACGTAGAAGCTTTGTATCGAAGAGAAGAAGCTGATGAGATGGAGCAAAGAATCAATGAGAACTTTAGTGAAAAGCTTAACGAAGGAATTGGCCGGTTAGAGAAGCTTATGACGGAGATGAATCAAAATCGGAGAAGGGTTTCACCAGAATCTAACCATGGGGGTAGTAGAGTCTCGCCACATTCCAATCGAGACAGAAGTGTTGAAAATGATCAAAGGCGTGGGAGGAACGTGAATGATCGTGAACGGAGGAATGTAGATAGAAGGGATGATGGTGGTAGGCGTGAAGGTAGTAGAGATGTGGGTGGTCAGAACCGACATCGTTATGCATCAGATTTTGAAGAGGAGTATGATGGTGGTAGTATCCAAGGAAGAGGACAAGGAAGAAATTACTCTGAATATGATCACAAGTGGGAGTCGGGGATGAAGACGGAAATTCCTGAATTCAAAGGTGGTATGCAAGCAGAGGAGTTTCTAGATTGGGTAGCTAATGTTGAGGAGATTTTTGACTTCAAGGAAGTTCCAGAACAGCGTAGAGTGAAGTTGGTTGCTACAAGGCTAAGGGGTAGAGCTTTGGCATGGTGGCAGAAGACCAAACTTACACGTGATCGGATGGGAAAATCAAAAGTTGAATCTTGGGAGAAAATGAAGAAATTGATGAAAGCAACGTTCTTACCTTACAATTATCAATCTTTGATGTATCAACGTTTGCAAAACTTGAGGCAGGGCACAAAGACAGTTAATGACTATGCTGATGAATTCTATCAACTTATTGCAAGGAATGATATTATGGAAACAGAAGAGCAGCTGACATCTAGATTCATTGGGGGATTGAGAATGCAGATCCAGGATATGGTTAATATGTTCGATCCAAGATCTGTAGCAGAAGCACATCAGAAAGCGTTGGCTTGGGAGAAACAGGGTAGACGAGGAGGTGGTGTGTTTACTAATTCCAGCAATCAAATGAAAGGTGTTAGTGGGAGTTCTAACATTTCTAAACCTATCAGTAGACCAGTGGTGAAGGAGGTTGAGAAGGCAAAAGTTAACAATGGTTTCAAATGTTACAATTGTCAGGAATTGGGTCATAAAAGTAGTGAGTGTCCAAAGCCAAAGAAGAGAACCATGATTGCAGAAGTTGAGGATGAGGATGGTGATAGGGATTGTTCTAGTCCAGTTGAGGAGGATGAGCAAGATATTGCGTCAGGAGATGAAGGTTGTAATCTAATGCTGAGGAGATCGTGTTTAACACCGAAGCAGGAGGAAACCAGTTGGTTGAGGAGTAATATCTTTCAGTCAACATGTACTATTCTGGGGAAGGTGTGTAAGTTTGTGATCGACGCAGGAAGCTGTGACAATATTGTTTCAACCGAGGCTGTGACAAAGTTGAAATTGAAGATAGAGAAACATCCGAGTCCATACAAGTTAGCATGGTTGAGAAAAGGAGGAGAAGTGAAAGTGGATAGACGAGTTCGTGTTCCATTCTCTATTGGGAAGAAATACAAAGATGAAATATGGTGTGATGTAGTAGAGATGGATGTTTGCCACTTATTATTGGGAAGACCATGGCAGTACGATCGAGCAGTACAACATGACGGTCGGACCAATAGCTACAGTTTTATGTTTGAAGGCACGAAGATTATCCTAGTTCCGAAGAAGAGACCACAAGGAGAAAGTAAGTCATAAGAAATTGAAGAGCTGAAAACTTTATTATCTTTGAAGGAGTTTGTTAAGGAGGTTGAGAAAGAGCCTGAAGTATTTTTATTGATTGGGCGTGAGAGCAAAGAAGAGGTTGAAATTCCAGAAGAAGTTAAACCAGTTTTGAAAGAATTTGACGATGTATTCCCTGATGAGTTACCAAAGGAGTTACCGCCTTTGAGAGACATACAACATCAAATCGATCTTGTTCCGGGAGCAGTTTTGCCACACAGACCACATTATCGAATGAGTCCGAAGGAACATGAAGAGTTGCGGAGGCAGGTAGAAGAATTGCTTGAACAGGGGCGTGTGCAGGAGAGTTTAAGTCCTTGTGCTGTACCAGCTTTATTGGTACCCAAAAAGGATGGAACGTGGAGGATGTGCACTGACAGTCGAGCCTTGAATAAAATTACTGTGAGATATAGATTTCCAATGCCAAGGTTGGATGACTTGTTAGATCAAATAAGCGGAGCTACTATATTTTCGAAGATTGATTTGAAGAGCGGATATCATCAGATTCGTATCAGACCAGGCGATGAGTGGAAGACTGCTTTTAAAACCCGGGAGGGTCTATACGAGTGGTTGGTTATGCCGTTTGGCTTATCAAATGCTCCGAGTACTTTCATGAGGGTAATGAATCAAATTTTTAGACCATTCATTGGGAAGTTTGTGGTGGTGTATTTCGATGATATTCTGATTTACAGTGGGAGTCCAGAGGAACATTTGAATCATCTTAGAGAAGTGCTGATGGTATTACGACAAGAACAATTTTATGCTGCAACGAAGAAATGCATGTTCATGACGCATAGTGTGTTATTTTTGGGGTACGTTGTTTCAGAGAAGGGTATACAGGTGGACCAAAGTAAAATCGAAGCTATCAGAGATTGGCCGCAGCCCAAGACGATGACGGAAGTTCGTAGTTTTCACGGGTTGGCTTCATTCTATCGAAGGTTCATTCCACACTTTAGTAGTGTGATGGCACCTGTGACTGATTGTATGAAGGGTAAACAATTTACGTGGTCAGAGGAAGCAGGGAATGCTTTTGGGAAGATCAAGGAGTTGCTGACATCTGCACCAATCCTAGTATTACCTGATTTTCAGCTAGTGTTTGAACTACACACTGATGCATCCAAGGTTGGGATTGGAGGAGTGTTGAGTCAGAAAGGACGACCAATTGCATATTTCAGTGAGAAGTTGTCAGGAGCGAAGATGAGATACAGTACGCATGATGTAGAATTCTATGCTGTTGTACAATCTATTAAACACTGGAGACATTATCTATTTCAGAAAGAGTTTGTTCTGTATACTGATCATGAAGCATTGAAGCATTTGCAAGGGCAAGATAAGATTTCAGCGAGACATGCATCGTGGATTGCATATCTGCAACAGTTTACTTTTGTCGTTAAGCATAAGTCAGTGATAACAAATCGTGTAGCTGATGCTTTGAGCAGGAGGAGTCATTTGTTGACGACAATGAAAGTTGAAGTGACAGGTTTTGAATTATTGCCAGAGCAGATTGCAGAAGACTCTTATTTTAAGAAATTTGTTGAAAGGGACAATGAAGGGAAGACTGATGAGTTTATGATGGTTGATGGTTTTCTTTTTAAAGGAAATCGATTATGCATACCGGAGGGTAGTCTGAGAATGAAGATTATCAAGGAGTTACACGAAGAGGGACATGTTGGGAGAGACCGTACCTTACAGCTGATTTCACAGTCCTACTTTTGGCCATCGATGAGGAAAGAAGTAGCGAGATTTGTGGAGCGTTGTCATATTTGTCAGGTTTCGAAAGGAACTGCGACTAATGCTGGTTTATATATGCCGTTACCCGTGCCTGTAAAACCATGGGTGGATATCAGTATGGACTTTGTGTTGGGGTTACCGAGAACGCAGCGTGGTAATGATTCCATTTATGTGGTGGTTGACAGATTTTCGAAAATGGCACATTTTATTGCTTGTAAGAAAACGGCGGATGCTGTTCATGTTGCTCAGTTGTTTTTCAAGGAGATCCATCGACTTCATGGATTGCCAGAATCTATTGTGTCGGATAGAGATACTCGATTTCTGAGTCACTTTTGGTTAAGTTTGTGGAAGATGGTGGGAACGAAGTTGAACTTTAGCAGCGCTTATCATCCGCAGACAGATGGACAGACTGAGGTGGTAAACAGATCATTGGGAAACTTGCTGAGGTGTCTTGTACAAGATAATCTGAAGAGTTGGGATGTGAAGTTATGCCAGGCAGAGTTTGCCCATAATCATGCTGTGAATCGAAGTATTGGGTTCAGTCCATTTCAGATAGTATATTCGAGCTTACCGAAGGGACCGTTGGATTTAACGGTAGTGCCACAATCAAAGAAGACAGTTAAGAAAGCTGCTGAATTTGTTGAAGGGTTGACGGAATGTCATAAAATCGTTCAGGAACGATTGAAAAAAGCAAACGAGAAGTATAAACAATCTGCAGATTTGAAACGAAGAAATGTTGAATTTCATGAAGGAGATTTGGTTTATGCAGTGTTAACAAAAGATCGTTTTCCAGTAGGCGCTTATAACAAATTGAAAGCAAGGAAAATTGGTCCTGTGGAAATCGTAAAACGAATTAATGAGAATGCGTATAAATTGAAGCTGCCAGATGATGTGTATACGTCTGACGTATTCAATGTTAAGCATCTCGTACCATATCATGGGGATGAGTTGTTGTGGTGAATGTAGAAAGTGCAAATTCGAGGTCGAATTTTTCTCAACCTGGGGAGGATGATGCAGCTCAGGATGAAGGTCTAATTCGTACACGACTTAAGGGACTAAGTCGCACACGACTTAAAGAAGTAACTATAGGTCGTCTTCGACCTAAGGAGGCATGCGAAGCATGTGAGCAGGAGCTACGACTTAACTGGAGACCAGGGGAAGGAGTTAACTCGAGTTTACGACCTAAGGAGAAGGTTCTGGGTTGTCTACGACCTAACGAGATACTGGAACGACCTAACTTGTTTTTAGGTCGCATACGAGCTAACGAGTTAAGGTATAGGTCGTGGGAACGACTTAACATATCACCAGGGAAAGAACTACGACCTAACGGGTTTGGGAATGCCGAGTTAAAACAAGGAGATAGGTCGCTGGAATGAGCTGAGAAGGTACTACGACCTAACAAATCACGACCTATGATAGGTCGCAAGAAAACGGAACGAGCTAAGTTAGGACGCGAAGGCTTAGGTCGCAAAGTCTTGGGTCGTGGAGACTTAGGTCGCGAGGCCTTAGGTCGCGAAGAATTTCTGAAGCCGCTTCTGTTAGGTCGCAAACGAAAGGATGCCGTTCATTCTTAGGTCGCAAAGCTCTGGATGCCATTGATTTCCTTAAGTCATTGATTCTTATGCCGCATTGATCTCTGCCGTTGATTCTTAAGTCGCTGAAGGAAGCAGATGTATTGAAGATAGGTCGCGTCTGTTTAATTCGTAGGTCGTTCTGTCTTTTAAGTGTGTACTTTAGGTCGTGTACGACCTATGTAAGTCGTTGTAATGTGTTGTATGTTTTCTTAAGTCGTGAGTCATTTATCTTTGAGTCGTTTGTAATGTTGTAAGGTCGTAGCCTGTTTGTTTTGTAATGTTGATAAGTCGCTGTGTTGAGCATAGGTCGTCGCCGACCTTAGATAGGTCGTAAGTCGTCATCTATAAGTCGTTTCCGACCTAGGAGTTGTGAATTTTTGTATTGCGTGAGTTGTAGCCTATAAATAGGCAAGTTGGGTCATTTGTAAAGGTTGTTGAATATTGAATAAAATTCTCTTTTGTTAGCTTTGTGCTTTCAATTTAAATTTGTAGTTGAGTGTAATCTCCTATCTCCTCTTTCGGATAATCGAGTGCGCTCGATTCAACGATTGTAGAAGCCGATTCGCGGAATCAAGTGCGCTTGATCAACGCTTGAAGAATTGAAGATCTTTGAACCCGGTATCGTGCGCGATCAACGAGTTCGGGATAGCTAGAGTTCGGTATCTTCGGATCAACGAATTTGAGCATTTCAGCATTCATCAATCCATCGACTGCTACTTTCAACGATCTACATTGTTTTGTAATATCCGCTGCGTCAAACTTCAACCCTAAGATAATTTTATCTGATCCAAAGACAAAAGCGAGGGTGCGGTCCTCCAATGACTGAGAATAATTCAGAATAAAGCTACATGGGGCAACCGCCTTTAAAGATAACAACTCAATCTCGCCTGTCAAGCAATGTAGCCCAAATCCAGCTATCACTACATCATGGTATGTTCAAACTGCATAATAGGCGGTGTAGTACACCTTCAGAAATGTCAGTGCAGTACTAAGGTAATGTGGCATCATAATGTTCAACTGAGGATTCCTCCTTGTATTGGGCTTGACATTTTCATTGGTTGTGGTGCTTCCTCCACCAAGATTCACTCTTCCATTTCCTACCTCCATATCTTACATTCCTTAAATCTACATTCGAATCTTAGTAAGATACGAAAGAATGGTCTAAGAGAGATGGGAAGAATAGTAATAGGATATATACTTATATATATCAACTACAAATATGTTACTATAACGTTAGCCGGACCCCAATCTCATTTTTTAATTCATTTGGATTATGTTTTCAAAACACTTTTAAAGTTCAAAATTCTTTTAGTTTTACATAAACCTTTGCTCTGATACCAAGTTGTAACGTCTCTTATTCTGAGGCCCAAAAATAAGCACTACTGATGCTGCAGTCGTTAATAGTATTATTTTTCGGTGAGAAAATAAAATCAGTTAATACTATCATTAACATCAAAGCACAAGAATATGAAATTTTTCCAAAACATGGATTTTTTAATTAATTTCCATATTAACTACATAATCCCAAACGTTGCCCATGTTCAGATAAAATATAATTATTAAAAAATACTCCAAGAGCGACATATGAAGATGCCACCTTGGTTGATTAAAGTTTACTACTAGATAGATACAATTTGTGCCATTACATACATACAGACAAAAGTCATAACAACACAGTAGATAAATAAATAGATAGACTCCTACATAGATAGCTTTGCCTCTTGCAAGTCTCCGGAAGCTTATTCATCCAACCTAATTAACTTGGAAACCAAACTCTCGAACTACTCAAATGAGTACCCCAGAGTTTAAGAAGAAAAACAAAAACTTCGGGTCAGACAAAAAGTCTGGTGTGGATAATAATATACCATCTCGATTAATAGATATATAGTGAGACCATGTCGTTGAGCAAAACAGATTCCCCTCCCTAGTATCCACTAAAAATATGTCTTTTAGAAATCAAGCACCTGCAACCACAATGGTTAAACTAGACAATATAGATAATCATATGCATACATGCAACCTGAGTAATCATGACCAATCTGTATAAATAAATGGACTATCTGTCCCACATCATAGTTTTCTTAGGGTAACTACACCTATATGGCTGACTCTGGCCTACCAGATATATCAAATTCTCTAACTTACTATTAGAAGGAAACTGGATGGCCTGTCCGAAACTTACTATTCCTAGGGTCACTCTGATCCTAATAGTTTTGTAGGCCAACCAATAACCTACCTTGTCTTTGTGTATTCCTTTCTGTGTGTAAACCTACTTTTAGTCTTACCCTTGATGAAGCCTTATGCACTGGAATTTTGGCCTAATATCGACAAGGGGCTAACAGCTGAAGTATAGGGCGCAACCCTACACCAGTCCCATCTGGTTTTCTAACCTCCGAGTCAATTCATGCCAACGCAATTTATCTAAAGGTGATAGGAAGTATAATCTCTTTAGTAAAATCTTGGGCCAAATACCTTTTTTGTTTCCTTGAAAACATTAACCTTTATAATTGATTTAACCCTTGAAATCAAACTTTAAAATAAGGAAACTATAGTCCTTTACCTTATCTAATATATTATGCCAAGGTATATATTCTTTTATAGAATAACATTGATGAATTTCAAAATCACTTAGAGGTTGTCACACCTTAAAACCTTAGGCTATGAAGCCATATACAATAAAACCATTTATATTGATAAAATGCGGCATTAATATTGCATATATGGGTTATCGCACCCCTTCTATAATTAAACCATTTTAAAGGATCTAATTTATAAATCATAAGGCCATAAGACCAAAATCATTATATCGCATATCATAAATGAATATAGGTTGCCGACTATAAGCGGCATAGTCATAGGTTTGCATAGCATAAAAATTTAAAACTTGGAAATATGTGAATGTCAAAATTTAGGTTAGGCGCCATCATTGCCATATAAAAGCAGTGTCAAAAATAGACTATAGCGGCATCATGGCCAAAACACGGCGGCATAAGAAAATAGTGGCAACATTGTCGTATAAAACCAATGTCGAAAGTAACAATAGTGGTACTACAACCATAGTATAGTCAATGCTGAAAATGTAAATTAGCAGCATAGAAACTAGCGGCATCACTGCCTCTTTATAATCAATGTCAAAATTCATATATGCGGCATCAATGCCGTAATATAGCTTATGTCGAAAATACTTATAGCGGCATTGCTGTCTTATGGAGTTGATGTCAGTATAGAAAATATGCTGCATCACGGACATCGCTATAAAACTTGCGGCATTATCAATGTCACAATAAAACATGTAGTATAAAACAGGTGGCATAGAACATATGTGGCATAGAAGACTAGCGGCATAGAATACCAATGACATCACCAACGTCGTAGGCATCAATGTTGGCATTAATATATGAGCCCCAACCTTAGTGGAATCATTGCATACTAATGAGGTTGATATCATATGTTTCCCTATAGGTTAGTGATGGCATGTGGCATAGATAAGCTACGACATTGATTAATAGCGTACGACAATATCGTAATTAACATAAAAACTATTTTATTTCTTTAAAGATCAATATCTTTTTACCAACTACAATATTTTTATCAAATTCTTATTGGATAATAACTTTCTTTATCAAATCCTTTTCAGAAAACTGCTATAGAGCATATTTCTCATTACCAAAATAATTAGCAAACCATATAATTTATATTAATATTTTAATACAATTATTAAGCTTTTCTAGCCTAATAAATTCATAATAACTCGTAAACACATGGGGAAAATCCCCAAAAATCACAATAAATTAAATTTATCATTTTCTTTAGCATATAAAAATTTCAGGACCAAAATTTTATTTAACTATTTTTAATAAATAAAACCCGAAATAAACCATCTTCTTCACTTAAGAAATTTATAAAATATTCATACGTACTTGGAAAATTATGAAATTAAAAACCCACTTCTAAATGTTTCTAATATCATATCAAAATTTCAAGTCAAATGGATATCAGAAACTAGGTTTTCACTCTTAAAACCTATTAAATAATTTCATAATAAATCTAATAATTCATAATTCAAGCATATAATCAACCAATCATTCAAAACATGGCATAACAACATCATATGGTACGGGTTTAATCACCAAACCAAAATGAACATGCAAATAGTGAGATGGATAATTATTATTCACGTTGATTTGATAAAGAAACTTGAGAGTTGAATATTGATTTGGTTTCCCTAAGTTTTCTCTTTGATTTCCTAGATTTTCTTCTCCTTAAAGCTCTTAACAATGGCCAACCTTCCTTAATATTTAGTTTGTATGAATAAATGTGAGGGAGGAATAGAGGAATAAAGAATGGGAAGGTATATGCTAAGGAAATGCGGTCTTTTCCTATTTTTCCCTTCTCATAAATCCTCCTTCTTATTAATGTTCTAATCACTCTTATTAGTTCATTAATTGAGGCTCGGCCCATATTATAATATCAAATCTCAATCTCCTTATCCTCTTACATTATTTTATTTAATTTATCTAATTAAATATTCTAAATAATGTTGATCAAAATTAGGGGTGTTACAATATGTGTTTGGATTTTTTTTTGCTTGAACTTTTAGAAAGGAAGAGAGGATTTTTGGCCATTTTTGATGGAGGGAGGTGGATGCACAAACCCTAGAAAAAAAATGAGATGTTTAAATAGCATAGGAAATAAGGGTGTCAAAGATAGGAATAGACCTTTATTTTCCTTAGCCATTTACACACCTTTTGGAATCAAATTCCAAGCCATTTACACACCTTTTGGAATCAAATTCCAAGCCAATTCTCTCCATTATGGCAAGCCATTCATATCTCTCTATTGTTCAACAAATCACTTCAAGCCAAATCAGATATTTTACATTTAAATCATATTTAAATCTACATCACTACCGTATTTCGACAAGTGTATACATAACTTTTATATACACATTATTTTTAGTACTGACCAACACAATTCAAATAAAAATTGATAATTAATATTTCATAAACATTATTCTATTTAATTAATTATAACAATTATAATTTAATTAAATCGGGCAGTGGACGGAGGATCCAACATTACGGTTTTATTGATTGTTTAGATGTAAATTGGCCTATGGTTAATATCGAACAATTCGAATATCAACGTTCACACTTCACCTTAGCTAGTGGTGTGACATTTTGGTCAAATCTATCGCTTACATAGCTTTGGTAAAAAACAATTTATTTATAAATTCAAGCGTTATCCAGTAGCGATAATTGTTTACACCAATTCTCTTTGTCAAAACTGTATCAATTTGGACTCATGGAATTTGGTAATGGTCAAAATTCCAATATCGTCCATAATCAACTTTATAGTCCAAAAACAATGTCCTTGGTTCTATAATAATAATTAATATTAACCGAACTACTTTGACTAGAGATTTTGACTTTGAGTTGGCTTAAGTTGACCGTGATATTAACCTCATATAACCGAGGAGATGAATCCTCTTTTGAATAGTGTTTCACTTCCAATACTTTCACTCGACCCAACTATAGTCGTTTGATGGACGTCTTGCCATGATTTAACTATAATTAATGTAGGTCTTTCAAATTGAAGGTCAACGGTATTCTCAAATCAAGGGAACTATGTAAATTAGTTACTTCGATATTTTCTGTTTGACCTTAGCTATATTAACCAACAAAAATATATCAAGTGAGTCATTCCATATTTATCCAATAACTATCAGCACTCAACCCCTTGGTGCCAACCAGTAGATATGAGTAATACATAGCCCAACATTTGGAGAGTGTTACATACCCTAGTCTCAATGGATACATTGATGTCCAACCTCAATACATCTTGACCAGTAGTATTTAAAATGACGTGCTTATTGTATTATGATATAATACTCATGGTTACAACTACTTGTAATTGCTATGACAAACACATCATTTATGGACTTTCTGACATGTATACTCAAATTACTTAATTAATTATTTATAACATTTTATGACAAATATATAACAGAAAGGAAGCACTTTTTTATCTCGAATAAGATTGGTCCAAAACGTGGTGTGCACATATGAGTTGGCACACAATTTGCTGTAACAAAAGGAATCCCCAATGTTACGTGCCTATCAACCCATATTTATAAACCGCTTTTCCAAGTTATTTAGCAATATGGGACTATTCCAATCCCAAACCGTCATTCCTTCTTGCAACATAAGAGACAACCCTAACAATCTCCCCTTGACTCGCTTCCCCTTTGAGTACTTTTGAGAGCATTATTTGTCTGCATGGCTTAGATTGTAACCTTCGGCTTTGATACCAATTGTTATGCAACGGCAGTCAGAGCGAGCTCCCCATCTCCAGCACATGGCATACGCGTATGAATTGGCACACTTTATTGTACCAGAAGAAATCCACCAATGCTACATGCCTACCAATCCATATTTACACACTACTTCTCCAAGTTATTTAGCATTGTGAGACTATTCCAATTTCGAACCATCATTCCTGCTTGTAACATGTGAGACGACCCTAACATGCTTAATAAATCGAAAGAAATTATTCACTCGTACCTACTAGATTGCGACAACCTAAGTATAGTATATGTACCTTGAGTTTGCTTAACAAATACGTATAATTACCATATATCGTCCAGTCAATATATTAATAATACTACACATAACATCTCTAGCTTGAGTTTGCTCAACAACTAGAGAGCATGCAAGGAATTTATTAATATATAAATAGTAGAGGACAACACCTATATTAAAGATTCCAAATCTTCAATATATTTTAATTGAGTGATATTGTAATAACTTGGGATTTTCGACCCTCGAAAATCGACACTAATACGTCCACTGTATTGCGTGCTAAGCAGTCGAATGCCGGAAAACCCGATTATTAGGGGAAAAGAAGAAGAAAGAAGAAGAGAAAAAGAAAAGAAAAATAAACAATACAAAATCTCATAGCGGAACGAATAATCTATGATATATAACAAATCTTTACATAAAGAAAAATGTAATATATATACATCAATCAAAGTACACTAACCTATTTCAGCCCGGACAGTTATAACACCTTGTCCTTACAATTTGATGATAAATACAACCAACAAACAACACAACGGGACACAATGAAATACCTAGATAAGTCTTGGGCCCCTAACTCATCTCCTGAGCTATAATGCATCCACACAATCTGTAAATATGCTTGGTCGGACCCGAGCATTATAATAAAATAACACCCGAGTCAGTCTAGAAAACAAGTGTGAGAAAACAAACCTTAGTTGAATTTTAATGTTTATTAAAATCTTTTGAAAATAAGGTATCTCGTAAGACTGCGTCGCATACAAACACGGACAAGTTTTTACCTTACGATAACCAAAATATTTTCTATAGAAAATCCATTGATATTATAATAATGTCTAGGGGTCAAAGTAAAATATGAATATAGCTGAAATGCTCGCATCTTACGTTTCAGCATAGTTGGGCACAACTAAGTCCGTACGACGCTTATTGGAGAATGGATTCCATACAATGATTGGGCTACTTGGGTATCGCCTGTCACAGTGCATCTCTAGATAAAATAACACTAAGATCAAACCTATCGACCCCTGCCAACATAGAACTGGCCTACCCTTTACTGGATTCTTTCGAATATGACCACCCCTCCGTTAATGGGCCCTAAAGCATACGAATGAGAGTTAATATCGACTTTAGATAGGGATGATCACACCCTACTTGAGAGCGACCCACTTAGCCCTGCCGCATCTCCCTTGTTTTAGTCATTCCTGGTTGATGAGGCTTGAGGCTACGTTTTACATTTTTATATAGCACTTCCCACTTGAAATATTAACACTGCCCTCCAAGCAACAATGCAAATGTAAGCACTCTTCCATACAAGTTCATTATGGGATTGAACGAAACATTTGAGAGCTCCGTCTTCAGTTACATCATCTTCAAGATGTCTTCACTTCAAAACGCTTGAGTTGGATCGAAGTGGTTTTCGGATAACATACTCGATCCCAGTATCTTCGAAACAACATTCGATAGTTTCCGGTGAACTCAACCTCGATTCTTTAGAAAAATAACAGTCAAAGATAAGAGCGAAGATTATCTCCTAACCATTAGTGGATAAATTTCCTTATCATTTGTCCTAGGAGAACAAAACGAGATTTATACGTATAGTTTAGCATCATCGGAGATGACTGTGCCATATAACTCACGTGTTTCTCCTAGATATTTCCAAAGTTATGTTTGGGTCCGTATTTAATAGTCGGTTATTTAACTATCAACATACACATCCAAATCAGAGATTTATTTCATAGGAAAAACCAACATTGATTAAATACATAAGCAACCACAAACCTCTTTAACTAATTATTTTCGTTAATTAAAATTATTGTGAAAATACTTGTATAAAAATACCTTAACAAAATATATTCACAAATCTCTATATTTTCAATACTTAGAAAATATCCATATACTTATCTCAACAGTATATGAATATTCACAGAACAGAAGAAGATTTCCTTTTTATGCAATTCTAGGACCATTTATAAATTCCTGTATAAATTTCTAAACCCGTTTATAACTAATTAAATTTTTTAAAAACTATTTATAAATATTTCTAAATCATTCCTCAAATCATTTATAAACCCTTTACAAATCCATGCAACTATATATAAAGCTCTTCTTATAAATCTATAAACACATTTACAAAATTCCTTTATAAATATCTAAAACCATTTGCAAAGCTCTCTTTATACATTGTAAATAATTTTCTTTTAAGTCTCCAAAACATTTTACAAACTCCTCTTATAAAACACAAGTCTATTTATAAAACTCTATTCATAAATTTCAAAAACATTTATAAATAAATAATAACAATTTACTTCAAACACTATTATATAATAATTAATAACTTTAAAGCATTATTAATAAACAATAATAATTAATCTTCACCATTATTATGAATAATAAAAATTAATTTCCAAAACATTATTAATAAATCACTATTATTAATTTCAAGCCTTATTATTTATTTAAATAATTAACTTTCAAAATATTAAAATATTGATAAGTAACCTTAAACAGTATTAATATAAATAGATAACTTCTAAAACAATATTAAATATAAATAAATAAAATTTAAAACAATATTAAATATAAATAAATAAATTTTTAAAACAATATTAAATAACATTAGGACATCTTAAAATCGTCTTTCGATAATTCAAAAAGGACATATAAGAAGGTTGGAGTAAAATAGAAGCTAAATCTTTTAAAACAAATATTTTCGAAACCCAATTTCGGATTTTAAGATCATTTCTTGTCTCGAAACCAACTTCAACTCAAATGGCAATTCATAGTATTTTTAAAATACTAATTTTGAGGCTAATAGCTACCAAACGCTCAACCAATATTGATATTGATTTCCTATCACTACTGGGTTTCTGTTTTTGAACATAAACAATGTCATAACCAATATTGTTCATAAATCAGGTTTCATATCCAATAATTCATATAACAGGAATTTTATTGGAAATAAATCAACAATATCGAGGAATCCCGTTGGATCCCTCCAACCTGTCCCCTTGCATCACAGCTTATATATATCAACACACACACACACACACACACACACATATATACATAAAATCAATAGTGGTGAGGAATCATGTTAGATCCCTCCAATCTATTTTCTTGCACCACATTC
Source organism: Allium fistulosum (assembly GCA_030737815.1). Lineage (NCBI taxonomy): Eukaryota > Viridiplantae > Streptophyta > Magnoliopsida > Asparagales > Amaryllidaceae > Allium > Allium fistulosum. The sequence goes on along the minus strand of CM060901.1, from coordinate 1,079,210,202 downwards.
AGTATAATATGGGTCATCTGCTTCTAGGTGAGTATATATAAAAGGTCATCCTCTCTAGGGGCGGAAATAAATCCAAGCCAACTGATAAAACGGTAAATCATCCAAGCGTCCAATCAACAATATTTATCAACTATATAATATTACTGGTTAACCAAATATGTGAGTTTGACTCACCATTATTCCAGTTGTCATCGAGACGTTCCAGTTTGGAACTAAATTGAATGACGCCCGATTTTAGCCCAAATTTCAACTATCTCCAAATTCATCCAAACCAGTTCCGTTGTGAAGATAACGTTCATACGAGTTAAACGCAACAAATAGCGTCTGAATCCGACCTCATATGAAGGAGTTATTTATTTTTAAAGTTTAAACATTTAATTAACTAATTTAAACAATAAATTAAAAAAATACCCTTACCCAACCCAACCCAAACCCACAAGTGCAACTCGATTTCAATAGTGCTCATCTTCCCCAATCTTCAATTTGACTCCCAGCTTACACAATGCACGCGTGTGCACGTGCATATGTGACTCAACCCTTAAACCATTGAACTGAGGCCACCAGCAAGTCGGCCACAACCTCCTCATCCAACTACACACCACCACCCTAGCTCCGGTCACCCGAAACGAAACATGATCATCAAAATCGCGTCTAGGTCCTCAAATGTGGCGACATATACTATCGTCGATCTTCCCCAAAAAATCACTGTCTGAGCACCTCTCCCTTCTAATCACAACGCCAAGCTCTGATTCTCCTATCGACACTCCTACTACGACGATCAACAACCCTAGTTTCAAACATAGCTGATCATCGTCATAGAATCTCGTCGAAATCGCATCAAAAATACTACTCGATCTCACAATCCTATTGGTGCATACGACACCTTCCCATTCTTCTCGGAACATGAAAATTTGATTTTTGAAGTTGATGTGCACGTAAATGTGCATATTTTTACATCCATATTTAATCTAATTTAATTAAATAAATGAGCATATAGGGTGTTTTAACATGTTTAAACCAAAATTCAAATTATTTTCAAATCATCATTGATTCATCTTCATATAGGCGCAAAATGGTCATTTTTGTGCATATATTAATTTTAGAAAATTTACTTGGACATTTTCATGTTGTGTTGTAGGAATTTGAATTCAAATGGAAGAGGTCTTCATTGAAATATGCATGCACAAGATTTAGAAGGCAAATGAAGATGGAAATAATTCAATTCATGCAACATGGATGACCCCACCTACCCACTTACCATGATCCCCTATTAAGAGCTAATGCACATGATAAATGACCATTAAAGTTACATGCACATTTAATGGAGGATTAATTCATGCTAATGATAACTTGGTGGCCACACTTCCTCAAGGGTATTTTGGGTAGTCCCCAAAAATATGCATTAGGGTTTTAGGCTTGTATAAATACCCCATATGTTCATGTAATTAAGCTCTTAGCTTCCTTTTTAGTTAGTTTAGTTTTAGGCTTAAAAATAAACAAAAAAACTCTCTTTTCTTTCATGGCTTCTTAGCCTTCTTTTCTTATGTAATTTTTTATGCAATTTTAATACATGCTTTTTCTTTGTTGTTTATTTCATGTTAGTAGAGTAGATCTTTTTATTTATGCAAGTAGCTTAGCTTTTATTTTATTTAGCTCTCGTTTTCTTCTTGTTTTTGTTTCATGTTGAACTCTACATTTGTTGAAATGATAACAAATATGAGAAGCTAAACCCCTTCAATTTAGGGGTAATGAAGCTCTCTTAATCATGTAGATTCAATATTTTGCTAATCTATGATCTTCTTTTGTGCTTAATGGAATGGTTGATGTGGTATATATTTTGTTGTTTTAGCTTTGAATTTGATAGCCTATGTTGTTGACACCAAATATGCTATGCTTAAACAAACACAAACACAAATTACCTCTTCATCTACTTATGATTATGGTAATGAAGTGGAATTTAAAATCAAAATTTGATGGTCTTTACTAATCAATAGTAAATAGATCATGCTTAGAATAGATTTTATTTTCAAGTTCGTTGTCAATTTTTATGAGAGTTGATAAGTGGTTTAGTGGGTATGTTAAAGTTTGATGGTTTATGTTGGGTTAATTAATAGCACAAATATGCCATACTTATGATAAACATATCAACTAAATTCACTAATGACCAAAAGAGATATCATAATTTCATTTTGTTGATTTATGTGATCATGAGAAGGAAATTACCTCTAAATTGCCTTCCACTCTCATATTTTTATCCACTTTTATTTTTTGTTAGTTTAAAGAAATTTTTAGCTAATCACAACTTCAAATCTTGGTTTAATTTGATTGAGTAGAAATTTTAAAATCAATACAATTCCCTGTGGATCGACCCATACTCACCACGTACTAAAATTGTACGCCGTGCGCTTGTGGTTATTTTTTATTTAAATTTGATCGGCTATTTTCTAAACCGATAGGAAGTTAGCCAGTTAAACAAGTTTTTGGCACCGTTGTCGGGGAATTAATTTTATTTTTGTTTCTATGCTTCGAATTATTTGTTGTTTGATTTTTGTGTGCTTTCATTTTGTGTGTTAATTTGCATTTAAAAAAATATATTTGTGTTGTGTGTTTGTGTGTGATTTTTGTTATCATTTTGTTTGTGTGTATCTCTTTTTTTCTATTTTCATTTGCATTTGCACTCTTTTATATATATATATATAAACGCATCACAATTTCATTTCAAAAACTTAAAAAAAATTATTTCATTTCTTTTACATATATTTACAACTGTCCATTTTTGCTTTTTTTTATATACACATTTCATAGTGCCTTACTGCCTTCCATACCACTGACTTGCCTCTCACTCTCTCTGTTTGCAACCAGAACCACTCCCTATTACAACAAAATACCACTGTTCTTCCTCCAACTTCTGTCTCTGCCCCTATCACTTCTGCTATTTCAACCCACATCAACTCCAACTGCCAATCACATTTTTGTCTGCAATAGTGATAAACTACACAACAACCTCCATTACCCTCCACAAACCCCAGCAGCAACAAACCAGTGCCACAATCTCTACAACGTGCCTCTTCCTTTCATTTTATACAGACCATTACAGCTCCACAATTCTACAAACCACCTGACCTCCTCCATCAACATTAACTAACATAAATCACAGCAGCCAATACATCACCTATCCATACCCTACTGCAACTGCAACTGCTTGTCAACAGATTTCACTACCAACCAACATCATCATACCATCATATCACCTGAAACCACCATATGCAACTACCATCAACTCTACAACTACTACATCTACATGCATTAACACCTTCATCTTACCCATACAACTTCCTCTACCTTTGTCATTTTCACCTCTCTCAACCAAAGCATTTCTGCTGCCTCTGCTCACCGATCAAACAACTACATATCCACAAACCAACTACCAGCAATTCATTTATCCCTGCACTACACAAGCCACAGTTTGCTTTACATCAAACATCAAACATTTACTTGCCACAATTTGCTCCATTTAATTGTCGGCCTCTTCAACCACACAAGCCAGAAACTCCTCACATGTCCACCATTTTAACTGTGCATGTGCACTGCATACAAATTGTCATACAATCAACAACTACAGCCATATCTATACACACCCACTACATACAACACAACTACCTGTCATACAACTTCTTTTTATCACATCACTGTGTTACTCCTCACATACCATCTTATTACTTCTTGTTACTTCTGTTCCTTCTTGTTACTTCTATTCTTCTTGACAGCAACAGTTTTCACTACTGACCATTATGCCACTGCCACTATTCCCTTGCATCTACTCCACAGTCCTCCCAAACACACACATCACCACTACATATGATACAAATCCATTCATCACTGAGCAAACTCCTAACATACTGCTGCCACACTGTCAAAACATCCTCATTGTCAAACAATCTGCAAACACTTCTACCATCAAATTCACCGTAAAATCATACAACCAGCCTACACTTCTACCATCAAGTTCAACACTTCAAACCCTCTGCTGCATATCCATACAGAGCATCACTGACCACTCTCCTCCATAAAAAATCCCATATCAACATACATCCACCAACCACCCTATATCCAACAACAACTACCTTCAACCCCCACAGTAACAGCAGCATCAACCATATTTCAACATCTACTTCACAAACCTTCCTCATCACCATCATCTGCTTACACCATCTTCATACATAACCATCACTACTACTTCTGTCCACCCTCTGCTGTTCTCATATTCCCAATCACCAAACAAAAATCGCATACCTTTCAATCAAATTGCAATCACTCAGACCCGCCTCTCCTCCTAACCCGTAGAAAACTTCAACCTCCAATTCGCGTCGTCCAGACTAACAACTATCACCAGAACCACAGTCCAGCAGCGAGCATCTAACAAAAAAACCCAAATCACCCAAACTCCAATCGACATCAACCACCACGAGCCGCCACGCAAACTCCGGCAACCTTCGAACATAAGTGATTTTGAATTTGGTTTTGTAAATTGAATTTGTTTCGTGATTTTAGAAGTGTTTTGAACCGTGAGCTTTGATTTTGGAATGTGTGTGGAACTGTTATTTCTTTTGTGAAGTGAATTTTTTTTTGTAACTGAGCCGGGATGGTTTTGAGTGCATATTTCATTTTTTCTTCTTTTTATTTACTTAAATTTGTTTAAGCTTTAAGTTTTTCTTCTCTTTAAAAAAACGAAAGAAAAAAAAACAACAATTTTTAATTTGTTTTGTTTTAGTTTTTTCTTTGATATATATAAAAAAAACTTGTATATATCTTGTTTTTAATTTCAGGTTGCCAAAGCAGGAAATCAAAAGGAGAAGAACTGCTGCCAAAAATAAATTGCTTGCTTGCTTATATATAAATTTTTTTTTGCTGCTTTTAAAATAAATTGCTAATAAATTCTGCATGCATTGGTATCATGCTCTCATCTCTTTTTTTTATTTGCTTTGCATTGTTGGTTGCTGGAATTTAAAAAAAAAATTCAAAAACAAAAACAAATTTCATTGTAGTTGCATTGTTAATACACATTTAATTTCAGTTTTGCATTTCATCTTAGAACTTGACTAATAATAACGGTTAGACATCTTAAGTGTGTCCTGAGCTCACCAAAGGCTTAATTGTATATTGACAAGTTGTCCTCTTTCGACAATTTAATTTCTTGGTGTCTAAGCTACGGCAGAGCAATAACTATTTATAAATATTACGATGATTCATAAATATTATAGTGGTTGTTTCCCTAAAGGTACTTAAACCTTCGGCGGCATTGCTATGGTGATTCGTGGTGCACCGATAAATCCTGCCCGTTACCTGGCTGAGAACTATTTTGTTGAATTAAGACAAAGTGTGATTATACAATTTTGGGTTAGGAGCTACTTAGGATAGAAAATTTGTAATTAAGCACTTGCATTCATTTAGTTGCATTAGTTCATGCATATTTAAAAAAAATTTCAAAATCCAAAACTAAAATAAATTGTAAATATTCATTAACTTAGTTTTTAAATCCTTTCTTTGAAAATTTTTCAATCAAAATCAAAAATCCAAAAAAAAAATTTTGAGTTAGTTTTTTTTAGAAAAACAAAAATCTAAAAAAAAATATAACCTTTCCAAAAACAAAACAAAAAAATTAAAAATCCAAAAATCAATTTTCCCTTTTGAAAAATAAATTCCTTTTGGTAAATATGTTTCCTGCATAAAAAAAAGAAAAAAACCTTTTGAAAACATTCGAATTTCCCTATTCATAAGAATTTTACGATAGTTGTGAAAATCAATATAATCAATATAGTTTCACACCAAATGCTTATGGATATTTTAATAACAACTATTGTTTAAACAATTTGGATTTTGCACCACAAAATTTTCAAAATAGTGAGCAACTCACAAATCTTGAAAAGAGTATTGAAACTATTTCGTCTTTACTTGAACTCTTTACACAAAATGATTAAAGGATAAATGATTTGTGTAATTAATATTTGTGCAACAACTCAAGAATTACAAAATAATCAGAATTTGAATTTACTTCAAAGTTCAAATGATTTCGATTATAACTCATGCCATTACAAATTCGAACTCCAAAATGAATTTCAAAGCCAAAATGAAATGGAAACAACTGTTTAAATGATTCTGGCAATGAGAACAATTTCGACTATGGTTCAATGGACAATTTTTGTTCTCAACAATTTCAAATTGAAAATTCTCAAGTTAATAATTATAAATTGGATTTTGTTGAGCAAATGGAAGAAATTCACAAAGATCACACAGATTTGTTGTTTGAAACATATATGAAACAACGTGAGAAACAAAATCAAATCCCAACGTGTGATGAGTCAAGTGATAATCCATCTTTTACCAAAATTAACAATTTTCAAATAACAGCTTTTGAAATTGAAAATGACAATCTTAATGAAGTTGTTGAAAATTCGGTAATTGAGTTGGATTTCAATTCGTTTGAGAGTGTGGAACCAAATTTAAAATTTGATCTTCCTTTTTCTAATTTTGGAAAATTGAATACAATAACTTTGAATTTGAACATGATATATGCAATGAAGTTGTGAATAATTCAACAAAGGAAGACGAATTTTGTGAACATAAATTTTATGAACCTTTTGAAGATGAGTTGTTAAATTCTAAAGGGAAAGATTTAAATCACCATTTTGATTTTGAAATCAATAATTCTGAAGAAGTTTTCAATGATAAGTTTGAATTTCAATTTGGTGAAAATAAACTTGAACTTCAACCAATTGTTCTACGTACCCCAAAAATCATCGAAAATAAAACAACTCATATGATTTTTAATAAAACGACATTCGTTTTTCCAAATCAACATTCAACTTTGAAATCTTTTATGGTTTGGTTTTCTACGCTTAAGCTATGTCTCTCATACTTGACGAGACAAATGAATTGGCCTTTGGAAGACCGTTTCATTTATTCTTTGACGATATATTTTCTGATGTCGTGTAAATAATAATCATTTCATTTTTATGTAAATATAGGTAATATTTTTATTTTTATTTTCTTTTTCTTTCACTTGGGTTGACTAGGGGGACACAGTCAAAATCAAGTGTGGGGGGAGCCTCATCTTCATTTTTTTTCATGGTTTATTTTTTTTGCATTTTCTTTTCAAAACTCAAAAATTAAATAAATAAATAAATAAAACAAAACAAAAATCCCAAAACAAATTTTCTTTTTAGCATTTTGATTTACTTTTAAAGAGACACTATAGGATAAGTATAGGATTTTGGTTATTCAACTGAAATTTTTGAAAATTTATTTGTCTCAACAAAAAATAAAAATAAAGTTTAGTTACAAGTAACTATGGTTTAACTAGTATATAGGAAGATTCATGGGTGATAGGTATGAAGTATATCCTAATTGAAAATCTTTGTTTAAAAAGGGGTGGATTTAAAGTTAAGGCTATAAAAATTTTGATCTTCTAAGATAAATGGTGCTATGACGATTTTGCAAAACTCTCTCTAAAAAAACAAAAAAATAGGAGAGAAAAAAAAACAAAAAGAAATAATATATATATATATAATATGTATATATATATAAAACATAAAAAAATGGATTTTATAAAAATAAGAAACACCTAGAGTCATGTGTTCACACGAAAGTGTGTACACTCGCCATGCTCTGTACCCTTCTCACGTAAGCCCGAAAGGCAGTGTATGATCGGTATATCTGGCCTCGGTTTATCTGAGTTAGGTGTATGTATATAAATATTCTTTTATTAATAATGCCTACAATCGATAAGTATACACACTTGTCTGTTCACTCGCCAAGCTCTGTATTTGCCTCACGTAAGTCCGAAAGGCAATGCATGGGTAATATATCTGGCCTCAGTTTTCTTAGTTACGACTACTTCATGTTATTAGTCCTTGGATTCGTCGGAAATTGGGTGAAAGTTTCGGCGTGTGGCTCGGTGTCTCGTACGCCAGAGTGTGTCGCTCATGGCCGCCGTACCATGGCCAGGCGCGGTCGGTTGTGGGGGAGGCAATGGAGTCGGCAGATCTGGATGAAGCGCAGCAAGGTGTTGGCGAAAATTGGCTATGCAGTGGCGGCTGAAACCCCTTGGTCGCGATTTTTCATCTGTAAGGTTACTGTATGCGTGAATTGGTTGGATGCGTCGCTGACGTGGCCTTTGGGGGGAAGGGAAATGTTTGTTTTATTTATTTTGTTTATTTAATTTTTTTTAAAGGTTCTTGCTCGCATATCTTTTTCTTACGACATCGGATTCACACACGGTTTTCTCCGTTAGGATTGTATTGGAATTTCAGACATTTTAACGCTGGTTTGGACGAATTCCGAGACTGTTTGAATTTTGGGCTTAAATTGAATATTAAATTCGATTTAAATTCAAAGGTGAGTATTTTAACCCACTCACAACTTCTATAATTTCTTATGTTTGTTAAATTTAATTTATGATGTGATTAGTAATTTATTTATGACTGTTTGGTATATTTTGACTTATCATCCCAGTTAATTTGAATTTATTTGAATTAAATCGTTATTTAATTTATTATTGAATATAAATTGCCAGTTTAATACCCGTTATTGATTATCAGTTCTATATTGATATTTATTGATTGATTTGGATGATGATTGTGATGGATGTTGATTGCTGATGTTGGTTGAATGGATGTTGTATTTTAAACCGTTATATACTGCAAGTTCATTATGGATTTTTATTTATTTCGGGATTGCGGTGTGAAATGATATACAACCGTAAACTGTTTAAATTGCGGATTGAAATGATAAATATCCGTATCACTTGACCCTAGGGTAGAGAATTATATACGGACACCGGATTGGTTAAATTAAATGATTTTAAAATCCTCGATTTTTTTGAATATAATTAAATGATATTTTGAAATGGAATTTGATTTATATAAATTTAAGTATTGTTGAAAAATCAAGTTTCGCATTGAATTGTGAATTGGTTTAAAAAGGAATTTCTTTAAGAAATTAAATTGGAAGTTTGAAGTTAAACTTTTAAGTATAAATGAAATTCTATCGAAATTGAGTTATTGAATTTGTTTGAAAATAACTTTGAAATATTTTTGAAACTGGAGTGATCCGTATTGATATTTTGAATATGGATTGAAACGATATGAAATTCGATAGTTTATTAAAATTTGGTTTGTCGATTTGGAAATTTGAAATGGTCCAAATATGTTGAAATGAATAGTTTAATTTGATATTAATTTCAAACTCATATTTTAATATAAACTGTTTTAAAGATATATTATTTAAAATTTCTAATTATTAAGATTTTCAAATTTATTAAACTATTTAACCAATATTAACTATACAAATTATTTTAATCTATTTTAAACCACTTCAATTTATTTTAAACAAATTAAACCATTTTATTTTAATTTAAATATGATTAATCTACTTTAAAGTTATTTAATCTATTTTAAATTATATTTAATCTAAATTTAATCTATTTAACTATCTTAAATCAATTTAAAATATTTTTACCTATAATTAAACTATTCTAGAGCATTTTAACTATTTATAACTATTTAAACAAATTTCTGAATTTCCAAACTAAGTACGTGGAAGAGTTTATATTCATTTCAATTTGGTTTAAAAGAGAATAAGGCTAAATGATGTTATAACTTAAGTTAGAATTTTGAATGTTATTATAAATTGAAATGATGATTTTGAAGCAAGGATTTAACTTGTTTTGGAACTATGATTTTTGGAAGAAATTATGATTTTTTTGAAACGATATGATTTGAAAGTGATATAATTTCGAGAATACGATATTTCGATATAAACTGTGAATTGGACTTTGAAAGGAAATATAATTATCGAACTATGAATTCAAATGTGATTTCGAAAGTAAGTAATGATTTTGAAAGTGATATAGTTTGAATTGAATATGATATTTTGATATCAATTATGAAACGACTTTGGAAATGTAAAAGAACCATCCGGTGTGTAGTAAGCGATTGGTTGTTAAAGAGACCGGGATCGGATGTTGTCATACTCTCTGCCAATACCGAAAACCACTTTGACAACTGTGTACGCGGTGGAAATTCCAGAATGAAGTAGGATGGTGGCGACGATCCTAAAGGTATATTTACGTGGACCTAACTCCCGTGAGTTAGCATAAGGTGGCTAAAACATGAGCGATTCCGGGCCATTGAGGTAGCTCCTCTGATCGGACACATTCCATCGATACTATATTCTAACTTGCGATTTATTTGGTGGCCACCCTTCGATTTTACTTGGGAGTGTGTTTCGAGGTGGGCGGTAGTGGCTGCTATGCGTTACCACCAGTCCGGATGCGTAATTGGTATATCTACCCTGGCATTGCCTAGTTGTGCCGTGTCATCTACCCTAGCGCGCCTTCTACGAGTTTTATTTTGTCATTGAGGTAGCTCCTCTGATCGGACACATTCCATCGATACTATATTCTAACTTGCGATTTATTTGGTGGCCACCCTTCGATTTTACTTGGGAGTGTGTTTCGAGGTGGGCGGTAGTGGCTGCTATGCGTTACCACCAGTCCGGATGCGTAATTGGTATATCTACCCTGGCATTGCCTAGTTGTGCCGTGTCATCTACCCTAGCGCGCCTTCTACGAGTTTTATTTTGTCATTCCGCTACGAGATTCTATTTTGTTTTATTTCTTTCTCTTTTTCTTATTTATCCCAAATAACAATCCGTCCTTCTGTATGGTTTGAATTGGCACGAGTGTCTGCTTAAAGCGTACAAAAAGGCGGGATGTTACAATATAAAAACAATGTCGAAAATGGCCTATTGCGGCATCATGGCCAAATGCCGACGACATAAGAAAAATGCAGCAACATTGCAATATAAAACCAATGTCGGAAGTAATAATAGTAGCACTACAACTATAGTATAGTCAATGCTGAAAGGTAAATTAGCGACATAGAAACTAGCAGTATCATTACCTCTTTACAATCAATGTCGAAATTCATATATGTGGTATCAATGCCGTAACATAGCTTATGTCAAAAATATACTTATAGTGGCATTGCCACCTTATGGAGTTGACGTCAGTATAGAAAATACACGACATCATAGATGTCGCTATAAAATTTGCGGCATTACAGTGTCACAATAAAACATGCGGTATAAAATAGGCGGCACAGAAGACTAGCGGCAATGAATACCAACGGTATCACCAACGTCCCAAGCATCAATTTCGACATTGGTATATAAGCCTCGACCTTAGTGGTAACATTACATACCAACGAGGTTGGTATCATATGTTTCTCTATAGGTTAGTGACGACATGCAGCATAGATAGGCTACAACATTGATTAATAGCGCATGTCAATATCGTGATTAATATGGAAACTGTTTTATTTCTTTAAAAAACAATATCTTTTCACCAACTCCAATTCTTTATCAGATTCTCATTGGATAAAAACTTTCTTTACCAAATCGTTTTGTGCTACAGATCAGATTTCTTATTCCCATAATAATTAGCAAACTATATAATTTATATTAATATTTTAATATAATTATTAAGCTTTTCTAGCCTAATAAATTCATAATAATTCGTAAAGATATGGAAAAAATCCAAAAATACAATAAATCAGGTTTATCATATTATTTAACATATAAAAATTTTGAGACAAAACATTATTCAATTATTTTTAATAATTAAAACTCTAAATAAACCATTTTCTTCACTTGAGAAATTCATAAAAAATTCATACTTGCTTAAAAAAATTATGAAATTAAAAATCCATTTCTAAAATAATGTTTCTAACGTCATATCAAAATTTAAAGTCAAATAGATGTCATAAACTATGTTTTCACTCTTAAAACCTATTATATAATTTCATAATAAGTCCAATAAGTCATCATTCAAGCATATAATCAAGCAATCATTCAAAACATGGCATAACAACATAAGATTTGGGTTTAATCACAAAACTGAAATGAACATGCAAATAGTGAGATGGATAACTATTATTCACCTTGATTTGATAAAGAAACTTGAGATTTGAATGTTGATTTGGTTTTCTTAAGCTTTCTCTTTGATTTCCTAGCTTTTCTTCTCCTTAAAGCTCTTAACAATGGCTAGCCTTCCTTAATATTTAGTTTGTATGAATGAATTTGAGGGAGGAATAGAGAATGGGAAGGTATATGTTAAGGAAATGTAGTCTTTTCCTATTTTTCCCTTCTCATAAATCCTCCTTCTTGTTAATGTTCTAGTCACCCTTATTAGTTCATTAATTAAGGCTCGACCCATATTATAATTATCAAATCTCAGTCTCCTTATCCTCTTACATTATTTTATTTAATTTATCTAGTTAAACATCCTAAATAATATTAATCAAAATTAGGGGTATAACAGACTCCCCTCCTTAAAGAATTTTGTCCTCGAAATTACAATAAGATACATAACACCATATACAATCATAGACATAAAACATACCATTAAAACAAATCAGGATAAGTGTCTCGAATCCTTTCTTCTGTCTTCCAATTACAATCTTTCTCATTGTCACTCCACTGGACCTTCACTAATCTGACTGTCTTGTTCCTTAACTTCTTCTCATCCTTAGCTACAACACAGACTGATTGCCTAACAACATTCATATCCGGCTCGACCACTAAATCTTCCAACGCAGTCGAAGTGATAATAATCTCTGGATCACGAACACACTTCCTAAAACGAGAAATGTGAAAAAAATTGTGGATTCCTACCAAACTACTCAGTAACTCAATCCCGTAAGCAATTTTCTCGATCCTTTCTATAATAGGAAATGGTCCAACAAATCTAGCTGCTAATTTCCATGACTTTCTAAGTCTTACTACACCTTTCATTAGTGATATTTTGATGAAAACATGATCTCTAACTGAGAACTCTATGTCTTTCCGTCCCTTATCTACATCACTCTTTTGCCTAGACTGAGATTCCTTCCTCCTAGCTCGGATTAACTCAATCTTTTCTATGGCTTCTCTTACCATATTTGGACCAAGAATCAATCTACCTCCGGTCTCCTACCAACATATGGGTGATTTGCAGGGTCTTCTATATAAAGCCTCAAAAAGTGCTATCCCTATACTTGTCTGATAACTATTGTTATAGGAACATTCGACTAAGTGTAGATGGACTTTCCATAATCCTTCAAAATCTAGAACACAAGCTCTTAACAAATTCTCGAAGACTTTGTTAACTCTTTCTATTTGTCCATCTGTCTAAGGATAGTAAGCGATACTCATTCTAATCTTGGTACCTAACACCTCTTGTAGACTCTTCCAGAATTCGCTAGTAAATAAAGAATCTCTGTCATTGACTATACTACTAGGAATCTCATGCGGTCTGACAATATTCTTCATAAATAGCTTAGCCAAAACGGATGACGTCCTTATCAAATTAACGGGAATGAAATGTGCAGCCTTGGTGAATCTATCCATTATAACCCAAATACTATCATTTCCCCTACTCGACCTTGGCAATCTATCAATAAAATCCATGGATATAGAATCGCATTTCCACACTGGTATATCTAAAGGCTGAAGAAATCCACTTGGCTTTTGATGTTCGGCTTTTATTTGTTGGCGGTTTAAGCATTGCTTTACCCATAAGCCTACATCCCTTTTCATACCTTCCTAGAAGAAACTCCTTTTTATATCTTGATACATCTTAGTTCCTCTAGGATGTATAGTAAACATTGATCGATGACACTCCCTAAGAACTTTTTTCCTTAGGTCTCCAACATCTGGAACACACAATTGTCCCTTCTTTCTCAATCTTCCATTTTTGTCAAGATAAAAATCCTTCAAGCCATCAATCTCGGTTCCACTTTCAATTCTTCTAATTCGTTCAGCTAACAATGGATCATCTCTTTGCCTAGAATAAATCTTTTCAATCAATGCTGGTCGAACTTTCAAGCAAGATAACATTGCAGTGAACTGACTAGAACTAGCAGTCGATCTTAACTGCATACTATGTCGATGCTTCCAAATCTTTCTACTCTGCTAACATCACCAACACTGCATTCTGATGTTTTCTGCTAAGTGCATCTGCGACTTTATTTCCTTTCCTTGTTGTGTACTCAATTCCAAAATCATAAGACGCTATAAACTCCAACCACCTCTGTTGTCTCAAATTCAACTCCTTTTGAGAGAATAAATATCTTAAAGACTTGTGATCCCTGAACAACTCGAATCTTTCTCCCAAAAGATAGTTTCTCCACACTTTCAAAGCAAAGATTACTACTGCCAACACCAAATCGTGAGCCGGACACCTAACTTCATGCGGTCTAAGCCGTCGAGAAGCATAGGCAATCACTTTACCCTTTGTATCAACACAGCTCCTAATCCTGCTTCGCACGCATCAGTATACACCACCATACTTGATTCCTATCAGCAACAAATAACACGGGCCCATTGGTCAATAAATGTTTCAGATTCAGGAATGCCTCCTCACATTTATTAGTCCAAACATACTTCACATCCTTCCTTATTAGTTTACTCATCGGGGCCGGTATATGAGAGAAATCCTTGATGAATCTTTGGTAATAACCTGCCAATCCAAGCAAACTCTTTATCTCAGTCACCGTCTCAGGTCTCTTCCAATTATTGTCAGCTTCTATCTTAGCCGGATCTACTAATAATCCTTTTCTGAGACTACATGACCAAGGAACTTCACTTCTTTCTTCCAAAAATGACATTTTGAGAACTTCACTTTCAGTTGATGCTGCCTTAAAGTCTCAAGCACTATTCTAAGGTGAGTCTCATGGTCTTCCTTATTCCTAGAATATGTTAGAATGTCATTTATAAATACTAACACGAGCCTATCCAAATGCTCTTGAAAGATTCAGTTCATCAAATCTATGAAGAAAGTAGGTGCATTAGTTAACCCGAATGACATTACTAACCACTCGTACGAACCATATCTCATTCGAAATGCCGTTAACGGAATACTATCCTCTGCTACCCTTAACCAATGGAACCCTGTCGCCAAATCCAATTGAGAAAATACTTTGGCTTTGCTCAATTGATCAAATAAATCGTCTATTCTTGGCAAAGGATATCGGTTCTTCATCGTCTTTTCATTCAACTTACGATAATCGATACATAATCTCAACGACCAGTCCGGTTTCTTTACGAACACCATGGCCGCTCCTCAAGACAAACTTCTTGGTCTAATAAAACCCTTTCCTTGTAAGTCCACCAACTGCACCTTTAGTTCCTTCATCTCAGTAGGTGTCATCCTACTAGGCAGTCTACTTATAGATTCAGCTCCAGGTACAAGATCTATTTGAAACTCAATAGCTCGTTTTGACGGTAGTCCTATCACTGGCTCAAAGACATCTATGAACTCTCTAACGACAAAAACTCGATTCAGCTTGCCTTCCTCCTCAATTGCACCAAATAAAGCATAAACATCAAAATTCGAGTTCTATACCGAGTATATAATTCGATCTCTACTATTAGGATTTCTTAATGACATTTCCTTACCCTGATAAAATATCCTAACATCATATTTGCTTAACCAATCCATACCCAAAATAATTCCAAAGCCCATAAAATCAAACATATGCAAACTGAAGGAAAATATATGACCTAACAACTCAAAATCTAAATGGTCACATCTCATCCTAAGAGTTGCATACCCTCCTATCGGATTCACAACCCTTAAGGAAGTAACAAGGTATAATGGCTCTAAACTAAGCGTATCTACCAAGCAATGAGATATAAAAGAATGTGATGCGCCAGTATCAAATAGTACTCTAACATGTATGCCATGAATCAAAAGTGTATCTCCCATCACAGCTTTTCCCTTGTCCTCTACTGTTAATCTTGAGGTAGCTGGTTCTAAAGCAAATACTTTTCCCTTCTCAACCTTAGCTGGTTCCTTGCACTGATTCTTGTAATGGCCTATCTGGTCACAATTGAAGCACTTGATGTTTAACTCCTAATAACTTTCTATCCATCTCTAGAGCGACATTCGTTTGCAAAAAGAACTTTCTTGTCACACTTGTAACACACGACATCCGCTTTTCCTTTCTTGGAAGCTCCTCCCTTCCGAGCCCCCATTTTTTGAAAGAACTTCCTTTTTTGATTCTGCCCACTTTGAGTCTGCAATACTTTGTTAGCACCAAAGGAAGCAAGCATTTCTTCATTCCTTGGTTCCATCTCCACTATCACGTCAGATGGATCCTTGATATGCGGCAAGGTTGCCCTCGCAAGCTCTGGTCTTAATCCACAGATGAACTTTTCATTTCTCTTAATCACTGTATCAACCGTAGCATACTCATAATGGGATAAATCCTCAAATCTTGTTGCATACTCTAACACAGTCATGTCTCCTTGTACTAATTCACCAAACTTCCTAAGCAAAGTTGACTTGGCTATTTCTGACATAAATCTCTCCTCAAACCTTTTCCTGAACTCAGCCCAAGTCAATTTCTCTTCCAATACTCCTACATTTACATTGTTCCACTAGTACAACGCAACTCCTTGCAATTGCCTAGATATCAATCTCCTCTTCTACTTGTCACTTAGACCTAAATCAGCAAAAATCCTTTCACAATGCAATAGCCAATTCTCTACCTCGATAGCATCCTCAATTCCAATGAATGGCTTTCCTCTGAGTCATGCATAATTCCTACTCAAAACAACATAATTGTTGACAAATGGAACTTTAGGATTTTCTCCTTCAGCATTACCACCAACTAATCCAACTGCAGCTCCTGCTTGCACCATGTTGACAAAAAATTGATAAATAGCTCCTATATCCACTGGTGGTGTTCGGGTGTTCCAGCACCTACATTAACAGCTGTTTGTCGACGCAGATTCCACCATGTATTGGGCCTAACATTTCCATTGGTTGTAGTGCTTCCTCCATCGAGTTCACTCTTCCGTTTCTTGCATCCATATCTTACTTTCCAAAAATCTATATTCGAACCTTAGTAAGATACAGAAGAATGGTCTAAGAGAGATGGGAAGAATATCGATAAGATATATACTTATATATAGCAACTACAAATACGTTACTATAATGTTAGCCCAGACCCCAATCTCATTTTTTAATTCATTTGGATTATGATTTCAAAAAACTTTAAAAGTTCAAAATTCTTTTAGTTTTACATAAACCTTTGCTCTGATACCAAGTTGTAACGTCCCCTATTTTAAGGCCTAAAAATAAGCGCTACTGATGCTGCAGTCATCAATAGTATCATTTTTTGATGACAAATTTAGATCGGTTAATAGTATCATTAACATCAAAACATAGGAGTATGAAAATTTTCCAAAACACAAATTTCATTAATTAATTTCCATATTCATTATATAATACCAAACATTGCCCAGGTTCAGATAAAATATAATTTTACAAAATATTCCAAGAGCGTCACATGAAGATGCCTCATTGGTTGATCAGAGTTTACTATTAGACATATACAATTTCTGCCATTACATACATACAGACAAAGGTCATAATGATACAACAGATAAATAAATAGATAGACTCCTACATGGCTAGATTTACCTCTTGCAAGTCTTCGAAAGCTTTATTCATCCAACCTAATTAACCTAGAAACCTAACTCTCGAACTACTCAAATGAGTACCCGAGAGTTTAAGGGGAAAAACAAAAACTTCGGCTTAGATAAAAAGTCCGGTGTGGATAATAATATGCCATCTCGATTAATAGATATCTAGTGAGACGACATCGCTGAGCGGAATGGGATTTCCACTCACTAGTATCCTCTAAAAATATGTCTTTTAGAAGTCAAGCACCTGCAACCACAATGGTTAAACTAGACAATATAAACAATTATATGCATACATGTAGCCTGAGTAATCATGACCAATCCATCTAAATAAATGGACTGTCTGTCTCGCATCATAGTTTTCTCAGGTTAACTAAAAACCTATATAGCTGACTTTGGTCTACCAGATATATAAAATTCTCCAACTTACTGTTAGAAAGAAACTAGATGGTCCATTCGAAACTTTCTATTCCTATGGTCACTTTGATCTTAATAGTTTTGCAGGACAACCAATAACCTACCTCGTCTTTGTGTATTCCTTTCTATGCATAAAACTACTTTTATTCTTACCCTTGATGAAGCCCAATGCATTTGAATTTTGGACTAATACCAGCAAGGGGCTAATAGCTGAAGTATAGGGTGCGACCCTACAGCAGTCCCATAAGGTTTTATAATCTCCTAGTTAATTCATGCTATCACAATTTATCTAAAGGTGATAAGAAGTATAATCTCTTTAGTAAAATCCTGGGCCAAATACCCTTTTTATTTCCTTGTAAACATAAGCCTTTATAATTGATTTAAACCTTGAAATCATACATTAAAACAAGGAAACTATAGTCCTTTACCTTATCTAAATTATTATGCCAAGATATATATGCCTTTATAAAATAACGTTGATGAATTTCAAAATCACTTAGAGGTTGTCGAACCTCAAAACCTTAGGCTACGAAGCCATATACAATAAAACCATTTATATTGATAAACTGCGGCATTAATATTGCCTATATGGGTTATCATACCCCTCCTATATTAAAACCATGTTAAAGCATCTGATTTATAAATCATAAGGCCATAAGACTAAAACCATTTATATCGCATATTATACATGAATATAGGTTGCCAACTATAAGCGACATAGTCATGGTTTTGCATAGAATAGAACTTTAAAACTTGGAAATATGGGAATGTCAAAATTTAGGTAAGCGGCATCCTTGTCATATAAAAGCAGTGTCGAAAATAGCCTATAGCGCCATCATGGTCAAAACACGGTGGTATAAGAAAATAGCGGCAACATTGCCGTATAAAACCAATGTCGGTTGTAATAATAGCAACATTACAGCCATAGTATAGTCAATGCTGAAAAGGTAAATTAACGGCATAGAAACTAGTGGCATCATTGCCTCTTTATAATCAATGTCAAAATTCATATATAGGACATCAATGCCTTAACATACCTTATGTCGAAAATAGACTTATAGTGGCATTGCTACTTTATGGAGTTGATGTCAGTATAGAAAATATGAGGCATCACAGACGTCGCTATAAAACTTGCGGGATTATGAACGTCACAATAAACATGTGGTATAAAACAGGCGACATAGAACATATACGGCATAGAAGACTAGTGGCCTAGAATACTAATGGCATCACCAACGTCGTAGGCATCAATGTCGGCAATAAAATATAAGCCCCAACCTTAGTGGAACCATTGCATACCAACGAGGTTGATATCATATGTTTCCCTATAGGTTAGTGATGGCATACAACATAGATAAGCTACGACATTGATTAATAGCGCATGACAATATCGCAATTAACATGAAAATTGTTTTATTTCTTTAAAAAGCAATATCTTTTTACCAGCTCCAATTCTTTGTCAAATTCTTACTGGATAATAACTTTCTTTACCAATTCCTTTTTAGAAAACTACTATAGAGAATGTTTCTCATTTCCAAAATAATTAGCAAACCATATAATTTATACTAATATTTTAATTAAATTATTAAGTTTTTCTAGCCTAATAAATTCATAATAATTCATACATGTGGGAAAAATCCCTAAAAATCACAATAAATCAGATTCAACATATTCTTTAACATATAAAAATTTTGAGACCAAACATTATATCGTTATTTTTAATAATTAAATTCCGTAATATACTATTTTCTGCACTTAAGAAATTCATAAAATATTCATACTTGCTTGGAAAATTATGAGATTAAAAACACACTTCTAAAATAATGTTTCTAACATCATATCAAAATTTCAAGTCGAATGGATGTAATAAACTAGTGTTTCACTCTTAAAACCTATTAAATAATTTCATATTAAGTCCAATAATTCATCATTCAAGCATATAATTAACCAATCATTCAAAATATGGCATAATAACAACATAAGGTTCTAGTTTAATCACCAAACTGAAGTGAACATGCAAATAGTGAGATGGATAACTATTACTCACCTTGGTTTGATAAAGAAACTAGAGATTTGAATGTTGATTTGGTTTCCTTAAGTTTTCACTTTGATTTCCTAGCTTTTCTTTTCCTTAAAGCTCTTTGAAATGGCTAGCGTTCCTTAATATTTAGTTTGTATAAATGAATGTGAGGGAGGAATAGAGAATGGGAAGGTATATGTTAAGGAAATTTGGTCTTTTCCTATTTTTCCCTTCTCATTAATCCTCCTTATTAATGTTCTAATCACTCTTATTAGTTCATTAATTAAGGCTCGACCCATATAATAGTTATTAATCTCAATCTTCTTACCCTCTTACATTATTTAATTTAATTTATCTAATTAAATATCATAAATAATGTTAATCAAAATTAGGGGTGTTATGATATGTGTTTTGGTTGTTTTTACTTGAAGTTGAGAAAGAAAGAGAGGAATTTATTGCCATTTTTGATGGAGAGAGGGGGAGGCACAAACCCTAGAAAAGAAAAGAAAAGGAGAAGTTCCAATAACATAGGAAATAAGGTGGTCAAAGATAGAAACAGATCTTTCTTTTCCTTAGCCATTTACACACCTTTTGGAATCAAATTCCAAGCAAATTCTCTCCATTATGGCAAGCCATGCATGCCTGTCTATTGTTCCTCCAATCAATTCAAGCCAAGTCAGATATTTTACATTTAAATCATATTTAAACGTACATCACTATCGTATATCGACAAGTGTATACATAACTTTTGTATTCACATTATTTTTAATACTGACCAACACAATTTTAATAGAAATTTATAATTAATATTTCATAAATATTAATATATTTAATTAATTATAACATTTATAGTTTAATTAAATCGAGTAGTGGACAGAGGATTCAACATTACGATTGTTTTGACTATTTAGATGTAAATTGGCCAATGGTTAATATTGAATAATTCAAGTATCAACGTTCACAATCCACCTTAGCTGGTGGTGTGCATTTTGGTCAAATCTATCACTTACATAGCTTTGTTAAAAAATAATTTATTTATAATTTCAAGCATTACCCAGTAGCGACAATTGTTTACACCTATTCTCTTCGTCAAAACTATATCACTTTGGACTTATGGAATTTGGTAATAGTTAAAATTCTAATATCGTCCATATTCAACTTTATAGTCCAAACAAAAAGTCCTTGGTTCAATAATAATAACTAATATTAATTGAACTACTTTGGCCGGAGATTTTGACTTTGAGTTGGCTTAAGTTGATCGTGATACTAACCCCATATAATCGAGGAGACAAATACTCTCTTGAATAGTATTTCACTTCCAATACTTACACTCGACCCAACTATAGTCGTTTGATGGACGTTATGCCATGATTTAACTATAATCAATGTGGAGCTTTCATATTGACGATCAACGGTATTCTCAAGTCAAAAGAACTATGTAAATTAGTTACTTCGATATTTTCTGTCTGTCCTTAGTTATATTAACCAACAAAAAACTATCAAGTGAGTCATTCCATAATTATCCAAAAACTATTAGTACTCAACCCCTTGGTGCCAACTAGTAGCTATGAGTAATACATAGCCCAACATTTAGAGAGCGTTACATACACTAGTCTCAACGGATACATCGATGTCCAATCTCGATACATCTTGACTAGGAATATTTAAAATGATGTGCTTATCGTATTGTGATATAATACTCATGGTTACAACTATTTGTAATTGCTATCACAAACACATCATTTATGGAATTTCTAACATATATACTTAAATTAACTAATTAGTTATTTATAACATTTTATAACAAGTGTATATTAGAAAGGAACCTTTTATTTCGAATAAGATTTTTTATCGAGTTAGCTTTTTGTAACAAATTGCATAACCGCCCCTAAGGCATAACCCTAACACTATCAAAAGTATCGTTCTATAAGCATTAGAATTGAAAAGGCATTTTGATAGAAATAATGAATAGTTTGATTTTCAGTCAAAATGCAGAGGAAGCGTGTGTCCATAAGAAAGAACCAGTAAAAGGTACATAGATATTTCTAGACTATAAGTAAACAACATACTATTGATATTTAACGATGTACTTATGTTAACATCAGTAATAGTTCTGTTGTTTAATACTCGACATTGAACTTGTAAATGATATATTTTATAATAAGTATAAAGGGTATTGGTAATGTCCCAAATGACATACAAAGACAGCTTATTAATTTATTTAATATGGAACATGTAAGATGGTTTCCTTATGCATTAGCAATAGGAAATATCATACATGTTGTATAGTCTACAATATCAAAATTTGCTTATGTATTTGATGTAGTAAGAAAATATCAAAATCAAATTAAGATCACTAAATGGTAGTTTAGAGTATTCTCAAATATTTATGAAATGTCGGAGAACTGTTTATAAAAACAACGTACTCCTTATGAATGAGTATTTGGACTCAAACTTCATAAGTGATATTGAGTATAATGTGTCAATATTAAATTCATGTTCAAACCTTAGTTAAGGAGCTTTAAGTTGGAAACATTCCAAACAAAAGCTTGTGGTTGAGTCAACGAAAAGGCTAAGTACATCGCCTTGAATATCGTATAAACATAATGCATAAATTTATAACTGAGCTTAGGGTGATTCCAAGTATTGAGAATACTACATTTTTATATGGTAATAATGTAATGATAAGAGCTCAGTAGAAGTCGAGAAATATACCCTAATTAGTTCTATATGGTAAAGGTAGTTTATCAGCATCAAGGAGATTTGATTGATAGAGTAAATGATTAAAAAAGCGAAGTAGGTTCATTCATGAAGGGTCTAATTCGATCAGTTCTCAACAAACTTATCAAAGGGATAAAATAGAGATTCCATAATTGGCCCCAAGCTTAAGCGAGAGATTGATAAAGTTAGGGGTATGCCCTAGGGCCAATTATGTAATTGTTACATATATCTAACTCGATAACCAATCTCGTTCGAATATAAGGTGTTTTCTTTCTATTTTATACTTGATATAATGTGTTATATTATTTAATTAATTTAATTCAAAATATATTTAATAGAAAATCCATAAATGGTATTTTTTGTGATAGTAGTTATAATGTGTTATAATCATGAGTAATCTATCATAATAAAATAAACATGTAATTTTAAATATTCCCTTTCAAGATGTATTGAGACTGGATATTGATACATCCGTTGAGACTAGAGTACATAACGCTCTTCGAATGTTGGGCAATGTATTACTTATGGCTGCTAGGGGCATCAAGGGGTTATGTACTGATAGTTGTTTGATGACTATGGAATTACTCACTCAATAGTTTTCTATTAGTTAATATAACTAAGGTCAAATAGAAAATATAGATGTGACAATATCAGACAATTCCCTCAACCTGAGAATGCTGTCAAACTTCAATGTGGAAACTCCACTTTGATTATAGTTAAATCATGGCACGACATCCTTCAAACGACTATTGTTGTGTCAAGTGGAAGTATTGGAAGTGAGACACTATTCAAGAGAGAATTCATCTCTTTAGTTATATGAGGTTAACATCATGATCAACTAAAGTCAACTCAAAGTCAAAGTCTCTAGTCAGAGCAATTCGGTTAATAATAATTGATATTATTTAACCAAGGACTTTATGTTTGGACTATAAAGTTGAATATGGATGTTATTGGAATTTTGACCATTTTCAAATTTCATAAGTCCTAATGTGATACAGTTTTGACGAAAGGGAATTGATGCAAATAATTGTCATTACCGGGAAATGCTTAAATAAAGTAAAATTGGATTTTACCGAATCTATCTAAGTGAAAAATTTGGCCATAATATCACACCACCAACTAAGTGATGTATGAACGTTAATATTTAAAATTTTGATATTAATCACTTATAACAACCCACTCCGAAACAGACCTAAATTCTGACTCAAAAAAGGCACATTGAAACTTAGGCTCATTCAAAAGCTGGTTGTTGGTTGGTAAAAGGAAAACCTATACAACACTGTCTATCTATTCTTTCAGAACTCACAGTGGAAGGAATAAAATATAATAATAATAGTACCCATTTATTTCAAATCATTTTAAATGCCATAATACATAACAACAACAATTACATCATTTTGTTCAAAAATACATTTCATGGGTACAACAGAAAATAATACAAAAAGATAGATAGTAACTGCCACAAGTATCACTCTCGCCATCTCCAAGCTTCATCAGTTCCTTCTCTAACCTATGTCGTAATGAGGAGGGAGTCAGAACAACAAGTGTCTAGTGAATAAAAACGTCGAGTCTTACCATTTCATTACTTGGCAGTATATTTCAAAATAAGAATATGTCTACATATATAAACCATTTAATACTTCTTATAAGGAAAGGAGGCGGTTCCATGGCCAACCACTTAATACCTTCCATTTTCGAAGCAGGATCCTGAATCCCATAACCCAAATCCCATGTCATAAATATCTAACAATGCGAGAATAGTACCTAAACCACTTAATACCTTTTATTTGAAAATAGGAAGACTCTGGCCATTTAAGACCTCAATTGAGGCAGACCCTATCATTTAATACATATTCCCAAGGCGGACTACTCAATGATAACTATCTAGCTGACATCATATGGAATCTCTCGAGCCACTTAATACTTCTTTATGGAAAGATGGACGTTCAATCAGTCACTTAGTACCTTAGTCCGAAGCGGACCCCTATCAAGATACCACCTAACGTGCCTAATAACTAGCCCCTTGGCCATTTAATACTTCATTTAAGGAAAAAAGGCAGGCCCTCAAACAACCACTTAATACCTCAAGACCCCGAAGCAGACCCTTCTTATATGGCACATACGCATAATCACGTCTCACATTAGTCCGACAATTCGTAGGAACTGGTAGCCAAATTAGCTGGGTAGATTTACCATGTAGAATTTGGGACTAACTGAAACACCCCAAACCCCTTAGTATACCCAAAAAGATACATTAAAAGATGTGGTGCATTGTAGGTATAACTAAAACTAGCAGAGACTAAGATTCACAAGACAAAATAGATAGATAATAACACAGCGAAAGTAATTAAAAACAATAAGTGATTTTAAAAATTAATACTTCATAATTACCTTAGACAAACCACATATGTTCCAAATACCAAATACAATTGTCTTATGAAAATAAAATCCCAGTCTCATCAGAAAAACCAGAGTACAAACACAAACTTTCCCTCAATACAGTTCCAGTACAATAAAAGAACAAAAAGCTGGAGTTAAAAAGAAGGAATACATGATAAGGACTCCAAGAAGCTGCGGTCTATCTTCCTTGCCCTTGATTGCCTATGGGGGGAAGGGAAAAATAGAGGAGTGGGTCAAACTAAAAGTCTGGTGAATGATAATAATTACTAGAATCTTTAAACAAAGTAAAAGTAATAGACCTTACAACAGTTCTAGTATATATAAAGGAAACAAAGGAAATATGAAGAAGGAATAAGCTGGGAATAAATACGATTTAACTAAATTAACACAATTGTTTACTTTGATTGTTTGCACTTATTTTTGATAGCTGCTAAGATTAGGCTGAATCCCTAATACTACCCTTTGATCGGCCTGCTACTCCATAGAATCTACTGTGGACCAGATGCTAAAGCTCCCTATGCAGTAGACATTGGTGCCTACGAAAGGCACACACTAAGCGCTTAGAACTCATAATGATTACTGAGCACCCGAATGGAAGTCGCACGCGTCACCGCCACCATGCTCATGTTACCTGTTGTTCCACCTATTGGGTCTTCTTATTACCTCAAGCTCCAGAATAAGCATGCCCCTCGTCTCACTTCAGGATTATGCGAGACACCTCACCTCACTTCAGGGTTATGCACCTCATCTCACTTCAGGGTTATGTGAGGCACCTCATTTGACTTCAGCGATATATGAAACACCGTGTCCATAGAAATAATAAGGGAAATGCTGTTGGTATGGCCCTTCATCCAAACAATATCTAGTTGCACCCCTTTGCCCAAATCCCTATGATTTGGGTTTCTACTCATTGACCATTTACTACCGTTATTAACATAAGTGTGCCCCTCGTCTCACTTCAGGATTATATGAGACACCTCGTCTCACTTCAGGGTTATGTGAGACACCTCGTTTCACTTCAGGGTTATGTGAAACACTGTGTCCATAGAAATAGGGGAATGTTATTTGGTACAGGTCCTACTTTAATTCTTTGCCTATTAACTTAGATAAATTATTTAAATAAGCCTTTACCTTTGTTCTTACTATCCATGCTTATTAATTTATCCTAAGTCTTAAAATAAGCCTCACTCTGTTCTATTTCATATTATAACCTACGTTATAATCATGCTTATTACTTAACCCAAGGTCTAAGTGTAAAAATAAGCTTCATTCATCTTATACTCTTTTTAGTTATAATTCTAAGTTATAACTAGGCCAATTATCTTTAATTAGTCCAATTCTAACATCAATATCATAATTAGGCTCAATTTCAGTCTTAATTCTTTTTTTATTATAGTTTACGTCTTATCTTCCACTATTTCAGTATTTTTATAATTTTAATCCATATTCGCGTTTAATCTATTCTAATCCATACACGAAGAAGAAGAAGAAATAAAAGAAAATTGAAAATAGAAGAAAATCCAAAGCGTAGGAAAAAGATGTAAATAACGCATAAATAATAGTAAATAAATTAAAATACTGTAAATAAACTGTAAATAAATGGAAAAACTATAATTAACAGAAATAAACTAAAATTAACTGAAAAGAATAGCTAAAAGAAATAGACTGAAAATAATTCTAAAAATTGTAAATAAACTACTAAAAAGGTTATCCCAAAAATTGTAGTAAAACTACAACTATTGGTAACCCTATTATTTTAAACTACTTAAAGAAATCTAAAATAATTACAACCACTCACCTGTGGTCCTAAGCTCTTCCCTTTTGGTCTTCCCGGATCCACTTAAGGGTATTAAAATATTTTTATTAAAAAGATTCTCTCCTTGGAAAATTATTCCTTTTAGGGTCCTTCCTGAAAAGGTGAATCCAAATGGAGAAAATCTAGAATGAGAAAAAGTGTTAGGCCTAGCGTCTTACTTATAGGGGTAGAAGTGGATCTCAAACCGTTGGATTTGGAGATTGAATAGGATGCAATCACGTCATAGGCTGAATAGGAGCCGTCGGATGGAAGCACGAAGGGATCAGATCAGGCTAAGGAATGAAAAATACATGTTCGAAAACCTCTCGAACGAAGAAAATTTTCTTCGTTCCATACCCGTAGGAGGGTTGACCGGGCGGTCGACCACCCCTCCCCCTAGGTCGACCGGCCGGTCGACGTAGGGCGCTGTTGGGTCGACCTTTCGGTTGACCTAGCCCATCTTATAATTTTTTTTCTTTTCTTCTTTATTTTTGTTTAATTCATAACTTGCTTATATTAGCTTGGATTCTGACGTTCTATATATGGAAATTGACCAGAAAATTACCACGGACACAATGGTGCAACTCCCGTGGCTCAATTCTAATAATTTCACAAAGTTATTTTATTATTTCATTAATTAACGAATTAATTATTATGGGTAAAATTTCGGGTTGTTACATTCTCCCCTCCTTAAGGGATTTCGTTCCCGAAATCTCTAAGAATAAAATAATGAACTAAATGTTTTCATCCAAGTTCTACAACTAACTACTCAATCATCATCCATTCATCCATTGTCCTTAAGTTTTTCTAATGCAATTTATGATACTTATGCAATTAGTGTAGTGTAAATGTCCCTAACTAATGCAAAAGATTAGGCGGTCCACTGATTCAGTTGACCTCCTTTTATGCAGTCATGTCCGTGCCATGTATCCAAATGAATGCAAATTCCCTAATGATAACTGATAGTTCTATATGCATGCTACAAACATCATCCAAATGCAACAATCATATGAAAATAATCCATTTTTAGCAATCATTGAAAATAGGATAAAAATGCTCACACATCCATATGCATATCCTCTAGTGTCCTTGTTAGGCCGATCCCTAAGAGATAATAGTGCTTAGTGTAAGTATATGCGTCCATAGCATCCACGAGCAAACACTTGCAACCACTAGCATACATCATACATAACATGTTTACATCAAACCCTACCATCCATAGGTTAAATCCTAAGTTCTACCCTCCCAAAGGATAATAAAGGAAAGAACCTATTCAAAACTAAAGATGGAAAATAGGAAATTCTGAAACTTACTATCGAAAAGATGGGGATAGGAAGTACGAATTTTCTATTCAGTTCTACAACATCGTCTCCCAATTCCACCTTTACTAGCGGAACCTCCTTATTCCTTAGTCGCTTGGTGTCTCTTCCAACAATCTTCGTGGGGATACACCGAACTAATGCTTCCCTTTCTACCTCCACCTCTTCCAACTGACTAGACTCTATGACCTCCGTTGAGTCATGTAAGCACTTCCGCAAGTGCGAAACATGAAAAACGTCGTGCACTCCTACGAGCCTTTTGGTAGCTTCACTCGGTAAGCCAACTCTCTCCATGATAGGAAATGATCCAACAAATCTAGGGGCTAACTTTTCGTTCGATCCGAACCTTACCACCTTCCTAAGCAAGGATACTTTGATAAAAACTAAGTCTCCAACCTCAAACTCAATGTCTCTCCTCTACTTCTCCATATAAGATTTCTTCCTGTCTTGAGCTATCTTCATCCTTCGCCGAATCAAATCCACTTTCTCCGATGTCTCCCTCACAATGTCAGGCCCAAGCAGCAACTTCTTCGTAGACTCCATCCAATATGAAGATGGCTTACAAGGTCCCCCATATAAAGCGTCGAATGGTGCCATTCCTATGCTTGCTTGGTAACTGTTATTATACGCAAACTCAACCAATGGAAGATGCACTTCCCAAGTTCCTCCAAAGTCCAAAATGCACATCCGTAGCAAATCATCAAGCACTCTATTCACTCTCTCTATTTGGCCATCTGTCTGTAGGTGATAGGCCGTACTCAACCTAAGCTACGTCCCTATCGCCTACTGTAAGCTTCTCCAAAACTCACTAGTGAAAACGGGGTCTCTATCGCTCACTATGCTAGAGGGAACTCCATGTAGTCGGAATATCTCTCGAACATATAGGGATGCCAAATAAGATGTCGTCCTCTTGCTCTTAACAGGAATGAAGTGGGCACTTTTGGTCAAACGGTCTACTATTACCCAAATGCTAGTATTCCCTTTTCTAGAACTGGGTAAATCATCTATGAAATCCATCGAAATGCTGTCACACTTCCACTCTAGCACATCTAAAGGCTGAAGAAATCCACCGGGTTTTTGCTGCTCCTCCTTAACCCTTTGGCATACAACACACTTAGTTACGAAATCCGCCACATCCTTCTTCATGCCATTCCATTAAAACATCCTTTTTATGTCCTTATACATTTTGTCACCACCCGGATGAATAGTCATATGGGAATGGTGTGCTTCCCCTAAAACTGCTCTCAACAAGTCACTAGTGTGGGGAACACAAAGCCTTCCATCTCTCCTAAGCCACCTTCTGCTATCTATGGAATAACATTGGAGATGTCTAGAGACCTCTCCTTGGCTAATCCTATTCATAATTTCCATGAGCTCCGAATCCTCTCGCTGCCTTGAGCAAATCTAATCCATAAGGGTAGGCCTCACTTCAAGCGTAGCTAACAATCCAGGGGTAATGTCCGTAGAGGGCTTAAAATCAAAAGTAGAAATAAACTCCAAGCTCCTTCACTCTATGAACAATGGACTAAGGGTTGCCTTCTTCCTACTTAGTGCATCCGCAACCACATTACCCTTGCCAAGGATATAAGCTATCTTAAAATCGTATGACTCCAAAAACTCCATCCACCGCTGCTGCCTCAAGTTCAAATCCTTCTGCGAGAATAGGTACTTCAATGACTTGTGCTCGGTGAAAAGCTCAAACCTCTCTCCAAGCAAATAGTGCCTCCAAGACTTGAGTGCAAAAACTATGGCAGCCAACTCCAAATCGTAGGTAGGGTAGTTCTTCTCATGCGTCCTCAACTGCCTACTACCATAACATACTACCCTCCCTTCTTGCATCAACACCGCTCCTAAACCCGTCCCACATGCATCAGTGTATACAGTAAAAGGCTTAGCTCCATCGGGTAAAACTAACACTGGTGCACTAGTAAGGGCTCTCTTAAGCTTCGTGAAGGAATCCTCACAATCCACATCCCACACGAATGCTTTATTCTTCTTAGTAAGGCGCGTGAGTGGTGTCGAAATCTTAGCAAAGTCTCTAATGAACTTCCTATAGTAGCCCGCCAATCCTAGGAAGCTCCTAACTTCGACGACGTTCTTAGGTGCCTTCCAATCTTGCACTGCAATCACCTTAGTGGGGTCAACATCCAAACCTTCCTTCGAGATCACGTGCCCCAAAAAACGTACCTCCTCTCTCCAAAAGTGACACTTCGAAAACTTAGCTCTCAAATGATGACTACGAAGTGTGCGAAGAACCTCCTCTAAATAAATAGCACGTTCCTCCATATTCTTGGAAAATACCAAGATGTCATCACGAATACCACCACAAACTTATTTAGGACCTCTAAAGATGCAGCTCATCAAGTCCACAAAGTAGACTGGGGCATTGGTTAGCCCAACATGCATAACCAACCACTCATAAAATCCGTCTGGAGTCATAAACGTAGTCTTATCTATACTATCATCGGTGACCCTAAGCTGATGGAATCCTGTGGCTAAATCAAGTTGGGAGAATACTGAAGAGCCAACTAATTGGTCAAAAAGATCATCAATCCTAGGGAGGGGATATCGGTTCTTCTTTGTGAGCTTATTTAATTCCCTATAATCAATGCAAAGTCGAAGAGAACCATTCGCCTTAGTAGCGAAGACGACTGGTGCTCCCCACTCCGATATGCTCCTCCTTATGAAACCCTTCTCCAAAAGCTCACTGATCTGCTTGCTTAATTCCTTCCTCTCCCTAGGTGCCATGTGCCTCACAGGTAATGCTACTGGCTTAGCATTCTCAGTTAAATAAATCCTGAAGTCAATCTCTCTCTTAGGGGGTAGTCTTCTAACCTCCTCAAAGACGTCTGGAAAATCTCTGACGATAGGAATCAAGCCTAGCTCTGCTGAAGATGAATTGAGGGAATATAGGAAACTCAACATGACTGACCCTTGCGGGTCGCAAGAAACCTCGAGAGTCCTACCGCTGCATGTCTCTAGTCTAACGACTCTCCTCTCGCAGTCTAATATAGCTCCATATGTGGATAGCCAATCCATCCCCAAAATCATCCCATACCCCGAAAATCCCAAACATAGGCGTCACAGTCGAATTCTACGCCTAGGATAAAAATTTTCAAACCCCTACAAGCTATAGATAAGTGTGCCGATCCTCCTATGGGGTTTGAAACAACAATGGGGTCTACTACTAAATAAATGTCTAAGTGCAAACAATCCACAAGAGAACTAGAGATAAAAGAGTGTGATGCTCCAGAATTGAATAGAGTTCGAATGGGAAAATCAGAAATAGAAATCAAACCTTCAATTGTGACTTTCCTACCTCTATCCGGAATGCTGCCTGAAGGTGCTGCGTCTAACGCTTGAATCTGCACGACCGGTGTACTAGCTCCCTGTCCCGTCTTCTGGGGGAAATTCCTACTTAAGTGACCGAGCTATCTACAATTAAAGCACTTTCCCATCATCTTCTCCCTCTTGCAATCCTTGGCGATATGTCCCATAATTCCACAGCTACCACACTTCATTTCTTAATCTGCTTCTGAGGGCCATCGCCTTTCTTCTTCTCTTTATTGTTCCTTCACCATTTCTTCTTCGGACCTTCCAACTTAACAACTTCCTTTGAATCTCATTCTTTGACTGCATCGGACATAAGCGCCATCTCCACCAAAGACTCATAAGTAGCTCCCATCAGCACGTGAGTCAACAACAATCTTTGAAGGGGCTGATTCAATCCCTTTGCAAACTTCATAGCTTTCTTGTGCGGCGTATTCATCAACTCCACTCCGAACCGCGATAATTCATTGAATTGATTGATGTACCCCTTCACCGACAAACTTCCTTGCTTCAAATTAATAAACCGCTCTAACCGAACACACTCCTGTGCTTGAGACAAAAACTTCCTATCAAACTGCTCCCGATCCATTCCAAGTCACCTCCCTTCCTTCTAACTCTATGACCTCCCACCAATTCGAAGCCTCCTCTTTCAGCTGTCAAAATGCTGGCTGAACTCGCTGTTGATCATCCAATTCTAATAGTCTGAATATCCTCTCTGTGTCTCTAAGCCAAGCTCTCGCCTCCACAAAAGTCTCCTTACCCGAAAAAGTCTTTCCACCCAAACTCGCAAAATCCTTACAAAGCTTAGAGAAATTGGTGGCGGCAGGTGGGTTGATGGGATTCCCAACCGCTGGTGCTGGATTGGGCGCTTGCCTGCGCACCTCTGAATTCGTGGCTTGTAGATACCTACGAAACAAGGCTGGGACTGGAATGCCCTCGGGAAGGTTCGGGGCATCCACCATTCTACGAAAAGAATAAGATAGTTTAGGAAAGAGTCGAAGGGAGATTGAACTGGACTTTTGAGGGGATTTTTATAAAATCTCTTTTATACTTAAAAACTACTTTTAAGAGTTCTTTTTTGAAAAATCCTTTAAAGTAAGTTATATTTGAAAAATACTTTATTTTTTTAAAATAAAATTTTGGAATCCGGTAACCTCGCTCTGATACCAAGTGAAACACCCCACATCCCTTAGTATACCCAAAAAGACACACTAAAAGATATGGTGCGTTGTAGGTATAACTAAAACTAGCAGGTACTAAGATTCACAAGACAAAATAGATAGATAATAATACAGCGGAAGTAATTAAAAACAGTAAGTGGTTTTAAAAATTAATACTTCATAGTTACCTCAAACAAACAACATATGTTCCAAATACCAAATACAATTGTCTTATGAAAATAAAATCCCAGTCTCATCAGAAAAACCAGAGTACAAACACAAACTTTCCCTTAATACTGTGCCAGTACAATAAAAGAACAAAAAGCTGGAGTTAAAAAGAAGGAATACATGATAAGGACTCCAAGTCTCCAAGAAGCTGCGGTCTATCTTCCTTGCCCCTGATTGCCTATGGGGGGGAGGAGGGAAAGGGAAAAATAGAGGACTGGGCCAAACTAAAAGTCCGGTGAATGATAATAATTACTAGAATCTTTAAACAAAGTAAAAGTAATAGACCTTACAACAGTCCTAGTATATATAAAGGAAACAAAGGAAATATGAAGAGGGAATAAGCTGGGAATAAATACGATTTAACTAAATTAACACAATTGTTTACTTTGATTGTTTGCACTTATTTTTGATAACTGCTAAGATTAGGCTGAATCTACTTATTGACCATTTACTACCGTTATTAACATAAGTGTGCCCCTCGTCTCACTTGAGGATTATGTGAGACACCTCGTCTCACTTCAGGTTTATGTGAGACACCTCGTTTCACTTCAGGGTTATGTGAAACACCGTGTCCATAGAAATAGGAGAATGTTATTTGGTACAGGTCCTACTTTAATTCTTTGCCTATTAGCTTAGATAAATTATTTAAATAAGCCTTTACCTTTGTTCTTACTATCTATGCTTATTAATTTATCCTAAGTCTTAAAATAAGCCTCACTCTGTTATATTTCTTATTATAACCTACGTTATAATCATGCTTATTACTTAACCCAAGGTCTAAGTGTAAAAATAAGCTTCTTTCATCTTATACTCTTTTTAGTTATAATTCTAAGTTATAACTAGGCCAATTATCTTTAATTAGTCCAATTCTAACATCAATATCATAATTAGGCTCAATTTCAGTCGTAATTCCATTTTTATTATAGTCTTTACAATTTACGTCTTATCTTCCGTTATTTCAGTATTCTTATAATTTTAATCCATATTCACGTTTAATCTATTCTGATCCATACACGAAGAAGAAGGATGTAACAACCCGCATATTTATCGATTTTTATATTTAAATATTTTATCGTTAATCAGATTTTGGTTCGAAAAGCTACTTTTTGCATACGGTCAAATTATGACTCGAAACCACCCCCATTGAGTTCAAAATGACGTTTGCGATCTTTTTGAGTGTAAACTTCGATATGTTTGGAGATAGTGAAATTTTCGTCACTTTTTGCTTTGGACCTTTAGTTTGGGCTGAACCACTTGTTAACTCAGCCCAACCCCTTCCTTCTCTTCACAACTTCACTCTTCATTTCTAAAACATCCAAGCTTCTTCAAAAATGGTGGAGGGAATGGGAAACTAAAATTTCAAGCTCAAGTTCATTTGCAAATTCAACATCTAACTCCAAATTCAAAGTGAAGACATTGATTCAAGCTTGTGGTTGATTCTTGCTTTGCTCTCAAGCTTCATCTTCATCAAATTCCGTGAAAAGGTGAGATTTTTATCTCACAATCTCATCTATAACTATCTTGGACTGTTGGGAATGACTCCCTATCACTTTAGCATGAACATTTGCATTTGGTTTGGATTGAATTGGTGAAAATCCCAAATTTTCGTGTGTTTTGACAAAAACTGGGCTTAGGTCATTCTGCCCATGCCATCAACTGTCCTGTGTAGCTCTCGGCCAACATAGGTCGCATCGGCACTTAGGTTGTAGGTTGCATTGGCCTTAGGTCGCGAGATATTAGGTCGTTTGACCCCATCTCTTTTAGGTCGCTCGGGTGTGCTGCCTTCAAATATAAGCTCGTTCTGGGCTTAGGTCGTACACTTCCTTAGGTCGCTAAGGCTTAGGTCGTTCTGCCTTGAATATTTAGGTCACTCGCCTTAGGTCGCTTGACCATTGAAGCATCTAGTGAACTGTTAGGTCATTCGCTTTAGGTCGTGAGTCTTTAGGTCGCGAGTCTCTTTTCCTTAGGTCGTTAGGCCTTGCTTCACTTAGGTCGCTGGACCCTATATCCCTTAGGTCGATCGACCTCACAAACACTTAGGTCGTGCCTTTCCTTTTCACGACCTTGTTAGGTCGCTTATCCACTAGGTCGTTCGACCTGTCCCCTTTAGGTCACTCGCCTAATTTAGGTCGTTTGCACTATTTGGTCATAGGTCGCATGATCTCAGTCTTGTTAGGTCGCATGACCTCATTCTCGTTAAGTCGCATGACTCCAGTTTAGTAAGGTCGTATGACCTTAATTTAGTTAGGTCGCATGACCTCGATACCACTAGGTCGCTCGGCCTCTACTTTCGTTAGGTCGTTCGCCACTTGGGTCGTATCCCTTAGGTCACGAACTCCTTATGTCGCTCGGCCCGTTCTACTCTTAGGTCGTTCGGCCTGTTTCCAATTGAGGTCGCTCGATCCTTTTTCTTGCTCGACCTTGTTAGGTCGCACCCCTGTTTCTTAGCTCGACCGAGTTAGGTCGTTCACCCTCTAAGTCGCAACCCACTAGGTCGTTTGACCTGTTCTCTTTTAGGTCGCTTGACCTTACTTCCTCTAGGTCGCTGGACCTTATTCCCTCTAGGTCGCTTGACCTTATTTTCTTTAGGTCGTTGGACCTTACTTCATTTAGGTCGTTTGACCTACCTTACTTTAAGTCGCTACCTCTTTAAGTCGTAGCACTTTAGCTCGTCCATGATTAGGTCGCGTGGGTACTTCAACTTTAATGGTTTTGGGAACTGATTTCCTTGGGTTTTATTCATGTCTTCGAATGTGAATTTTAGTGAATTGATTTGTTTCTACAATCAGTTTTGTGATTTGTCACTTTAAAAATATAAAGGTTTCAATACTAGTAGTAAATATCAAAACTCTTTCTTCCAAACGATTTCAATTCTATTTTACTACAAAGCTCCTTTTACTCAACCGTTTTCCAATCTATTAGTATATACAAGCCTTTACCACACTCGTACGAGAAATCTAATTAAACGACTTAGTAAAACGAGTGGTATGAAACGCTTGCGTTCACTTCGTCGGTTAATTCTTGGACTTGTTCGATTGAACCTCTTGTGATAATTTTCTAGTGAAGATCTACAGTTTGTTTGTAAATATTTAAGTTAAGCA
Source organism: Allium fistulosum (assembly GCA_030737815.1). Classification (NCBI taxonomy): domain Eukaryota; kingdom Viridiplantae; phylum Streptophyta; class Magnoliopsida; order Asparagales; family Amaryllidaceae; genus Allium; species Allium fistulosum. The sequence goes on along the minus strand of CM060901.1, from coordinate 1,079,174,182 downwards.
AGTGGTTATGGGACATGAAGCTAAACTCATATATTTACTAGCTTAGTGTGATTGACACTTCTTGATGATCAATGACGATCATTTTTGTGATTTAAACTAGCAATGTGCGATGTCTTTTTGATTCGGTTCATCGGACGTTACGCTGTACGACGTCATTGTTCCGTATTATCGTGATTTGGTTCATCGGACGTTACGCTGTACGACGTCATTGTTCCGTATTATCGTGATTTGGTTCATCGGACGTTACGCTGTACGACGTCGTTGTCCTATTTTCACTATGTGTTGGTTCATCAGATGTTACGCTATACGACATCGTTGTTCTTTTTTTATTGTGATTTGGTTCATTGGACGTTACGTTGTACGACGTCGTTGTCCTTTTTATTATGTCTCTGGATCATCGGACGTTACGCTGTACGACGTCGTTGTCCCATTTTCACTATGTGTTGGTTCATCGGACGTTACGTTGTACGACGTCGTTGTCCTATTCATTGTGCCTCTGGATCATCGGACGTTACGTTGTACGACGTCGTTGCTCCGAATTAGGTGATTTCTGGATTTCGTGTGTTGATTTCTAGACTTTGTGCTTCACCAATTTTCGTGATTTTCATTGATATGTTTTATCAATCCTTGTGCATTGGTGAATTCGTGTGTCATTACCTTTTGTGGATTTGGATCTTTGAGAAGATTCTTGTGATATTGATTAATCTCTTGTTGATTATCATTTACATACTTATAGTAGTATGGCCTTATGGTTATTACATGTTCATGTCATGCCTTTCACTTTATACCATATCATCTGATATTTATAACTAGACTGATCCGTTTATTATTTTCTTATAAATAATACTCGGGTCAGACCGAGATGTTATATGTGCTTCTGCTTGATTTCTCTTCTGGGATTATTCTGACTTTTGGCTAACTACTTAGATTAATAGTTTTGGATGTACACATTTAAGATATAGACTCTATGTTGTATACTTATTCTTTTGTATAGCACGTGTTGCTATTCTTTTGTATTATCGTGGATCTTTCTGACCACTACTCTGATGTACACTTTCATGTGTTATATTTATATATTCATATCTTCTTCCGCCTTTGTGATATGGATGTCTGTGACTGGTTTATGTTATGTTTATTTCTATGTTTGTTTCCGAAGATTGTTTACAACCACCGTGTGATAGCTTTGGGTTTGTATCGGTATGTCAGACTTCCTCCTTAAATGAAGTTCATGCTATACTTTCTGACATATCGGTGCTCGCACAAAGAAGTTACATGGAGGGTCGCTCCTCAACAGTCTTATTCTCTGTGCTAGTTGACAGCATTACTCTGTAGTGTTCTTGGCTAGTGTGGGTATAGAGGTGGGGCGTCACAAAGGAGAAATAAAAGAAAACTGAAAATAGAAGAAAATCCAAAGCGTAGGAAAAAGATGTAAATAACGCATAAATAACAGTAAATAAATTAAAATACTGTAAATAAACTGTAAATAAATGGAAAAGCTATAATTAACAGAAATAAACTAAAATTAACTAAAAAGAATAGCTAAAAGAAATAGACTGGAAATAATTCTAAAAACTGTAAATAAATTACTAAAAAGGTTATCCCAAAAATCGTAGTAAAACTACAACTATTGGAAACCCTATTATTTTAAATTACTTAAAGAAATCTAAAATAATTACAATCACTCATCTGTGGTCCTAAGCTCTTCCCTTTTGGTCTTCCCGGATCCACTTGATGGTATTAAAATATTTTTATTAAAAAGATCATCTCTTTGGAAAATTATTCCTTTTAGGGTCCTTCCTGAAAAGGTGAACCCAAGCGGAGAAAATCTAGAATGAGAAAAAGTGTTAGGCCTAGGTCTTATTAATAGGGGCAGAAGTGGATCTCAAACCATTGGATTTGGAGATTGAATAGGATGCAACCACGTCATAGGCTGAATAGGAGCCGTCGGATGGAAGCACGAAGGGACCAGATCAGGCTAAAGAATGAAAAATACGTGTTCGAAAACCTCTGGAACAAAGAAAATTTTCTTCGTTCCATAACCGTAGGCGGGTCGACCATCCCTGCCCTTAGGTCGACCGACCGGTCGACCTAGGGCGCGGTTGGTTCGACCTTTTGGTCGACCTAGCCCATCTTATATATATTTTTGTCTTTTCTTCTTTATTTTTGTTTAATTCATAACTTGCTCATATTAGCTCGGATTCTGACGTTCTATATATGGAAATTGACCAGAAAATTACCACGGACACAACGGTGCAACTCCCGTGGCTCAATTTTGATAATTTCACAAAGTTATCTTATTATTTCATTAATTAACGATTATAGGTTAAATTTCGGGTTGTTACACTAACCTCGCGTCATCATAAATATTTATCATAGGAGATGTCTTACATTAACAGAAAGTGTACACAACTGTTGGTAGCCTCAAAATGAAGGGCAAAATTTCGTCGTGCAACTCTACCGACCTTGCATCCCTATAACTTAGCCATAATTTAAATGCTCTCCATATATGTAATACTCATCACACCATTTCATTAATAAGGCCTTATAAGGAATCTTACTTATTATGCCTTAAAATATCAATTACTATGCTAAAAGGGGAAATTAATGACAATTACTACTCAATTAACTACATAGTGGTCGACCTCTTTAGGTTAAGGGGTCGACCTCTTGAGGTTAGGGGGTCGACCTCTTCCCTATATTTTGGGAAGAATACTTAATTTTTGAGCCGTTGTTTATTTAATTCCTTAATACTGTTAATGTTAATTATTAACTTTAACATTTACTTAACCCCCAAGTCTAATCACAATTAATTTCAAAATTTCAAATCAGGGAATTAATTATTTTATTTGAATTTGGATTCGAACTAAGTTCATTTGAAATCTGAAAACTTCAAACGTCCATAACTTTTTCGTTTGAGCTCTGTTTGCAGCATATTATATATAAAAATTAATCAGAATTTGGACACAAACGCAACGACATAAGTTTCATGGTAACATTCTAATTTTTACAAAATTTCCATTTTTATCTCTATCCCAATTAATTGAATTTCGCTTAATTTACTTATCCAATTAGGGTTGATTTTACGGGGTGTTACATTCTCCCCCAAGGGATTTCATCCTGAAATCTTTCAAGGGGAGAACAGCGCAACGCACAATAACATCTATGTTATACAACCAAGTTATCTACACAACCATCTACTCAACCAAAGTGCAATGTGATTATGTACCGCAGATATACTAAAATGACTCAATCCTAGCGTGAGTGTGTAATCGTGCTATGCAAATATGTATGCGAACACCCTAAACATTCATAGAACTACTATACGAGTGTAAAGTGACTGTGAAAAAGTGTAGCAACCATCTTCTACCATCTAATCTAGTTACCATGCTGTAACCAAAATCCTAATTTTAGATAAAAATTTACTAGAAAAAGGCTTAGAACGAGAAGACCTCATGCCTTCCACGTATTATTTCTCCATTGTACTTAGACCAATCTAATTTCTTTATTGCAGAGTGCAATGCTCCACATTTATACCTATATTATCCAAGAATATTAAAAGAAATTTTGTCGAGTAATACAGAGAATAAGGCTGGTTAGGAGCGACCATCCGTAATATTGCTTTGGGCGAGTATCAATACGTCGAATTATATGACTAAAATTTTCTTTCTTTTCTTACAAATGGTAATCCGACATATCTGATCCAAGCGCAAAGCAATACTACAATGGTTTAATATAATTTATAACAATACACAACATAGTATGCAACATAGAATCAAACGTCGCACGGAAATGAAACACATCAATTACTTCTTTAAAGTGTAAGTCTACAAAATGAAAAACTAGACTTACATATACAAATATACACTTGCATAAACCAGGACTAGTCTAAAAGAATATATATGTCATCTTTAGTCAATACAATAGCCAAGCATAACACAAGTCTACAAATAAGGCTAATATCTAAAAGGAGAATTCTATCAGAAGGTACTACTCCATATCGCTACTTTAGCTAGCCCAAATCCAAAGTCATTGAGTCCTTGTCATTGTCAAGTCTCAGCCTGTCTCAATTACTACAAAATAAATGGGTCAGACTATCTCTAAATATCCAAAAGACGAGAACATATAATAATAATCATGCATAACATAAAAGATGTATAAATCCAAATAGATTATCATACTAAACATAAAAAGGTCTCGCCAATAATGATTCACTAATAAATTTGCAAAACACAAGGCATAGTAATAGCTATCTACTATATTCCATATGCAAATAAAAAGGCAACAAAACCAAATCACCATGTCATCAAAACTCCTCATGCCCATCAACGACAATCATCTCAAATATGGCGATAAGGAACTCACATCAAAAACTCAAGAACCCAAGAGCTTTGGTAAGGCAAATTAACATTAGAAAATATGAGATCGCTTGAAATCAAGTCAAAACCCAAATGACTTATCATAAAAGTAAGTGATAGATCATAAACCACAAAGATAAGCACATCACAAATAAAACTAAAAGCAAGCACTACGCAAGCTATAATAATAGACACGCACTTCGCGTGTTAACACAGAATGACGTGCACTTCACACGTCGAATAGGACAAGCACATCACAAGTCAAATTCATAAGCTAGCAATATGGATAAGCAGTTCGTAAATCATCATAAGGGACACACACTTCTTGCGCCAACCCAAGATACAAGCGCTTCACCTGCCATAACTTGCTTATAAACGATTATCCCAAGATAGGCCTGAAAAACCATATAATCCACTTAAAACGTATCTCCCAAGGACGAATATGAATACTTGATAAAATAAGTGTTATCTACTTTCAAATAGTAATCATTCAAGTAACAAACACATGTCCCATAACCACTCGGGTTTACTCAAATCTTTACTAGATGTTAGTAAACTCCACTCGATAAGTGTACCATACTTTCGATTAGTAACTAAATGAGTATCGACAAATGTCCCATAACCACTTTGCGATACTTAAATATTTAAACGAATGTAAATCCCACTCGACTAAAATAATCAATTGACCAAGTCCAATAATTAATAGATAAAGTAATACAAATGTTCCATACCACTTGTATTGCTAAATCGTTTAATTAAATTTCTCATTCAAATGAAAAGCAAAAATCACAAGAAGCAATAAACCCAGAAGTTACACAAAATGCCCAAATGACATTAAAATAACCAAGGGCTAAACACATAGAACTCAATAAGAGTTTATGGTTTTGAAAGCAAATAATATAATTTACTATATAGAAAATGATTTCTAAAACACTTCATTTATATACTTACTTTAAAATTTCTCATTTTAAAACCCATAACTCATTTGAACTTCAACTATACATATTTATTTGTCACCATATAATGTAAACAATATATCCAAATAAATAGCAAAACGTATTTATTTATATAGTTACACCAAACTCCTTAAAAGATATATTTAGTTTTACACTATATTCCAAAAGCCATATATAGATATACTACTATTAATTTATAAACAATATAGGTCTATATTTCCAAAACCATTCTATTAAACCCTTAAAACATATCTAATAATATACTTACTAAATATAAAATTAACTTATTGAAATCATTTTCAAAAGGAATATAATTTATATGGAAACTAGTTTTGAAATCGGTATTTCATAATAAACTATCTTTTACAAATTACTTTTACCTAAACTATATATATATATATATATCATAGATTTATTTATAACAACTTCAAAAATCATTTAATCAAAGGATCATCAAATCAGAGAAATAAATCTTAGAAAAGCATCAAGCAAATCATTCTAAAAATCATCAAGGGGGCAAAATAAAAGTACTTTAAAGCAAAAAGGTAGGAGGGGATGGTAGCAACCTGGAACATACGTTCCAGGTTAACGACCGGTCGATCGGTCGCCATTGACCTGTCGACTGGTGGGGCACCTAGAAGGCGAGTCCCAGGTTGTACTTTCCCCCACCGTCGATGCTTATCACTCCGGAACAACTCCGGTTTATTCCAGCGACTTATATTTGCTATAAAAGCTCTGAAAACACACATGCATTTCTATGAAAAGTAATCAAAGCACTTTGAACATAAAAAAGGGTTTGAATTTTTTTTACAGTAAGTAGGTTTAACAGAGAATGAAGTATAGGTTTACAATCACAGAAATACCAAAATCATCACTTCAATTCTCAATCATTCAATATGAAAATCAACTGCATGCAACAAGAAGTTTAGAGATAGATGATGTGATGTTTTAACTCACCTTGAATCCCCACTTTGATTTGCCAAACACTTCATTTTAGCAAAACCCTAGAAGATTACTCAAACCCAAACAAATAACAACCAAATCAAACACTATAAAAACTGAAATTGAGTTGTCTAAAAGTTAGAATAGAACTAGAGAACATTACCTTGATTTTACTGGATTTATTAGCAGTTTATTTCTATTTTTATTTGCTAATTTTCACTTAGGGTTGAAGAGGGATATTTGGTTTTCTAACTTCTGGTTTTCTCTTTACCGAGGATAGAATGAACATACAAGGCAAAAGAATGAGATGGAGAAACTATGTTTGGCTTCTCTTAGTTAGTGAGCTTGGATTAGAAACCAACCCATTAAGAAATAAAAGAATTTATTTAATTAACAATGGCCTTTCATCCTTTCTTTTATTTTCTTAAATCATTTCATTATTTATAATTTACATACCAATTAACTTTTTATTTTAATGTACTAATAATAGGCTTCTAAAACAAAATGCTCAAGAGAAAAACACAATACCAAACATTCATATGGAGACTTCCTTAAGTAAAATCTAACAATGATCACTTATTATATTTTTATATTTCCACAATTAAATCAAATATCAATAATGATTTTTAAAGTGATTTCTAACACTTTAAAAATTCCTTTATTTTTTAGTTTCACAATATTAGAATTAATCATTCTAAAAATATATCATCTTTTATAAAATGAATACAAATTCCAGATTAACGATTTAAATTCTCCAATTTAAATCATTAATTATTTTATTAAACCAACCCAAACTACATAATTAATAAAGGATATTTGGGTTACATCTCTAATATAGAATATAAACTACAATTTTCAACCAAACTCAACTTTTACTTCTTTATTTTTTTCAATTCAAGTTCTCTTATATGAAATTCATAAACTAGGAAAATGAATTCCTAGTAAAATGTTACATATATGCACAAACCAACAAAGTTTGCTTTCCTTCGCTAAAATATTTATTTTAACAAATCTTCATAGACTTCCTTTCACGATTATAAAGAAAATTTAATTTAGTATAAATCATATCCTTATATTAAAATTCAAACTCATTTACAACAATCTCTTCTCTTGCTTTAAAATTGAACTTCTATAATCTCATTATTATTTTGTAAAGCTATTTAAGTTTGAAACATCTTCATTAATTGGTCATGCCAAATTCAAAAATCACAATCAAAATAACAATCAACTCAAAATCATTACAATCATCAAGCATACAGGAGATTCATGAACAACGCTTCGCATGTCCAACACTAAAGGCAAGCACTTCACCTGTCTACACGAACAACTGCTCTTCACAAGTCTAACAAGTCTAACAAAAGTAAGCTCTTCGCTTGTCAACATAAAAGACCTCCACTCAATTAATCCCTTAGAATAAGAATGGGGAATAATTTAAAATTCCCCTTTTACTCTAAATATTTTAACTTCAATCTCAAAATTTCAATTATTACTTCCAAATAATTCTTCTCAAAATTTACATCTTCCAAAGAATAAAATAGCTTCTTATGGTAATTATTTATCCCGAATCTTATTTATATAATCCATCTCTTAGATCCAAATTATCAAAATATAAGATTTCAATTTCTTTCTTAATTTGAACTTCCAAAATTTATTTACACAATTACTTACACCTTTTATTTTAATTTCTTATAGCAAGGGCTCAAATATAAAAGTTAACATCCATTTAAAGCATAAAATGATGTACACAACAAATAAAAAATGTCATACACTTTTCTTCTTAGTATATATCTTAAAAATAAACATTCATAATTTACAAATATCAGATAATTTAATGACATTATCTTGCAATCTATTTATAGTGAATCGCTTTTTCAATTGGTTGCGATGTTGGTTGCGAAATCAACATGGCCTTGCCACTGATGACTGCTATTACAATGGCTCGGTGGCTACACACGTCATCAAAATTAATACATAAAAATGCATTTTTATAAATCCCATTATAATTTTCTAAACCATCAAAATCTTAAACACATATAATAAAAATTTCATTCTAAATTTACTTCTAAAATATCTTCCCACGAAATGTTTTATTTTCACAAATAATAATATTTAATTTCAAATCATTTACTAAATATTATTACCAAAACTTCAATAATACTTCCTTTCCAACTAACCATATAGTTAATAATATTTTCTTTTAAAATATTATCATGCTTCAAGATACTTGTTTTAAATATCATCACATTTGTATAAGCACGTATACGTACTTTTTACAAATGTCCTTTTGCTTCCAAAAGTTATTACATATACATGTAAATATAATTTTCAAAATATTTATCTCATTTTAAAATAAAATTTAACTCATTTAAGACTTTATTTTCTTCTTAAATATTATTTATAACTCATACACAATTGTTTATAATACTTCAAATATTATAACTCAATATTACCATGTCGGCCTGTCTCGTCAAAGCATTTAGAAATCCCTATCGACATCGTGGCGTACCACGTCTTGACCAGAATTCATAAAACACCCAAAGGGCAATTTAACACAAAACTTTCCAAAATTTATAAATATCTAAATTCTTATATAAATGAAAATCTATTAATAACAATTCAAATATCCAACCATTCATCCATGCATACAACATTCAATCAAACGTAAATAAACAAAAAATTACTGTGCTCAGCGGAAACAGTCTACCAGCTTCCGCTGCGCAACTTTGATCACTAACGGATCATAACACCACTACACAACACTTAACTTCTAAAATCATTTTATAAAAATAAGTTGTAAAGTAATTAAAATTTTCCACAAATACGTCCCAATTATTATTCCCAATAATCATTTCGACTTCTATTCTACATAGAAAACAATCCTAATTTCTATCCGACACACCCAAGGGACCGGACTCTAAGTCTGTCTAGGCCAAGGTTCGTGTTTCTTATATTCTATATTGTTCTGAATCTCCGCTCTAATACAAACTATAACGCCCCACCTTTATACCCATATTACCCAAGAATATTAAAAGAAATATCGTTGAGAAATATGCAGAAAAGGCTAGTTAGGAGCGACCATCCGTAATATTGCTTTGGGCGAGTATCGATACGTCGAATTATGTGACTAAATTTTTCTTTCTTTACTTACAAATGGTAATCCAACATATCTGATCTAGGTGCAAAACAATAATACAATGGTCTAATATAATTCAGAACAATATACAACATAGTATATAACACAAAATCAAATGTCGCACAGAAATGAAACACATCAATTACTTCTTTAAATTGTAAGTCTACAAAATGAAATACTAGACTTACATATACAAATATATACTTGCATAAACTATGACAAGTCTAAAAGAATATACAAGTCATCTCAAGTCAATACAATAGGCTAGCATAACACAAGTCTACAAATAAGGCTAATATCTAAAAGGGGAACTCTATCAAAAGGTACTACTCCATATACCGACTATATCTAGCCCAAATCCAAGTTACCGAGTCTCTGCATCAGTCAAGTCTCGGTCTGACCCGAGTATTATAAAATAAATGGGTCAGACTATCTCTAAATATCCGAAAGGTAGAACATATAATAATAAGCATGCAAAACATCAAAGATGTATAAACCCAAATAGTGTATCATAATAAACATAAAAAGGTCTCGCCAATAATGATTCACTAATAAATTTGCATAAAACACAAGGCATAATAATAACTATCTACTATATGTCATATGCAAATAAAAAGGCAACAAAACCAAATCACCTGTCATTTAAACTCCTTATGCCCATCAGTGGCAATAATTTCAAATACGGCGATAAGGAACTCACATCGAAAACTCAAGAACACAAGAGCTTGGGTAAGGCAAGTCAACACTAAAAAATATGAGACCGCTTGAAAGCAAGTCAAAAACCAAATGATTTATCATAAAAGTAAGTCACAAATCATAAACCACAAAGATAAGCACATCGCAGATCAAACCAAAAGCAAGCACTTCATAAGCTATAATAATAGACACGCACTTCATGTGTTAACATAGATTGACGTGCACTTCACACGTCGAATAGTACAAGCACATCGCAAGTTAAATTCATAAGCTAGCAATATAGATAAGCACTTCGCAAATCATTACAAGAGACACACACTACGTGCACCACCCCAAGATGCGAGCGCTTCACCCATCATAACTCGCTTATAAACGAGTATCCCAAGATGGGCCTGAAAACCCATATAATCCATGTAAAACGGATCTCCCAAGGACGAGTATGAAAACTAAACAAAATAAGCGTTATATACTTCCAAATAGTAATCATTCAGGTAATGACCGTATGTCCCATAACCACTAGGGTTTACTCAAATCTTTACTAGATGTTAGTACTCCACTCGATAAGTGTAATATACTTTCAATTAGTAACAAAATGAGTATTGAACAATGTGCCATAACTACTTTGTGACGACCCACCTTTCTGAACCTTGGGAACGACACTTAATACATCCTCGGTATTCATGTGCCATTGCCCAAGCATCCGAAAGATAAGTTGTCAGGGGGAAAAATAAATAATAGAAAGAACAGAATAGCAAAAAACTCACAACATAATGGTTACATATAATACAAAATGATATAGTACAAAAGGTTACTCCTTACATGGAGTTATCAGAGTTATACAAAAGTACTATACCTTAAAGATTGGCAGTTATACATTCTGACTTTACATATTTCAGATACCAAATATATCAACTTAATCATGCAGCAGAAATAAATAACTAGATAACTAAGGAACCGCCTGCTCGATCACCATCTTCAAAGAGCTCCAAATAAAAACCTACCATTCTCAAACTACTCAAATATAATTGAGTACTCGAGAGTTTAGGGATTAAATAACTCAGGTCAGACAATATGTCTGGTATGGGTAAAACTCTAAAATAAAAGGGAATGTATTTAACAATAATATATGGGACCACGCCGCTAACATGGAATGGGTTTTCTCCCACATAAACAACAACCAAACATAAGAATGGAAAAGAACAATAGGAAACAAATTCAAACGTATATGATGGGAAAAATAGTATAAAGATCCTGACTTGAAAGAATGGAAATAGTCTTAACAAAATCCAAACTGGACAGAATGGATAAAACAAGATAACAGTCCAAACTTGATAGAATGGACAAAACCTATAATTAAACATCATGAAGATTAGTTGACTCTTCCCGTTGCAATTACAGAAAAACAATTCGAAGGTTCAAATCAAATAAGGAAAGGAAAATTTTCCAACAATGACTAGGAGGGTGCATCCTCCTTAAAAGAAGTATACCCCTAGAAATATACTTAAAAACCCCAGGAACTCCAAGCAGGACCCCTCCAATCCTTACCGAGAATTCGAACATTTCACATCTAAATACGTAAAACCGAATCCAATCTAGATGAGATGTGAAAATACCCTAATGAGAGCAACCCCATATAACTTAGACCCCAAAAACACGTGCTTTGATTTAGTCATTTTCGACAAAGGATAATAAAGCTCAAGGGAGCAACAAATCATCTTAGAATGACAGTAATAAAGAAGTCGAGGTAACCAATAGCTGGGGAACCAACTATCGAGGATAGAAACCGATCGTATATGGAAATTAAGTCTTATATGCCCATCACCACTCGTTGAATTCAAACACGAACTATTCCTGGGTTAACAATAATACCGGACAAGTCAAGGTAGTGTTACCTTAAAGTCATGTCTCACGACCCTTCTTAGCTTTTGGAATAGTAACAAGCCTACGTCTTCAATATTTAGTGTTAAGTATGAAAATAAATCATTTCCATATGAGTGATATCGCTTTATGGAAATTAATTCATATCCATAAACGAATCAACCTTTTTCTTTTAAAAACTGAATTCATGCTTGGTCTCACAGTACAAATATTAGCTTTAAAACAATTTGTTAAAAGAGTTCACTAACTTCAAAAACATCATTATAATAAGGATTTAATAACTTAAACCATCCTTATTGTATTGATTAATTAACTTTAAACTTCATTACATAATATGATTATTGAACTTCAAATGTCTTTAAATAATAAAAAGGATAAATCACCTTTAAAACCTCATTATTTCAATTAATTAGTAAAATATAATTAATTAAATAAATAATTATTTAATTAATTATCATTATGTAAATTGAATAACAAAGTCAAAACATCCTTGTTACTTTGGTAAATTCACTTTAAAACTTCATTAATTAAGTTGATAAATTAACTTCAAATGCCTTAGGGTAAATCACCTTTAAAACATCATTAATTAAATTAATGAATAAGATTTAGACATAATTAATTGAAATAAATAATTAAATATCATAATTTAAAAGTGATCAATTAATTTAAAACTTCATTAAGGAAAATATTAATTAAGGTTAAACAGATTGATTAACCTTTAAAAGTCATTACTTAAAAAGATTAGTTGATTTAAAAACATCATTAGTTAATTGATTAATTAACTTTAATTCATCATTATTAAAAGATTAATTAGCCTTAAACACCATTAAATAAAATGACTAATTAACTTTTAAACATCATTAACTAAGTAGTTAGTTAAACTTAAACACATCATTAATAAGTTAATTAGTTAACCCTAATCCTTATTAATTAAATAATTAACTAAATTAAAATTATTATTAAAATAATCAACTAATTTTTTTTGAAATCATTAACATTCAAAAACATGTTTTAACTTGTAAATCTAACCCAACTCGATAATGAAACCAAACGGTTTTGATAAGATGAAATTTTCTAAAAAGTGTCGATATAGCGACTATCACTATACGGGCAGTTCGGTAAACAGGTTTATGTCATTGTCAATATAACCGATCATCACATAGCAAGGATATGAGCATATATACATGGCACTTTACTATGAAACAACATGTAATAAGTATTTACTAACAATTATATTAACATTAACTACTAACTTTTCATATAGCTAACTACATGCTTACTAACTTTCAAACACGACAACTTTTCAAAGCATAAACCAAACAACAACCAATACATCATCCAATACATACTACAAGCATTAATTAGCTACTAATATGAACATGAATATATTTTAAAAACTTTGGTTTTGAGGGTGAAGTTTTACTCACCATAAGCTTCCAAGCTAACTCCGGCCTTTACTAACTTTAACCATCAACCAAGATCCAAGCCCTACTTTCTAACGACTCGACTAAGAGGACCAAGATGGAACCTTTTTAAGCCTTGGAGCGGCTGTTTTGGTTCAGCCTAGGGCTTAATAGGCTCTACCATGATGAATTAAGGGATGTGGGGCTTTGTTTTTGAGTAGAGTGAAGTAAAGTGATGTAAGTGGTTTTAGACTAGGTTTTTGGAAGGTATAAACTAGTTTTTCGACTATGGAAATAATCTTAGAAGCCATGGATGATATCATGAATATATGGAAGAGAGTGGAAATGAATATGAAGATAAAGATGTAAAGTAGAAAAATGGGTGGAGATGGATGTATTTATAGGCATGGGAAAATAGTGGAATTACTAAACTAGCCTTAGCAATAAAATATAATAAAGTTATCATGACAACTTCAACACCATATCTCCCCTCTCTCTTAGGTTCCAACATTGATCACCCCCTTCCATACGCCAAAATAAAGGAAGGTTATGCCTTATACTAGCCTAGGGTGTTTAGGTTATGGTTATGTACTTAGGTTAATTAGGTTTTATTTTATATTTTAAGTCAAATCTTGTTTTATTTTAATCTAAGCATGGTTTATTTATTTTAACACTGTCATTAACTTATCACATAACATATGTGCATGTGTATATGAGTTATACAAAATATGCACAACGTTTTCGATGACTTTTTGATGTCGAAAATTCGAAATTTCGGAAAACGTTTTTCGGCCACATTTTCTATTTTTATTTGAACTAATTATTTTGGTAAACATATTTTGAATATGATTCAACATCATTAATTATTATTTAAAAGGTGTTTATTTGGTTATTAAAATCCATTATTTTAATATTCAAAAATGATTTAAATATTCAAATACAAAGTGATTAATTTACAGGTCGTTAAACTCACCTCCCTTAAAAGAATTTCGTCCCCGAAATTATTATGGAGTGGAAGAAGTAATAACCAACCTAAGAATATCGATTTACTTACCTAGTTTTCAGTAAGCCTGATTAATTATATTTTTCCTACCATAAACATATGCAATATAAACACTATAACAACCATATGCAATCAGGTAACATGATGCAACCCAAAAAATAACATAACAAACATATTCAACAAAATAAAGAGAATATTCTAAAATAAATGCTATGCATCCAACATTTTTCAAAATACTTCCAAATTTTTGAACTGATTGCCTAGGTTTTATATTCAAAATTTATTTTTGAATTCTTAAAAAAAAGAAGTTAATCAAAAACCAAGATCAAAATGTCAAGGAGGGGGTCCTCCGAACAAAACATGTTAAACTCTAGAATCAAAACAATATGGAGCTTCCAGTTGTATTCCGGTTCCTCCTAAAATAGAAACTAGAGCAAACAATCTATTTATTTCTCAAATTTTCTCAAAAATCACTTTTCTAAATCATGGGATTTAGGTCCTAATAATAACAATTCAAAAACCTTGGCTTATAAATTTTAACTTTATAAACTATGGTATATAAGATCACACAATCAATCAATCGAATTGCATAAGGAAAATCTAACCTTATTTTAAAATGTCAAATGATTAACAAACAAATCTTTGCTTATGTTCTAAACTTTCTTGATTGCCTAAGTGTAACGACCCAGAATTTTGGTAGTTTGATTTTGAAATGTTTAATTGATTTAAATATTAAATTATTGGTTTGACAAGTTAATAACTTAATAATCAGAATATAGTGATTGTGTTGAAGTAAACAATTTGTAATTCAATTACAATGCTTATTTAAAATATTTGAGTTGGTGAATTTGGATTTGGATAGCGTTTTCTAATAATTGAATTATAAATTGAATATCTATTTATAGATTCAATAGCTTTATTTAACTCTTTTTAAATAATAGATAGTAACTGTAAAATCTACTGTAAATTCAATTGCAGTATTAACAGTTCAGATAAATTATCGGAAAATAAATTATTATTTCTACGACTCGATTTTAGTTGATGTATTTTTAATCTAATTTATTTGATTTTTCCATAATTTTTAACTTAGAAAATATTCAAGTTCATGTTTGATGTTTTATCGTCAAATAGCAGCACTTTTGTGATGCTACATAACTCAGCAACCAGTGTATATTTTTGATGTTTTGGGATCATGTCGTTGTTCTGAATGCGACCATAATTTTATTCCGTCGATCTGAAGTCCAAACGCGAACAGAAGACGGTGCAGTGTGATGCCGAAAATTTGAAAGTTTATATATGTCAACCCTTACCACCAGCACACAATTTTCCTCTTTCCATCATACTCAATCGCCCCCCCCCCCCGTACATGCAAAATCAAAACTAAAGAAGGAAAAAAAGATATTGTCCGTACTTGATTCAATATTTTGGAGGCTAAGGAAATCTATTTTTGTTATAAATGAAGTCAATAAATGCTTCAAAAAATTCAATCCTACTCTCATACTTCACGATTTCAAAAGGTAGGGAGAAGAAATGGAGAACGAAAGAAGAAGAAAATCATTCTCTCTGAATAAAAAAATAAATAAAACGAATTGACTGTTCCTAAGTTAGTAAACAGGAAAATATGAAATTTGGTTCTCTGAGCTTGTTTTGATTGGATCTTCGTTTTGGTGTATGTGTTGAGGTTCGGTGGGGCTTTAGAGTGTTTGATAGAAGATCAGAAGGCTCTGGCAAGCTCGATTTGATTTTTGCTCGAGTTGTATTCGACATTAGGTGGAACGACGATTGGTTATAGCCTTCTCTTGGCGAGACGAGCAGAGCGGAAGGTTTTGGTAGAAGCAGGTCCACCGTGGCAGAGCGCGACATCTCAGTGGTCATCTACAGTGGATGGGCCGTGTTTAACGGGGAGGTGTTGGAGGTCGATTCAATGAGGAGTTTAGACTTAGGGTGGCATATGGAGTCAGTTGGTGGTAGTTGGAGGTTTCATAGGTGGCCGAGGCAGATTGCGTCGATGTCAGGTCGAGGATGGATGCTGATGTCACGATTTAATTAAGGAGTGTGAGCTTAACGTTTTGATGATGGGTGATGGAGATTTCGACGATGGAGATGTTGGTGAATATGGATTTTGTTTCCGTTGACAGCAGAGGTGGGGTTAGCGTGCGTGTACGTGATATGGTGGAGGATGTGCATTTTGGTTGCAGGCGAGAAGTTGGAATTAGGGGAGGAAGAGGCTTTCGGGTCGGGTTATTTTCTTGTGGGCTGGGCTTAATTCTTGTGTGGTGAGTAAAATTTAAAAATGGATTTACTTATTTAACTAGTAAATTAACGTGTGTATGTTTAAAACACTATAACTTGCTCATGCGATGTCAAAATGAAACGCGGTCAGTCACGTTGTGCTAGTAGAGTCAAACACTTCGCGATAGAATCAATTTGGTGGAATTTGGAGCTAGTGGAATTTTACGTTGAATTCGAACGTCGTTTGAATTCAGATGGAATTCGGAACGCCTTGGTGACAACGGAAAATAAAAGTGAGTTAATCTCACTTTTTTGGATAACTAGTTTGATTTATAGTTGATAAAAATTGCTAAATGATTGTTTGGATAGATTGATAAATTATTATCAGTTGGATGTTATATTATATATAATAGTATATATTTGTAGTTCGATTGAACATTCTCGCCGATTGGAGCGGATGAGACACTATGCGCCCCGCATAATTGCGGATGACCCTTTTTATTGCGATATCCCGCCTCGAAGCGGGATTATTATTATTTTGTGTTATATAATAGTGATTTTAATTTCATATATAGTGATATATGATGTGTGTGGATAATCTGTTATAGATTTTGTTATGATTTGATTTATTGGATGCTATAGTAGCACTAGCCTTAATTTTGGTATTTAAATATCATAAGTATTATTTTTGAAATTGAAGGAATTAAAAGGAGATTTTGGATATAAAAATATTTATATCGAAATTTGGATTATTTTAAAGGAAATGGATTTGGATAAACAATGTGGATTTGTATTCAACTGTTCGTAAAATGTTTTAATCAGAGATTTAAAAATAATTTATATAAGGGATTTTTAACAATGGATTTATAAGTGATATTTCTAGATTTATGGAAAGGGAGTTGAAATCGATATTTAAAATAGATTTGAAAAATAAATGGGATTTATAAAGGAATGGATTCATAAATGAAATTTTATAAATGAGATTATTTTTATAAACAAGTGAACCAAAATGAGTTTATAGACTTATAAATGATGTTTATAAATAAGGGGAAATGATTATCAGTTGATAAATTGGAAATATAAATTCACAGTGTGAATTTATATCGAGATATGGAAATCGATTTTGGATAAATAGTGGATTCTATTTTTGAAATGTGAGAATGGTTATGAAATTGAAACATAATTGATGTTATATGATCGAGAGGGATTTATAAATTGAAATCGGTAATATTGGATTTTAAAAATAGATTTTTGTCGAGAAATTAAGTTTGTTTTAAAATGGGATTTTTATTTATTAAACTATATAGTTAAAGCTGTTTTAGTATTGAAATATTTCAAAAAGTGGATTTTCCAAATATCCAATATTAATTGTAATAAATTCAAATTTTATAATAAGCTTTGTAAATCAATTAGTTTTATTTAAAAATGAACTGGAAATGAGTTATCGATGTTTATTTAAAATGTTTTGATATTTTAAATAATTACTTAAACGTGTTTTAAAAATAAATTATTATTCGTTAAAAATACTTATCATATATATATAGAGTTTTAAAATGATTGAAAATTTATTTATAAATCCTCTCGAGATTTGTAATCAGGGTTTATTTAACAGATATGCTTTTGATAAGAGGAATCTTATAAGGGATTTTGGAAAAAATGGAATTCCAAAATGTTGAAATATGGGAACTTCGAAAATGAATCTGAATTCATAAAAGAAGTTATAAATTGTTAGTTGGGATTATAAATAAGTATGATTGGTTTTTGGAAATTGTAAAAAGGAATTTATTAATAATACCGGAGATTTATGAGATAAGTTATGAAATATTTCCTAAGTTTGATATTAAAATGACTTTGGAGAATATGTTTATAAATATTTTCCAAAGTATTGAAAAAAGGGTTTTGGAAATATTTTAAGTGTGAAATGTATGGTATAGAAATATTTTTCTAAGTGTTATAAATTGAATTAGGAAATATTTCTAAGTGTTGATATGGTTTGAAAATATCCAGTTATGGATTTAAGTATTTGGAATTGTTTTCAAATATTGAAATACTGGAAGAGATTTGAATATATACCTTTGTAAAGATATTTTGAAATAAATGTTTGAAAGATTTATAATATGGTCCTAGTGACTGTGTGTGTAATTTGATAGTTAAATAACCGACTATCAAATCTGGCCAATTTCGTCGATCGTTTTGAAGAGACCGGGATCGGATTCAATTATCCGAAAACCACTTCGATCCAATTTGAGCGTTTCGAATTATGATATTGTGAAGATAATGAAGACGGAGTTCTTGGAGATTCAGTTTGTTCAGACCCAAAACAAATTGTATGGATGAATGCTATCAGCACATTGTCATTGGAGGGCAATAAGCATTCTAAGTGTTAGCCTCAAGCGTCATTAACCGGGAATAACTGAAAATCAAGGGAGATGCAGCAAGGCTAAGTGGGTCGCACCCATTAGGGTATGTTGTGACCTTTCTAGATACCCCAATTTACATATTTATGGATTGGTTATGCATGAGATCTCGATAAAAATGATTGTAAAGCAACCGGGTTGATGACATATTCGGTACTATCCAGTAAGGGGTTGGCCGGTCTTGTGTTGGCAGGGGATCCAAGCGAGGTCCTCGGTATATTTTCTAGATGTATACCATGATAGGTGGTACCCCGGTGCTTAGTCATTGTATGGAATCCATTCTCCAATAAGCGCAGCACGGTTTTAGTTGTATACCAAATATTCTGAAACGTGAGATGCAAGCTTTTCAGCTATTTTATAGTTTATTTTCGATAGACACTATTATAATATCAGATGATTTTGATATAAAAGGTTTTGGTTAGTTAGTGAAAAGCTTACTTAAAGTAGTATAAAACCAAGTTTACATCAGAAAATTGGTTCCGCCTACTTAGGAAAACACCTTTCGACACAGAAGCTTCCACCTTCGTCTTTGTCGAAACCAACTATGCCGAAACCAATACACAAGGTATCACCACGATGGTACGTAGTGGATTGGAGGAAGACGAAAGGTAGGTGTCGAAAGCATAGCTTCCAAAGGAGTCGTGACCTTAGTTTGTTTTTAAAAGAAAAATCGCCTGCCTTTGTTTTGATTTAGCCTTCGACAGTGTCGAAGCGGTTGGTTTCGAAAGAGGATTTAAAAAGGTTTCGAAAGGGTTGCCATTAACTTATAATTGCTTTCGACTGGGTTCCTTTACTTATGAAAGAATGTTTGAAAGAAGGGGTTCCGACCTAGTCGAAACCCTGCTGCCATTCTTTAACCTTTTGATGGTGTTGAAGATATCAATGTTGTCAAAAGGATACTTTGTTTTATAAAGTTTAAGCCACTTCCTATAGCTTTCGAAAGGGGTTAGGGGTTTCGAAGGTGATGATTTTGAAAGGGGTTTCGACGCCAACCTTCCAATGTTTTACCCAGATGTTTTATGCTTTCGAAAGAGATGGTGCCGACGCCATCAAGTTTTCCCCAATATTTTTATATGATAAAAGATGGTTTCGAAAGAGTTGCTTTCACCTGTATTCACTTTGACCCAAATTATGTTTTAAGTATAAACCCAATGCTTTCGAAAGGTGTACTTTCAATGATTTCGGAAGGGTTACTTCTAATGGTGTCGAAAGGGTACTTTCAACTGGTTTCGAAGCTAAGCTTCTAAAGATTAAATATTAATACTTTAATGTATTCGAAAGGTTTCGAAAGGTAGATTTTAAAGTATTAATAGGCAGGAGCCTAATGTTTTGAAGATAGATTTTTAAGGCTTTCGAAGGAGGCTATTCTATGAAGTCGAAAGCTAGGTTTCGAAGGTATCGAAAGGCTTTATAACCCAAACTCTATTTTTAAAGGAAAAACCCACGGCTAAATTAAAGGATTTTTTATAATGGTTTTAAGCAGAAGCTATCTTTGATAAAGTAATAGGTTAAAGGAATTAACCATGTTTAATATTAAACTCACAGGAGTGGTATTGCTATGTTGTTATATTGCTTCTTCTAATATGAATATATTCACTTTATAATAGACCCATAACTGCAGTTTGGAGATAAAGGGTAGGAGAACTAGTTATGCTAACCCAGTAGTGAATATAAATTGATTAAAACTCCTGAATGAGTAGAACTACATCCAGGAGATCAGGAAGACCAGAATATAGGATGCTAAAATATGAAAGAAATGATATTGGCAGGGGCCAATAGGTTCATAGTTAGCCCATGAAAACTATGTATAAAGGAAGATCTGAGATAGACAGGTTCATAGTTAGCCCATGAAAACTATGTATAAAGGAAGATGTCAAATAAATAGGTTCATAGTTAGCCCATGAAAACTATGTATAAAGGAAGATGTCAGGTAGACAGGTTCACAGTAAGCCCATGAAAACTATGGTTGGATACTGGCAGGGGCCAGTAGGTTTGTAGTTAGCCCATGAAAACTATATCTAGATGAAATATTGACAGATGTCAATAGGTTTCTAGTCAACCCATGAAAACTAGGGTAAGAAGAAAGGATATTGGGGTTACCAATAGGTTCCTAGTCAACCCATAAAAATTAGCATATGAGTAAGATATTGGAGTTACCAATAGGTTCATAGTGATCCCATGAAAACAATGTAATCGGACAAGGAGTCCTTAAATGTTTAATCGGTTATTTATCAGCCCATGAAAACTAATAGGTTAATAGTAATCCTAGAAACTATAATTGAGACAAATAGTCTAAAATGAATAGGGATGGGTAATCCAAAATTGATTCATTTGTTTTGCATATCATTATATTATACTATTTTGGATTAATTTAACCATTGTAGATGCAGGAGCACATTATATGGTTTTATAAAGATTTTGAGATATGATGTGCACGTAAATGTGCATATATATACATCCATATTTTATCTCTTTTTATTTAAATAAATATGATATTTGAGCATTTTAACATGTTTAAAACCAAAATTCAATTATTTTCAAATCATCATATATTCATCTTCATTCAGGGGTAAAATGGTCATTTTTGTGCATGTATCAATTTGAGAACTTTTACTTGGAAATTTTTATGATTTTTATAGAAAATTTTAATGCATATGGAAGAGGGATTCATGAAGATATATGCATGCACAAATAAATACAAAGGAATGAAGTGGAAATAATTCAAGTCCAAGATCATGGAGGACCCCACCCACTTGCCTAAATCTATAATTAGAAGCTAATGGACAACTAAGTGGAGGTTAAAGCTTCATGCACTTTTAATGAGGGATTAATTAGTGGCTAATGGTTACTTGGTGGCCACACTTCCTAAAGGGCATTTTGGGAAGCACCCTAAAAATAGAATTAGGGTTTTATGCATGTATAAATAGCCCTCTTATATACATGCAAATATCTTCTACTCTTTCACATTAGTTAGGAAATCAAAATGAAAGCTGTAAGCTCTATGTTAAATGAAATAAAAATGGCTTTCTAGCCTCTTTCTCTTCTCTTTTCTACTTGTGATTGTTTACTTTTATGCTAATTTTTCTTCTTATGCTCTCTTTCATTTTTATATTCATAGTTTAGACTTACATTTATGCACTAGTTTAATTCATTTCCTTTTAGTAGTTAATCTTCTTTTTCTTGTTTATTCTCTACTTTATTTCATTTTCAATGTTGAAATCTCTATGTGTTGAAATGATATCACAAATGAGAGGCTAAACCCCTACAAGTTAAGGGTAATGAAGCTTTCTTCTATCATGTAGATTCAACATGAAATTTTCTATGTATGATCTCTTTTATGCTTTATGAGAAAATGGATGTTTATGCTTGTTTGTGTTTTATGTTGAATTTTATAGCCTACTTTGTTCATAACAAATAGGCTATGCTTATCTCATTAATCACAATTTGCCTCTTTATCTAAATATGATCATGGCAATGAAGTGAAGTTTGAATCAAAATTTGATGATCTATTTTACTAATTAATAGTAAATAGTTCATGCTTAAACTAGATTTTGGTTTCATTTTCTATGCCATGTTTCATGATATATGAAAAGTAGGACTAGAGTTGTATTATAGTTTGATGGTTTGATTCGTGTTAATTAATAACTCAAATAAGCCATGCTTATGATAATACATCACTAATCCTACTTCGATTAAAAAGAGATCATCATTTGATTTTATGCTGATTTAAAACAATCTCCACCTTTGGTTTAATTTGATTGATTAGAAAATTTTAAAATCTCACAATTCCCTACGGATCGGCCCGTACTTTCCACGTACTAACTTTTGTACGCCGTGCGCTTGCGGTTATTTTAATTTGAAATTTATCGGCATTTGTCTAATCGATAGAAAATTTGCCTTTAAACAAGTATTTGGCGCCGTTGTCGGGGACTCTTGTTTTGATTTTGATTTTCTATTCTTCGAATTATTTTACTTTGATTTTTGTGTGTTTTTGTTTTGTGTGTGTTGTGTATATAAATAAAAAACCATTTTGTTGTGTGATTTTTGTGCTCATTTTGTTGTGTATTTGTTTTTCTAGTCTATATTTGCATTACATATTCTATTAAAAAAACATACACAATTCCAAAACAAAAATATTTTATTCCTTGCATTTGCATTTACATTTTTCTTCACTATTTACCAAAAAAAATAAAAATTCATACACATTTTTCTTACTGTTTTACATCTACAGCTGCTATCTTTTGCTAATTTCTATTTTTCACTATCACCATTTACAACCCCTGCACAAACTAGTGTACATGCACAGTTTCTCCTTGCTGTCTTCAAAACAGTGCACTGTATCAGTGCAACATTTATGTCCAAACCTTCCACAGTTCACCTCACAAACAAACCTTCATGACCACTGAACTGTTGCCATCCCTTCTTTGTTATATTCAACTTCACAATTTCAGTTACCCACCCATATCACTGATTGCATCACTACGCCATAAATGGCCTACTGCAACACAAAAAAAATGTTGGCTCAGGCCCGAAAAATGTTGCCATAGGTCTATGGCAACACTTTTAGGGTGATGCAATTTTTGCCGTTGCCTTAGACCTCAAAGGCAACATTTTGACTATCTAAGGCAACATAAGTAATATTGTTGCAATAGAACCCTATTTGGGTCTATGGCAACACCCATAGGTATCTGTAGCAACATTCCAAAATGTTGCTATAGATATGAACTTTTTGAATTTGTGGGGCCCACAATGTAGAGCATATATGATTTTTTAATAAAAATAAATATTTATTTAATAAAATGCTATTGCACAGAATTTGATATTTAAACAGTAATTTATTTAAATAAATATTTTATTTCAACATTTGAAATAGTACAAATTCCTGACTCCACTATTTTACAATTCAATGATATATAACACTGATATTCACATATACAGATATTCCTCACTACATCACTCAGTTCACTCATTACATATGCACTTTCAATTTATACAGACACCGACACTGACAAATATATGCCGAGCCGAAGGCGAGCCGAGTGCCGAGCCGAAGGCGAGCCGAGAAGCGGGTCCGGGCGCAGCGCCGGCGGGGGTCCGGGGCACCGCCCGATTCATCCGATTTCGGAAGGTCGAGCCTTCTTTGAAACGACGTAAAATGATGCACAAATGAATCAACATGCACAAGTCCTATATGCACTGCTCCCTTGACTATAACTATGCCGAATAAAGGCAGCAAAATATAACGAACAGCTAGAACTCCAAATATGAGCGATAAGCAAAGGTTTGATCCCCTTAAACCTGAAAATCATATTATTAAAAACATAATTTTTATCACATCATTTTCTATAAAAAAGAAACATTGCTTGACTAATAAAAACTTCACCTTTGATAGGGTTTCCTCCCATTATCAGAGTGGTAGCAGGAATTGCTCCATCACTGCATTGAATAATTTGGAAAATAATCAACACCAGCTAAGTAGAAAATGCCTTAATAATGAAGCAGAGTCTTGAATTACACGAACAAGAGCACCTTCACCAATCAATGTGTTTCTGATTTGAGCACTGCCTTCATACATCACCATTCAACACTTCCTTCATCCCACCTGAAACTACCCAAACCCTCAAACCACCTCACAGCATTCACGACACCTACATTCACGGTCTACCACCACAACAGCCTTCACTCTGTCTACATCGACCATCTTCTCAGCAATCCCGACCACCAATTCAAAAAAAACAAAAAAAATACAAAAAATCCAAACGACCTGAACCAGACTCCATTAGCGACTTCATTCAAACCACAAATCATCAAGCCACAAATCGCCGATTGCATTCGCGACCAGACCCAATTCACGATCTCCAAATCTGAAACCACCTTCGTGCCCCCTCTAATTCCAGAAACTCTTAAACCGCAACCTCAAATTCTTCGAACCCTAAACCTTAAATCACCTAAGTCGCCTGAATCAAACAATTTTATTTTGATTGAGAATTTTGTTTGGGTGCGAACAAGTTTGGATTGAGTGTTTTTTATTTCGATTTGAGAAATACACGTTCTTTTCGCGATTTGAGAAATTGGGCGGCAGAAGAAGAGGGTGTTGAAAGAGGAGAGGGCTACAGATTCCATGATTTGAACGGTGATGTTTGTGATTCAAATCGATGAACACAGTGCGAGTAATCAATTTAGGATTTTCGAAATTCCATTGAAGTATTCTATTTGCTTTTTGATTTGAGAAATGAAAACCGAAAGGGATCTAATGGAGTTCAGGCGGGAAAACGAAAATTTGGGGAAAATTGTAGCGACGATCCATTTTTACAATCAGATTAAATATAGACCGTTGGATCGTTTTCACGCGGATTACTAATTTTATTAATTTTTTAATTTGAATACATCTATAGCAACACTTTATAAAAATGTTGCATCGTGTTACACTTGTTTAGCTAGAGCAACACATTTTTATGGCTAAGGTAACACCAAAAATACAACGTTGCAGTAGGACCAAAATTTTAAATCTATCGCAACATTTTAGCTGGCAACACCTTGCAAAAATGTTGCAGAAGGTCATTTATGGCGTAGTGCATACACACTGTTCCATTATCCATCAGATTTCCCTTACCACATCACCTCTACAACTCCAACTTCAACCACTTCTGCCACAAATTTACTCCTTCTTCATACTTCCCCCCCGACCGCTGCTTGCTACCCCCATATACACACTGTCTACCTCATATACCCCTTCAAACTATGATACCATCAGCCTGCACACACCACTGTTTCATCCTCTGCCTTACTTCTGCCTGAACCACATTCACTCTTCATCGACATACCACAATCACCCTAGTTCAAAGCTGCTTCTACACCTACCTGACCATCACAACTTCATTCCCATTCAACAAAACTTCAAAACTTCACCTACAACCATTGTCACTCCTCCTCTACTGTCACTATATACTACTGTAACTTCAATAGCACCCTTGCATTTCCACCACCTCTGTAACATCCATACAGCCATACTTTAGACTTCACATATACTTCAAACTTCACACATACTTCAAGCCTCACACTTTTACCATACTTGAAACAAAACTGCATCTGCATCCTTCATCAACCACACCCCTCTGCATTTCAACGGAACTACTCTACAACATAAACCCATTATATCATCAAACAACACTTCTTCCATCCACCATTGCATTCAACTTCCATCAAGATACCATTGCAATTGCAACTTCCATATACCAGTCGAACAATAATCAATCCCTACATCACCAGAACATCACCTTGCCTCTGCAGACCATCACCATAACATATACGACAATTAGCAGTCAAACATCACCTTGCAAACAACAATACAACCATATCATTCCTCATCCCACTTCAAAGTAAAAAAAAAGAAAGAAAGAAACTATCACATACCCACTGATTTCCATCGCAATCCACCAGTAACCAGCAGTAGAACCGCCACCTGCTCCTCCTCAAACCCCTCAACTGTTCCATACTCAACCACCCTCATCAGTTCAACAGTTCCACTCGCGAGCTCAGATACTCCATCCCCCAACGAAGAAAACTCAAACCCACAGATCAATCCACATCAAATACCTCCACATCTCCACAAACCCGCATCCAAATCAATCTAACCACTAGCTCCTACAACTGTCAAGAACTTCGCCTGCTCGAATTCCGGCATCCACATCCTCATCTCAACAGCCAATCACCTCAATTTCTTCACCCACCGCAATCGCGACTAGGTCTGTTGCTTCACCCACCTCAAATTCAAACCCGCAATCGATTTCAAAAACCAAAAAAAAGAAAGGGGGAAAAGAGTTAGATTTGCGAAATTCACCTTAATTTGATGTTCGCGACATTCATTTTAATCTGCAGAGTCGAAGTTGTTTAGTGTGAAGAGAGTTGGAAATTTGGAATTGTTACTTTTATTCTGGGCCGGGTAGATGTTGTTTTGGCTGGGTTAAAAAAAAACAAATAGACTTCTTGTTTGTACCAAAATTGGGCACAACACTCTTCGGAAGTTTCTAAAGAGATAAAATGAAGAAATTAAATAAAAAAGGTATTATCTAACAAAAACTCCAAACTTTAGAAATGAGAATGATTAAAATGCACAGAGACACAAGAATTTAGAGTGGTTCGGCGTGTTGCCTACGTCCACTATGAAGTTGATTGCTTTATTGATGTTTTTGCTGATGATTACAAGTGAATTCAACGAATTACAGTAGTTAATGATGATTTACAACAGTGAATTTCGTTATAGGCAGCAGTAATGGAGTTCAGATCTGGATCCGGCAGAGTCTGGGCGTTGGAGGATTCAAAGAAGAAGAAGAAGAACCCCTTTTCTGTTGGCTTTGGGGTCTATTTATAGGTGTAGAAGGATGGTATTTTGCTCAGATCTTGGGAGACCCTCTCTGGCACGTGACCAGGCCTGCGCGCCCAAGCCCATGAAGTTTCGGTCCGATCCGTGATCGATACGAACAAATTTCATACCGATCAAGATTTCATCCAATGGAGTCGAAATTTAGCATGAACATTCTTTAGCATGCACGTAGTCTTCTGTGAAAATTTCATAGCATTTGGACTGGTAGATTAGGAGATATGATCGATACGAAATGGGATTCTCGGTTGGCTGTTTAGTTCGACTCGCTCTTGTTTCGACTCGCTCTTTGTTCGACTCGGTTCTGTTTGACTCGGTGACGTGGCGTTTATTCGTATTGACTGCTGTGCCTTGCTTCACATTGATGGACACGAAGTAGAAGTCTTCGGATGGATGCAAAGTTGGCGAAGTGGAGCGAGTCGAAGATGGAGGTGAAGCGGAGCGAGTCGAAGTGGAGCGAGTCGAAGTAGACTTCCCAGATGGATTCGAAGCGGAGCGAGTCGAAGTGGAGCGAGTCGAAGATGGAGGCGAAGCGGAGCGAGTCGAAGTGGAGTGAGTCGACGATGGAGGCGAAGCGGAGCGAGTCGAAGTGGTGCGATTCGAAGTAGGCTTTCCAGATGGATTCGAACGGAGCGAGTCGAAGTGGAGCGAGTCGAACTGAGCGATTCGAACAGGGGCTGTTTTTATCCAACCTTGCATCGATCGTAACTTGAGCATACGAACTCGGATTGACCTGAAATTTGGAACGTTGACTCTCATATCTTCGCTTGTTGTGTCATATCAATTTAGGCTCGATCCGGACTCAGAAAAAATTCTTCGATATCCATAGTGAGCCTGCGTATAACAGATCTCCAAGACGAACTGTCATTGGTTTCTAGTCAAGTTCTTGGTGTCACAGCCTTGCCAAAAGGCGGGATAACATTTGCCCCCCAAAGTACGTCTTGTGTGAACATGACGTGCTTTGAAATGCTGCATCCTTCATTCTGAAAAAGTTCTATCTGATTCGTTGAATAGTTGCTATCTTTTCGTCAAAAGATGTAACCTTCGATTGATTTCCAGTAATATAAATGTTGATTTGTTGGCTGCCAATGATTATGTAGTGCATTGTTGTAACTGAGTGTTGAGTGCTAGCAATTTGTTGTTCACTGTTGTAATTGTCATCAGGTGAGCATTCAATTCCTGTAAATTTTGAAAATTGAATATTAGTTTGTCATACGTGTACGTATGTTAACCTGACTCCCGTCAACGTTTGCACGTCCACGGGTCGTTGTCAAGTTTTTTTTATATCGAGTTTCGTAACGATCCTCTCCTGGATCGATGTGAAATTCGAGTTGTAACAACGTTCGATGGTTGTTTTAAGTCCTTCCTTTGTATCGATCCTCTCCTGGATCGATCTGAGATGTTGGAATGTATGCTTCGTATCGATGGATACATAATATTGGGTCTCGGATCGATGGCTGCAAGAGTAATGCTTTGTATCGATGGAGTCGAACAATCGAGACATAATCATGCAGTGATGCTTCATGGAGGATATGCCATTTCTCATTCCTTTATTCAATAAGAATCCTCGATCGTGGATAATCTTTGATAGAAGTCATCCATGACTCTTTTTCTAGATCTGTCTCCAAGATTTAGTTGATCTTCATATGTCAATGCCTGGAATAACAAGCATTTCAACTGAGACAAAGTCTATTTGTCGTGCATCCCCAGAACTGGCTAGCTTGGCGAGTGATTCGGCCTTTTCGTTTTGTTCTCTGAGATTTTTGTAGTGGTGCAATAGTCGAAGTCGGCTAGTAGCTTTTGGACCCGGTTGAGATAAGGAGCAAGACGTTGCCCCCTAGTCAGATAATCTTCCCTGACTTGGCGTACTACTAACCAGTAATCACATAAGCCATGTAAAGTTTCTACTCCTATTTTTCTTGCAAGTTTGAGCGCCAAGGCTTCATACTCGGCTTCGTTATTTATTGCAGGGAAGTTGAGTTTCAAGGCGTAGCAGATCATTCGTTCCTCAGGTGTCATTAACGCAACTTCAATGTTAGAAAGACGATTATTGGAAGTTCCATCGGTGTACGTTCTCCATTGGTTGGACGGTTCTCCACTGTTCTTCGGATAGTCGTCTGATGTGGTGGATTCAGATATGAAGTATGCTAATGTTTGACCATGGAGAGCTCTCCGAGGGAGATAAGTGATATCAAATTGGCTTAGCTTGATACTCCATTTGAGTAAATTTTCAGACATCTAAGGTTTTTATTGGACCTATCGTAACGGCTGGTCGATATAGATGTTAACGGGGTGAGCTTATCAATAGCCAACCTTCATCATATACTAGTCTTTGGATTCGTTTATCTTCACATAGCATTGCGATGCTTATGGCGTGTGTTGACACGGCCCAATTGATGTATAAATCTTCGCGATCCAAGGGTTTGGGTAAAATGGAAGGTCTCTTTAAGCGATCTATCAGAGCTGCTTGGTTGTCCTCGGTACATGGGTGTCTCTAACTCTGTCAAGTCATCGATATGGTCGTTTGATAGTTGTGATCTCACGAGCATATTAACCACATCTACTTTCATCGATCGGCCGATATGATTTTTGAATGATCTGTTAATCGTTCTTTGGTAAGTAGCATAAGCGTTCTCAAGTTTGAATCCATGGATTTCAGCATAGCACTATAGGCCCAGGTCAATAATGAAACAGTTGTATTCCTGGTCTAGGACATGCTTCAGTATCCGATTGTATCTGGAGTTTGCATCCATGGATGTGAGTAATTCATGTCTGATGGTCAGGTCCATCAGTTGGTTGATCATTGGAAGTGGAAAGTTGTGCTTTGCCATGCCCCATGCAAATCTGAGTAGTTGACGTATGTCCTCCACTCTCTGTTCATTTTTCTTATAAGTAAAGGATTGGATACTCATTTTGGTTGGAGGGCATCATGGATAAACCCACTGGTTTTGAGCAGATTCGCCTTCTCTTAAAGTGCAACAGATCTCTCCGGATCCATGTCGCATCGTTTTTGTTCACCGAGACATGCCTCGGATCGACATTTAATGCAGGGTTCTTCATGGCTAGCGAGAGTCCATATATATATATATGAGGTTGAGTCCAAGCGAACACATCAAGATTCACCTGAAGTAAAACAATTGACTCTTTCTTCATAATTACGTAGGGTTGTGATCTGATCTACAATACTCGTGATGGGTTGTAGGCGCCTCATGTGTTTATTTGCAATGGTAAATGATTAGGCTTATAAGGACGTTGAATCAAAGGATTATTAGAACTTAGCCTTGTACTGCACGCTGCTACATAGCTGGCTCCAGCTTTGAGATTGAATTCACTTGTGTTTCTGAATGATGCGCTTTTCATTCAATGTACTCGCGTTCCATTGTTCATTGTAAGGGTTGGAATGATGATCAGTCGCCCATGAGTTCGGGTATTGATATGATGATTCTATCTCTAGGCATCCTTTCAGTCATAACCTTGAGTTGTTATGAATATCAGGCATGGGTCATAGGTTCAAATTGTCATAGTCAACTCTCGGATAATTACTCTTTTGCCCCCAGTCTCGGGTTGGCGGATGCATTACGCGGACGGTCTAGCCTCGTCCTAGTTGTGTCTATACTGTAGTTCAAGCTTTAAGAACCAGGGTTGACTGATGAATGGTTGAATCATATTAATCTTATCTTCTTGCTCGTGCCCCCAAGTCTGGGGAATATCTCGATAAGTGGCAGGGTAGATAATGTCCGATTCAATTTTGTATTCTATCCCATTGAACCATGGGATCGAGTTAACCGATGGAAGGCTGAGTCGTGCCTATCTTGTATTATGTTCTAGTTCTTTCCTATTGGCGGAATACATTGTTACTTTGTGGACATTCAGACATAAGCTAGATTCTGGACGGTCAATGACATTCACTTCGCTGCTTATGTCGCCATACTTTGGGCAAAAACTGAAGAGTGAATCGTCCAGTCAGATCCAATGCAGGATTGATGCTTCCCTTGTTGAATCCAGGGCAAGAATCAGTGTGCAGATGTTTAGGTTGCACTTGTTTTGAATTTCTCATTTAGTCGGATCATGGTAAGAGTCAATGAATGAATGGTCGCGTTGCATTCATTTGGAGTTGGGTGATTAACCATGTCCATTTCGATTTACATTCTCCCGTCAGATCTAGGGATAAAGTCGGCTCAAATGCAGTCATGTCATGCTCATTTAGTCTCATGCTCTTCTTGATGGATCGAAGGAAGGCGACGGAGGACGAATGGTCAAGTCACACCCATTCGTGGTTTATTCTTCTATCCATGCTCTGTTGGTCAAAGGTATTCGATGGAGTTTGGGTCACATCGACTTGTAGACGAAGAGGACCGATATTAACCGTCGATTCAATGGTATGATGTGAAAGGTGCAGATCGATATTGCCCGTCGATCCGGTGGTACGATATAATTGGTTGCCCAGAACTTTGGGCATCATTCTGATTGGTTAGCATTAGGGTCTCCTTGTAGTCGTTGCCTTAAGTTGTAAAGGACGCTAAGATGGAGATGTAGCGAGTCACCTTTCTCTTCTTTCAGTGATTTGTACTTCTACCTCCAGTCTTGAGTTAGAAGAGTTAGTTCGTGGATGGTCTAATTGCACCTGTAGTGAGTTTATATTGCTCATGTCGAGTCTAGGTCAGAGTTGGTGAATGAATGGTCGAATCACATTCATTCGTTTGTCTATTCTTGTAGCCACACTTTGGAGATCAGAGTCAGTGGAAGGGCCATTCATCACACCTATTTGATGTTTATACCCCTGCCTACACTCTGGGGACTAAGTTTTTTTTGTAGAAAATGGTCAGACCGTGTTTTCCTCGGTCAATTCCTCTGCCCCCAGTCAAGGGCAAAAGTCGAAGTGTAGCCGGTCAAATTACAACAACTTTAGTTTGATGCTTCTCCCATTGAACTGTAGGAAGGAATTGATTGGCGGATGGTTAGGTCACATCCGTCCATATTGCACGCACAACCTGTTGGTTCACTAGCAAGAGTTAGCAGATGAACGGTCATGCCATGTTCATTTGCAGTTGGATGGTAGTAATATCAATTCAGAATGGGACATCCAGCTAGGTCCGCTTTTCGAATCTACGCCTCCCTGTCGAATCAAGGAAGAAATTTTGTCTTGTAGGGTTGGAGTGTATCCCTATAAATTTACGTTATAGGTCCCATGCCGGGGACAAGAGTTGATGCATGGACGGTTGTGTCACGCCCGCTCAGTGCTGGATGGTCGGATCGCATCCAATTGTGTGTTAAGTGTGCCCCCGTGTCAGGGGAAGATTAGAGAGCAGACGGTCGAACCACATCCGCCTTTTGTACTACAGAACTTGATGAGGAACCATAGCCGATAGATGGACAGTCGAATCACATCCCTTTTGGTATTCATATTCCAAACCATGCTTTGAGGACTGGAGTTGGTTGATGGGTTGTTAGTCACACCCATTTGGTGTTTATACTCTATCCTGTGCTCTCGGGACCGAAGCAAGTTGATGGGTGGTCATTCGCATCCAATTGGTGTTTATACTCCAGTCCACACTCTGGGGACTTAG
The DNA here is from genome assembly GCA_030737815.1 of Allium fistulosum. Classification (NCBI taxonomy): domain Eukaryota; kingdom Viridiplantae; phylum Streptophyta; class Magnoliopsida; order Asparagales; family Amaryllidaceae; genus Allium; species Allium fistulosum. The sequence continues at coordinate 1,079,141,220 of CM060901.1, read as the reverse complement.
AGTTAGTTGAAGTTTATTCTCCAGTTCGCACTCTGGGAATCTGGATTTGTTGATGTTTATACTCCAGTTCGCACTCTGGGAATCTGGAGTTAGTTGATGTTTATACTCCAGTTCGCACTCTGGGAATCTGGAGTTGTTGATGTTTATACTCCAGTTCGCACTCTGGGAATCTGGAGTTGTTGATGTTTATACTCCAGTTCGCACTCTGGGAATCTGGAGTTGTTGATGTTTATACTCCAGTTCGCACTCTGGGAATCTGGAGTTAATGTTTATACTCCGACTCGCACTCTAGGAGTTCGGAGTTGATGTTTATACTCCGTTTCGCACTCTGGGAATTCGGAGTTGATGTTTATACTCCAGTTCGCACTCTGGGAATCTGGAGTTAGTTGATGTTTATACTCCAGTTCGCGCTCTGGGAATCTGGAGTTGTTTGATGTTTGTACTCCAGTTCGCACTCTGGGAATCTGGAGTTGTTTGATCAGGTACGTGGACGGTTGTATCATATCTACCCTGAGTAGGCAAGCAAAGTCGTTAGATGGACGGATCCATCCTCCTTGAGTCCATGTCCGTAAGCTTATACTCCAACTCACACTTTGGGAGCCGGAGTTAGTTAGAGGATTGTCATGTATCAATCCCTTATTACTACAGTGTGATGGCTTGTCCCTGAGCTCGGGGTTTCACTTAGCGAGTGATCGGTGGGATCCTGATTAACTTCCACTTATAGGCCCCTCAACGAAGGATGAGATTTAGTTTATGGATGGTTGAATCACGTCCATGTTTGGATTCCACTTTTGCTAAGCCTAAGGAGTAAGATTAGTGCTCTGGCAAGCTTTGTGCTCGAGCATAGGAAAGGATGGTCGAACTACATCCACTTTGAGTTGTATATTTTCCCTTAAGTCATGTACAAGAATTGGAGAGCAGACAATCGAGTCATGTCCAATTTATACTTTGCATTCTTTCGATCGAGATAAGGAAGAGAGTTGAAATGACAGCTCGTGATGGTTAGCATGTAGGCAGTTAGTCGTTGATGACTTTAAATTGAGGGTTGGACCCTGATGAAGTTGGTTTAAGGCATGACTGTTTTGCCGAATTACAGAAGCAAACTGGGGAGTGAACGGTCAAATCATATCAACTTTAAACATGTGTTCTCAAATAACCCCAAGTGTCTAATGTAGGATTGGATGCATGGATGGTGACGTTGCGTCCACCCTTGGTGTGATTCCGATTTTATCGGGCATCAGAAGAAGCATAAGTATTTTGGCGAGCTTCAAGTACGAGATGGAGAGAACATTGTTAGGATATATCACTCCAAGTTTTTCCAAGATCTACAATTAAAATGCATAGGCGGATGAGTGGATGGTCGGTTGCATCCACTTTGTACCAGAGTCTTGACCTTGTCGGTCTCTTTCGCTTTGATGCCTTGCCCCTAGTCAGGGGCATATAGTAGTTGATGAGTGGTTGAATCATGCTCGTCATGATGATACCTCAATGATTTGATCATAGTCCGCGGAGGTTGTTTTGCACCCAATCTTAAGTACTTGGTTACCTGCATCATTTGCAAGTAGTTTAATTCAAGTAGGTCATATTTCGCAACGTAAATGAAATTGAATTAGAAATAATTCAAAAGAGATCAGATCAAATCTCATTGATAAGTGAGGTAGCATCGTATGCTTGCTATTGCACTTCAGTCCAACCCTTCTCAGTTGAAAGTCTAACGCAAATGGCTCAATTTGATCAAAGTCCTTGATCGATAGGGGTCGGATGTTCCCGGTCCTTCGTTTTATGGGGCTTGCACATATTGTCAGAGCTATCCTTCCCGGAGCAGCCTTATGGCATTGGCGTTCACGGTAGCCATCTAGAGAAGAGGAGTTTTTCGATCTAGAGTATGGAGTAGGTCCCCTCCTTATCTTGCTATGTTGATCCTTCATCTGATTCACCAACTCAATATTAGCCTAGACATGTTGATGGCATTCATTACCCTTGGAGAAATCCACGCGCCATTCCCACTTCATAGGGTAGTGTCGGGGGTTGTATTTCCATAGTACACCAACATAGTTAACATGTTGAATTTTCACTAGAAGTTCTGCATGTATGATGGTTTCAACGAATAGGTCTCGACTGGGAAAGATTCTCCAATCGACATTATGATCAGGTCCATTTTATTGCCAAGGGGCCTTGTAACACTGGTGAATGATGTATGCACGATTGCCCGATGTTCGAGTGGTTTGGTGATGCCGATTGGATGGTGAGTTGGTTAAGATGGGCTCATAGATTGGTGGTTATTTCTAATTTTCACCCAGATAGGAGGCCCATATAAGATAGTGAGGAAGTCCTCTTAAGGTTGTATGTCATGCTTCTAGTCATATGGACACGGTATGACTAAGATGCGGGCATTTGAAGATGGTCCAGTGGTGACCAGCTATGTTTTGAGTTAGCAGAGTAGACAGCGTTGGGCAGTCGTCATATTTGCCATCATACCATAGTTGTCAATTCAGGAGTTTACAAGCTAGTCAATTGGGGAAAGTTGCAGTCCACCTTAGAAGCATGACATATTAACCAACTTTAGTTCTTGGCATATTAGCTAGGTTCTCCAGCCTCTGGGAGTACGGTTGAGTAGTATTTCTTTACCCATTCCTTGATTGCAACTCAACATTTGTTGTTTTGATCTCCTATGTCTTGTTCAGTCATGGAACAATCAGAAGCACATATGGAATGTTCCTTCATTAAATTGAGCTTTGAATTCACTATGCGGGTGCTCTGCGCTGCGGCTAGGGTTCGGGCACAACACTCTTCGGAAGTTTTTGAAGAGATAAAATGAAGAAATTAAATAAAAAAAAGGTATTATCAAATAAAAACTCCAAACTTCATAAATGAGAATGATTAAAATGCACAGAGACACAATAATTTAGAGTGGTTCGGCGTGTTGCCTACGTCCACTATGAAGTTGATTTCTTTATTGATGTTGTTGCTGATGATTACAAGTGAATTCAATGAATTACAGCAGTTAATGATGATTTACAGCAGTGAATTTCGTTATAGGCAGCAGTAATGGAGTTCAGATCTGGATCCGACAGAGTCTGGGCTTTGGAGGATTCAAAGAAGAAGAAGAACCCCTTTTATGTGGGCTTTGGGGGTCTATTTATAGGTGTAGAAGGCTGGTATTTCGCTCAGATCTCGGGAGACCCTCTCTGGCACGTGACAGGCCCGCGCGCCCAAACCCGTGAAGTTTCGGTCCGATCTGTGATCGATACAAACAAATTTCGTATTGATCAAGATTTCATTCAATGGAGTCGAAATTTGGCATGGACATTCTTTAGCATGCACGTAGTCTTCTGTGAAAATTTCATAGCATTTGGACTGGTAGATTAGGAGATATAATCGATACGAAATGGGATTCTCGGTTGGCTGTTTAGTTCGACTCGCTCTTGTTTCGACTCGCTCTTTGTTCGACTCGGTTCTGTTTGACTCGGTGACGTGGCGTTTATTCGTATTGACTGCTGTGCCTTGCTTCACATTGATGGACACGAAGTAGAAGTCTTCGGATGGATGTGAAGTTGATGAAGTGGAGCGAGTCGAAGATGGAGGCGAAGCGGAGCGAGTCGAAGTGGAGCGAGTCGAAGTAGGCTTCCCAGATGGATTCGAACGGAGCGAGTCGAAGATGGAGGCGAAGCGGAGCGAGTCGAAGTGGAGCGAGTCGAAGTAGGCTTCCCAGATGGATTCGAATGGAGTGAGTCGAAGTGGAGTGAGTCGAAGATGGAGGCGAAGCGGAGCGAGTCGAAGTGGAGCGAGTCGAACTGAGCGATTCGAACAGAGGCTTTTTTTATCCAATCTTGCATTGATCGTAACTTGAGCATACGAACTTGGATTGACCTGAAATTTGGAACGTTGACTCTCATAGCTTCGCTTGTTGTGTCATATCAATTTAGGCTCGATCCAGACTCGGAAAAAATTCGTCGATATCCATAGTGAGCCTGCGTATAACCGATCTCCAAGACGAACTATCATTGGTTTCTAGTCAAGTTCTTGGTGTCATGGCCTTGCCAAAAGGCAGGATAACACTTCTTTCCTTGGATTATTTTGAATTGGTTTGAGTATTTGTTTTGATTTTCTATTTGTTTAGTCTTCCTTTTTCTTTAAAAAATAAAATAAAATAAAATAAATTTGTTTTAGGTTTTATTAGTGTAGTGAATTTGGTTTTGGCAATTTTATTTATTTATTTCTTTTCCAAATTTTTCTTAGTTTTAAAAAATATATTTGTATATATATCTTGTTTTTAATTTTCAGGTTGCCAAAGCAGATAGATAAAAAAACAACCACCGCTCTGCTTGCCAAATAAACTGCTTGCTAAAAATCGCCGCTAAAAAATAATATTTGCTAATAATCTACACGCTTTGGTATCGTGCTTTCAACTCTTATTTTTAATTTGAATTGCATTGTTGGTTGCTTTCATTTGCATTTATATATAAAAAAAATTAAATCCAAAAACAAAAAAAAAAACAAACTTCATTTTAGTTGCATTGTAAATTCACGTTTAATTTCTGTTTTGCATTCATCTTATCTTGTTTTATTTTCTAAGGGCAATACTCCAATTCACATAAGGTGAGGGATTTCATCACCCTTTCCTTAACCCACAAATGCATTTTATCGTAGAATTTGACTAATAATAAAGGTTAGACATTCGACTTAAGGGTGTCATGAGCTCACTTAGGGGTTAATTGTATTTTTACAGTTGTTTTCTTTGAACAATTTTATTTCTTGGTGTCTAGGCTACGGTAGAGTAATAACCATTTATAAATATTACGGTGATTCTTAAATATTATAGTGGTTGCTTCTCTGAAGGTACTTAAACCTTCGGCTGCATTGCTACGGTGATTCGTGGTGCACCGATAACCCCTGCCCATTACCTGGCTGAGAAATATTTTTGTTGATTTAAGACAAAGTGTGATTATACAATTTTGGGTTAGGTGCTACTAAGGATAGAAAACTGTAATTAAGTCCTTTGAATTCATTTAGTTGCATTAGTTCATGCATATTTAAAAAAAATAAAAAAATCCAAAATCCAAAAAAACAAATTTTGTAAATTTTACTTAGTTTTCAACAAAAAAAAATCCTTTTTCCTTTCCTTTGAAAATTTTCAATCAAAAAGAAAAAAAATATAAAATCTTTTCAAAAAGAAAAAAAATTTAAAAATTCTAAAACAAAAAAAATTTGAGAAAAAAATCCTTTTGGTAAATATTTGAAAATTCAAAAACAAGAAAAAAAAATTACAAAAACAAAAAAAAACATATAAAAAAATTTGAAAAACCAAAAACAAAACAAAAATCAAATTTCTCCTTTGAAAATAAAATTAACTTGGTAAATAGTTTTTTTTTTTGGCAAAGCCAGCGGGGTTAACTGGTCCCCTACCAGTTTATTGCAAAAACAATAAAAAGACTCAAAACAGACTTTGAGTCAGAAAGAGAATGTACAGGGAAAACATAGAAGACAACAAAGAAAACAAATAACATAAACAAAAATCACTTCCAACACTCAATCATGATGCCAGGGATATGGCACTCCCTTCTTTTCAGATGCATGTAAATTCTATTCTTAACTTCAGACCATAGCATACTACAGCTTTTCCTTTTATTTTCAAAGACTATAGTGTTTCTCTCTTTCCATATCACATCCATATAAATTTTGATGCATATGATCAAAACTCTGCTACCACTATTCTTCCACTTCGTAGCCATCAGAATGATATTCCAATCAATTGCTGAGAAGGGAACAACAACAGTTCTTTGTAGACAACTCACAATCATAACAACCAGGGCATTTAAACTTGGGCATTCGAAGAAGAGATGATCGACTGTTTCTTCATGCTGGTCACAAAAAACACATTCAGGGGTACTACTTATCCCATACATGTTTAAAACATGTCTGGTAAGGAGTGCATTGCTAACAACCTTCCAGAACATTAAATTTTCTCTCGGAGGGGAATCATTGTTCCAAAGCACAGAGCACCATTTAGCAGCAGGGTAGACATTGTCATTACTTAAGAGTTTGTAGACCCACTTAACACAATGGGGCTTTTTATTCCATGTCACATAAGAATTATGGTCAGAGCTTAAACTAGAACTCTGGATTGAGTTCCACAGTTGCCTAACAACTTGGCTACTATTGTAAGGAAGAAGGATTCTTCCTTCATTAAGATACTCATGGACTTTAGCTTCACGATTAACTCCAGATTGAACTATCATAGCATGATCAATGTATGAGGATAGAATCAAACCCGGTCTAACCCAGGGTTCATCCCAAAAACTTGTATCAGTGTTAACGCGTACATGGTACTGGATCATGGGCAGAAGCACTTCCCTGAGCTTAAGAATATTCCTCCATGTCCAACTACTGTCTTGAGCTATATCCATCAACCAAAACCTCCTATGCTTGATGTTGTACGTCCATGTCCAATTGACCCATAGACTGTTTTTCTTAGTTATTACATCATGGAAATGTTTACTGAAGGCAGCTCTGTTCCAATTCTTTGCATTTATAATGCCCAGGCCTCCTAACTGAAGCGTAGTTTCACAATTAGCAAAGGAGCAAGGCAGAAGTTTTTTATTGAACATGGTGCCTGTCCAGAAAAATCTGATCATAGCAGAGTGGACAAGGAGAAGTAGCTTGCTTGGAAGAATAGCAGTGCGAGCCCAATATACCAAAGAAGGGAATACAACAGATTTAATAAGCACAAGCCTTGCACTTTGGGACAATCTACGATTTTCCCAGGCATTCATAACAGTAGTAATTTTATTAAAAAGTGGAATACAGTCAGCTATGGAAATTCTTTTAGTAATGATAGGAAGGCCAAGGTACTTCATGTCAGAGTGCATACTAGAGAATCCACTTAGCTGATACAAGCTAGCTGCTTGAACATCAGTGATACCTACAAAAAGCAAGGAGGATTTGGTTTTGTTGATGGACAGACCAGTCATAAGGAAAAAGGAATGGAGAGCACACAAGATTTCACTTAGAGAGGATGCTTCCGGTTTCGTAAAGATCATCACATCGTCAGCAAACATAATGGAAGATAGGTTGAGCAGAGAACACTTCGGGTGGTACTTTATGAGACTTTGAGAGTATTTGTTCTGAAGAATAACATTGAGCACTTCCATAACTAAAAGAAATATATAGGATGAAATAGGGTCGCCCTGCCTTATTCCTTTTTGGCAACCAAAATACCCAACAGGCCTACCATTGACTATGACAGAGAATGTAGGGGAAGAAATACAGGTATATATCCAAGAAACAAAGATTTTGGGGAACCCCATCATCGCCATAATCCTCACAATTGATTCCCAGAAAATGGAATCAAAAGCTTTTGATATATCGATTTTAAGAGCAGCAGTTGGAGTGGCATTACATTTTCCATAACTTTTCATCAATTCATGAGCAATTAGAACATTATCAAGGATATTCCTAGAAGGAATGAAAGCAGCTTGGTTGTGAGACACTATTGTAGGAAGAACACAGACTAACCTAGTAGCAAGAATTTTTGAAATACATTTGTATAGAACATTGCAACACGATATTGGCCTAAATGATGAAACTTTGTCTGGAGGAGTAATCTTAGGGATTAAAGCAATATTCGTAGCATTGATCTCTCTCAGCATTTTGCATTTATTGAAAAAATTGTGGATAGCTGTACAAAAATCTTGGCCAATCACGGACCATGTTGCAATAAAGAAGGTAACATTTAGACCATCAGGACCAGCAGATGAGTGTTGGTTCATGGTGAAGAGGGAAGACTTAATTTCTTCATAAGTAACATGTTTTATTAATGCTTCAGATTGAAGTACAGTAATACACGGCAGCGAGAGGGAAGAAATAAGGCTAAGATCAGGCGTGAAACTCGAGGAATTGCTAAAAATTTTACTGTAATAATCAACAAAAGCTTTATCAACAGTTTCAGGGGTAGAGAATTCATTACCATGTTCATCCATTATTTTGTAAATGTTTTCTCTGGAATGCTTGACCCTAAGGGAGTCATGGAAAAATTTTGTGTTCTTATCACCTTCTTCAAACCATTTGTTGCGAAGTTGTTGGCTTTTCATACTTGCTTCCAGCTACAGGGCTTTGTTCACTTCCAGGAATAACCGACCTTCTTCATTTGCAGCATTGATGTCATCAGGAAATTCCATCATGTGCTCCTGTAATGCCTTGTGTTGTTCAATGAGAGTGGTTGAGAGCAGACTACCATGCCCGAAAGTGGAGGAAGCCCATGATTTGAGTGTTTGCTTTATGCTTTTCAATTTCCTGCAAAACTTGTACATTGGATTACCAAAACAGCAGTAGGAATTGTGAACATTAGTTACTAAATCAAGAAAGTCAGCATGTTTTGCCCACGCATTAAAAAATTTAAAACTTCTTTTGTCTCTTCTTAAATGGGGATCAAGAGATAGGATAAGGGGTGAGTGGTCTGACATAATTGGGTGAGGAAGGTAAACTGTTAAGGAAGGCCATTGTTGTAAGGAGGGAATATTACAGAAAGCATGATCGATAGTAGTGAACGTACGAACTCCACTACGGCTTCGATTGTTCCAAGAAAATTTAGCACCAGTTTTGTTAACTAAGATCAGGTCAGAGTCAGTAATTGCAAGATTGATTGGTGCAATGTCATTAGGAAGAAGGGGAGTTCCTCCCATTTTATCATCAATGCTGAAACAAGAGTTAAAATCACCGAGAACAACCCAGGGATGAGTGTTCTGACGAAGAGGTGGGAGGGAGTTGAAAAGAGAGTTTCTGGAGTGAGATGAATTGTCAGCATAAACTATGGTTAAGTAGAAAGAAGTTTGAGTTTGAGAGAGGAGGACATGGTAATGGATAGATTGTCTAGAGGAGTAGATAGGGGATAAGGATAAGACAGCAGGGTCATAAACAACTAGTATTCGACCATATGCTGCTGTATCTAGGTTGTGGTGGTATTCCCACAAAGGATTTATGTAATTAGCAGCTTTAATAGATAAAGGAAGGTTGAGTTTGGTTTCTAGAATGGCAAATAGACAAATATCATACATGTTGATGAGTCTTTTGACTTGGTCAAGTTTCAAGTTTGAATGAGCACCTCTTACATTCCAGGAAGCTAGTTTTTTATACATTGATGGATTAAAGGGAATGAAGAGTTTTGTTTCCTCTCTTTGCTGAAAGAGATCTTGTGACAATTCCTGAATTGAAATGAGAGGGGTGGGAGGATGTTTCAGGGGTATTGGGGATTTTGGAGGGGGAACTTGTGGGAGCAAGTTGAACAGTATTGGGGACACTGTCAGGCCAACCAGGAATGTCAATATTAAAGTTGTAATCAGAGAGAACTATGGGGGGCTTTTCCACAATAGTTTGGTGCATGCTTAGAATTACTTGCTTTATAAGTTGTTCAAAGGACTGACACCAGTTTTCGTCAATGTCAGTTTCACCAGTGTGCACGTGCACAGTTTGATCAGTAGACACAGTTTCCACTCCACTTTTACTTGCAGTTATCTTTGTACTAGTTGAAAACAAAAACAATTTTTCACTTCGTTTTTCAAATCTTCTTTCGTTAACTAAACTCGATTCTAAGCTCTTTCTCTTCTTGACTTTCACTTGTGCATGAGTACTTGGACTCGTGACACAGCAATAAATCGTTGGATTCGCGACTCAACAACTAACCATTTAACTCGAACAGACGATCCTCCCGAAATGGCGAACGAGAACGCCCCTCGAACTCTTATGGATAGAATCTTTCCCGATAGAGTTTCTATTCCATCTTGCATCACGTTACCCGCCCCTACAGTTAACCATTTTGAAATTCACTCGAACCATATTGCCACGCTTCCGAAATTTGGCAATTTTGAACATGATGCCCATACATTTTCTTGACTAAATTCGAACAAGTTTGCGCAACCATTAAACTCCAACAACTTTCTGATGATAGAATCAAGCTTCGATTAATCCCATTCGCACTTACGGATTACGTTGAAAAATGGTTGTATAGCTTACCATCGAACTCGATTAAAACTTGGGAAGAATTTGTAAAAGCTTTCTTAAAAAAATTCTACCCCTTGGAAAAAAACGAGTAAAATCCGAAACGAATTTGTAAATTTTCATCAATTCAAGGGAGAACCATTCGAAAAATGGATGATTTGCCATATTTCATACGATGGACTTGAAAATAGCTCACGAACCATGCTCGAATCAATGTGCCAAGGAAACTTTCTTGCCCAACATCACGACGATGCGTGGCAATTTCTTGAAAACCTCGTTGAAAAGTCATCCCAATGGGAACGTTCGAACGAAAAATCAATTTACTCACGATCGAGTGCACACTCGATAGGATCTCCTTTTGCTTTGGAAGCTAAGATTGACGCAATGATTAAAAATTTTGACAACGTTTTCTCATCAAATCAAATGAACCAAGCTTCCCAACCGATGTGTTATAAATGCAACGATCCTAATCATATAGCCGATCAGTGTCCCAATTCTGTCGAATAAATCAATGCTTTCAATAAAGCCAAAAACGACCCATTTTCTCCAACGTACAACCTTGGTTGGAGAAATCATCCGAATTTTGCATGGAACCAAAACAATCCCAACATGAATACGATTCGTCCCAATTTTCAAGCATTCGCGAATAATGCTTCGAATCCTCCCTTTCAGCCCAACAATTTTCAACCAAACTTTGCGGGTCCGTCTCATAATCAACCGCAATAATCAAATTTTCAACCAAATGCTGCTCATCCTCCCCAAGACGATAAACATTTAACTTCGCTTGAGAAAACTCTTGAAACGTTGGCTAAAGAAACTACTCAAAGTCTTCAATCAAACAGCAATTTGCAAAATTCATTGACTTCATATATGCAAAATACAAACCAATCAATTGCAAAACTCGAAATGCAAATGAGTCAATTAGCCACGTCTGTAAGTGAACGTGAACGAGGAACATTCCCAAGCCAACCCCTTCCAAATCCCAGAAATGAAAATGCAAATTCAAATCAAGCCCATGTTGTTCAAGATAGCAACGTCACCCGATTGAATGCTATCACAACTTTACGTTCCGGTAAACAAATCGATAATCAAGTACTTAACCCAAACATTTACCGGACACCTCTCTCGACACTTTTAAAACAACAAACGAATATGAACAGAACGTGGAGAAAAACATTGAATCGAATGCTAATCAAAATTCTTCTTCTTCTACTCGAGTAGACCCGCCTACCAAGTATCGTGTTCCATTTCCACATCATCTTCGACCAAAGAAACACTCGGACCAAATGGAAAAGATGTTGGAAATTTTTAAACAAGTCAAAGTTAACATTCTGCTTCTTGATATCATTCAGCAAATCCCCACTTACGCGAAATTTCTTAAGGACTTGTTCACCCAAAAGCGACACACTCAAGTGCGCAAAAAGTATTCTTAGCCGCCAGTTTGAGTGAAGTCTTGCCCCAATCCATGCCCGTTAAATACAAAGATCCTGGCCGCCCTATGATTTCGTGTACAATTGAAGACAAGGAAATTAACAAATATTTGATAGACTTAGGCGCGGGTGTCAACTTGATTCCATACTCTGTGTACGAACAATTAGGCTTAGGTAAGCTCAAACCCACAAAAGTTACGCTTCAATTCGCCGATTGTTCCATTAAGAAGCCCTTGGGAGAAATCGAAGACGTGCTCATTCGAGTAGGGCAATTCATATTCCCCATTGATTTTATCGTTCTCGAAACACAAGCCGTGACAAATCCCACGAGTCAAATTTCATTGATTTTAGGCCGACCATTCTTAGCCACCTCAAATGGCTTAATCAATTGTCGTAACGGTTCGATGAAAATCTCTTTTGGAAACATGACTTTGGATCTTAATATTTTCAATCTTGAAAGCCAATCGAACGAACCTTGTGACCAAACGTTGGAAGTTAATGCCATTCACGAAAACTTTGAAAACGAAACACTTGATCTTAACGATGAACGCGAGGCCGAGTACGAAAAATTGTTTCACGAATTTCCCAATGAGATTGAATACACTCTTCCTTTTGAATTGCTTCCAATTGAGTTCGAATCTCAACCCAATTCTTTAATCGAGAAACCCCCGAAGTTGGACCTCAAACCACTTCCCGATCACCTTAAGTACGCATACTTAGGTGATAACGAAATGTTGCCCGTCATAATTTCCACAACTCTCTCTCTTGATCAAGAAACTTCCTAACTTTCTATTCTTTCGAAAAACAAGGAAGCGATGGGATGGTCGTCTCCGATATAAAGGGAATTAGCCCTGCTATTGTTCAACATCGCATCCATTTAATCGACGATGCCAAGCCTGTTCGTGACACACAACGAAGGCTTAATCCAAAAATGAAAGATGCGGTGCGTGATGAAATTCTTTAACTTCTTGACAACGGAATCATTTACCCAATCTCTGATAGTTCATGGGTTAGCCAAATTCATGTTGTACCGAAAAAGTCCGGGCTAACCGTTGTCAAGAATGATTCAAACGAACTTATTACAACTCGTACTCAAACGGGTTGGCGTGTTTGCAATGACTATCGAAAACTAAATGCCGCAACACGTAAAGATCACTTCCCTATTCCTTTCATTGACAAAATGCTCGAACGTCTAGCCGACCACGAATTCTACTGCTTCCTTGATGGTTATTCCGGCTATAACCAAATTCCAATAGCTCTCAAAGATCAAGAGAAAACGACTTTCACGTGTCCCTTCGGTACCTTTGCTTATCGACGTATGCCATTCGGACTTTATAACGCTCATGCTACTTTTCAACGATGCATGGTTGGCATCTTTTCTGACATGATTGAACGCTTTCTAGAAGTTTTTATGGATGATTTCTCTATCTATGGTGGTTCTTTTTCCTAATGTTTACATCATCTCGACTTGGTTCTAAATCGATGCAAAGAGAAACATTTGACTTTGAATTGGGAAAAATGCCACTTTATGGTCAAACAAGGCATAGTCCTTGGACATATCATCTCAAATAAAGGCATTGAGGTAGATAAAGCAAAAATCGATGTCATTGCAAATCTACCCATTCCCAAATCTGTTAAGGACATTCGATCATTTCTAGGACACGCTGGCTTTTACCGACGCTTTTTGAAAGACTTTAGTAAAATCGCTCTTCCTTTGACGAATCTTCTCAGAAAAGACGTTCCATTCGATTTCAACTCTGAGTGTATCTCCTCTTTTGAACGTCTCAAAAAGGAACTCATTTATGCTCCAATCATTTGCGCACCCAATTGGGATCTTCCTTTTGAAATAATGTGTGATGCTTCGAACTTTGCAGTTGGTGCTGTCTTAGGACAACGCATCAACAAGATCCTTCACGTTATCTACTACGCTAGCATGACTCTGAACGACGCTCAACTCAACTACACAACAACCTAAAAAGAGCTTCTAGCTATTGTTTTTGCGCTCGAAAAGTTTCGACCTTACTTGATAGGATCACACATTACTGTGTACACGGACCACTCTACGCTTCGATATCTCTTTGCTAAAAAGGATGCTAAATCCCGTTTGATTCGTTGGATCCTTCTACTTCAAGAATTTGACCTTACAATTAAAGACAAAAAAGGATCCGATAATGTCATAGCTGATCACTTGTCTCGTCTTCCGAACACACCATCTTCTTTGCCAATCAATGTAAACTTCCCTGATGAACAACTTCTTTCGATTTCTATCGTTCCATGGTACGATGATATAGTGAACTACTTAGTCACTAAAGAAACTCCCTCATCTTGGTCCAAACAGGACAAATGCAAATTCATGTCCCAAGTGAAATATTTCTATTGGGACGATCCATACTTGTTCAAATATTGTCCCGACCAAATCATCCGATGTTGTATTCCGGATAATGAGATCAGGAGCGTTCTTTCATTTTGCCACGATCAAGCGTGCGGTGAACATTTCGGTCCTTGAAAAACCACAGAAAAGGTGCTTCAGTGTGGTTTCTATTGGCCTTCTCTTTTCGAAGACTCGTTTGAATTTTGTAAAACTTGTGATCGATGTCAAATGCTTGGACGAATTTATCAACGAAATACAATGCCTCTAAACCCCATTCTTACGATCGAAATCTTAGATGTTTGGGGTATCGACTTTATGGGACCTTTTCCCAATTCTTTTGGAAACTTGTATATCCTTCTCGCTGCCGATTACGTCTCAAAATGGGTCGAAGCTGTTCCTTGCAAAACCAACGACCGTAGAATTGTTGTGAAATTCCTCAAAGAAAACATCTTTTCGAGGTTCGGCACACCTCGCACAATAATCAGTAATAACGGCACCCATTTTTGCTATCGCTCTTTTGAAACTTTAATGAAGAAATACTCGATAACCTACAAGTTATCTACTCCGTATCATCCTCAAACTTGTAGCCAAGTTGAAGTTTCAAATCATCAAATAAAACAAATCTTGGAGAAAACTGTTAACAAAAATCGAAAAGATTGGTCTTAGAAATTGACCGACGCGCTTTGGGCTTATCGTACTGCTTTTAAAACTAACCTTAGGATGTCCCCATTTCGTTTAGTTTATGGTAAAGCTTGCCATTTACCCGTTGAAATCGAACATAAAGCGTGGTGGGCAATAAAGAACTTAAACTTTGATCTTGAGAAAGCTGGCGAAAACCGAAAACTACAACTCAACGAACTAGAAGAACTTAGGAACGACGCGTATGAAAACGAGAAAGTTTACAAAGAAAGAACAAAAGTTTTTCATGACAATTCAATCCTAAGAAAAATGTTTTCACCTAACCAAAAATTTCTTTTATATGACTCTAGACTTCGTTTATTCCCTAGGAAACTTAAATCGAGATGGACCGGACCATTTGTGGTACGAACTGCTTTTCCACATGGTGCCATAGAAATAGAAAACCCTAGGGATGGATCGATTTTCAAAGTCAATGGTCATCATTTGAAACCTTTCTTGGAATTGCCAAGTAACCAAGAGGAGGAGCTCATGATTCTTCATGAGCCAAGCTACGTCTAGTAAGAATGTTAACCCTCTTTTGTAAATATGTACATATTTTCCCTATTACACTCATTATATCATGCACTTACTGTGGAGACACAGTAAAATTAAGTGTGTGGGGGGAGTCTCATTTTCATTTTTTTAAAGTTTCATGGCATTTTTGAATTTTCATTTTCTTTTAACTCAAAAAAAAAAATATCAAAATTTCTATATCTCTAAAACATTTTCTTTTTAGCATTTTGATTTATTTTTGAAGAAACACTATAGGATAAGTATAAGTTTTGGTTAATAATTTGAAATTTTTGAAAATTTATTTGTCTTAACAAAAATAAAAATGAAGTTTGATTACAAATAACAATGGTTTAACTAGTATATAGGAAGGTTCATATGTGTTAATTATGAAGTATATTCTAATTGAAAATCTTGGTTTAAAAAAGTGGTAAATTTAAAGTAAAGGATATAACATTATTATCTTCTAAGTAAATGGTGCTAAGATGATTTTGCAAAACTCTCTCTTTCATAAAAAAATAGAAAAAAAATACAATATATATATAAAAAAAAACATTTGTATATATGTATATATTTTTAACACCTAGAGTCATGTGTTCACACTCGTGTGTTCACTCGCCATGCTCTGTACCCTTCTCACGTAAGCCCGAAAGGCAATGCACGATCGGTATATCTGGCCTCAGTTTATCTGAGTTAGGTGTATGTATATAAAAATTCTTTTTAATAACGCTAACAGTCGATAAGTGTTCACACTTGTATGTTCACTCGCCATGCTTTGTATTCCCCTCACATCAGTCCGCAAGGCAGTGCACGGGTAATATATATAGCCTCAGTTTACCTGAGTTGGGCATATGTAAATATTGTTAATATCAATAAAATTTTCAAATAAGAGAGAGTAAGCAATTGAAATCTAAGCACTATTTTTGCTTGTTTGATTTAACTTGTTATTGAAAAGAAATGAGAATACCACTTTGACAAACTTTGATAATCAACTAAGGATCCATTTCATAATTACATTGTGTTATCAACCGAAACAACTAGCCAAACTATAGTCTACCTGTTATGACAACTTAATTTTTATTGCAAATTTTGACAAGTAAAAGGACTTAAATTTCTTGATAATGACCAGAACTTATATTTAACTTATTAGTGTCAATTTGAAAGTAAATCCTTCATTTGTAAATGCTTTCAAAAACTTGCAATCATCCCATTGTAAATAAATCTTTCATTTTGTTGTAATTTTTTTCACTTTGCATTTGGATATTGTGGGTAGTATCCGCTGAAAACCCTCGCAGACAACACTCGTCCTACTGGGGACACCTAGAGGTTTAACGACTAGTTGCATACGCTCAATGCAATCGTGCTCCCTACGAAAACGGATTTAGCTTAGTTTTCCTTTATTCGAGGACGAATAAAAAGATAAGTGTGGGGGTATTTGATGTGCACGTAAATGTGCATATAGTTACATCCATATTTTATTTAAATAAATGTCATATTTGGGTATTTTAACATGTTTAAAACCAAAATTCAATTATTTTCAAATCATCATATATTCATCTACATACAGGGGCAAAATAGTCATTTTTGTGCATGTGTTAATTTGGGACTTTTTACTTGGACATTTTTCATAATTTTTATAGGAAATTGGATGCATATGGAAGAGGGTTTAATGAAGATATATGCATGCACAAGGGATTACAAAGGAATGAAGAGGAAATAATTCAAGCTCATGATCATGGAGGACCCCACCCACTAACCTAAATCTACAATTAGAAGCTAATGGACAACTAAGTGGAGGTTAAAGCTTCATGCACATTTAATGATAGATTAATTAGTTGCTAATGGTTACTTGGTGGCCATACTTCTTAAAGGGCATTTTGGGAGCACCCTAAAAATTGAATTAGGGTTTTATGCATGTATAAATAGCCCTCTTATGCATATGTAAATATCTTCCTACTCTCTTAAATTAGTTAGGAAATTAAAATGCAAGTTGTAAGCTCTATGTTTCATGAAATGAAAATGGCTTCCTAGCCTCTTTCTCTTCTCTTTTCTACTTGTTTTTATTTACTTTTATGTTGATGTTTATTTCTCTATGCTTTCTCTCATTTCATGTTTATAGCTTAGATTTACATTCATGCAAGTAGTGTAGTTTTAATTTTTATGCAAGTAGTTAGTAGTTAATCTTTTTTTCTTCCTTTTCTTAGTTTCCATTTCTTTGCTTTTTAATGTTGAAATTTACAAGTGTTGATTTGATAACACAAATGAGTAGCTATACCCATTTGATTTAGGGGTAATAAAGCTCTCTAACTTTATGTAATTTCAACATTTTTATGATTTATGATCTCTTTTATTTGTGCTTCATGAAAGTGAATTTTGATGTAAGTTTATACAAGTGGGTTTGATAGCTTATGTTGCATATGCAAATGAGCTATTCTTATTCAACATAAACACAAATTACATCAATATTTGCTAATTGTTTTTTGATTTTGAAATGAAAGTAAAAACAAAATTTGATGATCTATATTACTAATTACAATAGTAAATAGTTCATACTTAAAATAGCTTTTGCTTTGGCTTCATTTTCATGAGAATTGATAAGTGGTTTATTTGTTGTATTATAGTTTGATGGTTTAAGTTATGTTAATTAATAACATAAATAAACCATACTTATGATAAATACAAAAATTATTTCACCTAATACTAAAATAGAGATCATAGATTGTTTGTTTGTTGATTTACAAAAATATGAGAGTGGATTTGCCTCTAAATTATTCTCTAATCTCATAGTTTTTAATCTCACTTTTATTCTATGTTTTAGCTTCATTTTGTTTGTAGTTAACAATCTTCTCTCATTTTGGTCTAATTTGATTGAGTAGAAAATTTTAAAATCTTAAAAATTCCTTGCGAATCGACCCGTACTCGCCACGTAATAACTTTTGTACGCCGTGCGCTTGCGGTTAAATTTAATTTGAAATTTATCGGCGATTTTCTAATCCGATAGAAAATTTGTCATTAAACAATACAAACCAGGTAATCAATGGACTATCTGTCCAACCACTATAGTTTTGTTTGGCTAACTACTAACCTTTGGCTTACTCGGGCCTACTAGACAAAATAAACAAATAATCCAACTTTTGTTAGATACTCTTCTGGACAGTCTGTCCCTAACTTACTTCTCCCAGGGTCCACTAATCCTAATGGTTTTGCGGGCTCACCAATAACCTAAATTAACTCTGTAGATTCCTTTCTATGTGTAACCTCATTTTAGTCTTACCTGTGACAAAGACTTACACACTGAAATTTTGGACTTATATTAGCTAGGGGCTACTAGCTAAAGTATAGGGCGTGACCCCATACCAGTCCCATCTGGTATTCAAATATCTGAGTCATTTTACTTAATGCCATGTACCCTTAAAAATTTCCTTAAAAACCTTTCATTCAAAATGATTTAACCCTTTTTAAATCGTACTTAAACAAGGAAAATATTCTATGCTTTACTTGAATCACTTTACCATGTTATATATACTTTACACATTGTTGATGAAGACATTCAAAACCTTTGAAAGTACCCCTTTAGAAACCATTGAAAGTACCCCTTTTGATATAAGTAAACTACTTTACTTTATAACCTAGACCAAAGGCCAAAACATACCTTTCGAAACCATTTACATTAAACCTTTCGAAAACATTGATATCATCTCTTTCGAAAGCTTTATAAAACCATAGACATCCTCTTTTCAAAACACTTTAAACATGCCTTTCAAAATCATTGGAAACCTTCCATCTAAAACCTTTCGAAAACATTGGGGAACCTCCCTTTCGAAACCTTTATCTTAAACCTTTCGAAAACATTAAGTTCTTTACATAAATCAAACCTTTCAAAAGCATTTGGGTTCAAGTAAAACATGCGGAACAACCTTTCAAAACCATATAAAACCATTCATTTCGAAACCATTTGGGTTTAACTTTCAATATCACAAAGGGTCGTAAAACAACTAAGTCGAAAGCACTCTTTCGAAATCAATTTCCTAAGTAAAGAAGTGGATGGTGTCAAAACTAATCCCTTCGAAGGCATTACTTCGAAAGGTTGAAGGCGGCAGCAAGGTGTTTCGACCCTTTCAAAAGCTTCATTATAAAACAAAAGGCGCAACCTCTTTTGAAACCATTCTTTAAAACCATTTGACCAAGTCGAAAATTGTCTAAGTCGAAAGCATTCATTTTGAAAGTAAAGCAGGTGCATTTCCTTTTAAAAGGATCCCTTCGGAACCCCTTGTTTCGACTCAATACCTTTCGCTTATGTCTAATTCACTATGTACCAAGTCTTTGATACGATGCGCATTGGTTTCGATGGAGATGGAGGCAGAAGTATGTGAAGACCCATCTCCTCCACTCTTGAAATCGACCCTAATACATCCACGGTATTCACATGCTGTAAATCCAAGTGTCGGGGAGGCAGATTTTCAGGGGTAAAGTAAAGTAAAAGATAGAAACACAAATTCTCACATTACGTTAAAATAGATAGATAGTACATACAACCACCCTCAGTAGGGTACGTCAGAGTATTTGTATAAACTAACCCAGTCAGGAACAGTTATAACTGCCTACACACTTGTCGATATTAACTAACTTAGACACAACGGGAAAATAAAAATAAATAGATAGATAGACATCCATATCGGGTGCTCCGGTACCATGCTCCAAAAACCTCTTCCAACATGCTCTTCCCCAAAATACTCCAAACAGAATCCTGACTACTTGGCTGCTCGGAAAAAATAGGGCATCCAGAGTTTAAAGGGAAAACAAAATAAACTCCGGGTTAGCAATGGGACCGGTGTGAGAACTCAAAATATGTTCTTTGAAAACAAAAAGGTATCTCATAAGACCACGCTACACATAAACACGGAACGAGTTTTAACTTATGATAACCAAAACATTCTTATGTAAAAATTCTTGATATTATTTTTAGTGACATATCTCTGAAAACATTTGCAAGTAAACTTATCAATCTTAGCTGAAATTGTTACCATTATTAAATTCCAACATACTAGGCTCTATAGATAAAATGGCAGGCGCTTATTGAAGAATGGATTTCCATACAAATGACCAGGTGAAGGGACTACCTTTCGGCAGTACATCTCTAGAAGAATGTACTGAGGTCAACAGAACATATGCACCTCTACCAACACAAGACCGGCCTACCTTTCTAACTTGATAGTACTGAATATGTCATCACCCAAGTCGTTACCGACCTATCCAAGACATCTCTTAGCATACACCATAATAATTTAAACCCGAACGTCATAGCGGGTAGAAATATATCTAGTAGGGGATGATTATACCCTAAAGGTTGCGAACCAAATAGCCTTGCTGCATCTACCCTATTTTGGCCATTTCTAAGTGTGACGCTTGATGTAGCGATTACCTTTCACATAGCACATCATCTTTCTTTGAATGCCATACTGCCATTCCATAGTCACACAACTGATCTCTACAAACGTATAACTCCTGAGCTCATACGTCTCAGAAAGGGTGTTAAGCTAAGAGAAGTTGTCTTCTCCACTACCAAGCAGATAATACGTTCATAGATATCACTTATGTAACTAGAAATGCAATGTCAGACATTCATCCATACAAGTTCGTTCTAGGACAAAACGAAACCGAAGGCACTCTCTTACCACATCCTGCCGGGAATTTACCCTAGGATTAGTAGCGAGAAGTCCTTGCATCGAAGATCTTAAATGAAGAACTACTGCCACATAATATGATATTGGAAATTTCCACCAAAGGTCGATGACAAGTAGCCCTACATTCCATCTTCCACAATTATCTTCATGTCTTCACTTCGAATATGTAAATTGGTTCGAAGTGGTCTTCGGACAGGAATTATCCAAATCCGACCCTGGTTCCTCTAAACCAATCATGGATAAAAGAAGTCAAGTGAATAGGGAATCATTCTTTAATTAATTAAGTTCTTTTATCAAAATCTCTTTTGGAGATATACATTTCTAAAACGTTCATTTCGATATATGGAGATATTAAATCTCTCTTATAAAATCCCTTGATAACTTCTAAACTCCTTTTTTCTAAGAATAAATTCGAAATCGTTTCATTTTTCATTTAGGAAAATATTGATCCAGTTAAGCCAAATTCACTATCCCCTCCGTCAGACCAGTCCGGATAGCCAGGGAGAGCAGGAAACTGGTTTTCCAAACTTAAGCCTATACACTATCTCTTTGACACCCAAAAGGCGATCAAGTTATTTGATCGACTCTAAATCTTTAATAATTCCAAAAATCCTTCAAATCATCTTTAAAACACTTTATTAACCATTTAAAAACATTTATAAAATAAATGGAAAATAATTGTTAAGTTTAAAACTATATTTCAAAAGTTATAGAAAAGTGCTGCAAAAAAGTGCTACGGAAAGTGCTTTTTAAGCTATATTGATCGAAATGACCTTTTATTATTTGAAAATTCATTTTTATTGCTCAAATCACTTTTAAAACATTTTAAAACATTTATAAGAT
The DNA here is from genome assembly GCA_030737815.1 of Allium fistulosum. Lineage (NCBI taxonomy): Eukaryota > Viridiplantae > Streptophyta > Magnoliopsida > Asparagales > Amaryllidaceae > Allium > Allium fistulosum. The sequence goes on along the minus strand of CM060901.1, from coordinate 1,079,119,711 downwards.
TTATTCCATATTTTTAAACAAATTTTGAAACATCATTTCCAAAGAAATCCAGTTTTGGATTTCGAACTACAAAACCGCGATTTTTCCAAAACTTGTTTTACTCATATTTCAAAATCTACTTGTCGAAATCTCGATTTTCTTTCTTCATTGGAAAACTATGGATATAATAGTGTGGAAAATTCTTATCTCGAAGATTTCCGAGCTATACTCCAACTTTTACACCTGTTTGACTTTTATGGCGCGAAATCGCGAACTACCGTTTCGTGACGTGCTTATTTTTAACTAAATTTTCCATTTCTTTTCAAACTTCACCAAAACGCTTTTCAATGATTATAAAACATTTCAAACTCATTTTAAACCATTTTTAAAGAGGTTTAACATTCCATACACACCATTTCATTAAATCAAGGAAAGTGATTTTCTTTGTCCTTATCGACATGTATTTTCATGACTTGCATACATAATCAATATTCTTATGAAAACATCCAAAATTGATGATCAAAGCATATTAAACATCCATTTGCAAACATCGTGTCATCATCCAATATATAATATAATAGTTTAGGAGTTCTCACCTTGAGTTTTAAACGATTAATTAAGAATTCGCTATAGCTCCGCTACTCGGTTTCTGAAGCTCACTATTCTTCGGATTTTAACTCCTAGATGCCTCGACCAAGACTTGGGATGGCTTGGGGGCGCACGACCTAGGGTGGGAGGGGTGCTCGGCCTAATGATGAAGTGGGGTGGAGGTGGTGAAGAATAAGGAGAAAAGGTAGAGTTTTGGATTGTTTTGAGGTGTTTAATTATATATAACTATATATTATAATTTAAATTCTTTTTGAAATAAATTTTGACATTGTTTTTCTTAGGGTAGAAGCCATTAAAGAGGAAAACAAAGCTTAGGAATATTAATAAGAAGATGAATGAAAATGGAGAAGAGGGTAGTGTATTTATAGGAAAAGAAGAGAGTAAACATATCTATGCACACGTCACCTTTTGTATCACCATCACATGCACCTTCTTGATCCCCACCTCCCCCCTTATTCATGACAAAGGCCTCCCCCCATGTGACCATCACTTACATCATCTCATGTATGCATATGTTGATTTATGTATGATTAAGAAGTAAGAAAGCTTAAAATATCTTATATGTTTTATATTATATTTTTGTACGTAATTATATTTATATATGTATGTTTATGTGCATGTTCTCATGTATGCATATGTACATGTGTATGTTACATATTCCTACAACGTTGCACAACTTCCATGCATTGTATCGCTACGAATCCCGATTTTGATTTTCGATCATATTTTCTCTTTTAAATTAATATGCATATATTTTAAATAAATTTTGAAATCAAATGTTCTTATCATTCTTAAGAAATAAAAATGATCATATTTTATTTATAAAACCATATAAATTAATAAAAATAATTATTTACAAAATTTGTTGTTATATCGTGATGCAGCAGCGGATAACAAAATGATGAATCTGTGAAAGTAACAATCGATGGATTGAAGAATACCAAATGCCCAACTCCGTTGATCCAAAGATGCCGGAATCTAGCTATCCCAAACACGTTGATCGTGCACGATACCGTGTTTAAAGATCTACGATTCTTCGTACGTTGATCTAGCGCACTAGATACCGTGAATCGACTTCAGCAGTCGTTGAATCGAGCGCACTCGATTACCGAAAGTGGAGATAGGAGATCACACTCAACTACCAATTTAATGAAAGCACAAAGCTAACAAACAAAAGTTTTATTCAAATCAACTCACCCTCAAAGTTACAACTCACCCACTATTTATAGCATTTTACAACACCCAGAACACTAGGTCGTTACGCGGCCTACGACCTAACTTAGGTCGGCAACGACCTAACAACATTACAACACCTGCAGTACATCACAAGATATCACTTATTTACAACACAACACATAGGTCGGCCGCGACCTAACAATACAACTCACGCGACCTACGACTTAAAGAAAATACAAACACATTACAACATAGTATCACGACATACGACTTAGTAACACATGCGACCTAAAACAATGCGACTCAAGGTATTCAGGCGGCATAGGCTTCCTACGCGACCTAACAAGTTAGCTTCTGGGATTCTTCACACGACCTAATTCTCCTGGCGACCTAACTTAGGTCGTAGCTCGAGACAGTCTTCACTCGAAATATCGGAGCGACCTAAAGGAATGAGAGCTTCGTTAGGTCGTTCGTTCTCCTCGCGAAATAACTTAGGTCGTAACCCCTCTTCGCGACCTAGCATAGGTCGTAACCCCTCGCCGCGACCTAACTTAGGTCGTATCTCGTTCCAGTCCATACTTGAAAGATCGAAGCGACCTAATGCTTGTTCACTTAGCTCGTTTAGTTGCTTGCCTTCCTTAACACTGATCTCATTAGCTCGGAAGCGATCTTCACTAGGTCGTGAACGACCTAAAACTTCACTAGGTCGTGAGCGACCTAAAATCCTGGAACGACTCAAATCTGAACAGTTAGCAGATCGCGCTGCATCATCCTCCCCCTGTTGACAAAAATTCAACCTTGAATTTTCACTTTCCTCTTCCACAACAATCTCATCTCCATGATACGGAATCAAATATTTGACATTGAAAACATCAGAAGTATGAACATCATCCGGCAATCTCAACTGATATGCATTCTCATTGATTTTCTTCAAAATTTCCACTGGACCGATTTTTCGAGCTTTCAACTTATTGTACATTCCCACTGAAAAACGATCTTTTGTCAACACGGCGTAAACCAAATCACCTTCTCTGAAATTCACATTCCTTCGCTTCTTATCCGCCAGTTGTTTATACTTCTCGTTTGATGTAAGCAATCGTTCATGAACAGTTTTGTGGCATTCTTGCAACTCAGTCACAAATTCACCAGCCCGCTTAACAACTCCCTTCTGATATGGCACTATCGTCAAATCCAATGGACCCTTTGGACTTGCTGAGTATACAACTTGAAACGGACTGAAACCCGTACTACGGTTAACAGCGTGATTATGTGCAAACTCTGCCTGACATAATTTCATATGCCAACTCTTCAAGTTATCCTGCACAAGACATCGCAACAAATTTCCCAATGATCTGTTTACCACTTCCGTTTGCCCATATGTTTGCGGATGATAAGCGCTACTAAAATTCAGCTTCGTTCCAACCATCTTCCACAAACTTAACCAAAAATGGCTTAGAAATCTGGTATCCCGATCTGAAACGATAGATTCAGGTAACCCATGTAATCGATACACCTCTTTAAAGAATAACCGAGCAACACGGACGGCATCAGCTGTCTTCTTGCAAGCGATAAAATGTGCCATCTTGGAAAATCTATCTACCACAACAAATATAGAATCATTTCCTCGCCGAGTTCTAGGCAAACCCAAAACAAAATCCATGCTGATATCAACCCACGGTTTAATAGGCACAGGTAATGGCATATATAATCCCGCATTCGTCGCTGTCCCTTTGGAAACTTGACAAATATGACATCTCTCCACAAATCGTTCAACTTCCTTTCTTATAGTAGGCCAAAAATATGATTGCGAAATCAACTGTAAGGTACGCTCTCTCCCCACATGACCTTCCTCATGTAACTCTTTCACAATCTTCATTCGTAGACTGCCTTCTGGTATACATAATCTGTTACCCTTGAATAGAAAACCATCCACTAACACATACTCATCCGTCTTTCCTTCATTGACTTCATCCATGATCTTAGCAAAGTAAGGATCATTAACTGACAAATCTGGAAACACGTCAAACCTTGTCACCTCTACCTTCATTGTAGTCAACACATGATTCCTTCGACTTAATGCATCTACCACTCTATTCGTAATTCCCGATTTATGCTTCACCACAAATGTAGATTGTTGTAAGTACGCAATCCACGAAGCATGCCTTGCTGCAATCTTGTCCTGTCCCTACATATGCTTCAACGCCTCATGATCAGTATATAACACAAATTCTTTATGAAACAAATAATGTCTCCAATGTTTGATAGCTTGCACGATAGCATAAAATTCCACATCATATGTATTATATCTCATCTTTGCTCCCGATAGCTTCTCACTGAAATATGCAATAGGACGACCTTTCTGACTCAACACCCCTCCAATTCCAACCTTCGATGCATCAGTATGTAATTCAAACAACAACTGAAAATCCGGCAACACTAGAATCGGTGTTGTCGTCAATAGTTCCTTGATTCTCTCAAAGGCAACTCCTTCTTCCTCCGACCATGAAAATTGCTTCCCTTTCATACAATCAGTAACTGGTGCCATCACGCTACTGAAGTGTGGAATGAACCTCCGGTAGAATGACGCTAAACCATGAAAACTTCTAACTTCGGTTATCGTCCTGGGTTGTGGCCAATTTCTGATTGCTTCAACTTTATTCTGATCCACCTGTATACCTCCTCCCGATATGACATATCCCAAAAATAAAACACTATGCGTCATGAACACGCATTTCTTCGTTGCAGCATAAAATTGTTCCTATCGTAGTACGATCAACACTTCTCTCAGATGTTGCAAGTGTTCTTCTGGACTTCCACTATATATCAGTATATCATCAAAATACACCACCACAAACTTCCCAATGAATGGTCTAAAAATCTGATTCATCACCCGCATAAATGTACTCGGTGCATTCAAAAGACCAAACGGCATGACCAGCCATTCATATAATCCTTCTCTCGTCTTGAACGTTGTCTTCCACTCATCCCCTAGTCTTATACGAATTTGATGATAACCACTTTTCAAATCAATCTTCGAAAAGATAGTAGCCCTGATCAACTGATCCAACAAATCATCAAGTCTCGGCATTGGAAATCTATATCTCACAGTAATCTTATTCAGTGCTCGACTATCAGTGCACATCCTCCACGTTCCATCCTTCTTTGGTACTAACAAAGCTGGCACCGCACAAGGACTTAAACTTTCCTGCACACGCCCCTGTTCAAGCAATTCTTCCACTTACCTTCTCAACTCCTCATGTTCTTTTGGACTCATTCTGTAGTGTGGTCTATGAGGTAACGCAGTTCCTGGAACAAGATCAATTTGATGTTGAATGTCTCTCAACGGTGGTAACTCGTTGGTAGCTCCTCAGGAAATACATCGTCAAATTCTTCCAATACTGGTTTTACTTCTTCAGGAATCTCAACCACTTCATGACTCTCACGTCCAATCAACAAGAATACTTCAGGCTCCTCTTCTACCTCCTTAACAAACTCCTTCAAAGATAACAAAGTTTTCCACTCTTCAATCTCCTCCAACTTGTTTTCTTCTTGTTGTCGCTTCTTAGGAATCAAAGTCATTTTGGTTCCTTCAAACATAAAACTGTAATTGTTAGTACATCCATCATGTTGCACAGCCCTATCATACTGCCACGGTCTCCCTAGCAACAGATGACATACGTCCATGTCCACAACATCACACCAAATTTCATCCTTGTATTTCTTCCCAATTGAAAAATTAACACAAGCTCTTCGTCCAACTTTCACTTTCCCACCTTTCCTCAACCAAGCTAACTTGTACGGTTTCGGATGCTTCTCAGTTTTCAATGACAACTTCTTCACAGCTTCTGTAGAGATAATATTATCACAGCTTCCCGCATCAATGACAAACTTACAAACCCTTCCCAAGATAGTGCATGTTGATTGAAAGATGTTACCCCTCAACCAGCTAGTCTCTTCCTCCTGCTTTGGTGTTAAACAAGATCTCTTCATCATCAATGAATACCCTTCATCTCCCGACACATTTTCTTCCTCCTCATTATGTAGTGAATTAGAACATTCAGCCTCTACATCCTCTTCTTCCGCTTCAGCAATCATAGTTCTCTTCTTTGGTTTTGGACATTCGCTGCTCTTGTGACCCACTTCCTGACAATTATAGCATTTGAAATTGGTGTTGACCCTTGGTTTAGCCACTTCCTGAACAACCGGCTTATTCGATGCTTTAGGAACATTAGAACTACTACCTGCTCCATTGTTCTGCCCTATAAAACTTGGAAACACACCTCCCTCACGTCTTCCTTGTTTCTCCCAAGCCAACGCCTTTTGATGTGCTTCTGCCACAGATCTAGGGTCGAGCATGTTCACCATATCTTGGATCTGTGCTCTAAGTCTACCAACAAACCTAGCGGTCAGTTGTTCTTCTGTTTCCATAATGTCATTTCGAGCAATCAACTGGTAGAACTCATCTGCATAATCAGTAACAGCTTTCGTTCCTTGCCTCAGGTTTTGTAATCTCTGATACATTAATGATTGGTAATTGTAGGGTAAGAAAGTAGCCTTCATTAATTTCTTCATCTTTTCCCAAGCAACAATCCTTGACTTCCCCATCCGTCCTCTAGTAAGTTTGGTTTGCTGTCACCATGCCATAGCTCTCCCCCTCAACCTAGTAGCAACCAACTTCACTTTACGATCCTCCGAAACCTCCTTGAAGTCAAATATTTCCTCAACATAAGCTAACCAATCAAGAAATTCCTCGGCTTGCATACCTCCCTTGAATTCCGGTGTTTCAGTTTTCATCCCAGACTCCCACTTGTGATCATACTCTGACTGATTTCTTCCTTGACCTCGTCCTCGTCCACGAACACTACCACCATCAAACTCCTCCTCGAAATCTGATGTATATCGATGTCGATCCTGACCACCAACATCTCTACTACCATCTTGTCTTCCACCAACATCCCTTTGATCTACATTCCTCCGTTCACGATCATTCTCACGATTTCGATTATCAGCATCTCTATAACGATCTCGACTCACACTTCGATGGTCATTATCAACACTTCTCTCTCGATTGGAATGTGGTGAAACTCTACTTCAATTTTGATTCATCTCCAACATCATCTTCTCTAATCGACCAATCCCTTCGTTTAGCTTCTCACTAAAGTTTTCGTTTATTCTTTGCTCCATCTCATCAGCTTCTTCTCTTCTATACAAAGCTTCAACATTCTGATGACGATTAGCTCTTCTTGGCGGCATGATTTGAAACTTCACAAACACTTCAATTCTCGCTTGGACTTTCAAAATGATACCAAATGATGTACGACCTTCAACTTCAAACTCTCGGCTTTAACACTTCTCTTAGCTCGGCTTTGTTTGATGTAGCTCGGCTTCACTAACTCCTCAAACAATCTCAAATTTTGGCGTGCAAACTTCCACGGCCAAATTCAAACACCTCGCAACCCTTTGATCCAAAAGGAGATGGATCGAAATCTTCAAACTTGTTGTAACTTTTGATGAACACGATGAACACTATTCTTCTTAAAATGCAAATCCAATCTTCAACACTTCAAATAAAATTGGCTCCAAGACTCGGCTTAGCTATGATTGGCTAAGTCTAGCTCTGATACCAAATGATGCAGCAGCGGATAACAAAATGATGAATCTGTGAAAGTAGTAATCGATGGATTGAAGAATACCAAATGCCCAACTCCGTTGATCCAAAGATGCCGGAATCTAGCTGTCCCAAACACGTTGATCACGCACGATACCGTGTTTAAAGATCTACGATTCTTCGTACGTTGATCTAGCGCACTAGATACCATGAATCGGCTTCAGCAGTCATTGAATCGAGCGCACTCGATTACCGAAAGTGGAGATAGGAGATCACACTCAACTACCAATTCAATGAAAGCACAAAGCTAACAAACAAAAGTTTTATTCAAATCAACTCACCCTCAAAGTTACAACTCACCCACTATTTATAGCATTTTACAACACCTAGAACACTAGGTCGTTACGCGACCTACGACCTAACTTAGGTCGGCAGCGACCTAACAACATTACAACACCTGCAGTACATCACAAGATATCACTTATTTACAACACAACACATAGGTCGGCCGCGACCTAACAATACAACTCACGCGACCTACGACTTAAAGAAAATACAAACACATTACAACATAGTATCACGACATACGACTTAGTAACACATGCGACCTAAAACAATGCGACTCAAGGTATTCAGGCGGCATAGGCTTCGTACGCGACCTAACAAGTTAGCTTCTGGGATTCTTCACACGACCTAATTCTCCTGGCGACCTAACTTAGGTCATAGCTCGAGACAGTCTTCACTCGAAATATCGGAGCGACCTAAAGGAATGAGAGCTTCGTTAGGTCGTTCGTTCTCCTCGCGACCTAACTTAGGTCGTAACCCCTCTTCGCGACCTAGCATAGGTCGTAACCCCTCGCCGCGACCTAACTTAGGTCGTATCTCGTTCCAGTCCATACTTGAAAGATCGAAGCGACCTAATGCTTGTTCACTTAGCTCGTTTAGTTGCTTGCCTTCCTTAACACTGATCTCATTAGCTCGGAAGCGATCTTCACTAGGTCGTGAACGACCTAAAACTTCACTAGGTCGTGAGCGACCTAAAACTACACTAGGTCGTGAGCGACCTAAAACTTCACTAGGTCGTGAGCGACCTAAAATCCTGGAATGACTCAAATCTGAATAGTTAGCAGATCGCGCTGCATCATATCGATAAAGCGAAATAATTATTTATTTAAAGTGATATATCTACGGGTCGTTATAGACTCCCCTCCTTAAAAGAATTTCGTCCTTGAAAATTAAGATAAGAAGAAAATAGCTTAAAAGGAAATATATTCGATATGATGGAATATATACAAAAGTATGGATAAGTGATTACACAACAGGCGGTGAGTACAATATAACGATATGATCTTTACAGTTCATTCTTCAATTCTAAACTCGGGATATGCCTTTTCCATCCTATCCTCTGTTTCCCAAGTGCAATCCTCAGCATCTCCACTCCATTGAACTTTAGCTAACCTTACTACCTTCCTCCTTAATCGTTTCTCATCACGATCAACAATTTGAACAGGCCGTCGAATAACCGCCAAATTCGGTTCCACCTCCAAGTCTTCCTGAGCAGTTGTTTCTATGATTTGTTCTAGGTCATGCACATGTTTCCTTAAATGAGATACCGCACTCTCGCCAACCTTTCTGTCAATTTCACTCAATAAGCTAGTGGGCCAATTCGTTCAAGAATGGAAAATGGTCCAATATATCGAGGTGCAAACTTCCCCGTTCTTCCAAACCTCACTACTCTTTTCATCAGAGAGACTTTCAAAAAGACCGAATCTCCAACTGAGAATTCCAGATTTCTACACCTTTGGTCTGCATAACTTTTCTGTTTTCTCTAGGTTTCCTTTAGCTTCTTTCTAATCATATCAACCTTCTCTGAAGCTTCTCGTATCATATCAGGACCAAGTATTAACCGATCTCCGGTTTCGATCCAACATGTCGGTGACCTGCATGGATGACCATATAGAGCTTCATACGGTGCCATGCCGATACTAGCTTGATAACTATTGTTATAAGAGAACTTTGCTAAATGCAAATGATTTTCCTAGGAGCCTCCAAAGTCCAGAATACACATCCTGAGATGATATTTCAAAAGGTGATTAACTCTTTCTGTTTGTCCATCGGTTTGGGGGTGATAGGTAGTGCTTATATTCAGCCTTTTCCCCAAAGTGATCTTAATGCTTCCCAAAACTGACTAGTAAAGATTGGATCCCGATCGCTTTCTATACTGCTTGGAACTCCATGAAATCGTACAATCTCCTTCACACATATATCTACAAGACTTGCAGTGGTCCTTGTTGGCTTAACTGGAATGAAGTGTGCACTTTTAGTTAATCGGTCTATGATAACCCAAATGCCTTTATTTCCCTTCCTTGTTTGAGGTAAACCATCAGCGAAATCCATTGATATTTGATCCCACTCCCAAACTGGAATCTCCAGTGGTTTAAGTCGCCTTGAAATTTTCTATTGTTCGCTTTTGACTTGTTGACAATTTACGCATCGGCTAACATAAATAGATATATCCCTTTTCATACTTCTCCACCAAAATGTGCACTTCGTATCTCTATACATTTTGTTAACTCCCGGATGAATGTTGAGTTTGGATTTGTGACACTCAGCTAACACTTCCTGTCTAAGATTTTTCACATCTGGAATGCAAATTCGCCCATTCAATCGTAATACTCCGCTTTTATCCACTTCAAAGCTTGAATTTCTTCCTTCTTCAGTTGCCTTAATGAACTTTTCAAACTATCTATCTTCTCTCTGTTTACCGGCTATTCTTTCCAGAAGAGTTGGAGTTACTGGCAAACAAGAAATAACAGCATACTTCCTACTTAACGCATCAGCTACTACGTTGGCTTTCCTAAGTGCGTATAAAATATCTAGATCATAAGATGTGAGAAATTCCAACCAACATTGCTGCCTCATGTTTAAATCTTTCTGAGTGAAAAGATACTTTAAAGATTTATGATCCATAAAGAGCTCAAACTTTTCACCTAATTGAAAGAGAGAATTTTATGTACTAGGTCAATTCAAAGTTTTAATTGAAACAAACTATGAAAACTTCTTACCCAGCAAATAGTGTCTCCATATTCTTAATGCAAACACCACGACTAATAATTCTAAGTCGTGCGCTGCATAATTCTTCTCATGAACCTTTAGCTGTCTACTTGCATAAGAAATCACCTTTCATTCTTGCATCAGAACTGCACCAACTCCTTCTCCATAAGCATCTGTATAAATGGTTAATCTACTATTTTCATTTATAATTGCTAAGGCCGAAGCAGTTGTTAACCTCTTTTTGAGTTCCTGGAATGCTGCTTCGCATTTAGGAGTCTAGATAAATTTAGCCCCTTTCATGGTCAACCTTGTTAGGTGGTAGGCAATCTTTGAGAATTCTTGAATGAATCTTCTATAATACCCTTCCAGACCCAAGAAGCTACGAATTTCTTTAGGAGTTTGTAGTTGCTTCCATTTAGAACAGCCTCAACCTTTACAGGATCTACTGAAATCCCGTCCCTTGACACTATATCTCCAAGGAATCTTACCTCCTTTTTCCAGAAATGGCATTTTGAGAATTTAGCTTTAAGCACATTATTTCTCAATATCTCCAACATAATTTCTAGATGCCTTTCGTGCTCTTCTTCTGTCTTAGAATAGATAAGGATATCATCGATAAAGACTAACACGAATTTATTGAGTACTTCTCCAAATACTCTATTCATAAGGTCCACGAAATAAGCGGGTGCATTTGTTAGCCAAAATGGCATAACCAACCATTCGAAGAAAGTGTTCGGACCTTTAAATGCAGTTAGATGGATGCATTCTTCTGCGATTCTCAGCTAATGGAATCTTGTAGCTAGATCCATTTTTTAAAATACCCGAGCACCATGTAACTTATCAAACAAGTATCTATTTGAGGTAGAGGATACTTGTTCTTAATCGTTTGTTTATTTGAATCTCAGTAATCTACGCACAACCTTAGAGACCCATCCGACTCGGCAATAAAAACTACTGCCAATCCCCAACTTGAACGACTCGGCCTTAACAACCCTTTCTTTAATAGCTCTTGAGTTTGGTTATTTTACTCCTCCTTCTACTTGGGACCCATCCTTCGATCATGTTGTTTAATTGGCCTTGCACCAGAAATCAAATCAATATGAAATTCGATTTCCCAATGTGGGGGTAAACTTTTTACTTCTTCAAAGATGTCTGGGAATTCTTTGACAACGTGTATAGTTCCTAATCCTTCCTAGGATGAGTCTAATGCATATAGGAAACTTCTCCTCCTTAAACTAGGATCTTCATAAGATATTTCTATAAACTACTCGAAACTGGTCCATAAGGTTATCGTCCTACTAACGCAATGGAGAATAGCTTTATAGATAGTCAACCAATCCATACCAAGCAAAATTTCAAATCCAATAAAATCTAAACAAATAGGTCGAAAGGAAATTTAAGGGAAGAGTGGGAAATTTGGACATTTTCAAAATTCATACAAAGGTTAGTAGTACCAGCTATAAGATTTGTCACGCAAATAGGGGTATCCGCTAACTTAGGTTCAAGTTTTAATTCTTCTACTGTTTCCTTAGTAATAAAACTATGAGAAGCTCCTGTATCAAACAATACTCCAAATAAAACATCTTCGATAAAATATTCGCACTCTTAAAGATTAAACTCATTCTAGGGTATTACTAACCCTATCTCTAATGAGTTATACCCCACCAAAGCCAAGGTTCTTGCTTAACCTTTAGCTCTGATGCCAAATGTGAAGACCCGTCTCCTCGACTTTCAAAAATCGACACTAATACATACACGGTATTCACGTGCCGTAAATCCAGGTGTCGGGGATGCAGATTTTCAGGGGTAAAGTAAAGTAAAAGACAGAAACACAAATTCTCACATTACATTAAAATAGTTAGATAGTACATACAACCACCCTCACTAGAGTACATTAGAGTTTTTGTATGAACTAACCCAACCAGGAACAGTTATAACTGCCTACTCCTACACTTGCCGGTATTAACTAACTTAGACACATTGGAAAAGTAAATAAATGGATAGATAGACATCCACGTCGGGTGCTCCAAATCCATTATCCAAAAACCTCTTCCAGCATGCTCTTCCCCAAAATACTCCAAACAGAATCTTGACTACTTGGCTGCCCGCAAAAAATAAGGCACCTAGAGTTTAAAGGGAAAATAAAATAAACTCCGGGTCAGTCATGAGACTGGTGTGAGAACTCAAAATACATTGTTTGAAATCAAAAAGGTATCTCATAAGACCATGCCGCAAGTAAACACAAAGCGGGTTTTTACCTTATCATAACTAAAACATTCTTACATAAAAATACTTGATATTATTTTTAATGACATATCTTTGAAAACATTTGCAAGTAAACTTATCAATCTTAGCCGAAATTGTTACCATTATTAAATTCCAGCATACTAAGCTTTACAAACAAAATGGCAGGCGCTTATTGGAGAATAGATTTCCATACAAATGACCAGGTGAAGGGACTACCTTCTAACAGTACATCTCTATAGGAATGTATCAAGGTCAGCAAAACATCTGCACCTCTACCAAAACAAGATCGGCCTACCTTTCTCACTAGATAGTACTGAATATGTCATCACCCAGGTCATTAGCGACCTATCCGAGATGTCTCTTAGCACACACCACAATAATTTAAACCCGAATGTCATAGTGGGTAGAAATATATCTAGAAGGGGATGATCATACCCTAATGGTTGCGAACCACATAGCCTTGCCGCATCTACCTTATTTCGGCCATTTTTGGGTGTAAGGCTTAATGTAACAATTACCTTTCACATAGCACATCATCTTTCTTTAAATGCCACACTGCCATTCCATGGTCACACGATTGATCTCTACAAATGTATAACTCCTGAGCTCATACGTCTCGGGAAAGGGTGTTAAGCTAAGAGAAGTTGCCTTCTACGCCACCAAGTAGATAATACGTTCATAGAGATCACTTATGTAACTAGAAATGCAATGACAGACATTCGTCCATACGAGTTCATTTTGGGACTAAACGATGCCGAAGGCACTCTCCTACCACATCCTGTCGGGAATTTACCCTAGGATTAGTAGCGAGAAATCCTTGCATCGAAGATCTTAAATGAAGAACTACTGCCACATAATATGATAAGGGAAATTTCCCCCAAGGGTCGGTGAGAAGTAGCCCTACATTCCATCTTCCACAATTATCTTCATGTATTCACTTCGAATATGTAAATTGGTTCGAAGTGGTCTTCGGACATGAATTATCCAAATCCGACCCCGGTTCAAACTTCACCAAAATGCTTTTCAATGTTTATAAAACATTTCAAACTCGTTTTAAACCATTTTTAAGGTGGTTTAACATTCCATGCACACCATTTCATTAATTCAAGGACAGTGATTTCCTTTACACTTATCGACGTGTATTTTCGTAACTTGCATATATAATATATATATATATATATATATTCAATATTCATATGAAAACATCCCAACTTGATGATCAAAGCATATTAAACATCCATTTGCAAACATCATATCATCATCCAATATATAATATAATAGTTTAGTAGTTCTCACCTTGACTTTTAAACGATTAATTAAAAATTCATTATAGCTCTGCTACTCGATTTCCGAAGCTCACTATTCTTCAGATTTTAGCTCCTAGTTGCCTAGACGAAGACTTGAGAAGGCTTGGGGCGCATGGCCTAGGTTGGAGCAAGGGGTGCTCGGTCTAATGATGAAGTGGGGTGGAGGTTGTGAAGAACAAGGAGAAAAGGTAGAGTTTTGGGATTGTTTTGAGGTGTTTAAGTATATATAACTATATATTATAATTTAAATTATTTTTGAAATAAACTTTGACATTATTTCTCTTAGGGTAGAAGTCATTAAAGTGGAAGACAAAGCTTAGGAATATGAAGAAGAAGATGAATGAAAATAAAGAGAAGAGGGTAGGGTTTTTATAGGAAAAGAAGAGAGTAAAAATATCTATGCACACATCACCTTTTGCATCACCATCATATGCACCTTCATGATCACCACCTCCCCCATTATGCACGGCAAAGGCCTCCCCCCATACGCTCATCACTTCCATCGTCTCATGTATGCATATGTTGACTTATGTATGCTTAAGGAGTAAGAAAGCTTAAAATATCTTATATATTTTATATTATATTTTTATACTTAATTATATTTATATATGTATGTTTATGTGCATGTTCTCATGCATGCACATGTACATGTGTATGTGTATGTTATAGATTCCTACAACGTTGCACGACTTCCACACATTGTATCGTTACAAATACTGATTCAGATTTTCGGTCATATTTTCTCTTTCCAATTAATATGCATATATTTGTAAATGAATTTTCTTATAATTCTAAACTAATAAAAATGATCATATTTTATTTATAAAACCATATAAATTAATAAAAACAATTATTTACAAAATTTGTTGTTATATCGATAAAGAGAAATGATCATTTATTTAAAGTGATATATCTATGGGTCGTTACAAAGTACCTAGTCGAAAGGTTGGTGTCGAAAGTGGAGAAATAAGAAAAACATTGTAAAACTGATTTTTAACTTTAAAAGTAATTCATTTTCAACTAACCTGCTTTGTTTGTTAACATATGATCGGTTGCTAGTTTCTTTTCTAAATCCTTTTCTAAAAGTGCTACCGAAATTTCAGAAGTAAATAATTTAAAATGTTTACAAAATGCCCCTTCTCCTTTTATAAATATATAAAACATTTAAGTCACATACCTTAAATAATTTTATATACTTATTAAAACACTTAGGAAAATTCTACAAAAATTCCCATAAATCGCTTTTAATATGTTTTCTAACATATTTTAATTTCTGACCCAAATACAATATAAATTAGCCGTATTTAATTTTAAACCCAATTAACCATTTCCTTCACTGGAAAATTAATAATAAATCCACATTAATTCATAAAATTAAGAAATTTGAAACCATACCTAAAATATCATTTCTGACCTTATATAAAAATCGCAAGGCATTTGGATGTAATCTAATAGGGTTTTCACATTAAAAATTATCATAAAATCCATATGAAATATCATAAATCATCAACAAACATATATATATATATATATATATATATATATATATCCGTTTTAACAATCAATAACATGGCAGAACATTTGCAAGGTAATTCGGAATTCCATCTAAAACCAAAAATAATGAAAACATGAGATGTAACCTATTATTCACCTTTTGCTTTGTTGTTAAGGAGTTGAGATTTGAGAATGGATTTGATTAATCTTCCTCTTGATCTTTAGCTTTTCTTCTTGTAGCTTTGTCTAATGGTAACCGGCCTCTAATATTTTATTTTTGTTTTGAACATGAAAATGAATGTGAGTGAGGATTTATAGTATTAGGGTATGACTTATTCCTACTTTGCCCCTTATCTATTTCATTTTAGTTTCCCTTTAGTTCATTTGTTTCCTTAGGCACGGCTACCCCTTAGATATACAAACTCAATCCCTTAACCATTTCATTATTTCATTTCATTTAACTAATTAAATGTCCTGGATAATGTTAACCAAAATTAGGGTCTTTACATCCTATTTATAGTAATATCAAAATATGCTAATGGGCCTACTTATGGGCTTAATTAATTACACGCTAATTCTGGCCAGCAACTGTCTAAACTAAAAACTGGCATAACTTTCTAACCGTAAGTCGTTTTTCTATTATGACCACTCTATGGAATGGAAAACCATCATCCTGATGTAATGAAATTTTTTTGAGGCCCTATTTCAACTCCTATCAAAATTTATAGCCAAAAAAAGATTTCCAGGGTTAAAATGGTCGCTTAGAAATTTGGAAAAAATCATAGGTGTGTAAAATGTCCCTAAGAGTCATATCCAAAAATTATACAATCATACTACTATATACGAATAAATTAAAAATATTTTACGATCATTCGATAAGTCAAATACAGGTCGTTACAGGAGGACCTCTATAGTGGATAAAAGTTGGGCTGAGATTGATGGGTATATATGCCAAGTCCCTGAGGTATGGAGAAGAATTTTTATATGCCATAGGTGAGGAGCATAAGGTTAAAACCCCTCGTCGATAGTAGGATGAGATAATTTTCAATGATAGCAATTTGCATAGGAAGCAATATCTACGTATCGACCTCAAGGTGATCTCAACAATGCTTGGCCTAGTAGAGGTACATCTTACTTTATTTGACATTGGAAGTTCAGTTAACATCCTATTCAAGGATGCATTTGATCAGATGGGACTATCCATGAAAGATGTCATGTCGTGCAACAAACAGCTATAAAGCTTTACTATAGATGGTAAAATGCCCTTAGGGAATTTAGATTTGTTTTTCAAGCTAGAAAACCATCCCCGATCAACCATATGGAAGTAAACTTCTATTTTGTGGATGGACTCTCAATGTACAATGCCTTCGTGGGACAGCCTACCTTATCAGACTTTCATGTAGTTGTAGCCCTATGGTATTTGACAATGAAATTCCTCACTACTTGTGAAGTAGGGGTAATAGAGGGAGACCAAGATATTGATGGGGAGTGTTACGTAGCAGAGCTTTATGAGACTAAACGTCAAGAGAAAAGGAAGATCATAAAGGTCCCCTTCTGCCTAAAAAATTGACTGCATAGCAACTAAAGGAGGCCCTCCACTCGAGTTTACAAGTGATCCTTTTAATAAACTTTACCCGAAAGATGGAGAGGAAGGGTCCACAACGGAGCCTGAAAAATTGGTAGAGTTTGTGGAAGTGGATAGTAACGACCCAACGAAGTTAATGAAGATCGGATCTTGACTGGAGTGGGATCTAAAGATACTATTGATAAAGTACTTACGAGATAATCAGAATGTATTTTCTTGGTCTCTTGCAATGTGTGGAATATCCTCTACTACTGCATGTCATGCCTTGAACATTGACCCAAGGAAACCCTTGCTGAAACAAAAGAAAAGGAGTATGGACCCTGAACAGTTGGCGACCCTAATGAGGAGGTTGAAAGATTACTGGAAAATGGGTTCATTAGGGAATCTCGCTACCCAAAATGGATAGTTAGTGAAAAAGCTGAATGGGAAGTGGCAAACATGTATCGACTTTTCCAATCTGAACGATGCATGCCTTAAAGATTGTTTCCTGCTTCCAAGGATCGATTAGCCGGTAAATGGGACTGCGGGGCATAAACTCTTATCCTTTATGGATGCATACTCTAGGTACTTCAAATTGCTATGTACGTCCTAGATTAAAAGCACACTAGCTTTATTATAGACTTGGGAGTTTATTATTATAAAGCAATGTCGGTTGGACTCAAAAATGCGGGAGCAGCATACCAACGCTTGGCCAGTAAGATATTTGCTAATCAGATTGGAAAGACTATGGAAGTGTACGTCGATGATATGTTGGTAAAGTCTAAGAAAGATGAAGACCATATTACTCACCTGGCTGAGATATTCCAAATTTTTACGAGAGTTCAGAATGTGGCTAAACCTGCCAAAATATTCCTTCGGAGTCTCCTTGGGGAAATTTCTAGGTTTTGTTATGCATTCCAGGGGAATCAAAGCTAACCAAGAGCAATTCCATGCTTTAAAGGGCATCAAGTTCCCAAAAACATTAAAGGGGATATAGAGTTTAAATGGTAAAGTGGCATCATCGAGCAAATTCATCTCTAGGGCGACTAACAAGTGCGTCCCATTCTTCGAAGCATTAAAAAAGGAGAAAGCCAAATTTACCTAGATGGATGAATGCTTGGTCGTGTTTCTTAACCTATTGTAACACCTATAGAGGCAGTGAATTCTTTCTATGCCAAGGGAAAGGGAAGATCTGTACCTATATTTAGCAGTGTCAACCCATGCCCTTATTGTAGCATTGGTTTGGAAGGAAGACCGGGTGCAACAACCAGTGTATTATGTGAGCAAGCATTTCACTGGACCGAAGTCTGGAATTCTAAACTAGAAAAGTTGGCTTACTATCTCTTAATACCATTCCGTAAGCTAAGGCATTATTTCTGGTCCCATCCAATTCGAGTTCTGATAGATCAATGTTGACGGAAGTCCTACATCGGCCTAATACCTCGGGAAGGTTAACTAAGTGGAGTATTAAGCTGAGCTTGTACGAAATTACATACCATCCCAGGACGTCAACCAAAGGACCTATCACGGTGGACTTTATTGCGGAGTTCACTATTAAGGACGATAAAGTCCAACCTCGGGAGGAGGAGGCTATTAAATCGCAAATGTATATGGATGAAGCATCAAATGTGCATGACTCTGGCGCTAGAGTAGTGTTGATAACACCCAAGGAGCGGAAGCTGAGCTATGCAATGCGGTTGGGATTTAAGGCAACAAATAATAAGGCCAAATATGAGGCACTGATAGCTGATTGGAGATAGCTGATTGGAGATAGCTAAAGAATTGGGGATAAGGTCATTGTGCGTGCACAATTACTTTCAATTGATCATAAACCAGGTGCCTGGGGAGTTCCAGGCTAAAGGAGAATGCTTGTCATCCAATCTAAAGAAGGCGAAAGCCTTGCTTAACGAGGTGGAGCACTATGTAATCAGACACATTCCAATGGAAGAGAATCAAGTTCGGATGAGTTGGCGAAATTGGTGAGTTCAAGAGATGAACTGCTACTAGTCTCAATACCGGTGATGGCTCTATCGATCCCTATCTTTAAGAAGGTGAATGTAGTTGCGACTACTGATAGGGAGGAAACTTGGATGACCCCGATCATAAAGTATTTAAGCAAGGAGGTCTTCCTGGGTAATAGGAACGAAGCCAAGAAGGTCTTATAAAAGGCACCTGTTCAGGATGGTATATTGTACCGAAAGGGATTCTCTAATCCACTATTAAGGTGCATAGCCGAAAGTGAAACCCGTAAGGTGTTGGATTAATATACACCAGGGCAGTTGTGGAGACCACACTGGGGGAGCATGCTCTAGTGAAGAATGTGCTGTAGTATGGATACTAATGGCCGACATTAAATCATGACACAATGGAATATGCAAAGAGACGTGACAGGTTCTAAAGGTTCGCAAAAATCCTGAGGTTGCCTCGAACTGAGCTGGCACACATAGTTTGCCCTTGCCTTTTGTAGTTTGGGGGATAGATCAAATCAACATACTTCACATGACCAAGGGTAGAGCTAAGTATACCATAGTAGTGGTTGATTACTTTACTAAGTGGGTCAAAGCAGAACCCTATACTAAAGTGTCTTCGGCTATGGTTATAAACTTTTTGGTTAGGAGTGTAATACGCAGTATGGAGTCCCACTTTAGATCATTTCAAACAATGGATTACAAGTTGATAGCGAGGAGTTTACTGATTTCTGCTAACAGCATAGGATAAAAAAGAGTTCTTCAACGGTGGCATACCTGCAAGCTAATAGACAGATGGAAGCAGTCAACAAGGTTCTTAAGACTCTCATAAAGAAGTAGTTGGAAAAGGAGAAAGGAGCATGGCAGACGAACCCCCTCTTGCACTATGGGCGTATCGCACTTTCTCTAAGACGGTGACATGACATACCCATTTTCCTTGGCCTATGGGTCAGATGCCATGCTACCCATGGAAACCGAAGTATCATTCCACATGAGGATTCATTATGACTTGGATGAAACAAGGAACTATTGAATATTACTCTATATTTTATTGATGAGAAGCACGACGAAGCTGCATATTGGTTGTAGAACATAAGCGAAGGAAAGCTATGCAGTATGACTCCAAGGTCAAACACTGCCCTCTCAAGGAAGGGGACTTAGTTCTGAAGCGAATATTCCCTAGACCGTGGGCACTCGACCTAATCTGGGAAGGACCAGCCGTCATTCGTAAAAATATGAACAATGGAGCTTACATCCTCAGCACAATGGATAGGGCTGTGTTCAGAAAAGCTTAGAATATACAAAACCTTCGTCGTTGTTTTACTTAATCCTTATTTCCTTTCTTGTTGTTTATTCAGGTACTACTATTTTATAATTAAGTCAATTACCAAGTGATTATTAATAAAATGTATGTTCCTTTGTATCAGATGTTTTTTATTACACATGGACTATTATGAACACCTAAGTTAAGGAATAGGACGTAGTCTTCGCTTCGACTTATTCTGCGCCTGTCGATAAATGATACGGATGGGGTCAAGCGACCAAGCTCGCCATGTTTACATTCATACAAACTAAGTACTATAAAAGCCTTTCGATCTGGATTTTCTATTACTTAGGGGCAGGCTATGCCATAATGACATTGGGCTTCTCCTCAGTAAAAACTCTAGCCGGCAATGGCGAATCCGACTTGCCCATGGTCAGGACAAAACCACTGACTGGGTAGTTCTGCATTAACGATCAGCCCTATAACCCTGGTCGGCAATAGTGAAGCAGACTTACCCATGGTTAGGACATGACTACTGACTGGGTAGTTCACCATTGACGATCGGCCCTGAAACCCTTGCCGATAATAGTGAACTAGACTTACCTATGGTCGGGACATTACCACCGACTGGGTAGTTTTCCATTTAAGATTTTGCCTTAAAATCCTGGTCGGCATTGAGGAACTGGGCTTTCCCTTAGTCCGGACATGACCACTAATTGGTAGTTCGTCATTGATGATCGATCCAAAAACGCTAGATGGTAGTGAAGAACTGAACTTACCTGTGGTAAGGGCATAACCACCGACTAGGAAGTTCAACATTGGCGATTGGCCTTAAAATATCAGGTGGTAACTACAAGCTCATCATTCTTAAGAGAATTTTTTGAAAACACACACAAAATGAACACATATGAACAAATAAACAAGAATAATAGAAAACATATATGAAGGATCATGACATCTAGGTATCATCAAATAACCAAATATCAAATGCAAAGTTATGACCATAAAAAACAATATGCACACACCCTTACAAAGATCATTAAAATTAGATGTGTGCAGTCATAATGTTTAGTACATAAAAATAAGAGATATATAATTTCTGACAGAGAGAGAAAAACCATTACCTAGGCTTAAATGAGTGACTCTTCTCGGATTGCTTGGGTCAAGTATGCTTCTGTCCTTTCTTGTCCTCTACAGCCATAGATAGAGAAACTGCATTGAATTTAGTCTGGTTCTTCTTCACTGCCTTGAGCTCCTCCACGTCTCCATCTTGACCCTATCCATCTTTGTTGGAAAATGGGCCAGTATGCTTGCCTTGATAGCTTCATCTCTGTCAAAATCCTCATTCCCCTCATTATATCCTATGATCCGAATATCAGTATCATCCTTACGGGAGGCGATCATTTCATTATGGTTTTCTTCTACTGAGAAGTCTGATGGACCTGGGGCACGGGGCACAACAACATAGCTTTAAAGGGCACTATAGCTCCAGGAGGATCCATCATGACTGTATCAGCTACATAAAAAATAAGGGGGACTATCAGGTATAGACTTGCCCAAATGGGCTCAAATGTACTGAATAGTGGCTCATGGGCTATATAGATGAATCCTACCTCTTTAGGAAGAAGATGGAGCATCACCTAGGGTCTAGCTTTGGATGATCATATTCGTGGTGACATGATAAAATATTAGTAGAATACTGTGCAGTTAAAGACTTAATGGTTCTATGGTAGGGAGTTGCAAAAAGTTATAGCGAGGGTATTGTGGAAAATAGCGAAGATGCAAAAAGCTTCATTAGATACAAAACCTAATATTTAAAATTAATATATTCTCACTCACGCATCATTTGTGTAGGAAAAAGAAATATTGTTTAATTTGATATAACAAAACTGAAGAATATCATTATTTATACAGTCCAAATTTGGTGACAACAAAAGATTTCTAAGTTATATTAAGCACTTATGCCTTAAATTAGGTCTTTACCCTAACATTGTTGATTTGGTTTAAAAGAGAACAAGTCGTCTCAACCTTTTTATATTAATATTGTTAAAGTGGGTGCTAAAAAGCCTTGATTTAACGGGTGTAATGGAAAATAGCAGGGCTTAAAGTAGATCTACTGTTTAATAGAGCTAAATTAAAAAAGCGTAGCGATCTAAGAGCGCTATGCGCAATAGCAGGGATTTTGCAGGGCTTTAACTGCATGGGTGGAATGTCATGCATTGGGGCATAGATAATCGTTTTCGAAGCCTAACCTTGAGTAATAGCCCTTGAAATGGAACTGCCGTTCTTCTTCTCCTCCTTATTCTCTTGTTCCTTCTAGGCTCTCTCATTAGTAGCCAACTTTATATAGTCTAGACGTATGGCTTCTTTTTTCATTATAGAGAAGTGGGCCTTTATAGCATTGAGACTAAAGGGTTACCCTCCTTACTCACTAGCTTCCTTGGCTTCCCTTACCAAAATTCGATGAATAGAAGCCATTATCTCTTGGTAATCATCCATCCTTTTCAAATTTCCCTCCATGTACATCTGGAAGTAGATCTTGTCTAGGTGCTCTTCGATCTGATCCAGTTGGCTATTTATTTCATCATTCACAGCCTGGACTTTATCGATAACTTTTGTCTCGGCCTCTTTTTTGGCATTCATGGTCTTGAGTCTCGCTTTGAGGAGGGTTTCTCACTCTTTCATTCCTTGGCCATCTTCAGTAATTCTAGATATCTGGTCTTGGCTCTAGCAGCTGTTACCTGGATTTCATCCAGCCTCTTCGTATACTTGGCCTAAAAATTCTTGTAATCCTCAAACAATTTCACAGCTTTAGAAATATACTTGTCCCTTAGTGCTTTGAGATCAATGTAATGGTCCTTCTTTAGCTTTTTCACTTCAATGTGATGAGCACTTTTAAGCATTTTGATCTCTTTAGCTTGAGATCTCTCCAACACGTCCACAACCTCTCGATGCGCCATATCCTTATCATGCAATTCTTTTTTAAGGTTAAAGATCTTCACATTCTTCTCAATATTCTGTCGAGCGACCTCCACTCCAACAGTTATCACTTTAGCATGAAACCTGGATGGCTCCCTTACACTTCTAAGTCCGTCCCTTAGAAGACCAAGCAAGTTATCGAAGGAGGGAGCACCAGCAAACAATCGGGCTAGAGGATCCTTGGGATGATAGAGTTGCTAGAATTTGTTGTCCTTAACAGTTTAGACACCCCCTTATTTGTCTGTTCTCTCGTGTTGATTGGATGTTTCCAACTCCAAGGATAAAAGGTGATGCCTTGGGAGAATTGGATGGAGAGGAAGGTATCCTTGACCCTAACTTTTCGGGAGAGCAAGACATCTTCTGGGAATCACAATGTTGATCCAAACATCTTTCTCCTCAATTGGACAATAGGATACCATCCCCCATCTTAACTTCTGTTGTTGGCTTCTTGACATTTTTGCTTGGGCCGAATGATGAGGCTGCATTTTTAACATCCGTCGAAGGGATATCCAACTTCAGTTACTTGAATTTAGATCAAAGCTTACTTCTCCTTGAACCTATTCTCCATATAAAGAATACAAGGATGTAGAGTTAAAACAATACTGCAGGCTATAACTAAGAAAATTCAGCAATGAAACGTAGGAAAAGTGGGTGTGTGTGAAAAGTGCACAGCGTTTAAATGAACCCTTAAGGTTCTCATGCATTTTCAATTGTTGCTAGACCTCCGCTATTGAGGCAGAGTCCCCATAAGAAATCCCAAACTCAAAGTCTTGTAAATAGTTAGAAACAATAATTTCGCTTATGACAAACTCCTCGTGATCCTCTGGCTCAAACGTTTTGTGTAAAGCCTCCTCAACTTCAAGATTGGATAGAGCACCGAGGCCAATTTTCCCAGTAGAACGAGCCTCACATTAGTCAGAGGTGGTGGCGTCGCTTTCATGAGAAGGCGGGCTCTTCCCCTTAGGAGTCTTATTATCAATTTCGTCATCTTCCCAATCTCTTAGAGATTTCAACCGGCCACTCATACCGGGCTGTATCCGAAAAGAATCCAACTTCGACTCCTGTGACAACGATGTGCATTACTAGGTTAATAGGTAGCGTCGGCGCCAAATTAACACTAGGAATGGAAGGTTGAGAAGTCTTTCCTTCGCTTGTCTTGCCTATCTTAGAAGTTTCCCCTTTCCCATTTTTTGTAGTTTCCATGCCGAGGGAACTCTAGCTTTCCCAATAAAATGCCCTTCAGCCAGCAGCCCGAGTTGCTTAAGCTTATTATCAGTTACCAAGCAAGGAACTCTCTTATCTCTATCAAAATTCTCTTTAATTTTCCATCATTTCTTCCAAGTCATTACCCGTAGCATCCAAACCTCAGGAAATGACCAAAAAAGGGTTAGTGGTCAAAGCAAAGCTTTTCCAAGTGAGAAGGAACTCAAACAACGGATAAGATGACTTACACCTTGAGTTTCATTATTGGAAGGATGAAGAAGTATCATGAATAAAGAAGTACCCCTTTTGAACATGTTGTACTTTGAATATAGATCTTCCATGGGTTTAAACCTACTACCAGCCTCAAGATGAAGAAAAGGGAGCTCTCCGCCTTGCTTTTGATAGCATATAAGATCTTAATTTGCCTATGTGTGGAAGGAACCTGGAACTCCCTCATAAAGATGACACAACGGCTAGTTAGAATAGCATAAGCATTTAGATGAAGATGGAATAGGGCAGTCTTTAAATATACCAAAAACCCCATGATCCATTGATAAAGGGGAGGTGGAGTTCCCGCTATATAATAATACCTAGAATAAGCCATATATCTCTCTAGAGGAGCGTGAGCTCGTTGATCTAAGGTCAGTAGGAGTATATCCCCCATCGACAATCTGTGAGTAGCAGCTATAGTGTCCAACTGTAGGGAATCAAAGTAAGCTAATGAGTTGATAGAGTCCACCAGCATTTCTGAAGGACTATACCCATGAACGAAGGAGAAAACAAAATTGGGCCAACTAATGCTCTGTACTGATGGTGTAGGCTTGGTAGGAGCAGATGAAGAAAGATCATGAGCTCCAGTAGAGCTCGATGAGCGAGTATTGCGGCGACCCAACATGATTATCTAGTATATGAACCTGTCTCATATATTGCCACTGAATATATGTATGCATGTGTGTAATAACATATGAAATGGAGTGTTAAACGACATATGAGTCTATAGTAAAAGAAAACCACTCTAGAATCCCTACATGTTTCGGTTCGATAGTCAACTTGTTAGCAACCTTCAACCCTAGACTAGAAATATCACTTGTAGAATCAAATAGCCTGACCCCTTAGGGATCCCAATTATAGGAATAAGAATATATGGCTAAGGGCATTAACCTAAAGACCATAATTCCCTTTGTTTTGGTAATTTTAAAACATAAACCATGCAATTGGATCCATCGTGACATGTTACAAAAAACTGCATCTATATTCTAAGGCACTATAAGAGTAAGTATCAATCAAAGGGTTTAACAAGCATGGTCTGACATGGATCCACACATGCCCAATCAGCTCTATCTGGCAAGTAAAACTATTGCTAAGCGCAGACTAGTATTTGGAAGCTTAAGGGATCCCTAAGTACTCGTTGTGTAATAGACCAAGGCAAACTTGGATATTAAGCATATGATAGTTGTTCAGCTGCCGCCTAAGCAACCCCTTTTTTTCATATGCTGCCGAACACAAAACAATAGGGAACAGGGGAAATTGATAATGGAATTAATGATTTAAACATTAAATTAGCTAAGAAGATTCATACGTATGTAGATTGCAAAAAATTAGTGGAAAATCGAAGTTTTTATGTGTTTGGGAACAATTCTGGACCGTTGGCACGCTTGAGAGACGAACAGGTGCAAAAGCTAGAAGCTATAGGAAAATGAAGAATGTGCTCGGCCATAAAAGTGCATCATCATATATATAGGCATCTTGCACTGTGCACTGCCGGACATATAAGACCAGACAAACATTCTACTCGGTAAGCCTTCATCAGATAGGAATATGTCGGACCAAGCTAAGAGTATGACTAGGGAGTCGATATGCAATAATTTCGGATTAGGAGCAATGAAGTGAAAAAATCATAAAATGATAATTGGATGTGACTGAAAATCAAGACAACGGAAGTGACCATGAAAATAAAAAGTAAGCTACAAGGACCATATCAAGCCCTTTTAAGGAATACGAACAAAGCACACTCTGTATTCTATGAAGTATGCTTTGGGAGGCAAGTGTCCAAATTTGTTAAGCAATATCTAGTGTCCAAATTTAGATTGGAGTCTTAAGAAACATCTGGCGTCCAAATTTGTTAAACAAAGAAGTTGGAAACACCTTGATTGTAAAAGTGGGAGAAAGCAGGAAAAAGGAGGCCTCTACTCATCTATCTGATGGTTAGACTACCGGATTGAAATTCCTGTCCAGTGGTCCTATTGCCAAACAGAAATTCATGTTTGATGGTAGAGGAATTGGACATGATTTCTTGTTTGGCAGTAAAACTATCAGACAAGAATATTGCATTGGCACTTGTGGTGTTGCCGAACCAAGGGTTGACATCTAAATGAAGTCGTGGTTGCAGTTGGGCTAATCCACAGAACCAGCCATTTTCCACTAACTAAATGGAATATTTAAGGGAAGAGCATCTTGTATATATGGAAAGACTGGATCAAATGTGCTATAGATGGAAATAAACAAACCAAGCAGAGTAAATAAGGAAACTTCCTATTTTATCAGCATGACCTTCCTATATCTTCACTTCTATAAATATCCAAGCTTCCAACAACAATAGGGACAACTTTGGGAACTGCCAGTTATTACCGAATATGGTATATCGAATAATCTACTGGAAGCTATATTTTATTCAAAATCATTGTATTTTCCATTCAAATAATTGTAAAACTTATCTATAAGGAAGCAAATGGAAATGAATAGCAGATGTAGGTATGTTCTGGCCGAACCACTATAAAATCTATTTGTTTTTTACTTTACCAACGTCTTATATCTATGTTACTAGGTAGATTTGCTACACATTCAGTATACGCAGCTCCACATCAAATCGGTTGGAAGTGTTTGTCCATTTTTTATGCAAACAATCCCCATATATATGTGCATGTATTTACGCCGCAGTGACACATTTGACCCTTTATATGCATATTTGTTAACCATGGTTTCATTCAAATATTATGTATACATATATATGTGAAATAATAATTATAGTTAATTTTTTTTAAATAGATATTTTTATGAATACAAAATGGTTTGAATTAGAATCTAAAATAACTTATGTTAATTTAAAATTCAAATCAGATCTAAATCTACGTAAACATCCTTTTAAATTTTGAATTAAATTACAAATAACACACATGTAAATAATTTTAATTTTTTTTAGTTTTGAACTGTATAAACACCTGTTTTATTATAATTAAAAATTTAAATTATTAATTGCTATGTAAAAAATAAAAAAATTCCAACTAAATAAAAAATATTGTTTTAAACATATAGTAATATATATAACAATATAGAATACGTATATGTATGTCACATAATATGGGAATTATATATATGTATATAATTATTTTAAAAAAAACCTAAAATCTGTAGGAATTTGGAATTTTTTTAATCAAACCTCAATATACATATGTATATGTATATATGTATGTATGTATGTATGTAATAATTTAAAATAAATGTATATATTATTAAGTATAATATGGAAATAAAAAAATTAAATCTAAAACTTATGTATGCTTATAAATTAGTTTTAGAATAATTTAATGCATAGAATATAAAATATTATATATATAATTACATTTAGTATATTATAAAAATGTTAAAAATATACTAATATCATTTTAAATTTTCATAAAATACTTTATAAATATGTTAAGCTTGGTTCAAAATAATACATAAATTGTAATAATATTTGAAGTACTTTTTTTTACAATTTTGATGTATATTTAAACATGTGATTTGACAATAAATAAATATACAAATTCGTTATATCAACAGGGATCTATACAACATGAATGAAATAAACAATATATAAAATTATAAAATGCACCTTGAATGATATGAATAAACTTTGAGTTAGCAATGAAACAACTCTAAGAATTTGTAGAAGACTACGAAGCAAACACCACCTTTTGTTTTAATTTTTTTGATTTATTTTCTTTTGGATTTTTGGCCTAGAACTTGATACTTACAATAGAGATAGAGTAAGGATGGGGCAAAAGAATAGGGCAAATGAATGAGAGATGTATGGCATATTGCAAAAAGGGAAGAGGTAAAAGTGGATCTAATACCTCCTACATCTATCATTCTTCTCTAACCAATTCAAATTATATTTAAATCACTTAAAACCCTTTCACTATACATATATTATCTGGCTTCTTAACCAAGTAGACTTTCAAATGAATCTGAACGTCAGGATGAAGATGAAACGATAAACGGACTTAGGAACATGCTTGGAAGGACAATAGGAAGGGACTCAAGAATTTGGATCATGATTGAAGCTAAGGAAGCAACTCGGTACCAAACTGATATGCTCAGTACCAACTATTATTTTTGCCCTTTGTGGTCCCCTAGCTATGGTTCATGGATAGGTGGCTTGTGTGATTGTCTTGAGTTGCATCTCATAAAAAACAGACGAACATCTTCGAGGAAGTTCTGAAGGAAAGCAGACAAGTACAAGTAATATCAATACCTCTCGAAAAGAACACGATCTCTAAGGAAAAGTACTCAAAAGTACAATAGAATAATGATAGAAGACCAAAGGAGTGAAGAAGGAGTGGCTACCCCTTCAAAAATCAGGTCGATATCGACCACTTCTGGTCGGTACAGAGTTGATTTTATAGCCTTGGGGACATCGTCTTCCCCTCTTGCATTCTCGAATATGGATCTGGACCTAGTATTTCATAGATTCATGACTCCGCTAAACGGTTTCTATATAAATATAACACCTATGGCATTTGGAAGATGACTTCTTAGGCACTTTACTTTCTTTATCTTCAATTTCCCCTCACTATAGTCACCAAGGAAGCTACTCTTCGTTGTTCTAGGCTTTAGATCTGCCAAACTGTAACATCCTGTATCTGGAGGTCAAAAGTTAAGTGCTACAGATGCTGTAGTCATCCATAGTATTAACTTCTGGTAACAAAATGCGGTAATGATAATGGTATCCATAATATCAAAAGCACTTGAATATGAACAAAATCACTTGAATATGAACAAAATCACAGATTTCCAAAAACATCATTTTGCTGATTACATTTCAAAACAAATTCATATCCAAGTTACATAATCCGATATCGTTTCCCTGGTAAAGATTAATTATAATCATTACAAAAATACGCCAAGAGTGACATATGACAATGCACTATTGGTTGATCAAAGCAATATAGTCATATCTAACTTAATACATAGCGGAAATAAACAAAACAATCTGTAACTCCTAATTAGTTATCCGTCAACCACCTGCTCATCTTTGGAAGCTTTATTCGCCAAAATTTCTAAACCTAAAAACCTTAACCCTCAACCTACTCAAATCAATTTTGAGCACCCGAGAGTCTAAGGGGAAACAAAAACTTCGAGTTAGACATAAAGCCTGGTGTGAATAATTTTGTTACATCCCGGTTTATTGATATAAAGTGAGACCACGCCGCTTAGCGGAATGGGTTTCCCCTCACTAATGTCCTCTTTAAAACATATATTTTGCAAATCCTTCCTACAACCAAACTGGCTAATCAAATTGATTATATTAAAATAGTAATATCCTTTATGCTAATAAATGGACTATCCGTCCATAAAATAGGTAATAAGTCGACTATCTGTCCACAACATAATAGCAAGGTCCGTTATGCTAACAAATGGAGTATCTGTCCATAAAACTGGGCTGACTGCCCACAAACTAGACTAACTGTCCAGATTAAAATGGACTAACTATCCGAATCATTTTCTTAGGGTTAACTACTCTTCATCTTTATCCTTGAAAACCTTTTCAAAATGATTTAACCTTTTAAATCATACTTATACAAGGAAAATATATTCTTAGCTTTACTCGAAGCTATTTTGCCATGATATATATACTTTACTCAAAATAATGTTGATGGATTTTAATTAGGATTAGCTATCCTTCCAAAACAAGTTAAAACCCTTTTTAACTTGAAAATACTTAGGCTATATTTCCTATTTAATACATTCGAAACCTTTGTTTAAAACATTTAAACAACCCTGAAATCCTTGAAGGTAACCCCTTCGAAACCATTGAAAGTAACCCTTTCGAAACCATTGAAAGCCTTTCAAAAACATTGGAAAAACGTTTCCTTTCTTTTCTCCAAAAGCTTCAAAATATCAGACATCCTCCTTTAAAACCTTTAAATATTTCCTTTCGAAAACAAAGGAAAAACCCTTCCTTTCAACCCTTTCGAAAACCTAGGAAACCACCCCTTTTGAAACCATTCATTAAAACCTTTTGAAACAGTCAAAACTCAAACTTTTCGAAAGCACTTTGGGTTCAATTTAAAATGTGTGGAAACCTTTCGAAATCATTCAAAATTTCACCCCTTCGAAACCTTTGAAAATTGTCTCGGTCGAAACCATTTGGATTCTGCCTTCAAGTAGAGCAAAAGGATCAGAAACCCATTAAAATTGAAAGCATCTGTTTCGAAATCATTTAAAACTATCTCTTTCGAAACCATTTGGGTTTTAATTCAATTATAGAAAGAGGTCTTAAAAACATTTAAGTCAAAAGCATCTGTTTTGAAACAATTTCCTAAGTAATGAAGTGATGGTGTTGAAACCGTCCCTTCGAAAGCATTGGAGAGGTGGCATAGTTTTTAGAAAATAAAACAACCCTTTTGAAACCATCTGGATCGAAAGGTAGGAAGCGGCAGCTAAAGGCTTTGACTTAGTCGAAGGCAATCATTTAAAACAAAAGCGCAACCCAATTGAAAACATTTCTTTTAAAACCATTTGACCTAGTCGAAAGCTACTTAGTCGAAAGCCATTTTAGTCGAAAGCAAGCATGCACATTTTTAATTTTAAAAACAAAATAATGCCTCAACCCCTTCGGAACCCTTAGTTTCGACTCCATACCTTCCACCTACATCCAATTCACTACGTATCAGTTCCCTGATACTATGTGCATTGGTTTCAACTGTGTCGAAAGCGAAGATGAGGAGGCGGAACCTGGTGCCGACGGTGTCGAAACAGTGAAAAACATGTAGCAAATAGTTCTTTTCACCTAACCTGCTTTACATGTCAAATTTTGATTGTTTGCCTCTTTCTTTACCAATAAAAAGTGCTGCAATTTTCAAAAGTGCTGGCGACTTTCTAGAATTAACAAATTTAAATTAATCTACAAAAAGTCCCTTCTTCTTCCTTAGTTATATAAAACATTTAAGTCCCATACCTTAAATAATTTTATATAACCATTAAAAGACTTAGGAAAAATCTGCAAAAATTCCAGAATATCTCTTTTAATATGTTTTCCAACATATAAAAATTTCATACCCAAATCTTTTATTATTTAACCGTAAATAATTATTAACCCAAATTAACATTTTCTTTACTAGAAAATTCATATAAATTCCACATAACTTCAGAAAATTCTGAAAATTGAAACTCATCTCCAAAATAATATTTATGATCTTCATAAAAATTCGCAAGGCATTTAGATGTCATTTTATGGGGTTTTTACCTTAAAACATATCATAAAATCAATATGAACATACATAAATCATCAATATGTATATATAATCATTTCATCATTCAAAATCATGGAAAATCATTGCAAAACACTTCGGATTTCATCTAAAGCCGAAAGAAATAAAAATTTGAGATGTAAACATTATTCACCTTAGCTTTAGAGATTAAAGAGATTGAGGAGTGAATGGATTTGATTTGCTTAAGCTTCTTCCTAGCTTTTCTCTATTTTCTTCCTCTGTCTCTTGTTAATGGTGGCCGGTCTCTTATTTTAATTTTTTTGATGAAATGAAATGGACGTGTAGAGAGGTACACGGTCAAGGGTTTTGGGATATAGGAATAGCCTCTTTCTTATTTTACCCCTCCTCTATTTCAATTTAAACTCTTATTTTAATTTTTTGTTTAAATGGCACGGATACCCCTTGATTAAATCAAATCTTAATCCCCTAATCAACATATTATTTTATTTAATTTAACTTATTAAATATCCTAAATGATGGTACTAAAAATATGCGGTGGTACAAACTCCCATCCTTAAAGAATTTCGTCCTCGAAATTACGGTAAGGTACACAACAAATCAAAAAAGAAGGTAAAACATACCATCAAACAAGTCAGGGTAGTTATCTTTAATCCTGCTTTCAATCTCCCAAGTACAGTCCCTGTCATCGTCGCTCCACTGGACTTTGACTAATCTGACCGTCTTGGTTCCAAGCCTCTTCTCATCTCTCGCACTATAGTCAAATCTTGTTCTACCACTAAATCATCTAGCATAGTTGGTGCAATAGTAGTCTTCGGGTCTCTAACACACTTTCTGAGATGAGAAACATGGAAAACATCGTGGACTCCTGCCAAACTGCTTGGTAACTCAACTCTATATGCGAGTTTCTCGATCCTCTCAACAATAGGAAATGGTCTAACGAATCTCGGTGCTAACTTTCCTGATTTCCCAAATCTAATCACACCTTCATCAGTGACACTTTGACGAAAACCTGATCTCCAACTGAGAATTCTAAATCTTTCCGTCTCTTATCTGCATAACTCTTCTGCCTAGACTGAGCCTCCTTCATTCTAGCCCGAATGACCTCAATCTTTTCTGCAGCTTCTCTAACCAAATCTAGACCAAGTACTAACCTATCCTCGGTCTCTAACCAACATACGGGAGATTTGCATGGCCTTCCATACAAAGTTTCAAATGGTGCCATCCAAATACTAGTCTGATTACTGTTGTTATACGAAAACTCGACTAAATGCAGATGGTCTTCCCATGATCCCCTGAAATATAATACACAAGCTCTTAAAAAATCGTCCAAGACTTTGTTAAACCTTTCTGTTTGCCTATATGTCTGCAGATGGTAAGTGGTACTCATCTTGATCTTGGTTCCCAAAACTTCCTGTAGACTCTTCCAGAACTCGCTAGTGAATAAGGCATCTCTATCATTTACTATGCTAATAGGAATTCCATGCAGTCCAACTACATTCTTCATGAACAACTTTGCCAAAACAGGTGTCGTCCTAGTTGACTTAACTGGAATGAAATGAGCACTCTTGGTTAGTCTGTCCACTATAACCCATATACTATCATTTCCTCTGTTCGACCTGGGAAACTCGTCAATAAAATCCATAGAAACAGAATCCAGTTTCCATACAAGAATATCTAATGGTTGAAGCAACCCTCTTGGATTCTAGTGTTCGGCCTTTGCCGGCTGGCAAATCAAGCACTGCTTTACACACAAA
The DNA here is from genome assembly GCA_030737815.1 of Allium fistulosum. Lineage (NCBI taxonomy): Eukaryota > Viridiplantae > Streptophyta > Magnoliopsida > Asparagales > Amaryllidaceae > Allium > Allium fistulosum. The sequence goes on along the minus strand of CM060901.1, from coordinate 1,079,086,013 downwards.
CCAATATCCCGCTTCATACCTTCCTAGAAGAAACTCCTCTTCATATCTCGATACATCTTAGTACCTCCTGGATGAATAGAGAACTTTGAACGATGGCATTCCTCCAAGACTTCCTTCCTTATGTTCCTACACTCGGAGCACATAATCTTTCTTTCTTTCTCTATTACTCAAAAAATTCACCTTTCGCCTAAGTTAGAAAGTTTTAAGCAAAGGATGAAAGGAAAAGAGTTCAGATCAGACCTTAAGAAGGGGTCGAAGGGATGCAGTCAAAAATATGAAGCAGCTCAAGACCTTTCGGAGGAAACGGAGGGTATTATTCCACAGTATCCAAGAACCTCTTACCTTCCGAAGAAGGCAAAGAAGTCAGGACAAGGGCATGCGAACCTATAACAACCTTTCCAAAAGCATAATAAGCCTTTCAGGCTGGTTGGAAAACCAGTTGAATACCTTTCGACGGTGTCGAAAGGTTTATGATAAAGTCAACATTCATAAGTCAGCAAAGAATGTAAGGCAACCTTCCGACAACGTTTAAGGGAGGCTCAGCTCTCGGCAACATTCAAGTAAAAAGCAACCTTCCAACAAAGTCGAAGGGTTAACAATAGCGGAGCAAGAAAGAAACCCTCCGGCACCGTCGAAGGGTTCACATACCATATAGATGACAGACCTTCCAACAAGGGCAAAATGTTCCTAAAAACAATGGAAGAAATGACCCTTCGACAGCACTCAAGGATCCACGATGACATGCGAGAGGAAAACCTTTTGACGAAGTCGAAAGGTTAGCAACTGCATGTAAGCGGGGAACCCTCCGACCCAGTCTAAGGCAAGAGGACGAAAGCATGGCCACCGGCATCTATAAATAAGACCTAGGGGGCTTGTTTTAGGGGCGGATTTTCTCTCATTCTAATCTTGTAATTTCTTAATAACAGCTCTGTAACCCTAATTGGGTATTGATTTTGGGAATTTAATAAAAAAGGAAGTCTTTTCTTGGATAAAGAGGGAAGTCTTAAGCTTTGTGAATTACTTTACTTTTTTACTTTAATCTTTTCTGGCTTAACTCTAATTTTCAGGTGCAGTTTCTCCAAAAGGTTTTTATCACCAAAGAGGACGATATTTCTTCTTAGGCAATCTTTACAACCATTCGGGGACCTCTATCCTACAATCTAAACCCTCCGGCTACAAGGGAAGATTATTTGAATCGACATTCATAAAACCTTTCGGTATCATAAATGCTGCGGATAAAACCTTTCGATAAGGTTCATAACCTATCATATTTCAACAACCTTAATAACCCTTCGAATCCCAAATAGCTACTTGCTTAATCTTCCGGCAATGGTCCAGATCAACTCTCTATATAGGGCAAGCTAAGGTAATTCTATCCTAATCAAGGAGATAATTTACAGGGGAAATCTTATAAAGGCTCAACTAAATTAGTGATCATTTCGTATTAACTCGGCCAAGCCGAAAGGTTTCTTTAATCTTGTGCCAGGATCTTTTTGACCACGTCGAAAGGTTAGGTTCAAAGTTTAATCCCAAGTAGAGATACATAGATGATTCTACAAATAATCAACCCTTCGGTATAGATTGGCTTAATCTCATCACTTGGAGTAACTCTGAGTTACCAACAGGACATTTACTCATCTTCTTTGAGATTCTAATTTCCACCATTTTCCAATAACTTCTTCTACTTGGATTCTTTGGGGTGTTGACCATAAATTTGGTTAACATTTTTAGCGCTAGAAGGATGGCTCGAACCTCCAACTTGATTGATTTCCTAACACTACAATTTTCTGATTCTCGTTAGACCAGTTCTACGTCAAATTCACTTATTTTCATTTGATCATGGCTAAAAGATTTAAGAGGTCTGAATAAGGATCTTCCGAACAACACTTGACAAGGCTTTCCTATGTAAATACCAAAGACTCCAACCAAGATGAGGAATAAAGATTAAGTCTTGAAGCCTTGAAGATTATAAACAAAAAGAATGCAGAATCTTATGACTCTGAAATATGGAGCTTGAACCCCTTTCATATGGGACCGACCCTAATTTTTGCACTTGGAAAAAGAATAGGGGGAAGTGACAACATTTTTAATCGATGAGAAGAACTATTCAGTCATATTCCCACGGAACAATCTTTGAAAAGGAAATGATAAAGGACTATGATATTTTCACATACAAATGGAGTAAGATTATAAATGAGGCTTACCATTCAAGGGAGAACTACAGACACATGGAAAAATCCTCAATTGAAGAAATAAGGATGATAAAAGAACTACCCAGTGGAAACATAAAAATTACTAAGGAATTTCCAACCAAAACCTTAAGACTGAAAGGAGAACCCTTGAAGGAAGATCAATGGATGATAAAAAGGAAACCAGCTCCTCAAAAAAAATATTTGAACCAAACTACAAAAGAATTAGACGCCAGTCAAAAACGGCTCAAAAGTCAAAACTTCTTGGAGAATATAATCTTACAACATCAATCGAAGACATTTATTTTAGAACCAAAGAGGAACTGAATTGTTGGCCTTCTCAGAAGAAAAAGCCAGGGCTTGAAAGAAGATCTATGGGATTATACTGCAACTTTCATCTCATAAATGGACATGATACAAACCAATGTAAGGTACTTGGGAAAATGATCTTACACTTTCTAAAACAAGGAAAGCTGAAATAATCTGTAAAGGATTGAACGAACTATGGAATAAAGACTCTGTTCTCAAAATAAGAAAAGTCTACATGATCGGAAGAGAAATTCTCCTTAAACTTGGACTACCTAAAATGGTAGGCTACCAATGATGGTAGAAAGCCCTTGGTCGCGCCAAGATGGCCAAGTTCAGGCACCTCCTAGAGGGAGGGCGTAAGCCTTTATCCGCGCCAAAATCAGACATGGCCAGGTTAAAGTGGCACAAGCCCTTATCCGCGTCACGCTATGGCTAGGATAAGGCACCTCCTAGAGGGAGGACGGGTAATCCCTTGGTCCCACCATACTATGGCCTGGCCAAGGTACCAAACAAGCCCTTAACCATGTTATGCTATGGCCAGGTTAAGGTGCCTCCTGGAGGGAGGTCGGGTAAGTCCTTAGGCCCTGCTTTAGACTAAGCTAGCCGAGCGCACCAGAAACCCGGATGATATGTTCGGCGGACTAAGAAAAGTCCATGCCTGAAATAGGCCCCGCCAGAAATCGGCATCGCCTAAAATGGCAACCACCAAAAGGTTGGTAATATCTAAAATGACAAATAGCCTGAAATGGGCTCTGCTTAAATGAGCATAAAATTAGACTAAAGAATCTCCGCCTGAAATAGGCCAAAACAAATGGACAAAGAAAACTCAAGCCTGAGAAAGCAAAAGCATGCAAGACATCCTCAAGGCCTGAAGATGGCACATTCAACAAACGGAATCAGAAGTAATTCTCTACCTTCTCTTCATAAATATCCACTAGAAATGGTATTCTAGTCTTCTATTACTTATTACCAGAAATGGTATTCTGGTCTTCTATTACTTATTACCATAAATGGAATTCTAGTCTTATATTATTTACCCGAAACGGTATTCTAGTCTTCCGTTATTAATTGCCAGAAATGGTATTCTGGGACTTCTGTTATTAATTATCAGAAATGATGCCCTGGAAGTGGCATCCTGGACTCTATCATTAGCTATCTAAAATGATGTTCTGGACTTCTACTATCAGATATCGGGAAGGGATATTCTGATTTTCTATTACTTACTACAGAAGCAGTTTTCTGGATTTCCTTTATTAATGCCGAATCGGACTTCTGGTCTTCTATCACTTATAGCCAAGAATGGTATTCTGGTCTTTTATTACTCATCGCCATGCTAAATCCCTAATCCTTTATCATTAACTACCAAATATGGTATCCTAAACTTCCATTGTCCAAATTCCAAGATTGGTTTGCTGAACTTCAAATACAAAATACCAGGTTGGATTTTTGGTCTTCTACTAGCTATCATTGTCAGATCGGGTATGTCTGACCTTTGTTACTTAATTACCACATATGATTTTTCGGACTTTTATTGTTAATTCCAGATTAAGGATCTTGATATCTTATCAGCAGATATGAATTTCTGTCTTTATGTCGTCTACCATTGGAAATGATACATCGGGTTTCTATTGCATATTACCAAGGAAAGGCTTTTCGATATTCTAATATTCCATTTTGCTGAAGCCAGCGTTCTAACTCTCCATCACTTATTACAGGGTGTACGAAAAAGCAACTGCCGAATTATCTTAATATTCTTTAATACCCGAATCTAGGTCCAGTGACACCTCACAAAACTCCATCATTAATACCAAAAATTTGGATGCCAAGGCTACTGATTATTGAAAGCCCTAATCTAGAAACAAAACCTTTGGACTTCTATCCATCTTAAATAATTTGACACGAGTCAAAGAATATTACAAGAATAAGATCGCTGCTAAGAGAATCTCCTAATGAGAACTTCAGACCTTTTTTTTCTCAGGTTCCCATGATAACAGGGAATGAATCCAAAAACTACCATGTCAAGATCTCAGTCATAAATGTCCCTTAAGGGTCTTTATTGAGTAAATGTAAGTTTCGATAACTTGTGCAGCTATTATTAACTATTTTCAGGAATGCCGAACAAGTGGAAGGAGCTAAATCTACGATCATCCCTCATTATGGATAAAGATGATACCTTAACATTTTAAATGAATTTCTTTTCATAGAATTGCCACAATGATTTGCTAATCTAGGCAAATGATGCCTTTAGATTAATATGTCAATTCCGAGCTAACGATTAAGGGTACTATGTGCTACATGTTTCACAGAAAAGTCAGAATAACAAGGAATCTAGATTTACTTAATCAAGAGAGGAGTAATGGATTAAAACGGAAAGCTAAGAAACGCATCAATCTCCAAGAGGCATATCCAAATCAGAGATAAACAAGGTGCGGACATGAGCAACGAAACAGGTAGTATTTACAATATTATAAATATCACATTGCACTATGCTACATAGCGTTACTAAGGTATGGAAAATATATCCTATATATATTGAGATGCTTGTGATTTGATCAACCGTTCGTATAAAACCCATAGATATTATAGGATCGACACTCGAAACTGAGTTATCGAATATAGATTCTAAAGGTTTACATAGTGCCGGACTAACTTTTAAATTTTTATTTCTAAGACATTTATCCTCTCATAAAACTTGGTCATTCCAAGTTGAGATTGATATAAGTATCTCCACCAATGAAATGCTTTAAAATTTCAGTATCTCAGTCCCCCTTTTCTTAAAGTTTTAACTTTAAAATCTCAATTTCCTTGGAGGATGTTTGAATAGTGTAACATCTGAGCTTAGAAATCAAAGAATTTTTGTGAAAATCAACTTTGTTTGAGCTCCACTCCTCATCTGTCCTTGATCATTACAAATTCCAAAATAAGGGCTTCAGAAAGTAAAACCAGTCTTGCTCGAGTCTAACGTATGAACAAACAAGACAGAAAATCAAATTTCTATATTCCAACAATAAGAATATATATTAAAGTGTGTTTCTTGTTGAGACTTGCTGTTGATAATAAGATACAATAAAACCGTTCAAAGTGATAACTAATATACATTTACTATAATTCTATCTCTCAGCTTGAAGATTATCGTAGCATAACCATCAATCAATGTTGAATAAAATATTCTAATTTATTTTAAAAGAAATTTTCCTTCTACTTTCTGAGGAAGTCGAATTAGGAGTGAGGGTTTTCTATGTATGAAAACCATTCACCCCAAGATCTTCAATATTAAGTCATTTCTGAAGAAGGCCTTCCCCTATTTAGCATATTGGCAAGATTGGTCTCTTAGGGCAACATGATTTAAGGAACAAATAATCTGGAATAACATAGTACAGATAAGCTAAACATAAAATATGTAATGAAAAATGTATATTCACAAAACAATTGCTTGCCACCTATTTGTAATCACTCCCCCAATTCAAACGAAATGGACTTAGAGAGGAATTCGAAAATAAATTTATACTTATAACACTTGAACCATTTAAGGAATTTTTTTGGAAAATCAATCTGATTCAAAGCAAATTACAACATGCACCAATATTTAGGCCAGGTCCTAATTTACACAAAAATAGAAACACTTAAGTAAACTCCCACTAAAGTTTACCTAAATATAAAAGTTTTCTGGGTGAGTGTCAAAAATACACTTTATACAGAGTTGACCAAGATGTCTCTCTCTACCTATCGTCCAGAGCAAGGTTAGGAATTCGCCGCTCTTTTCAAAAAGCATCTTACCAAGGCTGTCTTTTGCATAACTTCACCAGATAATTCTTAACTAGCGTTTGCTTTCAAATCAATATGGAAACTATAATTATGCAAAATGACAAAAACAATTAATGACAATCTCCAAAAGTACGAGAGAGAATGTCTCAATTTTCGCACCAAAATCCCTATTAAAATCCATTCGTCTTCTCCCCATTCCCTTCTGGCTTTGATTATATAAACATTTATTTCTAAAAAAACAACAAATGAAAGAGAAAAACATCAATGGCTGCCTGCAACACCAAATTCACCTTGATTTTGTCTACGCCGAAGCGCCGCATTGTTGCTGCTGCTTTGCGTTAGGACTATTGAACCAACCGCAGGAAGCGAAGGAAGTCGATAGTGCACAGTCCAACAACGCAATTCATCTATAGCCTAACCTCTTTAATCCTAACATAATAGCAACATACTCCTTGCTTTTTTATTTGGCCACAAACACGTTCTGGATGGATTTGGCCATCTGGGATGCTTCTGGAGAAAACCTTACGCTGATAACATACTCACCTTATCAACCAATTTGGGTTGAACCCATCGTCGTCAACCCAATCAATTTAACTCCAAACCTACCGCCTTTTCCAAATGAGCTGTAGGAGGGGGGAAATCATCTTACTGTTTCTACAATCGCTTTTGGTGTTTAATCCTAGGATGATAATGTCATTTTTAACATGTACATATTGACAAATCATTTTGGAAAATGTAACATGAAGCAATATATAAGTAAATATTTTGGTATTTTAGTTTAGTTGAATTTTTGAAGTGAAGTTTGTTAATTTGCTACTTTGTTATACGATGTTTTGCTATACAGAAAGTAATCAAAAGGTCTAGAACCCTTTGACCTCAATGAGAGCTTGTTGTCGGAGGGTCTAACCACTAAATTATTTAGATCTTCCAACAACAAAGGAAGGTTGAGGTCAGAATACCTTCCGATCTTGTGAGGAGGTTCAAAAAGGACAAATTCATCATTGCACCCTAGATTCCCTACGGAAGGGTAGAAAGAACATTTTAAATTACCAAAATGATACTTAATGGAAAGATAGTCTAAAAATTCTAAATCGAGTTTAGAAAGCGACCTCTTTGCTTTGAAAGAGGTCAAGTTGTTTGAAAGAATTCTTTTACTTGTACTTGGTAATTACGTTTGCAGGAAAAATAAGCTGGAAACTTTATAGCTTTTAGAGAAGATGACTTGGAAAGCCAAGAGCATCCCTTTGCATGGGGGGGGGCAAATGTTACTCAAAAAATTCACCTTCGCCTAACCCAGAAAGTCTTAAGCAAAGGACGAAAGGAAAAGAGTTCAGATCGGACCTTCTAAAAAGGTTGAAGGGATGCAGTCAACAATATGAAGTAGCTCAAGACCTTTTGGAGGAAACGGAGGGTATTATTCTGCAGTATCCAAGAAGCTCTTACCTCCCGAAGAAGACAAAGAAGTCAGGACAAGGGCATGCGACCCTATAACAACCTTTCCGAAAGCATAATAAGCCTTTCGGGCTGGTTGGAAAACCAATTGAATACCTTTCGACGATGTCGAAAGGTTTATGATAAAGGCAACATTCATAAGTCAGCAAAGAATGTAAGGCAACCTTCCGACAACGTTTAAGGGAGGCTCAGCTCTCGGCAACATTCAAGTAAAAAATCAACCTTCCGACAAAGTCGAAGGGTTCACAATAGCTGAGCAAGAAAGAAACCCTCCCGCACCGTCGAAGGGTTCACATACCATATAGATGACAGACCTTCCGACAAAGGCAAAGGGTTCCTAAAAACAAATGGAAGAAAAGACCCTTCGGCAGTGCTCAAGGATCCACAATGACATGCGAGAGGAAAACCTTTCGACAAAGTCAAAAGGTTAGCAACTGCATGTAAGCGGGGAACCCTCCGACCCAGTCGAAGGCATGAGGACGAAAGCATGGCCACCGGCATCTATAAATAAGACCCAGGGGGCCTATTTTAGTGACGGATTTTCTCTCAATCTAATCTTGTAACTTCTTAATTACAGCTCTGTAACCCTAATTGGGTATTGATTTGGGGAATTTAATAAAAAGGAAGTATTTTCTTGGATAAAGAGGGAAGTCTTAAGATTTGTTAATTACTTTACTTTTTACTTTAATCTTTGCTGGCTTAACTCCAATTTTCAGGTGTAGTTTCTCCGAAAGGTTTTTGTCACCGAAGAGGACGATCTTTACAACCATTCGAGGACCTCTGTTCTGCACTCTAAACCCTTCGGCTATAAGGGAAGATTATTTGAATCGACATTCATAAAACCTTTCAGTATCATAGACGCTGTGGATAAAACCTTTCAGCAAGGTTCATAACCTTTCATATTTCGACAACCTTAATAACCCTTCGAATCCCAAATAGCTACTTGCCTAACCTTTTGGAAAGGATCCAGATCAACTCTCTATATAGGGCAAGCTAAGGAAATTATATCCTAATCAAGGAGATAATTTACGGGGGAAATCTTATAAAGGCTTAACTAAATCAGTGATCATTTCGTATTAACTCAGCCAAGCCGAAAGGTTTCTTTAATCTTGTGCCAAGATCTTTTTGACCACGTCGAAAGGTTAGGTTCAAATTTTTATCCCAAGTAGAGATACATAGATGATTCTACAGATAATCAACCCTTCGGTATAGATCGGCTTAATCTCATCACTTGTAGTAACTCTGAGTTACCAACAGGACATTTACTGGTCTTCTTTGAGATTCTAATTTCCACCATTTTCCAATAACTTCTTCTACTTGGATTCTTTAGGGGTGTTGACCATAAATTTGGTTAACGTTCTCAACCACCCATTTTGGTCAAGACAGAAATCTTTCAAGTCGTCGCTCTTGGTTCCATCTCTTAACTTCCTGATCCGCTCAGCTAATACCAGATCTTTTATCTGTTTAGAAGCAATTCTTTCGATCATCACTGGTCGAACTTTCAAATAAGATAATACAACTGTATCTCCACTAGACCCAGCCTCGGATCTCCACTGCACTCTACAATCAACTAATTCTTCTAAATCTTTCCACTCAGCAATCATCGCCCAAACTGCATTTTGATATTTCCTGCTAAGTGCATCTGCAACCTTGTTGCCTTTCCCTGGTGTGTACTCAATCCCAAAATCATAAGCGGCAATAAAATCTAACCACCTCTACTATCTCATGTTCAGCTCCTTCTGAGAGAACAAATACTTCAATGACTTATGATCTGTATATAACTCAAACCTCTCTTCCAAAAGTAATGTCCCCACACCTTCAAAGCAAAAATAACTGCAGCCAATTCTAAATCATGTGTCGGAATCTGACCTCATGTGGTCTAAGCTGCCTAGAAGCGTATGCAATCACTTTACCCGTCTGCATCAGCAAAGCTCATAATCTGGTTCCACACGCATTGGTATAAACCACCAAATCCTGATTCCCTTCCGGAACAACCAACACAAGTGAATGGGTCAATAAGTGTTTCAAACTCTGGAATGCTTCCTCGCATTTATCGATCCACACAAACTCACATCCTTTCTTGTTAGCTTGGTTATCGGTTCCGCTATCCATGAAAAATCCTTAATGAACCTCCGATAATAACCAGCCAACCCAAGGAAACTCTTTTTCTCCATCACTGTCTCAAGTCTCTTCCAACTCTTCACCGCTCCAATCTTAGTCGGATCTACTGACAACTCTTCCTCTAAGACTACATGACCAAGAAACTTCACTTCCTTCTTCCAGAAGTGACACTTCGAAAACTTCGCTTTCAGCAGATGCCGCCTCAGCGTCTCAAGCACCACTCTAAGATAAACTTCATGCTCTCTTTCATCCTTATAGTAAATCAAGATATCATCTATGAAAACCAACACGAACCTATCCAAGTGCTCTCGGAAAACCCGGTTCATCGAATCCACAAAGAAAGCCGGCGCATTAATCAGTCCAAATGGCATAACTAACCATTTGTACGACCCATATCTGGTCTTAAACGCCGTCAAAGGTATATTATCCTCTGCTACTCTGAGCTGATGAAAACATGTCACCAAATCCAACTGCGAGAATACCTTGGCTCCACTCAACTGGTTGAACAAATCGTCAATCCTCGGCAATGGATAACGATTCTTTATCATCCTCTCATTCGACTTATGATAATCGACACATAGCCGTAACGATCTGTCCAGCTTCTTAGCAAACACTGCGGCTGCTCCCCAAGGCGAACTACTCGGCCTGATAAAACTCTTGCCTTCTAAATCCACCAACTGCACCTTTAACTCCCTCATCTCTGTAGGGGTCATCCTGCTTGGCGGTCTACTCACTGGTTCTGCTCCCGGAACAAATCTATCCGAAACTCAATGGCTCATTTCGGTGGTAATCCTACTACAGGCTCAAAAACATCCACGAATTCTCTAATCATGAAAACTCGACTCAACTCATCTTCCGATTCCATAACGCTCATTCACCTCACCGCTAGAACCTTCTATGGCATAAACTATCTGATCACTACAATCTGGGTGTCTAAGAGATAATTTCCTACCTGGCAAAATATCCTAGCATCGTACTCACTTAACCAATCGATCCTAAGAATAATCTTGAACTCCACAAAATCAAACACATGCAAACTGCGAAAAAAAGTATGACCTAACAGATCAAACTCTAACTGGTCACATCTCAACCCTAGAGTTGCATACCCTCCTATTGGATTCACAACCCGTAAGGAAGTAACTAAATATGTGGGTTCTAGGCTAAGTTTATCTATCAAACATCTAGATATAAAATAATGTGATGCACCAGTATCAAATAGAACGTTAACAGACATACCATGAATCTAAAGTGTACCTCCCAAAACTGCATTTCCTTTCTCTTGAGTTGTTGGCTTTGAAGCAGCAGGCTTCAATGCATACACCGTGCCCTTTCCATCATTAGCGGGCTCCTTGCACTGGCTCTTATAATGGCCAATCTGGTCATAGTTGGAGCACCTGACATTCTTCTTTCCAGCCACTTCCTTTGCCTTTCCAGCATGACACTCATTAGCGAAGTGCCCCTTCTTGTCGCACTTGAAGCGAACAATCTCAGACTTCCCTTTCTTAGCTGCTCCACCCTTCTGAGCACCTTTCCTAGGAAAGAACTTCCTCTTTTGATTCTACCCAACATGGAATTCTTTAGCCTTACTCTTCTCTAGAGAATCAAGAATCTCCTCATGCATTAAGACCATCTCCACTACAAAGTCAGAAGGATCTCTAATATGAGGTAATGTAGCCCTAGCTAACTCAGGTTTCAACCCCCTGATTAATTCTCATTCCTCTTCATCACTGTGTCCACTAAAGCATACCCATATCTGGCCAACTCCTCAAACTTTCTGGCATACTCCAAAACAGACATCTCTCCTTGCTCTAATTCAGCAAACTTTCTGATCAGAGCAGACTGTGCCATTGTAGACATAAACCTCTCCCGGAACCTTCCCTTGAAATCTGCCAATGACAAAGTCTCCTCATCCACACTGGCTGTCACACTGTTCCACCAAAACAAAGCTGCTCCCAGAAGCTATCTGGAAGCAAGCCTCCTCTTCTTCTCATCATTGAGCCCCATGTCTGCAAAGATTCTTTCATAGTGCATCAACCAATTTTACACCTCAATAGCATCCTCTATCCCCAGAAAAGGCTTCCCTCCAAGCTTAGCGTAATCTCCGCTCAGCTTAGCATAATGGTTAACTACCGGAACTTACGGAACTCCTGCCCCTATAGCATCTCCTCTTACCATTCCGGCTGCAACTCCAGCTTGCATCATATTCACAAAAAACTGATACATAGCTCCCATGTCCACTTGCGGGACTCCAGCACCTATATTCTCTACTTGTGCCTGACCTTGGTTTCTCCTTGTACTAGGTCTAGCATTCCCATCGGTGCCCTCCCCTTCTGGGTTAACTCTTCCTCTTCTACCTTCCATATATGTATTCAAACCTTATCAGATACAGAAAAATAACCTAATAAGGATAGCAGACTAGAGATAAAACATATACTTATATACAGCAAATACAAGTATGTTACTATAGCGTTATCCCATACCCCAATCTTACTCTAATTCCTTAGGATTATGTTTTGACAACCATTTTTAGTTTAAATTTTTTCATAAACCATGCTCTGATACCAAGTTATAACATCCCGTATTTGGAGGCCAAAAGCTAAGTGCTACAGATGCTGCAGTCATCCATAGTATTAACTTCTGGTGACAAATAAGGTAATGATAATGGTAACCATAATATCAGAAGCACCTGAATATGAACAAAATCACAGATTTCCAAAACATCATTTTACCGATTACATTTCAAAACAAATTCATATCCAAGTTACATAATCCCATATAATTTCCCAGTTAAAGATTAATTATAATCATTATAAAAATATGCCAAGAGCGACGTATGACGATGCCCCCTTGGTAGATCAAAGCAATATAGTCATATCTGACTTAATACACAGCGGAAATAAACAAAACAATCTGTAACTTCTAATTAGCTATCCGTCAGCCACCTGCTCGTCTTCAGATGCTTTATTCGCCAAAATTTCTAAACTTGAAAACCTTAACCCTCGGCCTACTCAAATCAATTTTGAGCACCCGAGAGTTTAAGAGGAAACAAATACTTCGAGTCAGAGATAAAGTTTGGTGTGAATAATTCTGTTACATCTCAGTTAACTAATATAAAGTGAGACCACGCCGCTTAGCGGAACGGGTTTCCCCTCACTAATATCCTCTTTAAAATATATATTTTGCAAATCCTTCCTACAATCAAACTGGTTAATCAAACTGATTATATTAACATAGCAATATCCTTTATGCTAATTAATGGACTATCTGTCCATAAAACATGTAATAAGTGGACTATCTATCCACAACATAATAGCAAGGTCTGTTATGCTAGCAAATGGACTATTTGTCCATAAAACTGGGCTGACTGCCCGCAAACTGGACTAACTGTCCGGATCAAAATGGACTAACTATCCGAACAGTTTTCTTAGGGTTAACTACCCTTCATCTTTTTCCTTGAAAACCTTTTCAAAATGATTTAACCTTTTAAATCATACTTATACAAGGAAATTATATTCTTAGCTTCACTCTAAGCTATTTTGCCATGATATATATACTTTACTTAAAATAATGTTGATGGATTTTAATGAGGATTAGCTATCCTTCCAAAAAAAGTTAAAACCCTTTTTAACTTGAAAATACTTTGGCTATATTGCCTATTTAATACATTCGAAACCTTTGTTTAAAACCTTTAAACAACCCTTTCGAAACCCTTAAAGGTAACCCCTTTGAAACCATTGAAAGTGACCCTTTCGAAACCATTAAAAGCCTTTCGAAAACATTGGAAAAACATTTCCTTTCTTTTCTCCGAAAGCTTCAAAATTTCTGACATCCTCCTTTAAAACCTTTAAATATTGCCTTTCAAAAACATAGGAAAAACCCTTCCTTTCAACCCTTTCGAAAACCTAAGGAACCACCCCTTTCGAAATCATTCTTTAAAACCTTTCGAAACAGTCAAAACTCAATCTTTTCGAAAGCACTTTGGGTTCAATTAAAAATATGTGGAAACCTTTCGAAACCATTTAAAATTTCACCTCTTCAAAACCTTTGAAAATCATCTCGGTCGAAACCATTTGGATTCTGCCTTCAAGTAGAGCAAAAGGATCAGAAACCCATTAAAGTCAAAAGCATCTGTTTTGAAACCATTTAAAACTATTTCTTTCGAAACCATTTGGGTTTTACTTCAATTATAGAAAGAGGTCTTAAAAACATTTAAGTCAAAAGCATTTGTTTTGAAACAATTTCCTAAGTAATGAAGTGATGGTGTCGAAACTGTCCCTTCGAAAGCATTGGAGAGGTGGCCAGGTTTTTAGAAAATAAAACAACCCTTTCGAAACCATCTGGATCGAAAGGTAGGAAGCGGCAGCTAAAGGCTTTGACTTAGTCGAAAGCAATCATTTAAAACAAAAAGCGCAACCCAATCGAAATCGTTCCTTTTAAAACCATTTAACCTAGTCGAAAGCTACTTAGTCGAAAGCCATTTTAGTCGAAAGCAAGTAGGTGCATTTTTTATTTTAAAAACAAAATAATGCCTCATCCCCTTCAGAACCCCTGGTTTCTACTCCATACCTTCCGCCTACATCCAATTCATTACGTACTAGTTCCCTGATACCCTGTGCATTGGTTTCGATTGTGTCGGAAGAGAAGATGAGGAGGCGGAACCTGGTGCCGAAGGTGTCGAAATAGTGAAAAACATGTAGCAAATAGTTCTTTTCACCTAACCTGCTTTACGTGCCAAATTTTGATTGGTTGTCTCTTTCTTTACCAATAAAAAGTACTGCAATTTTCAAAAGTGCTACCGATTTTCCAAAATTAACAAATTTAAATTAATCTATAAAAAGCCCGTTCTCCTTCCTTAATTATATAAAACATTTAACTCCCATACTTTAAATAATTTTCTATAACCATAAAACACTTAGGAAAAATCTATAAAAATTCCAGAAAATCTCTTTTAATATGTTTTCCAACATATAAAAATTTTAGACCCAAATCTTTTATTATTTTACCGTAAATAATTATTAACCCAAATTAACATTTTCTTTACTAGAAAATTCATATAAATTCCACATAATTTCAAAAAAATTTGAAAATTGTAACTCATCTCCAAAATAATATTTATGATCTTCATAAAAATTTGCAAGGCATTTAGATGTCATTTTATAGGGTTTTTACCTTAAAACATATCATAAAATAATATGAACATACATAAATCATCAACATGTATATATAATCATTCCATCATTCAAAATCATGGCAAATCATTGCAAAACACTTTAGATTTCGTCTTAAAGCCGAAAGTAATAAAAATTTGAGATGTAAACATTATTCACCTTAGCTTTAGAGATTAAAGATATTGAGATGTGAATGGATTTGATTTGCTTAAGCTTCTTCCTAGCTTTTCTCTATTTTCTTCCTCTTTCTCTTGCTAATGGTGGTCGGCCTCTTATTTTAAAAAATTTAATGAAATGAAATGGATGTGTAGGGGGGTACACGACCAAGGGTTTAGGGATTTAGGAATGACCTCTTTCCTATTTTACCCCTCCTCTATTTCAATTTAAACTCTTATTTTAATTTATTATTTAAATGGCATGGCTACCCCTTGATTAAATCAAATCTCAGTCCCCTAATTAACACATTATTTAATTTAATTTAACTAATTAAATATCCTAAATAATGTTATCAAAAATATGGGGTGTTACACAAACCCTTGTACTAATGAATTACAATCTATAAATAAATAATAGTATAATGGACGTAGGCAAGAGATTGCTAAACCACTTTAAAAGTCTTGGTGTTCTCTTTATCTACTTACTGTTTTCTGCTAGATCTCACTTTATTTTAGGTTGTTTTGCGTGTTGTGCCATTTCCACGTGCAACATTTTGGTGCTTTTCATTAAGAAAGAAGATTCTTAGGCATAGATCTAGCTTTCTATTTTGGATTTGAGTGTCCAAAGGTTAGATCCAGAAGATTTTTATTAAAAAACTTTAAGGATTTGCATACAAGAATCAATGACACCTAAGAGATCTGGAAGATCATCTAGAGAGGTAGCTAGTGCAGATAAAGGAGCTTCTCATCACATGGAGGTTGACAACCATCAGGCAGCAGCATTGCAAGGACCATCTACTCTGTAGGAGATGGTTACTAGAGTGGAGTTTGATAAAATAATGTAGGAGCCGAATCAAAAGATGACTGATAGTCAGAAAGCTCTATTAGAAAAGATAGATGCTTGCATAGCTCTACTAATCAAACAATCGTAGAGAACCAGAAGGAGCAGGAGAGATATTTCACATACTAGATCTGAGAAAGAAAACTTATTTGTTTCTGGTCAAAAACAAAGAGACGGAAAACAAAAGCATAAGGGGCTATTAGGGCTACAGGGGAAATTTCTAGAGGAAGTCAGAAGGTCCCCTCCAAAGGAATTCAACTCAGTACCGACCAAAATCAGGTTGGTACTGAGAAGAATTTTGGAACTTTGAGGGGACGAGGAGCTAAGGCCTTGGACTTGTCTGATTCAGAGGATGATTTGTAGCACGATGTTGATGATATGCGCTTGATGTTGAAGTTCAAGGTGATGGAGTGCAGACAATCGCTACTGAGCTGATTATGTGTCAAAAAAGATCTAAAGGAGTGGTTCTCCAAAAGACTGGAGTACCTATATGTCAATGAGCAAATCGAGATTGTTTGTAGAGTCAAACACTCGACATAGCTCCTGATAGTCGAACTTCAGAGTTTCTGGCTAGTGAGGAGTATATAGCAAATATGGTCAAGTGGTTGGTAGAAAAGAATAAATGGAGGAAGAATGAGGAATGAGGTTCCACGCCAAGCAGAACTCCATTCACGGAGAACATTCTAAAGGAGAGGTATCTTAGGAGGTTTACGATGCCAACAATGCCATCATATAATGGAAGTATTGAACCTAAGTAGCACTTGTTTAAATATGAATGGCACATGGTGGTGCCAAGGTGACGGATGTTGTACGGTGTAGGTGTTTTCCAATCTTTTTGGAAGGTGTTGCATCGTCGTGGTTTACTTAGCTCGTGCCAGAATCCATATCGACTTTTGATGAGTTAGGGAAGAAGTTTATGGAGCAGTTTAGGCTCCATTCTGCTCGGCCTAAGGATGTTACATCATTTTCAAGTCATTCTTAAGGGCCTACGGAGTCTTTGAAGGGGTTCTTGAGCAGGTTTAACATTGCGGCAATGGAGGTTAACAATCCAAAGGAATATTTGGTGTTTATGGCTTTGGTACGAGGCATACATCCGGACATGGACTTTGGTAAATGGTTAAAGGTGAAAAAACCAATGATTATGGAGGAATTCCACCGGAAGGCTAATCAGTTCTTACAATTGGAAGAAGTGAGTTAGGCTGCTCGAAAGGCTGATGCTAGACAGTAAAAAGAGTTGATTCAAAGCAACATGTCAGTTAAGCAGACCAGTGATAGTTCCAGTAATATGGCTATAAAGGTTAGAAATTTGAATAATCAAAAGAAAAGGAATCAGGGCTCTAGTGGCAGGCGAAACGAATCCAAAAAGCGCCCGAGGAATATGAGGTCGGATGAGTACATACCCTTAAATGACATGTTGGAGAATATATACCTTTCTAGGAAAGGAACAAAATGATATAAAAGGCCACTTAAGAAGGAGGTGATCGAAGAGGAAAGGCACTTAGGAATGTACTATCGTTTCCATGAAACTCACGGTAACAACACAAATGAGTGCCGACATCTAAGAGATTTTATCGAGGAATTGATAAAGAAGAAAAAGTTGCAACAGTATGTTATAGATTCATAGGATGGTGGACAAAATGCTAGAATCCAAGGGCCCAATGCCCAAAGGAACCACTCTGGACCTAGTGGAGAAGGGCTCAGGCACACTGAAGGAAGGTGAGTCATAAATACCATACAGGAGGACATCATCTAGTATAGGAAAGCTAGAGAGAAATGGAGCGGTACACAAGCTTGTTGAAGCATGTACCACCGAAGAGTTTCTTTACCATAGAGGATGGAGCTCTGGTTAAGCAAGAAAGGATCGTAATGGATGACATTGCATTTAGGACTAGGGATTTCGATGGATTCGAAGCGCCAACCTTCTACCTTATGGTGATTTCGGCTGCAATTGGCGCTGCTGTAGTGCGCCGAATATTGGAAGATAATGGAAGATCGATGTATATATTTTTTTAAAAGGACATTTGACCAAATGCAAATCAGTATAAAGGACATTAATCCTTGTAAATCCAGGATTAAGGACTTATTGACGAGTCGAAATAATCGGTTGGGACAATTTATTTTATTGATTGAGTTGGGTGATGGAGATTTCAAGGTTGTGCTGATCCAGTTGTTTGTTATAGTAGATGAGTATTCAGGGTATAACACCTTTCTAGGTTAACCGGCCTTGGTAGATTTTAGGATAGCACTGGCTCCTTAGTGCTTATGATGAAATTCCCCATAAAGAATACGGTCGGATTAGTAAGAGGAGAACAAACCATTGGAAGGGAATGTTATATTGGCGATTTAAGTGAAGAAAAGTGATGAGAGAAAGGCAAGAATGTAGAGAAAATTCACCGCATTAAGAACTTCGAAGCATAATAATTAAAGCCCAAGACCTAGCTCAGGAATCATAACATGTTTGACAAGTCTAAGGATTCTAGGAAGAAGTCAGAGGAAGTGCAGGTGACACAAGCTGAACTCATAGTTGACATTTCAATCGATATGGATGATCCTTCTCATACTCTTAAAAATGGATCTCAGCTCGGTATTGGACCGAGGATGGAATTAGTTAATTTCCTTTAAGGGAATTTGGACGTATTTTCTTGGATGCATTCGGACATGTGCAGGATATTACCAGAGGTAGCATGTCAAGCACTGAATGTGGATCCAAGGTTTCCATCGATGAAGAAAAAAGACAACCTAGGTCCGGAGTGATCCGCTACATTAAAGGAGGACGTGGATAAGTTGATGGTGAATGGCTTTATCCACGATGCTCTATACCCAAAATGGGTATCGAACTCCATTTTGGTCAAGAAGTCAAACGGAAAGTGGGTGACGTGTATTGACTATTCTGACTTGAATAAAGCATGCCCGAAGGATAGCTTTCCCTTACCAAGGATTGACCAACTGGTAGACTGGACCATAGAACATGAGTTGCTCTCATTTATGGATGCTTAATCAGGTAACAAGATTCTGATGCATATAACGGATTTGGTATTTTACTATTATTGAGTAATGTTGTTCGGTTTGAAGAACATTGGAGCTACATACCAGAGGTTGGTGAATTCTATGTTTAGAAAACAAATCGAACAAATGATGGAGGTGTATGTAGATGATATGTTAATGATGTCACGAATATCGTGTATTCACTTGGATGATCTCTCGGAGATGTTCGAGGTATTGTGGAAACAGAATGAAGTTGAATACGTTGAAATGCTCTTTTGGAGTTTCATTGGGAATGTTTTTAGGATTCATCGTGAATTCAAGGGGCATTGAGGCTAATCCAGAACAGATTAACGCTTTAAGGAATGTAAGAGCTCCAACAACAAAGACGGAGTTGTAGAGCTTAAATGGGAAGGTTGCCACTTTGAATCGGTTTATCTCAAGGGCTACAAACAAATGCATACCATTCTTCAATGCCTTTAAAAAGGGTAAGAAGAATTTTGAATGGAATGAGGATTGCCATAATGCCTTCGATGAGTTACTTAGGCACATGGAAACACCACCGATTCTATCCAAATCATTGGACAGAGAAGACTTGTTCGTTTATTTGGCAATGTCTACTCACACACTAAGTGCAGTACTGGTAAGTGAGGAGGCAAGGATTCAAAGGCTAGTTTATTATATCGGCAAGAGGTTTACTGGAGCTAAAAGGAATTATCTGAAGTTAGAAAAACTCACATATTACTTGTTAATTGCATCGAGGAAGCAACGGCCGTATTTCAAGCTCATCCGGTAAAGGTACTAATGGATTAGCCTTTGAAATAGGTAATATATCGACCCAAAACTTTGGAGGGATTGTTTAAATGGAACATTGAATTAAGTTAGTATGATATAACTTACCATCCGAGGAGAGCGATAAACGCCAAGGCATTGGTGGACTTTATCGCTGAGTTTATCGCACGAGATGGTGAAGAGGAAAACGATACGGTCATACATCCTCGTTGAGAATTATTTATAGATGGAGCTTCAAACGAATATAGTTCAGGTGTAGAAGTAGTACTTGTAACTCTGGAGGGATGATCGATTTGTTATGCATTGAAGTTGGAATTTCCCATAACTAAGTATGAGGCTAAGTACGAGGTGTTGATAACAGGGCTAAGGATAGCAAAGGAACTGCGGATAAGAGTGCTACAGATATTCAGTGATTCCCAGTTGGTGGTTTGTCAAGTAAGGAAGGAATATCAGGCTAAGGGTGTGAGACTTGCTCCTTACCTGACAAAGGCACTGAAATCGTTGGATGATATTAAACATTATATAATTACGCACATCTCCAGATAGGAAAATGCAAAAGCCTATGCGTTGGCTAAGCTTTCTAGTTCTAGGAGGCACAGATGATGAGTTTGGTTCTGGTGGAGGTTTTGATGGCTCCAAGTATCGACCAGATGACGTCGAGTGGATTTTGGAGGCTATGGAGAAAATGGAGTTGTGGATGAATCCGATCAAGGATTATTTGCTCAAGGGAATTCTCCTGAGAGACAGGAATAAACGAAAGAAATTCCTTCGAAAAGCATCATGGTTAATGATGTAAGGAGTGGTGTATAGAAGATGATTCTCTACCAACTTGCTTTGGTGTGTAACCAAAGATGAAGCTTGGAAAATCGTCATAGATATCCACAAGGGTAGTTGTGGTAACCATACTAGAGGCAGATCCTAGCAAAATAAGTTCTTCGCTATGGATATTTTTGGACAATAGTAAATCAAGATGCAACTGATTACACCAAATGACGCGATCGTTGTTAGAGATTTGTAAAGATACCAAGAGCCCTATCAACATAGCTTACACAAGTGGTCAGCCCATGGCCATTTGCGGTTTGGGGATTTTATGTTATCACTATGATACCTATGGCGAAAGGAAAAGCTAAGTATGCAATAGTTGCAGTGGATTATTTCACAAAGTGGGCTGAAGCGGAACTGCTTGCCATGATTAAAATAAAAAAGGTGATCAACTTCGGGATGAATAACATCATCTGTAGGTTCGAAGTACATTAGAAGATCATAACAGACAGTTAAACTCAGTTTGAAAGTATCGA
The DNA here is from genome assembly GCA_030737815.1 of Allium fistulosum. Classification (NCBI taxonomy): domain Eukaryota; kingdom Viridiplantae; phylum Streptophyta; class Magnoliopsida; order Asparagales; family Amaryllidaceae; genus Allium; species Allium fistulosum. The sequence continues at coordinate 1,079,064,941 of CM060901.1, read as the reverse complement.
GTGCAGGGATTTCTGCAATCGGTATAAGATCAAGAAGAGCTTTTCAATGGTAGCATACTCACAGGCGAACGGACAAGTAAAGGAGGTGAACAAAATCATTAAGTCCACCAAAAAGAAATGGTTAATGAAAGCCCAAGGCAACTGGGTCAATAAGCCTTCACTGGCATTATGGGCTTATAGGACGACTCACAAGTCTGCGATTGGACATACATCGTTCGCTTTGGCATATAGATCAGAGGCCATGATCCTGATAGAATTAGAGGTTCCATCTCATATAAAATGCTTTATGATCTCAAGGTAAACAAGAAACTCTTGCTCGAGTCCCTCGATTTGGTTGATGAGAAAAGGGAAGAAGCGGAATTAAGGGTAGCTGCTCACCAGAAAAGAGTAGCACGACATTTTAACACCAAGGTTTGGGACCATGCTTTCGAGGTAGGGGATCTTATTTTGAAATGGGTTCTCCCAAGTACAGGGGCGCAAGGTCCGAATTGGGACGGTCCATTTGTAGTTGAGCAAAAGCTTGAAGATGGAACGTTCAAGCTAGCCACCATCGATGAAATCTCGATTCTGCGTGCATGGAATAGTGACTTACTACGTCGCTACTTCATTTAATTTTATTAATTTACTTTCTGCAAATAAGTCACCCAAGGTTTCTAGAGGCAATGTAATAAGTTAGGACTTGCTTCATTTTCTGTTTATAAATAAACATAAGCTTCTTGAAGCAATGGAACCGTGTTCTTGTAAGCATAATCTTGTATTGCATGATTAGGAGTACAGCCAGGTACAAACTCTCCTAGTCCAGGAGAGTATAATTTTGGCGGTTGATCGGATAATTCAACCCTACACATTTAGGTACTCAAAAACGGTATTGGCTCCTTTGTTCCCGGATTATGACCGGGGAGGGTGAACTTATGGGATGATCGTATAATTCAACCCCAACTTTAAGTATTGACTGTTGCCCAGAATCAGGCAACATCAAGAAGGACCGCCCGGGGCAAGCAACAATAAGCGTCGATTTTCGGAGATAAAAACTGGCATGCGGATAGAATTTTCTTAAGAAATCTAGTGGTCTGGCAGGATATACTAGGCCGAGGATAAGGGAGTATGGTCAACGGATACTCTCAGTCAACACCCAGAGATTGGTGGGACTAAGAGCGGATGCCCACAGATTGGCACCCAAAGGCACAGGTTCTTAGAAATCAACCGATCTATGGTGGGATATTTACGATTGCGCTTATGGCCTAGCGGGACATACTCGATCAAGGGTAAGCAAAGATAGTTCTTGAAAAAACAAAAACAGAAATGACCAAACTCCTTTGGCCTAGGAATAAGGTCAAAGGGTATAGTTGGAATGGGAGGCAATCGAATAATTTTCCTTACATGGTTAATCACTAAGCAATGCCCGAAAATAGGCAAGGTCGATGAACGATGCCCATATTTTAGCATTTGGAGTTACAATTCACATAAATAGGACTCGTTAGGCAGTAAAACAACATAAAGGCTACGATTTCACTCGCATCTTAGCAGGACGCGCTTTGCCGAGATTTGGTGGTGTAAACTTATGAATAACACCAATCATGTCCAGTTATCGGTGAGATTGGAGACGTCGGGAGATAGACGTTCAAACTGCTGCTCCTCGAAAATAAGGAGCAGCATGGAACTCGGATTATTCATAGTTGGTTAATGGTTTAAGGAAACTCGACCTAACTTAAACAAGATAACCACGGATTTGGTTAAAATCTATAGTTTAGTTTCGCTAGATGGAACACTTTGGTAGCTAAAAACAAAACTAAAAAATGAAATATAACTAAAGCAACTGAAGGAATCTTATTTATATGCATAGAGTTGCAATTAAAAAAGCATTGGTCGAAAATCAAAATATACAATATGGATAAATTGCAGTATGAGTAATTATATTATATATGCAGATAGTTGTATATAGGCAAGTATATGGTATAAAAGTGCGGAAAAGTAAATGGAATGGAGATTACAAAACAAAAGTAACCTTTTAGTACTTCAACTTTTTTACATTGATGTTCGTGGGGGTTGCTCCGACATAAATGCAGCCTATTATACAACAAAAGGAAAATAAAAGGGTACGTCCCAAATAGGCGAACAGAAACTATCTTGCTTTCATCGGATAATAACTAAAGAGTCTATTTCTTTTGGCCCTTCTTCGTCTTCTTCTTCCCAGCCTTTTCATTTGAGCCATCACAAGGTCTTTTCTAGCCCTTATCATTTTTCAGTGTTCTGCCTTCTAAAAGGGTGGGGCCACCTTCGGAAATAGTGATAGCAGGAGCTTCAAAATGGCTGGAAGGTAGTTCAAAAGTCTCTGTAGCAGCTCCAACGCTACTGCTCTTCAAAGGATGAATAACAAGTGGATGGATGCGAGAAGAAGATTTTGGCTCTTCGACACCTGAAGGCTTATCAAGACCAGGCTTGAGTTCAATCTTAACTTTAGAATAATCAATTTTCAATCTCTCTGCCATGGTGCTTATGTCGGTTGGGTCTACATCAATATGCTAGTAACATCTTCCTCCAAGGCCACAGACACGTCGTCCAGGTTCTTCGGGGCAGCATCCTCGGAATCGGGCCCAGGGACAGAATTGGAAGGTGGAAAAGGAAAGACGAGTCACTGGGGAAATTGAGGTTGATGTAGTAAAGATTATTGTAAAAACCAGGTGTTGTGGACATTTTCGCCCACTGCATGATGAATATGAGGAGTCATGGGCAAAATATCATTGTTCTGGAACAAACACAAACTAGTTTGGAGGTATTCTCGAGATCAAGATATGGACATAGGTCGTAATCATGTCTCAATCCGAGCTACGAATTGAGAGATATGATCATCTTAAGATTTGTCCACCACCATCTTGTGGGGCCGATACCGAGATGCTCTACCGCCATTCAAGGTCGTTAGTCCAATAGCAAGCCCAGATCCCTGGTCCGATGACCGAACCAAAACTTTGGTTCGGCGCTTACTTGGAGTCCGGGCTTGAAAATCTCGAGCCTGCTTGGAGTCGGCGCGATGACCGAACCAAAACTTTGGTTCGGCTCCTGCTTGGAGTCAGACCTTGAAAATCTGGAGTCTCCTTGGAGTCGGTTGGAGTACCGAATCAAAACTTTGGTTCGGTGCTTGCTTGGAGTCGGGCCTCGAAAATCTGGAGTCTGTTTGGAGTCGGCTGAATTACTGAACCAAAACTTTGGTTCGGCGCTTGCTTGGAGTCGGGGCTTGAAAATCTCGAGTCTGCTTGGAGTCGGCCCTTTGACCGAACCAAAACTTTGATTCGGCGCTTGATAGGAGTCGGGGCTTGAAAATCTCGAGTCTGCTTAGAGTCGATCCGATGACCGAACCAAAACTTTGGTTCGACACTTGCTTGGAGTCGGGCCTTGAAAATCTAGAGTCTGCTTGGAGTTGGTCCGATGACTGAACCAAAACTTTTGTTCGGCGTTGCTTGGAGTCGGACCTTGAAAATATGGAGTCTGTCCAGTGACCGAACCAAATCTTTGGTTCGGTGGTTGCTTGGAGTCAGGCATGAGAAATTTAAGGGTTTACTTGGAGTCGGCTGTGAATAATGCTGCTTGAAGTCGGGTGAAGGTTTGCTTGGGGCTCAACCCGGGTATAACTGATCTAAAAAAAAGTTGGAAATTTTCGTCACGGCACGACGATACTACAGTGATTTCTTCATGATGCGTTTCGGGGTTCTTGGAGGTGTATGGCGGTCATCACAAGTGGAATAGCCTGACAATCATGTAAGGAAGGTTGAACCAAATCTTGGAGGAAGGAAAGTTGACCCAAATTCCAAATAATATATACTCAGCTGCCTCTTCTCATATCTTCATTCCATAAATACCAAGCACATGACATCATTAAAAAGAGGATGCTGAAGAGCGAAGCTTTCAGCAACAATGGCAGACAACTTAGAGTGGGAAAAGTCTTAGTTCTAATAGCATGTTTACTCATATTCAAAGCTTGTACTTTGTAATCAGAAATGAAAGGGATAATAAAAGAGGAACAGTGGACGTAGGCACATTCACGCCGAACCACTATAAATTCTGTGTCTTTTTACATTTAAGTCATTTGCATATTCTTTATTGCAAATTACTGATTTTCTACCTTAAACATCCGCAACTAATTTTCATCAAACAATAGCTATATACTACAAACAATATTTACAGCTCTACAACAACGATTTGAGTGTTTGCCCATTTTTTGCGCAAACATTTTGGTGCTTTCATTGAGAGCTGAACTTTCTTTTTTAAAAGAAAATTCTCTCTTTGTTACTTTTCTTTTTATTTTGAAACCTACTATTTCTAATCTTCTAACTAAAGATTATCGTTTCTTCTCTTAGGAAACTCTCTCCCATTTTCTAAGATCTGAAATTTATGTTTCTTTTTAGATCTACCCTGACTGTTTTACATAAGACATAAAATCCTCCTTTTCTCTTCAGATCTGAACATCCATTTTACTACATAGAGAAATTCTCTTGTCCACTTTTTAGATCTTACTTTTACTATCCACGGACACTATTTATTAACAAAAAAATGTCATCTCTTAGATCTGAAATCCTTTGATATTACTTTTACAATTCCGGATCCACAAACACATGTCCCTTGACAAAAAAGAAACATGTACCCATTCTTTGAATTTAAAATCAAGCCACATCTGTTTTGTCATTTGGAATCCAAAAACATGGTCTCTTGGCATAAGAAACCCCTTTTCCCTCTGTTTAGATCTGGATCATTATTTTCTTTCACAAAGAAAACCTGTTTCTAGTCTTGAGATCTGAAATTGCATTTGTTAATAAAATTTATACCTTTTTCTTTTCAAATCTAAAGTCACTATCTCCTTGGCATGAGAGATTCTCTTTTTCTTACTTTCCTAGTTTGAGATCATTGTTTCTTGGATTAAAATACTCTATATCTCCCAGATCTGAAACCGTTACTTTAGCAAAAATGTTTCTCTTTTCAGATCTGCAATCACTATTCCTTGAAGATAAAAAAAATTCTATCTTTCATTTCTCTTATTTTAGATCTACAAACGCTGCTCCTTAACCAACAAGAAACATGTATTCACTTCTTTGATATGAAATCACTATATCTCCTTTCAGATCTGCAAACATTATTTCTCAACCAAAAAGAAACATGTATTTATTTCTTAGATCTGAAATCATTCTATCTTCTTTTTTTTCATTTCAGATCAAAAAAACACTGTTTTGACTAAAAGAAACACTTAGTCATTTTTCAGATCTAAAATCAAATCTTATTCTCTTTCCATCCGGAAGCATTGCTTCTTTAACATAAGAAAACTATCTTCCTCTTTTGTATAAGAGGAATTTATTCCCCTAGTAAAATATAAAATTACGGTTCTAAGAAAATCGTTTTCTCCCTCCAAACTCGAAATCCTTTCTCTTGATCTAAAGTCATTGTCTCTTTGAAATTTGAGTTTTTCTCTTTTTATTTTTTCAAGTTTGTAATCACCATTTCTCGAATTGAGAAGTTATACCTCCTAACTCAAGATTCTCTCTTTATTTTAAGAATTGGACCATCAACCCTTTGAAGCAATAAAACCTCCCAATCCTTTACGAAAATTGAATTATCACTCTCGAAAAGTACAAACTCTCTAGGAAGAGAAGGAAAACAACTTCCCGATATGCCGCCTAAAGTGAGAGAACTCCACTGCAAAGAATGCAACAACTATCCAGATATGAAAAAGCAGGAAGACTAGTTTAATAACCTCCCGGTGCTAAAAATTATCGGACGTAAATTCGACATGGTTGTGATTGAAATCAGTAAACACTTCACTAATTAACATAAATCTTTGTTGGATAAACTCTTGACACGCTCAGGGCGGACAGAAATATTCGATCTCAACGTCATAATACAAGAAAAGTCCTAGTCTAGAGAACACGGGGCATTCCACATAACCAAATGAACCCCAAGCACAACCCTTTTTCCATCCAGCATCAAATCAAAGTACTACAATTGGAATCCCACTGATGGATCGAAATATCACAACTTGAAGACCGAAGTCATGATGATTGAATACTCAAAGTCTACATATGAAAAGCACGTCACTTCATCACTCCTATTATGCACGAAGGCATCACCAATCCAACGTGTACCGAACATGATTCAAATAATGTCAATAGCTCTCCTTGCCTAGGGATATGTTCAACAAATATGAAAAGAGAAGGAGATAAGACCAAGAATTACTAGTCCACCCTCCAGAAAAACAAAAACTTTTGAGTGCCCACTACAAACCTTTATAAGGAGCTAACCCGGCCCCCTAGACACTTGCCAAGATCTCCACACTTGCTGATAAATGGAGGGCACAAAGGAGGTACTATATAATTACTTTTCTTTCATTCTAATCAATTTTAAGTTATTGCAGGGCTCTACTATCTACTCTTGGATTTCCATCCTTGGAAAAAGGTGAAGGAAGGATTCGTAAATCCATTGCATGTGCTGATCGACTTGAGGGTGCTTACACACTACACGATGTAAAAACAAAAAATCAAACTAACCCCTACAACTATGCATGACCTTTCCATTGGGTCAGTTAGGAAAATAAAGATGAGGAAACATCACTGTTAGGAGTTCGGATAGATGGTCACCCAGGGAAGCTAGCACAGCTTGCAGTACAAATGCTATAGCAAAATGGAAGAGATACAACTCTCTGCCTTCGGAGCTCGAATGATCAATGATCAGAGAGAAGTCATCCATTTGAGTATGGTGGTACCTCAAAGGGTAAGGAAGAGGACGCGATGGAAACGACATTTGGCGAGAACTTGGATAACATAATAGTTTATACATAAAGGCTTTGAAAGACCGAGCTCTAGCAATTCCAACATATTTGGCCCGCAGCAGAAAGGCGAGAGATATCCAGAACCACTGCCACTACTCCTCATATCACAATTCAATACGAATCAGCAATATATATAGTAAACCGCTAGGACATTGCAGTCACCAATCAAGATACTAGTTTCACCACTCCATCATGATCCAATAATCAAAAAACACAATTCAAATTGATTAAGAACTAAGGATAGCAGGATGCACACTGGGGACATCCACTATAAGTCCACCAAACTAGTCGGAGTCAACTTGACAAAATGACTAGACCAATGACCGCTAGGAGGCAGCACTAAAACGCCAAACAAGAATCTTGGCCCAGTAAAACCCCCGTTATCAATAAGAGTAATTGCATAAAATCCTTATGAGGAGCACTTCGATCACACAATATGCTCGCATAAACATGTCATACGCACGACAATAGACGGTCATGTAAAGGAGGTACCATAACAAACCTCTTCTTTCATTTTTATCTAACTCGGTTGTTGTCATTTCAGGACAATGCCATCGGCTCCTAGGTTCCACAGAGTCTTACCAAAATACCAAGTGAGAATTCCTATTTAAGAGAACATCTTAAACCAGGCATACTACAAAACCTGGTACTTTGCACTTCTTTCGAAGCAGCGGGTTTGGTCTAAACTACTCTTTCCCTTTGACCGAGACAAGAGACTAATGCATTTACTTAACACATATGCAGTTATATTCACTTAACACCTATGCTGTTATAACCTGTGATATCCCGGAATTTTGGCAATATCAATTTAATAATCTTTATTAATAATTAAATTGATTTGTTGATTTATTTTATAGATTGACAAATTTATTTATTTTAAAAAGGCTAATAAAATTTTAAATATTGGAAATATTTATTTATATCTTTTCTAACAATTTTAAATTGGGAAGTTTTAACTTACTAAAACTAATATAAATGTTTATATTTATAATGTATATATATATAGGTATATATATTATAAATAGGGAGTCTTTAATTTAATAAAAGGATAAGTTATCAAATTAAAATATATATGTATATATATATTGTTATTTGAAGTTATGTATTAAAATTAAATATGATAATTATAAAGCTAATGTTAAAAGTATTTTCCATTTAGAATATATATATTTGTATATATTGGAATGGAAAGAATATTGAATTTGAATTTAATAAGATGTTTTTAAATTTTAATATATATATAATTTGTAATTTGGTTTAATACTTTTGAAAATGATATTTTAAGATTTAAATAACAAGAATAATTTCTTATTTATTATAAACATATATTTTAAGTTTTATTTTGGTTAAGGTTTAAATTAAGAAGTTCAATTGTTTTTTTTTAGATTCTTTCCTTTTTAAAATTCAAAATGGTTTGTAAAAATATATATATAGTTAAGCTCAATTTCTTAAGCATTTATAAATATGTTATATATATATATATATTTGATCAAGGCATAAGTTATTTTAAATAATAGTTTTTCACATTTGTACATTTATTAAAAATCTTAAAGCTTATTTATAAAAGATAAATACATTTTTATACATATAGATATTTCCTAAATACATATATATGACTTAAATAAATCAATAAAGAAAAGAATTTACACTTGTTAGCATATTAGAGTGGTTTAGTGACATTTGTAAAAATGTAAGCATATGTGTAAGCTAATTAAAGAGGACAAGTGGCTTTATTTATTCTTTTCTCCTTGATAATTAAAGTTATAAAAATTTATATGAAAGAAGAAAATATGTTTTTCACTTTCAGTTCAAATTTCATCTTTTCTTCATTACAACCAAAAACTAAAAATATATTCGAACCTAAAATCAAATAATAAGTCTGGAAATCAAATTGCAAAGAAGAAATGAAAATCTGGAAATTCAAATATGAGGAAAGCTTCACCTGTGATCATGCAAACTTAAAGAAGATGGAGGCAATTCAATAAGCAGTTTTAAAATCTTCAAACAACCTGAAGTCATGCAATCAGATAATAAAGATCAATTTCAGATTTAAAAATTCAACAAAGCCAGTTCAAAAATCAACATGCAAGCCTGGAACAAATCTGTTCTCTGTTCTCTGCTATAAACGGTGAGTAAACCTATTTTAAAAACAGTTTAATCCTGGATTTCATTTTGATGTTGTGAATAAAAATCATGCTGTTACCTGAAATGCTTGGATTAAAATGAATGCATGTATGAATATGAGTGTTTGTTGTCTGTGTAGTGCCTGTATGTATACAAATATAGGTTCTGTTGTTTTATCAGAGTTTGATTTCTTAGAAAATCCAATATCTCATCATCTAATCACTGTTAGCCTTTGATTCGCAAATGAAAAATGATGGAAATCATAAAATATCACTACTAAAAATAAGTTGTGGAATTTATATAGATTATTTGTCTGGGAAATTTATAAATAACAGTGTAAATGTAATTTGGGTTAAAATTTATAAATTCAAATTCTAGTTTTGATTTTATAATTGAATTACAATTGGAAAATTATGATTTTTAATGCTTGTAACATAATTTTTAATTGGGGAATTTCTGAGATATCTGGGTTTCTCTGTTTTTGGCATTTTGGTCAAATAGTGGCGAACGACGGCGAGTTTGACGTCGACGTTGAGCATGATGATCGGGGGAGTGTCGATGATCGTAGGAAAAATGTCCTGGAATTTTATTATTGAGTGTGTTGGCCAGAATTGTTCGAATTAGGGTTTTTAACGTGAAGTTCGTTGACGATGTTCAGTTGGGATTCACGGTGTTGATAGGCAACCGGAGTTGATCGCACTTGTGCCGTAGATTCTAGGGGTTGTGGCGTAGCTACGGTGGAAATCGTGGGTTGTCTCGAAGCTTGGGTTGCCGTGGCGAGTCGATTGTATGGTGGTGTTCGTTTAAACTGATGGGTTTAGAATGGTCGAAGTTGAATCTCGTTCGAATCGAGAAGATCGGGGTGGTCGTATGGGTTGCCGTGGTGAAATCTGACTTGCCGGAGGCCAGAACGGAGTTCATCGACGTCTAGTCGTGGTGTGCACGTGCACGAGAACGATTGTGTGCATCTGGAAATTTTGGGTTGGAGAAGAAAGCTTCTTCTCGGGATTACTTCGGGAAATGGTCGACTTTACTCGAAGCAAGAATATGGTGGGTTTGACTCGTGTTTACTTCGGGGAAATAAGGGTTTTACTCGGGTTAGTGGTGAGCTGGTTTTAAGATAATGGAACAGCAATTGTTTTAAGTTTAAAATCAAAAGAAGTTTGATATTTGTAATGTTCTGAGTTTTAAAAACAAAGGTAAACAAGATTTTAACCATTTAAACTAAATTAATTTCTAGAAAAATTGTTTTAACAAGTTTTAAATAATTTAAATAAGTAAGTTTTTAAATAATAGAAAGTGGATTTTAAAAATGATCTTTGTATTAAAAATTATTTAAATAACTTTGAAAAGCTTCAAAGATTTTAAAGGTAAAAACTAAATGTTGTAATTATTTAATTATAATAAAGATTTTATCTTAAGTAATTAAGATTTTGATTTATTAAAGGAAATTAATATGTGAAATTAATAAGGATAATTCATTTACTGAAAATGATTTAAGAATAGATAATAATTTAATTAAGATAATGATTTTCTTAATTAAGATATTTAAGTATAAATAGTTAAGAAATTATTTAATTAAATTTAAATAATTAGATAAATAATTAACTAAGTAATTAATTAGTGATTAGTTAGAGATAATCACTTATAAATTATTTAAGTATAATTACTTGATGAAGTAATTAAGGAATAATTACTAGATGTAATTAAGTAAGGCAAATTATTTAATAAGTGATTAAAGGATAATTATTTTATGAAAGTAATTAAATGGAAATGATTAAGAGTTAATTACCTAGTGTTATTAATTAAATAATTTAGTTAATAAAGTTAATTAATGGATTAAGGTAATTAATTGTTGGTTAAGGTAAATAAATTGTTGGTTAAGATAATTAATTAAAAAGTAATTAATTAATGAAAGTAATTAAGGGAAGTTAATTACTAATTAAGATTAATCAAAGGTGATTAATAATTGTGGTTTAATTAAGATTAATTACTTAAATGTAATTAATTTAAATAAATAAATAATTAAAGATGTAATTAGAAATCATTAGTTTATAATTAATTAATGATGTAATTAAGAGTTGATATTAAGATTTATTAATCAAATGATAAGTGATTAATTGTAATTAATTAAGGATTAAAGTAATTGATTATAATTAATTAATTAATGAAGTAATTAAAGGTTAATTACTGTATTTGATTAAGAATAATTAATTTGTGAAATTAATTAAAGATAATTACTTAAATGTAATTAAAGAATGATTAATCAAGGTGATTAATTAAAGTGGATAATTAGAGAAAGATTAATTAATTTATTGGTAATTAATTAATGATTATATAAGTAAGATTTACGATGAAGTAATTAATTTAATTTATTTTAAATTAATTTGAATAAAGTAATTAATTTAATTCACTTTAAATTAATTAAAGATAGAGATAGTTAATTTAATTCATTTTAAATTAATTATGTTGTGATTAAGTAAATCATTGCTTATGTATGAATGGATGACATTGATTGTCTTGAATGGATGTAATCTCAGAAATGAGATAAGTAATGTGGTGTGATATGAATGCTTGGTTGCATTATGATGGTAATATAGATTAACTATTGTGATGTTGATATGGATTACCTATTTTGTTATGAATCATTTGTTTATTTGATAATGTGATTATCAATTGTGAATTGTGAATTATCTATCTGTATGAATATAGATAAGTTAAATTGTTTAAACCTTTAAACAACTTGGCCTTAAAAGATACGTTTTGGATTTCGATGAGACCGGGATCGGGTTTCCGTATACCGGTATTCTAGGTCTGGAGACCCGAATACCACATCGATCCAAATTAACGATAGGTCGTGAATCTCAAGTAAAGATGAAGATTCAGAGTGCAAGGGTTATTGTCGTTAACTCTGAGGGTGATTCCAAAACGAGTGTAACGAGATAATGCCTTCGGTTTCGTTCGAACCCGGAACGAACTTGTATGGATTGAATGCTTTCAGCACATCGTCAGGCGGACGATGAGCATTCTAAGTGATATGTTCTGATTAAAGGTAATCGTAGCCTCAAGCCTCATCAACCGGGAATGGCTAAAACAGGGGAGGTGCAGCAAGGCTTCGTGGGTAGCACCCACTGAGAGCAAGATAGATCCCTGTCTAGAGGTCCCTTTTCTTTTATTCGGCTTAGTGTGTGGTTGGTCGCGCCAACTACGGGATTGTCTTGTTCGGGATTGTCCAGTAAGGGATGATTCCGGCTTTGTGTTGCAGGGGAGCGGGCGTACTCCTCGGTACGGTGATCTAGGCCACGTACTGTGACGGGCGGTACCCCAGTAGCCCTGCCATTGTATGGAATCCAAACTCCAATAAGTGCCGTACGTATTAGTTGTGCCCAACTATGTTGGAATGTGAGATGTAAGCATTTCAGCTATTTTTGTATTTTACTTGAAAACCCTAGACCCTATTATAATACTATCGGATTTCCTATCAAATGTTTTAGTTAGCGTAAGGTAAAAACTTACCCATGTTTATTTGTGGGGAGTCTTACGTAATACTTTTGTTTTCAAAGGTTTTCAAAGTTAAGCAATCTAACCGTTTACTCACACCAGACCCATGTCTGACCCAAGTGTTTATTTTCTGTTTTATTAAACTCTTGGGTACTCAAATTTGTATGAGTAGTCAAGGGGATTCAGGTTAGTCTTGACGAATTCTGGAGGAGCTGTGGAACAGGAGGCTTCAGCGTGTAGATATATAGAGTTTCCGCTGTGTATGATGTATCGTATTTATGTAGTTGTGTTGTATAATAGACAGAAGTTTATAACTGTCTATATTGTGATGTATAAATCGTGTACTCTGATGTATATGATACTATGTAATATCTTATGTGATAATATATTTCTCGTTCCGCTGTGAGATTTCTGATGTGTTGTTGTTCTCTCTTCTTTTCTTTTCTTCTTCTATCCCTTTCTTTCTTCATAACGATGCGTCTTTCTGGGCAAAGAAAGCCGGGTCGTTACATATGGTATCAGAGCATAGGTTGAGCGAATGCCTAAGCTTTTGGTTAAGTGAATATCAGAACACTAGGTTGAGTGAATACCTAGGCTCTGAAGTGGTGTCTATCTCGAGAGCGCGTAATTGTTAGTTATATAAAAATGATTTTATATTGTGTTAATTGATCGGTTGAGTGGTATATGAATTCTGGTCAATACGAGTAGCTAACGTTATTGATAGGGATCTCTAAACACTTGAACCAGGCCAACGGACACAATATTGTTTTAAAGAGGTAAATGAAATAATTTTACCCAGAAATAATTTCTATATAAAAAGTATCATTTTAAATATATATATATTTCTACCTATTTGTTGGGTTACCTATTCGGGTTTTCCAATATAAGTTATAAGGGTAGATAGGATGGTCGTGTGTGTAACACAATTACCAATAGTTAGAGTTTGAATGTTGAGGTTGGAAGTGTATCTGACGAGACTGTAGACCAAATACCGTCTCGAGTAAACTTTGTTGTGGTGTAAGGATTTCATCGATCTCCGAAGGAAACTGTTTAAGTTCGGAGTTTATCTTTGAAATTGGATGAATAGAGTAGATCTATTGGATGAGCTGAAGCGAGTGATGGTATTTTGGTAACTTCAAGAAGTAGTAGCTGTATAGTGAGACGCAGTGACTATGGACATTTCTGAAGATGTTTCTTCTGAAGTAAGTTTGAGGAAGAGTGTCTGCTTCGGTGTTGTGGCTGAGTCCAGTGGGGTGTTTCTTTTTGCTTTGAAGTCCGAGTTTCTCGAGGAGTTTTGGAGTAAGAAGTCTTTGGTCTATGGCAGCAGTGCGGCTCGGAGTGATCTATGTTGGCAGAAAGTTTCTGGCTGAGCAGTTTTTCTGAAGGTGAAGTTCAGAAGCAGTAGAGTGAATCCATTTCTTCGATGGAATGGTTAGTCAAATATAAGCTGTTCTGATTAGTAAAGAGAGAACAGTTATCTTTGGAAATTAGGCCAAACTGATCGCAAAAGTGACTTGCGATTGTTTAAGTATTCTCTTGGGATTATTGGAGATTGAGATTCCGTATCAACTTGATTCATGAAGTTACCGGAAGTTCAGCTTAGTAGAAGGATGTCTCCGAGAGAAGAATTTGGGAAGCAGCTCAGAATTCTTTGGAGAGGGATTGATCACACCGAGTTTTTCTGGAGAAGTTTCTGCGAGATGTTTCTGACCAAATGGAATGGAGTCGCTAAGATTTTATGGTCTGATGAACTTTGGATGATCAAGTTTGTGCTCGAGTTTCTCCGATGGCATTCTCATCTGTTCAAGATCAGAATTGTGCAGCGAAAGCAAGATAGCAGCTATTCTAGAGTGGAAGCAACCGAGAGTTGTAATTTTCTTCGAGTAGAGGATTTATATAGGAAATTCAAGTGTATCTCTAAGTGTGAAGAAATTTTCAGGATTTGGAGGTAAAGTTGTCAAGTGCAACTGTTTTGACTATTTCAGATAGGAGAGGTAGTTCGAAGTTCTCTAATGAGTGTGGAGTAGAGTTATGTTCTGTATTTCGGTGTATTTTTGGAAGAACCATTTTGTTGAATAGAATCCAGAAATTTGTTTGATATTGGTCTGATTTGTTTCAAGAGGCATCAGCAAGAGTTAAGCTGATCAAGAAGAATGAAGTGACTCAGGATTATCAGGAGAGTTATGTAGTTAAGAATTGATGAAATTTGGATTTTGAAGTTGAAATTTGGATATTGTTTAAGTTTTCTCCGATCAAAGGAGATATAAGATTTAGTAAGACTGAAGAGTTAGCTCCGGAAGTACTATGAGATTTTTCTGTGTTCTCAAAAGGATTAGTTCTTTGATCTATAGGATTGAGTTGCCGGTTCGGATAACTGGAATTCATTTTATTTCACATATCTCTGAGGAATATGTGTATGATTCATCGAGTAATGGAATCAGCAGTTCAGAAGGATAGTTGGGATGGTTTTGAGTTAGTCTGATATCTTGTTCAGATTTGTGATCTAGAAAGGAAGGACTTCTAGATTATTGTAGATAGTTAGTTTAAATCCTGTAGAACGAGTCTCCCGGTATATATATATACTTGGGGAAACTCGAGTAAATTCTATCCAGATTTTGACTGGATAGTTAAATTTGTTTGATTAAATTGTTTGCTATGGTTGTTAGAATATGATTGATATGTATGGTTGCTGTTTAAAATTAAAATTTTACTGGATTATTAAATTATCTTTGCTTTTAAATTTCGAGGATGAAATTATTTTAAGGGGGAAGGAATGTGATATCCCGGAATTTTGGCAATATCAATTTAATAATCTTTATTAATAATTAAATTGATTTGTTGATTTATTTTATAGATTGACAAATTTATTTATTTTAAAAAGGCTAATAAAATTTTAAATATTGGAAATATTTATTTATATCTTTTCTAACAATTTTAAATTGGGAAGTTTTAACTTACTAAAACTAATATAAATGTTTATATTTATAATGTATATATATATAGGTATATATATTATAAATAGGGAGTCTTTAATTTAATAAAAGGATAAGTTATCAAATTAAAATATATATGTATATATATATTGTTATTTGAAGTTATGTATTAAAATTAAATATGATAATTATAAAGCTAATATTAAAAGTATTTTCCATTTAGAATATATATATTTGTATATATTGGAATGGAAAGAATATTGAATTTGAATTTAATAAGATGTTTTCAAATTTTAATATATATATAATTTGTAATTTGGTTTAATACTTTTGAAAATGATATTTTAAGATTTAAATAACAAGAATAATTTCTTATTTATTATAAACATATATTTTAAGTTTTATTTTGGTTAAGGTTTAAATTAAGAAGTTCAATTGTTTTTTTTTAGATTCTTTCCTTTTTAAAATTCAAAATGGTTTGTAAAAATATATATATAGTTAAGCTCAATTTCTTAAGCATTTATAAATATGTTATATATATATATATATTTGATCAAGGCATAAGTTATTTTAAATAATAGTTTTTCACATTTGTACATTTATTAAAAATCTTAAAGCTTATTTATAAAAGATAAATACATTTTTATACATATAGATATTTCCTAAATACATATATATGACTTAAATAAATCAATAAAGAAAAGAATTTACACTTGTTAGCATATTAGAGTGGTTTAGTGACATTTGTAAAAATGTAAGCATATGTGTAAGCTAATTAAAGAGGACAAGTGGCTTTATTTATTCTTTTCTCCTTGATAATTAAAGTTATAAAAATTTATATGAAAGAAGAAAATATGTTTTTCACTTTCAGTTCAAATTTCATCTTTTCTTCATTACAACCAAAAACTAAAAATATATTCGAACCTAAAATCAAATAATAAGTCTGGAAATCAAATTGCAAAGAAGAAATGAAAATCTGGAAATTCAAATATGAGGAAAGCTTCACCTGTGATCATGCAAACTTAAAGAAGATGGAGGCAATTCAATAAGCAGTTTTAAAATCTTCAAACAACCTGAAGTCATGCAATCAGATAATAAAGATCAATTTCAGATTTAAAAATTCAACAAAGCCAGTTCAAAAATCAACATGCAAGCCTGGAACAAATCTGTTCTCTGTTCTCTGCTATAAACGGTGAGTAAACCTATTTTAAAAACAGTTTAATCCTGGATTTCATTTTGATGTTGTGAATAAAAATCATGCTGTTACCTGAAATGCTTGGATTAAAATGAATGCATGTATGAATATGAGTGTTTGTTGTCTGTGTAGTGCCTGTATGTATACAAATATAGGTTCTGTTGTTTTATCAGAGTTTGATTTCTTAGAAAATCCAATATCTCATCATCTAATCACTGTTAGCCTTTGATTCGCAAATGAAAAATGATGGAAATCATAAAATATCACTACTAAAAATAAGTTGTGGAATTTATATAGATTATTTGTCTGGGAAATTTATAAATAACAGTGTAAATGTAATTTGGGTTAAAATTTATAAATTCAAATTCTAGTTTTGATTTTATAATTGAATTACAATTGGAAAATTATGATTTTTAATGCTTGTAACATAATTTTTAATTGGGGAATTTCTGAGATATCTGGGTTTCTCTGTTTTTGGCATTTTGGTCAAATAGTGGCGAACGACGGCGAGTTTGACGTCGACGTTGAGCATGATGATCGAGGGAGTGTCGATGATCGTAGGAAAAATGTCCTGGAATTTTATTATTGAGTGTGTTGGCCAGAATTGTTCGAATTAGGGTTTTTAACGTGAAGTTCGTTGACGATGTTCAGTTGGGATTCACGGTGTTGATAGGCAACCGGAGTTGATCGCACTTGTGCCGTAGATTCTAGGGGTTGTGGCGTAGCTACGGTGGAAATCGTGGGTTGTCTCGAAGCTTGGGTTGCCGTGGCGAGTCGATTGTATGGTGGTGTTCGTTTAAACTGATGGGTTTAGAATGGTCGAAGTTGAATCTCGTTCGAATCGAGAAGATCGGGGTGGTCGTATGGGTTGCCGTGGTGAAATCTGACTTGCCGGAGGCCAGAACGGAGTTCATCGACGTCCAGTCGTGGTGTGCACGTGCACGAGAACGATTGTGTGCATCTGGAAATTTTGGGTTGGAGAAGAAAGCTTCTTCTCGGGATTACTTCGGGAAATGGTCGACTTTACTCGAAGCAAGAATATGGTGGGTTTGACTCGTGTTTACTTCGGGGAAATAAGGGTTTTACTCGGGTTAGTGGTGAGCTGGTTTTAAGATAATGGAACAGCAATTGTTTTAAGTTTAAAATCAAAAGAAGTTTGATATTTGTAATGTTCTGAGTTTTAAAAACAAAGGTAAACAAGATTTTAACCATTTAAACTAAATTGATTTCTAGAAAAATTGTTTTAACAAGTTTTAAATAATTTAAATAAGTAAGTTTTTAAATAATAGAAAGTGGATTTTCAAAATGATCTTTGTATTAAAAATTATTTAAATAACTTTGAAAAGCTTCAAAGATTTTAAAGGTAAAAACTAAATGTTGTAATTATTTAATTATAATAAAGATTTTATCTTAAGTAATTAAGATTTTGATTTATTAAAGGAAATTAATATGTGAAATTAATAAGGATAATTCATTTACTGAAAATGATTTAAGAATAGATAATAATTTAATTAAGATAATGATTTTCTTAATTAAGATATTTAAGTATAAATAGTTAAGAAATTATTCAATTAAATTTAAATAATTAGATAAATAATTAACTAAGTAATTAATTAGTGATTAGTTAGAGATAATCACTTATAAATTATTTAAGTATAATTACTTGATGAAGTAATTAAGGAATAATTACTAGATGTAATTAAGTAAGGCAAATTATTTAATAAGTGATTAAAGGATAATTATTTTATGAAAGTAATTAAATGGAAATGATTAAGAGTTAATTACCTAGTGTTATTAATTAAATAATTTAGTTAATAAAGTTAATTAATGGATTAAGGTAATTAATTGTTGGTTAAGGTAAATAAATTGTTGGTTAAGATAATTAATTAAAAAGTAATTAATTAATGAAAGTAATTAAGGGAAGTTAATTACTAATTAAGATTAATCAAAGGTGATTAATAATTGTGGTTTAATTAAGATTAATTACTTAAATGTAATTAATTTAAATAAATAAATAATTAAAGATGTAATTAGAAATCATTAGTTTATAATTAATTAATGATGTAATTAAGAGTTGATATTAAGATTTATTAATCAAATGATAAGTGATTAATTGTAATTAATTAAGGATTAAAGTAATTGATTATAATTAATTAATTAATGAAGTAATTAAAGGTTAATTACTGTATTTGATTAAGAATAATTAATTTGTGAAATTAATTAAAGATAATTACTTAAATGTAATTAAAGAATGATTAATCAAGGTGATTAATTAAAGTGGATAATTAGAGAAAGATTAATTAATTTATTGGTAATTAATTAATGATTATATAAGTAAGATTTATGATGAAGTAATTAATTTAATTTATTTTAAATTAATTTGAATAAAGTAATTAATTTAATTCACTTTAAATTAATTAAAGATAGAGATAGTTAATTTAATTCATTTTAAATTAATTATGTTGTGATTAAGTAAATCATTGCTTATGTATGAATGGATGACATTGATTGTCTTGAATGGATGTAATCTCAGAAATGAGATAAGTAATGTGGTGTGATATGAATGCTTGGTTGCATTATGATGGTAATATAGATTAACTATTGTGATGTTGATATGGATTACCTATTTTGTTATGAATCATTTGTTTATTTGATAATGTGATTATCAATTGTGAATTGTGAATTATCTATCTGTATGAATATAGATAAGTTAAATTGTTTAAACCTTTAAACAACTTGGCCTTAAAAGATACGTTTTGGATTTCGATGAGACCGGGATCGGGTTTCCGTATACCGGTATTCCAGGTCTGGAGACCCGAATACCACATCGATCCAAATTAACGATAGGTCGTGAATCTCAAGTGAAGATGAAGATTCAGAGTGCAAGGGTTATTGTCGTTAACTCTGAGGGTGATTCCAAAACGAGTGTAACGAGATAATGCCTTCGGTTTCGTTCGAACCCGGAACGAACTTGTATGGATTGAATGCTTTCAGCACATCGTCAGGCGGACGATGAGCATTCTAAGTGATATGTTCTGATTAAAGGTAATCGTAGCCTCAAGCCTCATCAACCGGGAATGGCTAAAACAGGGGAGGTGCAGCAAGGCTTCGTGGGTAGCACCCACTGAGAGCAAGATAGATCCCTGTCTAGAGGTCCCTTTTCTTTTATTCGGCTTAGTGTGTGGTTGGTCGCGCCAACTACGGGATTGTCTTGTTCGGGATTGTCCAGTAAGGGATGATTCCGGCTTTGTGTTGCAGGGGAGCGGGCGTACTCCTCGGTACGGTGATCTAGGCCACGTACTGTGACGGGCGGTACCCCAGTAGCCCTGCCATTGTATGGAATCCAAACTCCAATAAGTGCCGTACGTATTAGTTGTGCCCAACTATGTTGGAATGTGAGATGTAAGCATTTCAGCTATTTCTGTATTTTACTTGAAAACCCTAGACCCTATTATAATACTATCGGATTTCCTATCAAATGTTTTAGTTAGCGTAAGGTAAAAACTTACCCATGTTTATTTGTGGGGAGTCTTACGTAATACTTTTGTTTTCAAAGGTTTTTAAAGTTAAGCAATCTAACCGTTTACTCACACCAGACCCATGTCTGACCCAAGTGTTTATTTTCTGTTTTATTAAACTCTTGGGTACTCAAATTTGTATGAGTAGTCAAGGGGATTCAGGTTAGTCTTGACGAATTCTGGAGGAGCTGTGGAACAGGAGGCTTCAGCGTGTAGATATATAGAGTTTCCGCTGTGTATGATGTATCGTATTTATGTAGTTGTGTTGTATAATAGACAGAAGTTTATAACTGTCTATATTGTGATGTATAAATCGTGTACTCTGATGTATATGATACTATGTAATATCTTATGTGATAATATATTTCTCGTTCCGCTGTGAGATTTCTGATGTGTTGTTGTTCTCTCTTCTTTTCTTTTCTTCTTCTATCCCTTTCTTTCTTCATAACGATGCGTCTTTCTGGGCAAAGAAAGCCGGGTCGTTACATAACCACTACTTCTTTTGTGATTAGCAACCCAGATCACAAGCATGTGTTGGCAGCAGTGAAAATAAGATAGCCATGACTAAGGGCACTAGCTTGGGCAGTTCACTGCTGACGACCGCCCTTTTCCCTGGCAATGACATACCAGTCGGGCAACCGGGCACAAATCTAGCTTGAGTAACTCAAAGAATAAATGCATTCGAAGCCTAGTGCGGATTGTCTCATAACAGTAGTTGCCCCAGTCCAATGGGCAGGTTGAAGCTATCAATAAAGTCTTGCAAACACTAATTAAGGAAAAACTAGATAAATCCAAAAGAGCGTGGGTTGATGAACTACCCACGACACTGTGGCCTACTAAGCCTCCTATAAAACAGTAACATGACATATTCTATTTTCTCTAAGCATACGGGGCTGAGGCCATGCTTCCGGTCAAAATAGTTGTCCCTTCACATCGTAGGACACATTATAATCCGAAAGAGACGAGGAGCTTCTTAGCATGTCCTTAGACCTGATTGAAGAAAAAAGGATAACACCGCTCTCAAGACCGCCGCAAACAGACGGAAAGTAGAAAAACAATACAAATCTAAGGTGATGCCCCAAGAGTTACAAGAGGGAGATATTGTTCTCAAGCAAGTATCTCCCCGTCCAGGCGCACTAGATCTAGTTTGGGAATTTCCATTTGTTGTTCATAAGGATCTTCACAATGGAGCTTACATTCCATCGACAGTTGACGGAAAGGTGTTTGGGAAAGGAAGGAATCTCCAACATCTCCGCCATTACTTCTCTCAGCTTGTAAAAAGCATGTATCACTTGAAGCAATAAAAGAAAGACAGTGGACATAGGCATATTCTGGCCAAACCACTGTAAAAATTGATGTTTTGCTCGATTGTTTGTTTGATATTTTTCCTATTGCGATCAATCGCAAGCTCTCGCCAGCAGTAGTGAAAGCAAGATAACCATGACTAAGGGCACGAAAATAGCCTAGGTAGTTCACTGCTGACGATCGGCCCCCCAGTCAGCAATGATAAACCAACTATAAGCCACAGATTAGACACGATTATAGCCTAGGCAGTTTATCATTGGCGTTCGACTCGCCGAAAACTGAAAACCGATAATAAGTCCCACGATTAAGGCATGGCTGCAGCCAGGGATATTTTGTAGTTGACGATCGGCACCCACGCTAACCAGGCCATAGTAAATCGAATAATACTCACGATACAGGCCCTAATGGCCCGGGTAGTTACAATGTGTGAATCCCGGCTCTAAATCTTAAGTACGGCAGCCGCAAAAGTTACTCCCTTGGAACATATGTTGGGCTCACAAACCATATGTCACTATAATCCACAATCAGGGCAAGTAACTTACGTGCCACGAATCTTAAGTTTAGAAGGACACTCGTGACGGAGAATATAGTTCGTTTTACTTAAACTAGAAGCTTCTAACAATTTCTTTTAGACTTGTGGCATTGCATACAGATAGTAGAAATATGAATTCCACTCTGCCAACCACAACAGGATATTCATTCTCTTCTACTCCACCAGAGGAAACAGAGCATCGACTCAACTCCGTCAGAGATAGTGGAACATCAATCCAACATTGCCACAAGAATTAGAATATCCCTTCCAGCCAACTTCGCTCAAGAAACTATAAGGATACTCCTAAATTTGTGCACACTTATGGAACCTGAGAAAAACTCAGTGCAAAGGTATGACTAACTTTTGTAAGATAAGCTAAATTCGATAAAAAATACTTGGGGGCATAGCACCACCTCACCACTTGATTATACACATACACTACCACTCAACTTGGTAATAGCACATTGAAGTCACGACCTTAAGTTTACAAGTTTAAAACCTATTCATGATACAAGGTAGCATGTTGTGAGAAGCAACCAAGTGCATTATACTGGGGGTAAACCCAGACAAATAATGAGCGCTCCTGGTCGACTTTTTACAACGTCGCTAGAGGGTGCTCTGGAGGATGTGATGAGTATTTGAGGACTGCCGTGTCCCCAAAATTACTCTCTAAACCTTAGTAATAGGGAATCACTTCGAATGATAAGGACCTCTCTAAACATAAGTTATTCGATCTCTAACCTTACGAATGTAATTAATTCATATCAAAGTCTATTTTAACACAAATAGCTTGATACCTTTACCTAACAAATCAATCCCGAGGACACACGGGATGACTCTAACAGATATCTGTGGTAAAATTCCAAATAAAAATGTATTAATAGTCTGTAACTAATTCTAAGGCACGGTATTAATAATCTGTAACTAATTCTAAGGCAAGGATGAAAGGCCTTGACCACACTAGGCCCGAAAGGACCCTAAACTTGTAGGTAAAGTCAACATAATAGGACGATCCTCTACCGCCAAAGCCAATGGGACATTTGAATTAAAAGATTGATTCTACCTGATCAATAAGAAATAATAAACTGATACTAATCAAGGTTTCCAATGTCCAAAGATTATTCCGACTAAACACCACATACTGGGGGCATCCAACATCAGCACTTGGCATAACTCAAACCAGCAATAATGAATCACTCTTACCCACAATCAGAGTATGCTTTCCAATCGAGCCATCCATAACTCACATTTTTCCGCAACCATGACTTTGCATGAGAATAATGAAGTACTCCTAGTATGGACAATTCCTCGCAGACCCTAGACCGAAAAGCCAATGTCGCTCTGTCAAAGATTGGTTTAATTATAGTCTTGTGTTAGTGCTAACCAGAATTTTGACTTAGTCACAATCGCTAGACACCAAACACAAGCTTGCGATTGGCATAGGCGGTGCACCAGATCATTGTTTCGACCTTGGACCATGCAACCTACAAACACTTTCGTCCGACCCCATTTTGCACCTCGGTCCGGCCTCTTGTCATGTACCAGACTAAGTGGTTCGACTACCATCTTCCACTCTTTAACCAAATTGTTTCGGTCCAATAAACTCCACCAACCCAATTTCATGGTCCGTCTATCCTTGGTCCTTCACCAAGCTTCTCAATAATCCAACACTTATCCGTCAAAACTTACCAGCAATCTAGTCTATACAAGTACATTGAGGATTATCAAACCAAGCTATTGAAGAAGTTAGTAAAACTGATCATCACTTTACCAGACTGTATGCCGCACAAACCAATTACACCTTATCAGGTATGAGTATTCCAACCAATTTTTTTTAATTAAATATACATATCTTTGTACAAATGTCCAGGAAGAAGATACAAAACATGGGCTAGGGAAGTCATAACCAACATTTACTCGATAACACTCTGCATCATCTCCTACATACAAAGTCCCTTCAACGGATATTCTTACTCTATCAGATTCATCAATGATTGATCTTGTCAAAGCATGCACAAGAGTGGTGAAAGGATTAGTAGAGAAATACACAAACTTGGCGATCACATGAGATGGTCAGGATAGCTTGACTCAACCACACAATGAACATAACCGGAGTACCACATCACAGATACAAAGTCATAACACAAAGTATACATCAGTTGGTCTGCATACTGCATGAAGCCTCAACGTAGGAAACCGAAAGTCCAAGAAAAACAGCATCCTGTCGGATGAAGACTAATCAAAGACGACTTTAAAAATTTAGCAAGTCCTCCTCGGAACAAACAAAGTCCCACATCAAACTAGCAAAAGGAGGCTCATCGAAAAATCAGAGGCGAAGATGAGGTATAGATATTCAAACAATATAACCATTGCAAGACTAAGAAGACAGTCTTGGATTAAACAAAGCACACTTTGTATTCACGAAAGTATGCTTTGGGGGGCAAAATGTTATGGGCATTTTCGCCCACTACATGGTGAATATGAGGAGTCAGGGGCAAAATCGTCATTGTTCTGGAATAGACTCAAACTAGTTTGGAGGTATTCTCGAGATCAAGATATGGACATAGAACAAAATCACATCTCAATCCGAGCTACGGATTAAGAGATATGATCATCTTAAGATTTTTCCACCACCATCTCGTGGGGCCGATACCGAGATGCTCTACCGCCATTCAAGGTCGATAGTCCAACAGCAAGCCAGGATCCCCGGTCTGATGACCGTACCTAAACTTTGGTTCGGTGCTTACTTGGAGTCGAGGTTTCAAAATCTCGAGTCTGCTTGGAGTCGGCGCGATGACCGAACCAAAACCTTGGTTCGGCGCTTGCTTGTAGTCAGGCCTTGAAAATCTGGAGTTTACTTGGATTCGGTTGGATTACTGAACCAAAACTTTGGTTCGGCACTTGCTTGGAGTCGGGGCTTGAAAATCTCGAGTCTGCTTGGAGTCGGCTCAATGACCGAACCAAATATTTGGTTCGGCGCTTGCTTGGAGTCGGGCCTTAAAAATCTGGAGTCTGCTTGGAGTCGGCTGGATTACCGAACCAAAACTTTGGTTCGGCGCTTGCTTGGAGTCGGGCCTTGAAAATCTGGAGACTACTTGGAGTCGGCCCGATGACTAAACTAAAACTTTGGTTCGGCGCTTGCTTGGAGTCGGGCCTTGAAAATCTAGAGTCTGCTTGGACTCGGTCCGTTGATCGAACCAAAACTTTTGTTCGGTGGTTGCTTGGAGTCGGACCTTGAAAATATGGAGTCTGCTTGGAGTCTGCCCGGGTGACCAAACCAAACTTTGGTTTAGTGGTTGCTTGGAGTCAGGCATGAGAAATTTAAGGGTTTACTTGGAGTCGGCTGGGAGTAATGCTGCTTAGAGTCGGGTGAAGGTTTGCTTGGGGCTCAACCTGGGTATAACTGATCTAAAAAAAAGTTGGAAATTTTTGTCATGGCACGATGATGCTTCGGGGATTTCTTCATGACGCGTTCCGGGGTTCTGGGAGGTGTATGACAGTCATCACAAGTGGAATAGTTTGACAATCATGTAAGGAAGGTTGAACCAAATCTTGGAGGAAGGAAGGTTGACCCAAATTCCAAATACTATATACTCAAACGCCTCTCCTCATATCTTCATTCTATAAATACCAAGCACAGGGAATCATAAAAAAGAGGATGCTGAAGAGCAAAGCTTTCAGCAATAATGGCAGACAACTTCGAGAGGGAAAAATCTTAGTTCTAATAGCATGTTTACTCGTATTCAAAGCTTGTACTTGTAATCATAAATGAAAGGGATAATAAAAAAGGAACAGTGGACGTAGACACATTCAGGCCGAACCACTATAAATTCTGTGTCTTTTTACATTTAAGTCCTTTGCATATTCTTTATTGCAAATTACTTATTTTCTACTTAAACATCCGCAACTAATTTTCATCAAACAATAGTTACATACTACAAATAATATTTACAGCTCTACAACAACGATTTGAGTGTTTGTCCATTTTTGTGCAAACAGAATGTTTGCCCATTTTTTGTGCAAACACCAGGCCTTGAGTGGCCGGCAGCAGAGGAGGAAGATGCAGCTACAAGTTGACAAACATAGTGGTAAAGGTTAGAGACAGATTCTGGAGAGAATTGGAGTTTTTCAAATACCGATGGAACATGGGATATAACTTTACCCAGACAGGATTGCTAGGTAGGAGACCTTGTCAATTCCACCTCTTCAAGTGATGATTACATCGGTTGGCCAATGAAGGGGGAATATAGGGTTCAACGGAGATGACCGTGGAAGTTGGAACTACTTGGATGGCCTTGGAACTGGCCCTTTTAATTGTAGGAATATTTGCTGCAAGCTCCTCAGATTTGGGAGTTGACAACTCTGCCTGACCCGATGCACTTGGGTCAGTAGCTTCAATGGCAGCTTTAGTTACAGCAGCGTCTTTAGTAGCTAGAATGGATTTTTCTTCTTTAAGCTTTATTGTGTCATTAGCGACAAGGTATTTCGCTCTCAATCTTCTTCGGCGGGGTCTTTACCAACTGCTTCTAAATGGCGTACCACTTCTTCCCAGGCATCGACAAGAGTCACGGCATAAATGTTGCCCAACCACTTTAGACTCTTGTATTGTATTATGTTGGCAAAGAATTGCTAAAGAGTGGTATTGAGTTCCCCATGCTCTTTAGCCTTATACTCTTTGATCTCCTTTATATCGTGCATTCTGATGTAATATTCAACTTCAATGTCCAACTTCTCGGCCTTTTCTAATAGCAAATTCTCCTCGAGCATGTCTTTTTCCACCAAGAGCCTCGGATCTTAATTGCCCAATCTTCAATCGTTTTATCCTTGGCCAGGATTGCTTCATCCTTCGTAGTGAGGGCCAAGTCCTTTTTAGCAAGCTATGTTTCTAAGGTGGTTTTATCTTCATAGTCGGTCTTTAGCAAATCTTTATGCATGATCTCCACATTGGTGTGTGCTCTCCTCATCTCTTCCATTAGGCTGTTAGTTTTGGCCTTTGAGTTTAGAGCTGCATCTCTCTCTGCTTTCATCTTCTCTAAATCTGCCTTATACCCCTCTATCAGACTATCAAAGGTCCTTTTTTAAGATTCAAAAGACTGAATGATCATTTGATTGATTTGGTTAACCTTAAAGAGAGCATAAGTGAGCTTCGTCCAGTTATTACCTTGATTGACGAGCTCCTAGGCCTATCAGACCTTCTGGTCTACTTCTTCCTTAGGAATATTCTTATGTCACGATCAAACATGACCAGTTAGGTAAAGGTCAAGGAAAGCAGCCTGCATCCAGGTTGATATAGCTAGAATAGTAGTTGTAGGAGCAATGACTACTTTGGATTGAGGGGTTATGGTTATGGTCAAGGAATGAGAAGTCGAAGTTTGTTTCTATGTAGGAAGTTGGAGTGGGGAACAAAGCAGAGGAATGCTTGAAGATGAGTCACGACGATCGTGTGAGTCTTTATGCCATTTTCTATAGTCATAAAGCTGCCTCTCTTTGGCATGCCTTCTCTTCCGATCCCACTTGGCTCGGCGATTTCCTTCCGCCTCTCATTCTCGCTCTTTCCTTTGGAATATCTCCTCCTCTATTTCTTTGTGATTCAGATAGCTAGAATAAGGTAGATCAAGAGTGCGTCTTCTCTCTTCACCAATTCTATGTTGAAGGTTATCATATCTATCTCTACCCATGGTACCTAAAACAATAAAATAGCTCGTATAAGTTATGGAATTCTAGGATTCAAGTGAATGCAAGGGATGTGTGTTCGTGATCCTAGAGGTGTGTAAACTGCCGGTGTCCCCCATAAGTACTCTATGGACCATATTCGAAAGTAGATAAAGATGGAGTCTAGCCTCTTTTGGCTAGGAAATCCCTAGATGGGAAGGTAAAGCCTGGCAAGCCATCCTTGATAAGATCGATGATCAGAACATCAAAGTCGCTCAACAAAGCAAAGATATCGTCAAAAGAGTTAGCTGGAGGGGTTTCCTCAACTGATGGTAACGCTCTTGGTTCTTTGGATTTCTTGGCTGACTTGATGATTTTATGTTTTGGGTAAGGTAATGCAGGAAATTTGGTGCCTGTAGGAGACATCTCGCCATACGACTCGTCTCCCGCTGGAATTATGTGATAGTCACTGTCGCCTGCCTCGTCGCTTCCTTCTCCTTCTTCTTCTTCTCTTTCTTCTTCTTTTTCCTCTCCTCTTCACCCGTCATCACTTTCTTCTGGAATTGTCTAAATTTCGGCTCCTCGTAACACCCCGGAATATTCCAGAAATAAATAAATAAATATAATTAAATTTAAGAATTAACCTAAAAGGAGAATTTTTACAAACGTTCGAATTTGACTATGGGACTTGCACCATTATGTCCATAGTTATTTTATAGGTCATTTTCATATATAACTTGTCGAAATCCGAGCTAAAATGAAAAGGTTATAAAGGTTTTACTAAATGCGAAAATTAAATAGAAAAAGAAATAAAAATATAAAATAATAAAAAATAGTTGACCACGAGGCGGTCCACCCGGCATGGGCCAGGTCGACCGTGGACGGTCGACCAAGCCCATGGGCGGTCGACCTGACCTCGGGTAAAACTGAGGGTCATGATTATTCGATCGCGTTGTTCATTCATCCTAGATTCTTTCATCCATGGCAAGGGTTTGGAGAGCGGTAGAGAGCAGTTAGGGTTCTGATATGACGGTGTTGGCTGAGGGCATTGCTCTATAAATTCATAGCTAGGGGTTAGCCTAAACCTAATCTTCTTCCTGGCGAAGCACTGTCAAAATAAAACACTAAACCTTAATTTTCTAAAATAATTTCTAAACTCCAATTCTCTTCCAAATCCCAATCTAAAATTAAAAATAAGAGTGATCTTGCAACTTGAGAAAGGATCTAAGCGGAGATTGAAGAAAAAGGCTTGCGGCGTTTAGGGTAAACTTTGACCTTAGGACAGAGGAGAGTAGGCATAGATTTTAACAAGATTATTAAATTAATTAATTTTAATTTCTACCCTATTCTGATTAGACTGTAAATTCTAACTTTTATCTGCTAAAATTGTAAATGATAATTAAACTAATAAATTCTAAATTCTACCCTATTCCAATTTGACTGTCAATTCTAAATTTAATCTATTGAAATTGTAAATCAGGAATCTGAAACAATGAATCTTTTTTTTAATTGCAATTGACATATGCAAGTTGTAGAATCCTAAATCCAATGCTAAAACAAGGTTTTATACTATTAAATTGAGGATTTAAATAATGCAAAAGTTGCACAATGATTAGACTATGTAATGATCAAATATAATATTGTAGAAACGTAATGATAAGACTGTGTAATGATTAGATTTAATATCGTTGAAGCGTAATGATCAGTCTGTGCAATAATTAGATTTCATTTTTGTTGAGGCATAATGATTAGTTACGTAATGATTAGCTATAATATCTTTTGGCAACTAAAAGTAATTAAATGAAATCATAATTATAAAATAAGTAATATGAAGGTGTTAGCTCGTATCGACCTAAGAGTGACATAGGTCGACTGTCGTATGTCGTTTTGGACTAAGTAGACTATTTGGTGTCTTATGCTGTTAGCTTTTAGGAAATCGATCTAAGACTGACATACGTCGACTATTGTATGCTAGTTTTGGACTTATTAGACTGTTTAGCGGCCTTGTGCCTTTAGATTTATAAAACTTGTTGTCCTTTAGACCATTTGACTGTTGGACATTTATGGATTTTATTTAGAGGTGTGAATTTAATTTGCTTTTTCCGTATCATCACGTTGGGTGCGGTGTGTCATTTAAACGGCTATAGGTGCACATATGTGTTGGGACTAGGATTATCGGTCTCTTGTTTGTTGTGATCGAATTTTCGATCTTTTGTTTGTTCTATGCTTATGGGCTTGTGGCGCTTAAAGCTAGGTTATATCCAGTACTGGGAGGAGTTAGGCGTAATAACTCCTTGGGGTGCGTAAGAGGTATTTTGCTACTGAGATCAATTTGAAGCAGGGTGATTTTTAGTTAAAGAATATGTTAATCAGTTTCATGAACTTGCAAGGTTTGGAATGGGGTTGATCAATACTCCGCATAAAAAGGCGCTCAAGTTTGCTAAAGGCTTGAATCAACCACAACAGGGGTTAGCAGTGAGTCATATTCCTATAGGAGCTACTTATGATGGTCTGGTTGAGATGGCATTGCTTACTTCTATTGCTAAGAAGGTGGATGAGGCCCCAAAGGCTGAATTGAAGAATTTTTAGAAAGGAAAGAAGAAGGGTGGACCTCCACCTAAAGGTAAGATCTAGAAGGAGTTGAAGTTTTTCAGATGTGGGGGCAAGCATCATGTTAGGGATTGTTTACTACAGAAGCTGAAGTGCTTCAATTGTGATCAGGTTGGGCATATTAAGAGGAATTGTCCAGCATCACCCAAACCTACTTCTGTCAGCACTAGATAAGGGGAAGAAGGTGGTGATTAAAGGTGTGTTATCTCTTTTCAGTCTTTCTGTTCACACGTTATTCGATACTGGTGCTTCGCATTCTTTTATCTCTAGTAGATTTGTTGATGACTTGCACTTAGACACTAGTATTTTGACTGACCTTATAATTGTGTCAAATCCCATGGGGGGATCGACTTATTTGTCTATGATATGTCGGGATTGGAGGTTGATTGTTTTAGGAGTCGAGTTCGAGTGTGATGCCAATGTGCTGGGGTTCTCTCGGTTTAGGCTGATATTGGGAATGGATTGGATGTCCCCATATGGGGCTATATTAGACTATGGTGGTCAAACCGTTAGATTGGGCTCTTATAGCGGGCATAGCTTAGAGGTTGTCTATGATCCACGAGGGTCAGTTATGTTGAGCTATTTTTATTCTTTAGACCTACCACAAAATGAGCTTATTTCTATTTCAGTAATTAGGGATTTTCCTAATGTATTTTCTGAGGTTATTGGTCTTCCGCCAAAGAGAGAGATTGAGTTTAGGATCTGTCTTATTGGGAATGCTAGACCGGTTGCTTTGCATTTGAGGCATATGGCTCTAAGGGAAAGATGCTAGTTGAATAAGCAGGTGAATGATTTATTGGAGAAGGGCTTAGTAGGGAGCGCTAATCATCTACTCCACCAAGGCGGATGGTTTTATTAGACTCTACGTCGATTACCGCAAGCTGAACAAGTTGACGAAGAAGAATCTTTATCCTTTGCCTCGTATATATGATCTCTTCGATCAGTTGGTTGGAGCGAGGGTGTTTTCCTAGCTCGACTTAGCCACAGGTTTCCATCAGTGTAGTGTAGCTGAGGATAGTATTGAGAAGACTGCTTTTAGAATTCCCGATGGGTTATATGAGTGGCTAGTCATGTCTTTTGGACTAACCAATGCTCCTGCTTATTTTGTGGACTTGATGAGTCGGGTTTTTAAGGATTTGTTGAATAAGTTTGCAGTGGTGTTTGTGGATGACATCTTGGTATACTCTAGGAGCAAGGAGGAGGATGCTTTGCATTTGGAGGAGGTTCTTAAGACCCTTTGAGCATATAAGCTTAAGGCAAAGTTTTCTAAGTGCCACTTTTGGAGAAATGAGGTTCGTATTTTAGGACATGTTATTTCTGAGAATGGTTTGACTGTAGATCCTAGTAAGATTCAACGGTGCAAGATTGGCATGTTTCGAAATATGCCACGAAATTAAGGAGCTTTCTTGGTCTCACGGGTTATTATAGAAAGTTCATAAAGGATTTCGCTAAGATATCTGCCCCATTGATCCACCTTACCAAGAAGAATCTAGCTTTTGTATGGGATGCTGAGTGTGCAGAAGCCTTCATTAGATTAAAGGAGGCTTTGACTAGTGCACATGTATTAGTGTTACTTGGTCAGGGTAAGCCATTTACGGTCTATACCAATGCTTGTGGCACGGGACTAGGATCAGTGTTGATGCAAGAGGATAAAGTCGTATGCTATGCTAGTAGGCGGTTGAATACTCATGAGAGGAACTACCCAATGCATGATCTTGAGTTGGCAGCTATAATCTTTGCTCTTAAGTCTTGGAGACATTATCTTTTAGGTGAGAGATTTGAGCTTTTTACAAACAACAAGTCCTTGAAGTACTTGTTCTTCCAAAAGGACTTAGACTTGAGGCAGTAAAGATGGATGGATTTTTTAGCCTCATATGACTTTGAAATCTCTTATACCCCGGGAAGGGGTATGCTATAGCAGATGCATTGAGTAGACAGAGAGCTACATTGAGTGATTTATTTTTGGAGTGGAGACATTTGGAGTATATTTCCACCTTTGACTTTAGACCATCATCTGATATTACACCTGGATTATTAGCAGCCCTAGATGTTCACCCAACCTTGATGGAGCAGATTGGATCTAGGCAGAGAGAGGATGATGAGCTAGTGGACATTTTAGATAGATTGGGCAGAGGAGAGTCGTCGAGTCATCTTAGGCGTTATGCCATAGACTCGAGGGGATGGTTGAGAAGAGATGGCATACTTTGTGTTCCCCGTATTGCGGGCTTGGTAGATGCAGTATTGGCGGAGTCTCACCACTCTAGGATGACTATTCACCTCAGCAGAGATAAGATATACCGGGACATATAGAGAGTTTTCTTTTAGTTTGAGATAAAGAGGCAAATGGTGGAGTATGCAGCTAAGTGTATGACTTGTCAGAGGGTTAAGGCGAAATAAAAGAAACCCGAAGGATTGTTATAGCCATTGGACATTCCATAGTGGAAGTAGGAGAGCATTTCTATTGACTTTATAGATGGATTACCCAGATCTAGGAGAGGGAATAAGAGCATTTGGGTCATAGTGGATAGATTGACCAACTACGCTAATTTCATATTTGTGAGAAGCATAGGGATATCAGCTTCATTAGTAGCTTTATATGTTAGGGAGGTAGTTAGACTTTATGGAGTACCAACTAGTATAGTTAGTGATAGAGACCTACTCTTTACTATTGAGTTTTGAAGGGGCCTGCAAGAGGCTTTAGGGACTGAGTTGAGCTTGAGTATAGTATACCATCCATAGACTAACGATTAGATAGAGAGAGTAAATCTAGTTTTGGAGGATTTGCTTAGGATGTGTATCATTGATTTCGGAGGCTCTTGAGAGGATCATTTGCCACTGGTAGAGTATGCCTACAGTAATAGTTATCAGGCTAGTATAAAGATGGTACCATTCGAGGCTTTATATGGAAATCGCCATCACTTTGGTGGGACACTACGGATAGGATTATCTTTGGGCCTGATATGGTTAGGGAAACTTCAGAGAAGGTGGACTTGATTTGGAAAAAGATGAAGACAGCTCAAGACTGATAGAAGTCTTATGCAGATAGGATGCGCTATGAGTTGGAGTTTGCAATTGGAGATATGGTATTTTTGAAGGTCTCACCCTAGAGACATGTGATGAGATTTGGAAGTTCAGGGAGGCTAGCTCCAAGATTTGTTGGACCATTTCCGATTTTGGCTAGGATTGGGAGATTTATTATAGAGTTAGATTTTCGGAGAAGTTGGCTGGTGTATATGATGATTTTTGTGTTTCTCATTTGTGGAAGTGTTTGCATGATTCGGCTGTTGTGGAATCTAGTAATTTGGAGGAGGTTGAGGTGGAGCGTGAGTCACTTGTTCATCGTGTACCTACCTGTATTCTAGAGCATGGCACTAAGCGGCTCCACCATAAGGAGATCAGATTAGTTAAGATTTAGTGGGGAGACGATCCAACTGAGAGTACCTGGGAGCCCAAGGAGAGGATTCGCGCTTCCCATCCACGGCTCTTTTCTAATACGTCTCATATTTTGATCTTTCTTAGTTAGAACCCTTATGTAAAACCTTGGGGGGAAGATAGACTATATTAGGTAGAGACCTTTAGATGATAGGTATGTTTGTAAACATGTCAGTGAGACATGTTATGGTCGATGGATGCTATTGAATGTACATGAGTGTTTATGGATGCAAGTGGTTGCATTGCATGCACTAGGATATTGAGTCCTTTAGACACACATATTCATACCTTATGCATATTATTTGCTAGTTTTTTTTTTGCTATCCATGGATGATCATTGCATTTTGATGTTGCACTTGGATGTATAGTTGAGCATACATGTAGAATTATCTATTTATTTTAGGACTTGCATATATTTGGATGCATGACATAAACATACTTACACATAAAGGAGGTCGACCGCATCAGTAGACCGACTACTCTTTTGCATTAGTTCAGGTTCATATGCATTCAACGTTGCATAATTACATAATTGCATTAGAAATTATTAAGGACTATGGTTTTTATGGATGATGAATAAGTAGATGGATGCAGATTTGGTCGCTGGTTGCTTTTGCTTTCTTCTATCCTTAGAGATTTCGGGAATGAAATCCTTTGAGAAGGGAGAATGTAACACTCCAGAATTTTCTAGAAATAAATAAGAAAATATAATCAAAAGTTAAGAATTAACCTAAAAGGAGAATTTTCACAAACTTCTGAATTTGACTATATGACTTGCACCATTGTGTCTGTAGTAATTTTCTGGGCAATTTTCATATATAACTTGTTGAAATCCAAGCAAAAATGAAAAGGATAAAGATTTGAATAAATGTGAAAATTAAAAAGAAAAGCAATAAAAATATAAAATAATAATAAATAATTGACCTTGAGGCGGTCGACTCGACATGGGCCAGATAAACCGTGGGCGGTCGACCAAGCCCATGGTCCGTCGACCCGACCTTGGGTGAAGCTGAGGGTCGTGACTTTTTGATCGCATTGTTTGTTCCTCCCAGATTCTTTCATGTGTGGCAAGGCTTTGGAGAGCGGTAGTGACCAGTTAAGGTTTTGATTTGACGGTGTTGGCTAAGGGCGTTGCTCTATAAATTCATAGCTAGGAGTTAGCCTAAACCTAATCTCTTCTTCCTAGCGAAGCTTTGTCAAAATAAAACCCTAAATCCTAATTTTCTAAATCAATTTCTAAACTCCAATTTTCTTCCAAGTCTCACCCTGAAAATAAAAATAAGAGAGATCTTATAACTAGAGAAGGGATCTAAGTGGAGATTGAAGAAAAAGGCCTGCGGCTTTTGAGGCAAACCTAAAGCTTAAGACAGAGGTGAGTGGGCACAGATTTTAACAAGATTAATAAATTAATTGATTCTAATTTCTACCCTACTCTAATTAGACTGGAAATTCTAAATTATATCCGTTAAAATGGTAAATGATAATTAAACTAATAAATTCTAAAGTTTACCGTATTCCAATTTGATTGTCAATTCTAAATTTAATCTATTGAAATTGTAAATCCAGAATATAAAACAATAAATCTTTTTCTCTAATTGCAATTAACATATGCTAGTTGTAGAATCCTAAATCCAATGCTAAAACATGGTTTTATCCTATTAAATTGAATTTTTAAATAATGTGAAAGTTGCGTAGTGATTAGACTATGTAATGATTAGATCTAACATTGTAGAAACGTAATGATTACACTACATAATGATTAGATCTAATATCGTAGAAACATAATGATTAGTCTGCGTAATGATTAGATTTCATCTTTGTTGAAGCATAATGATTAGTTACGTAACGATTAGCTGTAATATCTTTTGGCAACTAAAAGTAATTAAATGAAATCTGAATTATAAAATAAGTAAAATGAAGATGTTAGCTTGTAGGCAATAGACCTAAAATTGACATAGGTCGACTATCGTATGTCGTTTTGGACAAAGTATATTGTTTGGGGCCTTGTGCTGTTAGCTTTTAGGCAGTCGACCTAAGACTCACATAGGTCGACTGTTGTATGCCACTTTTAGACTTATTAGACTATTTAGCAGCCTTATACCTTTAGATTTGTGGACCATATTGTCTTTTAGACGGTTTTACTGGTGTACATTTATGTCTTTTATTTTGAGGTGTGAATTTAATTCGCTTTTTCCGTATCGTGAAGTTGGGTACAGTGTGTCATTTAGATGGCTAAAGGTACACTTATGTACTGTGACTGGGATTATCGGTCTCTTGTTTATTGTGATCGGATTTTCGATCTTTTGTTTGTTACTCTCTTATGGGCTTATGGCGCTTAAAGCTAGGTTATATCTAGTACCGGCACGAGTTAAGCGTAATTTCCGGGGGTGCGTAAGAGGTATTTTGCTACTGAGATCAAGTGGTTAGGCATGGAATGCATTCGACGAGTCACCATGCGAGTTTACATGTGTGTTCTTCCACTAGTCCTAGTATGAGTTAAAGTGGGACAATGGGCTGGTCCCTAGTTATTAGGCGATCGCTTGAGATCTATTATTATCCCCCATGTTGTCAGACTGTGGACTTATGACCTTAGGCATGTGATCTTAGGTGCACGGACATTGTATACACTCTATATCACTTAGAGTATTAGAGTCAGTTATATTTTATTTCCTTGTTAGTCTTGTTTTCATTCACCAGACTTTATGTCTGACCCCTTTCATTTCCCGCACTATAAAAGGATAGAGTAACCATTGATAGGTCCATTACTCCCATCAGATTATCATGCCTGGAGTCTAGCTCTATTTATCTTTTATCATATATTTCCTATCAATGCATTTTCTTTTTCAATACTTTGCTTATGAGGGATTGTTTTTATGATACTCTGATATTTGATATGTACTAATGATTATTTGAGACTACGATACTATGATATTTTAAGATTGGAAATTTTTGGTACTTTTGAGAATTTTATTACTGTTATTTATGAGATTATCATTATACCAGTGGCGAGATCTTTCTTTGCTCTATCGATCGGCACATCAATGTTTGACGTACCCAGTGGACCTTCAACTTTCCCTTGAAGATTATCTCCAGAGCTGCGATTAGGGGCTGAAGATCGAGTAGTCATTCTTGAGCTGCTTGGTGGAGTAGTTATAGGAACATCAAAGCGATTAGGGTATAATAGACTGCATCAGCGAAGGTTCTCATTTGTGAGAAGGTATGTAGTGATGCGGTGTAGGAAGCTGGGTCTCTTGAGAGTTCCCAAGGTTTCAGCATGCTCTTCATTAGTATCTCGATTAGGAATATCTACGAAGGAATTAAATCAAAGGTTAAATGTTTGGATGGTAGAAATCCAAGTGGGGGAAAGGGAAAGAATCTTACTCCTAGAAAAACAAGGTTGTTTAAAGCCATATGACAACGAATGAAGAAATACTCGTTCTTGAAATATGAATGATTTTTGTGGATCTTTTCAATGACCTTGCGTTACACCAAGCCTTAATGATCATATAGGATGGTGAATCATGCCTTTGTTTGAAGCTCAGAATGTGAGTAACTACTGGAAGTTTAGAGGTCATCAGAATCGGTTCATGAATAGCACGTATAGGGAGCTCAATAGTGCATATCCACTGGGATGAACATGGGATGGAGCTAACCTAAGTTCTTAGAGAGCCATGCAAAGGAATGGATTAAATGGCTGAATCGCACCGCCTAGGCACATGTATCTGTTATAAACAATATATCCCATTGGAGGATTGTGCGCTAGTTGGTCCTGAGTTAGAAGTAGAAAGTCACCTTCGAGAATTCAATTTTGTCGGTAGATGATCTAAAGCATTTTAGGGGTGAGAATTCTTGGCACCTGTTTGGGCAGATCATCCAAAACTCTTAAACAAATATATTCATTTAAAGGAGGAGGCTACTCTTGAATTAGCTCATCTAGAACGATCATTATTTGCAATTCGATAGTAATTGAATGCCTAGGCCTGAAAGCTATAAGGGTCGAAGCCTAAGCAGTAGTAGACTCAATTTTGGGAGGAGTTGATGGTCCAATGCTAGTATAGAGTTTGGAAGAATGGTGAGTCATTCTGAACAGGAAAAGTTGGCATTTGACACGGTCAGATATGTTTTGTTTTGGAATTCTATTTTAAGTCTAAACTATATGACCAACATCAGAATCCAACAGATGTCGACGTGTGCTAACTAATCGGATTCTGAATGTCGACTGTGGCAAGTGAAAGTGTTCATCTATGTAATGTGAGTCATGTATCTAATACCCGATGAATGTACCATCTTGTGTAGATAGCATGCTTGCGTAAAAAAAATGGGCCATGTCGCATGAAGGAACCGTGCATCAGATCTTACCTGTTAACGTCGGATAATTGATACCGGAACCATTGTCTGGAGTGACGTGGAAGTTTCTCTCACAGAAACACAAGAAGTGCATAAATTGGAAATGTTATGCAATGGAATTATCCAAAGGCCAGAATGCATTCAACGAGACCGTTTATTGGAAAGGAACCTTCTAGTTGAAGTTTGGAATGATGACTTATCATTGACTACGAATTGGCAAGGTGTATAAAATTTCTCAAATAGGTGGGATTTCCAAGGCATTGCAAACCTATGGTCACTTCATGGAAAGGATCCAAAGAAAGAAATAATGAAACACCAAGTTGGCCCTAAGTCGGACTGAGGTTGATGGGATTCAGGATCATATGGTGCTTGCCTTGGACAAAACTTAAGGCAAATCTCAAAAGAAGAAAGGTTTGCAATGCTCGGTGTTTAGAAGGTGCCAATCACAGGTCGAAGCTCCCAATCGCTCAACGACTGTTCAATGACCATAGGTATACCACATGCATATCCCTGACCACCATGACATGAAATGATCGCCAACCTTGGAGAATTTAAATCAGAGTTTGTGCTAGGATCAAGGAATTTGATAACGAGACCTTCTACTTAAATGATGATGTTCAAAGCGGCGGTGGCAATCTGGAGATGGTGATGGTGGTCAAAGGGTGGCAATGGTGATCAGTTTTGGTAAGGGAAGAGTACTGTTTAGTGATTGATGGAAAAGGAATTCGGTCATGAAGTTGAGGCAAAGGTGAAATGTAAGAAAACTTTCTCTAAGTACCTGGTATTTAAAACGATCGGTGACTAGGAAAAAGAGCTCTGTAACGAGAAGAACCACTCGGTACCGACATGAATTTTTGGCAAAAATTGGAAAAAAGGCAAGGCAAAAGTAAAGCATGCTGAGCTAAGGCTTAGAAAGGTCCCCAGAGTATAAATCTTGTCCCTAGCATAGAGAATGGAATTTCTACTACACAAAGCAGTTGAACGGATATCCACAGAATAGATACGACCATTTGAAGCAACTATTGGATAACCAACTGATGTACAAGGATGGAGATATGCATTTGTCTTATTCTAGAGCATTCTTTGTTTCTAACAAGAAGCATACTTTGGGGGTAAGTGTTACCTGGCTTCTTAACCAAGCAGGCTTTCAAACAAATCTAGACGTCGGGATGAAAACGAAATGATTTACGGACTTGGAACATGCTTGGAAGGACCATAGGAATGGACTCAACAATTTGGAGCATGATTGAAACTAAGTAAGAAACTTGATACCGAGCTGATCTACTAGATACCGACCATTATTACTACCCTCTGTGTGTCCCTGAAGCCATGGTTCATGGATAGGTGGCTTGTGTGATCGTCCTGAGATACATCTCACGAGGAATAGATGAATAACTTTAAGGAAGTTCTAAAGGAAAGTAGACAAGTACAAGTGATTTAAAAACATCAAAGAAACAACATGATTTCTAAGGAAAAGTACTCGGAGTACAATAGAACAAAGATAAAAGACCAAAGGAGAGAAGGAGTAGCCCGCCCTCCAAAAATCAAGTCAGTTCCGAGCACTTTTAATCGGTACCGAGTTGATTTTATAGCCCAAGAGATGTTATCTTCCCCTCCTACATTCTCGGATCTGGATCTAGACCTTATATATCATATATTTGCGACTCTACTTGAGGTTTCCCCATAAATATAGCTCCTACGGTATTTGGGAGAGGACTTTTTAGGCACTTTACTTTCTTCATTTTCTATTTCTCCTCACCATGGTCATTAAGGAAGCTACTGTTGGCTATTCTAGGATGTTAGATCTTCCAAACCCATGTACTAGTGACTTACAATCCATATATAAATAAAAATACAGTGGACGTAGGCCAGAGATTACCAAACCACTTTAAATGTATTGGTGTTCTTTCTATCTACTTATTTTTTTCTGCTAGATCTCACTTTATTTTAAGTAGTTTTGGGCGTTGTGCCGTTTTTGGGCTCAGCAACATATATGACCGACCGTGGTTAGGGCTTGATGGGCCTTCAAAAAGGTCCTAAACCCATTTTATAAAATAATTAATTTAAACAAAATTTAAATTTCTTTCGATATAGCATATCGATATGCGTGCGCATGTATAACATTTATATATGCACCCAATTAATTACTAATGGCACCCAAAATAATCAACTAAAACTTAACAACTAATATTTCATAAATATTAATCAATTTAATTAGTTTAAAAAAATTATAAACTAGTTAAATCGTGTGGTAAATCAGAATATTCATCATTATGGTTGAGCGACATAAAAGCGTAAATTCAGCTAGCGATTAATATCGAACAATTCGAATATTAACGTTCACACGTCACCTTAGCTAGTGGTGTGACAATTTGGATAAATTTATCGCTCACACATTTTCCAATAAAATCTAGTTTCGTTATTTTAACCTTTTTCTAGTAGTAATGATTATTTACAACAATTCTTTTCGTCAAAACTATTTCGTAATAGGACTTATGAATTATGGTTTGGTCAAAATTCCAATATCATCCACATTTAACTTGTATAATCCAAACATAAAGTCCTTGATTCGATAATAACTATTAATATTAACCGAACTACTCTACTATAGATTTTGACTTTGAGTCGACTATAGTTGACCGTGATACTAACCTCATATAAATAAGGAGATGATTGTCCATTGAATAGTATTTCACTTCCAATGCTTCCACTCTATTAACCCAAAAATGGATCAACACCCTAGATTGAGTGTGAAATCGCCAGCCCTATTTTTACAGAGCATTAATATAGAAAATAAAATGTAAAAAGAGCAGAAATAGTAAAAGGACAAGAAGATTTTTATAGTGGTTCGACTGTTAATGAAGCCTACGTCCACTTTATAACTTTCTATTAACTGACCGCTGTTACAAGTTGAACCAGATTACAATATGATTGAATCTTCTAATTTAGATCAAGTTACAAGTACAAGAGTTCACTGGAAAATCACAGTGAACCCCTAGATAACTATTGTATGAGAGGAGAAGAGTGAAGAATAATCTCTGCAGAGTTCCAGCAGCCAGTCTAGAAGATCCACTTTATGTTGCAAGTAGGACTATATTTATAGGAGTTAGAGAGCTATTGGGTTAGGATGCTTTGCCAAAAGCCCACACTCAATGATACGAAGGTGCTCCAAGAATTTCATTGCGATCCAACTTAACCTGATGGATCTCTAGCTATCCATAGGCCATGGATCGCTAGCGATCCATGTACTTAAGGTATTTTTGGATCGTTTCCTTTGGGTTGCATTTCTTGCATTATGTAGTTGCTTTCCATGTAATTTCGTCGATGATGATTCATGTACAGGTTGGATTGAACAATAATTGGAATTAGATAGGTCTTTGCTTCTCGAACTAGGTTGCTTGGAAGGCTATGAAACTTAGCATACTCCCCTAGAAAAGATATTGAC
This sequence comes from Allium fistulosum, assembly GCA_030737815.1. Taxonomy (NCBI): domain Eukaryota; kingdom Viridiplantae; phylum Streptophyta; class Magnoliopsida; order Asparagales; family Amaryllidaceae; genus Allium; species Allium fistulosum. The sequence goes on along the minus strand of CM060901.1, from coordinate 1,079,023,539 downwards.
TCATGATGCAAGTGGTTTGAATGACCAACGAGGGGTCATTATGGATCGCTAGTGATCCATCCCATTAGTTGATTTTTGTGTGTTTCTTCTGGAGTCCTTCTTGGCCTATTCTTGTAGTCCTCTTGGTTAATTCTTTAGGTTTTTTGCCTTGGTCTAGATGTTCTAACTCCTATTGAATCATGCTCAGTTAAAAACCCGGTTAACATTTACCTCCAAGAGTAAGCCTTCGTTGGAAACAAGGTGTGCTCTGGAAGTAACTGCTTTTGAGTTTCCGTATCGTGAGATCTAGTTAACTGTGTCGATGTTTCCATGAAAACTCGGCTTTGGCTATTCAGTCGTCCGTTGAGTTTTCGAGGTGAATCGTCATTGCTCGTTATAATAAATCAATATCGATCCCACAGTTTTTAAGATGCTTGCAAGCAATATATAGATCATGCTTGGCAAGTTTGGAGAAGATTGGTTGTAACCTGATGGATCACTAGCGATCCATAGATTTAGTGAAATCTCTACAAACAATCTACTATTTATCTTTGCTCGAACCGACCTATTCCCATCATTTTCTATTCACGTGTTCTTCTAGCAACCTGAGCCAATCCACGACCAAACCCTAAATTAGCCTTTTCCACCGTCGCCATCGATCCCCACCGCCGAGCCTTCTACCACCGACCTCAACTACCTTCGCCATAACTTCAAGCCAAGCCCCAGTGCCTAAATCATTGCTTTCTTGGATCATTGTCGAACTTGCATAGCTTGGATCGCCACTAACTCGAAGTCGAATGCATTTGATTTTGATCCGAGGTTAGTGATGATGTGGTTACCATGTTGGTGGTGATTGCTAATGAGTTTGGGGAGATCGATGAGAATGGTGAACGAAGCGGGTTGATTGTGATTTATTGGAAGTAGATAGTGGAGTTGTGCCTTGCACTTGGCATATTCAACTATCTTCACTCAATAAATCCAAATCCATTAGCGCATGGCCTCGATGGCTTCATCGAGGTGGTTTACTATGGACTTGATCATCCTAGATTAACTTCACTACCGCACGCTCAGTATGCCTGAAAATAGAATAAGCTTTCTGTGTCGCTTTGGACAACGGATCCATTATCGATCGTTGACAGATAATGGCTAAGTGTAGGAAGAATAACTTCAATGAATGATATGAAAAGCTTTTTCCTTTCTCCACTACGGGTGAACTATTTACACAGAATAGAGCGTTCGTAGTGTTTAGGACACCGAGCCCATCCCATATAGATAACACACTGCACTTGCCCCAATCAACGCTTGGAATCCGACGAGTTGGCACAAGTCATCATCTTTTCTGAAGACAAGCGCTAAATATAGGAGGATTTCTAGTTATAAATAGAATTACCTGACCATGTTGGATACAAGTTCTGTTATATAGAATGAAGCATCCGTCATCTTGGGGAAAATCCAGTGGAGGAAGCCCGGCACTCTCGGGAGCAGAATTGTCATCAGTTATGCCTTTGTAAACAGTTTCAGCAGCGCCTACTTCTTTGGCACCACTGGCTGAATATGGTCAATTGGTGCCTGCCGGTCCGATCGTTGATCGAACCCCATTGAGCTTTAGAGTTTTACACAACCCTCTAGAGAGAGCTTCCAATATAATTTCTACTAATGTTCTGCACAATATTTGTTTACAGCACGACATTCCAGATGATGATGTATGCCTTCCACTAAAAAATAAGTTTGCACGCCTACCACCTTCGGGGTACACCACTTGCCATCGGTACATGTGCTTGAATGGTGCAGTGCCCCCATTCAATCATTTCTTGAGAGAGACTCTTCTAAATTTGGAAATAGCTCTGTTTTAGATTCATCCCAACGGATACGCAATTTTGACTTGCCTTCACGTTTTGTTTATGTGGACATTCAATCATGCCCTAAGCTTTGATGAGCTGAGATATTTCCTCTCATTCAAGAAGAGAGATGAATGCCCATCTCTTATGATCATTGAGGCTCAAAGAAATAGCAAAATTGTGCTGCAACTCCAAAGTAACTTGTCTCAGTTTAAGACCCAATATTTCTTTATTAGATGCCCTAGAGGACTCATTCGTCTTTAGACGACAGGAGGTGAGTTTTCTCTTTACTTATTGAGATTTGTTATGATGGTGTAGGGTTTTAATAGACTGAATACTCGTTGCAGTTATTCTAAGGCCAAAAAAGATTCATTACTTGATCCCATTTTCCATACTTTGAAGGCCATAGATGCTAGAGAGAGATCAGTCAAATCTTTGCCAATAGATGAGAATTTGCATCGGTATGGATTGTTGCATCCTGGGAGATCTACCATCACCGTTGAAGTTCCATCCCCTACCCATTCCAGGATTCAAACACACTCCACTTCTTCATCACATGATTCTGAAGAGGGCGGTCTACCAGGAGGAGAAGGTCCATCTAGTGGATCAACTGAGGAAATCCGTGAAAGAAAGGGCATTACGACCTGAACCAGTAGTCCGATTAGGATTGCTTTGATCCCGAAGGAGGAGGAAGAGGAGTTCAAACAGAGAGAAGGCAAGGCTGCGATGATCGCATAAAAGGAGGAAGGTGAAATTGAGAGCTGGAGTAGCCATGATTCCCCCTCTAGCGATGAGGAATTCGATGCAAGTTCTAGTGAAGGAAGTTTCAAATCGTGTAATGAAACTCTGGGAATAAGTCCCGTTCTCCCGGATTCGCCTCCCTAAGAGATAATTGCTAAAGATGCTCTCCCCGCACCGAGCGACTTTATGGTTCTCCGCCTAAGGAAACTGATATAAACTTTGGGGACTTAAGCAACGTTATGTAGACATTGCATAACACATGGGAGATGGTTTTGAGTTCAAGGGATTGCCTTCTCACCCGGTTGTGTTGTTTCTAGAGTTAGCCTGACTCTTACTGTAGTCGCTTCCCGACCTAGTTTGTGAAGTCCTTTTAGGCCGCCTATGACACGTCACACACTCCGTTAGGGCCATGTACACTCATATATCCATTATTTGAGCTCAATTTCTGTTGTTAAAGTTACTTCATTTTTTTATTAGGTACTATGGGAGGTCGTGGACTATATGAAGACCTTGAACAATTTACAGATGCACAACGTGGGTTGAGGCGGACTTCAAGCCGCCACCAGCCCTGAGAAACTAAGAAAGAATGGAGAAAGAGGAAAGATTAGGAAGCTGAAGCTCATTGCTGAGATGGCAGGGGCCGAGGCAGAGTTTACAGGGGTGGATATGAGAAGAGGAAGACTCCTGATGAGCGGGAAGAGCCATCCAAAAAGTCAAAAGTAGATCATGATCCTCATCTTTCTGAGCACCATACATTTGCCCAGGCTCTAGTCTCCATCGGAGTTGAGGTCCTAACTTCTACTGTTCAAGGTGTTCCATCAACCTAGACTCCATCAACTCATGTTATGGCTCCTTCTGGTTCTTCATGCCCTAGTAGGGGACCTACTTATATTCTTCCATCTGGTCCACCAAAGCTTGAAGCTGCGCTCCCCGGATGGTTCCTGAAGGGAATTAAGTTTGATCGTAACCTGCATCTGACTCGTAGGGATTCTTATATGCCCCATCTCTAGGTGATTCAGAGCGACTTGGATCAAGCTGAAGGATGGAAGAAATTATGTAAGCAACCGACAGACACAAAACGTAACAACTATCAAGAGATCCTCTCTTTTGAGTTGGAAAAAGATGATTACGAAAGGATCTGATGGAACGTGATGCCAGAATTGATCAATTGACAAAGGAGAGAGATGCTACCATTTGGGAGAGTAAGAGCAATGCTAGTTTGCTAAAGGAATTGAAAGAGGCTTATGCAAAAATTAAGATCGTGTTGAGAGATGAAATCAAGAAAGCCCACGTTGATGAAGTCAAGATGAAAAAGGAGCTTGAAACTCGAGATGAGATCATCGAAGCTCAGAAGAGAACTATTGCTGGTCATGATGAAATGGTCGAAGCTCATAAAAAGACAATTGCTGATTATGCGGGAATGTTGGAATCCTGAGATAAGACCATCTCTAACTAGGCTCAAGTGATTGCTTCGCTTCGGGAAAAAGTCTCATAACTTAAGGCTGAAATAACCAAAGTCGAAGTCGAGAAGGCCGCAGTGACGGTGGACTACTTGGAGCTCCAAGATGCCTTTGAAAGGAAGACGACAAAGATGGATGACACACTCTTGAACTTCTACGTCAACTCATTGTTGCATCAAGGCAGCCTATGTTATCTGGGTCCCAAATCCCCACGTACTCTTGCTGTGGTTTGGTAAGAAGTCCTGGCCTGTTTTCGAGAAAACAGGGTTGCGTATACTGAACAAGAGTTGTCAGATGCCTATCTTAACAAAAATCAAAGAAGGCTTTGGTAGAGGGCAGAGAGATTATTCTGGTGGAAAGGAAGCGAACAGGTGCTGATGCTACTGTAATTACAGCTGCTAAAGCACTATCGGAGCCTTTCAGTGTTGGGCCTGGCGAATCGTCCAAGCAGCCTCATGATTAGATAGGAATCATTCCAACTTCAGTCGGTGTCGCTTTTTTGTCTGCCCCTTCAATGGGTATCTCTGAAGCCTTGGGTGATCCTAAAACTTCGCCTAAGATTATGCAATAATCCAAAGAAGGAAACGGTAGGGAGTATGAGGTTGAGATTCACGGTCATACTTCTAATGCAGGTAACTTCCTTGTTTATCCCGAGTTTGAGGATTTTCAGCTCACACCGTAAGAACAACATGAATTGAATGCTTTCCTTTTTAATCTTATAGGTCCGTCTTCTTTGCTTGTCAAACTACCAATTTCTCTAGTCTTAGGGCCTACTGCCATTTCAACTGCTTCACTTGTTTCTGCGGCCGCTTTGATTACCATGCCCATGTCTGGCTTGCAACCAAGGCCGAAGTCTGAGAAGATCGCTGCATTGCACAGCCTAGACGACTCTTCCATACACTGGAGGGCAATTTAGCAGCAACTGACTCTTGAGAGTAGACAGACCAAGCTAGCTAGCTAAGTAAACATGAACAGTAGATGGTGGCAGATAAGAAGGAAAAGCTTAAGGAGAGAAAGTCTTCGAGGAGCTCCCGTAAGTCCCGGAAGCATAAGCCCAAAGGGGAGTCTTCTGAAGGTGTTGAAGAACAAGGAGGGGACATGGGCACAGAGCCTACAATTGATATCTCTGGCTACAATAAAACTCCTGGTGGGGATGTTGAGAGGAAGAAGAAACTTTCGACCAAAGGCGGGAAGGGATGTGGTGGCAAGAAACACTGGCAGGCTCGAGTGACAATGGAGCCGGATATTGGAACATTCTGATTTTTTTGACATGTATTTTGTATAAGTGCAGATTCTACACTTATTACTTCTATTGTTGTAGCATCTATACTTTTCTTTCTATTGGCTGATATTATGTGGGTATGGCCCCTACATTTTGATGTTGTATATAAAATGTGATAAGGAATGAAAAGTTTAATGTTTCTACTGTCATCTCTTCTGTATTCTTCCTTAGTTATGATGTACTTAGCTTGTTTTTATACTACTTATGTATGTACATGGCATGATTGCTTGTTCTGCAATTTCTATACTTCACATTGCCATGTCGTGTTTTGTGGTATACGATGGCTTTATTTTCGTGATCTCATGCATTATGTATGCATTTTTCCAGTATTATAACTAGATCCACTATGACTGCCAAAAAATTTTCTTCGACGTAATAAGACAGTGGAGTAATTTTCCTTTCAACAAAGTGTTGGTGTGTGGGTGCCCCTACTTCATAGGGTTGTTTACTCTAAATACTTGATAAATGACCGGTTGATCTTAGTGATTCCTCAGATGTTTCTAGCCGAATTTACTTTGTGGTTCCTATCTTCGGGAACTTGTGACTCGAGCGTCCCGATCCAAAGATTTTGTTGGTCAAGGATCAGAATTCTTTGCCGATCTCTAGCTGTGCGACATTGCTAGACTCACGTCGATTACTTTTGATAGTGGGAGAGGATCCTTGTTAGTCATGCAATAGACGAGTTTCCCGATGTTGTGAGGACAAAAGCGGTACTTACAAGATCTTAATGGTTTGTTGATTATGCCGAAGCAAAATCAAGTAGTGCCTGCATGGAATGTGCGCGTTTTAATAGTGTGGCATAAGAAATGCATGGCTTTTAAGAGGGTGCGAGGCTTACGACATAAGCGACTTTTAAGAGTATGTGCGGCTTACGAAATGCTCGGCTTTTTAAGGGTGCACGGCTTACGAAATGCACGGATTTTAAGAGCGCGTGGCTTACTAAATATGAGGCTTTTGGATAGTGCACGGCTTATGAAATGCGTGGCTTTTTATTTTGAATCAATTTACTTTCGTCGACTTGGCGAATAGGTAGAGTGTACTTGGGTGTGATTTCACTTCCTCAATCAGTAATGAACGATTTTTGAGTCGGTTTACTTTCGTCGACCTGGCGAGTAATTTATATGAACACAGTTTTATTGGTTCAAGAAGCTAAAGAAATTTTATTGATAAAACAGAAAGTAGAGCAAATTTTGCGTATTTACAATGCCCCTAATGTAGTCGGACGACTTATTTGATAATAGGAAATACATAGATATAAGCTAAATAAAGTAATGTGGAGCGAGTCGCTATTCCAAGCACAGGGAATCTGAATTTCATCGACTTTGGTCAGCTTGAAAGTGCCATCTCTGAGCTTTTGCCCAATTGAGTAAGGCCCTTCCCAGTTTTGGCCAAATGTTCCTGGAGCCGGATAGCTCCGTTTTAGGATGAGATCTCCCACTTCAAAGGTATGCTTGCAGACTTTTGAGTTGAAGTACCGTGTTACCCTTTTCTGGTGAGTTGTGGTCCTTAGCTCGGCTTCCTCCCATTTCTCTTCAATCAGATCTAGTGACTCGAGCAGGAGCTGCTCGTTCTCTTTTTGACTGAAGTGTCATTTCTGATGATAGGGGACTTCCAATTCAATTGGGATCATTGCTTCAGATATGTATGCTAGGGCGAATGGCGAGTGTCCAGTTGCTGACTTGTGCGTCGTCCGGTAAGCCCATATTGCAAGTGGGAGCTCATCAACCCATTTCCTTTGACTTTCGTCAGCCTTTTTTGGTGGTGGACTTGATGATTTTGTTTACCACCTCTACTTTCCTATTTGCTTGAGGGTGTGCCACTGCGGAGAAACTCTTTTCGATGCGGAAGTGCTTGCAAATGTCCTTGAATTCAGCGCTTTTGAATTGAGTACCGTTATTTGTGATGATTTTCTATGGCACTCCAAACTTGCAAATAATACTTATAGTGACAAAGTTAATTACTTTCTTAGTGGTAATAGTAGCCAGCGGTTCCACTTCGGTCCATTTTGTGAAGTAATCAATAGCAACGATAGAATATTTGGCCCCTCCTTTAGTAATTGGGAGCATACCAATCAGGTCAATTCCCTAGACCGCAAACGGCCATATGCCAACCATTGGCGTAACTTTTGTGGATGGAGTTCTCTGTATTTTGGTGAACTTTTGGCATTGCACACATCGCCTGGAATAGTCCGTTGCGTCATGGTTGATGGATGGCCAATTGTAACCGTATCAGAGGATTTTCTTTGCTATAGTCTGCCCTGCAATATGGTTTCCATAATCGCCTTCATGGACTTCCCTGAGGATCTTTTTGACTTCACAGTTGGTTACACAACTGAGTAGGGGAGTAGAGAATCTCTTTATGTAAAGATTTACATCCTGCAAGACGAATTGTGGTACCTTTCGGAGTAGCTTCTTTGCTTGTTCCAATCCTCAGGGAGTGTACCTCCGATCAGGTAATCTTTGATCGGCATCATTCATGATTGCTCTTCCTCTATGGTTTCCATAATCCAATCGATATCCATATCAATGCTGGGTAATGCAAGCGTTTCGACTGGGGCCAGTCCTATTGACTGATCATCTCCGAAACAGGCTAATTTGGCTAGGTGATCCGCTTGCATATTATGTTCCCTTGAAATATGACTTAAAGTGTAGTGTCTGATGTCCTGCAGCAATTGTCGCGCTCTAGACAAGTAGAGGGCAAGGTTGTCCCTTGCCTGGTACACTCGTTTCACTTGAAAGATGACTCGTTGAGAATCGTTGCAGATATGCACAACTTTTATACCTAATTCTTTAATGATTTTTAATCCTTCTATTAAAGCCTCATATTTGCTTCATTATTGGTGGCAGGAAATTCCATTCTAAGAGCATAGCAAACAGATCATCCTTCGGGGGTTTGAAGTACCATCCCTGCTCTTGAACAGAATTCATTTGATGCACCATCGACAAACAACTTCCATTGTGACACCATGTCTGAAATGCCGCCTTCTTTACCATCCCGCTCGGTAAATTCGGTGATGAAATCTGCTAAAGCTTGACCGTTGATAGCTCTTCGTAGGTGATAAGTGATTTTGCATTGGCTTAACTCGATGTTCCATTTTAGAAGTCGACCTGATGTCTCTGGGCGATACAACACCCATTTAAGAGGTTGATCTGTCAACACCTTGATGGGATGAGCCTGGTAGTATGGTTGTAGCTTCCTTGACGCGATCAGTGGGCAATAGGTGATTTTTTCCTATTTTAGGTAATTCTTTTTAGCTCCGATGAACCACTTACTAATATAATAGATAGGTCGTTGGACCCTAGCCTCTTCGCGTACCAATGCTGCACTTAGGGCATGAGTCGATACAGTGAGGTAAACGAACAAATCTTCCCCATGTATCGGCTTAGATAGGACCGACGGGGTTTCCATATGATTGAGTAATTCTTCAAGGCTGTCTGCCAGGCTTCGTTCCACTTGAAATTTTTGTTTCCCTTTTTTAGCGCGTCGAAGAATGGTATGCATTTATCAGTCGCTCGTGAGATGAATCGGCTCAGCACTGCAATCTTTCCATTTGGACTTTGCAATTCCCTTTTGGTCGTGTGGGATTTGACGTTCCTTAAGCCAGTAATCTTTTCAGGATTAGCTTCAAAGCCCCTTGCATTCATGATGAAACAAAGGAATTTGCCAAAAGTGACGCCGAAAGAGCATTTTAACGGGTTGAGCTTCATTCCATATTTCCATAATATTTCAAATATTTCTACTAGGTTGTCTAAGTGATTCTCTGATACGCGTGATTTAACAAGCATATCATCATGTATACTTGCATCGTCTTCCCGATCTGAACTTCGAACATTGTGTTTACCAGTCGTTGGTAGGTTGCCTCCGCGTTCTTTAGTCCGAAGGGCATGACTAGATAACAGTATAATCCAGGTCGGTTAATGAAACTAGTATTCTCTTGATTGGATTCATGCATCATGATTTGGTTGTATCCCGAGTAAACATCCATAAATGATAGTAGCTCATGGCCCACCGTGGCATCAATAAGCCGATCGATCTTGGGCAACAAGAAGCTATCCTTTGGGCATGCTTTGTTTAAGTATGAGTAATCAAAGCAAGTCCACCACTTTCCATTGGACTTCTTTACTAAAATCGAATTTGATACCTATATGGGGTAGGTTCCATCGTGGATGAAGCCATTTTCAACAGCTTATCCACTTCCTCCCTTAGTACCGCAGACCGTTTCGGTCCCAGGGGTGCGCCTCTTCGGTGATATTCCACACATATCAGAATGTGTCCAAGCGAACACGTTCAGATTGGCGCGAAGAAACCCGGCTAATTCTTGTCATGTCTTGATTTCAAGATGTGATCCTATTTCAGTACCCGTGTCAGATCATCTATGTCTACATGGATAGGCACCGTAATTTCTGCTGGTGCTGCCTATTCCTCCCCTGAAATCATCTTTCTAGGGTCCATAGCCTTATCAAATCGACTATGGTCCCCAAGCCAATGGCGGTTCTGTAATCGCTATGCTGATGGTTTGCGAATGTGGAGAGTTCTCTCCTCATTCTTCCCATTCTCTTTCTTTCTTGTTTCACGCAATTCGGCGACGTAACATTCCCTTACGATGCTCTGGTCTCCCTTTTTATTATAACTCCGTTTTTCGTGGGAAATTTCATAATGAGACACCATTGTACCAGGATAATTCAGAAATCAAAGAGGGTCGACCATCCTAAGAATGCATTATAGGCCGACATCTCGTCAATTATCACAAATATTTGGGTGAGAACCACACTTTGATCTCCCTTTCCAAGTTTAATAGGCAGATAGATTGTGCCAATTGGTTGTTGTGGATGGCCGGTGAATCCTTGGATCTTAGTTCGGCATGTAGAGACATCCTTCATGTTAAGCTTCATTTGGTCGAACGTACGTCGAAACAGAATGTTTACTGATCCTCTAGTATCAACTAAACTCATCACACGACAGCGGGCCCGATTCCTATTGTCACCACCAATAGATCTAAAGTCGGTGCTTCTATTCCTTCACTATCTTGATTTTGAAACACGATGTCAACATTAAGAATCCTCTGCTATTTAGTATGTGTCCCGTCTTTGATTGCAAAACAAGTTTCCTTTGGAGCATGATTGAGTGAACTAGCGTATATTTCCATCTCACCCTAACTTTTTTATGCCAGATGAGCATCTCCCAAAATGGTATTGATGACAAGCCTCTATTTAGTTCGCTTGGATCCCTCTCCATTGGATCCAGATTTCTTTCATTGAGTGTTAGGAGCATGAGGTCCGGTTGGCTGATCGGAATTTCGGGGCTTCTTCACATACTGTTGAAGCTTGTTTTCTCTAATCTGTTCTTCAATCATGTTCTTAAAATGGCGGCACTCGTTTGTATTATGTCTGTGGGTTTCATGGATGTGACAGAACTTCCTTGACTTCCTTTGTTCTTCAGACTCTTCTTTTTGAGGCGACTTCGGGTATTCTTTTGTTCCCTAAGTTGCTAGGTAAATATTCTCCAAGATGTCGTTTAACGGAGTGTATTCTCCGCGTCTCAGACCTCTAAGTTTCTTTCCACCTTCGTTTCCCTTGCCAGTGTTCCGATGCTGGTTCTTCCATTTATGGTCCCCATCTTTCCTAGTAGTTACTCAGAATTCCCGCCGATTTGATTGATTGCCACATTACTCTGAATCGATTCATTTGGTCGCATATTGGTACCTTCTAACGTATTTGCCTCTTCCAATCTTAAGTACCGACTAGCTTTAACTGAATTTTTTCATGGTGGTTGGTTGCTTCATTTTAATACATCTCACAAAATCTATCTATGGATAGATCGAGCGGACTAAGGCCATGAAAATCATATCCTCGTTTGGATTGCTCACTTTGGTGACGACTGTGTTAAAGCGGTTCATGGACGATTTTAATGATCCGTTGGGTCCTTAGAAGGAACAGGACAGAGATAGCACATCCTTTGGCTGAGCCACGTGTAATCTAAATTGTTCCAAGAACATCCTAGCTAGCTTGTCAAAGGTTGAGATATATCGTGGAGGGAGCCTGGTAAACCACATGGAGGCGAATCTTTCCAAATAGATGGGGAAACATCTACAACGAACCGCATTCATTGCCCTTGCACCATCCATATTCCAAATGTACTTGTATAAGTGCTATTAAGGGTCAGTAGTTCCATTGTAGGAGGGCATAACTGGTGGCATGGTGAATTTCTCGGTGTATTCTGCCCTCATGACAATATCAGTGTCGGCTCAGAACAGAACCCCAATCATCGTCCTTTCTACCCTTGCTTTCTTCCATCAAGCACCTGACCATGTTCGAAATGTATGCCTCACTTGTCCATTCATCCATAGGTCGGCTTTCAGTAGTCACACCATGTTTGTCTTCGCAAACGGTCTTGTTTGGCTGGCTGAAGCCTAGGCTCTCCAATATTTGGGTGAGCCACTCCTGCAGAGGTCAGTAGTAGGCGGTTGGTCTTGTCGGTGGAGTTTGATTGTTTGTGTTCAATTCACTTTCCCTATGTCGCTCATCTTCCTTGGGGTCAGTATCTGCCACTAATATGTCCTCTCGTGGAGTTTTCACTTCTAAGTTTAGATTTGCAGCAGGTGCTTTGGCAGTGGGTGGAGTGTTAACGTTTTCTTCCATCATGATTCTTGGAACTCCGCCCACTACTTCCTTTTGCTTTTGTCTTCTGTTTCTCCCCTTCAAGAAAGAAATAGAAGAATGCTCTTGCTCTGTAGCAGCCATGACTTCAGGCACCGTTCTGGGAATAGTTAGTGATTGGAGTGCTAAAAGACCATCTATCTTATCCATAAGAGCTCTTTGATTGTTTTCCATTTTCTGGTTGATTTCATCAACCATCTTGTTCAATTCTCCCTTAGTCACAACTTCATGCTACACGGAGAATCCTAGAACCTGATCTCCAAAGTTAACTCCTAACAGTAGATAGTTGGGGTTGTTGACTTCAATTTGCTGAGGTTTTGTTTCTTCTCCAACAATGGAAGCTACTATGGATCTTCTAGAGGTAGTTCTCTTTCTTCCTGGTGCCATTGATTCTCATCAGCAAATCTTCTAGTCATAGATTGAGGATCTAACTTTTGGAGCTATTTGATCCAAAGTAGATAGCCAGATCTAAGCCTGAGTTCAATTCTCACTGAAAGCACCAAAATGTTAACCCAAAAAATGTATCAACACCCTGTATTGAGTGTGAAAGTACCAGTCCTATTCTTATAGAGCAATAATATAGAAAATAAATGTAAAAGGAGCAGAAATAGTAAAAAGAAAAGCAGATTTTTATAGTGATTCGGCTGTTAATGAAACCTACATCCACTTTATAACTTTCTATTAATTGACTATTGTTACAAGTTGAATCAGATTACAATATAATTGAATCTTCTATGTTAGATCAAGTCACCAGTACAAGAGTTCACTGGGGAATCATAGTGAACCCCTAGATGACTATTGTGTGAGAGAAGAAGAGTGAAGAACAATCTCTGTATAGTTCCAGTAGCTAGTCCAGAAGATCCTATTTATGTTGCAAGAAAGACTGTATTTATAGGGGTTGGAGAGCTATTGGGCTAGGCCGCTTTGCCAAAAGCATACACTCAATGATACGAAGGTGCTCCAAGAATTTCATTATGATCCAACTTAACATGGTGGATCGCTAGCGATCCATGTACTCAAGACATTTTAGGATTGTTTCCTTTAGTTTGCATTCCTTGCCTTATATAGTTGCTTTCCATGTAATTACGAAGTTAGTTGCCTTGTTTTGATGATGGTTCATGTATAGGTTGGATTGAACTATGATTGGAATCAGATAGGTCTTTTCTTCTCGAACTAGGTTGCTTGGAAGGCTATGAAACTTGGCATACCCCTCTAGAAAAGATATCGACTCATGATGCAAGAGGTTTGAATAACCCACGTGGAATCCTTATAGATCGCTAGCGATCCATGGGTCATGGATTGCTAGAGATCCATCCCTTTAGTTGATTTTTGTGTGCTTCTTCTTGAGTCCTCCTTGGGCTATTCTTGTGGTTCTCTTAGTTGTTTCTTGAGTTGTTTTGCCTTGGTCTAGATGTTATAACTCCTATTGAATCCCACTAGGTTAAAAACCCGGTTAACACACTCAAACCCAACTATACTCGTTCAATGGATGCCATGTCATGATTTAACTATATTAAATAGAGTGTCATAATAAATGTAACATCCCTAATTTTTGGTAACATTATTCGAGAAATTTAATTAGATAAATTAAATAGAATAACGATGATAAGAGGATTGAGATTTGGATGAAACATATAGGGCCGTGCTTAATAATAAAATAAATGGGCTTAATTCGGATTGTAAGCTAATTGATTTACACATAGGCATATTAGTAAATAGCCGCACCTCCTCATACTCAAGGCTATACACTTTTGAAATTTCCCATTCACATTTCATTTCTCATTTTTCACAAACGCAAATCAAAAACCTAAATTAGAGCTAGCCATTAACAAGGAGGAAAAGAAGAAAATTCAATCTAGAGCTAAGGATAAAAGCTAGGAAGGATTAATCAACAACAAGTCTCAAATTCCTTATCATATCCAAGGTGAATAATAATTCATTCCATCTCTTTTTTGTTTCTATAATCATATGTTTTCGAATTTAAGATTAAATTCATTTTATGATGTTTTGGATGATGATATGCTTGGGTTATTATATGTTTGATTTAAACCAATTCATTTATATATCAAATTGCACGGTTTTAGGGCAAAACTGATTGTTATTGGATTTAGAATGCCATGGAAAAAATTTATGTTAGGTAAAACATGATTTTAGAGATGGGTTTAATTTTTCATAATTTTCCAAGCTATGGAGAATTTATTATGAATTTCTAGAGGAAAATATGCTATATTTGGTTTTGAAATTTGTTTTAACTATTTCAGGAAGAATTTGGGTCTGAAATTTTAATATCTTAGATAACATGATGAAATTGAATTTCTGTGATTTTTGGAAATGTTTCCAAATTTATTTTCTATGGAAAATAAATTATTTTGAAAGAAGGGCTTATTTGCAATATGTGTTTTGTTTAATGGAAGGACTTAAACATTAATTTTCCTTTGATTTAGATCTGATAAATGCGGCAGTTATTTTGTAAAGTATTTGAGAAGTTTTAAGGCAACCAATCGGGTGTTTACAAATTGGTAGGTTAGTTACAAAGCATTTACTAAACTTAGCTTTAATTCAGCCTATTTGGTTTTCAAAAGTTAAGTATTTGCTTTGTTTTACTTAGAGCTTTCGACCAAGTTGAAATGTATGTTTTCAAAAGGAGTTTATAAATAGCTTCCAAGATGGTTACCGTATTATGTTTAAAGTATTAGCTTTCGAATGGGTTCCTTTTGTTTTTGAAAAGTGCTTTCGAAAGTAATGGTTTCGACTAAGTCGAAACCTAGCCGTTATTTCCCTTCCGAGTGTGTTGAAGCCATCAATGCTTTCGAAGGGTTATCTCTATTTTAACCTAAGCTAAGCCACTTCCTAAATTCTTTCGAAAGGGGTTGAGGGTTCCGTAGGCAATCGGGTCGAAAGGGGGTTTCGACGCTACCCTTTGAAGTTTTAACTTAAAGGTTGAAATTCCAAATAGGTGGTTCCGACACCATCAACTTTTTCCCCAAACAATTTTATAATGGTTTCGGAAGAGATACTTTCGTGTGTAACCACTTTGACCCAAAATATGTTTTTAAAGAGTAAAACCCAATGTTTTCAAAATGGGTACTTTCATCGGTTTCAAAGCTATATTCCTAAAGATTATTAAGCAATATTTTGACATATTCAAAAGGTAGGACTTGGTTTCGAAAGGATTGATTTATAGAGCTTCGAAAGGTATATAATTAGAGTTTTGAAAAGAGGTTTTCTATGCTTTCGATGGAGGACATCTAGTGGTTTCGAAAGTGATGTTTTAAGGTTTCAAAACAAAAACCCATTCTCATTTTAAAGGAAATACCATGGCATACATAAAGATTTTTGGAGAGTAATACTTCTTCATGTAAATATTCACATTGTAATTAACCTATAACGGTACTTTGGGGAAGGCAAAATAACCAGCTAGGTTGTCCCAATAGTGAATATAATTTAAGAAATGTTAAAATCTTAATTAAAGATATTGGCAGGGGCCAATAGGTTCACAGTAAGCCCATGAAAACTGTGTAAAGGGAAAGATATTGGCAGGGACCGGTAGGTTCATAGTCAGCCCATGAAAAGTATGATTTGATATTGGTAGGGGCCAATAGGTTTATAGTTAGCCTATGAAAACTATATCCGGATTAAGATATTGACAGTTAGTCAATAGGTTCCTAGTTAGCCCATGAAAATTAGGAAAATGGAAAATATATTGGAGTTACCAATAGGTTCTTAGTGATCCCATGAAAACTATGAAATTGGATAGATAGACCAAAAACATTTAACATGTTAATAGTAACCCTAGAAACTGTAATTGAGACAGATAGTCAAAATGAATAGGGATGGGTAATCTAGAATTAACTTACTTGTTTGCATATCATCATATTATTCTAAATTGTTTTAACCATTGTGGATGCAGGAGCACAATATATGGTTTTATAAAGGTTTTAAGATATTAGTGAGGGGAAAACTCATTCTGCTAAGCGGCGTGGTCTTACTAGACATCTAAATGACTTGAGATGGTAGATTATTATTCATACCAGGCTTTTATGTCTGACTCGAATTTTTTGTTTTATCCTTAAACTATCGGTACTCAATTGATTTTGGGTAGTTTGAGGTTTAGGGTTTTCAAGTGTTCTTTTAGACGAACGAAGCTTCCTATGACGTGCAAGAGGCATGTTAGCTACATAGAGTTCTTTTATTTCCGTTGTGTTTAGTTGTAAAGGCAAACTTGTTTTATTGCCATTTTATTTACTCTGATCATCCAAGGGGGCATCTTCATATGTCGCTCTTGGCATATTTTGTAATAAGTATATTTTGTCTGAATGTGGTCTACGCTCTGGGATTATGTAATGAATTTGAAATAATTTGAAATGGAATGTGGCTTTGTTTGTTGTTTTAAATTTTTTCCATATTCATGTGTTTATGTGTATCAATGTATCTAACATCGCCGTATTTGGTCGTCGAGGATTAATAACTATGGATGACTGCAGCATCTGTTGCTGTTAGTTTTGGGCCTCCAAGTAGAGGGATGTTACAAGTTGGTATTAGAGCATAGGTTTATGAAAATTTAAAAGAAATTTAAACCTAAAAGATTTTTCAAAACATAATCCAATGAATTAGATAATAAGATCGGGGTTTGGGTTAACGCTATAGTAACGTACTTGTATTTGATATATAGTTATATATATTTAAGTACGTGTTCCCCACTTTCTTAGACCATTCTTCTGTATCTTACTAAGGCTCGTATGCAGATTTACGAGAAAGGAGATATGGAAGTAGGAAACAGAAGAGGAAATCTCGGAAGAGGAAGCACCACAACCAATGGAAATGCTCGACCTAATACCAGGAGGAACCAAGGTCGATAGGCTAATGCTTACCAAAATGCTGAAGCCAATATGGGTGTTGGGAATCCACCAGTAGATATGGGGGCGATGTATCTGTTCTTCGTCAATATGATGCAAGCAGGAGTTGCTACTGGAGTTGCTGGAAATGTTGGAGGAGCTAATCATGTGGCTCCAGTTGGTAATAACTATGCTAAGCTGAATAGAGACTACACCAGTTTGGGTGGGAAGCCATTCATGGGGATGGAGTGCCATAGAGGTTGAGAATTGGTTGTTGCATTGTGAGCATATATTTGCTGATTTGGGTCTGAATGATGGGCAAAAGAGAAGGTTGGCCTTTAGACAGTTGCAGGGGTCAGCGCTACACTGGTGGAATAGTGTTACTGTTGGAGTTCCGGAAAAGCAGTTGACTTGGGATGATTTTAAAAGGAGATTTGAGCAGAAGTTTTTGTCTAGATTTGCTAAATCAGAGCTGATGAGGAAGTTATGGATCTGTAGCAGGGAGAGATGACGATTGTTGAGTACGCCACTAAGTTTGAGGAGCTGTCTCGTTATGGACATAATATTATAGACACTGACATCAGAAGGAATGAGAGGTTCATTAGGGGACTAAGGCCTGAGATTGCTAGGGCGACCCTGCCACATCTTCACGATCCTAGTAATTTAGTTATGGAGATGGCCGTTCGCCATGAAGAGTTACTTGCTGATTATGCTAAAGCAAAGTTAGTGGAAACTCAGGGTTCTCAGGGGAAGAAGAGAAAGTTCTTTAAGAAGAAGGGAGCCTAAAAGGGAGATGCTACTAAAAAGTCAAAGGCTGGGATAGTTTGCTATAAGTGTGACAAGAAGGGTCACTTTGCGAATGAGTGCCGGACAGGAAATGGGAAGAAGGCTGCAAGTAAGAAGAATGTGAAGTGCTTCAATTGTGATCAAGTTGGGCATTACAAGAATCAGTGTCCAGAGCCAGTTAGGGAGAACAAAGGAAAGGTTTTTGCTATTGGACCAGCTAGGGCTACTGCAGCTAATAAGGGTAAGACCGTAATGGAAGGTATGTTTTTGATTTCGTGTATGCCAGTTAGTGTACTTTTTAATATCGGTGCATCACATTCATTTATATCTCATTGTTTTGCTGATAGATTATGCTTAGAACCCACCTACCTTGTTACTTCCTTAAGGGTTGCGAATCCAATAGGAGGGTATGCAACTTTAGGGTTGAGATGTGACTAGTTAGAACTGGATTTGTTAGGTCACAAGTTTGCATGCAATCTGTATGTTTTCGATTTCGTAGATTTCGGAATCATCTTGGGTATGGATTGGTTGGGTATGTATGAGGCTAGAATATTTTGCCAGGATAGGGAGATATCACTGAGACATCCTGATAGCCATTACCGAGTAATACTCTCAGTGGAGAATTCTGACCGGCGTGTTAGTACTTTACTTAATGTTATGGAGAAAGGAGATGAGTTAAGTCAGGTTCGGGTACCAAGAGAGTTTGCAGGTGTCTTTGAGCCAGTCACAGGACTACCACCGAAACGAGCAATTGAGTTTTGTATAGATCTTGTGCCCGGAGCTGAACCTGTTAGTAGACCACCTAGTAGGATGACACCTACAGAGATGAAGGAATTGAAGGTGCAGCTAGTGGATCTTGGAGGAAGGAATTTTATCAGGTCAAGTAGTTCGCCTTGGGGAGCGGTCGCGGTGTTTGTGAAGAAACCGGATGGGTCGTTAAGAATGTGTATCGACTATCGCAAGTTGAACGAAAGGATAATTAAGAATAAGTATCCATTGCTAAGGATAGATGATCTATTTGATCAGTTAAATGGAGCCAGAGTGTTTTCCCAGTTGGATTTGGCGACAGGTTTCCATCAGTTAAGAGTGGCGAAGGATAGTATTCCTTTGACAGCATTTCGAACTAGGTATGGTTCTTATGAGTGGTTGGTGATGCTATTTGGATTAACGAATGAACCTGCTTTCTTTGTGGATTCGATGAACCGAGTTTTCCGAGAGTACTTGGACAGGTTTGTTATGGTGTTTATAGATGACATTTTAGTATACTCTAAGGATGAAAGGGAGCACAAAGTTCATCTTAGAGTGGTGCTCGAGACGCTGAGGCAGAACCAACTGAAGGCAAAGCTTACCAAGTGTCATTTTTAGAAGAAAGAAGTTAAGTTCCTTGGTCACATGGTTTCAGAGAAAGGGTTGTCAGTCGATCCAGATAAGGTCGAAGATGTAAATAATTGGAAGAGACCAAAAACGGTGACTGAGATCAGGAGTTTTCTATGACTTGCTAGCTATTACCGGAGATTCATTAAGGATTTCTCGCGGATAGCATCACCTTTGACTAAGTTGACCAGGAAGGAGGTGAAGTTTGTCTGGTCCGACAAATGTGAGGAAGCATTCCTTAAGTTAAAGCATTTGTTGACCAATGCACCAGTTTTAGTAGTTCTAATGGAAACCAGGGGTTGGTGGTGTATACTGATGCATGCGGAACTGGATTGGGAGCAGTATTGATGTAGAAGGGTAAAGTTATTGCCTACCATCTAAACAGCTTAGACCGCATGAAGTGAGGATCCCACACATGATTTGGAGTTGGATGTGGTGGTCTTTGCACTGAAGATTTGGAGACATTATCTCTTAGGGGAGAGGCTTGAGCTTTATACTGATCATAAGTCTTTAAGATACTTATTCTCTCAGAAGGAGTTGAATATGAGACAGCAGAGATGGCTGGAGTTTTTGGCTGCTTATGATTTTGGTATAGAGTATACACCAGGAAAAGATAATAAGGTAGCAGATGCTCTTAGCCGAAGACATCAGAATGTGGTATTAGCTATGTTGGCGGAGTGGAAGGATTTTGAGGCTTTGGCTAGTTGTGGTGTGCAGTTAAGACCGACTGCTAGTTTTAGTCAGAATACCGCCATGTTGTCCTGTTTAGAAGTTCGACCAGTGTTGATCGAAAGAATTGCTTTTAAGCAAAAAGAGGATCCAGTGTTAGCCGAGTGGATTAAAAGGCTCAAGATTGGAGATGAGATCGATGACGTAAAGGACTTTAACCTTGACCAAAGAGGATGGTTAAGAAAGAAGGGAAGGTTGTGTGTTTCGAATGTGGAGGACTTGAGGAAAGAAGTTCTTAGATAAAGTCATCGGTCTAAGTTTACGGTTCATCCTGGAGGGACCAAGGTGTATCGGGATATGAAGAGGAGCTTCTATTAGGAAGGTATGAAGAGGGATGTTGGCTTGTGGGTTAGGCGGTGTGCCAGCTATCAACAAGTGAAAGATGAACATTATAAGCCGAGTGGGTTACTTCAACCTTTAGGATTCCAGTTTGGAAATGAGATTCGATATCTATGGATTTTATAGACGGGTTTCCAAGGTCAAAGAAGGGAAATGAAAGTGTATGGGTCGTAGTGGACAAATTGACCAAGAGTGCCCATTTCATTCTAGTTAAGTTAACCAGGATGTCACCTGTTTTAGCTAAGTTGTTCATGAAGAACATAGTTAGACTAAATGGAGTTCCTAGTAGTATAATCAATGACAGAGATGCCTTGTTTACTAGAGAATTCTGGAAGAGTCTACAGGAAGTATTGGGTACCAAGATTAATATGAGTACTGCATATCACCGTCAGACAGATGGGCAGACAGAGAGAGTCAATAAGGTACTCGAGGATTTATTGAGAGCTTGTGTATTGGACTTTGGTGGATCTTGGGAGGATCACTTACATTTGGTTGGGTTTTACTATAATAATAGATTAGTATAGGAATGGCGCCGTTTGAAGCTTTGTATGGAAGACCATGCAAATCACCATTATGTTGGTTGGAGATTGGAAACAGATTGGTCTTAGGTTCAGATTTGGTTAGGGAGGCGTCAAAGAAGATTGAGTTGATCCGAAGAAGGATGAAGAAAGATCAGTCCAGACAGAAGAGTTACGCAGATAGGAGGCGTAAGGACCTAGAATTCTCAATTGGAGACAAGGTTTTCATTAAGGTATCATTTATGAAGAGTGTGGTGCGATTCGGAAAATCAGGGAAGTTAGCCCAGAGATATATTGGTCCATTCCAGATTATAGAAAGGATTGGAAAGCTCGCATACAGAATAGAGTCGCCGAGCAGTATGGCAGGTGTCCATAATGTATTTCACGTCTCTCATCTTCGCAAGATGTGCATGATCCAGAGATTACTATTCCTCCGCCAGGGTTGGAAGACTTAGTAGTAGAGCCTAATTTGACTTTTGTTAGAAAACCAGTTCGGGTTGAAGCGAGGGATGAGAAAAGATTGAGGGACAAGACATTGAAGTTGGTGAAAGTTCAGTGGAGCGACAACGAGAAGGACTATACTTGGGAGATAGAGGACATGATTAGAGATACTTATCCTAAACTGCTTTGAGGGTATGTCTATATTAGATTTATATAGATAGTTACTAGTCAGATAGGCTAGTATGTTTGTTACGAGTTGTTACAGATGATTGCTATGTTTAGTATTTAGTCCTTATTGAATTTCGAGGACGAAATTCTTTAGGAGGGGCCTATAACATCCCCAATTTTCGATAATATTATTCAGGAAATTTAATTAGATAAATTAAATAGAATAATGATGATAAAGGGATTGAGATTTGGATGAAACATATATGGTCGTGCTTAATAATAAAATAAATGGTCTTAATTTGGTTTGTAAGCTAATTGATTTACACATGGGCATATTAGTAAATAGTCGCACCTCCTCATACTCACGGCTATACACTTTTGTAATTACCCATTCACGTCTCATTTCCCATTTTTCACAAACGCAAACCAAAAACCTAAATTAGAGCCGGCCATTAACAAGGAGGAAAAAGGAAAATTCAATCAGGAGCTTAGGATCAAAGCTAGGAAGGATTAATCAACAAC
Organism: Allium fistulosum; assembly: GCA_030737815.1. Taxonomy (NCBI): domain Eukaryota; kingdom Viridiplantae; phylum Streptophyta; class Magnoliopsida; order Asparagales; family Amaryllidaceae; genus Allium; species Allium fistulosum. The sequence continues at coordinate 1,079,001,871 of CM060901.1, read as the reverse complement.
AATTCTCAAATTCCTTATCATATCTAAGGTGAATAATAATTCATTCCATATTTATTTTGTTTTTATAATCATACGTTTTCGGATTTAAGACTAAATTCATTTTATGATATTTTGGATGATGATATGCTTGGGTTATTATATGTTCGATTTAAACCAATTCATTTACATATTAAATTACAAAGTTTTAAGGCAAAACCGATTGTTATTAGATTTAGAATGCCATGGAAAAATTATATGTTAGGTAAAACACGAATTTAGAGATGGGTTTAATTTTCCATAATTTTCCAAGCTATGGAGAATTTATTATGAATTTCTAAAGGAAAATATGCTATATTTGGGTTTGAAATTTATTTGAATTATTTCGGGAAGAAGTTGAGTCTGAAATTTTAATATGTTAAATAACACGATGAAATAGAATTTCTATGATTTTTGGGATTTTTCCAAATTGATTTGCTATGGAAAATAAATTATTTTGAAAGAAGGACTTATTTGCAATATGGGTTTTGCTTAATGGAAGGACTTAAACGTTAATTTTCCTATGATTTAGATTTGATAAATGCGGCAGTTATTTTGTAAAGTATTTGAAAAGTTTTATGGCAACCAATCAGGTGTATACAAATGGGCAAGTTAGTTACAAAGCATTTACTAAACTTAGCATTAATTCAGCCTTTTAAATAAAAAGTTGGTTCCGCCTCTTTTGGAAGTGCCCTTCGACTCCATGCTTTCGCCTCGACTCGGTTGAAACCAACCCTGCCGAAACCCACCTAGTAGAAACCAATAATTAAGGTATCATTTAGATGGCATATAGTGGAATAGAAGAAAGGCAGAAGCCATGGTGTCGAAAGGAATGCTTCCAATGGGGTCGAAACCCTATTTGGTTTTCAAAAGTTAAGTATTTGCTTTGTTTTGCTTAGAGCTTTCGACCAAGTCGAACGTATGTTTTCAAAAGTATTTTATAAATAGCTTTCGAAGAAGGTTGCCATATAATGTTTAAAGTATTAGCTTTCGAATGGGTTCCCTTTGTCTTTGTAAAGTGCTTTCGAAAGTAATGGTTTCGATCAAGTCGTAACCCAGCCGCTATTTCCCTTCCGAGTGTGTTGAAGCCATCAATGCTTTCAAAGGGTTATCTCTGTTTTAACCTAAGCTAAGTCATTTCCTAAATTCTTTCGAAAGGGGTTGAGGGTTCCGAAGGCAATCGGGTCGAAAGGGGGGTTTCGACGCTACCCTTCGAAGTTTAAACCTAAAAGTTGAGCTTCCGAATAGGTGGTTCCGACACCATCAACTTTTTCCGCAAACAATTTTATAAGGGTTTTGGAAGAGATACTTTCGTGTGTAACCACTATGACACAAAAGATGTTTTTAAAGAGTAAAACCTAATGTTTTCCAAAGGGGTACTTTCATCGGTTTTGAAGTTATATTCCTAAAGATTATTAAGCCATATTTTGACATATTTGAAAGGTAGGACTTGGTTTCGAAAGGATTGATTTATAGAGCTTTGAAAGGTATATAATTAGAGTTTTGAAAAGAGGTTTTCTATGCTTTCGATGGAGGTCATCCAGTGGTTTTTAAAGTGATGTTTTAAGGTTTCAAAACAAAAACCCATTCTCATTTTAAAGGAAATACCATGGCATAAATAAAGATTTTTGGAGAGTAATACCTTTTCATATAAATATTCACATTGTAATTAACCCATAACAATACTTTGGGGAAGGGCAGAATAACCAGCTAGGTTGACCCAGTAGAGAATATAACTTAAGAAATGTTAAAATCTTAATTAAAGGTATTGGCAGGGGCCAATAGGTTCACAGTGAGCCCATGAAATTTGTGTAAAGGGAAAGATATTGGCAGGGGTCAATAGGTTTGTAGTCAGCCCATGAAAACTATGATTTGATATTGGCAGGGGTCGATAGGTTTATAGTTAGCCCATGAAAACTATATCTGGATTAAGATATTGACAGTTAGTCAATAGGTTCCTAGTTAGCCCATGAAAACTAGGATAACTGAAAAGATATTGGAGTTACCTTAGGTTCTTAGTGATCCCATGAAAACTATGAAATTGGACAGATAGTCCAAAAACATTTAATAGGTTAATAGTAACCATAGAAACTATAATTGAGACAGATAGTCGAAATGAATGGGGATGAGTAATCCAGAATTAACTTACTTGTTTGCATATCATCATATTATTTTGAATTGTTTCAACCATTGTGGATGCAGGAGCATAGAATATGGTTTTAAGATATTAGTAAGGGGAAAACCCATTCCGCTAAGTGGCGTGGTCTCATTAGATATCTAAATGATTTGAGATGGAAGATTATTATTCATACCAGGTTTAATGTCTGACTCAAAGTTTTTGTTTTCTCCTTAAACTCTCGGCAATTGATTTTGAGTAGTTTGAGGTTTAGGGTTTTCAGGTGTTCTTTTAGACGAACAAAGCTTCCGGTGACGTGCAGGAGGCATGTTAGCTACCTAGAGTTCTTTTATTTCTGTTATGTTTGGTTGTAAAGGCAAAGTTGTTTTATAGCCATATTATATACTCTGATCATCCAAGAGGGCATCTTCATATGTCGCTCTTGGCGTATTTTGTAATAAGTATATTTTGTCTGAACATAGTCTGTGCTCTGGGATTATGTAATGAATTTGAAATATTTTTAAAGGGAATGTGGACTTTCTTTGTTGTTTTAATTTTTTTCCATATTCATGTGTTTCTGTGTATCAATGTATCTAACATCGTCGTATTTGGTCGTCGAGGATTAATAACTATGGATGACTGCAGCATCTGTAGCCATTAGTTTTGAGGCTCTAAGTAGGGGGATGTTACATTAAAACTCAATCGTATTCTCAAGTCGAAAGAACCATGTAATATTGTCACTTCGAGATTCAATATTTGACCTTATTATATTAACTCGTAGAAAATTCTTGAGTGAATCATTCCATGATTATCCAATAACTACCGATACATAACCTCTTAGCCCCCTCCAACAGCCATGAGTAATACACTGCTTAATGTATGGACATCATTACATACTCTAGTCTCAATGGATGTATATATATCATATCTTGGAACATATTGACTATGAATATTTAGAAGGATATGTTATATTTTATTACGATAAATTTCTCATGATTACAATACATTGCAATTACTATTACATATTATAACATTTACGAATTTCCTATTTAATATACTTAAATTAAATAATTAATTGCATAACACATCATGACAAGTATATAAGAGAAAGAAAAGGTCCTTTTATTTCGACTGAGATTTTATTACAGAGTTGATAATTTACAATAAATTACAGAATTGCCCCTAGTGCAGACCCATAACAGTATCAATCCCTCACTTGCACCTGGATCCGTTTATGGAATCTCAATCATATCCCTTCGATCGGTTTGTTGATAACTGACCGAGTCAGACCCTTCATGAATGGATCTGCTACGTTGTCCATTGTATCTACTATCAGAATTACGACTTCTTCTTGGCAAATTCTCGAATAAGGTTGAACTTTTAAAGAATGTTTCGTGATTTCTTGTGTGCTCTTGGATCCTTTGCGATCGGCGTCGCAGCATTGTTATCACAAAACAATGTCATTGGCTCTTCCATGTTGGTAATCATCCCTAGCTCACTTAAAAATTTGCGCATCTAGAATGCTTCTTTAGCTGCTTCGCTGAGGCGATGTACTCGGCCTCCATCGTGGAATCAGCCGTTGTTTCTTGTTTCGAACTTTTCCAATGAATAGCCCCACCAAGTAAAGTAAAAACATACCCGATATAGACTTACCATCATAGAAGCACTTTGGAAGTTGGAGTTTGTATATAGCTTTATAAGGTGGTTTCCATTCTCATGTATAAGGAATAAGTCCTTAGTATTTCTTAAATATTTAAATATAAATTTTACGGTAGTATACTATTTTAATCCATAACTAGATTGGTATTGGCTTACGCATCCTAATTCATTAGCCACATTTGGTCTAGTACTTAGCATGACGTACATTATGGAACTGATTTTCGATGCATATGGTTCTTCTTTATGTGCTCTTTCTCCTTATCGGTATGAGGAACGTCGTTCTTAGATAGGATGATTTTAGATTGTGTTAGAGCATTTAGTGCTTGGAATTCATCATACCGAACCTTTTCAGAATTGTATCTCTATATAAGGATTGGAACAATCCTTACAACCTCTTAGATCTATCTCTATAAATCTTTATACCTAGTATACATGCTTCTTCTTTCAAATTCTTCATGGATAAGTTCTTGGATAACCAAGCTTCTACTAATTGGAATAATCCAATGTCATTTCCAATTGGTAACAAATCATTGACATATAGAACTAAGAATACTATAGGACTTCCTTGTTCTTTATGATATACCCATGCTTCCTCTGTGTTCAGATAAAAACCAAACTATTTGATTAGTTTATCAAAACACTTATTTCATCTTCTAGAAGCATGTTTAAGACCATAAATCACCATTTAAAAATGTCTTCTTCACGTCCATTTGCCCTATTTCATAGCCATTTAATGCAGTAATAACGAGAATTATCCGAATGGATTAAAGCATTGCTACAATCAAAAATGTTTCATCGTAATCAACAACTTACGTTCGACGAAACCCTTTCACAGCTAGCCTTGCTTTTTATAAGTCTCTACTTGTCCATTTACATTTAACTTTTTCTTAAAAGTCCATTTGCATTTGATAGGTTTTATTTCTTTAGCCAAAGTCCAAACTTTGTTTTCATACATGGAATCCATTTCAGATTTCATAGCTCCAAGCCAAAGTGCAGAGTCTTTACTTTGCAGTGCTTGTTGGAAAGAGGGAGGAGTGTTATCTTCTATGGCACAGTCTTCCTTCTTGCCATCCATGAGAAAATCGTAGTATCTCTCTGGGGTGCAAGACTTCTAATCAGACCATCTAATCTGTTTCATGTTATACTGGTGAATTTTGTTCATCGACTGATGCAGCCTTTGTGTTAATTTCTTGGATCTCATCCAAGTCCACAACTTCATTATTAATTCCTTTTGACAAAAATTCCTTTTCTAAAAGATAAAATGCCAAAAACATAACCATTTATTTCTCAGTATTGTAGAAAATATATCTTATTGAATTCTTGGGATATCCTATAAATTTACACAGTGTCGTTCTAGCCTCAAGTTTATTAGTGCCAACGTTCTTAAGGTAGGCTGGATAACTCCATGCCTTCAATTACTTGAGTTCGGGTATCTTCTCACACAACATCTCATAGGGGGTCTTATGCACGGATTTAGTAGGCGTTAAATTCAACATATGCGCTATGGTTTCTATCTCATACCCCATTAAGAAGAGATAAATCGGCTTTACATATCATGGAATAAACCATATCTTATAGGATCTGATTCTTTCTTTCCAGAACACCATTATGTTTCATAGTATATGGTGGAGTAACCTGAGAAATAATCCCATTATCTTTTAAGCATCGTTGGAGCTCTTGTCCAACATACTCACCTCCTCGATCAGATCGAATTATTTTAATCCTATGGCCCGTTTGTTTTTCAACCCTATTCTTATACTTTTTGAATTTTGAATTTCACACAAACATTAAATTTGTTCTCCATAAGATACACATATCCCAGTCTTGAGATATCATCGGTAGAAGTTAAAAAATAAGAAGTATAATCCAAGATAACTGTAGGCATTAGACTACATACATCAGTATGTGCGAGACCTATGAGTTAATTAACTCTGTTATTGCTCCCACAAAATGGGCGCTTGATCGTTTTTCCTTTAAAACATGACGCACACGTATCAAATGATTATGTGATGACCCACCTTTTTGGATGGTTTAAATCGATAATAACCACACATGTCAACTCAAACCATTCAAAAGGGAGGATTGTCAATGGGGTAAATAAGAAAATAAGAGAAAAGAAGGAAAAACAAAACACAGAATCTCACAGCAGAATGACAAAATATAATAGTCAAATAAACAGTTTATGAAGCTGTTTTATAATACACATTTGATTACATAATTTTTACAACAATCAGAGTACAAATAATGACATACCAATAATGATGCAGCGGAAAATTATTAATAATATAATATACCAAACTCCGTCTTCATCCTCCAGAAATCAAGTCTTCAACACTGAAAAACTCAGGCTGACCCGAGCGTAATGAAAAGACAAAACACTCGAGTCAAAACTAAAAGATCTTATGTAAGTTAAATCATCAACAAGTAAATATGAGTGTAATGGCTTTAGAGATGTTTACGGGATTTCACTTCTCCTATCCAGTGTATAACGTGCGTGCAATAACTTAAGAGATGTTTTGGGATTTTCCATCTCCTAAGGATCCATTAAACTATTTATATGTAGTAGAATACGCTATATATATGTAGTGTCTATCAGTAAAGTAAAGTATTAAAATAGCGTTAAGGCATTACCCATATACCCCTCAACACATTTTATAGGCATCGTAGTCTATATAGTACTGTAAACTCCACCGTAAACTGGTAGGCTATCAGGAAGCACTCCATAGGTACAACACAGACCAAAATCGTAGTGGGCTCGATAAGGCATATGACAGTGCACATGAGGATATACCCACTGTAGGATTCTACCGGATTGAGGAACCAGGCTGGTGGTAACGCATAGCCGCAGCTACCACCCACCTCGAATAACACTCCCATAGTCAAATCGAGTGTGGCCACCAATCAATCACAAAGTAACAGATATGGTATCGAAGAAGCGTGTTCGATCGGAGGAGCGACCTCACTTGGCTTGGTTATGGCTCATGTTTTAGTCATATCAAGCTGACCCGAAGGTCAAGGTTGTGTTCTTACCTCAAACTAGTAGCGTTCGTCATACCATCCTACTTCGTTTTGGATTCTCCACCACATGCACAGTTGTTAAAGTGGTTTCGAAATTGGCAGAGAGTATGACAATATCCGACCGCGGCCTCTTTAACAACTAAACGCTTATTTCACATTGTAGTCATTTCATAAAACATCTTTAATAATAAATCCAGAAAACAGTTTATACCTTCATATCAAGATATCCATATACTTATTCCAAAAGTATAAATATATTCATAAATACCGAGGAAGATTTCTTTCAATCAATTTCGAAAATAATTTATAAATCTCTGTTAAACCATTGATAAAATATTTATATGCTTTAGAACCATTTTTAAAGCTATTTATAAATTCCAAAACAGTTTACAACTCTACCCCTTTTCATAAACTTCTACGCAAATTCCTTTAAAATGCTTCCAAATCCCTTTATACAAGTTCTTTTATAAAACCCTTTATAAAATCCTTTATAAAAATCTTTTATAACTCCTTTATAAAACCATTATAAATTCCTTTATAAAAAAAATCTTTTATAAAATCCATTATAAAATCTCTTACAAAACTTTTATAAATTCCTTACAAACCTTTTAAAAATTCTAAAATCTTTTATCTATTAAAGTTATTATAAAAGTCTATATTTATTATCCTAAATCAAAACTATATTTATTATATTAACTTAAATTTAAAATATATATATTAAAATTATATTGAATATTTTATTAAATTAAACTTAAACTATTTAAGTTATATATTTAAAACTAAATAAAATTATAAGTTGAAATCCTAAATTTACATTTAAAACCATATATTAACTTATAATTTGAAGCTTTAAAATATATAAAATAAATTATTTTCCAAATATAATTTTAAAAATAAAATTATTAAATTAAATTTGGAAAATGAAATTTATAAATTAAACATACTTTACCATTTAGAAAATAATTTAAAACCGACCAACGGTGTCCGTATATAATTTTCTACCATATGGTCAAGTGATTGGGTATGTATCACTTCAACCCAAAATAGTTAAATTTCCCGATTATATATCATTTCAACATGTATAATGAATCAATAATTTCCAAATCAATAAAATCGCTCGGGTATGTATTATTTCAACCCATAACGATTTTCTCTAATATATAATATCATTCATATATGTATCATTTCAACCCATAGTGATAACATGGATATATAAAATAAATAAACATCCAATCATCCAAAATGTCAACAAATAAACATCCATCACAATCAACATCTAATTTAGCCAATAAATCACAACAGTTAACTGATTATCATTATCAGGTATTTAACTAACAATTTAAATTTAATATTAATTTAAACGACAATTTAATTCAAGATAAATTCAAATGGAAATTTGAATTACCAAACAGCAATCAACAAAATTCTTATCAATTCATAAATTTAATTCAACTAACATAAGAAAGTTTAGTATTTGTGAGTGGGTTAAATCACCCGCCTTTGATTTCTAATCAATTTAAAATCCAAAAGAATGCCCAAATTTGAACAGTCTCGGAATTCAACCAAACTAGTTCCATGTTGTCCGAAATTTTGATAGGAACCCAACGCAAGAAACCGCGTCCAAATCCGAGCTCGTATGAAAAAGTTATATATGTTAGAACGTTTGGAAATTCAAATTCAAATTAAATTAAAGTCAAGGGAAAATTGGTAAATTACCAAACATCTCAGCAAAACCATAGGCGTACGCGACTCGACTGCAACCAACAGCTGCCGCCTACATCACGCTATCGCGCCACCTAGCCTCGTCTTCGACCAGATCAGAGCACGCCATCGCTTCCAGCACCTCAGGCCGCCTACGACCACGCCCATGTGACGCCTTTGGTCGTCTGTCGTTGCTCCACCGCCGCCATACATCTACGGTGATTTCTGGTGAACTGGTTGATGATCTCGACATTCCAACTACATGGATCTGCTCCACTCGTCGTCCTCTATGCCGCAGCACCACCCGACCGCCATATCGTTGAAGGTCCACGGTTGAAAACAAAACCCTAATATGGACGGCCGAAACTTCTTCACCAAATTCTGGCCAAACCGAGACCCCAATCAAAAAATGAATTGCATGAGTAGATTACGTTCATCGAAAGCTTACCAACGATATATTATATGACATAGTTTGAGGAGCTTGGATTTTGAAGTTTGATTTGAAATTGAAATTAGGATTTTCTGCCATTGAGAAGGATTATGAACAGGTAGATTGAAGTTTGTAAGTATAGAAATCAGAAATAAATGTTGCTAGGGTTTCAGAAAATATCTATTTATATAGACAGAGTTGGATAAGAACGAATGTACATATCGAATTGGGTCGAAACGATAACAACAACCCGAAAAGCCCGTTTCATTCCCGATCAAACGATAAGTCCAATCGCTATGATCAAACGATAAGTCCAATCGCTACGAAACATGAAATCCTATAATAATTCACTGTTACGAATCCGATGAAACTGGTTTCGTCGAAATCCGAGACAGTGCCCAAAAACCCAATTTTACACGTTAATTAAATAAATTATTAATTTAAAAATCAATTTAATCACCTTTAAATTCTAGATTAAAAGTTAACAATTTCCATCATTCTTGATTACACAGGAATTTATAATCTTTTGAAAATAAAACTTTCCATATTAAATCCAAGATTTAAATATTACATAAATTTCAGCATTCAATTACAATTGTAATAAATCCATTCATTATATTTAAATTTCAAACAAAATATTTTATTTAGATTTAAATTCTTATATTAAATCACTATTACCTGATGAATTAATTTAACATAAGTTTCCATCTTACCATTTTCATCACTCAACAGTTAACGTCTTTTACCGTAGTAATTGCAATATTTCAATTATATTAATTTTGTTGATTTCCAAATTAATTTCAAACCGATTAAATAATAAAATAATAACTAAAACAATTGTTACACATTAGTAATTCAAACACATTTCTAAGTCTATTGTTTACAAACAAAATCTAATAAATTTATGTGCTAATTAATTTATTTCATATTCTATGATAAACCTATTTCAATTAATAACAGATAATTTCAACATTGAATCCAACATTTAATTTATTCCTTATTTTTAATTATAACCAAATTAAATTTACAATTATTTCAATTGATTGAAATTACATTAAAATAGTTACCAATAACATTCAAACAACATTATTACATCATATTCTAATTATTTTTCTCATTAATAAATCATAATTTTAATTTCTCACAGTATTAAATTCAAAAATCTTATTAAATTTAATATTTTTAATTATCAAAAATACGGGTCGTTACACTCTCCCCCACTCAAAACTTTTCGTCCTCGGAAAGGAACAAGAAGGAATTAAGAAGTTTGATATATTTTTATTCAAAATAATCAATTTATAAATAATTAATTTACATAATTTAGTTTAATAAAAATTTGAAAATAACTCAACTTTTACAAAAAATTTCTAAGTCTTAAATTTACGAAAAATTTCGGCAGAGTCCCCTTTGTACGGATAGGTCCAAAAAAATAATAATATCAATAATTTCAATATATATATCATATTTCAATAATAAACATCCCAAACAATGGAAAAAACAATAAAATATCGTTTCGAAAACCGTAATCCGAAAACGTACCTATTTGTCGGGCAAACAACTTTATTTATTAAACCAAAAGCAGTTGCTATTGCTTCCATAAACCTGTATCTCACTTACATCATCAAAAAAGAGTTAAAATTAAGAGTAATATTTTAGTTGTTTCAAATCAATAGCACAAGCAACACACAATATAATAATCATATGCAAACAAAAGCAGTACAACCATTATATGCAACAAAAGAATCCATCAACCACTTATAGCAACCAAAACTAATGGTTTGTCCAGGTTCAGAAACTTTTCATCGTACAAGGGTGATAAATAAACTATCAATTGTACCTTACACTCAACAGCCTTAGATAATTACGTAATAGAGTATTCATATAACCTTGAACAATTTGAAGTATCATTTCCCAAACTTTCCATAATCCAAAACAACAAAAATTTAAGTATTATCTAAATTTGCATGATGTACATAAATCTTTTATACACAATATCAATTCTGATCGCTTACTTGAATACACACATTCCACTTTCGGACTAGTATTGTTAACCCAATCACTCTAGTGTGGACTCTGATCTGATTTCTTAATTCGAAATTTTCGTTTTCCTTGCATAGCCATAAACCATGATGGAACTTCAAATTAATATCAAAAATTCATATCAATTGTTCGCCGTCAAGAATCGAGCGAAAAATCCTAATTCGAACTAGTGTGAATTACTACAAATCTTGTATTCAAATCTGAATCAGAACTGTTATGCGAATAAAATGATTTACGCACAATTTACATATTTTACTCTATTGATTTCTTTTCACATCACTATTTACTTTTCATTTGTTTTAATTCATTCATACAACAATTATCATTTATTAATTTTCCTTCGTTACTTACACAATTTATTTCCCATTCAATATTTGAAATCATCAATGAATCTATTATTAAAGTATTACATACATTTCATTGCAGTTTATTCACATTTATTATTTACTTATAACTTTGATATCCATTTTAATATTAATAGTCATCAATGAATCATTTCATTCATTTTCTTGAGTTTATAATCATTTACTTAAACAATATTCATTTTTTTTCTATTTAATTTAATTACTAGCATTTCAAAATATTAACTTATGTTTAAAATATATCTTGTACATCATAATTCTTATTTGTAGACATAAATCATTACTTAAGTTTTACTTGTATAAAAATTCTATTATATATTCATATTAACATTTTAACTTTTAAACATTTCTAGTAAGTTTTATATATGTTTTTAGAATGTAATTGACTGTTATAAAAATTTATCTTATTCATTTTAGTTAGCAAATGTCGAAAGCTTTCCAACGATATATTATATGACATAGTTTGAGGAGTTTGGATTTTGAAGTTTGATTTGAAATTGAAATTAGGGTTTTCTGCCATTGAGAAGGATTATGAACAGGTAGATTGAAGTTTGTAGGTATAGAAATTAGAAATAAAAGCTGCTAGGGTTTCAGAAAATATCTATTTATATAGACAGAGATGGATACGAACGAATGGATAAATCAAATTGAGTCGAAACAATAACAACAACCCGAAAAGCCCGTTTCGTTCCCGAAACGAAAGTAGGTCATCTCATATATCAAAATATAGGTTTTCGATATTTTTAAACTCAATGGAACTAGTTTCAAACTCTAATTCCATTATATACAGAAGTTAGCTTTCAGAATCAAATTATATTCATTTAAATTCCATTAATCAATTTCTACGCGTTTCGAGCTAGCACGATCAAACGATAAGTCCGATCGCTACGAAACTTGAAATCCTATAATAATTCACTATTACGAATCCGATGAAACTGATTTCATCGAAATCCGTGAAAGTGCCCAAAAACCCAATTTTACACGTTAATTAAATAAATTATTAATTTAAAAATCAATTTAATCACCTTTAAATTCTAGATTAAAAGTTAACAATTTCCATCATTCTTGATTACATAGGAATTTATAATCTTTTGAAAATAAAATTTCCATATTAAATCCAAGATTTAAATATTACATAAATTTCAACCTTCAATTACAATTATAATAAATCCATTCATTATAATTTAAATTTCAAACAAAGTCTTTTATTTAGAATTAAATTCTTATCAAACAGACCGTAGGGAGGTTTGTCTACTGTCAGTTGCCCAAAACCAAATTCTCTGAAGCCAAAAAAACAAGCCACTCGTTTTGCGTTGTTTCCTCCGATACATGATTTTCGTCCTTTTACCTTGCTCTACTCTCGCCTTCAAATTTTGAAATCGGGATACCGAATCAAGCAGCCCAACTCTCAACTTAAAGCGTTCAAAACCCTAATTATCTACTGCATAGTCTCAAATCAATTTCGCGCCTACACCTCATCTCACCACCGGACGCGAGGACCGCCTTCCAGTACCTAAAATCGCAGCATCCTCGCCACCCCCAATTTAATTAGGGTCATATCTTCTCCTTTTTGTTCAAAACAACTACTTAATTTCCAGAAGCTCGCTGAGAATTTAAGGTCTTTCGGATGGTGGAAGCTGAAGCTTTCAATATGTCTCGTTCTAAAGATAAGTACTATATTCACATTCCATAAAAAGATGCATTTTTGTAATTACTATTAAATTTTATAATAGGTATGCATTTTTTTGGCACATGTAAATGTATTATTATATATATTAAAGAATGAGGCAACAGGAACATTTTTTTGTATTCAATTAGAGCATTCAATTCGTTTGTGCCAGCCTTGTTGATATGTATACTCTAAAAGTTATTGAATAGCAATTTAATGTGTGGGTAGCTTCAACAGACATAAGCTTTTTTAAGTTTAAGTTAATATAAACTTATCTTCTAACCAATATACGAAGAAAAATTAATTGAGTCGACTATGATCAAGGTGTTTGCTTCTAAAAACTCAGAAAGGTTTTTTTTATTGAATAGATTGATAACATATTTTTATATTTTATCTATTATGCATTTTGAGAAAGTTTTGTCATGTATGCCAGCTTAATGGAAAGATATAAAATTTGATTTCTAAACTTTTTTAAAAGGCAACAAAATTTTTGTTTTCCTCTGGCAAACCAAAGCTTAGAACCGGCCTGATTATGATCCTAATAAAGTTACATTTTAATCAAATTACAGATATGGGGCTTGCTGGTTCTGATGATATTCTTAACGACATGTTACCTTTCGGTTCAACAAAAACTGGTAGTCCATACTATATGCATCATGATTGTATTATTATTATTATTATTTTATGCCATTATGGCAATTTATTCCACTGAGGATGTGGTTGCTGATATTAAAATTGAAGAAAGACATGAAGTTGACGACGTTGTAAGTCAGGAAAAGAAAGACTTAAAAACTGTGTGCACATGCATTTGTTTGATTCGGCCTATGGAGACTCAGTTATTGCTTGGTGCGAAGCATTGGGTGAAGACAATATCTTTGGTGATGAGAATGTTGAGTTTTCTGTAGATTTGCTACTGAGAAGGAAGTTTTTGGAAGCCTATGAGATGCATATAGGGATGAGTAATTGTGAGCTTAATCGGCACTGTGTGGAATGTGACATGCATATGTGCATGCATTGTGTGAGTGAAGAGGTTGAACATAAGCACCATAGGTTGATCCACATTGTACCATATGTTAACCAAGTTGCAGTTAAGGTTCGGCCTCTGCAGAAGTTCATTGATTGCACCAATATCCAGGTTATCTTTCTTCCTACTTCTTGTATAATTTTCATACTTTGGATTTTTACCATATAGCCCACTTCCAAAAACTAATAACGGAGATGGGCTCTTTTTAAACTATTTACAAAGGTCTGTTTTGACCGTCATCTTTAACACACTTGCTCACTTTTAAAGTGCATCAATGTGTATATTCTTTTTGGAAGTAGGTGTCTACATTGATTAAAAAAAATTACTTTGTTTATTTTGAATTTGAAGCGATGTACTAGCGATAATACAGTTTCTACTTCGTACTTTGCTTGCATCACTTCAAAGAGGAATCCAGTATTTATTCCTTTAAATGTTCTTAATTTAATGCAGACATATGCATGGCAAAGTGTACGTGGACGTGCATATGCACAAGTCCTACTTCTAAAACCCCAAAAGCAGTTTGAGACGTCGGATATTCCTTCGGGTTCCACTCCTTGCAAGACCTGCAGTCGCGCCGTTTCTGTTCCAAACCAATACTGTTCTATTTATTGCAAGGTAAACTAGCTACATTTATTTTTCAAGCTAATGCAGTAGGCATATACAGGTTTAACTTGGGTATTTATTTTCTTCAAGGCATGATACTCAAAAGGGGATTTAAATCGTTAATCTTTTAAGTATTATACTATACTTAAACAGTAGGAGTTTTTTCTTTTTCTTTTGTTTAAAAGGCAATAAAATTAGGATTCTAGTTTCGAACAAGCACCTAGACTTTTTTGAAGTTTGAACGTGGATTGAATAATATTTCTCAGTTGCAACTTTTTCCTGAACATGATTAATTAAAGCCAATGGGATTTGGTCCCAATTTCTCTAGATAGTTTTTAATTAAAATTTGCAAATCAAATTAGAATTAAAGTCGTTCAATTCAAACAAAAAAAAAGTTGCAAGTCCTAAGATTTTTAAAGTTTTCGATACCAGCATTTTAGAGAGCTAGTTAAGTATGAAAGATAGCTAACACAAAATTAAATTTTTGTGCAGGTTTCAAAGGACGCATCATCTAAAACTAACAACCTTGAAGTGATACCTCACGATCCAAACGGTGGACCACATCCGTCTAATCCTACACCCTCTCCATCTCAGCCGTCTGTATTAGCCGGTAGGGCTAGCAACCCTCAAATGGTTGAAGGAACTGAAAATATAGTTTCCCGGAGAAGAGTTAGAAGGAAGGGACATCCTATTAGATCCCCTTTCTTCTAATTCTAAAGACTATTTCTTTCTTCAAACAGAATAAATAACTGACTTTTTTTAGGGGTACAAAATAGGATATAGGAGATGATGGGTTCATAAATCATAAAAACGGAATTGCAACATGTTTATGATGACTGTATATACCAGGCTGGATGTCAATAAATTTATTGGTTTTAGGTAGGGATTTAGGTGGTACATACCTTTATGTAATCATAGAGGGTTTATTATATCAAGTATTTTATAGTATTCATCATTACCATTGTGTGAACTCAGATGTGTAAATTCAGTCTGCAATTAATATCAAAAAATTCGAATATTAATATTCACACGTCACCTTAGCCAATGGTTTAACGGTTTAACCGAACTTATCCCTTACACATATTTTTGGTAAAATTGAATTTTACTATTTCAAGCAGAACTTAGTAGCAATAATTATTTACACAAATTCCCTTCGTCAAAACTATATCACTTTAATACATATGAAATTTTGTTTTGGTCAAAATTCCAATATCGTCTGCATTCAACTCGGTTAGTCCAAACACAAAGTCTTTGGTTCAATAATAACAATTATCATTAGTCATACTGCTCTGGCCAGAGACTTTGACGTTAAGTTGACCGTGATATTAACCTCTTATGACTGAGGAGACAAATTCTCTATTGAATAGTGTTTAACCTTTGATGCTTGAACTCAGACCCAACTATAGTCAATTGATGAACATCATCACACAATTTAACTATAATCGAAGTGGAGCATCCATATTAAAGTTCAACAGTATTCTCAAGTCGAGAAACTGTGTAATATCATCACTTCCAAATTCTTCATTTGAGCTTAGTTATATTAACCAACAAAAAAGTTTCGAGTGAGTTATTCCACACTTATCTAATAACTATCAGTAAGCCTTAGTGCCTCCAGCAACCACGTGAGACTTATTTTACTTTGGCATGTGCTTTTACTAATGACTGTTGTATTAATTTCCATACGGTAAATGGAGGTTAACCAATTGCAATTGTCTTTCTAGATGCATTGATGTGTACTGTGCTTTTAATATTTAGTCTAACTTTTCATTAAACCCCATAACATTTCACATGTGTGCACACATGTGTTACACATACAGAGATAATTTTTAATTATGTGTTTAATTGAGTTTGATGAGTAAAATATTTAATTTTGTGAGATTATATATTTAAATAGTCGGTTTCTCCACCGTTGTGCGGTTGTACTAGTATTAAATCACTATTACCTGATGAATTAATTTAACATACATTTCCATCTTACCATTCTCATCACTCACACTACAAGAAAAACTACTTTTGGTTGCAAATATTGGTAGCGTTTGTAAATCAAGTGCTACCGTGGACTCTAGGGGAAATGGAGAAACGCTAAGGTTAATATTTGAAAATTTTTCAGGTACCGTTCAATTTTACAATAGCGCTCTCAGAAAACCCTAAGTCGCCATCTCCTTAGTCCACCTCCAAATACCACTTCGTTGATCTACTCCACGTTGAAAGCACAAAATCGTCATTAATCGACTAACACACCAGAAGCACCAAATCGTCATATAGCTTCTTCCCCCATTATCTTTTCCCCCCGTCACCAAATAGATAAACCCAAAAGAAACATAATTAGAAGAAATCAATGGAAACTCTCCCCAAGTTTAAACCACCTCTTCCATTTGCTCCACTTAAATCGAGCTCTCCATGTCCAATTTCTGCCAAAACAAATGGTAATTTCCTACTTTTACCACCATTTCCCTTGTGTTTGCATAATTACCTATTTATTTATTTTATTGTTAGTTGATTTCTTGAGGTCTTCAAATAAGCAATTTCCGCAAATGTTGAAATTCATGCAACTGGATCCTACAAGTTGAAAGATTCGTAGAAACAAAATTATGCGATCGGAAATTGCAAAATTGGGTTCACCTGAAAATGAACCATACTCAATAACAGGTGATTTATAAACTACCAATATACTAAGTTTTTTTTTATACTGTTTTACAGAAATAAAATCCATTTTAAGCATTTTTTGACTTGGGATTTTGCTTTACACGACCCGCCGTTCGTAGCTCGGTTGGTTTGGGAGATGGGAGATGGGAACCAAAGGACTGTGTCCGGGCAGGTTCGAATCCCAGCGCCAAACCATCAGTGTTTCAACGTTACGCATCCGTGTGCGACGACTAAATAAAAGCGGGGTAGACACACGGCGTGGGGTTTACTTAAGTGAGTATCAATGAATACCATGATCTTAAGGTTTCCCATGATCTAAAAAAAAAAAATGTTTTTACACGATGACTGCAATTGCTGCAATCTCTTTATTTGTTATAATGGTGATTATACATCATTTTCTGTTACTTTTTGGTCGATATAGAAGAAGAGCTCATCATGCAATTGTTAAAATTTGGGCTTCTATTACAATTGCTCCATTTTACAAGTTTGAGTTGGTTGGTATGGAGAATCTGCCGTCTTGGGACGTGCCTGCAGTGTTTGTCTCCAATCATCTAAGTTTTCTTGATATTTATACACTTTTGACAAGTTAGGGATTTCAAGTTTATTAGAAAAGGGAGTATTTTTCTGTTTCTAATTGTTGGATGGGCAATGTTTCTTTTGGGAACTATTCCATTGAGGAGAATGGATAATAGAAGTCAATTGGTATTGATTCTATCTTTATGCACTCTTTTATTTGTATATTTATCCAATAAAACAATTTTATTGTAGTTTGTACTAGATGTTTTTTAGACACATTGAGCATCAGCATCATAAGAAGTATAGGTTCCTCTGCGCAAACCAATTGAAGATGGAACGGTCTTCTTTAATCTTTTGGTACCTTCTGCAGAAGCATCCAAGTGGTCCCCAATAATGACAGAGTTGTTGAGCTGCACTTTACGCTTTGCTCTCCTTGTATCACCTTGAATTTCTACAAGATTCTTGAAATTTTCAACACGTGGTGGTTTCCATGTATTCACATTAAGAGAAATATTCAAAATTTTCTGAGAGGTATCGCCTTTTGTAGCAGTATTTTGTTCTCGACTCGTAACCTCAACTTTCTATCCTCCATCAGCATAACTGATTTCATTGCCGCTATTATCTAGCATGTTTAAATTGATATCCTTGGCAATTGTAAATATATCATCCAATTCTTCTTCATCAAACAAATCTTCTTCATATATAGATGGGTGATCATCAGCCTCCAATGTATCCGTATCATGATTCCGGTTAACCATAAATACTGAACCAACGGCTTCAGAAGCATCCTCTATTACTTCTTTATGAAGTCGCTTTAAAACAGATTCTGTTCTGGAAGTTGTTCTCTGCTGGTTTATTATAAGATCTCGAAGAGCAAATTGTAGAAGACGGCTAGTGGGGGCAATTGATTGAGATGAATGTGTGTTATTCTTTACTGGCTCCGCTTCATCTGACCATCTGTGTGTATGGTGAACCCGAAGTGGATGATTCGATCGTCCAATAAGCTTAGCCCTCTGACTGGTTATACCCTCAAGATAACTTTCATTCTCACCTCTTTGTAAACAGTATTACTGACATGTTGCCTTTTATCTATTATATTTAACTGTTGTTCCTCATATTCTACATCACTCTTCATTTTCTTACTACTACTTTGCTGCAATTTTAAGCTATGTTCTCTCACCTTTTTAGTCATTTGGGATTTTGGCTTTAACTGTTGTTTCTCATATTCTACATCACTCTTCATTTTCTTACTACTACTTTGGTGCGATTGTGAGCTATGTTCTCTCACCTTTTTAGTCATTTGGAAATCGCTCGTAGAAATTTTATGTTCAACATTTAAGAGATGGTCCCATAACCATGAAACAAAAGAAACAGTCTCTTCGCCTATAATAACATCCAATAGTTTCATCACCTCGCTCTTGCTCCTAACATTTTTTTTACCAAGACCATAACATAGTCCGCTAGTTCCTCAGTATAGTAATCGCTCGCGACAGCTTTCAACTTTCCGTCAACTAAATTCTTTAAATCAGCCGAGTCACCATTTGACAATTTATCCCTGAACGTTCGATCATCGCTGGAGAGATCAACAACATCCATATTTGTATCCTGATTCGTACCTAAACTCTAATTTTGGGAGGAGATATGCTAAACCCAGATTATTGGAGGAGATATGTCCAACCACAGAAGAAAACGCTTCTTTCCTCAAAAAAAAGGAAAAAAAAAATTAATTAAAAGAGAAAATCCGTAGAAGTAAAATTTTGCTGCAACCCTAACTTGAAATCACTTCACCTCACGTCATGGTCATTTGGAAGTTGCCCGGGTTTGCATGCCTTATCGACGAGTTGAGGAGTAGCCGCTCATGTATGGGCATGAAGTTGCTCGTGTTGAATTACCAGCCGCCACTCGAAGTGCTGCTGAAGTTGATGGAGTTGTGCGCCCAATCAGATCTGCCACCAATGTTGTAACGTCGCTCTGCCTTTGCCTGGAAATCGAACCAGTCACCTGAAAGGAGCCAGCGTTCTTGAAGGGTTGCGTACGAACTAATAAAACTCGAAGTAGATGACTTAAGTAGATGTGGATTGGTGTGATTCAATTTGCGGCTATTGTTGGAGTTGCATTTACGTTCTGGCTGCTCGTTTAAGCTCTAAAGTTCGTAGCGTTTTGTGTCTGCAATTCCTGAAAGACCAGAGACTGTTGAAAGAGTTGAACTTGATGTATTGAGACTTGTGAATGGTTTAAAAGACAGTTCCTCAATGCTTCTATGTTTGCCTTCTAGTTGATCTCAGTTTGATGAGCTCTTGATACTGTGTGTTGTACTTATGGAGTTTAATTGTATGATGTATCTTGCTTGAGTTGCTGATAGAAGTTGACGATGATTCAAAGTTTGTGCTGTCAGTGTGATAAAAACGAGTTGCAGATGATGGAATTGATGTTGAAATGTCTGCTGCCACTAGAGAAGCTTGTCAGAGCTTATGTATGAAATGAGATAATATTGGGTGATGGCCGAATTCAGGTGAAGCTCTGGAGGATCAAGAGTTGTTGAATTCTTTTGTGAGCTAGTGATGTTGGGTTGAGAGGATGTTGCTTTGCCGTTTGGAGATGGTCAGTTGCAGGTTGATGATGTATTGGTTGTTGTTTGCAATCTGGTGATGAGGTGAAGTTGTGGATTGATTCGGTTGCTGTTGGCGTATTGAGGGTGGTTTCAGGTGTGCAGAAACACTCATTCTTTATGGTTTTGGAGTGCACAGAACGAGTAATTCAATCTTATGTATATTTGAAAGGGAGAACCAAAAACTGAGGTATAGTATTCTTTACCATTTCAAGGTAGTATCTAACATGATAGTTCACTTATTTACAAATTTAGTATGATAGTTCACTAAAGTTTGTTTTTCCATCCATAACAGATATACGAAGTTTGAAATGGTATTTCAAGTTACAATGTTTTTTTATAGACAATAAAATATGACAAGCTTTTACTGTCAGGAACCATGCACAATGTCCCTTTGTTAAATCATTAATCTCCGAAAATGTCCAGTACTGCAGATAATGGGAGTCTGGGTAGAACTGCTACCCATGATCTACTAAACATATGTAATGTCCGTTAAGTATTATTCTTGATTGTACATGACATCTGGCCCACTATTACCATGAAATTTTGTTAACATGTATAGGAACCATTGTTTATGAAGTGTATGTAGCATGTCACATGAGTGTGTTATGAATATAAAAGCAACATTGTTTATAAAGTGTATGTAAAATATCACATGTCACATGAGTGTGTTATGTCAGCGTGTGTAAAATACCATCATTTTAATTTATGCTTTCTGGGATAATTGCTACTAACCCTCTAGCAGGATAATATATGCTAGCAAGATAATTCTATTATAAATTCTTATACTTGCACACAGGACTTGGTTCTGGGCATTGAAGTGATAAACTTTAAGCAGTTGATGTACATTTTACTTGTTCTATATACACATGTGCTCTAATCATATTGCATTCTAAAACCATTTTGTTTTTAGCTATTATGCCAGGCATATTATGTGTTGAGGTATGTCATAGACTTTGTGTAAATATAATTGGAGCTCCAGTTGTTGAGGATTCTGTAATTTGGCATTACATGGAGGATTTGAAGGTACAATTATCCTTATCATTTAGCATCAAATACATCTAATGAAACTTGTCATACGACTGTGATTTCTTTAATTTTTGTTATATTTTACGATTTCTTCCGTATTTTGGATCTTTTCAAAGCATCTTCAGGCCAGTGTTGGCTGAAGTAAATGGACGATGTGTTGAATGAAGATCCAAGCTTAATGGCTTTTGATTTGAACAGCGATTCCCTTTTAAAGCTTAATATTGCTACTAATAGAGAAACTATAGTGATCACTATGGCATACATAAATTGCTTAATATTGCAGTTTTCGCCTTTTTGTTTTGTAATAAATATTGTTTTTCTTTTAAAAAAAGATTTGATCACTGATAAGATCTCCAAGCGAATCATTTCCCTTATACCAACCGTTATGAGATTTTATCAAAATCGACCCTAGGATCTAAGAATTGTCAAATGAACAAACCAAAATATCAACGATTAAGCCAAAAGTTGAATTTATATATCTGAACTCAAGCTGATGCTCAGTTTGAGTACTTGCTTGGATGGAAAAAAACAATCTATTTTTTCACTTATATTTATATAATTTAATTCTTGTGGTTCAACTTTTTATATAATAGATGGACATATAGAAAAGAGGAAATATGAATTAGAGGAAATAAAAATTAAATTAGATCTGAACAGTTAACCAAAAAGATGACGTTGTTCTTTTCAACCTGTGTATTGAAGAACACATATAGCTGTAAAATAGATCAGAGTAGCAGCATAGTCACAAAGTTGTAGAACTAAGATGACATTGTTCTTTTTAACTGTAAAAATGTGCACAGTTGTTAAAGTATAACAAAAAATAAATTAGTTAAACAGTAACACAGTGGAGGCAACATAATGTCATTAGTAAAATATGGGTTCAACACTGTGAAAGGAAAAAAAATAAACAAACTGATAAACCAACAGACAGGGTGAAGGAAACGTAATTGAGAACAAATAGAGATTACTATTAGGAATCATAAACTACTCCATCTATCCATAATCAGGCATCTCGCTTGTGTGTTCTCTTGTAAGCTCTAGTTATGATAAATTCTGAGCTGATACAGTAGGTAAATATATGACAATTACTGTTAAAGAAACAATAAAATGCAGTTCAGTCAGATCAGTAAATAAAATTTTGATTTTGAAATATAAGTTACATATTAGATGCATGCAAGATTATCATTGAAATGATATTCTTATAATTAATAACAAAAACTAAGTTTGTAAAAATTAACTAAGTTTATAATAATAATAAATTAACTAAGTTAATAAAGTTTAATTTTGAGATAATTTATAAGTTTAAATTAATTAAAATATAAGTTATGACATTTTAAGTTTTAGTAATTGAGATAATGTATAAGTTTAATAATAATAATAATAATAATAATAATAATAGTCTGAATAAATTACCTAAGTTTTATAAAAGTTAAATACATTTATAAAAATTAATGTCTTTCTAAATATTTATCTAGTTATTTAATTAATTATCGATTGATTTTTTCAATGTCTTTCTAAATGTAGAAAAAGCGGAGTCAGGATTCGTTGTTTGTATCTAGAGTTGATGTTTGAGCTAAATCTCGCATTAAAATAAATGGTGAACCAGTGAACATGGATGTTGCAAATATTCTTGTAAGAATATTTGATTTGTCAGTAACTAAACATTGCGATAATTTTACCATCGTACATAGCCTATATGTATATTAATTTATGTAGGAGAAGATTAAAAAAATTGATAATGCAAGACAATCTTACTCGACAAATAATGTCAAAGAAGATGCAGTTTGAAGAGGCACTTAGAAGCTTGTATGAATCAGTTGCATGAAGTTATCGGCACACTAAATGCTGAAGTAATTGGATATCACATAGAAGCTTGTATGAATCAGTTGCATGAAGTTTGAAGAGGCACAAAACTTTCTTTCTTAGCCAATGAATTAAAATACTTATGCTAATGCTCTTGCTATTGTAAATGTCAATAAGTATGGTCAATAAGGATGTTAATGCTCTTGCTAATGTTAATGTCAATAGTAATGCTCTTGCTATTCTTATATATTATATATATATTATACTTAATTATGCATGTAATTCATACATTATCAGCACACGTAAATTATCAGGACGTGTATGTAATTTTAACTGTTGACCGTTATACTTGCTATAGGTAATTAGCATTTTCGAAATGAAGAACAGCTGCATCAAAGAATTGTCAGTAATTAAACCATGAACAAGACTTTAACTGTTATATATTATAATATTTTGTTCGTACTAGTTGTGTAGACTTGTTTGTAAACGGTTATGGTATGTGAATTCGCTTACTTTGTCGAAATACTATTATTGAAATGATTATGAATATTATACTTGATGCGATTAACGTGTTTTTTCAATTATTTGAATATGATGATTATCGATGTTGGTTTGAAAATGATAATTATGTGATTGATTGTTGGTTTTAATATAGCTATTATATGTAAGTGATTGTCGGAAATGATACAAGCCATTAACAGTAAATAGCGACGTTTAAAATGTGTTGTACATCAATTAATAAGTTTTAGTAACGTTTCAAAAGTGCTACGGGAACAAATGTAATTTTGGTTGCATTTTCAAAACGCTGCAAAAAAACTTTTGAAGGGTTTCAAAAACGCTACAATATGTTTATTTTTGGTAGCATTTACTATAATGCTACTAAAACTTTCAGACTTTAGTTGTATGTCGTGTCGCAGCATTTACCGAAACGCTGCTAAAAGTTTTGTAGCGTTTTTCAACGCTACGAAATGACTTTCCTAGTGTAGTGTCAACAGTTAACGTCTTTTACCGTATTGATTGCAATATTTCAATTATATTAATTTTGTTGATTTCCAAATTAATTTCAAACGGATTAAATAATAAAATAATAATTAAAACAATTATTACACATAAGTAATTCAAACACATTTCTAAGTCTATTGTTTACAAACAAAATCTAATAAATTATGTGCTAATTAATTTATTTCATATTCTATAATAAACCTATTTCAATTAATAACAAATGATTTCAACATTGAATCCAATATTTAATTTATTCCTCATTTTCAATTATAACCAAATTAATTTTATAATTATTTCTATTGATTGAAATTACATTAAAATAGTTGTCAATAACATTCAAACAACATTATTAAATCATATTCTAACTATTTTTCTCATTAATAAATCATAATTTTAATTTCTCACAATATTAAATTCAAAAATCTTATTAAATTTAATATTTTTAATTATCAAAAATACAGGTCGTTACAGATTTCAAATCAAATGATGATAGCAAACCTTTGATTTTCAATTTTTGTTGTTATTTCTCACTTATATGACCTAGCCTATAGTGCCATCGATAATTATTATTAATGTCAACATTAAAAGAATTATTCAAAGCATAAATATAATTAGAATTAAGAATATAAATGTCATTATCCAAAACATCATTGCAAATTTTATTTCTATCCAACATAATATTCATAACATTATCAACACAATGAAATATATATCCAGTCTCAAACAATCTAGGCACAAAATTATTCCATAAATAAAGTTTTTAGCATAATTTCAATTATTTAAAATTAACTCTAATCCATTCGTTAAAGTGATAGTCTCGAACTGCAGTTGCATCTACTAGAAATCCATCAGCAACTTAAAGTCTTATATAACCCTTTGCCACATGATGCTTGTTTCTAAGTCCCTATAGCATGTTACAGGTATGATTTCAAGATCCAGTATCCAAAACTCAAGATAATTTATTGATTGCAAAATTAATTTTGAATCATAAATATAATTGTAGGAGCGACAGAACCATTCTGTTTTTTCTCTTTGACAATCTTTAGGTAATTCAGACATTTCTGTTTCTAGTATCCCCTCCTATAACAGTAATGAAACCCACCCATATCATTTGGAGCAGTCTTCTTACTCTTCTTGTTAATTCATTTCCTCTTCTTCGAACCATTCGAAAATGATGCTTTCCCTTTTACCATGAACATTATGCCTTGATCCTTGGTTGAAGACTCGGCCGATCTCAACATATTGAGCGGCTCTACGAGGGTTACACCCAAATGGTTCATATTATAGTTTAATACGGATGGCTCAAACTATGGAATAAGAGGCCCTAAGATCAAGTCCCACTTGTAGCTGAATGCTTATCGCGACGTCTAATTAAGTAAGTCTATCAGTATAGCCTTTCATCGTTAAGACTTACTTGAACAACTTCTTAGTAATCTCGTACCTTGCGGAACGAGATTTCTTGCCAAACAATGCTTTGAGTCTATCAAATATTTAATGGACGGATATGATTTCGTAGTGTATTTACAATCGTTTGTCTATTGTAGACAACACATAAACTTGGGTGATTTCTAGGTCCACAACCCATTTGTTATAAGAAATTATTAGTTCGAGGTCCACATCATCAATAGGTCTTACTCTAGGAGATCCAGTTATTAATGACTATAAGAGTTCGTATATAAGTGCTATGTTGATGATTCTTGGTCAGTCTATGTAGTTAAGGTTTAATGAGTTTGCCATTTTAGAAAATAACTTTGGAGAAGACATTTTCTGCAAATTTAATTTAGTAGGTTTAGGACATTATATTCATAGCCAATGCTCTTAATATTAATGAGGTTAAACAAATATCTTATTTTACCAATAAGCTCCCACAAGATTTTTATATTTCTCTTAACCTTAAGATAAATACAAAAATCTTTCGACTACTCAATTCAGTGTTAGGACTTGCTTGCCTTAGGATTCCCGTCTTAAGTTTGCTCAGCAAATCATATGATTGCAAGTGATGGATAACACTCCATTGATTGCATCATATACAACTCCTAACCCGTGGCCTTTGTCCTAATCCCATTTCGACCTTGAGTTTGATTAACAAATCGAAATAGATTATTTACTCGTACCTACCATTTCGCTACGGTCTAAGTACAAATGTACGTATCTTGAGTTTGCATAACAACTATGTAAATATATCTTACCATGTCTATCGATATATTAATAATACTACTCATAGCATCTCTAGCTTGAGTTTGCTTAAAATCTAGAGAACATGTAAGTAATTTATTAATATATAAAGAGTAGAGGACAACACTTATACTAATGATTCGTAATCTTTAATATACAAATCTAAGTGATATAGACTTATGAAATAATGTATTTCTTATGAAATAACCTCATGATTCAAGTGTTAGACGCATTTGAAATCACGATATACATACTATATGTATGTATTTATTCCATAAATCTAATTGGGTTATTACAATTTGACCTTTTATTATAAATTCATATTATGTAAGTTTAATTCATATAAAACAGTTTATAGTTTTAATTAGCTTATATAATATTCTTATGTATAATCTTATATTGATTTTATTAATTAAATCTCATTTAATAATTTAACAAATTTAATTAATTAATTAACATTTTAATTAATTTTATTTATTTTTAAGCATTTAAAATTGAACATATGCTATAACATTTATAGTAATACAGATATATAATAATACATGAGTTATCCCGCCTTTTGGCAAGGCCGTAACACTAAGGAATTGACTAGTGACCAGTGACGGCCCGTCCCAGAGATCAGTTATATACGGGCTTACTACGGATATCGATGAATTTTGGCCGAGTCCGGATCGAGCCAAAATTGGTAGGACATAACAAGCTAAGCCATGGGAGCCAACGTTCAAAATCTCAAGACAATCCGAGTTCGTATGCTCAAGTTATGAAGGATACAAAATTGGATGAAAAATAAGTCACCATTCGACTCGCTCCTTCGACTCGCTTCGCAACACCCAGGAGAAGCCAACTTCGACTCGCTCCACGTCCCTCAGAGCTACTCAACTTCGACTCGCTCCAGTTTGACACCCTCGAAAGTGCATACTTTGACTCCACTGCTCAAACCTCCCAGGACGCTCCATCTCGACTCGCTCCATTTCGACTCGCTCGACCAACGCTTGCTTCGACTCTCTCGACCAACGCTTGCTTCGACTCGCTCGACCAAATGCTTGTTTCGACTCGCTCGAAGCAACGTCCAGGACAGAGTGAGAATCGAATGCCATGCCATCGATTCGAATGGAAGCGAGTCGAAACAGGAAGCGAGTCGAAGGAAACAGCCTACCGAGAACTCCATTTCGTATCGATCATATCTCCCAATCTACAAGTCCAAATGCTATGAAATTTTCACAGAAGACTACGTGCATGCTAAAGAATGTCCACGTCAAATTTCGACTCCATTGGATGAAATCTCGAGCGAGTCGAAATCTGCTCGTGTCGATCACGGATTGGACCGAAACTTCACGGGCTTGGGCGTGCGGGCCGGGTCACATGCCAAAGAGGGTCTCCCGAGATCTGGGTGAAATACCAGCCTCCTACACCTATAAATAGACCCCCAAAGCCAACAGAAAAAGGGTTCTTCTTCCTTTTTGAGATCTTCAACGCCCGGACTCCGCCAAGATCCAGATCTGAACTTTGTCGCTGCTGCTACCAACAAGATTCACTGCTGCAAATAATAGCTACCTCTTGTAATTCATTACATTCACTTGTAAACACCAATTGAAGATCAATAAAACAAACTATTTCATAGTGGACGTAGGCTATACGCCGAACCACTCTAAACTCTTGTGTCTCCCTGTACTTTAATTATTTTCACTTTTGAAATTTGGAGTTTTTGTTAGATAATTCCTCTTTTTTCATTTAATTTCTTCACTTTATCTCTTCAAAGACTTCCGAAGAGCGTTGTGCCCAATTTTGGTACAAACACTTTGGTGCTTTCACTGAGAAAAACCCAATTTTTCTCCCACTCTTTGGATCTCTTATCTATATTGGATTGCATAAATCTAAGAAGAAGATCTAGATCTAGAACTTCGAAGCCCTTCCATTCTACTCAGATTTGCAATCAGATCTAGGAAAGGACTTCATCAATTCATTATGGTGAGCACACGTACCACCTCTACAGCTGCTGATCAGGGAGCGCGGGACCGACAAAATCCCGCCCAATCACCTCCATCCAACCAAAATGCTGCAGGACCTTCAGATCCATCAGGTCCAATCACTAGACAAGAATTCCAGACATTGCTTCAGGAGTTGACCCAAAGTCGACAACAGCTAGCGGAGCAACTACGCGCCAACATGGAGTTGACTAACCAGCTAAATCGCCAAAGGTGAAGAAGATCTAGAAGAGACCAAGGTTCTCACTCCTCCATAGAGAGCTCAGCCTCCTCCGATGGCCAAACTAGATCCACACGTCCATGGTTGGGTGGAAGCTACACCCAGGCCACGGGACACCAACCTACTTTGAACCTTGGGCAACCTAGAGCTGGACCATCCGTTAGCCTCCGCACAGAACCTTCAACTCGGGGAGGAGCTGCTCCTTATCATGTTACCGGCAACATTGCTACTACCACCACTGCTGGACGAGGAGGTGACGCTAGGAACCAAGCTGACCCTCAACATAACCGACGAGAGCAGACTCCTGAACCTTATGTCCCTGAGGATGTTGAACCAAGGAGGCGAGGCACGGACCGTCGACCGCGTCCGGTCTAGACTCGCACTGTGGAACCCGACCACACCTTGGCACAACATGCTCTGAGTGCCCAAACGACAAATATACCAGCGATGATTCGCCAAATGATCCGTGAAAGTCAAGGTCTATCTAATGACGACTGGGGAATCTCCCGAAGTCATACCCCTTTCACCGATGATGTTTTATATGCTGAACCACCTCGGCACTTCAGGATGCCAGCTTTGCCAGTTTATGAAGGGAGTTCTGACCCCAATCAACACGTCCTGAAATACGAATTGCCGATGAATGCTGCTAGGGCTGATGACGCAGTAAAGTGCCGTAGTTTCCCCATTTCCCTAGGGGGCATCGCTACCATGTGGTTCACTCGTTTGCCACCGCGATCCATCTCTAACTTTGACCAAATGGCCACCAAGTTTGTCGAACAATTCTGTATGCATGTGGCAAGGCCGAAGGACATTAACACTCTGTCTAGTGTTACGCAAGCTCTCAGAGAAACGCTTAGACGTTACTTGGAGCGATTCCATGCCGCGTGTGCGGAAATAAGCAATCCCAACAATAACTCTATCCTGATGGCTCTGACTAAGGGGATTGATGCTGATTCCGAGTTCGGAAGTTGGTTAGCTGGGAAACCACCTGCGTCATTGGATCATTTCTATTCCAAGGCAGCCCAATTCCTGAGAAGGGAGGATGCGAGACAGTCTAGGAAGCAGGATGACGCAGGACCCAACATCGAAGGTATCCAGAGTAACGTCGCTGTCAAACAGTCCGGAGATAGTTCTGGAAAAGTTCAGTTGAACGTCCAAAATAAACAGAATCAGCAGAGGGACAATAGAAATCAGAACAAAAAACGCGATCAGGATCGTGGACCACGGCGTAGAGCTTCCATGTATGAAAACTACACTCCATTGAACACGTCGTTAGAAAATGTGTATTTGCAGACCTGCAATACCATGCAATATAAGAAACCTGCCCTGAAACCACCAACTGAAAGACAAATCCAAACAGGAAAGTTCTATAGATTCCATGAGAGTTATGGCCACAACACCAATGAGTGTCGTCACCTACAAGACCTCATTGAAAAACTGATATGTGAGCGGAAGCTGGATCAGTATGTACAGGCGCCGCAATCCGATGGTGCGGGCCCATAAAATCAGAACCGTGCGCCGAATCAGGAAAGACAGGAAGAACCCGCTCGTGCGGACGGGAGGTTGGTCATCAATATAATAAGCGGTGGTCCTCACCCGGCAGATCGAAGATGGAAGGAAATGGAGTCGTATGCCAGTTCTATCAGGCATGTTGACTTTGAGTGTTGCAATAGTTTTGATGAGGGGGCTCCGGCCAAGCAACAGAAAACGATGATTGATGACATCGTGTTCAGGAGCAGAAGTCGAAGCTCCCACTATTGATCCACTGGTCATCTCAGCACAAGTAGGTCCCGCTTGGATAAAAAGGATCTTAGTTGACAGTGGAAGCTCTGTGAATATTTTGTTCAAACGAGCTTATGACCAAATGAAGATGGAAGCCGCAGACTTGAAGCCTTGTCAATCTCGTGTCCATGGTTTCAACGGAAGTGCCACAATTCCCATTGGGATGGTGGAACTGCCTGTGGAGTTGGGAGTAGGAGAACGTCGGAGAGTACGGATGTTGCAGTTCATCGTTCTGGACATAGACTCCCCTTACAATGCTTTCTTGGGCCGACCGGCCCTCGCTGAATTCAGAATAGCCATTGCCCCATGGTGTTTGACCTTAAAATTTCCCACTAATCATGGAATAGGAATCGTTCGGGGAGATCAGGCCACTGCCAGAGCCTGTTATGTTGCTGAGCTGCGGGAGGCGCAGCGGAAGGAGAAGGGAAAGGGCGTAGAGGAATCTCTCTGCGTCCGTTTCGCCGATAATTGACAATTAACGCCCAGGCCCAGGCCCGGGCACCCCAGCCAATTCCTCAATTATCTTGACCCGAGAGAAACTGAAGACGAAGGGGAATCTAAAGAAAGTCAAGCATTCCCAACCGAGCTGACGATTGATGTCCCAATTGACAATAGCGATGATTCAAAAATAATAAAGATTGGATCTCAGCTAAGCCAGAAAACTCAAGAGGAATTGGTTGAATTTCTGCGGGCAAATCTTGACATATTCGCCTGGACACATTCTGATATGTGTGGGATCTCGCCGGACATCGCGAGCCACACTCTGAACATTGACCCGCGGCATGTCCCGGTCAAACAAAAAAGGCGCGGTATGGATCCAGAGAGATCTTCCGCCCTTAAAGAGGAAGTAGAAAAGCTTGAAGCGAACGGATTCATTCGAGACGCGCTATATCCTGAATGGGTGTCAAACCCCGTGCTCGTCCGAAAGCCAAACGGGAAGTGGAGAACATGTGTCGACTATTCCGATCTGAATAAAGCGTGCCCCAAAGACAGTTTCCCGCTTCCTAGAATTGATCAGCTAGTGGATTCGACGGTTGGACATGAACTCTTATCCTTCATGGACGCGTATTCAGGCTACAATCAGATACCGATGCATTTACCCGATCAAGAACACACCAGCTTCGTAACCAACCTGGGACTTTACTGTTACAAGGTTATGCCGTTCGGACTCAAGGACGCCGGGGCTACTTACCAATGGTTGGTCAATCGGATGTTCACTAATCAAATCAGGAAGACAATGGAAGTATATGTAGACGACATGCTTGTGAAGTCACGACTCTCCACCGACCATGTAAAAGACCTGGAAACTATGTTCAACATACTTCGGGAGTACAAGATGAAGCTCAACCCACTGAAATGTCACTTTGGAGTTGCGTCAGGAAAGTTCCTTGGGTTCATCGTTAACGCCCGAGGAATCGAAGCCAATCCCGAAAAGATTTGGGCAATCAGAAATCTTGAAACTCCCAAAACTATAAAACAAGTCCAGAGTCTCAATGGAAAGGTAGCAGCATTGAGCAGGTTCATTTCAAAGTCCACTGAAAAATGCATTCCCTTCTTCGATCTGATTCGAAAAGGGAAACGAAACTTTGAATGGACCATGGAATGCGAGGGCGCTTTCCAAGCACTAGTTCAACATCTATCCACGCCACCAATACTGTCAAAGCCTATCAATCATTAAAAGCTGTTCGTATATTTGGCGATATCAGAAAACGCTATCAGCGCTGCATTAATCCGAGAAGAAGACAAGATACAGAGGCCAATATACTATGTCAGCAAACGATTGACTGGGGCTGAAAGAAATTATCCGAAGCTGGAAAAGTTGGCTTACTGCCTTGTCATCGCATCAAGAAAACTCCGACCATACTTCCAGGCACATTGCATTATTGTTTACACCGACCAGCCGTTACGACAGGTCCTTTCGCGGCCTGAGACGTCTGGTAGGTTACTCAAGTGGAACATCGAACTGAGCCAATTTGACCTTACTTACGCTCCGAGACGAGCTATACAAGGACAAGTCCTAGCCGATTTCATAGCTGAATTTACCGTCCCAGAGGACTTGCCCGAAGCCAGTGACTCCCCCGAATACGTCTGGAAACTTTATACCGATGGAGCATCAAACGACCGGTGTTCAGCGCTGGTATTGTGCTTGAAACTCCCGAGGGTCGATCCATATGTTATGCCTTAAAGTTCGATTTCCATGCGACTAATAATGAAGCTGAATATGAAGCCCTCCTAGCTGGCTTGAAACTCGCTAGGGATTTGAGAATTATCGCAGTGGAAATCTATTGTGATTCACAATTAGTTGTGTGCCAAGTACGAGGAGAGTATCAAGCAAGAGATCGAAGGTTGGCTGCATACTTAGCTCGAGTTAAAGAAGTACTGGACCATTTCGATTACTACGCCATCTACAGTATACCTCGAGAACGCAACCAAAAGGCCGATTCGTTGGCGAAGTTAGCCAGCACAGGCGAAGCTCAACAAATGGGACTCGTACCCGTAGAAACGCTATCTTCCCCAAGTATCGACCAGGCAGAAATAAACCGGGTATGCGAAACTATCCCCGAAAAGGATTCATGGATGACTCCACTCAAAAATTACATGAGCACGGGACCCTACCAGAGCGCAGGAGTGAAAAAAGACAGGTCCTTCGAAAGGCCTCAAGATTTACCATCCAGAATGGACTCATGTACAGAAGGGGGTACTCAGTTCCCCTACTCCGATGTATCGCTCACGATGAAATTAAACTAGTGTTACGCGATGTACATGAGGGAGAATGTGGCGATCACACTGGGGGGCAAGCACTTGCCAAGAAAATACTTCGCTATGGATATTACTGGCCTACCGTGAATCGTGATGCGTTGGACTATGCAAAGAAATGTGATAGGTGGCAGAAATACGCCCGAATCCCTAGGTCTCCCCCTACTGAGATAACGCAAATGGTCAGCCCATGGCCATTCGCAATGTGGGGCATCGACATCATCGGTGCTCTACCTTTGGAAAAAGGTGGTGCGAAGTACGCTATCGTCGCAGTTGATTACTTTACAAAGTGGGCTGAAGCCGAAGCTCTCGCTACCATTACAACGAAGAAAGTAATCAACTTTGTGGTTCGTAACATCATCTGTCGATTCGGTCTCCCACACACCATAATCACGGACAACGGAACCCAATTCGACATTGCTGAATTCAAAGATTTCTGCAAACGATTTCACATCCAAAAGAAATTCTCCGCAGTTGCACACCCTCAATCCTAAAGAACGGACAGGTCGAAGCAGTTAATAAAGTCATAAAGTCCATCCTAAAGAAACGACTAGAAAAGGTCGGGGGCAAGTGGGTTGATGAACTTCCTATGGCTCTATGGGCTTATCGAACAACCCACAAGACCGCGACCGGCCACACTCCATTCTCTCTTTCTTACGGTTCAGAGGCCGTTATTCCAGTCGAGCTAGAAGTACCTTCTCATCATGTGACATACTATGATCCGAAGACAAATGCTATATTACTTGCTGAATCTCTTGATCTACTGGATGAGAAGCGTGAAGAGGCTGATTTGAGGGCAGCTGCGCATCGAAGTCGAGTCGCCCGATTGTACAACGCCAAGGTCCGTCCACGAACCTTCGAACTAGGCGATCTCATCTTAAAAAGAATCTATCCGGTTCCTTCACACATGAAGCCGACATGGGAAGGACCGTACGTTATTGAACGAAGGCTCTGAGATGGCACATTCAAGTTATCGACCGTCGACGGTCTTACCCTGCCAAGAGCTTGGAATAGCGAGAGCCTTCGCCGCTATTACACCTGACAGGCTATCTTTATCCATTTAGTTTACTTTCCTTTTCTGCAATTTGTTTATGCATTTCGAAATTAGAACTTGTAATAAGGCAGCTGACTTTGCCATACTTTCTTATTTCAACAATAAAATGCAACCTCTTCGAGCCAGAGCTGTGATTTACTTGAAATACTTCGTACGACCATCACTATGCACGAAGAGCTAAGTCTCATCATACGGTGGGATTTATTCAAATAGAGAGTGGCTGCGGTGCAACCAATCACTCCCTATGTGAAACCCGAGCTCGGGGGCAAGCCATCACATCAAAGTCAAAAAAGGGATTGATACACGACAATCCTTATTCAACTCCGTATTCCCAGAGTGCGAAGCGGAGTATAAACATCCAACTCCGAATTCCCAGAGCGCGAACCGGAGTATAAACATTCAACTCTGTATTCCAAGAGTGCGAAGCGGAGTATAAACATCCAACGCCGAATTTCCAGAGCGTGAACCGGAGTATAAACATTCAACTCCGTATTCCCAGAGTGCGAAGCGGAGTATAAACATCCAACTCCGAATTCCCAGAGCGCGAACCGGAGTATAAACATTCAACTCTGTATTCCCAGAGTGCGAAGCGGAGTATAAACATCCAACTCCGAATTCCCAGAGCGCGAACCGGAGTATAAACATTCAACTCCGTATTCCCAAAGTGCGAAGCGGAGTATAAACATCCAACTCCGAATTCCCAGAGCGCGAACCAGAGTATAAACATTCAACTCTGTATTCCCAGAGTGCGAAGCGGAGTATAAACATCCAACTCCGAATTCCCAGAGCGCGAACCGGAGTATAAACATTCAACTTCGTATTCCCAGAGTGCGAAGCGGAGTATAAACATCCAACTCCGAATTCCCAGAGCGCGAACCGGAGTATAAACATTCAACTCCGTATTCCTAGAGTGCGAAGCGGAGTATAAACATCCAACTCCGAAATCCCAGAGCGCGAACCGGAGTATAAACATTCAACTCTGTATTCCCAGAGTGCGAAGCGGAGTATAAACATCCAACTCCGAATTCCCAGAGCGCGAAGCGGAGTATAAACATTCAACTTCGTACTCCCAGAGTGCAAGTGCCAATTCCAAGTCTCCCGATCGCAGACATATGATCGAAACTTAATCCGGCGTAACCAGCCACTGATGAATGAATAGGAATCCCCGGAGTACGAAAATGATTGTCGACAATCAAACAAGCATGGATGCATTACTTAATCTCCGCTTGCTTCAGACATCCGTTCGGTGGCGCAAGACTCAACATGTTACAAGTAAGAAGCGATCGTCGACTGACGGTTTACAACTCATCCCCAAGACTGGGGGGCAGGACATAGGCATCAACCACTGATTGAAGCAATGCGATGTCGGAATTCAACTCGCTTCCCGGTCGAAAGCCATGTCCACAGTTCTCGAACTTGGCAAACCAAAACAAACTTGATTCGGAACCTGAAACTTCACAAGTGCATTTCAGACACTGAAACACTTAGACAAATACACAATGACAAAAAAGAAAAGTTTCATTTCTATTGATTATAGAAGACGTTCGTGTACAAGTTTCCAAAAAATTCCTACTAGCAGGGGCCGAACCCGCATCTATACACGGCTAACAAAATGCAAAATCACAATACGCCAGATGATCATGCCTAATCTCTCTTCTTCCTTGGTTTCCTCTTCAGTGTGGACCCGCTGGAGCCATCGCCAATCTTCCTCTTCAAGCCTGTGCCTTTCGGCGGTTAGCCTTCAGGCGATGGCATTATGTCGACATCCTCCTCCGAACTCACATGAATAGGAACGCTTCTTGCGGGCGGAGTCGGAGGAACATGATCGAATACAGAAGGCGGAACGGGCATGCCGGTGAGAAAAACAGCACCACCGGGAGATATCATTCTAAGCAGAGCAGGCCCTGATGCTTCCATCCCACCTCCAAAGCTTCTACCCTGAGCCGCTGCTGCCATTTCAACGTCAATTTGAGTGAACATATCCTCTTCGGTTATCGCTCGAGCCCCACTGGGGGCATCGGCAGTTGGCATTGAAAAACTTGCAGCAGGATCGGTTCCGCTCATGACGGGTGGCAAATCAGCAAGGGGATCGCCGTGACGGCGAAAGAGTTCATTCATCAAATGCTCGTCAAACATAATTGTACCTCCCTGCGGATCGTTAAGCGGAGCAGTTGTACTCATGGTGGTTGCTTCAGTTGCAATAGCCTCCTGCGTTTGATATAACTCTTGAGTAGCAGGAGGCATGGCCGGTGCGGCATCAATCACTGGACAAAGAATGAAAAAATTGTTAGAACTTAAACTCGATCGAAGACTTCGACTCATGAAAGACATGTGGAATGTTCGGAGTACCTTCCTCGGTTTGGCTTGTAAGCGACGGGGCGGCTTCAGTCGCTGGCGCTGCAGTCGGAGACATCCGCGGCTGATCTGGATTATAGGCAGGAACAGCTTGAGGATCAGCCGCAGGCAAAGATTCAGGCTGGGTTGACACCGGAATGTCAAGACTTGCATCATGATGTCCAACCCCGGAGCCCTCTCCTATCTCCAGGTGCTGGGTGCCGAGCCTCTCCTTTTCATAAGAGATTATTGAATCGTGGAGAATCTTCTTTTCATCATCAGTTAACAGACGATTCTCGAGCTCGAATTCATCCAAAGACTCACCCTGGTGCGCCTCTTTCTCTTCCTCAACCAGTCGGCCCCAAGCACTATAGAGATGCGTCGAATAATCATCGAGCCAGGCCAGACCCCTGTGCCTCAGCACGTTAGCGTTGTAAACAACAAGGAGGTCCTCAATGTCGGCCTCTAACCTGGACTCGGCCAACTTCACCCTCTCCTCGACCTCAGTCTCCACTTTCTGGACTTTGGCCACCGCCGCATCCCATTCTCCCCTGAGCAGAACAGCCTGATCGCACGCCTCCTGGGCTGCGTTGTTCGTGTCATCATTTTCTTTGACCAAGCTGGCGAATTTGGCTTTTAGTTCATTAAGCTCCTTGACCGCCGCATCCCGCTCGGCGATAACTTTGGTATTCCGGTGGCCCATCTCCTCCACCAGGGCAACGTCTGTCTGCCCCAACCTCTCCATCTCCGCCTTCGCTTCATCAGCCTTCTTAATGGCCTCAATCTCAGATTTCCGAGAAGACTCGGACTCAGCAGAGAGTACCTGAATAATACGATCCCTTTTCACGAGCTCGGTCTCCATCTTCTCGATCTCTTTAGCCCGCTCGAAGGCCACTTTGGAAGCTTTTTCGGCAGCCTTCGCCCACTCTCGATATTGGGTATAGATGTCGTGGACAAAGTCATGCATCGTGCCTTTTACCCCTGATGGAATTCTCTTCAAGTGGGGAGGGAAAGCATAACCGTCAAAGCAAATATTAGGAAAATCCTTCTTCATTTGAGCCAACTTAAGGGGCCCTTCTCCAGTGGGATCAGCGGGGACCTGCTCTGTAACCATGGAAGATGTAGTCTCGACTCTCTGAAGATGAGTCTCAGATCTGGAAGTGTGAGAAGAAGGCCTGTGACGAGGAGGCTCCGGTGGATGTGAAGTTTGAACGGGAGGAGGAGATGGAAGCCTAGGAGGAGGAGTACGTGATCTAGACCAGCGTCGGTATTCTCTATCCCTGTCACGCCCATACCTATCCTGACTAGAGTGCTCGCGATCGCGATCCCTATCAGAATCCCTCCTGCGTGAATCGTAGTAACC
Source organism: Allium fistulosum (assembly GCA_030737815.1). NCBI lineage: Eukaryota > Viridiplantae > Streptophyta > Magnoliopsida > Asparagales > Amaryllidaceae > Allium > Allium fistulosum. The sequence continues at coordinate 1,078,963,960 of CM060901.1, read as the reverse complement.
AGAAGCCTTTCGGGCTGAACGAAGACTGTTCAGCATTGATCCTCTTCCAGACATAGTACCTGAAAATGAGAAGCGAAGAAAGAGTTAGCAACTTCCTAAGTTGGACGAAGTACAGTTGTGGATCATGTAGTGTAGTGAAGTGTATGCATGTGCAATCCCCCGACCAACTAGAAATGTCGGTCGCACTCATAGCAAGCGACTCGCTTGGTTCAAAAGCACTATCAAGCCCTTCCATCCCGGCGTCGTGTGGAGACGACACGAAATCCGGGATCGGGATATCTTTAAGCCCTGCAAAAGGACTCTCCATTTGCGGGGGAGGAGCTTCTGAAATTCTGATCCCCTGGAAAGGTAAAGACACGACGACAGATTTAAATCTCTTAGATTTAGGGCGTTTGTGAGCAGCGGCCTCGCCTTTTCTTCTTCCACCCGAGTCCAGGACATCGGCAGAAGGCCCAGCTGGAAGCTCGGTATCGGTGGGCGTTCTTTCTGGGTCAACTTCTTCGGTGATCACAACTGCGGGCGCTTTGCGCTTCACACGTTTCTTCGGGATCACTCTATCTACCACTTCCAGATGTATGCTCTGTCTCCGCTCTATTAGCCCGACAGCCCTCAAATTCCTGTCGGTCAGGACTAAGTCTATGTGCCTTTCTTCGCTCGGAAATGCTTGAAGAATCCGAACAAGCTCTCTGAAGTACGCGCCATCGGGACGAGAGATTGCAGCTGTAAGAAGGGAAAAGTGTGTCAGTTTTTGAAGTCGGTTACTAATATCTCAATGACTTAAGAGAGAAGTGGAAACACTTACGTCTATCCAACCACCGCCCAGCAAATCCAAGGGGGCACCGAACGTAGAATCATTCGGTTTTATAATAACTTAGCCTTCCCCAGGAGCCCTGTACAATGTGGCAGCTCCTGACCGCTTCCAGGAAGGTGAAAGAGGGGCTGTCTCCACGGCTCTTGACATTGAATAAATATCGGATCTCGATCGGCTTCGGTGGTCGAAAAAGGATCTCCATGAAGAGAACAAAGATGCTGTTCAATAAGGCATACCCGTTGGGATGTCGCTGAGATGGAGCTATGCCAAGAAACGATAACATCTCCCTTATATAGTCATTGAAGGGAGGAAGTGTCCCCGCTGTGCAAGCGTGACGGTTGAAAGCGGTATACCCCTCCGGGGGATTGTGTGGCCTGTCAGTGGGCCCAGGAAGTAGCACGTCGTCAAGCGACAAACCATGCCTTAAGCAAATCCGTCCAAGCATATCTTCAGAGATACCCGACGGCACGGAATCTGATGGATTGAGTATAAACCGAGCACCCGGACGCTCATCCGGAGCTGGCTCTATGACTTCGGCTTCGATAACCGGTATCTCTATGGTTGGAGGAATAGAACTTGGAATTTCCGACTGCTGAGAACTTGAAGGGTCCATGACTAGCTAGCTTACAAAAAATCATTGTTAAACTGACAAATAACACTCGTGCATCCCCCAGTGTAAAGTGTGTGAGCGTGTTGTGCAGTGTAGTACTATATGTTATTTGAGAAGATCAATATGATTTTAGGTCAAAGTTCGTTGTCATTTTTTATAAGTTGCAGTTTCATCGACGAGCTTCGATAGGAAAATCAGATATGCAGTGAAAAAGTTAAGTCCGGTTATGCAAGTTTGAAGCTCGTCGGAGGCAATTGTTCAAGTATGTTAAAAATTTCAAATTTTTGGACGACCAAAATTTGTATCGCTCGCAAGAGCCGTGTTCGCATCAATATGCTATGGTCATATGCATATAAGTCAGACTCGGTCAGAAGGTTGGCATGCAAAATTCGACTCAAACCAGGAGGACCCGATTCGAAATCCGTAGTTCGATTCGCTCCTTCGACTCAGTCCCAAGATCACGAGTTCGACTCGGTCCCAAGACCACACAGTTCGATTCGTTCCTTCGACTCGGTCCCAATATCATGAGTTCGACTCGGTCCCAAGACCACGCAGTTCGACTCGCTCCCCAGGACCATCGAGTTCGACTCGCTCCCAAGGCTCTACACTTCAACTCGATCCAGAGCCATCGACTTCGACTCGCCCCGAAGCTACCCACTTCGATTCGATCAAAGGCCATCGTTTCAAATTGATCAAACACAGCCCCTTCGTATTGATCCATAAATTCAGGGCATTCGACTCGATGCGAAGCTCCACCATCGATCGATACGAAAGCCTCTGCCTCATCCTCTCAAAACCTCCCACTCCAGATCGACTCGAAGCTAAGATCCTGAAACTTTCGATCAATCACAACTCAGGTTGATTTAGTGCTAGAAAACCGAGTCTCATCGTTCACGCGTTGGATTCGTTTAATGGGTTACCTAGATCTGTCAGATTAGTTCGAATAAGTGATGATGCGAATCGATTCGAAGGCAAGGATTTTCGTTCTTTCTTCTCGAGTCTCAGAGCGATACGAAGGCAAGGAAGATAAAGATGAAAAGTAAAAAGTGAAAAAACGGCTAAGTGGCAGGTATTTATATGGACTCGAAAGTAAGGGGAATAACCGATTCGAATTCCAGTGGGGTCGAACACGTGCTTCGACTCCCTCTTCAGCGCACTGATGCAGAGCTCCCTTTCGTGTCGCTCCTTCGACTCCATCCCCGTGACCAGTTCGACTCCCTCATGCAGCAATAAAAGAAATCACTTCGACTCCGTCTTTTCCTCGACTCGCTCCCCTGTCTTCGATGCGTTTCGACTCCCTCTCCAGTGCAGCGAAACAAGCAGTTCGAATCCATCAGGGAAGCGCCTTTCAACTCACTCCATTTCGACTTGCTCCATTTCGACTAGCTCGGGTCACGTCCATCATCGAGTCAAACAAGCACTTCGAGAGGATCGTTACGAAGGAACATTCAAAACCAACCGTCAAGCGTTGTTGTAACGAATTCCACGTCGGTTCAGGAGAGGATCGATACGGAGTTCAGAAAACAATAATCTGACAACGACTCGAGAACGTACGAACGTCAGCGGGAGTCAGATTAACATATATGCATGAATGTCGGACTTACATCCAATACTCCTGATTTTCATAAATCAGAAACTCATCTAATAACAATTACAACAGCAAACGGGTAACCACTAGCATACATCAATCAGTTGCAACAATACATGGTACGGCAGTCAACGATTTACATTATCAAGAAGAACGGTCAATGGTTACAACTTTCATCGAAAAGACGATAACTATTCAGAGTAAAGACTGCAGCACTTCAAAGCACATCATGTTTTCACAAGACGCGCTTTGGGGGGCAAATGTTATCCCGCATTTTGGCAAGGCCGTAACACCAAGGAATTGACTAGTGACCAGTGAGGGCCCGTCCCAGAGATCAGTTATATACGGGCTTACTACGGATATCGATGAATTTTGGCTGAGTCCGGATCGAGCCAAAATTGGTAGGATATAACAAGCTAAGCCATGGGAGCCAACATTCAAAATCTCAAGACAATCCGAGTTCGTATGCTCAAGTTATGAAGGATACCAAATTGGACGAAAAATCAGTCACCATTCGACTCGCTCCTTCGACTCGCTTCGCAACACCCAGGAGAAGCCAACTTCGACTCGCTCCACGTCCCTCAGAGCTACTCAACTTCGACTCGCTCCAGTTTGAAACCCTCGAAAGTGCATACTTCGACTCCACTGCTCAAACCTCCCAGGACGCTCCATCTCGACTCGCTCCATTTCGACTCGCTCGACCAACGCTTGCTTCGAATCTCTCGACCAACGCTTGCTTCGACTCGCTCGACCAAATGCTTGCTTCGACTCGCTCAAAGCAACGTCCAGGACAGAGTGAGAATCGAATGCCACGCCATCGATTCGAACGGAAGCGAGTCGAAACGGGAAGCGAGTCTAAGGAAACAACCTACCGAGAACTCCATTTCGTATCGATCATATCTCCCAATCTACAAGTCCAAATGCTATGAAATTTTCACAGAAGACTACGTGCATACTAAAGAATGTCCACGCCAAATTTCGACTCCATTGGATGAAATCTCGAGCGAGTCGAAATCTGCTCGTGTCGATCACGGATCGGACCGAAACTTCGCGGGCTTGGGCGTGTGGGCCTGGTCACGTGCCAGAGAGGGTCTCCCGAGATCTGGGCGAAATACTAGCCTCCTACACCTATAAATAGACCCCCAAAGCCAACAGAAAAAGGGTTCTTCTTCCTTTTTGAGATCTTCAACGCCCGGACTCCGCCAAGATCCAGATCTGAACTCTGTCGCTGCTGCTACCAACAAGATTCACTACTGCAAATAATAGCTACCTCTTGTAATTCATTACATTCACTTGTAAACACCAATTGAAGATCAATAAAACAAACTATTTCATAGTGGACGTAGGCTATACGCCGAACCACTCTAAACTCTTGTGTCTCCCTATACTTTAATTATTCTCACTTCTGAAATTTGGAGTTTTTGTTAGATAATTCCTCTTTTTTCATTTAATTTCTTCACTTTATCTCTTCAAAGACTTCCGAAGAGCGTTGTGCCCAATTTTGGTACAAACAACATGTATATTATTTTATTTATTTATTAACATTTAACTAATTGTTTAACTAAAATAATTTTAATTACTTTTGAAAATTATTTGTTAGTTACCTTAAAAATTTTCAGATAAATTTACATATATCATTATATATGTTTTTTAGTTTAATTATTTAACTTTTAATTAATTTTTTATTTAATTATTCTAATTAAATATAATTATATTTTTCGAAAACAATTAGTTATATTTCAAAATAATTTTGAAAAATATTTTATAACATTTAGAATATTTTTAATATATTTCATACTTAACCTTTTAAATTTAAAATATTATTTATAATTTTCAAAATAAATTTTGAAAATTAGCCCAAGGCTCAAAATTAATTCGGGCCTTTATATTAGGGATAACATTTGGGCTTACTACATCTTTCGGGCTAGGCCGCTAGTCAAGTAAGGCAAAGTACTTGATTACAACAACTCAACCCTCGATGCTACTTTTCCAAAGACCTTACTAAATGGGTAGGCTTTAATAAGTTATTCCTAATATTGCTAATTCAAACTGCATAAACTACGGGTTGTATATCATTGAAGGAACTGGGCTAGCCTGTAGCGAATTAAATGGGTGAATTGTTGTTTAAAAAGTCACTTTTAGATCTTCCTGGGCCTATGAAATCTAAATTAATTTAGATCCAATATGAATAATTATAAACAAATTTTTTATTTTATATTAATTAATATAAAAGGTTTGATTTTATTTCTATATTGTATATAATATATGTGTATCAAATACACATATGCATGTCTAGTGCATGTGCAACATATAAATGTGTACATGGTTTAAGGTGCCCGTAGATAAGTGTTGGGATTTATACCGCAGTGGGCACACTTGTCCCTATATAAGCATATTTACTGTCCATGATTTCATTTAAATATTATGTACATATATGTATGAAATAATAATTATAGCTGATTTTATATAAATAAATATTTTGACCAATACAAAATGGTTTAAATTAGTATCTAAAATATCTTAAGTTAATTTGAAATTCAAATCAGATCTAAATCTAAGTAAATATCCTTTTAAATTTAAATTAAATTATAAAAAACATACACACACACATAACCAAATATAAAATTTTAAAATATTTTTTAATTTCAAAATGTATAAATACATATGTTTTTTATTATAATTTAATATATATACTATTAATTAGTAAATAATTTTTTTCCAATCGAAAAGTTTTTAATAAAAAAATCCATTTTAAAACATGTATTGATATATATATATATATAAAATTTAAAATATGTTATGTATGTTATATAATTCGTAAATAATATATAAATAATTTTTTTAATTTTATGAAATCTGTGTGGATTCAGCAAAAAATTATTATTATCATTTTTTATTAAATATTAATATATATAATAATTTAAAATAAATATATAAATTACTAGATATACAAAAATAGTTTTTATAACCGAAACATATATATTTTTATAAACTAATTTTAGAATAATTTAGTACATAGTATAACTAGTTTTATCTTTATAATTACATGTAGTACATTATAGAATTGTTTAGATTAATATCATTTTAAATTTTCAAAAATTATTTTATAAATATTTTAAGCTTGGTCGAAAATTATATAAACATTGCAATGATATTTGAAGTAATTTTTTTAACAATTTCGATGTATATTTAAACATATGATTGGAAAACAGATAAATATATAAATTCGTTATATTAATTGGGATCTATATAGCATGAATGAAACGAACAATATATATGATTATAAATAACATAGGAATAAAAGTATTACCAAACACTGTAGCCTTTGAATATACCTTGAATGACATGAATAAACCCCAAGTTTGTAATGAAACAACTCCTAGAATTTGCAGAAGACTACGAAGATAACACCACCTTTTTTTATTTTCTTTTGATTTTTTTCTTTTGGATTTTCGGCCTAGACCTCCTTGATGCTAATGGAAAAGATATAGCAAGGATGGGACAACAGAATAGAGACAAATGAACGAGATATGTGTGGTTTAAGTAGCCAAAAAGGAAGAGGTAAATGTAGATCTAACATCTAGTACATTTACTCATTCCTCTCTAACCAATTCAAATCATATTCTAATCACTTAAAACCCTCTCCACTATACATCTATGGCTGGCCATGGTTAAGGCTTGATGGGCCTTCAAAAGGTTCTAAACCAGTTCAATAAATAATTAATTTAAATCAAATTTTCGGTATCGTATATCGATACGAACATATATAAGTTTTATACATTTACCCAATTAATTACTAATGACACCCAAAAAATCAATTAAAAATTAACAATTAATAGTCCATCAATATTAATTAAATTATAATAATTATAAATTAATTAAATTGTGTGGTACTTTGGAATGTTCATCATTACGATTATGCAACTCAAAGGTGTGAATTCAGTCAGCAATTAATATCGAATAATTCGAATATTAATGTTCACACATCACCTTAGCTAATGGTGTGACAATTTGGTCGAATTGATCACTTACACTTTTTCATTAAAATCCAATTTCACTGTTTTAAGCGTTACCTGGTAATAATGATTATCTATACCAATTCTCTTCATCAAAACTATATCATATTAGGACTTATGGATTTTGGTTTTGGTCGAAATTTCAGTATCGTCTGCACTCAACTTATACAATCCAAATATAAAGTCTTTGGTTGATAACAACAATAATTATTAACCAAACTGCTCTAGGTAGAGACTTTGACTTCTAGTGTGAGTCAGCGGAATAGGGATCTTAAGGCTAAATTAACACTAAAAGGGCGGTGAATAGTGTTTAATGGATTATATGAATATTTTTCAAATTCTTTAAGATCCTACTTGGAATAATGTAATTAACAATCACAGAAACAATCACAAAATCAAAGTGCAGATAAAAGTAAATGCAGTAAAAGTAAAAAGGAAAGAACACACCAAGATTTTATACTGGTTCGGAGTTACCCTACATCCAGTCCCGCACAATTCCTTGTACGGATTTCTTTTCAACTAGTAAATGCAAATACAATCTTGATTTCAAGGCTACGAGACACAACCTCCAGAATCCTGACCTTTGGGTAGAGTCACTTGATTTCCGGGCTACAGGTACACCCACTAGATTTACGAACTATTAAGCACACCCAATTGATTTTACGGGCTACAATCACACCCACAAGTATAGTGGTATCATTTGATAGAGTTTTACATACTCAGATCTTCGATCTTGATTACAATTAATCTTATATTGCTTGAATAGCACTTTGATTTTAGTTTGAGTGCGAGAGATGAGAGAAATCAGAGAGTAGATGAAGATGAATCAAACTAGTGATGATTGAATTTGATTCTGGTTGAATTTCGGCAGAATTTGGATATGTTTTGATTTAGAAAATGAGAGAGCGGAAGGAAGAGAGATGAATAAGAAAACGATAATGATAAATTTATTTGGAAGTTTGGTATTTATAAAGGAACAACGGTCATATCCATTTGTGAAGAGGTACGACGAAAAGAAACTTCTTTTGAAATTTAAAAATACTTTAAAACATCATTTTGAAAACTCATTGTTCTGTAAAATAGTTTAATACTTTGTAAAATCATTTAAGCATAGTTTATACATATTTTAATCATAATAAAACTTTATATAGCAATTTTGAAAATTTTAATATAATGTAAATAATATATATATATAATCAATATAATTATAATTTACTAAAGTGTAAACAAAAATTCAATATATATATATAAACTTAAAAACACTAAAATAGTATCTTTATAAGTATAAGAGATTGAAAATCATTTTGAGAAATATTTTGATAAGATTATTTTAAAACCAGGATAGTTGAAAAATAATTTAAAAAAAAAATTAAAAAAGGGAGACAGATCAGGAAAGTGCTATTAGGGTTTTAACATAAATTCTACGACTTTATAACTTATTTGGAATATCTTGAAATCTTAAATTCTTCAATACTCAAGAGTCTTCATTCTCCAAGTCCTGAAACTCTATATCAACATCTTGAATCTACTCTTGATTTTAGTCTTCTTAATCAACACATGTCTAATATCATGCACTATGTACTATATATAACTTGATAAAACATTAGTGTTTATAATTTATATAATGTCTATAGTTGTTATCATCAAAACCAATACCTATGGTACTAACAATCTTCCTTTTTTTGATGATGTCAACTCTGTATATAAAATATAATAACTACCCCTGGGTTACAAAACTCCCCCTTAATCTATGCCTATATTTTATATATTTCTCCGTCTTTATCATCAATAAAAATAACCACCTAAAAATATAACTCTTACTCTAACTCTAACTCCCCCTAAATAAAATATTATAGACTAATGACATATAATGATGATGCATATGATTTATATAAGAACAATAAGTGATATTTAAAATGAGATAATCATGAAATGGAAATAATGATAAGAATGATATATAAGAAATGATAAGTGATAATGCAAATCATTAATCGTAACCAAACCAATCTATATATTCATTCAATACCACACCATAATCCAATCACATCTTAAAATGTTCATATAAGTAAGTAAAAAAATGTTAAATTAAATTAATATACACACCACACAATCAAATTAATAAAGACAAGTATCATCCTAACGTAATTTCCTAATGATCAGGGATTTATGAATAGGAAAAGGAGGATAATGGAGGCAAAAGTTTCCTTTTTGTTCCTTGAGATTTCCATCTCAATCGAAACATACTTCTCAGATGCATCAGACTTCATCATCTTCCTCTATGTGTTCTTCCTCTTCTTCTTCTTTCTCTTCTTCCTTGTCATCGCTGCCTTGAATAGGGTTATGAATGGCCAAATTTATAGAATTATCTTCAATAACTATTGGATTTGTAGGATTATCCAATAGATATTTTTGCAAATTGCGAAGAATTCTACTTTGTTTCTCTTATTCTTTGGACATACAAAGTTGTGCAGCTTGTATTTTAGTCAACATCTCTAGAAAATTCTTCATTTCTCCTTCCAATTTAATAAATTTGGCCATAGTAGTGTTCTGGAAGGGGGCCTAGGTAAGAGAAAGGAAGGAAAACAACGAATTCTCTAGAACGTTTGGGATTAGAGGAGTAGGATCAGAGGAGGCCATGGTTTATTAGTTTTAGAAGTTTAAAATAGAGAGAATACAGGGAAATGAAGAAGAAAGTCAAAATTTGGTTATTATATAACCACCAATTTGAATTTTAGAGGGAAATTTAAAAATTAAGAATTACCATATATGTCGACATAGGGGGATAAGGTACATCGACATATATGTTATAATTTTGATTATTTTGTTTTTCTTTATATTTTGTAATTTTTACTTCATTATTTTTATATTTTCGATAGAGAACACATTCCAAACTCTCTTCTCAACTTAGTAAAAGATGTTTGATTCAATGGTTTTGTTAATATATCAGCTATTTGATTTTCAATGTTTATAAATTCAAATGATATTATTTCTTTGTTTCTATTATCTATTAGAAAATGGCGTCTTATATCAATATGTTTAGTTCTAGCACGATGAGTTGGATTTTTAGATAGATTGATTGCACTTGTATTATCATAGTATATTGGTGATTTAGTAAAATTTAAACCAAAATCGTTTAATGTTTGTTGCATATAGATAACCTATGAACAGGCTAATGCTGCTAAAATATATTTTACTTCTGTCGTAGATAGAGATACAGAGTTTTGCTTCTTACTAAACTAGAAAACTAGAGTGTGTTCCAAAAATTGACAAGTTCCACTTGTAATTTTTCGGTCTAATTTGCAACCAGCATAGTCAGCATCACTATATGAAATTAATTCAAAGGAGTCTTCTTTTGGGTAAAAGAGTCCATAGTCTAATATGTTGTTTACATATCTCAATATTCGTTTTATGGATTTTAAATGAGTTTCTTTAGGTTGAGGTTGAAATCTTGCACAGAGACAAGCACTACGTATTATATCAGGTCTACTAACAATTATATAGAGTAGCGATCCAAGCATTCTTCTATATAATTTTTGATCTACATCTTTTGAATTTTCTTCTTTATTTTAATTTTTCATTAGTTTCCATGGGAGTTGGTTTACATCTAGTATTTGTCATACCAAATTTCTTAACTAAATCTTTAGCATATTTTTCTTGACTAATAATCCACTACTTAATTGTTTTATTTGTAATCCTAAAAAATAATTTAATTCTCCCATATGACTCATTTCAAATTCCTTAGTTGTTATTTCTGAGAATTCCTTATTTAGTTTATTGTTAGTAGATCCAAAAATGATACCAACTACATATATTTGTATTAACCGAATATCATTTTTATCTTTTTGAATAAAAATTGTACTATCTACTTTGCCAGTTTCAAATTTTGATTGTAATAGATAGGATTTAAGACTGTCATACCAAGCTCTTGGAGCCTGCTTCAGACCATACAAAGCCTTTTTTGATTTGTAAACATGATTGGTTAGTTTTTCATCTTCAAAAAGTGGGGATTGTTCTACATATACATCTTCTTTAATAAAACCATTTTAAAATGCACTTTTAACATCCATTTGATATAACTTAAAATTATTATGATTAGCGAAAGCAAGTAAAATTCTTATAGCTTCTAATCTTGCTACAGGTGCAAAAGTTTAATCAAAATCTTTTCCTTCTTGACAATAACCTTGTGCAATTAATCGAGCTTTATTTCTCACAACTACTCCTTGTTCATTCATTTTGTTTCTATATACCCATTTAGTTCCTTTTATGGATTTATCCTTAGGTCTTAGGACTAATTCCCATACACCATTTCTTGTAAATTGATTCAATTCCTCTTGCATAACAAGAATCCATGAATCATCGGTTAATGCCTCCTTTGGATTTTAGGTTCAATATTTGAAATAAAAGCAACATTACTCATTTTATTTAGTTGATTTATAGTTTTAACAACGGATTCAATATTTCCAAGTATATTTTCTATAGGATGATCTTTCAAATATCTTGTTCTTTTATTTGGATGTGAATTTTCTGAATTATTATTATTTTCATTTTCGGTAATCTCATTATTACTAATTTCATTTGGGTTATCAATGTTTTCTTCTACATTAATATTTGGATTATAAATTTTAAATTTTTCCTCAAATGAGATATGTAACGTTTCTTCAATAGTATTAGTTCTAGTATTGAAAACTCTATAAGCTTTACTTCTATTTGAATATCTAATAAAGATTCCTTTATCTGATTTAGCATCAAATTTATTCAAATTGTCTTTAGTGTTTAAAATAAAACATTTACTACCAAAAACCTTGAAGTATGATACTTTAGGCTTTTTATTATAGAATAATTCATATGGTGTTTTTTTAGATAATGGTCATATTAAAATTCTATTTAATATATAACATGTAGCACCAACTGCTTCGGCCCAAAACATTTAGGTAAATTACTATCATTTAGCATAGTTCTAGTGCACTCTTGAATCATCCTATTTTTACGTTCTACCACTCCATTTTGTTGTGGTGTTCCGAGAAATGAAAAATTATGAGTTATACCTTTCTTATAACAGAAATTCTCAAAATTTTCTTTTTCGAATTCTCCACCGTGATCACTCCAAATAGTTTTAATTTTACTAGTCATTTGATTTTGAATTCGTTTAATAAAGATTTTAAACATTTCAAAAGCATCACATTTAAATTTTAAGAAAATCATCTAGGTAAACCTAGAATAATCATCGACGATTACAAATACATATCTATTGTGGTTTATAGATTGTATTTGTGAGGGACTGAAAGGATCTAAGTGCAGAAGTTCAAGGGGTTGAGAGGTAGAAATCATATCTTTTGATTTAAAATAACTTTTTCTAAATTTTCCTAATTAACATGCGTCGCATAAATTATTAACTTTAAAATTTATTTTGGGAAGACCTCTAACTAGTTCATTTTTTACTGATTTTAGATATTAGTTTGAAATTCAAATAACCAAATCTTTTATGCCAAATCCAGGGGTTACTTGATTCAGCCAAAAGACACAAGTTATCATTTGAGATTTTCATACTTAATATATAAATTTTTCATTTCCTAATACCTTTAAAGATAATATTTGACTCATTATCTTCAATGTGACATTTATCTTTTATGAATTTAATTTTGAAACCCTTATCACACAATTGACTAATACTCAACAGATTATGCTTCAAATTCCTAACTAACAAAACACTAGAAAAAGTAGGAGTTTTAGAATTACCGACATTGTCGATGCCAATCACATATCTTTTAGAGTTGTCTCCAAAATTTACTGATCCACCATCTTTGTAAACTATATCTTTCAAAACCTATGAATTTCCAATCATGTGTCTTGAGCATCCACTATCCAATATCCATTTGTCGTTTTTGATCTATAGAGTTTGATCATCAGGTGTCTGTTCAACAAAAGCCATGTAACACATCTGTTCCTACAATTCATATCTTTCCAAAAGATCATGTGATTTTTTTATAATGAATAGATGCAAATTTATGAAACAACATTATGCTGATTTTGCAAATTATCTTTTTGAAAATAGTGTTAAAAAATATCAAAAAATACCATTGAAATTTGTGAAAAAAATTAGATTATGCTTTGAAAATCAATGCTCTGATACCAAATGTGAGTCAGCGGAATATGGATCTTAAGGTTAAATTAACACTAAAGGGGGTGGTGAATAGTGTTTAATGGATTATATGAATATTTTTCAAATTCTTAAGATTCTACTTGGAATAATGTAATTAACAATCATAGAATAAAAGTGCAGATAAAAGTAGATGCAGTAAAATTAAAAAGGAAATAATACACTAGGATTTTATACTGGTTCGGAGTTATTCTACATCCAGTCCTACATAATTCCTTGTACGGATTTCTTTTAAACTAGTAAATGCAAATACAATCTCTATTTCAAGGATACGAAACACATCCTCCAAAATCTAGACCTTTGGGTTGAGTCACTTGATTTCCGAACTACAAGCACACCCATTAGATTTACGAGCGACTAAGCACACCCAATTGATTTTACGGGCTATAATCACACCCACAAGTATAGAAGTATATTTTGATAGAGTTTTATAGACTCAGATCTTCGATCTTGATTACAATTGATCATACAACTCTTAAATAGCCCTTTAACCTTGGTTTGAGTGAGAGAGATGAAAAAAATTAGAGAGTAGGTGAAGGAGAATAAAACTAGTGATGATTGAATTTGATTCGAATTTCGACAGAGTATGGGTATATTTTGATTTAGAAAATGAGAGAGTGGAAGGAGGAGAGATGAATAAGGAAATGATAATGATAAATTCATTTGGAAGTCTGGTGTTTGTAGAGGAATAACACTCATATCCATTCGTGAAGACATACGATGAAAGGCACTTCTTTTGAAATTTAAATTTTGAAAAGATTAGCCATTATGTCGAAATACTCTTTTTAGAATTTAAAAAATACTTTAAAACATTATTTTGAAAAATCATTGTTTTGTAAAATAGTTTGATACTTTGTAAAATCATTTAGGCATAGTTTATACATATTTTAATTATAATAAAACTTTATACAATAATTTTGAAAATTTTAATATAATGTAAATAATATATATAATTAATATAATTATAACTTATTAAAGTGTAATAAAAATTCAATATATATAAAAACTTAAAAACACTAAAATAATATCTTTATAAATATAAGAGATTGAAAATCATTTTGAGAAATATTTTGAAAAGATTACTTTAAAACCAGGATATTTGAAAAACAATTTAAAACAAAATTAGAGATAGAGAGAGATCAGGAAAGTGCTCAAGGTTTTAACATAAATTCTACGACTCTATAACTAGTCTGTAATATCTTGAAATCTTGAAATCTTCAATACTCATGAGTCTTCATTCTCCAACTCTTGAAACTCTATATCAACATCTTGAATCTACTCTTGATATGTATAGTCTTCTTAATCAACACCTGTTTAATATCCTGCACTGTATACTATATATAACTTGATAAAACATTAGTATTTATATTTTATATAATGTCTATAGCTGTGATCATCAGAACCAATACCTAAGGTAATAACATTGAGTTTACTATAGTTGAGTGTAATACTAACTTCATATGACTAATGGAACGAGTCTCTATTAAATAGCATTTCACTTCCATTTCTTCCACCCAGACCCAACTATAGTCGTTCGATAGACGTTATGCTGTGATTTAACTATAATCAAAGTGGAGTGTCCATATTGAAGTTCAACAGTATTCTCAAGTCGAGAGAATTGTGTAATAGCGTCACTCTGAGATTCTTTGTTTGACCTTAGTTATATTAACCAATAGAAAACTTTTGAGTGAGTAATTCCATAGTTATCCAACAACTACCAGTACGTAATCTCTTGATTCCCCCAGCAGGCATGAGTAATACATTGTCCAACATTTGGAGAGCATTACGTACTTTAGTCTCAATGAATGTACCGATATCCTATCTTACAACATCTTGACTAGGAATGTTTAAAATGATATGTTATTTTTATTATGGTAAATGTTTCATGATTACAACACATTACAATTACCATCACATAACATATCATTTAGGGATTTTCTATTAAATATACTTAAATTAAATAATCAATTAACACAACACATTATGATAAGTATATAATAGAAAGAAAAATGCCTTTTACTTCTAACAAGATTTTATTACAAAGTTGACAATTATAATAAATTACAGAATTTTCCCTAGGGTATACCCCTAACTCTATTAGCCTTGGTCACTAATAGAGTTCGGTACCCACATAAGGTTTTCCGCACAAGCTTGAGAAATCCTATAGAGCTTCAGAAAATCCATGGATGGTACTTGTTAGATAGGAATAACCTTCGGAGTAGCAGTAACATTGGGAACAGGAGGACTCGGTTAGGTTAGCGGGATTTGCTTGACTAGTCACTTGCAAGTACCTTCGAAACCATAAAGGAATGTTCTCCTAGGGATATCCATGGCATCAACCCTAGTGCTAGTACCAGCCCAAGTTTCTACCCAACCGGTGTTAGTAGTGTTGGTCACGTTCTAGTTTTTATGGAGTTACCTATTTTCAGCTTTCTAAAAAGATAATGGGATTCATTAGCAACTCTCTAATAGATAGTGAATAGAGCTAGAATGGTAAAGGTGTGTAAATATGTACTCAACTCCTATATATATAAATATAGGCAAATATAAATTCATGCTCTTAGTATGTTTCTAATCCTTAATTTAGGGAATAATAAGCTCAGATACCAAATGCAACATCCTATCATTTTCAACCCTCAGATTTAACACAACTCACAATGTGTAAATCCTGAAAGCTAAAAGGACAAGTTGTTGGTGGTTGACAATAAGAGACAAAAAACAAATATATTCTACTCGCAGCGAAAGGTAACAACGTATAATATAGTCAAATATAACTATATTCCAAACCATTAGATTCAACTATGTACATAAGTCACATGTATAATCAACCCAATCCATACACACATACATACAAACCAATATTCATGTTAGATGATTATTTATATACAGTTTATATACATGAGTAATACCATTGTCATCCACACCTTTAAATGTCACCTATACAGCATACTGAATTCTGTTAACCTAGTAATGAAACAAAAAGAAAAAATATAGAGAGGCCAGACTACAATTTGGTGAGTGATGCACATATACTTTACTACATACTATGATCTTTACCAAATGATTCTAAGATAACTATGGTAAACGTTATACCTTAGTCCTATTTAACAAGCAACCAAAAAGATAGTCGAGCAATACAACAAATATGGCTAACTCATGAAAAAGGTCTTAGTCCAATACAGTTACAATATTCAATGATATGGTCTAATCCTCATACAAAGCCAAGCCTACCCTATTGCATTAACACGTGGCCAAAAGACTGAATGGACGCCATTCCATATACGGCTTACGAACCTATTTTTGTACAACACTCGCCTTAGAAAATACTTAGATCATTGAGCAATTGCGTTACCATGATAACCAATAGAGGACACAACAATCAATAGTCAAACAAAGACTAGCAATATCAATCAACTATCCATACATGTGTGCGCACGTCAGTGTATATATACACATTTAAAAATTCAATTAAATCGAGCTAGGAAATCACATTAAAACATTGTTTAAGTGTCACTTTGAAAAACCTAGAAAGCCCCAAAATGATCGAGCTACCCTTGCACGAACCGACCTTGATAGGTCAAGGTTAGGATGACCCAACAATCAACCACACGTCGACTAGTGGTGGTCATAAACAGGGGCCTAAAGTGGCTCCTGTTGATTTTCCTGTATATTATTATATTTTCAGATTTTTGTTTCTCTCTTTCCATGCTCATTTTCAATCCGTTTTCTTTCAAATTTGATATGATCATCTACTATCATTATACTTAAATATCACCAAAAAGTTTGCATCGAAATCACTTTAAAACCTTTCTAAAAATAAGTGTTTACAAAACTTGTTTTCAGAAAATATAAATATACATTTTCACATATATATTTCAAAATACCTTAAAAATCGTATCAAATTTGTAATAAAATTAAATTATCACCTACAATACCGTAGGAGACATGTTATCCCGCCTTTTGGCAAGGCCGTGACACCAAGGAATTGACTAGTAACCAATGGCGATCCGTCCTAGAGATCGGTTATACACAGGCTCACTATGGATATCGACGAATTTTGTCCGAGTCCGGATCGAGCTAAAATTGATATGACACGACAAGCGAAACTATGAGAGCCAACGTTCCAAATTTCAAGTCAATCCGAGTTCGTATGCTCAAGTTACGATCGATGAAAAATTGAATAAAAACAGCCTCGCGTTCGAATCCATTGAATAGCCTCTGTTCGACTCGCTCCGCTTCACATCCATCAGAGAGCATCTGTTCGACTCGCTCCGCTTCGCATCCATCAGAGAGCCTCTATTCGACTCCATCACTTTCGTATCGATCAGAACGACTGCGACCTCGCATTCGCCCCAGAGTCTCAGTTCGAATCGATCGGGTTTGACTCCATCAACTATGCACTATTCGAATCGATCGTGCAGTGACTACTTCGTATCCATCCCAAAGCCTTTATTCGAATCCATCTAGGTGGAACACTTCTATCGATACGAAGCTAGGCCCCGCAATCGATACGAACGAAGCATGACAATCGATGCGAACAAAGCAGGACGATCGATACGAATGCAGCGAAGTTCAAGGACAACTTATTCAACTCGGCATCGAAAGCAGAGTGATCCAAAGATTCAAGCGCCACGTCGTCTCACAGTCGCGCGCAGCTATCGAGTCGAACGAGAGCGAGTCGAAATGATCGAGTCGAATAGGACCGAGTCGAAATAAGGGAGTCAAACGAAACAGCCAACCGAAGATCCTAATTCGTATCGATCATATCTCCCAATCTACAAGTCCAAATGATATGAAATTTTCACAGAAGCCTACGTACATGCTAAAGAATGTTCACGCTGAATTTCGACTCCATTGGATGAAATCTTGATCGATACGAAATCTGTTCGTATCGATCATGGATCGGGCCGAAACTTCACGGGCTTGGGCGCGCGGACCTGGTCACGTGCCAGAGAGGATCTCCCGAGATCTGAGCGAAATACCAGCCTCCTACACCTATAAATAGACCCCCAAAGCCAACAGAAGAGGGGTTCTTCTTCTTTTTTGAGCTCTCCAACGCCCAGACTCTGCCGGATCCAGATCTAAACCCCCTTGCTATTGCCAATAATGAAATTTACTGCTGCTAATCATAATCATCTGCTGTAACTCGCTGAATTCCCTTGTAATCATCAAAGAAAGATCAATAAAGAAAACAAATTCATAGTGGACGTAGGCAATACGCCGAACCACTCTAAATTCTTGTGTCTCTGTGCATTTTAATTACTTTCATATCTTTAATTTGGAGTTTTTGTTAGATAATCCTCTTTTTCCATTTAATTGCTTCACTTTATCTCTTCAAAAACTTCCGAAGAGTGTTATGCCCAATTTTGGTACAAACACTTTGGTGGTTTCACTGAGAGAAAACCCAATTTTTCTCCTGCTCTTTGGATCTCCTATCTATATCGGATTGCATAAATCCAAGAAGAAGATCCAGATCTAGAACTTTGAAGCCCTTCCATTCTATTCAGATTTGCATCAGATCTAGGAAAGGACTTTCATCATTTCACCATGGTAAGTACACGGACTACCTCTACAGCTGCTGATCAAGGAGGACGGGACATGCAAAATCCCGCACAATTGCCTCCATCAAACCAAGATGCCGCCGGACCTTCAGATCCAGCAGGCCCGGTTACCAAACAAGAGTTTCAGATGCTGCTCCTGGAATTGACCCAGAGTCGACAACAGCTAACTGAACAACTACGCGCCAACATGGAGCTGACCAACCAGCTAAATCGCCAAGGGCGCAGAAGATCCAGAAGAGACCAAGGTTCTTATTCTTCCATAGAGGGTTCAGCCTCATCTGATGGTCATCACCGATCCACACGCCCACGGCTGGGTGTGAGCGACACCCAGGCTACAGGACACCAACATGCTTCGAATCTTGGGCAACCCAGAACTGGACCATCCACTAGTCATCATACAGGACCTTCATCCCGAGGAGGTGCTGCCCCTTATCATGTCACAGGCAACATTGCTACCACCACCGCTACTGAACAAGGGGTTGATGCTAGAAACCAAGCTGATCCTCATCGTAGCCAACGAGAGCATACTCTAGAGCCTTATGTCCCAGAAAATGTTGAACCAAGGAGGCGAGACACGGACCGTCGACCACATCCGGTCCAGACTCGCGCTGTTGAACCCAACCACACCTTAGCACAACATGCTCCAAGTATCCGTATGCCAGATATATCAACGATGATTCGTCAAATGATCCGTGAAAGTCAGGGTCTCACTAATGACGACTGGGGAATCTCCCGGAGTCATACCCCTTTCACCGATGAAATATTGTATGTTGAACCACCTCGGCGCTTCAGGATGCCAACTTTACCAGTCTATGTAGGAAGTTCTGATCCCAACCAGCACATCTTGAAGTATGAATGGCTAATGAATGCTGCAAGAGCTGATGATGCAGTAAAGTGTCGTAGTTTCCCTATTTCCCTAGGGGGCATTGCCACCATGTGGTTTACTCGTTTGCCACCACGATCCATCTCTAACTTTGACCAGATGGCCACCAAGTTTGTTGAACAATTCTGTATGCATGTGGCGAGGCCTAAAGACGTTAACACTCTGTCTAGTGTTACACAAGCTCCCGGAGAAACACTTAGACGTTACTTGGAGCGTTTCCACGCTGCATGTGTAGAGATAAGCAATCCCAATGATAACTCTATCCTGATGGCATTGACTAAGGGGATTGATGCTGATTTCGAGTTCGGAAATTGGTTAGCTGGGAAGCCACCTGCGTCATTGGACCATTTCTATTCCAAGACAGCCCAATTCTTGAGAAGGGAGGATGCGAAACAGTCTAGGAAGCAGGATGACGCAGGGCCCAACATCGAAGGAATTCAGAGTAACATCGACGTTAAACAATCCGGAGAGAGTTCTGGGAAAGTACAGTTGAACGTGCAAAAAAAAACAGAATCAGCAGAGGGACAATGGAAATCAGAGCAAGAAGCGAGATCAGAATCGTGGTCCACGACGTAGGGCCCCCATGTACGATAACTATACTCCATTGAACACGTCGTTGGAAAATGTGTATTTGCAGACTTGTAACACCATGCAATACAAAAAGCCTGCCCCGAAACCGTCAACAGAAAGACAAGTTCAGACTGGGAAGTTTTGTAGAATCTATGAGAGTTATGGCCATAACACAAACGAGTGTCGTCATTTGCAAGATCTCATTGAGAAACTGATACGTGAGAGGAAGTTGGATCAGTATGTGCGGGCGCCGCAGTCAGGTGGTGTGGGCCCATCGAATCAGAATCGTGCGCCAAACCCGGAAAGGCAGGAGGAACCCGCTCGTACTAAAGGGAGGTTGGTTATTAATACAATAAGTGGTGGTCCTCACCCAGCAGACCGAAGCTGGAAGGAAATGGAGTCGTATGCCAGCTCTATCAGGCATGCGGACTTCGAGTGTTATAGTAGTCTTGATGAAGGGGCTCCGGCCAAGCAACAGAAGACGATGACATATGACATCGTGTTCAGAAACAGAGATGCTGATAAAGTCGAGGCCCCCACCATTGATCCACTGGTCATCTCAGCTCAAGTGGGTCCTGCTTGGATAAAGAGGATCTTAGTTGACAGTGGAAGTTCTGGGAATATTTTGTTTAAGCAAGCTTATGATCAAATGAGAATGGAGACCATGGACTTGAAACCTTGTCAATCCCGAATCCATGGTTTCAACGGAAGTGCTACTATGCCCACTTGAATGGTGGAACTGCCAGTAGAGTTGGGAGTTGGAGAACGTCGGAGAGTACAGATGTTACAATTCATTGTTTTGGACATAGACTCCCCTTATAATGCTTTCTTTGGCCGACCGGCCCTCGCTGAATTCAGGGCAGCCATCACCCCATGGTGTTTGACTTTAAAGTTTCCCACTGATTGTGGAGTGGGAATCATTCAAGGAGATCAGGCTGCTGCCAAAGCCTGTTATGTTGCTGAGCTGCGGGAGGCGCATCGAAAGGAGAAAGGAAAGGGCGTAGAGGAATCTTTCTGCGTCCGTTTTGCCGATAATTGACAATTAACGCTCGGGCCTAGGCCCGGGCACCCCAGCCAATTCCTCAAGGATCTTGACCCAAGAGAAACTGAAGACGAAGGAGAATCTAAAGAAAGTCAAGCATCCCTGGCCGAACTGACAATCGATGTCCTAATTGACAATGATGATGATTCGAAGATGATAAAGATTAGGTCTCAGCTAAGCCAGCAAACTCAAGAGGAATTGGTTGAATTTCTACGGGCGAATCTTGATGTATTCGCCTGGACGCATTCCGACATGTGTGGGATCTCGCTGGACATTGCGAGCCACACTCTGAATATGTACCCGTGGCATGTCCCGGTCAAGCAGAAACGGCGTGGTATGGATCCAGAGAGATCTGCCACCCTTAAAGAAGAAGTAGAAAAGCTTAAAGCAAACGGGTTCATTCGAGATGCACTATATCCTGAATGGGTGTCGAATCCCGTGCTCGTCCGAAAGCCGAACGTAAAATGGAGAACGTGTGTCGATTACTCTGATCTGAATAAAGCTTGTCCCAAAGACAGTTTCCCGCTTCCCAGAATTGATCAGCTAGTAGATTCGACAGCTGGGCATGAGCTCTTATCCTTCATGGACGCGTATTCTGGCTACAATCAGATACCGATGCATTTACCTGATCAGGAACATACCAGCTTCGTAACCAATCTGGGACTCTACCGCTACAAAGTCATGTCCTTCGGACTCAAGAATGCTGGGGCTACTTATCAACGATTGGTCAATCGAATGTTTGCCAATCAAATCGGGAAAACAATGGAAGTATATGTAGACGACATGCTTGTGAAGTCACGATTTTCCACTGACCATGTTAAAGACTTGGAAACTATGTTCAACATACTTCGAGAATACAGAATGAAGCTCAATCCACTGAAATGTCATTTTGGAGTTGCATCCAGAAAATTCCTTGGGTTTATCGTCAACGCTCGGGGAATTGAAGCTAATCCTAAAAAGATTTGGGCAATCAGAAATCTTGAAACCCCAAAGACTATAAAGCAAGTCTAGAGTCTCAATGGGAAAGTAGCGGCACTGAGCAGGTTCATTTCAAAGTCCACAGACAAATGCATTCCCTTCTTCGATCTGAACCAAAAAGGAAAATGGAACTTTGAATGGACCACGGAGTGTGAGGGCGCTTTCCAAGCACTGGTTTAGCATCTATTGACACTACCCATCCTGTCGAAGCCCATTGATCATGAGAAGTTGTACATATACTTGGCGATATCAGAAAACGCTATCAGCGCTGCCTTAGTTCGAGAAGAAGACAGGATACAGAAGCCAGTATACTACGTCAGCAAGCGATTGACCGGAGCTGAAATGAATTATCCGAAATTGGAGAAGTTGGCTTATTGCCTTGTTATTGCGTCAAGAAAACTCCGACCGTATTTCCAGGCACATCCCATTATTGTTTACACCGACCAGCCGTTACGACAGGTCCTTTCGCGGCTTGAGACGTCTTGTAGGCTACTCAAGTGGAACATCGAACTGAGCCAGTTCGATATTACTTACACTCCAAGGCGAGCCATTCAAGGGCAAGTCCTGGCTGATTTCATCGCTGAATTTACCGTACCAGAGGACTTGCCCGAAACCAGTGAATCCCCCGAATATGTCTGGAAGCTTTATACCGACGGTGCATCAAACGACCGGTGTTCAGACGCTGGTGTTGTACTTGAAACTCCCAAAGGCTGATCCATATGTTATGCTGTGAAGTTCGATTTTCATGCAACTAATAATGAAGCTGAATATGAAGCCCTCTTAGCTGGCTTGAAACTTGCTAGAGATTTGAGAATTATCGTAGTGGAAATTTATTGTGATTCACAATTAGTTGTGTGTCAAGTACGGGGAGAGTATCAAGCGAGAGATCGAAGGCTGGCTGCTTACTTAGCTCGAGTTCAAGAAGTACTGAATCAGTTTGATTATTACGCCATCTATTGTATACCTCGGGAACGCAACCAAAAGGCCGATTCATTGGCAAAGCTAGCCAGCACAGGCGAAGCTCAGCAAATGGGACTCGTTCTTGTAGAAGCATTATCCTCCCCGCGCATTGACCGGGCAGAAATAGAACGGGTATGCGAAACCGTCCTCGAAAAGGATTCATGGATGACTCCATTCAGAAGTTACATTAAGCACGGAACCCTGCCGGAGCGCAGGAGTGAAAAGAGACAAGTCCTTCGGAAGGCCTCACGATTTACCATCCAGGATGGAATCATGTACAAAAGAGGGTACTCAGTCCCTCTACTCCGGTGTATCGCTCACGATGAAATTAAACGAGTATTGCACGATGAGCAGGAGGGAGAATGTGGCGATCACACCGGGGGGCAAGTACTTGCCAAGAAAATACTTCGATACGGATATTACTGGTCGACCGTGAATCGCGATGCGTCGGAATATGCAAAGAAATGTGATAGGTGCCAGAAATATGCCCGAATTCCTAGAGCTCCTCCTACCGAGATAACACAAATGGTCAGCCCATGGCCGTTTGTAATGTGGGGCATCGACATCATTGGTGCTCTACCTTTGGCAAAAGGTGGTGCGAAATACGCCATCGTCGCAGTTGATTACTTTACAAAGTGGGTTGAAGCCGAAGCTCTTGCTACCATAACAACGAAGAAAGTGATCAACTTTGTAGTTCGCAACATCATCTGTCGATTCGGTCTCCTACACACCATTATTACGGACAACGGAACCCAATTCGACAGTGCTGAATTTAAAGATTTTTGCAAACGATTTCACATCCAAAAGAAATTCTCTGCAGTTGCACACCCTCAGGCGAACGGACAGGTCAAAGCAGTTAATAAAGTTATAAAGTCCATTCTGAAAAAACGACTGGAGAAGGTCGGGGGCAAGTGGGTCGATGAACTTCCTATGGCTTTATGGGCTTACCGAACAACCCACAAGACCGCGATCGGCCACACTCCATTCTCTCTCTCTTATGGTTCAGAAGCCGTTATTCCAGTTGAGCTAGAAGTACCTTCTCATCGTGTGACATACTATGATCCAAAGAGCAATGCTATATTTCTTGCTGAATCTCTCGATCTACTAGATGAGAAGCGTGAAGAGGCTGATTTGAGGGCAGCTGCGCATCGAAGTCGAGTCGCCCGATTGTACAACGCCAAGGTCCGCCCGCAAACCTTTGAGCTAGGCGGTCTCGTCCTGAAAAGAATCTATCCGGTTCCTTCGCATATGAAGCCAACATGGGAGGGACCATATGTTATTGAACGAAGGCTCAGAGATGGCACATTCAAATTATCGACCGTTGACGGTTTTACTTTGCCAAGAGCCTGGAATAGCGAGAGTCTTCGTCGCTACTACACATGACAGGCTATGTTTATTCATTTAGTTTATTTTCCATTTTTGCAATTTGTTTCTGCATTTCGAAATTAGAATTTGTAATAAGGCAATTGACTTTGCCATATTTTCTTATTTCAGCAATAAAATGCAATCTCTTCGAGCCAGAGCTGTGATTTACTTGAAATGCTTCATATGATCATCACAATGCACGGAGAGCTAAGTTTTACCATACAGTGGAATTTATTCAAATAAGGAGTGACTGCGATGCAACCGGTCACTCACTAAGTGAAACCTAAGCTCGGGGACAAGCCATCACATCAAGGCCAAAAACGGATTGATACACGACAATCCCTCACATAACTCCCGGTTCCCAGAGTGCGAACTGGAGTACTAAAATACGTCTACGAAGAGGTTGGATTCGTCCACCTAACGACTTTGTCCGTATCTGCACCAAGTTTGAGGAGGATGGACCCGTCCATCTAACAACCTCACTTGTTAACTCGGGGTGGATGTGATCTGACCATCCATGATCCTGATACATCTTTCATTCCCAGAGTGCGAGCAAAATCCAAAAATATACAGTAGATGTGACTGACCGTCTGCTTATCAACTCCGGATTCCTAGAGTGCGAGTCGGAGTGTAAACATCAACTCCAAATTCCCAGAGCGCGAATTGGAGTATAAACACCAACTCCGAACTCCCAGAGTGCGAGTCGAAGTATAAACATCAACTCCAAATTCCCAGAGCGCGAATTGGAGTATAAACACCAACTCCGAACTCCTAGAGTGCGAGTCGAAGTATAAACATCAACTCCAAACTCCTAGAGTGCGAGTTGGAGTATAAACACCAACTCCAAACTCCTAGAGCGCGAGTCAGAGTATTATCATCAACTCCAAATTCCCAGAGCGCGAATTGGAGTATAAAACTCCGAACTCCGAGAGCGCGAGTCGGAGTATAAACATCAACTCCGGATTCCCAGAGTGCGAAACGGAGTATAAACACCAACTTCGAACTCCCAGAGTGCGAGTCAGAGTATAAACATCAACTCCAAATTCCTAGAGCACGAATTAGAGTATAAACAACAACTCCGAACTCCCAGAGCACGAGTCGGAGTATAAACATCAACTCCAAATTCCCAGAGCGCGAATTGGAGTATAAACAACAACTCCGGATTCCCAGAGTGCGAAACGGAGTATAAACATCAACTCCGGATTCCCAGAGTGCGAAACGGAGTATAAACAATAACTCCAAACTCCCAGAGTGTGAATCGGAGTACAAGTGTCGATTCCGAGTCCCCAGAGCATGGACGTATGAGTTAAACTTAAGCCGGCATGACCAACCGCCATTAAACAAATGAGAATCCCCGGAGTGCGAATATGATCATCAGCAATCGGGCAAGCGTGAATAGACTGTTCAATCTCCGCTCGTCTCAGACATCCATTCAGTGGCACTAGACTCGACATGTTATAAGTGAGAAGCAATCGTTGACTGATGTTCCACGACTCATCCCCGAGACTGGGGGCCAGGACTTAAGCATCGACCATCGACTGAAGCGATATGACATAAAAATTCAACTCGCTTCCCAGTCACGAACCATGTCCATAATTTCCAGACTTGGTGCAAAAAAGACAAACTTGACTCGGAAGCTGAAACTTTACAAGTACATTTCAAACATTGAAACACTTAAACAAAGGCACAAAGAAGCTCAAAAAGAAAAAGTTTCATTTCTACTATTCATGAAAGAAATTCGTGTACAAGTTTGTTCCAAAAAATTCTTACTAGCAGGGGCCGAACCCGCATCTATACACGACCAACAAAATGCAGGACAAAATAAACCGGGGAAGCATGTCTAATCTTTCTTCTTCCTTGGCTTCCTTCTCGGTGTAGACCCGCTGGAGCCGCCACTATTTTTCCTCTTTGAGCCTTTGCCTTTTGGTGGTCGGTCTCCAAGCGATGGCATAATATCGACATCCTCCTCCGAGCTCGAGTGAATAGGGATGCTTCCCGCGGGTGGAGTTGGAGAAACAGGATCAAGTACAGAAGGTGGAATGGGCATGCTAGTGATGAAAACGGTGCCACCGGGAGATATCATTCTAAGCGGAGCTGGTCCCGGTGCTGCCATCCCACCTCCAGAACTGCCACCATGAGCCGCTGCTGCCATTTCAGCGTCGATTTGGGCAAACATCTCCTCTTCGGTAACTGCTCGAGCTTCGCTGGGGGCATCAGTAGTCAGCATTGAAGAACTTGTAGTAGGAGCGCCTCCACCCATGACAAATGGTAAGTCAGCTAAAGGATCGACATGACGGTGAAAGAGTTCTTCCATCAGCTGCTCATCAAACACAATCGTATTCCCCTGCGTATCGTCTAGTGGGGCAGTTGTAGTTACGGTGATTGCTTCGGTTACGATAGCCTCCTGCGTCTGATATGATTCTTGAGTAGCAGGAGGCATGGTCGGTGCAGCATCGATCACTGGACAAAAAATAAGAGAACTGTTAGAATCTAATTCAGATAAAGATTCCGACCTAAGGCAGATATGTGGAATGTTCAGAATACCTTCCTCAGTTTGACTTGTCGGCGGCAGAACAACTTCAGTCACTTGCGCTGTAGCCGGAGACATCTACGGCTGATCCGGATTGTAAGCAGGAACAGCTTGGGGATCGACCGCAGACGAGGATCCGGGCTGGGTTGACACTGGAATTTCAAGACTTGCCTCATGATGTTCAACCCCTGAACCCTCTCCTATTTCGAAGTGCTGGGCGCTGAGTCTTTCCTTCTCATGCAGAATCACTGACTCGTGGAGAATCTTCCTGTCATCTTCAGTCGGAATGCGATTCTCGAGTTCAAATTCATCTACAGACTCGCCCAGATGCGCCTCCTTCTCTTCTTCAACTAGTCGGCCCCAGGCGTTGTATAGATGTGCCGGATAATCATCGAGCCAGGCTAGACCCCTGTGCCTCAACACGTTAGCGTTGTAAACAACAAGAAGGTCTTCGATATCAGCCTCTAGCCTGGACTCGGCCGATTTCACTTTCTCCTCGACCTCAGTCTCCACCTTGTGGACTTTAGCCACAGCTGCATCCCGCTCACCCCTAAGCAGAACAGTTTGTTCGCACGCCTCCTGGGCTGCGTTGTTTGCGTCATCCCTTTCCTTGGCCATATCGGAAAATTTAGCATTGAGCTCGTTAAGTTCCTTGATCGCCGCATCCTGCTCGGCGGTAACTGTAGTATTCCATTGGCCCATCTCCTCCACCAAGGCAACATGCGTCTGCCTCAACCTCTCCATAGCCACGTTCGCTTCATCAGCTTTTTTGGTGGCCTCAATTTCGGATTTCCGAGAAGACTCGGCCTCAGCAGTGAGCACTTGAATGATCCGGTCCCTTTGAGCGAGGTCGGTCACCATTTTCTCAAGCGCTTTGGCTCGCTCAAAGGCCACCTTGGAAGCCTTCTCTGCAGCCTTTACCCACTCTCTGTACTGGGTGTAGATGTCATGAACGTAATCATGCATCATGCTTTCCACCCCAGATGGAATTCTTTTTAAGTGAGGTGGGAAGACGTAGCCATCGAAGCATATGTTCGGAAAATCCTTCCTCATTTGATCCAATTTGAGAGCCCCTTCTCCTGTGGGCTCAGTTGGGACCTGCTCTGCAATTATGGAGGCTGTGGTTTCGACTCTCTGGAGGTGAGTCTCTGATCTAGAAGTATGAGAAGACGGCCTGTGACGAGGAGGCTCTAGCGGATTGGAACAAGAACAGGGGGTGGAGACGGAAGTCTAAGAGGAGGAGAGTGTGATCTAGACCGATGTCTGAATTCTCTGTCCCTGTCACGCCCATATCTATCTTGATTAGAGTACTCGCGATCGTGGTCTCTATTTGAGTCCCTCCTACGTGAATCATAATAAGAAGATGCCTTTTGGGTCGAGCAAAGATTCCCAAGCATTGACCCTCTTCCGGACATCGTACCTGAAAATGAGAGACGAAGGAAGAGTTAGCGACTTCTTGAGTTAGACGATTTACAGTTATGAATCATGTAGTGCAGTGAAGTGTATGCATGTGCAACCCCCCAACCAACCGGAAATGTCGGCTGCACTCATAGCAAGCGACCCGCTCAGTTCAAGAGCATTATCAAGCTCCTCCATCCCAGCGTCGTGTTGAGACGACACGTAATCTGGAATCGGAATATCAGCAAGCCCTTTAAAAGGATTCTCTACTGGCGGGGGAGGAGCCTCTGAAATTCTAATCCCCGGTACGGGCAAGGACACAACCATGGATTTTAATCTCTCGGATTTAGAATGCTTGTGAGCAACAGCCTTGCCTTTTCTCCTTCCTCATGAATCCTGGACGTCGGAAGAAGGCCCAGCTTGGAGCTCGTTATCGGTAGGCGTTCTCTCCAGATCAACTTCTTCGGCTATTACGACACCGGGCGCTTTGCGCTTCACCCGTTTCTTCAAGACCACTCTAAGTGACCTTTCCAGCCGTATACTTTGCCTCCGTTCAATTAGCCCGACAACCCTCAAGTTTCTGTCAGTCAGAACCAAGTCGATATGCCTCTCTTCACCCGGAACCGCTTGGAGGATCCGGACTAGCTCTCTAAAATATCCACCATCGGGTCGAGAAATTGCGGCTGTAAAAGGAGAGAACTATGTCAGTTTTGAAGTCGATTATTATCATCTCGATAATTCAAGATAAAAATTGTAACGCTTACGTCTATCCAACCATCGCCTAGCAAATCCAGGAGGGCACCGAACGTAGAACCATTCAGTTTTAAAGTAACTTAGCCTTCCCCAGGAGCCCATCACAATGTGGCAGTTCCTGACCGCTTCCAAGAAGGTGAAAGAAGGGCTGTCTCCACGACTCTTAACGTTAAATAGATATCTAATCTCGATCGGCTTTGGTGGTCGAAAGAGAATCTCCATAAACAGAATGAAGGTGTTATTCAACAAAGCATACCCATTGGGGTGTAGCTAGGATGGAGCTATTCCAAGGAATGATAACATCTCCCTTATATATTGATTGAAAGGAGGAAGTATCCCCGCTGTGCAAGCATGACGGTTGAAAGCAGTAAACCCCTCCGGGGGATCATGTGGCCTGTCATTTGGCCCAGGCAGTAACACGTCGTCAAGCGACAAGCCATGCCTTAAACAAATCCGTCCCAGCATATCTTCGGAGATACCGAACGGCATAGAATTTTGTGGACGACAAATGAACCGGGCACCTGGACGCTCGTCCGGAGCTGGGTCTATAACTTCGGCTTCAATGACCGGTATTTCGATGGTTGAAGGAGTTGAACTCGGGAGTTCCTGCTGCTGAGAACTTGAATGTTCCATGACTAGCTAGCTTATGAAAAATCATTGTTAAGCAGACTATAATGCTCGTGCATCCCCCAGTGTAAAGTGTGTGAGTGTGTTGTGCAGTGCGGTACTGTATATCACTTGAAAAGTTCTACAGAATTGGAGAAAACATGAAAAACAACAAGACTTCGAAAATCAGTCGAAAGGACCGTCATCGCTGACCGTCACAACCATGCCATCCGGATATTAGCAACCAATTCAAGTCAAAATTTGTTAAGGTTTTGTTGAGTTATAGTTCCATCGGCGAGCTTCAACAGGCAGTCAAAGGTATAGTTCTATCGTCAGGTCCAGATATGCAAGGATGAAGCTCGCCGGAGTCATATGCTTATTAAGTTCGTACCGATGACCCGAGGGATCAAGTTCGAATCGATCGCCTGAAAGCCCGATCACTCTAATTCGACTCCCTCAGTTCATATCGATCACGGCCTGTGTTCTCGTATTACTTGGAAAGAGCAACATTTCGAATCGATTGGAGCGCAACACTTTCGTATCGATCAACTGGGTCGCCTTCGTATCGGTCCCCTAGCGCGTAATTCGACTCGATCGAAAAACTTTGGGTTTCGAATCCATCAGAGGCAACCCCTTCGTATTGATCAACATACTCGAGGTATTCGCATCGGTCATCAAGACTCGGTGCAGAAACTTAGCAATCGATCGATACGAAGGCCTCCATCTCATCATCTCGAAGCCCCGACTCCAGATCGACATGAAAACGAGGACCAAGCTATCTACCTCAACACTCCCTCTTCCCCAGATCGATTTGAACTCCATTCTGTCCTTCCTCGACCTCGCACATTACCCACTTCCACGAGCAACGTTCGGACACAAGCTCGAATGGAATAGAATGGCATGAGAATCTGGATCTCGTCGTTTTGGGACTGGTTGTGTTCATTTAATTACCTGATTTAGATTACTGATTTAAGGGATTGAAGGATTTGAATTGGTTCGAAGTCGAGCAGTTTTCTTCTCTTGGTCTCAGAAGCGATATGAAAGCAAGGCACGAAAGTAGAAGAGTAAAAAATGGAAAACGACTAAGTCCACAGTATTTATATGGACTCGAAAGCAAAGGAAAAAAACGGTTCGCATCCCGGTGGATTCGACCGGTTACAAGCCATCACCACAGATCGATTCGAATAAGCCATTCAACTCCATCAACACGAGTGTTTATCGATATGAAGTTGCCAACGAAGGCTTTTCTGAGTCACTCAAGACCATCGATACGAAACCACAGTTCGTATCGATCACCTTCGACTCCATCTCCTGTGAGTTCGAATCTATAGAATCACGGCTCTCAGAGGCCAACTCCATCGATACGAATAGTCTGTTCGTATCCAGTGACTCCAGGTCCATTGATTCGAAATGCTCATTTCGTATCCATCAATACAACGAAAACCAATGCAAAAACAATCCTTTAACCTTCTACACCAATTCAGGAGAGGATCGATACGAAGGAACATTCAAAAACGACCGTCAAGCGTTGTTACAACGAATTTCACGTCGGTTCAGGAGAGGATCGATCAGAATTCAATATAAGATAAACTGACAATGACTCGTGAACGTCAGCGAGAGTCGGATTAACATATATGCATATATATCGGACTAATATTCAATATTCCAGATTTACAGGAATTGGAAACTCATTTGATAACGATTACAACAACAAATGGCTAATCACTAGCATACAACAATCAGTTGCAACAATACAGAGTACATCAGTTGACAGTCAACAGTTTACATTATCAAGAAAAACAGTCAAAGATTACAGCTTTCATCGAAAAGACGATAACTATTCAGAATGAAGATTGCAGCACTTGAAAGCACATCGTGTTCCCACAAGACATACTTTGGGGGGCAATTGTTATCCCGCCTTTTGGCAAGGCCGTGACACCAAGGAATTGACTAGTAACCAATGACGATCCGTCCTAGAGATCGGTTATACACAGGCTCACTATGGATACCGAAGAATTTTGTCCGAGTCCGGATCGAGCTAAAATTGATATGACACGACAAGCGAAGCTATGATAGCCAGCGTTCCAAATTTCAAGTCAATCCGAGTTCGTATGCTCAAGTTACGATCGATGCAAAATTGAATAAAAAACAGCCTCGCGTTCGAATCCATTGAATAGCCTATGTTCGACTCGCTACGCTTCACATCCATCAAAGAGCATCTGTTCGACTCGCTCCGCTTCGCATCCATTAGAGATCCTGTATTTGACTCCGTCACTTTCGTATCGATCAGAACGACTGCGACCTCGCATTCGCCCCAGAGTCTCAGTTCGAATCGATCGGGTTCGACTCCATCAACTATGCACTGTTCGAATCGATCGTGCAGTGACCACTTCGTATCTATCCCAAAGCCTTTATTCGAATCCATCTGGGTGGAACACTTCTATCGATACGAAGCTAGGCCCCGCAATCGATACGAACGAAGTGTGGAAATCGATGCGAACAAAGCAGGACGATCGATACGAATGCAGCGAAGTTCAAGGACAACTCATTCAACTTGGCATCGAAAGAAGAGTGATCCAGAGATTCAAGTGCCACGTCATCTCACAGTCGCGCGCAGCTATCAAGTCGAACGAGAGCAAGTCGAAATGATCGAGTCGAATAGGACCGAGTCGAAATAAGGGAGTCGAACGAAACAGCCAACCGAAGATCCTAATTCGTATCGATCATATCTCCCAATCTACAAGTCCAAATGATATGAAATTTTCACAGAAGCCTATGTACATGCTAAAGAATGTCCACGCCGAATTTCGACTCCATTGGATGAAATCTTGATCGATGCGAAATCTGTTCGTATCGATCACGGATCGGGCCGAAACTTCACGGGCTTGGGTGCACGGACCTGGTCACGTGCCAGAGAGGGTCTCCCGAGATCTGAGCGAAATACCAGCCTCCTACACCTATAAATAGACCCCCAAAGCCAACAGAAGAGGGGTTCTTCTTCTTTTTTGAGCTCTCCAACGCCCAGACTCTGCCGGATCTAGATCTAAACTCCCTTGCTGCTGCCAATAACGAAATTTACTGCTGCTAATCATAATCATCTACTGTAACCCGCTGAATTCACTTGTAATCATCAAAGAAAGATCAATAAAGCAAAAAAATTCATAGTGGACGTAGGCAATACGCCGAACCACTCTAAATTCTTGTGTCTCTGTGCATTTTAATTACTTTCATATCTTTAATTTGGAATTTTTGTTAGATAATCCTCTTTTTCCATTTAATTGCTTCACTTTATCTCTTCAAAAACTTCCGAAGAGTGTTGTGCCCAATTTTGGTACAAACAAGACATTTTAAAACATCTTTATATAATTTTATATAAATTTATAATGTGTATTTTCAATGTAATCATCTTTCACACTATAAATACAATATACTCAATATCCTCCAAAACAAACCTTTATAAAATCGTTAATATATAATTTAAATCATATTAGATTTCTAAAATATATCATTTAACTCCAAAAATCAATTCATATCATTTTACATTGCTTTATATAGTATTTACATATATTATATACATATATGCCTCAGATTCATTTTTATTGCCTCTCTTTGCCTATATATATATATTCAATAGAGTTTTACCAAATACCATTTTCATTGATTATAAAATCAAATCCTATTTTATTTTTAGATTATACCACTTTTAATTACTGTCCAAACTCAGTAATTTTAATATTAATCCAAACTCAATTCCTAACTCCTAGATTATCTTAGAACTAACAGAGATTACTAGTTATGTAGCAAATTAAGCAAAAACCGCCTACTTAGATCTGAATTGCTTCAAATTGCTCACTATCAAAAATTAAGTTTCTCTCTAAAAGCATGTATCCACAACTCTAACTGGTATTAGAGTGTAGGCCTTGACTCGCACTTCGATCCAATGCTTGAACTATTTAATTTCATTAAGACTTGAGAGAGAATTTTGGGTTTGAGTGAAGGAAGATTTCTGAGAGAAGAAGGAGAAAGATAGATATGGGAGAAATGAAATTTAAATTTGAAATGAGAGGGTATAACCTATTATTTATTCGCAAATCAAAGAGTCTGTTCATTTGAGTTGGGCTTAGCCCGTTTTAAAAATTCAAAATTTTGAAATACAAAAACGATGATTCCTCCATCACCCGGACTTCAACTTGGATAAATAAATATACAACGTGCATTAGAAAACTAGATGTTCATTATGGCAACAACATCATCCCTAAAATCAAATGTTTAAAAACTTACATTTTTGTCCCTGAAGTCAAAATTATTAAATTTATTCATTTTTAATTATCAAAAAATATATGTTATACAATTATAACTTCATCAACAAAAGGAAGAAACCTAAAGAGAAAGCAGGAGGTGCCTATTATCCCTTCGCATAGATAATTACTGCCATCTTAAGAATGAGGTTAAACATTTGATTTAGAAAGACTATCTTGGCAATTTTTAGCAAACATTGTCTGCAGTCCTACTCAAAACTAGTCCCTAGCTCCAAATGCTAACCAAGCAGAAAATCCTAGGATCCTAGTAGGTTCTCTCCATGGAGAGCCTCACCTAGCGAGTAGTTCGATGGAAAAGTACGTTCAGGAAGCAAAGGGAGAGAACCAAACAATGTGCCATGTAATACAGCTACGAGCACCAGAAATAGTCTTCCTAGCAAACGACTCGGTCAGAGTAATCTCCCAAAATCAAGATCCTCTTTTAATCACCATGAAAATATCAAACTGCATCGTAAAAATGTATTTGTAGACTCGGGAAGGTCTATGAATGTAATCTTTAAAGATGCTTTTTTATCGCATGAAATTACTAGCATAAATCTTAAGGTAAACCCAAGAACGTATCAACGAATTCAACAACATTATGACAACTCTGGTGGGCTCAGCAAGGATTTTGGTAGTAGTTAGAGCTGCACCACTACATAAGTCATTTTGTGCTACATTTCTAATTATGGATCAACCCTCACCATATAATGAATTCTAGGGAAGATCTACACTGATTGGCATAGTAGCTGTAATCTTACATAAAGACTTGCTTATGAGGTTCCAGACCTTGAATGAGAAAGGAAACATTGGAGGAGAGCAATTTTTAGCTAAGGAAACGTGCTCTATGATAATTAATCCTAGTAATAAAATTGCTTCCACTTATACTGTTATGTCTTTTGCCATGTGTAAAAACAATGAATTAGTAAATGATAAACCAATGGTAATGTGCCATTTAACCAAACTTCTCCTAGCATTGAAATAGGTCAACCTATGATCAAAATACCTACATGGCCTAAGAAGAGGGATTGCCTTCACATGATAGGTACATACGAGTATGCTTCTATATATGTGCATGCCTAAAAGACAATTTTCCCTTACTTAGGATATACCTGCTTGTAGATGCAACTAGTGGCAACGAACTGCTCACCTTCATGGATGCATATTCAGGGTACTACCAAATTACTAGTTCGAACTTGATCAAGAGCATACTGACTTCATTATAATAAGGGGATTTACTACTATAGAGTAGTGTTGTTTGGATTAAAATAATGCATGTGCTACCTATCGAATGGTAAATGACATGCTTGTAACATTCAAAGGGGCACTATGCCATGTGTAGGACTTAAATGAGACTTTTATAGCCCTTTGGATGTTCAACATGGAATTAAACATGCTTAAGTGTATTTTTCCATTCAGCTTAGGAAGTTGCTAGGATATATAGTAAGCGCTAAAGGGATCGAAGCTAACCTAGAGAATACAAAAGCGATTACTAAGATGAAAACTCTCAAGAAGCCAAAGGATGTAATGAGTTTGAATGGAAGAGTAGTAGCAATAAGTAGGTTTGTCTCCAAGGTAGCATACAAGTATATTCCTTTCTTCGATCAGATAGAAGAAACTTCGAGTAGACTGAGGAATGCAAAGTTGCATTCCAAGTGCTAAAAGATCATTTAGCTACTCCACCCATTCTTTCAAATCAGTTGCATGTGAGGATCTGTTCGTGTACTTAACTATAACTGATCAAGCTGTTAGTGCAGCTATTGTTCGAGAAGATGGTGTGCAGCAATCAGTATACTACACCAGCAAGTGTCTATCCATAGTAGAGCTCAACTATACATTAATTGAAAAGCTAACTTACAATCTTCTTTTAATAACTATAAAATTACAACCTTATTTTGAGCTCATGCCATCAAGGTGCTAACTGATCAACCTATGAAGTAAAGACTACATATACTAGAAACCTCTATGCGATTATTAAAGTGGATAATTGAGCTCATCCAGTATGACATCCCATACCAATGGGCCTTGGCGGATTTTATAGTTGAGTGTACTTAGCATAGTGACTGACCAATTGAAGAGTTCAAAGAAAAGTATCAATAGTGGCAACTATATGTAGATGGAGAATATGTTACGTGCATATCACGTCGAATAAACAAAAACTATATGGTGTAGTTCCAACTTGGTTTTAAAGCCACCAACAATATTGTTGAATATGAGGTGTTAAATGCAAGATTGAAAATGGCGCATGCAATGAAGGTAATGCATACTAAAATGTACAAAGATTCCAAATTAGTTACAAATCAGGTGCAGGGAAGCTACTAGGCTAAGGATCTAACTCTTGTTAAATATGTATAGTTATAAAAGAAATTACTATGCCGATTTAAGCAGTTCAACATTGAAAAAAATTCCCCATGAAGAAAACTCATCAGCAGATTACTTTGCAAATTTAGCCAATGTTAACTCTGTATAAGAAATGAAGGCAATACCAATAGGAAATATGACTAAACTAAGCATTATCCAAGGAAAACAAATTCTAATATTAAGATGTGTTGAGTAAGCTAAAGTTCAAATAGGACAGGGTCAAAATGAAACTACCCTCATGTAGAAATTCCAACCACATTGCTTTTGCAAGAACATGAATGGAAACTTAGATGACTCTAGTGAAGCATTTATTATAAAATGCACATTGCCTATAGATAAGAAAGTACCTCGTAAAATAAGGTATCAAGCTATATATTTTGCTTTCTTTGATGAGACTATGCAAAAGGGGATACTCGACCGCATATCTCAATTTCCACAAAGAAGGAGTTAAGATATTGGGGGAAGTTCATGAGGGATATAGCGGTGCTCACTCTTTAATACTTAAATTAGCAAAAAAATTGTTGAGGCAAGGCTATTATTGGCCAAAATTACATCAAGATGCACATGACTTTGTCTGTAGATGTGATTGATGCCATAAGTACGCTAATATCCCAAGAATGACATCACATGAACTCATCTTAATGTCCAACCTTTGCCATTTGGCACATGGGAAACTGACTTGATTGGATCACTCCCGATGTCTAAAGGGGAATTAAGCATGCAGTAGTAGTTATCGACTACTTTATGAAATGGATAGAAACAGAAACACATACAACCATTACATTAAATAAAATACTGAACTTCATGGTCAAAATATCATAACTAAGTTAATAATCCCTTAAAAAGGTATTAGTCAATGGAATGCAATTTCAAAGGAAAGAATTCACCCATCTTTGTAAAAGAAATGGAATAGTCAAAATCTCCTTAGCAGCAGACCCTCATGCAAATGGGTAGGTTGTAGTAGCTAACAAAACCATCAAGAAATTGCATAAGAAAAGATTAACCAAGGCCAAAGGAAGATGAGTAGAGGTGTTACTTCTGCTGTTGTGGGCTTACCGAACTTTGACCCGATCACCCATAGGACATACTCCATTTTCTTTGTCATATATTATGAAGAAATGCTTCCAGTAGAGGTGGAAATTACATCTCATAGACGCCCATCTTATGTCATAAAATAAAATAAACTGAAAGAAGCTACTCTCGACTTAATGAAAGAAGGTACAAAGATGCAATAAGAAATGCAATATACCAGCAAATAACATATAAAAGCTACAACTCTCGGTTGAGAGGGAAAAAGTACCACAAAGGGATTGGGTGCTAAGAAAAGTGATGGCTAATATCATGGATCAGACTAATGGCATATTAGGACCCAATTTGGAAGGGCCATTATTTATTATTGAGATGATATATAATAACGCATATAGATTGTCAAGGATAGATGGAAACTTAGTGCCAAAAGCATGAAATACTGAACATCTCAGGTTGTACACTATTTAAGTAATTGAGAAGAGCCTTTATGTGGAAGGGAAGTGATTAGGTTTTTCCTACAAACTACTTGGTAGCTTAGGATAGGATTTGCAGACCCAGTAAATATGGGGGACTTGGTATTATCAACCTCTATAAGTTCAATAGGCTCTTTTAGGAAAATGGGGTTAGGGCTAGGTTAACTATAACAACAAGCCATAGTCAACATGGATTAATAGATGTTACTATAATGAGAATTTCTCTCTGTCTGATCTCAAATATACTCCATCCTGCGCAACTTCAAACATTTGGAAAAACATTCTCTCCTGCTATACTAAGATTTTGGAACGTCAATCTATATTGGAAAAGGTAATAGAGTAGCATTCTGGATAGAGCTCTAGCTTAGCAGCATCTCACTTGGCTCCACTTATCCCAATCTCTTCAATCTAGTCTTGGACAAATTCTTGACTATGGAGGAAACATTCTCTAATGGCTACTGCTCAATCTCTTTTAACAACATCATTGTAGGCGATAACCTCAGGGACATTATCTCCCTTATTCAGATGACCTCCCTTATCCAACTTAGCTCTAATGATGATTCTTTTTCCTAGGGAGATCAATAGGGGTTTTTATTGTTAAGCTGCTATATAATTTCTACAACTTCTCGGTAATTTCTCAACTTTATTTTGCTTTAGAATATAAAGGTACCTCCAGAATTGAAGTTTCATGTGACGACCGCCCTGCACCACCAACACAAAATGTATCTGTATAGTGCGCTGTAGTGGTACTTGGCCGATGCAGGGCGACCATCAGGGGTTTGTAAAGTAAATAAACAACACATAACATGTTGTATATCTCACATCGCATTGAATAAAATATAATAACTAACATCTCAGATATAAAACAGGCGAGACAATAAATAACTCAATGAATCATAAAAATTAGGTATGCAGATCCATAGAGTAAATAGCATAAATAATATAGTTATACATCAAACAATAACTCATGAATATTGTCTCTAAATGATAAAGGCACTAGCAAGCTCCATAGTGATGTGCAGCGGAATAGCAAATGAGTAAATATTATAATACGAGAGAATAGCCTCGTGCTCCCCACCTATCCAACTCCACGTGCTCACTAGACCCGATATCCGTGATCTACTCATTTAAGAGTACCCAAAGTTGTTTGAATCAAAAATGGCACAAACACCCAAAAGATTAAGTAGGGAATAAAAAGTGAAGAAATTTAAATGAAAATGAGTAGAAAAGAACACACAGCAATTTATAGTGGTTCGGCTAACCTTGGCCTGCATCCACTTAGTGATTTTATTGATTATCTTGATGATTACAAGCAGGAGTTCTTATAGATCAGTATAAATCTGATATTGATTACAAGAAATTAGAGTTAGGGGAAACCAGAGCCAAAAGATCCTAAGAAATGAGCCACGTCCCTCTATTTATAGACGTAGGAAGCCTAAAATCTCACCCAGAAGATCTCTACCTCATTTTTCCTTGCCATAGACTGTTTCTCTAAAGAAATAGGGAGTTAGCTCATCAATTATCATGGATCGGTACCGATCCAAAGGTTTGGGTTGGTACCGATCCATAGGTTTGGGTTGGTACTGATCCATAAGTTGATCATTTGAATTGCTTTGGCCTTCTAGTCTTGCCTCGATTGGTGGTTAGCTTCATGATTCCAAACTTGTTTACACCAATATTAGCCTGTTTCTAAGTCCGAATGATGGATCTGTGGAAGAACAAAGCTGCTGACTTAAGAGCTCAAGGAGATCGACAGAGAATCGCTTTAAATCAACAAAATGACACTTGAAATAGGCATGCAGGATCATCACTAGTATGTGATAGAAGTGGGGACAACTTTGGGGGATAGAACTTGAATCGGTACCGATCCAAGAGGTTGGATTGGTACCGATTCACCACTCAGGTGGTTATCGGTTCCTTTGCTCTTTTTTTGGCTTCGTTTTTGTCACATGGCTCTGTTTGTACTTGGTTCCAAGACTCTGTGGCTATCTTTCTAGGATTCGTACCTTGTTAACTCCAAGCTCAACTCGTCCAGTCAATTTGAATATTGTCTGGTCAAAAGGCTGGATAACCCTTGCCCCCTAAAGTAAATTTCGTTTAAAACATGATGTGCATTGAATTGAAACAAGTCAGGATCAATTTGAAGGATTCCATTCCGTACTTCGAATGTTTGTTGCGTTTCATGCGGATCGATTCACTAAAAAAGTTATGTCTATAGTTATTCGTCGTGATGCTCCACTAGCATCTGGCATTATAAATCCAAATTGTTCTTCCATAATTTGACATTCCATGCCATGTAATTTTAAACTGGCTCCTTTCATGGATTTTCCAGGTTTAAATCTGATTTCTTTGATCTTAGTTGTCGGGCATTGGATATGTATACGCTCACGCATACACGTGCACGTTCTTGCATAGCTTCATTATTCAATGCATGCACCCATATAGGCATGCATATATATAGTTTATATCCATCATCCATTTTTCTTTAAGTTCAAGACTCGATACCGATTCATCTCTTTGGATCAGTACCGATCCGAAAGTTGGAGAAGATTTCCAACTTTATTGCCTATGACTTCGGGTCTAAAGGATTATATAACCCATCTCTTTCCATTCTCCTCTTTACTTTATTTACCCATCGTTCCAAGAAGCTCGAGCTTGCCATTAAAATATTTATCACCCAAATTGCCAACGTCCACTTGAACCTAAGACCACTGCCGCCCATCCCTGGCTTCCTCTGACACCAATTGCCCTACCTTGGTTGAACTTGATCCATCTATCTAGACCCACGGTCCTATTTTTCTATCAAACAGGATCCAAGGCCTAACCTTAAATTGCGCTAGATGGGTGACGACCTAAATCAATGAACGGAGGTTACTTTGATGTGGATAGGGGACTAACATTGGCAGCCATGACTTGGAATCGAAGGCAAGAAGACGACATTTGGTTTTGGGCTAAAATCCACCCAAAGGTCTTGGATCGGTATAAATCCGACCCTTGGAGAGATTTTTAGTTTTTTAGTTCTACTTGTGTTTGAGCTTTGTCGACAAGTACTCCCATTTGCCAATTGTTGTCTTTTGAGTCTTGACGCATATTCAGTATATAGCTATTGGCAAAAAGCTCGTTTGGACAGTCAACTATGACGGTCACTTTGGGGGGTGTCCAAAATTTAAATTGAACTGTTATATAATATCGAATATCTGCACTACATTACACTATTCAACATCACACTAGATTCCATTTTAGCATAGGAGTAAAGCTTGTAATTATCCTGATATTGACTAGATGTTGATTTTTTTATAGAAATGGAGCACAGACATTCAAAGCTTCTTGCCACCTTAGCTATAGGTCCATCTACTTTCAAATACATTGAATCCAACGTTGAGCCTAGTTCAACTATGACTCCACTTGTACAACAAACTCTAGCATATCATGCACATCAATAAGAAAATCCATAGGTTGAACAAAAAGTTCCTGAAAATCATATAGGGCCTGCGAAAGGACCAGAGATTGACCTACTCCTGATACTTTCAAAATGTTGTTCTTTAGATGATCCTATCAATTTTGTTGCTTCAGAGATTGATGTGGATCTCTTCATAGAATTTGCGACAAGTACAGAATTCCATTCAATGACGTACTAGTAACTTCTCGCCATCAGAGAGCTCATAATCCCCCGGAAGGATACACTACTTGCGATAGATACATGTGTTTAACAGGTTGCGTTCCACCATTCAACTCATTCATCCGTCAAGTTCTAAACTTCATGAGATTAGATCTGACGTAGTTACACCCAAATAGCTACGCCTTCCTTCTCGACATGCACATTGTTTTTGC
This sequence comes from Allium fistulosum, assembly GCA_030737815.1. Lineage (NCBI taxonomy): Eukaryota > Viridiplantae > Streptophyta > Magnoliopsida > Asparagales > Amaryllidaceae > Allium > Allium fistulosum. Next base: position 1,078,922,140 of record CM060901.1, on the reverse strand, counting down.
TCAACATTTGCAACGAGTACCCAGTGATGAAAAAATTCAGTACATATACAGTTTGAAGAGCCTATAAGGAAGTCATTGCTTGACTTACCTGGAGCCAGTAAAGAATTACCGGGTTGTCAGTGGCACATGGAACAAGTTGAGCTATTTTAAAAGTGAATAGTTTTATGTACGCTATCCGCCTGGGTTTGCTCGAATATGGATATCTTGATGTAAGTTCTACCTCATTCATTTACTGCAAGTTCACCTTGTAGTTATCGAACTTAACTCATATTCTTTCTGTCATTCAGATGTTCCAGCAAGGCCCGGCGACATAACACTTGCAGATGCGGTCAGAGTTCTCATGGCACTTTCGAAAGAGAACAGAGACATTGGAGTTCTTCTCTCCAACGAGAATCTTCTAACCTATAATCCGCTAGAAGCAGGCTACAGCACTGGTCCAGTCCAAGTGGCTATTAGTCACGATGATGAAGACGACGACAATAACTCGCCTGGTGGAGGTGAGGTTAATCCGGATGTGACCCCAGTCCTATGTCCAAGAGTAAAAGTTGAAGAAAATGTTGAAGAAAGGGAAGAACACACCGAGGAAGGAAAAATTGTAAGTGGAAATGACGAAACCGGCCACAACAATACTAATGTGATCTACAAGTCTTTGGCTGAACAACCCATAGACGACCAACAGTCTGCCTCATAGAAGAGGCTAGTCCTGAAAATTTCTAAGGCGCAAACTTCTACTTCGCCTCCACCGGTTACGACTGCTAGGAATACTCCTCTTCTTTCCACAGATGCATTCTCTAAGTTGGAGCCGATTCCTTACCGAGTTTGGCTCCTTTGGCATTGATGACATGAGCTTTAAGGGTCTTGATTCCCCCATTCACCTTAACGATGACATTCCTCCCATCAACATAGGGGAGATCACTCTTATGAGCAAAGCTCCAAAACATGGTCCGTCGGGTGACACTAGGACACTCACGCACACATGTACTTCACGACACTACATTTCACTTGATGAGCATCCTTTCTAGTCAAAACTAATTCATTCTTGTTTCCTATACAAGATCCATGGAGAAGAATAAATACATATATCAATCTCTTGAGGAAAATGCATCCGATCATATAAGCATAGTTCATGCTCATATCATCAGAGTAGTGGTCGAGATTCTGAGTCCGGCTATCGGTCTAGTCAAGATAGAGGTAGCTGGGAAAGGAGTAGCTATGATAGAGATTGTTCATCACATGATTCTTCCTCTAAACATCGTTCTAGGTCTAGATCTCCTCCTTTGAGAGGCCCGAATAGGCATTTTGATCATTGCAATGACATGCCACTAGGCGATGCCTACCATGTACCGCTTTCGACTACCAATCCCGTATAGCATCTAGCACCATCTCATTGTAGTCGATCTTTATATCCTAAGCACCACAAGAGCAGTTCTCAGACATCCTATCATAGAGTCAATAAGCAAATGATCGAAGCTATGAACGTCATTGCAGAGCAAGAACTTATCGCCAGCGCCTGAACTGCTAAATTGAAAGAACAACTTCTAGGTGTTTGTTTTGATAGGCTCATGTTTGTGCCCAACTTGAAGAGGATCTCGCATGATATCCAAGACATGACCATTGCTTGTGCAACTAATGATTATAGCCGGTACAATGAATGGTTGCAGGTAGCTAATAAAATATCCAAGATTTCGAGAGAAAGGCAACTCGAGATTGATAATCTGAATCTTATGGCAGCGCAGGACAATAGAATCATTTCCTATCTCGATGCTGAGGTTGAAAACTTAAGGAAATCACAAGCCAGAGTTAACAAGAAAGCCGAGGATGCCATCAAGTCGCTTGAAGATGAGAGAAAGAAGCATCATGATGAAATAGAGACTATGCATCATCGGAATCACGCCTTAGTGCTAGAAAGAGACGCCTCAAACAAGAAGGTGATTGAGTTGTCATCCAAACTTGAAAGTGAAATAAAAGAGAAGAACGACGTTCTCCAACAAGCTCGGGACTATTGTGAAGAGTTGCTTGCTGCTCGCGGTGAAAGAGACAAGGAGGTTGAATGTGCTAAATACATGGATGCACTTGCCGAGAAAGAGGTTAAAGCTGCGGAACAATAGATAATGGAGAAATTCGATCCATTTCTTAACAAGTACAATGCTAACGTGCTCAAATTCCGCAACTTGGAGTGGTTCAACAATGAATACCTAGAATTCTTGCCCTTGCTTCGGAATAAATTATTGAGGAAGAAAAGGAATTTCTTGAAGGTGGTGAGGTGGATCTGGCTCATCTAGAGAAAGAAATCTTGATTGGAGACGAGCCCAAGGTGCTAAAAGAGGGTCAACTTATTATGCATCCGGAGCTTGCTGCTACAGTGTAGAATGATTTAGGTGAAGTCTCTTGATCGTCACCTTAAGATGCTGCTGTTGGAGACACCCCCGGGACCAAAACTATTCCTGATCCATCTTCGGGCCCAGGATACAATCTAGATCGGCCTCAAATGCACAAGCCCGTTATCCTTTCTCCCATTTTAGTGGGGAATTTTAATGGCACTCTGGCCCACACAGAGACCTAACCTAGAGGAGGTATCTTGTTGACCTCATCTGCATTTCAGAGAGACCACATGTCATCGATTGACCTCGTTAATCTCTATTTTTATATCTCTCAAGTTTCAGGTCAGCCCTAGGTCGTCCCTCTTCTCGACAAAAGTCTCCATTCGGGTCAACCAATGACTACAATCAAATCAGTGACCATAACTATTTCGACGACGGTGCTGACTATTCCGATTAGCGTGACTCCTGGGCCTGGCGAGCAGATGATAGATGCTCTTCAGGATGAAGGTACTGGTGAGCTCCAGGGAGATCAGACTAACGATGATGCTATTATTACTGCTGCTTCCAAGCCTTTGTTGGGTCGCACCATGAGTTTGATTGAGAAGGATCTTGTCCTAGCTAAATAGATCAAGCTCGAGAAGATAGAGACCTTTCCTCCTTCCATGTCCATAGCTCTGCCTGGTCAGACTATCTTTGCTCCAGTCTCTATTCCTCTACCTAGGATTGCCCAAAGCACCAGCACTCCTCCCAAGGGATATGGGAGAGACTAGAAAAAAAAAGATGAGGATAAACCTTCCTCGGGAGAGAAGAAACCCAAAAGGTAGAAGCATAAGAAGTGAATGTCTGTTTAATTTGTGTAGATAGACTCGCTTTTTGGTGTGTAGTCGTAGTAGTCTATTTTGGTTTTCGGCCGGCTTTGTACGGATTCGGCCTCCGCTTTTGATTTTGGTTTAGGCATAAATAAAACCGGTACTTATCTTTCCAAGTTCTATGTGAATAACAAAGGTTTTTGTTTCGTTAAGTCTTTGTGTGAATTTGCCTAAGTTATTCAAGAGATGCACTTTACATTCAATGTACTCATGATCCATCTCTTTTCATTATCGTTGTCAAAATAAGTTATCAACTTGTTTCCTAATTTGTTGGCCTTTCATCGCTCTAGCAAACGTTAAGTAATCACAGAAATGCCAATTCCATGCACTAGTTGAGGTAGACCACTTAGACTGGCGGGTCTAATATCCTTTTCCAAGATAGTGATTTTCGATTGTGCCAAACTCCAGGCATTGATCGAAGTTCATAAGTAAGATCATGCCTTACACCGGGCATGGTACTTTAGCGTTGCCTACTCTGGGCAAGAAGTTAATGATCGGATGGTCGTGTCGCATCCAATTCAAGTCATACTCCTGCCCCCATATCAGGAGTGAGAGTTTGTGGATGAATGGTCATGTCGTGTTCATTTTGATTTATACTCCTACCTCCACATTAAAGGCTAGAGTTAGTCGATGGATGGACGGTCATGTCTTATCCATTTGGGTTTATACTCTTGTCCTTATTCCAAGGATAAGAATTGGGCGAGTGAATGGTCGTATCATGCTCATTTTGGTTTATACTCTTACCTCCATACCAAGGGTAAGAGTTAGTCAATGGATGGGTAAGTCACGCCCTTTTAGGTTATACTCTTGTCCTTAATCCAAGGTCAAGAGTTAATAGACAAACGGTTGTATCACGCTCTTTCGATTTATACTCCTATCCCCACATCAAGCGCAAGAGTTAGCATACAGATGGTCATATCACATCCATTTTGAGTTTATACTAATGCCCTCATGTCAGGGGCATGAGTTAGCTGGCGGACGATCAAATCACGTCCTATTTAGTTTATACTCCTGCCCCCACATCAAGGGCAAGAGTTAGGTGGTATTGATCTCCAAACACCCAGAGTGATTGAACTTCAAGGGTGCGATCACGGAACATGGAAGTTTGGTTGGCATCTATCTCCGGGTACCTACACACCTATATTAACACATGCAGATTCATTTGAGTCCCTTACATTTCACAACTCTTAAGAAATGTAGAGAAAGATCCGAAAAGGCACTTATTGAAAATGGGAAATGACAGATTCTGTCTTATTACATGGATTCATTCGATTATGTACAAATTTATTTCTAAGTAAAATAGCATCGTAAATGCTCGCTATTCCATGCCCTTGGGAGTGAGATCCCGTCCTCTTCTTTGAGTGCAGAGGATCTCTCCAAACCTAGCTGCGGCGCTTCTGTTTCATAGGAATGCATTTAGGATTTATTGCATGGCTCGCTATCTCTGGCGAGGTCCTATACATATCAGAGGCTTCTATGTGGACACATCCAGGTTTTCCCAAAGAAAACCAATCAACTCCTTCATTATGCTGACACCAAGCTATGACCCGACTTTTAGGATCCACATTCGGTCATCCCTACTGACTGGGACATTAATTTTTAGCTTGGCTGGGATGGCTCTTCCATTTAGTGGCTCTTTTCGCAGATCTATATCCTTATGGAGCTAACTATGCTGACCGAGCAAGGGCTCGGGCAATGATTTCTATGTGTCCAAATCCTTGATGCAGAGAGTCCCTTCTATACTTTTTCCTTTCTCCCTTTGCCTTGCCTCTCTTAGCTCAATGACATAACATTTATGGCCAAGCCCTTGATCTTCGTGCACTACTCCTACACTGTTGTCCATAAAAAATTTAAGCATCAAACACCAAGGAGCTATAGTCGTTCTAAACTTAGCCAGGGTCGGTCGGCCCAAAAATACTTTATAAGCTAAGTAAATTGTAACATCCCCCATTTTGAGAATCAAAACTAACTTCTAGAGATGCTGCAGTCATTCATAGTTATTAATTCTTGGCGACAAAATATAGCTATGTTTATCATATCAATAATCAAAAGTACATGAATATGAAAAAATTTCAACACAGTTTAATAACAAATTTCATATCTCATTTCACAAATGGTATTTCATATTCATTACATTAATCCCAATCGTAAACCCACGTTCAGAGAAATTATAATTATTACTAAATACTCCAAAAGCGACATATGAAGACGCCCACTTGGTTGATCAGAGTCAGATACTTGGCAATTATGCACATTGCCATTACAACCAAATAGACAAAACCGAACTACACAACGGAAATAGATAAAGCTCCTAATAACTAGATTTCCTCCTGGATGTCTTCAGAAGCTTATTCGTCTAACTGGAACCTGAAAGCCCTTACTCTTGAACTACTCAGATGAGTACCCAAGAGTTGAAGGGGAACAACTAACATGGGCTCAGGGTCAATAAATGCTTCAACTCAAGGAATGCTTCCTCACATTTATCAAACCAAATAAACTTCACGTCCTTTCTGGTTAGCTTAGTCAAAGGCACTACTATCCACGAAAAATCTTTGGTAATAACCAGCAAGTCTAAGAAAACTTCTTATCTCGATCACTGTTTCGGGTCTTTTCCAACTGTTAACAGCTTTGATCTTGCCTGGATAGACTGACAACCCTATCTCTGAAACAAATAACCAAGAAACTTCACTTTCCTCTTCTAGAAATGACACTTCAAAAACATCGCTTTAATTTAATGATGCCTCAACATCTCAAGCACTATTCTAAGATGAACTTCATGGTCTCTTTCATCCTTAGAATATATCAAAAATGTCATCAATGAACACAAACATGAACCTATCCAAGTGCTCTCATAAAATCCAATTCATAAAATCTACAAAGAAAGCGGGCGCATTAGTCAATCCGAATGGCATTACTAACCACTCATATGAACCATATCCCGTTCGAAACGCATTCAACAAAATATTTTTCTTCGCTGCTCTTAATTGGTGGAACCCTGTCGCCAAATCCAATTGGAAAAATACCTTGGCACCGCTCAACTGGTCAAATAAATCATCAATTCTAGGCAAAGGATATTGATTCTTTGTCACCTTTTCATTCAACTTGCGATAATCGATGCATAATCTTAACTACCCGTCTGGTTTCCTCACGAACACCATGGTCGCTCCCCAAGGCGAACTGCTTGGTCTAATAAAACTCTTTCCTTCTAAGTCTACCAGTTGCACCTTTAACTCCTTTATCTCGGTAGGTGTCATCCTCCTATGTGGTCTACTTATAGGTTCAGCTCCTGATACAAGATCTATTTGAAACTCGATAGCTCGTTTCGGTGGTAGTTCTGTAACCGGCTCAATAAGGTCCTTAAATTCTCTTACAATTAGAACCCAATTCAAATTGTCTTCCACTTCTGTGGCATCCAATAAAGCACAAATTTCTAGACTCGAATTCTCAACTGAGTATACTGTTCGGTCGTTACTATCAGGATGTCTCAATGATATTTTGCTATCTTGGCAAAATATCCTAGCATCATATCTGCTCAACTAGTCCATACCCAAAACCCACAAAATCAAATGCACACAAATTGCAGGCAAAAGCATAATCTAGCAACTCAAACTTTAGATGGTCACATCTCATCCCCAGAGTTGCGTACCCTTCTATTGGATTAGCTATCCTTAAGGAAGTAACAAGGTATGATGGTTTTAAATCTAATTTACCTACCAAACACTAAGAAATAAAATAATGTGATGCACCGGTATTAAACAATACTTTAACTGGTATGCTATGGATCAAAAACGTACCTCATATCATAGCTTTTCCTTTCTCCTCCGCTGTTGGCTTAGATGATGATGGCTCCAAAGCAAAAGACCTTCCCCTTTCTGGCCCTAGCCGCTTCTGGACATTTGATCTTATAATGCCCCACCTGGTCGCAGTAAAAGCACTTCATGTTCTGCTTCCCAACAACCACCTTGTCAACACCAGATCGACACTCATTAGAATTGTGCCCCTTCTTGTCACACTTGTAACAAACTATATCAGCTTTCCCCTTTTGGCAGCTCCTCCTTTCCGAGCTTCCTTCTTCTTAAAGAATTTCCACTTCTTATTCTAAGAATTACGGTTCTCCACCAACTTCTCTTTCTCAAAGGTCGAAAGCATTTCTTCATTCCTAACGGCCATCTCTACCATTACATTGGATAGATCTCTAATATGTGGCATAGTTGACTTCGCAATTCCGGCCTCAAACCCTAGAAAAACTTCACGTTCCGCTTGATAACTGTGTCAATAGTGGCATATCAATACCTGGACAGCTCATCAAATTTAGCAAAGTACTCCAACACTGACATTTCCTCTTGCTCCAACTCCATAAACTTCCTGAGCAAGGCTGACTTGGATACTTTAGATAAAATCCTACCCTCGAATCTCCTTCAAAAATCTGCCCAAGTCAATTCCTCTTTTAGTACCTCTACGGTCACCCCGTTCCACCAGGACAAAGCTATAACATCCCCCACTTGGAGGACCAAAACTATCGGCTATGGATACTGCAGTCATCCATAGCTATTAATTCTTGGCGACCAAACGCGGTAATGTTAGATATAATGATGCAACAGAAACACATGGATATGATAAAAATTTAAAACCATTAAACAAATTTCTCATTCCATTTCAATCATATTTCAAATTCATTACGTAATCCCAAATTCGAGAACCATGTTCATAGAAAATATAATCATTACAAACTACACCAAGAGTGACATATGAAGATGCCCACTTGAATGACCATAGTATATATAGGCAATTATACAACTTTGCCTTTACATCAAAACACAGCATAATCAAATATAAAAGAACTCATATTAGCTAGCTTGCCTCCTACACGTCTCCGGAAGCTTATTCGTCTAATGGAGAACCTGAAATCCTCAACTCTCAAACTACTCAAAATCAATCGAGTACCCGAGAGTTTAAGGGGAAAACATAAACTTTGAGTCGGAAAAAAGCCTAGTATGAATAATAACCTAACATCTCAAACCATTTAGATATCTAGTGAGACCACGCTGCTTAGCGGAACGGGTTTTTCCCTCACTAGTATCTTACCCAAAAATTTATAATAACCAAATAGTGTGCTCTTGCATCCACAATGGTTAAAAACACAGCAATTTAAAATATATCATGAAGATATGCAAACAAGTAAAATATCCTAGATTTCCCACCCCCATTCATTTGACTATTGTCTCAGTTATAGTTTCTAGGGTCATTATTAACGTATTAGTTTTCATGGGCTGACTAATAACCTGTTTAAAGCTTATGGACTATCTATCTGGTTTCATAGTTTTCATAGGATCACTAAAAACCTATTGGCTCCTACCAATAACTTCATTCCATTATTTAATGGGCTCTCATTGAACCTATTGGTATCTCTAATAACTTCTCTTTTATCATAGTTTTCATGGGTTGACTATGAACCTATTGATCTCTATCAATAACTTTATCCGGGTATAGTTTTCATGGGATCACTACGAACCTATTGGCTCCTGCCAATAGCTCTCTCCAAGCATAGTTTTCATAGGTTTACTATGAACCTGTCTAAACTGAAAAATACTTGATCGGTCTTTGGGCATCCTATGTTCTGGTCTACCTGGCCTCCAGGACGCAACTCTATTCATTCAGGAGTTAACTCAATTTATATTCACTATCGGGTCAACCTAGCTGGTTATTCTGCTCTTACTCCCCAAAATACAATAATGGGTCCATTATATAGTGAATATTTTATAGAAGAAGCACATACAATAACATAACAATGCCAATATCTATGGTTTAATATCCTTGAAATCATTTCCACATGAAACATGGTCAATACCTTTAACCCATTATTTTTATCATGGAAAGCTTCTTCAAAAACTCCAAAATTAAAAACCATTTCAAAGCTCTTTTATATTTCCATAGGTTTTCCTCTAAAAATGAGATTTGGTTCTTTGTTTTGAAAACTAAGGCTTTCAAAAACTTTGACCTTTACTTTCCAAAACATTAGAATATCTCTTTCAGAAGCATTCAAACCTTTTTTTCAAAACACTTAAACATATGCCTTTCGAAACACTTGAAATATCTCTTTCAAAAGCATCAAAACCTTCCTTTCGAAAGTATTAAAGCATATTTTCCAACTTATAGAAGCATAGCTTCAAAATCATTTTAAAGTACCTCTTTCGAAACCATTGGGTTTATTCTTAAAAATAACTTTTGGGTCAAAGTGAATATAAACGAAAGTAACCCTTACGAAACCATTAAACTTCAAGTAAAAGAGTTAAGGGAAAATAGATGGCTTCGGAACCATCCTTTCGAAAGCATTAGTCTACAAGTAAAACACTTAGAAGGATAGCTTCAAAACTCCTTTCGAAGCCATTGCCTTCGAAACCTTTAGCATAATTGGCTACTAGAGCCCTCTCGAAAGCATTAGGAATTTGTTTGTTATATTTATGAAACAAAAGCTTGCCTTTCGAACTCATTGAAAACTTCAACCTATTCGAAAGGTGTGAAGACGGTAGCAAGGTTTCGACTTGGTTCAAAACTACCCTTTCGAAAGCTTCTCTTTAAAACATAAAATGCGGCAACTCATTCGAAAGCTATATAAAAGTAATTCAACCCTTTCCAAAGCATTCATTAAAAGCAAGGCAAGCGGCATCTCTTTGGAAAGCAAAACAAAAACCTTCGAAAGCTATTTAAAGTGGCCTCGACCCCTTCCAAAGCATGGTATCGACTCTATACCTTCCGCATTTCTCCAATCCACTGCATACCAAAGCATTGATACCATGTGTATTGGTTTCGACTTAGTTGGGGTCAGAGGTATGTGGTCGAAAGGATACTATTGGAAGTGGCGAAACAATGAATCTTTGTAGAACTGTTTTGTTGCTTTTTAAGTAAATGCTTTTCAACTAACTTGCCTATTTGTAAAAATATAATTGGTTGCCATAAACTTTACCAAAATCTTTTCTAAAGTCTTCCGAATTTATCCAGAATTAATTAAAATTAATTTACAAGCTAGCCCTTCTCTTTAACAAGACAATTAAGAAATTTAAGTCCTCCAGCTTAAATAATTTAATTTGCATAGTAAATTACTTATGAAAAATCCCCAAAAATCATCAAAATTCACTTTTAATATGTTATCTAACATATTTATACGTCAGACCCAAAATCCTTTATATATTAGCCGAAATGAATTTTTAAACCCAATTAATTATTTCTTCCTTCAAAAATTCATAATAAATTATCCATAGCTTGGATAATTACGAAAATTTAAACCCATCTCCCAAAATAATGTTTTTCATAACATACTAAATCCTCATGGCATTCAAAACCAAATATATACGATTTTAGCCTTAAATCGAATAAAACATTTATCAAACATATTTGTTTGAATCTAACATATCATGTAATCCAAGCATATCATCATTAAAATCGTAATAAAGATTTTAAACTTAAAACCCAAAATCAAATTCTCTTTAAAACTGAAAATGAGATGTTTTTTATTATTATTCACCTTGCTTTGGATAAGGAACTTAAGATTTGATCTTGCTTAATTCTCTTTGCTTGATTCCTTAGCTTTTACGTGGGTTTACGAAGATAAGGAACCAAATCTTCCAACCTTGTCGAAGGAATAGTAGTCTCTGGATCATTCACATACTTACGAAGATGAGATACATGAAACACATTATGGACACCTGCCATAATGCTCGGCAACTCTACTCTGTATGCGAGCTTCCCGGTTCTCTCTATAATTGGGAACGGACCAACATATCTCGGTGCCAGTTTCTCTGACTTTCCGAATCGTACCACACCCTTCATTGGCGATATCTTAATGAAGACTCTATCTCCAACTGAGAATTCTAGATCTTTATGCCTCTTATCTGTGTAACACTTCTAATTAGATTAAGTTTCCTTCATCCTTTCTCGGATAGACTCAATCTTCTCTATTGCCTCTCTAACCACATCTGGACCCAAGGCTAATCTGTCTCCAGTTTCCAACCAACATGCTGGGGATTTGCATGGCCTTCCATACAAAGCTTCAAAAGGCTCCATTCCTATACTAGCCCGATAACTGTTATTATAGGAAAAATCAACTAAGTGTAGGTGATCTTCCCAAGATCCACCAAAGTCTAGCACACAAGCCGTCAATATATCCTCGAGTACCTTATTGACTCTCTCCGTCCGCCCATCCGTTTGAGGGTGATACGCAGTACTCATCTTGAGCTTGATACTACCTAACACATCCTGTAGACTCTTCCAAAATTCACTAGTAAACAAAGTATCTCTGTCACTGGCTATGCTACTAGAAATTACATGCAGTCTAACTATGTTCTTCATGAACAACTTAGCTAAAATAGGTGCCGTTTGGTTGACTTAACTGGAATGAAATGGGAACTTTTGATCAACCTGTCCACTATGACCCATATACTTAAATTTCCCTATTCAACCTTAGCAACCCATCTATAAAATCTATTGATATCGAATCCCATTTCCAAACTGGAATCTCCAAAGATTGAAGAAATCCACTCGGCTTCTGATGTTCGGCCTTCACTTGTTGACAGTTCGCACATTCCCTAACCCACAAGCTAACATCCTTCTTCATACCTTCCCAGTAGAAGCTCCTCTTCATATATCGATACATCTTGGTTCCTCAAGGATGAATCGTAAATTTAGATCGATGACATTCCCTAAGAACTTCTTTCCTTAAGTCCTCAAAATTTGGAACACACAACCGTCCCTTTTTTCTCAACCATCCCCTCTAGTCAAGATTAAAATCCTTTAGATCCTTGATCTCCGATCCAACCTTTAGCCTTCTAATCTTCTCGGCTAATAATGGATCTTCTTTTTGCTTAGAAGCAATCCTTTTGATCAACACTGGTCAAATTTCCAAACAGGACAAGATGGCGTTGCTCTGACTAGAACTAGCAGTCGATCTTAACTTTACACTACAAGTAGTCAAAGCTTCTAAATCTTTCTGTTCTTCTAACATAGCTAACACAAAATTCTAATGTTTTTTACTAAGAGCATCCGCTACTTTATTTCCTTTCCCAAGTATATACTCTATACCAAAGTCATAAGCTGCTAAAAACTCCAGCCACCTCTGCTATCTCATATTCAATTCTGTCCGAGAGAATAAATATCTTAAGGACATATGATTTGTATATAGCTCAAATCTCCCTCTAAGAATAATGTCATTGTATCTTCAATGCAAAGATCGCCGCAACCAACTCCAAATCATGAGTAGGATATCTTACCTCATGCGGTCTAAGCCGTCGTGAAGCGTAGGCAATGACTTTACCCTTGTGCATCAACACAGCTCCTAATATGGTTCCACATGCATCGGTATACACCACCAACCCATGGTTTCGGTCTGGAACTACTAACATAGGCACGTTGGTCAACAAATGCTTTAACTTAAGGAATGCTTCGTCACATTAGTCAGACCAAATAAAATTCACATCCTTCCTGGTTAACTTAGTCAAAGGCGCTGCTATCCACGAGAAATCCTTAATGAATCTCCGGTAATAGCCAGCAAGTCCAAGAAAATTTCTAATCTCAATCACCGTCTCTGGTCTCTTCCAGTAATTAACAGCTTCAATCTTATCTCGATCGACTGACAAACCCTTCTCTGAAACCATGTGACCAAAAAACAACCTCTTTCTTCCAGGAATGGCACTTGGAAAACTTCACTTTCAGCTGATGCTGCCTCAACGTCTCAAGCACTACTCTTAGATGATCTTCATGCTCTCTTTCATCTTTAGAGTATACTAAGATGTCATCTATAAATACCAATACAAACTTGTCTAAGTACTCTTGGAAAACTCGGTTCATCAAATCTACAAAGAAAGCTGGTGCATTCTTCAAAACGAATGGCGTTACTAACCGCTCGTATGAACCATACCTAGTCTGAAATGCAGTCAACGAGATACTGTCCTCTGTCACTCTTAACTGATGGAAACCTATCGCCAAATCCAATTGGGAAAATACTCTGGCCCGACACAAATGATCGAATAAATCATCGATACTCGGCAAAGGATATTTATTCTTGATCGTCTTCCCATTCAACTTGCGATAGTCGATACACATCCTCAATGACCCATCCGATTTCTTCATGAACATCGCGACCGCACCCTAAGGAGAACTGCTTGGTCTAATAAAACTTCTCACTTCCAGATCCACTAGCTGCACCTTCAATTCCTTCGTCTCGGTAGGTGTCATTCTGCTAGGTGGTCTACTTACAGGTTTCGCTTTTAGCACAAGATCTATCCGAAACTCAATGGCTCATTTCGGTGGTAATCCTGTAACCGGCTCAAAAACATCTGCAAATTCTCTTGCTACTCGAACCTGACTTAACTCTTCTTCTACTTCCATAGCACTCAATAGAGCACAAGCACTCCGGTCAGAATCCTCCACTGAGAATATAATTTGGTTATGACTATCAGGGTGTCTCAGCGTTATTTCCCTATCTTGGAAAAATATCCAACCCTCATATCTACCAAACCAATCCATACCCAAAATGATTCCGAAATCTACGAAATCGAAAACATACAAATTGCATGCAAACTTACGACTTAACAAATCAAGTTCTAAATGGTCACATCTCATTCCTAGAGTTGACTACCCTCCTATTAGATTTGCAACCCTTAAGGAAGTAACAAGGTATGTGGGTTCCAAACATAGCCTATCAACCAAACACTGAGATATAAATGAATGCGATCACCGGTATCAAATAGTACCCTAATAGGTGTACTTCGAATCAAAAACCTAACTTCCATCATAGTCTTTCCCTTCTCAACAGAAGTTGGCCTAACAGACGATGGTCCAGTAGCAAAGACCTTTCCTTTGTCCACCCTGACTGGTTCTAGACACTGATTCTTATAATGCCCAACAAGGTTGCAGTTAAAGCATTTCACACTCTTCTTGTCTATGGCCTTCTTCCCCTTTCCAGTTCGACATTCATGAGCATAATGACCCTTATTGTCGCATTGATAGCAAACCAGATTAGCATTTTCCTTCTTGGCAGCTTCTTCCTTCTGAGTTCCCTTCTTCTTGAAGAACTTCCACTTCTTGCCAAGAGAACTTTGGGTTTCAACCTGCTTCTCCTTCCCATAAGTAGCAAGCATCTCCTCATGTCGAATTGTCATTTCCACAACAACATTACAAGGATCACGAAGATGTGGCAGGGTCGCCCTAGCAATCTCGGGTCTCAATCCCCGAATAAACTTCTCATTCCTCTTGATGACGCTGTCAATGGTGGCATGTCCATATCTGTATAGCTCATCAAACTTCATGGCATACTCAATCACTGACATCTCGCCTTGCACTAAATCCATAAATTTCCTCAACAATGCCGACTTGGAAACTTCAGACAAAAACCTTTGCTCGAATCTTCTCCAAAATTCCACCCAAGTCAACTCTTCCTCGGGAACTCTGGTTGTAGCACTATTCCACCAATGAAGCACTGCTCTCTGTAACTGTCTAGAAGCAAGCCTCCTTTTCTACTCATCGTTCAACCCTAAGTCAGCGAAGATTCTCTCATAATGCAAAAGCTAATTCTCAACTTCTATAGCATCCTCCACTCCTAAAAATGGCTTCCCACTAAGACTAGTATAATCTCTACTCAACTTAGCATAGTTGTTTCCAATTGGAGCCACGGGATTAGCTCCTCCAACATTCCCAACTGCTCCAGCTTGCATCAGATTGACAAAGAACTGATACATCATCCCCATATCTACTGGCAGATTTCCAGCACCTACGTTGGCATCTGCATTTTGATTAGCATTTTCCTATCGACCCGGGTTCCTTCTCGTATTAGGTCGAACATTTCCATTAGTCGTAGTGCTTCCTCCACCGAGATTTCCTTCCTCTGAATCTTCCTTTCTCATAAATCTGCATACGAGCCTTAGTAAGATACAGAAGAACAGTCTAAGAGAGAGGGGAACACATACTTATATATATATATATATCAAGTATAGGTACGTTACTATACTGTTAACCCAAACCCTTGGTCTTGTTTTCTAAGTCATTGGGTTATGTTTTGAAATATCATTTTAAGTTTGAAATTTCTTTTAAGTTTTCATAAACCTATGCTCTAATACCAACTTGTAAAGTCCCTTACATGGAGGGCCAAAACTAACGGCTACGGATGTTGTAGTCATCAACAGTTATTAATCCTCGGCGGACAAATGCGGTAATGTTAGGCACAATGATACAACATAAACACATGGATATGAAAAGAAATTAAAACCATTAAATAAATTTATCATTCCATTTCAATCATATTTCAAATTCATTACATAATTTCAAATTCGAGAACCACGTCTAGAGAAAATATAATTCTTACAAACTACGCCAAGAACGACATACGAAGATGCCCCCTTGGATGACCAGAGTATATATAGGAAATTAAACAACTTTGCCTTTACATCAAAACGTAGTGGAATAAAATATAAATGAACTTCCATTAGCTAGCTTGCCTCCTGCATGTCTCCGGAAGCTTATTCGTCTAAAGGAGAACCTGAAAATCCTCAACTCTCAAAATACTCAAAAACAATTGAGTACCTGAGAGTTTAAAGGAAAAACATAAACTTTGAGTCAGACAAAAAGCCTGGTATCAATAATAACCTGCCATCTCGAACCATTTAGATATCTAGTGAGACCACGTCGCTTAGCGGAACGGGTTTTCCCCGCAATAGTATATTACCCAAAAATTTATAATAACCAAATACTATGCTTCTGCATCCACAATGGTAAAAAACATAGCAATTTAAAATATATCATGATGATATACAAACAAGTAAAATATCCTGGATTTCCCACCCCCATTCATTTGACTATCTGTCTCGGTTATAGTTTTTAGAATCACTATTAACTTATTAGTTTTCATGGGCAGACTAATAACCTGTTTAAAGCATATAGACTATCTATCCGGTTTCATAGTTTTCATAGGGTCACTAAGAACCTATTGGCCTCTGCCAATAACTTCATTCAATTATTTCATAGGTTCTCCCTGAACCTATTGGTATCTCCAATAATATCTCTTATATCGTAGTTTTCATGGGTTTACTATTAACCTATTGAGCTCTATCAATAACTTTATCCGAATATAGTTTTCATGGGATCACTATGAACCTATTGGCTCCTGCCAATAACTCTCTTCAAGCATAGTTTTCATGGGTTTACTATGAACCTGTCTAAACTGAAAAAGTTTAAACTGACAACTTCTTGATCAGTCTTTGGGCATTCTCTGGTCTATATGACCTCCTGGATGCAACTCTATTCATTCAGGAGTTAACTCAATTTCTCTTCACTACTAGGTCAACCTAGCTGGTCATTCTATCCTTACTCCCTAAAATATAGTAATGGTTCCATTATACAGTGAATATGTTTATAGAAGAAGCATATGCAATAACATAAAAATACCAATATCTATGGTTTAATATCCTTGAAATCATTTCCACATGAAACATGGTCAATACCTTTAACCCATTATTTTTATCAAGGAAAGCTTCTTCAAAAACACCAAAATTAAAAAACATTTCAAAGCTCTTTTATATTGCCATGGGTTTTCCTTTGAAAATGAGATTGGGTTCTTTGTTTTGAAAACTAAGACTTTCAAAACCTTAGACCTTTACTTTCAAAAACATTAGAATATCCCTTTCAAAAGCATTCAAACATTCTTTTCAAAACACTTAAACATATGCCTTTCAAAACACTTGAAATATCTCTTTCAAAAGCATCAAAATTTCCATTCGAAAGTATTAAAGCATATTTTCCAACTTATAGAAGCATAGCTTCAAAACCATTTGAAAATACCTCTTTCGAAACCATTGGGTTTATTCTTAAAAATAAATTTTAGGTCAAAGTGAATATAAACAAAAGTAACCCTTTCGAAACCATTAAACATTAAATAAGAGAGTTTGGGAAAACAAATGGTTTCGGAACCAACCTTTCGAAAGCATTCGTCTTCAAGTAAAAAACTTAGAAGGATAGCTTCAAAACTCCTTTCGAAGCCATTGCCTTCGAAACCTTTAGTGTAATTGGCTACTAGAGCCCTTTCGAAAGCATTGGGAAGCGGCTTGTTATATTTATAAAACAAAAGCTTGCCTTTCGAACTCATAGAAAACTTCAACATACTCGAAAGGTGTGAAGACGGCAGCAAGGTTTCGACTTGGTTCAAAACTACCCTTTCTAAAGCTTCTCTTTAAAACATAAAATGTGACAACTAATTCGAAAGCTATATAAACTTTTCGAAAGCATTCACTAAAAACAAGGCAAGTGGAATCTCTTTGGAAAGCAAAACAAAGACCTTCCTAAGCTATTTAAAGTGGCCTAGACCCCTTCGAAAGCAGAGTTTCGACTCTATACCTTCCGCCTTTCTCCAATCCACTACGTACCAAAGCATTGATACCATGTGTATTGGTTCCGACTTAGTTAGGGTCGGAGGTATGGGGTCGAAAGGTTGCTACTGGAAGTGGCGAAACAATGAATCTATGCAAAACTGTTTTTTGCCTTTTTTAGTAAATGCTTTTCAACTAACTTGCCTATTTGTAGAAATATAATTGGTTGCCATAACCTTTACCAAAATCTTTTCTAAACACTGCCGAATTTATCCAGAATTAATTAAATTTAATTTACAAGGTAGCCTTTCCCTTTAACAAAATAACTATGACATTTAATTCCTCCAACTTAAATAATTTAATTTACATAGTAAATTACTTAGAATAAATCCCCAAAAATCATCAAAATTCACTTTTAATATGTTATCTAATATATTTAAATTTCAGACCCAAAATACTTTATATATTAGCCGAAATAAATTTTAAAACCTAATTAACTATTTCTTCCTTCAAAATTCATAATAAATTATCCATAGCTTGGATAATTACGAAAATTTAAACCCATCTCGCAAAATAATGTTTTCATAACATATTACATCCTCATGGCATTCAAAACCCAATATATACAATTTTATCCTTAAGTCGAATAAAACATTTATCAAACATACTTGTTTACATCTTACATATCATGCAATCCAAGCATATCATCATTAAAATCATCATAAAGGTTTTAATTTTAAAACCCGAAATCAAATGCTCTTTTAAAATGAAAATGAGATGGTTTTGATTATTATTCACCTTGCTTTGGATAAGGAACTTGATATTTGATCTTGCTTAATTCTCCTTGCTTGATTCGTTGGCTTTTACTTGAGATTTTTAATCCTCTTATCCTCTAAGTTATGGCCGGCTTGAGCTCCTTGGTTTATGTTTTAAAATTATGAACTTGAAAAATGAAAATGGAAATAAGGGTTTCAGGATTAAGTGTTATGGTGGACGGCTATTCCCCATAATACCCTTGTATTATTCTATTATTAGTTAACTTATAAAACCATTTCCATAAACTCATTCTTTTAATTTTTTATTTAGTTAAGCACGACCTCTAATAAATTTTCAAATCTCAATCCCATTATCACTCTAATCTTTGCATTTTTCTATTTAATTTATCTAATTAAATCTCCTGAATAATGTCATTAAAATTAAGGGTGTTATAAAAGCAGCAACTTGAAATTGTCTCGAAGCCAATCTCCTTTTCTGTTCATTATTCAGACCTAAATCAGCCAAAATTCTTCCACTGTGTAACAGCCATTTTCCTACTTCTATTGCATCCTCGGTCCCTAGAAAAGTCTTCTCACCCAGACTAGCGTAATCTCGACTCGGCTTAGCATAGTTATTCCCAACCGGTGCTATGGGATTAACACCTCCCGCATTAGCAACATTTCCCCCAGCTACTCCTGCAACTGTCCCAACTTGCATTAGATTGACGAAGAACTGATACATGTCCACATATCTACTGGTGGGTTCATAGCACCTACATTGGCATTTGCATTTTGATTAGCATTTACCTGTCGACCCTGGTTCCTCCTAGCGTTGGGCTGAGCATTTCCATTGGTTGTGGTGCTTCCTCCACTTAGATTTGCTCTTTTGTTTCCTGCCTCCATATCTTTCTTTCTCATAAATATGCATACGAGACTTAGTAAGATACAGAATAACAAACTAAGAGAGAGGGGAGAATAGAGGTGGAACACATACTTATGAATAACAAATACAAGTACGTTACTATAGCGTTATCCCATACCCTAATCTTATTCTCTGATTCTTAGGATTATGTTTTCAAAAACTCTTTAGGTTTAAATTTATTTTATCATAAACCTATTCTCTGATACCAACTTGAAACATCCCCCATTCTAAGGCCCAAAACTAACTCCTAAGGATGTTGCAGTCATCCATAGTTATTAATTCTTGGTGACAAAATGCGACTATGTTAATCATATCAATAATCAGAGGCACATGAATATTAAAAAATTACAACACAGATTATTAACAAATTTTCATATCTCATTTCACAAATGGTATTTCATATTCATTACATAATCCCAATTGTAAACCTCTGTTTAGAGAAATTATAATTATTACAAAATACTCCAAGAGCGACATATGAAGATGCCCCCTTGGTTGATCAGAGTCATATACTTGGAAATTATGAAACTTTGCCACTACAACCAAATAGACAAAGTTGAACGACACAGCAGAAATAGATAAGCTCCTAATAGCAAGATTGCCTCATGCACGTCTCCAAAAGCTTATTTGTTTAACCAGAACCTGAAAGCCCTTACTCTCAACCTACTCAGATGAGTACTCGAGAGTTTAAGGGGAAAAAACATTGGATCAAACAATAGTTTGGTATGAATAATAACCTACCATCTTGAACCAAATAGATATCTAGTAAGACCACGCCACTGAGCGGAACGAGTTTTCCCCTCACTAGTATCTTGTCAAAACATAACAACCATATACTGTGCTCCTGTTACCACAATGATTAGAACATAGAAAATCGCTTTTATAATCATGCAATACATATTGGATTACCCATCCAAATTAATTAGATTATCCATCTTAATTTCAAATGATTACCTGTCATAATTTAAACTTACTGTCCATCCTATTTTAATCTGAATACCCTTCTTAGTATGTAGACTACCCTTCTCACATTTAAACATATTCAAAATTACGCGGACTATCCATCTCATATGTATTTATCACTTGGATTATCCATCCCCTACCATATTGACTACCCATCATATATGGTTTAATCATTTAAAATTGTGCGGACTATCCATCACACATAAATGATGTGGACTATCCATCACATATCCCATAGATTTCCTAGGATAACTATGAACCCTTCATTACTCTCATAGAGACTATCCAGTTCTAGCTTGATGTGGACTATCCATCTCATATCCCATAATTTTCCTAGGAGGATTATGAACCCATCATTTACAATTTTATTCATGTTACCCACATGTTTAACTTATGTCTATTGGTATCCTTAATTAGGTTATTTCCCTTAAAATTATAACATTTCAAAGTGACATGAATTGGTATCCTCAAATGATCAATGTCAAACTCAAAAAATACATTGGTGTCCCTAATGATAAAGTCTTGTTTATAAAACATTTAGTTTGTTGAAACTAATCTACTTTGGTGTCCCCAATGATATTGTCGACTTCCATACACAAAATAGCGTTGGTATCCCCAATTTTTAAAATCAAAAATCATATGACACAGGCTTTGCTACCATTTAACAGTTTAATATAGATCAATGTTGAAGTTCATCTACATTGGTGTCCCCAATGATGGTATCGAAGTTTATAATTAAAATAGCATTGGTATCCCTAATGACTTCGTCAAAATAGAAAAACATAAGGCTATCTGCCTTTCATGAAGATAGGCGACATCCAAGCCGCACTATACCTCATCGACACTCTACCCAAGGTAAAACCAAACTTAAATTCTTTTAGGTATAAATTCACGTTGAAGATGACATTGTCGACTTTCATGAACTATAGGCTCTCCACCTATTAAACAAAACTTAAAACCTCTTTAAGTTATATGGCTAACTAGCAAAGATATAGGGTCTTCGACCTTCTTAAAACATTGGCCTCTCCGCCCCTTATAAAACAATTTTGCTAACATAAAAACAAGTCTCTTCGACGTTAACAAAGTTGAAACAAGGCATGTGGCATCTTTGTCGCTTATATAAGTGACTTCGAAAGTGTTTAAAGAAATTGTACGTGACATCCCTTGAAAACATAGGCGAAGAGACGTCTTCGACCTTGATGAATTACAAAGATACGATACCACCTATGATTGGTTGCCAACGATGTTGACTTCGACATTATAGGAACCATTCTGTAACTACCTAAGTAGTTAACCTATGCTTCCCACCTCATCGACGTCGTTACTTACGAAGACGATGAGGTCTTAGGCGCAGCATCATTATAAATGCGGAGAGATCAAAGGCGGCATAGCATCACTGTAATTTGTTTAAAAACTATCTTGCTAGTTAAAGTAATAACTTTTTACCAATTCCAAATTCTTGTCCAATTCTTATTCGATAAAAAACTTTTACATTTTCTTCTCAGAGGAAAGTTGCCGCATGAGCTTTTCAAGTTCCCTAAAACTATTTAAAATAATTAATTAATACCTTAATTAATCGATCTTTTATATGCTTATCGAGCATGAAATATCCACAATAAATTGAAACCACTTGGGAAAAATCCCAAAAAATTACAGGAATTAGAGAATATCCTTCTCTTTACTATATAAAAATTTTGAGTCCAAAAGCTATATTTAGTTATTTCAAATATTTGAAACCTGAATTTAGCCCATTTCCTCTCTAGGAAAATTCATATACTATTCAAATAAATTCGGAAGATTATAAAATTTAAAACCCATCTTCAAATTATTGTTTTACAACACATAAAAAATTCAAGTCATTTGGAGGATGAAAACTTCAGACTTAATCATAAAACCCAATTAAACAATTATTATGAAATTCCAATAATATATTGTTCTATCCTAACAATATTAACTCAACCAATCATAGCCTAACTTATCAAAATTAACTTGGGTATTACCCATAACTAAGTTCGAGATTAACTATAGGGATGAAACATATTATTCACCTTAGATTTTTAGATGTAGAAGTTGTGATTATGTGCTGCTTTGATTTCCTAAGCTTCTTCCCTTTAGATCCCTTGATTTAGATTCCTTATAGCTTGTTTAATGGTCGGTCTCTCTTTTCTATTTCTTTGCTTGTTATATGAATGATAGGAATAAGAATGGAATGAGGGGAAGAGGGTTTAAGGCAAAAGGTTTGGTCTATTCCTAAATTGCCCCTCTCATTCATTCCCTTATATATTTAGTATTTAAAAATAGTTTTACATAGTTTATTAAGGCACGACCTTATTAGTTACCTAAATCTCATTTTCCTTAATTATTTACATTATTCTATGTAATCTATCCAATTAAATGTCTTGAATAATGTTAAACAAAAATTAGGGGTGTTGCATAAATGTCCAACACAACAAAAGGCACGAACAGTACTCGTTTGATGTCGCCCTCTCCAAGCACCACCGGTAATTCCACATATCCGACTAGCTCCGTAACTGTCCTATTTAATACCGGGATCTGAGATTTACATGGCTTCAAGTCCTTGCCCACAAAAAGCATCTGGTCGTAGGCTCTTTTGAATAGAACACTGATCGAACTCCCACAGTCAACCAACATCTTTCGTACAATAGCAGGACCAATCATGACCGTTATAACCAAGGGTCAATCGTCGGGGCTTCCACCCCATCAATATCTCTATTTCAAAAAAACGATGTCATCTGTCATGGTTCTGAATTGCTCTGTCAGAGTTCCATCCTCAACTGCCAAACAACTCTCATACTCGGTATGCTTCAAAGCTCAAACATATTTGTCCATCTCATTCAAAATTCTGTTGGTTGGATGTGGTCCACAGATGATACTGTTTATCAATAAACGTTTTTCAAGTTGCCTAGGCTCCTCACCACTTGGACCAGCTTGCCCCCGTTGGGATGTCGACCCAGAGGGATTAGAATTTCAATGCTTGTTATTATGCAGGGCTTTCACAAACTATTGTGATTTTTTCTTTCGAATTAGCTCTTCAATCATATCATGCAAGTGCCTGCACTCATTGGTATTATGGTCCTGTGTCTCATGAAACCTTTAGAATTCGCCAGATCTCTTCTCCTTCTCGGTCGACTCTCTCAGAGCCGGCTTCTTGTACTACTCGGTACCTTGAGTTACCAGATAGATGTTCTCAATTGAGTTATTCAGTTCAGTATAATTATCATATTTAGGAATCCTGGGACGATTCATATTATTTGCCTTTCATTTCTTGGCCTCATTATCGCTCTTTTTCTGGCTATCACTCTTGTTTCCAATATTCACATCCATATTTCCACAACTTCCTCCAGATTGCTTTATAGCAATGTTCCTTCATATCACTTCATCTGAATTTCTAGCACCGCTTCTCCAGGGACGATTGTGTGCTTCTTCGAAGCGTAAGTACTAATTAGCCTTTCTATAGAAAGCATCTATTGTCGATGGGGGTTTCCTCTCCAACCATTCCCCGAAATCCATCTCGAGATGAATCCCCATAATCAGCGTTATTAATACTATATCAACATTGGGATTTGTTACTTCCGTTACAGATTTATGGAACCAATTTAAGAAATCTTTTAATGACTATCCCGCTCCCTGGAAGAGGTTTGATAATGACATCACATCTTTTGGACATGTAGTGTGTAAACAGAACTACTCCAGAAATTTTCACGACAACTCAGCGAAAGAAGATATGAATCTCGATGGAAGCCGAGTAAACCACATTGTTGCTACTCCTTCCAGGAAAATTGGAAAACAACGAAATCTCATGGCATCAAACGCTCTGATAGAGTCCATATGCTACTCGTACTTCATTAAGTGCTACCTAAGATCCATCTTTTCGCCATATAGCGGCATTGTTGGCATTACAAATCTCCATGGAAACTTCTCACGCAGAATGTTCTCAGTGAACGGATTTCGACTAGGAGAAGTACCCCATTCATCATTGCTTCAAAATCGGTTTTCACTCACAAGTCTCCTGAATATATCCTCCAAGTACTCTGGGTCCACAGGTTCGGCTGAACGGCGGTGATCGAGATCTATTCCGAGCGTTCGGCCCGGTAAACGCTCTCGGGCATACTCTTGATACGTGGGTTCTCCAAACTCTAGGAAATCAGTTCGTCCAGTAGCCCCTCTATTTGACTTACATGCATAGCATCATCAGAAGTTGTCTGATATTCAGCATTCTAATCATCCATGGCATGTCCATAACTTCGATCCATGCCGCCATCCAAAGGGCGAACATTGGGCCCACCATCGGCTGGATCAATACCGATCCACAAACTTGAGCCTCGATTTTGTCTTCCTCCTTCATATAATGTCCCTACACTGTTTTGACTCTTCTTCTGCTTTCTACCTCTCCATCTCTAGTCGGATGATGAGGAACTTTCAGATTCTAAACTTGAATCCCTCCTACTCCTCCTTCGGCTGTTATGCAGTAGTTCATTCAACAGCCTCTAGCTCTGCTACATATGCTAGTCCATTTGGTTATGACTCTCCTAGAATCTGTCTTCCATCTGGTTCACCATCCAAACCATTTCCACCTTGGTCATGACATCAACTGGATTTTGGATCTCTGGTTGTTCTGTTTAGGCAGCTCCATTTGCATAGTGAATGTCTTGATTCTCTGCAACATTAGTAGCTCTGGAAGTTGTAGCATGTTCTCTCTTTGATGGGGCCATAGCAAATAACTTCTTTTAGACTATTGAAAATTTGAATAATAGAATTGTAATGTGTAAAATTAGATCTATCACTTAGATCTATGAAAACCAATAGTAGATTATAGATCCAAGTAGCCTGAGAATAGGAATGCTCAATGAAAGCACCAAAATGTTTGAACCAAAAATGGCGCAAACACCGAGAAGATTAAGTAGGAATAAAAAGTGAAGAGATATAAATGAAAACGAGTAGAAAAGAACACATAACAATTTATAGTGGTTCGGCTAACTTTGGCCTACGTCCACTTAGTGATTTTATTGATTATCTTGCGGATTACAAACATGAGTTCTTACGGATCAAAATAAATCTGACAGTGACTACAAGAAATTAGAGTTAGGGGAAGCTAGAGCCAAAAGATCCTTAGAAAGGAGCCATGCTCCTCTATTTATAGATGTAGAAAGCCTAAAACCTCGCCTAGAAGATCTCCTCCTTGTTTTCCACATCATAGACCGCTTCTCCAAAGAAATAGGGGCCAGCTCATCAATTATCATGGATCCATACCGACCCATAGGCTTGGGTTGGTACTGATCATTAGTTGATCATATGGATTGCTTTGGCCTTCTAGTCTTGGCTTAATTAGTGGTTAGCTTCGTGATTCCAAACTTGTTTGCTCCAATATTAGCTTGTTTCTGAGTTCGAATAATGGACCCATGGAAGAACAAAGTTGCTGACTCAAGAACTCATGGAGATCGGCAGTGATCGCTTTAAAGCAATGTAATAACACTTGAAATAGACCTGCAGGATCATCACTAGCATGTAATAGAAGTAGGGGCAACTTTGAGGGAGAGAACTTGGATCGGTACCAATCCAGGAGGTTGGATCGGTATCGATCCACCACTTAGGTGGTTATCGGTTCCTTTGCTCTTGTGTTGGCTTCGTTTTTGTCTCGTGGCTCTGTTTGTACTTGATTCCTGGACTCTGGGCTATCTTTCCGGGCTTCCAGCCTTGTTAACTCCAAGTTCAACTTGTCTAGTCTGTCCTAATATTTGCTGGTCAAAAGGCTGGATAATAAGAGTAATAGGAAGCAAAGCATAAAACTCTGGGTCAGACAACAGTCTGGTGTGAGCGATAATAAATCTCTAAATACTAATATGCCACTAAAATAGGATAAATGGTATGAAGAATCATACCTGACCTATCCCTGCATCCATAGTATTAGCACATATACAAAATATACGCTCCTTTACATCATAGTCGTCTTGGGTATACCATACCTCAAAATACTAAGGGTTGCCTAGGTATGTACATCAATAATATCGGTCTCTTGTGACATCCCTAGGGTGATAAATAATCAATCAAACATAGCATTCATCATCCATCCTCACATTCACTCACTCAGTGCGTTGGATAAGTGATAATTTTAACGATCTGTCATGGTAAAGGACTACTCAACGTCTCGGTTCCTCGGTACTCGAATCTATACCACTCAGTAGGTCAAGACACTAGAACGCCTGTCATGGTTGATCTAGGGTAAAAGATTGCCGTCATAGAGATTAGATCGCCCATCATGGAGATCATAGCATGTCATGGCTCAAATAGGTACCATACATTACCCCTGCTTTACGAGTACTTTATAAACCTTCAAATATCATTGATCTCTTTTCACTTGATTTATTTAGAATTTTCCTAGGTTCTGGCCTAAAGTAGAGCCCGAGAATTCCTAGGTTTGGCCCAAAGCAAAATTTGGTCCGAAGTCATGCCTAAGTAATTTAAAAAAAAGCCCAAAGCACGCCTAGGGATCTGTACCGATCCCTGACATGGCTTATTTTTTCTCTTCCCTTCACCGATCTGAGAATGCCCTAAGTCAAGCCCAAGTTTTTGCCTTGATAGCCCAAAGCACGCTTAGGGATCGATAACGATCCCTAACTTAACTCATTTTTTTCTCTTCTCTTCACCAATTTGAGAATGCCCTAGGTCAAGCCCGAGTTTCTTCCTTGTTGGCCTGAAGCACACTGAACACCGATCCATCTCCACCGATCTTCCTGAAGCCATAACCCGACCATACGAACTCCAAATACTTGAAATTTAAAATGTAGCTTTAAGGGTCCTTCTTGACCTACCCTATGGATCACATGTTATTTGGACAATGTGACCATTATGGGTCATCACCGATCCATCAACACTGATCCATTTTCAATCGGCCATAACTCAAGCAAACAAACTCCAAACACCTTGAAGCTTGGAGGGTAGTCCTAAGGGCCTTCCTTATCACAAAATATCAGTCGCACCAAATTTAGGATAAAAATCAGGGATCATCACTAATCCCAGGGATCATTATCGATCCCTAACTTCTTCCTAAACTAAGTCGCCATTCAATTGGTGTTTTCGACCATTCAAGCATCACAAAATCAAGCAATCATCACAAGTAACCTATACTAGATAGCATACATGCAAACACATTAATAGAGTCCTAAATTTAAGTGTAATATCCATAAGAACACGAATTTTATAATCTTATCCAATTGCTTGAAATTTATATATGTTGTTTAAAAAGATTTTAAATGTGTTTTCAGAGTTTGAAAATTATTTAAAAACATCATTTAACTCTGATAGGGGCTAATTAGTGAGTAGAGGCTTAAAACCGCTCACCTGTCTCCTAAGCAATCCACTCCAAGCTCCAAGTTCCACGAATCCAAGTATGAATAGCGACTCCAAGATGATCTCCAACGGCTAATCGCTACTCCAAGATGCTAATCTCGCTAATCTACGTCCAATGATGTGTTTAGGCCAATTATTGTAAGGGTTCGGGTAGCTTTTTGGGTAAAAGATTGTTAATGGAGGCTCTCTCTCTCCTTTTGTTATGAATGAAATGATGGGAGAGAGTCCCGTCAAGCGTTAACTCCATGCTAAACTCAAAATGGGCTTTGGGCCTTTCCATTAACTTTCTAACTACCTATTAAGCTGTATAAAATCAATTGAAACTTAAAACAGTCACATATCTCTAATGATATGTCCTTTTTTCTATTATGACCACTTTATGGAAAGTAAAACCATCATCCCGATCTAATGGAAGTGGTTTCAGACCCCGATTCGGCTTTTGTAAAAAAATTATAGTTCATACAATATTTTTAGGGTCACATTGAAATACGACAAAAATCATAGATGTTGGAAATTTCCCTAAGAGTCATTTCTTAAAATTTTAGAATCACATGACCTTGTATGAAAATAATATAAATATTCTACGATCCTCAGATATGTAGAATATGGGTCGTTACATTTCATAAGTGGTTGGTATTACTTAATAAGCTAAATATGGCAGATCACCATGCAAGGAAGCATCTCAGCTTTGGCCAAAGGTGCTTCCTCTACGATTATGACTCTAATTGCTCTAATTATATCAACTAACAGTGTGGCTTCTCCTATAAAATTTAGGCATTATGTGCATCAAATTTGCCAGTAAACATTTTCGCTTTTTGTACTGAATTGGTTTAGTACTTGGTTTAAATAGGTAAAGGAATTTCCACTCCACCTAGATTGTCGCTGTCTTAGGCTTCACTTGGGCTATCTAAAGGGAGAGAAATAAAATATGTTTCAACAACAAAAGGAAAACCTACTTTTTTATTGCTAACGTTGTTATGAAAATGGTTAATGAATAAACATGTGAAAATGATGGGCCTCTTCAAATTAGGTTATCTTAGGATGTTCAGCATGTTGCGGGTTTATAGTGAGTGGCGTGGGGCAACATAATTTGATGGTTTACTATTCATGTAAATTATGATATTGACTATGTAAATTTATATGGGTATTTGGGTCTTGATCTGCTTGTATGCTATGATGTATTTTTTGGGCTACCAACCATGCATGTTGGTCGTGAACTTTTTATATTTTCTACTATGCTGCGATATGGTAGCGTAGCATATTGCTACGTATCCTTTTCCTTAAAAGAAGTCATTGTAAAAGAGATATGAATACATAATTATAAAATTGCAAATTAGTGTGATGATGAACTAGATCTAAGGTTATTAGACTACTCGAACCAGTATAAAAATCTTGTGTCTCCATTCATTATTTATGAGGAAACCATATTAAGTCTTAATGTTTCAACCATGTGGCTCGGACTTTCGGCTAAACTAAACTAGACGTAGGGATATTAAATGACCCGAACTATTATAAAATTTAAAAATAAAACTCTTAGGATTGTAAATACACGACCCACTTTCTCATCTAAAAATAATCAAAATGGTTATTTCGAAATAGAGAAGACTCATGTTAATGCACACTCTTGAAAGGGAATTAGGTTGTCAAAATGGCAACTGGTGTCCTAATTTCCTAGGACAAAGTTCAGGAAACACGTTACAAATAACGAACTGAACTGAGCCCAACTAATGTTATGCCATTAAGACTAGCAATCACAAAAAAGAGGAAGTAGTTACCTCCACTTGCTAAAAGCCAATGGTTGTAAGGCCTAAACCTTATGCGATGACTGTGCCCAACATGAAAAGTGATGTAGTTACCCTCACCCCAAGCTGGTGTGCACAATAGTATGAAGGCATCATATGTTGAGTCTCGAAAGCATAGGTCCTTCCCTTCACTAGAACCACTACCGTAGTAGGTAAAAAAAGTAATAAACAACATTAAAAAGTATGTAAAGTTACAAATAAAGTCCTACAACTAGCAAGGATAACAAAATGACAAGTTCAAAGAAAGAAAATTTCATAGAGCATGGAAGGTAAAGAAAAAACTTTTGTCTTATTACTTTTACTACAAGACAAATTTTAACGGTATATACAAATTAGTTACATCCAAGATTTACAAGTAACATATGCTTAGTCAGAATCTGAGCCTAATTCCATAATTAATGGTCCTTTCCTTTATCGGCGAATACATCAGCTTCGATAGGTGCTCGAGGTGTGGTACAATCCCTAATCTTCAACCTAGGGAGAAGAATGTAGCATGCCTTACATAGACATGATTCAATTGCATCTTTGGACAGATATGGGATCTCTTTGATGGCCAAAGAGGATCGATGGGATATACAGACATGTGTTGATCTAGGGTTATAAACTACCCTAGTCCAATGCTCACTTACTTTAGGCATTAAGTCAAGGTTGGGTATAACGTTTAGAAATGAAAGGTCCATATCACATTGGAAAAAAATGAATAAAATTCATTGAACACTTCAACCTGATCTTATTTATGGCGCGCCTAACCTTTTCTTTACGAACCTCATCCACTAAGATGGATATGTCAAAATCAGACTGAGTCGACATACATAATTTAATAAGCGTACCTCTTCTGTGAGGGACTGGATACGACTAGATGTGACATCCTCAATGTGATTAATCTTAGAGAGAAGCTATATTTAGTCTTCTTAGATTCACCTTGAAGAGGGCTAAATAATTTCTCCGCGTCTTGTAGTTGTAGTGACCCAAAAATTTAACTTTATTAATAGCAAACTAATTAAAAATAGATTTTAATTAAAAAATGAATTGGGTATTGTATTTAAAACCATTGCAAAGGTCTTTCCAAGCTGATCAGTTTGATATATAATTCTGACGGGTTTGGAGTCATGATTTGCAAAATAGAGGCGATATAGTTTTATATAGCGTGCGTAGTTGTTCTGAACCAAACTAGATATATAACTCATAACCCAGTCGAACGACCATATAAATGAGACCATGAAACCTTAGCCATCACCTCTATCTCCAGTTTTCTTCCCTAATCCCAAAATAACCCAATTCCCCACCAATGGTGATTAGAAAATTAATTAAAAAATAATTAAAATTCAAAATGTCCAAACACCTATTGAATTATATATGTATTCGAAGCTCTCGTCGAAGCAAAGGGGTGTGTGAAATTTGTTTTCCCATCCAACGCACCGGTTGATCAGAAATCGATGAAATAGTTTCAGCCTTCCAAAGGCCATGTTTTAATTCACTGGTGAAACGATGACAAATCGACGATCGAGAAGTAGCACTGTGTAAGGTTTGATGAATGGAATGCATCTACGGTGGTCGGTTGTCTCAGATCAACCAAGATTGGCCACAAAAATTCAAGAAGAGGGAAAGTCCAAACGACAGCGGCTGGCCATTGGGGCCACTGGAAGTGAACAAGTTTTGGCTGTTGGTGGCGGATGTGATGGGCAACATAATGATGAAGTCGAATTGGTCAATAGTGGTCGGAATAGGGAGCGGTTGATGATCAAAATATGGTCAAACTGGTGGTAGATGGGTTTAGGTGTGTGTAAGATAAGCTAAAGATGAGCAATGCATGAGATTATTAATTATATTTATTATTCTTTTAATGTGTACCATTTAATTATTTACAATATTGTCATTTAATCTTATAACCTTAATAACTTTTGCATACGAACTCCGATTCACGTGAGGTTTCTTCTATTGAACTTGTGGTGAAATTCTAGACGATGTGGCATATAGATTACTTAGTTTGGAGACTATTGGAAAAAATATTTAGTTAATTGAATTTTTAAATATTAAATGCATATCCATTAATGAAAAATTATAATTATGGATATGTGTTGTGATATATTAGCGATTGTTTGAATATTGTGGGTATTTTGGATATGTTGTGCCTTGGTTGATTGTTTATTATTAATTATTGTATTATTGGACAGTTAATGGTAATTAACTATGGATATAAGATATGAATGTAATAAATTAAAATAAAATAGGTTAAATTGTGTATTAAGGGAAAATTAGATAAACAAATAACAAATAAGATTATTTATAAATTTTGGATGATGCTTGTAAATAATATTGGTTTAATGAGTTAAAATAAGATTAATAGAAGTTATATGATGAGGTTATTATTTATGAATTCTTGTGGAAATTCATAAATGAAAGATAAAATAAAATTTTAAACCAAAATTTGAAAGCTTATTGCTATTATTTAATAATGATGTGATTAATGGCCGATTTGAATTATCAAATATGCTGTATTGTGATGATGAAATCACATTTGGACGTGTGTGCGGTAGTTGCCATATTACTACGTGTGTTTAGTTAATTATGGTTTAGTACACATTTGATGATTAGTATTTGTGTTACTAATATAGTGATTTAGTACACATTTTATTGGTTTATGCTTACATTGATGGTGTGTTGCCAATAGTTGATAATTAGTATATGTAATCTTGCCTTTTGGCAAGGTTGTAATACCATTGATTTGGCAAAATAGATTTTGTGATCATCAAGGCAGGAAGCCCTAAGAGATTATTTTTAGGATTGAAGATCAGTTATAAGTAAGGTTATGGATGATAGTAAAGCGAATTCAGACGAATGGCATTTCAGAATTAGTTAAGTATGGATTGGCACTTCCTCTAGATAGGGATCAGATCAGATTACTTCCCCTTGGCAAGGGATCGAATTGGATCACTATGGATATGGACACTCAACTCAGAAGATCAACACATCAAAGATCGATTGGTTACTCTAGAAAACACTCACGGGACAAACAACGTAGAAAACCAAGAGAAGGCAACATGGGGGACTCACCCTAGGGATCGCCGAGCCCCACTCCCCCATCCTAGAGGGTCGGCACCGATCCCCCATAAGGATCGGAATGATTCCTCAAACTGGGCCCAATGAGGCCCATTTTCGAGGAGCGGGATCGACCTGGTCTGGAGGTTCTGCATGCATAATTTTAGCTAGATATTTCGTCGTCTTCTCTTAAAAATATATGATTATTAGCTCAAGGAAAGGGATCTTCTTCTCTCTTGGCTACACTCTGCCATTTTTATTACTCGGATTCAAATCATTGTAACTGTAATCAACAGTATAAATCAAAAGAAAATCTTTGGAGAGGAAATAGGACGGAGTCGGCCGAACCACTAAAAACTTCGTGTGTTCATTTAATATTGTTTTAATTGTATGTCTTCATATTTTATTCTCTACTTCACTCTATTTGGAATTGGTTATTGGATTTGTGATGCTTTCACATTGTTTGGGTGTTGGCGGCCATTATTGATGTCAACATTTTTGTACTTTCATTGACAAGACTTGTACCCGTGGATTTGGAAGCTAGGATCTTGGATTAGGAAGCTTGGATACTTGGATCTAGAAAGCAATGGTTAGGCAATCAGTAAGGAGACCATTGGCAGATAGGAGTCACCATGGAGGGAGCCAGGAAGCATCCTCATGAGCTGGAGCTAATCAACCCTCCGTCTACATCACTAGAAATGAGATGGAGACTATGGTAGATGCGATGCAGGAGTGGATGATGAAGAGATAAGAGGAGATGATGCCGAATTTTCTCAAGAAAATTGGACAGGCTGGAGCAACAGGACCTGTTGGAAATCGGAATTGGGAGCATGGGAATGGAGCTAATAAGCAAGAGATCGCAGTGGAGCAACCGGGGGCAGCCCTCGGCCAACATCAGGGGATCGGCATTGATCCCTCCAGAGGGGTCAGTACCGAACCCCCAGGCCTTGAGGGCACGCCCCCGGATCAGGTCAGTCCGAATGTCGATAGGCCGGTAGTCGGTGCTGTGTGGGTTAATACAAATTAGAATGCGAACACACGTTCAAAGGAGTATGTTTTGGAATTCCCTCGTGGAGTTGGGGGGCAGGCTGGTGATATGGATTGGAGGCTACCTTTGGATGGTAATGATAGGTTTGCAAAGATGATCAGATGAGCTATGAGAGGAGGATTGGTGAACAGGGATTTGGAAGATGTGAACAGGGGTCCATTCACTCCTAATATCAGGCATGCTAGGAATCCACTGGAGTTTAAGTTACCAACACTAGAAACATATAATGGAAAAATGGATCCTACTGTTCATCTGGTGTTGTGTATGAGGCATGTGGAAGTGCTGGGGGGCATCGGAGGAAGTGATGGCGCGATGTTTCCCCTTGTACTTGGCAGATATAGCTGCACTATAATTTAGGCAATTGAAGAACGGTTCCATTGGTACTTGGATGGAGTTGGTGGATAAGTCCATGTGGCAATTTTGGGTCCACATCATGAGACCCAAGAACATGATGAAGTTGACGATGATGAAGTAGAGGGCCGGGGAATCCCTCAGGAATTTCTTAACAAGGCTTAATGCGGTGGTTGCTACGGTGGATCGGCCCAATCCATCGATGGTTTTGATGGCGGCAGCATCAGGGATAGTTGATAATATGGATTTTAAGATGGCACTGGAATGGGATCCTTCAATGGATCTTAGGGAATCTTATTATGAGGCCGAAAGGTTCCTACCGCAGAAAGATGCTAAAGCTGATAGAGAGGAAGAAGTAATGCAGTAAAGGATGGATGATCGTTTAGAGAAGGTATAGGCAAGGAAAAAGGAAAGCGGATGGTGGATGATGACTTCGACGGTTTGAAACAGTAAAGGAGAGAACCAAAATTCTCCTTTTATACAGATTTAAATGGGAGTTTGGAGAAGATTTATTTGGATACTCGAGGATGTCTTCCGTACCGAAGGCCAGCAAGGAGAGAACCCATAGAATGTGAGCAGACATCATGAAAATACTGCTTATTCCATGAGTTAGATGGGCATGATACAAACAACTGCAGGCACTTGAAGGATATGATAAAGGAACACGTGAGGAATAATCAGCTGCCACAATATGTGAGGGCCCAGGCTGCAGCATTGGAATAGGAGCGGCCACCGTTCGCATCAAATGGAAATAGCTTTGGATTGAGGTCACAGATCGAGATCTTTTGATCAGGATGGCATGAACTAAATAAATAATAAACTTCACAATAAAACGGCTAAGTCACTTACATATATACGTGATCGAGATCGGTACCTAGGCATGCTCTGAGATGATAATGAACCTCATGCCCGGAGCAGCAATGTTTGATTTTCCTTTTTTTTATGGCTGTAAGAACATAAATTTAATAATTTAATCTAAATCTACATTAAAATAATGAATGAAATAGGTCACAATTGTCCCGATCGGAGATACGGGGCAATAACCGCAAGGTGCGAGTCCCTTCGTCAGAGAGCAACAGGATGGACTCGTATGTTACGGATTAAGTCCTCGACTGAGGAATCGAGGCCATAGAATAAAACCCCACACATCATGTTATATTTTGATCGAAGAGATGGAACCGAAGTGCAAGAAGTAGGTTGCTTCGTCGAAGAGAAACAGGATCGACCTACTTATCGTTGTGCCTTCCTCATCGAAGAGTGAGCGGGCTCCAGTAAGGGTTCGGAGAGACCATGGTTGGCTCGGAGAGGCCATGATATATATATATACATCACTACATGTCCTGCCATAGTATCGGGGACGGAGTGCAAAGGGTAGGTCGCTTCACCAAAGAGTGACAAGATCTGCCAAATCGTCATTAAGTTTGGATCGAACTTAGCAAGGGTCCGGAGAGACCATGAATCGGTCTGGAGAGACTATGAAATAGACTGTTGGTCTGGTGAGACCTTGGTACCGGCAAACAATTCGACAAGATCATGGATTTGGCTAAGGATTTGGAATGGATTCGAAATTGGCTATCGACTCAGAACAGTCACAAATTTAACTAACAGTCCAGAGAGATTGAGGATTCGACATGCAAAAACTAACTCCCGGGCAAACACAAAATGGCTCATGGTGATTCGGTTTGGCAAAGGAATTGGACTCTAGATTGGTGTATTTTTTTGTCGATTGATTTCTGACTTCGAACTTATGGCAATTCAAAACACACATTCCTATCGCAAGGCATGTTTTGGGGGGCAAATGTTATCTCGCTGTTTGGCAAGGCCATGATGCCATGGATTTTTGCAAAATGGATTTCGTGATCATTAATGCAGGAAGCCCGAAGAGATGATTATCATGATTGAAGATTAGTTAAAATCAAGGTTATGGATGATAGTAAAGCGGATTTAGACGAATGGCATTTCAGAATTGGTTAAGTATGAATTGGCACTTCCCCTAGACAAGGGATCGGATCGGATTACTTCCATTAGGCAGGTCAGATCGGTTCACTATGGATACAGACACTCAACTCAGTAGATCAACTCATCAAAGATCGATTAGTTACTCCAATAAACATTTAAGGGACTATACAAATAACTCGGGAAACTAGAAGAAGGCCACATGGGCACTCACCCGAAGGATCGTCGGGCTCCACTACCATATCCTAGGGATCGGCACCAATCCCTTAAAGTGAGCCCAATGAGGCCCATTTTCGGAGATTGGGGTCGGCTTGGTCTGCAGGTTCTGCATGCGAAATTTCAGCTAGATATTTAGTCATCTTCTCTTATAAATACAAAATCATTGGCTCAGGGAAACAAATCTTCTTCTCTCCTGGCTACACTCTGCCATTTTTGTTACTTGGATTCAAGTCATTTTAACTTTAATTAGCATTATAAATAAAACGAAAATCTTTGGAGTGGACATAGGCCGAAGTCAGCCAAACCACTATAAAAATTCTTGTGCTCATTTCTTATTGTTTTAATTTTCTATTCTTCATATTTTGTTCTCTACTTCACTCTATTTGGAATTGGTTATTGAATTTGTGATGCTTTCACATTATTTGGGTATTGGCGGCCATTTTTGACGTCAACGGTATATGTGAGTAAATATGTTTTGTTTAGCTTATTTGATGTTTGGGTTTGACATTGTGTGTTGTCAAATTTTTGTAATATTTAATGGCTAAGTATGCCATTATTGTTATTACCCAATATTTATGATGATTGATTAAAATGGTTTAGTAGGAGTAGTATATCTTGCTTGCATTGATTGCATTGGTTGCATAGGTTCTGTTGATTGCGTTAATGTTATGGTCGTTATGTGCTAACCACTATTTGGATGTAGGAGAAGGGTAGGAAATAGAACTATGTGGGCATGATCCTCTAAAAGGGGTACGTAGGCAGTCTTTTCATATGCAATAGCTATCGAACCTACGAACATAGTGTATAGCGTTAGGCACAGTCCAAACATAGTTGAAACCTTTTTCCTTTATTCTATGTACATGTATATTCATAAGTTTGTAGGTGAAACCAAAAAAGGAGAAACGGGTGCAGGATAGATCGGTATCTCTTACAACGAAATTTTATAGTTATTTTTCTAATAATTGATATAATGAGAAAAAAAAGTATAATATTTGATGTACTAGATTTTGTAATATTTAATTACTGATATGAGATTGTATATATATGTTAATGTTTAAATTCCGCTGTGAGGTCTTCCCTTTTTATTCATTACTTTATATATTTTTATCTACACTTGGTCAACTGCTTTTAATGTCTGCAATTAGTTGTAAGCGTATTTTGTCGTTGTTTATAACTGATTTTAGATGCTAAAATTAGCGGGTCATCACACTTAATATCAGAGCTTAGGTTTAGCAATTCCCCGAGCCTTGGGTAGGTTTAAACCAATTAGAGTAATTTAATTTATACCTTAGGTTGGGTTAGAATAGAGAATGAGAGAGTGTTTTGATTAACAATTGTATACTTTGTGTATATGAGTTGTTTATTTAACCATTGTTATCTTATGGTGTCTAGTTATAATGACCTTTGTATGGAAAATAAATAAAGTAGAAGTAGGGTAGGATGAACACTTAAACAAGAGGTTAAGTATTGGTTACAACCTGAGTAGCACACATCCGATGTTAAATTGTTTAAAACCCGACCGTAATAAGATGGCACCACTTTTATTTTTAAGTGAGTAATAATTGTTTGAAAATTTATAGTATACATTTTTTACTTTAAAGATATTTTATTAAAGGGGGAAAATGTTTATTTTAGAACATAAGGTGATTTGTTAAAATTTTGCTGAGAAATAAAGTATTTAATTAGAGGAAATAAAATATTTTTATGAAGATGTCTTTGTAAGAAAGAGTAAATATTGTAAAAATATATTATTTAGGAGCATTTTAGTAAAAAAGGATATGTTGAAAAGTATTTTGTAATCTCATTATAAATTAGAATGCTTTGTAAATTTATTTTGTTGAGGGATATTTTGGAAAGGAATATTATTAGTTAATAGAAAGTTTAAAATATATACCATAAAGTTTGAAGAGTATTTGTTTTAAAAAAGTTGCTTTAAGGGAGAAAACATTTTTAATGATAGTAAAAGATTTTAAAATGTTTTTACAAAGATACCTTATCAGGGAGTATCTAGTTGGAACTCTTATTTTAAAGAAAAGATGTAACACCTCGCAAGAATAACCACAAATTTAATAAATTAAATTAAATATAATAAGGGTAAAAAAAATTTCATAAATGTCCGAATTTGACTACGAAACTTTCATAGCAATTTTATGGACAATTTTCTTATACAAAGTTTTATAAACTGAGCTCATATGAAAACGTTATTAAAGTTAAAACTTTGGAATCAAAAATAATTAAATATATAAATTAGGAAAGAAATATATTAGAAGGGAAAGTTCCACCAGTCGATAACCCATTTTGAACCAGTTGACCCCTAGCGGTCGACCGCCCAAGACCAAGCCGTCCACTAATCGAGCGTTCCAAGCTAGGGTTCGCTTATGCCGAATGGCCTAGATTTATAAAGTTTGATTTATCGATCGACGTCGATTCGTACCCTTATAAATAGAACTCTGACCTATTACTAAGAATCCTAATTTAATAAACATCGTACCAAAACTCAACTCTCTGTTCTCTACAAATCAATTTTCTTCAAATAAATTAAATTAAATTCAAATACTAGAGAAGGAGGAGATAATCAAATCAAATCAAGGAGAGATTGGCGAACCAAGCTAGGGCAATTCAAGGCAAATAAGGGATGGAATAGCTTACTATAGGTGAGCGGGTTCGTTTTTAATTATGCTGATTTTTGTGCAATTGAGTTTGTCTATACCCTATTTGATCTTGAATTTGTTAAATTTAATTTAAGATATTGTTGACCTCGAAAATGGAAATCAATTGGGAATTTGATAGAAATCTAAATTATATGTATATGACCCATTTTTGTTCACTTTGAATCTTGAATCTGGAATTTTATATTCATATATAACTTTACCTTATTGACATTAATTTTACCCCAAATGAACTTGAAATATAGATACACCAAAAATCATTATGGAAGTTGTGAAATTGTAGATTGAATATAATAGGGTTTATTGTTGAAATTGAATGGGAGGAAGAAGAACAGTAATACAGTAATTAATTAAGAAAAAACAAATGATCGAAAATAAAAGTTAATAATAATTAACGTCGACCGATCGATAGGTTTATTAGAGCAGGTCGACAGCGAGTGGTCGACTGCTCCAGTATTAGGCAGTCGACCGGTTATCAGTTTTCAAGAATAGCTTGAACCTTGGCCTAAGGCCTAGATTATAAAATTACATATATATAATAGATTAGTGGGGAATTAGTTCCTTAAATTTTCAACTCTTGGATGTTACAGAAATAGATGGTCGTGTACATGGGCAATTAGGCCTAGACACTATCTTTTCAGCGAATTTGATGTGCGATATAAGGCTATTCGATCGTGGAGGTGTGTTAAGCACAAGGCACTAACAGGAGGTTTCTCGATGTACGCACGACACTGTTAGTGGATGACTGGCGCGGTGTAGTCCAGCACTAACGAGAGGTTCCTTGGTGGATACATGACATTGTTGGTCGATGCCCGACATGATGCAATCAGTGGCGGCGTTACCATCAAGCTTGGGCACTGATGCAGCGGAGCCTATGACATCTTCGACAAGAGTTGGGATCACAGGCTCCTCTCAATGCGTAAGTTTGATATGTGTAGTCGTAAATTTGGGAACGTAGTCCCAAGGATGATATAGTATGC
This sequence comes from Allium fistulosum, assembly GCA_030737815.1. Lineage (NCBI taxonomy): Eukaryota > Viridiplantae > Streptophyta > Magnoliopsida > Asparagales > Amaryllidaceae > Allium > Allium fistulosum. The sequence goes on along the minus strand of CM060901.1, from coordinate 1,078,882,530 downwards.
GATCCTATATTAGGAATAGTTCCAAAGGTTATTATCCAATCTGTAGTTGTTTTGAAGTTCGATTAATTGTTCGATCCTAAGTGTAAACCTTCACAAAGTGTTTGGTGTAGGTGTATTTAAAACTATATTCCTTAGGCTAATGAAACCAACCTTAGTAAGTAGTTCATAGACACAAGGCTACCCTAGGTCATATAGATTATAAACGAAACTAATTGCATGTGATCACCATATATAATAATAATGTAACTCATTTACCGAACTTTTTTCGGACCCACTCCTTTCGTTTTTCCCGACTATAGGAGGGCATGGCAGTAGGTGATTAGCCTAGAACTAGTACGTGAAGAGGCGATCTAGGCATTGGCAATGCTTTTTTACTTTTCATCTCTCTCCATGTAACTATTATCGTACTTAGTACTTATCAGACTATATGACTGTTATTTTGTAAACTCTGGATTTGGACTACGTATGTCTTGATATTGTGTTTTTCTTGGATATTTTTTAGATGATTATTTTTTGTATTTATATTTTACTGCCCTTTGCTGTGAGATTTGAAAGTGTAGAATGTCTTAGATTTTATCCTTATATTCTTAGTCTCTATGATGTTTAAAAACCCGATGGCTCGTAATTCTTAGCACGACGTGAGTCTAAAAGTCACCCTAGGCATTAGATCGGTGTGTCGGGAGGTGCGAATTGTCACATTTGGTATCAAAGCATAGGTATAAGATTCCTTAAGAGCTAGGTACATATTAAGAGACTGTACTTGAATATTTAAATAGAAAAATACCAAAGGATTTAAAAAAATTCAAAATGGGTTTCTAAAAAGTGTGTGTGTATATATATATAATATTTTTCAAAGGTTTTATATATAAGTATGATTTGTACTTAGACACTAGCATAGTTATAGACCCAGTAGTTGTATCAAACCTTATAGGAGGATTAAATTATTTATCCATGATTTGTAGGGGTTTGAAATTGTTTATTTTGGAGGTCGAGTTCGATTGTGATGCTTTTGTCTTAGGATTTTCTGGGTTTGGGTAGATTTTGGGTATGTATTGGATGCTTAGGTATGTAGCAACCTTATATTGTGATAGGAAGGTTGTTCGTTAGGGTACTTGTGGTGGATGCAGTCTAGAGGTTTATTGCAATCACATAGGTTTAGTGATGTAGAGTTACCTATATTCTTTAGACCTAACGCGCAATGAGTTAGCTTTAGTACCAATAGTTTGAGACTATTTAGTTGCCTTTTCTGAGGTTACCAATCTCCCAACCCAGAGAAAGATCAAGTTTTGGATTTATCTTGTGGAGAACGCCAAACCTGTTGCCTTACCTTTGAGGCATATGGCTCTTAATGAAAGACGCAAACTGAATAAGCAAGTTAATGAGCTATTGGAAATGGGCTTCATTAGAAAAAGTATTTCAGAGTGGGGAGCACCGGTTGTCTTTGCCACCAAGACAGATGGTTCTTAGAAGATTTGTGTCGATTATCGTGAGCTAAATAAGCCAACAAAGAAAAATTGTTACCTGTTGCCCTGCATTGATGATCTCTTTGATCAATTAATTGGAGCAAAAGTGTTTTCTCAGATTGACTTGCCTACCAAGTTCCATCAATTTCATGTAGCCAAGGATAATATCCAGAAGACCACTTTTTGTACACTCGACGAACTTTATGAGTGGTTAGTCATGCCCTTTGGACTGACCAATGCACTCGCCTACTTTGTTGATCTAATGAGCCGAGTTTTTAAAAGGTTGTTTAATAAGTTCATAATGGTATTTGTTAACAATATATAAGTCTATTCATAGAGCATGGAGGAGCACAGGATGCATCCAGAAGAAGTGCTCGTTACTCTCTATGGGCATAAGTTAAAGTTAAAGTTTTCCAAATGTCACTTTTGGTGCAAGGAGGTATGCTTTTTTGGACACGTTGCCTCTAGGCGTGGGCTGAAGGTCGATCCTAATAAAATTGTTGTAGTATAGGATTGGCATATGCTAAAGAATGCGATGTAAGTAAGGAGTTTTCATGGTTTGGTAGGCTACTATAGAAAGTTCATTAAGGACTTCGCTAAAATTTCTGCCCCTCCGACCCTCCTTCATAGGACTTAAAGTGTGAGGATGCTTTTATCAAGCTGAAGGAGTCATTAACTAATGCTCCTATTTTAGTATTACCCGAAGGTATGAAGGCATTCACAACATATACCAATGCTTGTGGTATGGGTTTGAGCACGGTCTTGATGTAGGAAGGGAGGGCGGTGAGCTATGCTCGTCGACAGTTAAAGGTCTATGAAAGAAACTATCATACCCATGATCTTGAGTTGGCATCCATTGTCTTCGCACTTAAGTCATAGAGACACCGTCTATTAGGAAAGCAGTTTGAGTTATACACGGATCATATGTCTCTGAAGTATTTGTTCTCCTAGAAGGATTTGAATTTAAGATAGCGGAGATGGATGGAGTTCTTGGCATTGTATGATTTCGATATCTCCTATACTCCAGGCAAGGGCAATGTTGCAGCCAATGCTCTGAGTAAGAAGCATGCGTTGTTGAGTCCTATGTTCTTAGAGTGGAAGCACTTGGAGTTTATCTCTACTTTTGATTTTCAACCATCATCACACATCACTCTAGGATTGTTAGCAACTTTGGATGTGCAGCCTACACTTATGGACCGCATTGGGTCAAGTCAGAAGCACGATAAGGACCTATTAGATATTTTCAAGAAGCTTAGTAGAGGAGAGTAGTCGAATCATTTGAGGTGCTATACCATTGACTTGAAGGGGTGGTTAGGGAGAGATGGTAGTTTATATGTTCCTCTAATTATGGATTTGATTGACATGGTACTTGTCGAGTCTTATAGTTCTAGAATGACCATTCATCCCAATGGAGACAAAATGTACAATGATACGAAGAGAGTATTTTATTGGCCTAGTATGAAGAGGCATGTGGTAGAGTATATGGCTAGATGTATGACTTTCCATAGGGTAAAAGTAGAGCAGAAGAAGCCGGGATCTTTTTGTAGCCATTAGATATGCCACAATGGAAGTGGGAGAGTGTTTCTATGGATTTCATTAATGAACTATCTAGGAGTAGGAGGGGGAATGAGAGTATTGGGTCATAGTCGACCGGCCAAATGCGCTCACTTTATTCCAGCTAGGAGTACGAGGACTACTGCATGTTTGGTGACACTATACATGAGGGAGATAATTAGGTAACATAGAGTCCCCTCTAGCATCGTTATCTATTGAGATCCGCTTTTTACCAGTGAGTTTTGGAGGAGTCTTCAGGATGCTTTAGGCATCAAGTTTAGTTTGAGTATCACTTATCACCCACAGACGGATGGAAAGATGGAGAGGGTAACTGGATGTTGGGGGATTTACTTTGGATGTGTATCTTATATTTTGGAGTATCTTGGGAGGATCACTTGCCACTAGTGGAGTTTATATATAATAACAGCTATTAGGTGAGCATAGAGATGACACCGTTTGAGGTGTTATACAGGAGGTCTTGTAGGCCACCGTCTTGCTGGTGGGACACTACATATAGGATTATTCTTGGACAAGATATAGTGAGAGAGACATCAGTGAAGGTAGACTTGATCCATAGAAGGATGAAAATCGTGTAAGATAGAAATCTTATGCTGACAGGAGACGCACACAGTTGGAGTTTGCAGTGGGTGACATGGTTTTTCCGATGGTCTCACCGGTTAGACATGTCATGAGATTTAGTTGTTCAGAAAAGTTAGCACCAAAGTTTGTAGGGCATGTTCTAATCATAGGTAGATTAGGGAAATTAGCTTATAAGTGAAGCTTCCTAAAAAGTTAGCGGGAGTATACGACGTTTTCCATGCGTCACACTTGTAAAAGTGTCTAGACGATACAACAGTTGTAGTCGAGCCGAGTCAGTTAGAGAAGGTAGAAGAAGAAAGGGAATCACTTATTCGCCGTGCACTCACCCGCATTCTTGAGCATGGTGCAAAGCGACTACGCAATAAAGTTGTTAAGCTTGTTAAGGTTCGGTAGGGAGACGACCCAACGGAGAGTACATGGGAGCCTGAAGAGAAGATCAGAGCTACCATCCAAAACACTTTTCTAGTATGTTTCCATTTTAGTTAAATAAGCATAAACTACTTATGCGCTTAGGTTTTAGCCAGTATACCTTATAGGTAGGGACAATTGAATGCTAGGAATGGTTGTGAACTGTCAATAGGACATGTTTTGGATGATGGTTGCTAATGGATGTATTTATTAAATTGATCTTTGCACACTTGGGCAAATATATTCTCGAGTTAGCATAAACTCACACCATCAGTTGTTTTATTTTATTAAGTTATATGCATATGGATTGAATGGTTGCGTATATATATAGAATTACCAGTACGTTACATATGATGTTGCATACATTTGGATACATGGCATAAGCATTTGCATTTTAGGAGGTCGACTAGAACAGGAGGCAGCCTAATTTTTGCATTAGTATAGGTTCATATACATTCCATGCCTACATGTACATATTACATTAGAAATTTGAATTAAGGACAATGATTGCCAGTGGTTGATAGATGAGTAGATGATTGTAAGTATTAATTTCACAAATTATATTTTTCTATTCTTAGAGATTTTGGGACTAAATCCTTTTTTAGGGGGGAAGAATGTAACATCTGCAAAAATTAACCAAAAATTTAATAAAAGAAATTAAATTAAATATAATAAGGGTAAGAAAGAAATTTTCACAAACGTTCGAATTTGACTACGATACTTGCATTGTTGCATTTGTAGATATTTTCTGGACAATTTTCATGTATAAAGTTTTGTAAACGGAGCTCATATGAAAAAAGAAATTAAAGTTAAAAATGCGAAATCAGAAATAATTAAATATATAAATTAGAAAAGAAACATCTTAAAAAGGAAAGTTTCACTAGTCGATCCCTCAGTTTGGACCGGTCGACCCCTAACGATCGGCCATCCAGACCAAGCAGTCGACCGGTCGAGCGTTCTAGGTGAGGGTTCGCTTAGGCCAAACGGGTCGAATTTTATAAAGTTTGATCTAACAGTTGATGTCGATTTGTATCCTTATAAATAAAATCCTAACCTAATACCGAGAACCTTAATTTAATACTGGTCGTACCAAAACTTTGCCTCTCCCAAAACTCAACTCTACGTTCTCTCTAAATCAATTTTCTTCAAATAAAAGTTTGCAAATTAAATTCAAAGATTGGAGAAGGAAGAGATAATCAAATCAACTCAAGGAGAGATCGACGAACAAAGCAGGGGCGATTCCAAGCAAATAAAGTAGGGAATAGCTTACTAGTGGTGAGTGGGTTCATTGTTAATTATGCTGATTTTTATGTAATTGAGTTTGTCTATACCCTATTTGGTCCAGAATTGGTTAAATTTAACTTGAGACATTGTTTACCTAGAAAATGGAAAATAATTGGGAATTTGATAGAAATCTGAATTATATGCATATGATCCCTTTTTGTTTACCTAGAATATTGAATCTAGAATTTGATATTCATATATAACTTTACTGTATCGACGTTAATTTTACCCTAAATAAACTTGAGATAAAAATACACCAAAAATTATTACGGAAGTTATGAAATTATAGACTGAATAAAATAGGGTTTACTGGTGAAATTGTATAGAAAAAGATGAACAGTAGTATAGTAGTTAATTAACAAAAAATGAACGATCGAAAATAAAAATTAACAATAATTAACGTTGACCGGTCGACTGGTTTACTAGAGTCGTTTGACAGCAAGCGATTGACCACTCCAATAACAGGCGGTTAATAGGTTATCGATTTTCAGCCGCAGATTGAACCTTGCCTAAGGCCTAGGTTATAAAATTATATATATATATTAAAAAATAATAGATTAATGGGAAATCAGTTCCCCAAATTTCAACTCTTGGATGTTACGGAAATAGGTGGATGTGTACGAGGGCAATTAGGCCTAGACACTATCTGTTCAACGAATTTGATGTGTGATATAAGGTTGTTCAATCATGAAGATGCGTTAAGCACATGGCACTAAGAAGAGGTTCCTCGGTGTATGCATAAAACTATTATTGGATGCCTGGCGCGGCATGGTCCAACACCAACAGGAGGTTCCTTGGTAGATACATGATATTATCGATGGATGCCCGACACGGTGCAATAAGTGGTGGCTTACCATTGAGCTTGAACACGGATGCATCGGATCCTAAATGCCTATGACGTGAGTCGAGATTACAAGCTCCACTCAATGCGTAAGTACAATACGTGTAGTTGTATATGATCATATATTAATAATAGTTTCAGTGGTTATTAGCCGATTCGTAGTTGTTTTGAGGTTCGATTAGTTGTCCGACCCTAAGTTTAAACCTTCATAGGGTGTTTGGTGCAGTTGTATGTAGAACTATATTCCTTAGGCTAATGAAACCAACCTTACTAAGTAGTTCATAGACACAAGTAGGACACCCTAGGTCTATAAATGAAGTCAATTGCATGTGATGACCAAATAGTAATAATTTAACTCATTCATCGGACTTTTATCTTACCCACTCCTTTCCTTTTTTCGCCCCACAACATGAGGACAAGGTAGTAAGTGATTAACCCAGATCTAGTACATGGAGAAGCAAGCTTGGCATTGGCATTGCTTTTTTACTTTTCATTGCTCTTCATGTAATTATTATCGTACTTAGTACTTATTAGATTATATGACTGTTATTTTGTAAACTCTGGATTTGGACTACGTATGTCCCGAGACTGTGTTTTTCTAGGATATTTTCTATGGTGATTATTTTTTGTATTTATATTTTACTGCCCTCCATTATGAGATTTAAAAGTGTAAAATGTCTTAAATTTTATTCTTATATCCTTAACCTCTATGATGTTTAAAAACTCAATAGCTCATACTTCTTGGCACGATGCGAGCCCAAAAGTAACCCTAGGTTTTGAATATGTGTGTCGGGAGGTGCAATTATCACATGGTACCAAAGCATGGTTTTAAGATTCCTTAGGAGTTAGGTATGATTGAGAGACCATACTTGAATATTAAATAAAAAATTCTAAAGGATTTTTAAAAGGTTTTTCAAAATGGGTTTCTAGAAGATACATACATATAGATAAAAAAGTTTTTCAAAGGTTTAATATATAAGTATAATATGGAAAAATCGGATCATTTATTCTTGGTAATACCATATATGGAAAAGTTGCCAATAATTCCTAAATCACAAATAGAGAGAATGAGCGATCCTCATGGTTGTGGCTCAGGTGATGCTGTTGAGACTCCAGGCATGAACGTCCTTATATGGTTCCGTTGGTATCTGCAAGGGAGAGGATAAGCCGAGCTTAACCTTAATAGTGGAACCATAGAGCAGGCGTCAGGTATAGTTCCCACCCACCCACCTTACCACCGATTTCGCCAAGCTATGTAAGGACTTTGTGAGTCTAGGAGGGAAGCCTTATATGGGGACTGAGTCATATATGGACTCAAAAGCATGGATTCATGTTTATGTGAGGAATTTTGGATTGATGGGTCTTGGACATGTGGTTAATAGGCGGCTTGCCGCCTGGAATTTACAACGAGAGGCTCTGAATTGGTGGGATGTGGTAGTTCCAGAGGCCAATGATGAAGAGATTACTTAGGGAGAGTTTAGGAGGCGTTTTGAGGAGAAGTTTCTTTCCATGGCAGAGCGGAGAGTACAATTGGAGAAGTTCATACATTTGCAACATGGAGAGATGTCGGTGAAGAAATACGTAAATCCGTTCAAAGAGATTGCTATGTTTGGTCTGAAGCTGATAAATACCCCTCACAAGAAAGCTTTGAAGTTTGCAAAGGGGCTGAATCAACTTGTTCAAGATTTGGCCCTTAGGCACATTCCCATGGGTGCAACTTTCGAGGGTTTGGTGGAGATGGTTTTGATAAATATCGTTTCCAAGGAGGAGGTGGGAAGTGAGCCCAAGAAATCAGGAGGGAAGACATCTCAGTAGAATCAGCGCAAGGGCGGAATGGGGACCCAAGTGAAGATTAAGAAGCAGAAGCTCAAATGCAAAAAAATTTGTAGGAAAGGGCATTTTGCGAAGGAGTGCGAGACGGACATCTTAAAGGTCAAATGTTTCAACTACAATCAACCCGGGCACATAAGGAGGGGTGTTTGACATCATAGAAGACCTCTACCTAAGTGGTTTTAGCTTATGCACAGGATGATATTCCCAGCTCTAGTGCGCCTCTCATAGCAAACAAAAGGAAGAAGGTTGTAATTGAAGGTATGTTAACCCTATCTGATTTATCAGTTCATAGCTTATTTGACACTGGGGCATCACACTCTTTTATTTTGAGTAGACTTGTAGATGAGTTGCACTTAGGCACTAGCATAGTTACGGACCCAATAGTTGCATCAAACCCTATAGGAGAATCGACTTATCTATCCATGATTTGTAAGGGTTTGAAATTGTTTGTTTTGAGGTTCGGGTTCGATCGCGATGCTTTTGTCTTAAGATTCTATAGGTTTGGATTGATTTTGGGTATGGATTGGATGACCATGTATCGGCGATCTTAGACTGTGATAAGAAGGTTGTTCGTTTGGGTACTTGTAGTGGATGTAGCCCAAAGGTTTATTGCAATCCCAGAGGTTCAGTTATGTTGAGTTACCTATATTCTTTAGACCTATCACACGATGAGTTAGCTCCAGTACCAGTAGTTCGAGATTATCCAGATTTATTTTCTGAGGTTACTAGTGTCCCACCCTAGAGAGATATCGAGTTTCAAATTTATCTTATGGAGAACGCTAGACCTGTTACCTTATCTTTAAGGCATATAGCTTCTAAAGAAAGACGTGAATTGAAAAAGAAAGTTAATGAGTTATTTGAAATGGACTTCATTGGAAGGAGTATTTCAAACTGGGGAGCACCAGTTGTCTTTTCCACCAAGGCAGATGGTTCTCGGAGGCTTTATGTTAATTTTCATGTGCTAAATAAGCCAACAAAGGAGAATCGTTACGTGCTACCCTACATAGACGATCTCTTTGATCATTTAGTTGGAGAGAAGGTGTTCTCTCAACCTAACTTGGCTACCGGGTTCCATCAGCTGAGTGCAGTGAAGGATAATATCTAGAAGACTGCTTTTCGTACACCCAACGGACTTTATGAGTGTTTAGTCATGCTCTTTGGACTGGCCAATGCACCTGCCTACTTTGTTGATCTAATGAGCCAACTTTTTAGAGGGTTGCTTAATAAGTTCGTGGTGGTATTTGTTGATGATACATTAGTTTATTCAAAGAGAGAGGAGGAGCACAGGATGCATCTTGGAGAAGTGCTCAATAATCTTCGTGGGCATGAGTTGAAGGCGAAGTCCAAATGTCACTTTTGGTACAAGGAGGTATGCTTTTTGGGATAAGTTTTCTCTGAGCATAGGCTGGCGGACAATCCTAGTAAAGTTGTTGTAGTACATTGGCATGTGCCAAAGAATGCCACAGAAGTGAGGAGTTTCCTTAGTTTGGAGGGCTACTATAGGAAGTTCATTAAGTACTTCGCTAAATTTCTTCCCCTCTGACCCGCCTTACAAGAAGAATTTTGTTTTCTCGTAGGACTCAAAGTGTAAGGATGCTTTTACAGGCTGAAAGAGTCATTAACTAGTGCACTTGTTCTAGTATTACTCGATGGTATGATGGCATTCACAGTATATATCGATGCTTACGGTATGGGATTGGGTGCAATTTTGATGCAGGAAGGGAGGGTGGTGAGCTATGCTAGTCAACAGTTGAAAGTCTATGAAAGAAACTATCCTACCCATGATCTTGAGTTAAAAGCCATTATCTTTGCACTCAAATCATGGAGACAATATCTATTAGGAGGTCAATTTGAGCTGTACATTGATCATAAGTCTTCGAAATATTTATTCTCCCAAAAGAATTTAATTTAAGGCAGCAGAGATGGATGGAGTTCTTGGCATCGTGTGATTTAGATTTCTCCTATACTCCAGGCAAAGTAAATGTTGTAGCCAATGCTTTAAGCAAGAAGCATGCGATGTTGAGTCCTATGTTCTTAGAGTGGAAGCACTTAGAGTTTATCTCTACTTCGATTTTCGACCATCGTCGGACATCATTCTGGGATTGTTAGCAACTTTGGATATGCAAAACCTATACTTATGAACCATATTGGGTCAAGTCAGAACCACAATAAGGTGCTATTTAATATTTTCTAGAAGCTTGGTAGAAGAGAGCAGTCGAGTCATTTGAGGCTCTATACCATTGACTCGAAGGGGTGGTTATAAAGAGATGGTAGATTATGTGTTCCTCTTAATATGGATTTGATTGACATTGTACTTCCCGAGTCTCGTCATTCTAGGATGATCATTCATCCCGATGGAGATAAAATGTATCATAATATGAAGAGAGTCCTTTATTGGCCTATTATAAAGAGGCATTTGGTAGGGTATGTGGCCAGATGTATGACCCGTCGAAGGGTAAAGGAAGAGCAGAAGAAGCAGTGAGAATCATTGCAACCATTAGATATACCATAGTGGAAGTGGGAGAGTGTTTCTATGGCTTTCATTGACGGACTACCTAGGAGTAGGAGGGGAATGGTAGTGTTTAGTCATAGTCGACCAACTACCAAATGCGCTCACTTTGTTCTGGTTAGGAGTACGAGGACTACTACATCCTTGGTGACACTATACATAAGAGAGATAAATAGCTTACATGGAGTTCCTTCTAGCATCGTTAGCGATTGAGATCCACATTTCAGTAGTGAGTTTTAGAGGAGTCTTCAAGAGGCTTTTGACGCTGAGTTAGGTTGGAGTACCACTTATCACCCAAAGACAGATGGATAGAAGGAGAGGGTGAACCATGTGTTTGAGGATTTACTTCGAATGTGTATTTTAGATTTTGGAGGCTCTTGGGTGGATCACTTGTCCACTAGTGGAGTTTACTTATAATAACAGCTATCAGGCAAGTATAGGGGTGGTACCGTTTGAGGCATTATACGGGGATCCTATAGGTCATTGTCCTATTGCTAGGATACTATGGATAGGATTATTCTTGTACTAGATATAGTGAGGGAGACTTGATCCATAAGAGGATGAAAACTACGCAGGATAGGCAGAAATTTTACAGTGACAGGAGACGCACATATTGGAATTTGCAGTGGTTGACATTGATTTTATGAAGGTCTCACCGCTTAGGCATGTCATGAGATTTCATAATTCGAGAAAGTTAGTACCAAGGTTTGTAGGGCCTTTTCCGATCACATCTAGAGTGGGGAAGTTAGCATATAGGGTGAGCCTTCTTGAAAAGTTTGCGGTAGTACATGACATTTTCAATGTGTCATACTTGCAAAGGTATCTACACAATATAGAAGTTGTAGTCAAGCTGAGTCAGTTAGAGAAGGTAGAAGTAGAAAGGGAGCCACTTGTTTGCCATGTACCTACCCATATTCTAGAGCATGGTGCAAAGCGACTCCGCAATGAAGTTATTAAGCTTGTTAACATCCAACGGGGAGGTGACCTAGCGGAGAGTACATGGGAGCCTGAAGAGAAGATCAGAGCTACCCATCCAGAGTTCTTTTTTCGTACATTTCTATTTAGTTAAATAAGTATAAACTACTTTTACGCTTAGGTTTTAGCTAGTATACCCCATAGCTAGGGACAATCAGATGTTAGGAATGGTTGTGAACATGTCATTAGGGCATGTTTTGGATGATGGTTGCTAATGGATGTATTTATTAAATTGATCTTTGCACACTTAGGAAAATGTAATCTCGAGTTCGCATACTCTCACACCATCACTTGTTTTATGTTATTAATTTATATGCATATGGTTGTTGCATATGAATTGAATGGTTCGCATACATGAAGAATTGCCAGTACATTTACATAGAATGTTGTATACATTTGGTATATGGGATAAGCACTTACATTTCGAGAGGTCGACTAGGCTACCAATTTTTGCATTAGTATAGGTTCATATACATTCCGTGCCGACATGTACGTATTGCATTAGAAATTTGAATCAAGGACAATGGTTACTAGCAGTTGATGGATGAGTAGATGGTTGTAAGTATTAATTTACTTATGTGCGAGTTGCATTTTTTCATCGTTAGAGATTTTGGAGACCAAATCCTTTTTAAGGGGGAAAATGTAACACCTCGCAAAAACTAATCGAAGATTTAGCAAATTAAATTAAATTAAACATAATAAGGGTAAAAATGAGATTTCTCAAACATCCGAATTTGGCTACCAAATTTTACTGTTGCGTTTCTAGCGATTTTCTGGATAATTTCATATAAATTTTTTTGTAAATGGAGCTCATATGAAAAAGAATTAAAGTTAAAAATTTGAAATCAAAAATAATTAAATATATAGATTAGGAAAGAAGCATCTTATAAAGGAAAGTTCCAGCGGTCGAAACCCTAGTTTGGACCGGTCGACCCCTAGCGGTTGACCGTCCAAGACCAAGCGGTCGATCGATTGAGCGTTCTAGGCTAGGGTTCGCTTAGGCCGAACAGGCCGTATTTTTAAAAGTTTGATCTAATGGCTAATATATATTCGTACCCCTACAAATAAAACCCAAACCTAATACTAATGTTATCCAGCATTTTGACCAAGCAATATTCAAATAGACTAGACGAAGCGAACTTGGAAGTTATTAAGGCAGAAAGCTCAGAGAGATAGCCACAGAGTCAAGAAACTAAGTACAAATAGAGCCTCGGGATGAAGATCAAATCACCATAAGGATTCAGGGGACCAAATTCAATAATGTTTATATTGGTATCGATCCACGATTCTTTGTCCATTCAAGCCAGTCTCCTCCTACATTCAAGTCTTGATCCTAGTAGCCTCTTTCAAGTTCCATTTCATTGATCCCATGCGTTCTATATTGATCTTCTCAACATTCGAAGTCAGCAACTCCATATTTTCATCGATCCATCATTTGGATTTAGAATCAAGATAATAATGCTATAAACAAGTTTGGAATCATGAACCTAACCACAAATCGAGCCAGGACTAGAATTTCAAAGTCATCCATATGAAGAACATATGGATCAGTATCGATCCATGATTATTGATGAGGTGTCCACCTAATTTCCCGGAGAAGTGGTCTATTACATGGAAAACTATATGGAGATCATGGAGGCGAGATTTTAGGTTTCCTACAGCTATAAATAGGAGGACGGGACCATTTTTAAGAGGGATTTTTGGCTCTAGTACTCTCTTACTCTAACCTCTCATAATCATCCATGGATTTAAAATGATCCGTAAGAACTTGTACTTGCAAGTCAGCAATCAAAGCAATAAAATCACAAAGTGGACATAGGCTAAGATTATCCAAACCACTATAAATGATGTGTGTTCTTTTCTTGATCTTTTTAATTTACTTTTCTTTACTTTTTATTCTCTACACAATCTTTTGGGTGTTTCTGCCATTTTTGTTCAAACATTTTGGTGCTTTCATTGAGAAACCATATTCTCAGGCTACTTAGATCCATCATCTACTATTGGATTGCTTAGATCCAAGGGATAGGCCCAATCTTCCAATTTTACTATTCTAATATTCATATTTTCAACAATCTATAAGAAGCTATTTGTCATGGCCCCAAGAAGAAACCGTTCTACAAACTCTAGAGCTGCTAATGACCTTGAGAACCATAATACTCGGCATGTGGATGAAGTTGCCTAGTCAGAGCAAGTTGAGATCCAGAATCCAACTGATGTCGTGACCATAGTGGAGATAGATTGAATGATGGAGCAAATGAAAGATAGGTTCCAGGAGAGTCGCAATGAGATAAACCATCAGATGCAAGAGAGCTTGAGACTACTGAATGACTAACTCAGAACCATCGTAGAAGGAGCCGAAGGGGCTTAACATCTTCTAATTCAGAGTCTGATAGTTCCTCATCATCCAAGCAGAGACAAAAGAATAGGAAGCAGAAAATGGCTCAAAGGACGGATCTGTACCGATCCAACAAACGTTGGATCCAATGCTCGCCCTCTGGATGGTGGCGTGAACTTGACCGCTAATCGTGCCATAGATAATTAGAATCTAGAATATCGAGCTATCACTAATGATTCAATGCACATGAATCGAAAAGGGGGGTTGTTGGACGAATGGATCTCTTAGAGTCTAGAGAACCTAGGTATTGAGGCTCTGCCCGAGAGCATTCGCTGGGCCAAACACTTTGACAGAACCCGACTACTGTCGTTCAACCAAACTAGTAAAACCGGAGTACTTGGCCGAAATGGTTAGGAAACTTGTGAATGAAAATTAGTTTAGAATTAATGATGAATGGGTACTTCTCCTAGTCGGAATTCGTTTATTGAGAACATTTTGCGTGCAAAGTATCCACGGAGCTTCGTAATGCCGATGATGCCATTGTACGGTGGAAAAACGGATCCAGAGCAGCACTTGATGAAATACGAATGGCATATGGACTCTGCTAGAGAATCTAATGCTGTGAGATATTGTTGCCTTCTAATCTTCCTGGAGAGAGTAGCGACCATGTAGTTCACTCGGCTCCCATCGAGATCCATATCCTCTTTCGCTAAGTTTATGCAAAACTTTCTAGAGCAATTTCGTTTACACTCTTCACGTCAGAAAGATGTGATGTCGTTATTGAACCTCTTTTAGGACACGGCAGAGTCATTGAAGGATTTCTTGAATAGGTTCCATACAGCTGTAATGGAAGTCACGAATGCAAGGATGACATAGTGTTGATGGCATTGATTCAGGGGATTTATTCCGAGACTAATTTCGGGAGATGGTTGGAAATAAAACCCCTATCAATGATGGACATTTTGTACAGGAAGCCTAATCAATTCTTGCATTTGGAAGAGGCGCAAAATCATCCCCGAAGAGGTGGTGCTGTGAGTTCAGCTGAGATACAGAGCAATATTTCTATAAAACTGTCTGGAGGAAGTTCCGAAAATGTGGATGTAAACGTTGGCAACAAGAATGATGGTCGGAACCAGAATGATAATGGGGCTGGGAAGCGGAAGTCCGATAATAGGAATCATCCCAGGATTGCGAAGTATGATAGTTATACTGAATTTAATAACTTGATAGGAAATATCTACCTAGAAACTCAAGGTACAGAGCAGTGCAGGAAGCCGACTCCGAGAGAGTCGACTAAGTGGGAGAAAAAATCTATCAAGTTTTGTAGGTTTCATAAGATGCATTGTCATAACACCAACGAATGTAGACATTTGCATGATATGATCAAGAACTTGACTCGTAAAAAGAAGTTGCAGCAATTTTTGAAGGCCTCGTAGGATAACTGGCAAGGAAATTTCAACCACTTGGGCCGACAACCCAACGGGGGCAAGTCAGACCTAGCAGTGAAGAGCCTAGGTAGCTTGAAAAACATTTGGCAATCAATACAATCATCGATGGGCCACATCTAGCCAAAAAGAGTTTCAACGAGATGGATAGGTATGTCGGTGCATTGAAACATACAGAGAATGAGAGCTGCTTTGCTATAGAGGATGGAGCTTCGAAAAAATAATTCAGAACCATGACAGACGACATTGTTTTCTGGAACCGAGATGCTGATGGAGTGGAAGCCCCGATGATTGACCCACTTGTGATTACGGCCACGATTGGCCCTGTGTTGTACGGAAAGTTCTAGTTGGCTATGGGATTTTGGTCGACATTTTATTTAAGAAGGCCTATGACTAGATGCTTCTGGAGGGCAAGGACTTGAAACTGTATAAATATCAGATTAGGGATTTAATGGGACGGCTACGGAGCTAGTCGAATATATGGAATCACTGATGGTGCTTGGTGAGGGCGACTGCAAGCGAGTTCGGGTTGTGCCTTTTGTGGTGTTGGATATTTACTATGCTTACAATGCATTTTTGGACTGACTGGCCATGGCTGAATTCAAAGCGGCTATTGTTCCTTGGTGTTTGATGATGAAGTTTCCTACAGAGAATGGTGTAGGAATGTACAAGGAGATCATGGGCTTGGCCGCGAGTGTTATAATGCTGAGCTAAAGGAGACAAGGTGAAGGGAGAAAGGAAAGATTATAGAGTGGACCCTCTACATCAAGGTTTTGGATGCATAGCAACCACTGCCTGAGCCCTGGCTCGGGCAGCACAGTCGGTTCCATAAGGATATGGATCCATGAAAAGAGCCACTGGATGGAAGGGCAGCTCCAACCGAGTTGACAATCAACATCCCGATCAGTCAGGATGACCCGACGTGGATCTTGAAGATCGGATCGTAGCTTAGCATCAGAACGATGAAGGAGTTGATTGGTTTTCTCCTAGCAAACCTGGATGTGTTCGCCTGGACGCACTCTGACATGTGTGGGATCTCACTAGAGATAGCGAGTCATGCATTAAATATAAATCCTAAATGCATTCCTGTTAAACAGAAATGCCACAGCTTGGATACGGAGAGATCCGCTGCACTCAAAGAAGAAGTAGATAAGCTAAATGATAATGGCTTCATCCGCGATGCCCTATACCTGGAATATGTATCAAACCTGGTCTTGGTGAAAAGGTCAAATAGGAAGTGGAGGACATGCGTCGACTATTCTAACCTGAATAAGGCATGCCCAAAGGATAATTTCCCACTCCCAAAAATAAATCAGCTGGTAGACTCGACCACAAGACATGAATTGCTTTCGTTCGTGGACGCATACTCTGGATGTAATCAGATTCCAATGCACGTCCCAGATCAGGAACACGCACAAGTTTTATTACCGACTTGGGACTTTACTGCTATCTGATCATGCCCTTTGGACTAAAGAATGCTAGAGCAACTTAACAAAGGTTGGTAAACAAGATATTCAAAGATCAGATTGGGCATTCGATGGAAGTCTATGTGGACGACATGCTTGTGAAGTCACGACATTCAAGAAACCACATTGATGATTTAGCAGGGATGTTCGGTGTTCTCTGAAAATACAGATAAAGCTCAACCCTTTGAAATGCTCGTTTGGTGTTTCATCGAGGAAATTCTTGGGCTTTATTATGAACTCCCATGGAATTGAACCCAATCCGAAAAAGATTGAGGCATTGAGAAACATAGAGGCCCTAAAGACGATCAAGGATGTCCAAAGTTTAAATAGGAAGGTCGCCACCCTGAGCCGATTCATCTCCAGAGCAACAGATAAATGCATCCCTTTCTTCGACGTGATTTAGAAGGGAAAAAGGAATTTCGCTTGGACACAGGAGTGTATAGACGCACTGCAGGCTTTGGTGGATCACTTGGGGAGACCCTCCACTCTTTCGAAGCCATTGGATGATGATGACTTATTTATATATCTGGTAGTGCCAGTGTATGCTTTGAGTGTCGCGCTCGTACATGAAGATTCCCGTATCCAGCGACCGGTCAACTATATCAGTAAGAGATTGACATGAGCAGAAAGAAATTACCTAAGATTGGAAAAGCTTGCATACTTCCTATTAATTGCTTCAAGGAAGCTCTGCCTCTACTTTCAAGCTCATTCGATCAAAGTTCTCACCAACCAGCCTTTAGGATAATTCTTGCAGCGACATGAGACTTCTGGAAGGCTATTGAAATGGAACATTGAATTGAGCCTATACGATATAACCTATCACCCTTGGAGAGCTATCCAGTGTCAAGCTTTGGTGGATTTCATAACTAAGTACACTGTGCAAGATAATACTCTTGAGAACAGAATGCTAGGTAGAAGGTGTATAAGATGGTGCATCAAGTGAACTTTGTTATGGTGCTGGAGTTGTACTTGTCACTCCTGAGGAACATTCAATTTGTTATGTCTTGAGACTTGATTTTCTGGCAACGAACAACGAAGTAGAGTTCGAAGCACTGATTGAGGTACTCAAAATAACCATGGAACTAGGGGTTAAAATTTTACATATCTTATGTGAGTTCGGGCAGGTGGTATGTCAAGTAAGGAATGAATTTTAGGCAAAGGATGTGAGGCTAGCTCCTTACCTAAACCAGACCCTTGAGCTGCTTAGTGTACTATACAATAACGCATACTCCTAGAGAGGAAAATGCGCAAGCCGACTCGTTGGCTAAGTTGGCCAGCTCTGGAGATGCGCAGCTCACGGACCCGGTTCCAATAGAAGTATTGTTGCCCTTGAATATCGACCAAATGGATGTCGATTGGATCTTGGAGGCCGAGTGTGAGAAGGAGTCATGGATGACTCTAGTGAAGGACTATTAGCAGAGGTGGAATCCTTTTGGATTGGAAGAATGAGTGACGAAAGCTCCTTCACCAAGCTTCAAGATATATCTTTCAGCTAGGAGCACTTTATAGGAAAGGATTCTCAGTCCCAAGCTTTGATGTGTTGCCGATGATTGGGTACTTCAGGCCAACTATCAATTGAGATGCATCTGATTACAACATAAAGTATGGCAAGTGCTAGAGATTTGCTAAGATTCCCAGAGCCTCGTCGACGGAGATTACTCAAATAGTCAGTCCTTGGCTGTTTAGGGAATCAATATCATCAGTGTGTTGCCAATATCTAAGGGTGGCATAAAGTACGCTACCATCACTATTGATTACTTCACCTGATGGGGTAAGGCAAAGCCATTAGCCATAATTACCACAAATAAAGTAATCAACCTCATGGTTCGAAATATCATCTATCTTTTTGGAGTTCCACAAGAAATTGTTACCGATAATGGGACCCAATTTCTACCGCTGACATCACATAGAGAAGAGATTTGCTGTAGTGGCACATCCCTAGATGAATGGACAAGTTGAAGCCATAAACAAGATTATTAAGTTTATTCTTAAAAGGTGATTGAAAAAGGCTAAAGGCAAGTGGATCGATGAACTTTCATTGGCACTTTGGGCTTATCAAACGACCCACAAGTCAATGACTGGCCACTCTCCCTTCGCCCTAGCCTATGGATCAGAGGCTATGATTTTGATTGAACTGGAAGTATCTTCTCATCGAGTGACTCGTTACAATCCACGGACAAATGAGCAACTCCTGCTAGAGTCTCTTGATATGCTCGATGGGAAGCGCAATGAAGCTAACTTTAGAGCAACTGCACACCGAAGTCGAATCGCCCGATACTACAACGCCAAGGTCAGGAATCGGACCTTTGAAACTGGCGACCTCCTTGTCAAATGAATCTTCCCAGGCCCCATGAAATTGGGCCTGAGTTTGGAAGGTTCATGTGTGATTGAGCAAAAGCTTAGAGATGATACTTTTAAGCTAGTAACGGTTGACGTGATCTCACTCCCAAGGGCGCGGAATTACAAACACTTGCTACTCTATTTCACTTGAAAATAAATTTATGCATAGTTGATTAAAGCCATGTAATAAGGCAGAACCTATCATTTCTCGTCTTTTATAAATGTAAAATGGTTTTTCGAATCTATGACTCTGTCTTTACATAGCTTAAGAGTTATGAAATATGACCGACTCGAATGAATCTACAAGTGTATAATGTAGGTATGCAAGTACCCAGAGATAGGTGCCAACCAAACTTCTATAGTCCATAATCGGACTCATGGAGTTCAACCGCTCTTGGCATCCAAAAATAGATGCCAGTTAACCCTTGTCCTTGATGTGGGGGTAGGAGTATAAACCAAAAAGGATGTGACTTGACCATCCATCACCTAACTCCTGTCCTTGACGTGGGGACATGAGTATAAACCAAAACGGGCATGACTTGACCGTCCATCGACTAACTCTTGCCCTTGAAGTGGGGGCAGGAGTATAAACCAAAAAGGATACGACTTGACCATCCATCCCCTGACTCTTATGCTTGAAGTTGGGATAGGAGTATAAACATTCAAGGCTGAACGAGACGGTTTGCCTCTGCAGCTCATGCCAAGAGTTAGGCAGAGCACTCACATCTTGCCCGGAGTAGGCGAGATAAAAAGTTTGCCCCTAGAGTTAGGCGGGATCTCTTAATAACTTTGATTGATGCCTAGAGTTAGACATGATTGAAGGTAAACATCCAGCATGGGGGTGTCCAAACTACGGCCTTAAGTGGTTAGCTCAAATTAGCGGCCGAAGTTTGGGGTGATAGAAGATCACTATCGTGGAAAAGGATACCTAAGACACTATCCTAAGTGGTTAAACTCAACCAATGCCCGAATTTAGGCGCGGTCCAAAACAAAAGCATTCAAACATTGCCTGAAGTGGGCAAGGTAAAATGTCTACGTTCGAAGGCAGGCACGATCGCATTTGAAGTTCCTTCAAAAGGAATGCTTAAATCACCTTTCTGGGTGATCGAAATTTGACCGGATTCTAGAATTTGATATGGTTACATATAAATGCCCAGTGATTGGCACTTTAACGATTGCTTTACATTCACAAGAATGACGGAAGGCTGGAAAATCACAGAACGGGCTAATGACTTAGTCCGACAATAATCGTGAAAAGAAATGGATCATGAGTACATCAAACGTAAAGTGCATTTCTCAAATAATTAGGCAAATTTTTACAAGGCTTGGAAAAAATAAAAGTCTATATTATTCACGTTCAAAATAAGAATTAGAAGAAAAGGTACAAGTGTTAGTGACACTGAACTGAAAAGAAAAAATGGAGGCTAAATCCGCACAACACCGGTCGGAAAACAAAGGCAAAAGTACAAAGAAAGGTTAAAGAGTTGGGTTATACATACCAAAGAACCTGTTGATTCATGAGTTTTGATTCATGACACAAGCTTTAGAGATCATACGACGAGAATGCTATATGAAAGCGACAAAAAGAGAATAAGTGCATACCGTGCACTACAAAGAAGATAATCTTACAATTCAGAGATTAGTATGGATATTTTATTTTATTTGAGTCTTAGAACAATGTTAAAATCATTCCTCAAATAATCACACACGCACACAAAACATTTTATATCAAAAAAATATGTTCACTGTGCATATAACACCAGGTCGGCTGACCGACCAGGATCCTCGGTCGACCGACCCTGTATCATATGCACAGTGACTTTCTGTTTTGTATACGTTTTTCAACTCAGCTGACCGGCCAGTTTTTCCGGTCGACCGACCAGAGAAAAACGGCTAGTTTTCTGAAGAGACGCGATCTTTTCATGAAGAGTAATGTCTTCTATTTCAAGAGGTATGGACACTACTGTTGACTAAAACTCTTCATGAAAGATTACAACTCTTCTACAACTATATAAACATATTCAATTCACTTCTACAATCACCGATTCTTGTTTATATTTCTGAAATCTAATCTCTTTTCATTTCTGCAAATAAAAGCATTCACTCTTATTCAATATCACTAGAATCCTTGAATTTATTCATATACTTCGATTCTACGTGATTATCTTCCTTCTAAATCTTCACACACATACATATTCTTGAGGATTTGATTATAGGAAAGTTGTACTATCAAAAGACAATCAGTGTTATTTAGAACACATTCGTCAACAAACATTTTGTATTAAGTTGAAGTCCTCTTCGGTTGTTGAGGCGGAAAAATTCCTGTTCGGCTGCTCAGGTGTCGTATACCTATTCCTCCGGGTTAAGTGAGGGGTTTAGTTTAAATCCAGAGGGTATTCTGGGACTGGACGTAGAACGGGAAGTTCGAACCAGTATAAAAATTCCTGGTGTGCTTACTTTAATTTTTACTTTACTGTTATTACCAGTTTCCGCATTAATATACCATATTACACGATCCTTAGTACTACACGTACACTTTCATTTGGTATCAGAGCAAGGTCATCTTATAACCAACACAAAGTTATTTGATATTTACTTATTTTTAGTAATATGGCAACCACACAAATTAACGATGTTAACACTCACACTAATTCTAGTTTCACAGAAGGTCAATCGACTTCACGACCTCCACTTTTCAATGGTATAAATTATAATTATTGGTCAACTAGAATGAGAATCTATATGCAATCAAGTGGGTTTGATATCTGGAATATTATACAAAGGGAATACACAATTCCTATTGGAGAATACTCGACTTGGAGTAACACACAAAAACTAGATGCTACATCAAATGCTAAGGCTATGAATATTTTATTTTGTGCATTAGATAGAAATGAATTCAATAGAGTTAGTATGTGTACTTCCGGCTATGAAATTTGGAGAACTCTTAAAGTTTCACATGAAGGAACGAACAAAGTTAAATTGAGCAAAATTTCTATGCTGAAACATCAATTTGAAAACTTTAAAATGAGGCCAAATGAATCTATAAATGACATGTACTCTAGATTTCAGGATATTTATCATGCTCTATTGTCTCTAGAACAAAAGTTTACTGATTTTGATGTTGTTACAAAAATCTTGAATTCTTTAACGGACGAATGGGAACGAAAAGTCCTAGCTATTGAAGAAGCAACTGATTTGTCAACATTAAAACCAGAAGAATTGATAGGTAATTTAATGTCCTATGAAGTAAATTTGCAGCCAAAACGAAATGGAGCACAAGAAAAGAAAAATGTAGCATTCCAAGCAGAAAAAGATGATTCCGACTCAGATAATGAAGATATGGCAATGATCGCTAAAAATTTCAAAAAGTTTTTGAAATTCAACAGAAACAAATTCAAGGGAAACAAAAATAATTCCAACAACAATTCTAATAGCAGCAAACCATCATCTTCAACAATGGAATGTTATGAATGTCACAAGAAAGGACACATGAAGAAAGATTGTCCAGATCGTAAAAAGAATAATTTCAAGAAGGACAAAAACAAACGAAAAGCTTTTTCAGTCACTTGGGACGACACTCATCATCCTCATCAGAGAGTGAAAGTGATAATGAACAAGCAAATGTATGCTTCATGGCTTCGTCAGAGGATGTAAGTGATTTTACTTTTGAAGATTTAATTGAAATAAATTCTGAATTAGTAAATTTAACAAAACAACTTAAAAAGAAAAATAAGGAGTTGCAAAGAAAGTTAGATAGAACAGTTTTAGAAGTAGATATGTTAAAAGATGAGAAGGTAATATTGGAAGAAGAACTTGAAATCTCTCAACAATCGAATTCTAACTTATCTTCTCAAATTACGTCAATATCTGAGGAACTAGAAATTCAGAAAAATAAAAATGATGTTTTACTTTTTGAAAATAATGATTTAATATCTAAAATTAAGGATTTAGAGTTAGAAAAATCTAGTCTTAAAATAAAATTTGATGATATTTCTAAAAATGTTTCTAATTTCAATAAAGGAAGAGAAAATCTTTCTAGTATACTAGAAAACTCTCAAACTTCCAACAATAAATCTGGACTAGGATTTAAGAAACAAAATAATTATGCTAAAAGTAAAATTAATAATAAAATTAAGAAAGATATTAGGAAAACAGTTTATTCAAATACTAAAACTATTAAGATATGGATTCCAAAAACCAATAATACATTGATAAGGAATAAACATATCAAAAGTTTTATGGAAACTGTTCATAATAACAAGAATTATGTTTATAAAGGGAATTCTGAACCCGTATGGGTTTGGCTTCCTAAGATCTAACTCTTAGGACCCTAAAAAGATTGGGTACCAACTTTTTATAATTTTTGCAGGTACCACATAAAAAGAGAGGAAAATGGATTTTAGATAGCGGTTGCTCAAAACACATGACTGGAAACAAAGAAATGTTATCAAACATTATATACTCAAATGGAGGAGCAGTCACCTTTGGAGATAACTCAAAAGGGTATATCATCGGCAAAGGCAATGTCAATAGCAACGGTACATCTAATTTAACTCTCATTACTGATGTTTTATTAGTTAAAAATTTAAAACATAATTTATTAAGTATTAGTCAACTATGCGACAAAGGTTTTATATCAACATGTGAAGCAGAATATATATCTGCTGCTTTGGCATGTGCACAAGTCGTATATATGCAACAGACATTACAAGATTTTAATTGTCATCTTGAAAAATCAATAATTTATTGTGATAATACCAGTGCAATAAACCTTTCAAAAAATCCGGTCAATCATTCCCGAACAAAACACATAGATATTCGTCATCATTTTCTTCGTGATTGTTTGGAAAAAGGATTAATAAATCTAGAATTTATCAATACTGAAAATCAAACAGCTGACATTTTTACTAAACCACTAAATGAAATTTCTTTTATAAAACTAAGACGAGATTTAGGTATAATGTCGTTTAAAGACTTATGAATAAAATATATATATATATATATAAAATGATGAAAAATATAAAATTATTTTTCTGACCAAAGCGGTACTCGAACTCATGACTTCTGACTTGTATGTTAGATGTTGTAGTATAGCCACTTGGGCTATGGGTGTTTCTTGTTCCACCTCTGTTTCTAATTTACATCATTGAAACTTAATTTCAGAATATACTATTTTTTTTTAACTCTAAAAGCATTGTATGTCATTCATTTGTAAACAGTTTTTGTTTAAAGAATTCTGTGATTAAAACTAAAATTTGATTTTAGACCACTATTTTTTTAGAAAATATGGTTATATATATACATACATATGTTTATTGAATAGAACATCAAATACAAAACAAAAAACTTAAAACAAAAATGTCTTCTAACAATGATGTCTACAATTCTGAAAATTCTCATCTCTCTTATACTTCCCCGGACGACGACTATTCTGATCGTATCCCCGAAGGTGGTCCTTATCCTACATTTCCAATGCCAAATCGTGTTTTAGAATTTCCCTCTCCAGATAATGATCCCCGACACAGGTGGAAACCATGGGAAGACTCTCATACAGGTTATACACCTGATAAAAAGAAAGGGAAAAAGGAAATGGTAGTAACTCCATCAACCAAACAAAAGATTGATGAAATTCATCACTACCAACAACAACAGATGAATATGCAAAGGGAACTTTATTACGAACAGAAAGTCACGGCAAGACATTTAAGCTTCCTTGAAAAGATTGCCATGAAATTTTGTTCATCTAAGAAGGATGATGTTGCTGAACCTTCTTACAGAACTCCATCTCCCTCTAACCATGTTCAATCTCCAATAGCTCCAATATGGTCACCGGTAGAAAACGTTCCATCTCCAAATTCATGGGAACGTCGATGCTAATTCATCATGGCTATATTTTAGTATATATATGTTATTTTTTTTATATAAGCTGTATAAATAAATATGATGTAATAATATGATTATATTTCTATAATTCTTATTTAAAAAAAAAAAAAACATGACATGCTTTCGGTCGACCGAAATGCCTGAACCGGTCAACTGAAGTTGTCCCGAGAAGTTTTTAAAAACAGATTTCTTCCAAGTCGGTCGACCGAAATACCTGACTCGGTCAGCCGAACGTATTTCTCGAATGACATTAGAATATTTTTTTAACTCGGTCAACCGAATTCCTTGCACCAGTCGACCGAAGCTTTTCCCGAAAGTTTCAGCACTGTTCTAAACCTCAACTCGGTCGACCGACCCAGGTCCTTCAGTCGACCGAACGTATTATTCTGCTAAAATTGCCTTCATATTTTAACCCAACCCTTCACCTTTTTATCTCACCTCTTCACTTTACTCTTCCACAACAGATTTGAACCCTAGCCCCCATTACAACTTTTCTACACTTCTTCAAATTCTTCAAGAAAAATGGCTCCCAAAAAGAAATCTAAGACTACCGCTGGCCAATCTTCCTCAACTCCTGTAGATTCTCAAATTGCTTCTTGGTTAGTAAGTGAAAAAGCTTTAGAAAGATGGATAAAGCTTCAAGATGCAAAAATCTTTGAGGAGTCTTTTGTAAGTTATCCTGATTTTACCGCCTACGGTGTTGAAAACGCCGCTCTTGAAAGTGGTCTTGATGCTTTTCTTGACCATAGGAAAAACAACTTGAAGATTAATCATATAATGGTCAAGTTATTCTTAGCAAATCTCAATCTTGTCAATCCACCTAGAAACACTGAAAATTGTGTTTGGACTTCGGTATGTGGCACATCGATGTTTCTCTCCATTGATCGAATGAATCATATTTTAAATGCTCGACCGGGTGGAATCTCATTACATGATGTAGATTGTAATCCATCAACTCGTGACCGCCTAAGTCACTTATTCTTTGAAGATGATGCTACCGACTTAAGGCAAACTTCATCTCTCCGACCTAAAGCATGACTTTTTCATCGATTCATGATGAAGTCTATTGTTCCAAGAGGAGGGTCGTACCACTTAGTATATCCCGAAAACTTCAAGGCGTTATATGCTATGTGTGGAAACATTCGGGTAAATTGGACACAACTTCTTATGGATGAATTCCTTACATTCAACCAAGGAAAAATGCTCCATATTTACTATGGAGAATACATAATGCGGTTGATTAACAACTTTGTCACTCATGCACCGGAATCTGAAACATCCAAAGTTCGTACCTTTGACTCACGAACAATAAAATTGATGAAGTTACCCGATGCACCATCCCAAATCACAACCTTTCAGCAATGGCGTACCATTCCACGAGAACAACTACGTCGTAGCTATTCTACTCCTCAACCCTCCACTCATTCCACAGAACGTTTAACTCGTCAAACCTCTATCCAAAGACCACCTCCCGGTACTAGCACAGCGGCTGCCATAGATATTTTAGCCCAAAATCAACTAGCTTTGGATTCTCGCCTTCGAAAAATTGATGGGCGTTTCAAAAAGATCAAAGGCTTCTTCGTAAATTTATGGGATGCCTTATCATGCTCTTCTGAAGCCGGTGCTTCATTTGTTGCTCCTGGAAAAAGACCCGCACCAAATTTCTCTTGGTCTACATCCGAGAACACAAGTTCCACCACATCGGCAACTCCCACACCTACCACTCACAGACGGGGTAAGGAACCGGCTCCTCTCGATGAAAATCTTCATCCAGAACAGTGGGATACCGACGATGATGAGGAGTAATTGTAGTATTTTTTAAATTTATTTTAACTTTCTAGAATCTCTTGTAGTTTATTTTGTTTCTTAATTAATTGTTATGTTATGTTCTAAGCAAACATCTTTAAATTATTTCTAATTAAGCTCAAAGAATGTACCATGTAAATTTAAATGTTTTTTGCATTACTTCAATCTGTTATAAGTATTCCTTTTTGTCGATGACAAAGGGGGAGAAATAAATGTATGCAAATTAACGAATTTTTGCAGAAAAGTCGCCATATATTCAGGGGGAGAACTATAATATATATGTCAATATTACTTCGTCACATAAGTATTGTCATCAATCAAAAAGGGGGAGAATGTTGATTCATGAGTTTTGATTCATGACACAAGCTTCAGAGATCATACGACGAGAATGCTATATGAAAGCGACAAAAAGAGAATAAGTGCATACCGTGCACTACAAAGAAGATAATCTTACAATTCAGAGATTAGTATGGATATTTTATTTTATTTGAGTCTTAGAACAATGTTAAAATCATTCCTCAAATAATCACACACGCACACAAAACATTTTATATCAAAAAAATATGTTCACTGTGCATATAACACCAGGTCGGCCGACCGACCAGGATCCTCGGTCGACCGACCCTGTATCATATGCACAGTGACTTTCTGTTTTGTATACGTTTTTCAACTCAGCTGACCGGCCAGTTTTTCCGGTCGACCGACCAGAGAAAAACGGCTAGTTTTCTGAAGAGACGCGATCTTTTCATGAAGAGTAATGTCTTCTATTTCAAGAGGTATGGACACTACTGTTGACTAAAACTCTTCATGAAAGATTACAACTCTTCTACAACTATATAAACATATTCAATTCACTTCTACAATCACCGATTCTTGTTTATATTTCTGAAATCTAATCTCTTTTCATTTCTGCAAATAAAAGCATTCACTCTTATTCAATATCACTAGAATCCTTGAATTTATTCATATACTTCGATTCTACGTGATTATCTTCCTTCTAAATCTTCACACACATACATATTCTTGAGGATTTGATTATAGGAAAGTTGTACTATCAAAAGACAATCAGTGTTATTTAGAACACATTCATCAACAAACATTTTGTATTAAGTTGAAGTCCTCTTCGGTTGTTGAGGCGGAAAAATTCCTGTTCGGCTGCTCAGGTGTCGTATACCTATTCCTCCGGGTTAAGTGAGGGGTTTAGTTTAAATCCAGAGGGTATTCTGGGACTGGACGTAGAACGGGAAGTTCGAACCAGTATAAAAATTCCTGGTGTGCTTACTTTAATTTTTACTTTACTGTTATTACCAGTTTCCGCATTAATATACCATATTACACGATCCTTAGTACTACACGTACACTTTCATAACCCGATTCTTAAGGCAACAAAAGTAAGGACTTTAGTCCTAGATTGGTACTGATCCAAGGACTTGGATCGGTACCGAGTCTAGTAATTTTTAAAAAACAAAAAGAGGAGAGCAATAATAATGACCATCCTTGTGTACATGCATGTGTGTGTGTCTATGATTATGGAGCTACCCAAGAATAAGCACATATGTGAATGTGCATGATTATATTTAAGATCCAACAACCAGAATTGAAGGAAGGCATATCTGAGCATGGAAATCCATGGAAGGATCCAGATCAAGCTTACTGAGCTTGGAATGATAGATCATGAGAGCACAATCTAGATTCTAACACTAAACACTGGTTAACCATTGCAAAGAATAGCTATAGACATATCGCTTCATGGAAACGCCACAGGAAGGATAACGACCATTCAAAGAATGGAGTGGAGTCCTTCTCAGCAATCCTGACTTGTCTTGATTCAAAGCACATCTATTTGAAATAGGATGTACTTTAGAGGGCAAGTGTTATCTATCCTTTTTGACCAAGCAATATTAAAATAGACTGGACGAACTGAACTTAGGAGTTATCAAGGCAGGCAACCCAAAGAGATAGCCCTAGAGTCTAGAAACTAAGTAAAAACAGAGCCACGGGGTGAAGATCAAATCGCCACAAGGACTCAGGGCCCAAATCCAACAATGTGTTGGATCGGTACTGATCCAACCTCATGGTTCGGTATGATCCACGATTCTTGTAACTAGAAATATCTTTGAGGTAATGAATGTCTAATATAGGAAAACCTATTATTTTGAAATGGTATTGAAGTCATAATCTTTGTAATAGATTTAAAAGGAGATAATTTGGAAAATAATAATAATGTATCCTTAAAAAGGTAGTCAATGAACTTTTTATAAGTATAGGCCATAATTTCATGGACTAATAAATGCTGATTTCGAATTTAATGTAATAATTTTAATTTTATGAAAATAATTCATCAAAAAAAATTGTATGTTGTAGAAGGTATTTGAGAAGGAAAATTATTTTGCTCCTTTATGGAATTAAGCAATTTTTGAATTTTTGATTTAAAAATAATTTAGTTTAATAATTGTGTTTTAAATGTTTGAATTAAAAGTCCAACTTTTAAAGAAACAAATCACTGTTGTAGAAATCCTTAAAAAAGGAAAAGTTGGTTAGAAAAAGAAAAAAAATTCATGGCTCCTTTTAGGAACTATGCAATTTTTGAAATTAACAAAAAGGCTTTTCAAGTTTATATTTTGAAAGATAAAGGTTTCGAATAAGGTACTTTATAATTGTGAAATTTTAGTTTTAAGAATGGTTGGGACTAAACCAAAAAAATTTATGAAATAAATTGAGATCACTACTTAAGTAAGACGGTGTAAAGGTTTTAAGATATGAATAAAATAGGAATAGTATGTACAATCTGATCTGGAAATTTGAAATTAGTCAAAAATATTTAATTGTAGGATGTTGGTAAAGTTGCAAAGATGGTCCAGATTTATAATAGGGTTATAAGTTAGGTTGCCCTAGTAGACTTGGAATGTGAATTTCTATGTTTTGGTTTATTTGAAGCAATATGCGTGTAACTTCCATAATTTTCCAATTCCAAAATATGTATAAAAGTGCGGTGTTTGAATTATTAATTAATATACCAAAAAGGTAAAGAGGTGTGTAAGCTATGGATATTCTTTTCTATAGTTCACATTGTCTATTTCATTAAAAGGAAAGAAATAATTCCTTGTAATTTCAAACGAAGCAAAGGTCTCACTTTTTGTTAATTTATGCGAAATTATAACGGTAATCCTTTTGAAAGGATAACTCTGATAGATTAAAATGTTTAGAAGTTAATAGCTAGAAATAGAAATATATACATATAATCGCGCTTAACAACTAAAAATATAAATATATATAAATAGCGGAAATTACAACGATATTCGTATTAGTTATTAGCAGCATAGTAATTATAGGACTAGGATTTATGGACATTAATTATAGACTTAAGGGGAATAATTTTGTAATTAATAGAAAGATAAAAGGAATTAATGGGGACTTATTAAGGAATTTAATATGGCATTTATGGAGAAACTTAATTGGCATAATTGATGGATTTTGAAACTGGTAAAAAGACTAAAGGGAATTAAATGATGACTGATCAGAGATGGTCCAACTTTGACATTAATAATCAACTATTGCATATTTTTTAACTAAAGTAATGGATGAACTGCATTTATTAGAAACAAGAAAGAGAATTAAGGAAGATGGATTAATAAGTGGAAGACATACTAAGAATGTTCATCTTAATTTGGAAAGGAGTATTAGGACCCCAACATCATTAACACCAGTTAATGATAAATGGCAACTTCCAGCAAAAATTTCTTTTAGAGTTTTTGGGATTGTTGTTGCTGGTTGTCTCCTTTAGGTTATTGAAAAAGCGTATGATATGGTATAAGATATGTTCCTATTTTATGAATGGGATTTGACCACCAGATATATATATATATATATTGATCAATGGCGTAAATAAAGAAATTTCATAAGGACACTTAACTAGCGATAAACTGTAAGTAAGACTGGAAGTTAATGAGGAAATTAGGTTAGTAACTAGGAATAAAAGAAGCATTAAACCAAAAAAACCTTTCGAATTTTGAGAAAAATAAATTTTAACTTGCGAAGTGACACCGTTCAAGCATAATCATTCACCCCGGAGAAGATAAGGTGAATAGGGATATGAAGAGAATTTTCTATTGGACAAGGATGAAGAAGAAGGTGACAAAATTTTCCACTAGGTATTTGACATACCAAAATGAAAAATATAGAATTGATTAGGCAGCGAATGAAGGCCGCACAAGATAGACAGAAATCCTATGCGGACAAGCAAAGAAAAGAGTTAGAGGTTGAAGTAGGGGATATGGTGTTTATCAAAGTTTCCGCTCTTAGAAAGGTCGTGAGATTTGGAAAGCCTGAAAAGTTGGCACCAAAATTTATTGGGAATTTTCCAGTTTTAGAAAGAATGGGAAGACTTGCTCATCGTGTAGACCTACCAGATAAATTAGTAGGAGTCCATGACGTTTTTCACATTTTGCACTTGAGGAAATGCCTTCATAGCACAACCACTGTGGTAGAGCCTAATCAACTGGGGGACATTGAGACAGAGCCAATAACATCCCGTACCAATGCGCACATTGTAGAGCACGGAATTAGGAAGTTTCACAACAAAGAAATTAGGCTGGTTCGGGTATAATGGAGGGAAAATTTGGTGAAAAGCATGAGAACTTCTCATCCTAAGCTTTTCACAGGCAAACTTTTATCTTTAAAATTAGGTTTTGGTTGCATCGCGGTTGCTAGATTGGATGGTAGGATATGGATGCTGCACTTTTACTATCACTTTTGGACTCATACAGAACAGTTTTTGCATTATTAACATATTTTCATACATGCTTATATGTCACGACACTTTCATTCACGCTAGGATTGAGCTTACTTATAGTATTTTTGCACACATAATAACGTTATACTTTTGGTTAAGTGGATGGTTGTGTAGATAACTTGCTTGTACAACATGGATGTTTATTATGCATTATGTCATCTGCCTCTTGGAAAGATTTCAAGGACAAAGCCCTTCTAAGAAGGGAGAATGTAACACCCCATAAAAACTAATAAGAAATAAATAAAATAGATAAATTAATTAAATAAGATAAGGCTAAAAATGGGAATTTCGCAAAATTCAGAATTTGAACACAGAAGTTATGTTGTTGCGTTCGTGGTGAAATTTTGCTCAAAATTTCCATATATAATGTTCTGAAAATGGAGCTCAAACGAAAAAATTATGGACGTTTAAATTTTTTGGATTTAAAATAATTTAAATAGAATTCAAATTCAAATAAGTAAATAATTCTCAAATTTGAAATTTGAAATTTAAAAAGTAACAGTAATTAGACATGGAGGTAAAGTAATCGTAAAAATTAACGTTAACATTAAAAGAAGTAGTTAAGGAATAAAATAAATAAATCAACGTTAATTAAAAACGTTCCCAAAATAGGACCGCAGGTTGACCGCGTACCCTAAGTCGGTCGACCTCTAGCGGTTGACCGGTAGGGTAGGGGCGGTCGACTAGTCCTTGTATGTGGCGGCTATGGTTTTGTGCAAATGAATGTGCCAGAATTTATTGTTTTTAACCGACTTAATGAAATGGTTCTAGTGCATTCAACCACTATAAATAAGAGCTTAGCCCCCTCACTTTTATTCACAAATTATTTTGGGAACCAAGCGAAGCTCTATCAATCTCACTCTTCAAAGATTGAGAAAAATTCTTTAGGGTTTTAGGTAACAGATTCTAAATGTGTATTAGTTTATTTCTAATTATTCTTCTCTAGTTCTTAAATTTCTAAATCTAATCTATATAAAAATCCCTTGTTGTATACATCAAAGAGGAGAGATCTGAAAAAGATTATTGAAGGTGTGAAAAATCCAAAAAAAGAAAGCGCTAAATTTCTATTGTGAGTGGAAATCTTAGTCTTTCTTATTTTAGTAATTGAATAGTATAATTTGGATTTGATATATGCCTTCAGAAATTTTGGTTTACGAAAACATCACATTAAAACCTCCAAAATTTCCCCAAAGCGAAATGTCAACTCTTAGGTTGGAATCTTAATTGTTTTTATATATTAAAATAATGGAATTTGTGTCAATTTTACAATTTCAATGTTTTACCTTCTATTCCACTTCTTATCTTTTTTTTAGATCTGATTAAGGGCTTAGATTAGGAAATGGTATATAAGGTACAAATTCTTATTTGTAGTTTGCACCGCCTATTTCCATAATTTGCATAAAAATTCCGATTTATTCAGTTGTTTTAGTTTAAAATAAATTGGGTTTAGATTTTATTTTTACTTGGTCCGTATATATATATATATATATATTAGCATAAATAAGGTGTAATTATAACGTATTAATTACATAGTTAATAGGTTATTAACTATTATTGAATCTCCCTTAGGAAAGTAATTAATTGTAGAGGCGAAATAAGAAGTTTTCTTATAAGGCCTTAATAATGGATACGGTGAGATGTGTGATAATATGTTAAGAGAGTGTTATAAATTATGACTAATTTATAGGGATGCGAGGTCGGTCAAAAGCACATAGAAGTCTGCCCAGCTAATCCGGCTACCAACAGTGTGACTTTAGGGCTTACGTGAGACATCGCCTATAATAGGTAACTATGGATGACGCGAGATTAGTTGTGTAGGGTAAGTCTGCTCAGCTAATCTGACTGCCAGTACCTACGAATAGTTAGACTAGTATGAGACGTCACCATGCGGTATGGGTCATAATACAAAGGACTTGATTCATGGATTGAAGGTACTAAGTGGTTGTGTGAGGGCCCGCCTCTTCCCTATATTGGAAGTACTAAATGGTCAGGGTTAGTGGTTAGGCACGGTAGAGGATATCCCAAAAGGGTTCGCTTCGATATGAAGTATTAAGTGGCTTGAAGAGATTTCATGCAATGTCAGCTTGATAAGTACCGATGAGGAGTCCTCCTTGGGATAGGTATTAAATGATGGAGATCTGCCTTAAATGAGGTATTAAATGTTTAGAGTCTTCCTAGTTCCCAATAAAAAGATATTAAGTGACTTGGGTACGGTTAAACCTAAAACTAGCTCGACACCCAAGATGTTGTACAAGATGGTATTATTCAAAATTGTTCCAATAATATCCCTCCATTTCGATGTAATCATGAAGTTGTAAAAAAGTTCAAGTCACATGTTCAAGGGTAAAATAGGCAAGTCACATAAATATTCAATAGTCCCTAGTTCATACGTCAATGGGCATAACAGTTAATATGCAAGGTAAGTTCAAGTTTAATTTGGACAAGGGCTTAAGCGGCCTTGCGTAATTAATAATATGCAAGTCCAAGTTCAAGACCAAGTTCGAAGATAAAATCATATGCATGTACGTTGACTAAAATAGCCAATTAGGCAAGTAGAAAGGAAATATGCTATGTGAAGTTAAATGTCTGCAAAAAGTCCAAAAGTTACGATTGATTCTAGAAATCCCTAAATTAATTTAGAATTTACAACTTTTGATTAAGAAGTAGAAAGGGGGAATGATTCGCCTCATCTAAGTGGCGGAGAGGTCCTATTTATAGAGGTGTCAACCATGCAGGGTGATTGACACATATCTTGGCTTGGAATTTGAGGGCTCCGCTTACTCCATCTTGGTAATACTTCCTTTGCAGAAGCTCGACACCCCTTTTAAACCTTTGACAACTCTGATATCTTTAGGATTAACAACTTTTGTGTTGTAGAAGCTCGATATCACTTGCTTCCCTGAGTTTGTAGCAGACTCGCTAGTTATCGACTTGATAGCTATTCTTTACTTAAAAACTCGATATCCTTGCTTTTATTGTGACCGACAGATTGTATATGGTGCTCTAGCTCGACGACTCTTCTTCTGTAAACTTAACAACAATTGCTTGCAGCAGCTTGCCACCACTTCCTGCTTTAGATGCTCGACAACCCCTATAGTTGTGGTGGCTCGACATCACCCTCTACTTTAAATGCTCGATACTACCTTCAGATACAAGCTTGACATCTCCAAGCTCGACATGTCCATTACTTATACGCTCAACATGTCTTCTATTTACAAGCTCGACATTATTTTAAGATCATCATACTTTCCCTTAGATGCTTGATACCGTTACTTATACATGCTCGGTACTATTATTTATGCTTGATAGCTTCCTTTATTTACAAGTTTGACATCTTCAAAGCACTTACAGGCTCATCATCTTCATTGTCGTATAGGCCCGATACCTATCTTTCAATGCTACTCTATCCTCTTATTGACATAGTTGCTTCTTTTCCTTTGAGTTCTCTTTTAGCATAGTAGTTAGAAAATACATGGATAACATTTGCTCCCCTCCTTGTATAAAGAAGATTTTTACACTTTAGTGTAAAACCAAGTATCTTCTCACCTTTCCAGCTCTCACTTTTCATAAGATTTTCTCTTTAAGTCCTCTTCTTTTGAAAAACATATGGTTATTGATGATGACTTCCATAATCTCAAGATATTATTTCTTTCTCAAATTGATAATTTTATTTTGCAAATGCTAAAGAAATTTGTGAAAAAGTTTTCTTTTTGATCTTTGAAACTTTGAAAACTTGGTTTTGAGATTCATTTTTTGGAATAATTATTGAATCGGCAAAATTTTAGATGAATCCTTTCAAATTTGGTAAAGATGTGGATCAATTTGCCTTCTTATATTTCTCAATTAAATGACTTCATAGACGAATCATTGTTGCTTAAACATCATTACCCTGGCTGGTTTTTTAGAGTAAATATCTTTCCCTCGGTCTGGGTTTTCAATAATAACTTGATGATTTTTCTTTGTCGAATGAGCATGAGAAGCTATATGACCCTTCCTCTAAAGGGAGCTTTAACTTTTTAACATTACCTTAGGACAAGATTGATCATGCTTGATTGCACTTCCTCTAGAAGTTTGCTTTGGCCCATACTTAAGATGGAATTTAGACCTGTTTGATTGACTTCTTTACATAAGGTTGCCTTGTCTATACCCTTTAGGCAAGGCTGAAAGCTAATTTATGTTATGGCTAGGCCATCTTAGGCAGGACCAAAGGCTGTAGGTTGGTGTAACCCATCCTCCCTTTAGGAGGCACTACAGACATGCCTTGCAGGCAGGACCAAAGGCTGTTGGTTGGTGTAACCCGTTCTCCCTCTAGGAGGCGTTCTGAATAGGCCTTATAGGCAGGACCAAAGGCTGTTGGTCGGTGTAACCCATCATCCCTCTAGGAGGCACTCTGGACAGTACTTATAAATGGGAACGAAGGCTTTTGGTCGGTTCTCTAGCCAGGCCATCTTAGATGGAACCAAAGTCTAACCCGTCCTCCCTCTAGGAGGCGCTCCGGACAGGCCTTATAGGTGAGACCGAAGGTTGGTCAGTGCTCTGGCCAGGCTATTTTAGGCAGGACCAAAGGCTTACTCCGTCCTCCATCTAGGAGGCACTCAAACCAGGCCTCATAGGTAGGACCGAAGGCTTATAATACTTTGACCAGGCCCTTATGGCGGGATCAAAGGCTTTTCCTTTATTTTATGAGTTCCTTTCCTTTTATTGATTGTCAATCCCGTAGATATACTTGTCTCAGTTTCTTTATTTATTCATTGTAGGAAAATATGATCTTAGATGCTCGGCATTCCAAGTTCTTTCTATTACATTACCATTAGGTCGACTTAGTCAATAAGTTCCTAGTGGGATTACTTCATGGACAACAAGGGGTCCTTCCCAGTTTGGTTCGAGTGGTCCATATGCTGGATTTTTTGTGTTTGCCCTGACTTTTTGGAGCACCAATTCTCCTTTTTGAAATGATCTCCCTTTAACTTTAGAGTTGTAGTACCTTGATATCTTTTGTTGATATTCAGTCGTTCGTATGGCAGCTTCAGCTCTCAGTTCATTGATAAAATATAGGGGTTCTTTCTTTAGCTCTTGACTGGGATTAAAGGCATTTGCAATGCATCGATGGGATGGTATTTCAACTTTGATTGGAAGCATTTCTTCACATCCATATGTCAAAGAAAATGGAGTATGTCATGTTGCAATCTTAAAGATTTTGTTGATAATCTATATTGAGGTCATATAAAGATCAGTCCATGATAATTAATATCTTTGAACTAAAATACCGTAGATGTTGATTTTTGCTGAAACTAATAGTTATTTAGGTCATTCTGAATTGGTCATGCTACCTTATTACTATTTGAGATTCCAAAGATAGGACTTTGGCTATTTCATTCTCGGATGATCTTTCCGAGTTTAGACTGAATTCTACAGCCAGAAACATCTTTATTTGTAAGTCAGTATAACATTTAAAGATCACTATGTTCGATGATGATTCGACCTCCAATTGGTTGGGCGAATAGTTGGTACCTCCTTTTGAGTCAAATAGCGCTTCTATTCCATCAAAGCTTTCGGGTTTGATTTAGGGCAATGTTAGATTACAGAGGACCATTGTTACTTATTTCATCTTAAAGCATTGATTGTTTGTCCTTACTTGCTTTGTGGCTAATGACTTTCTGCCTTATTTCTTTCTTTGCTTCATATGGCTGGGATGATTCATATAAAAATCCTTTCTGAATTTCTTTTCATAGCTCCATGCATTTTTCTTAAGCTACTTATTATAGATGCAAGATTATTCTTGGTCATGGTATAGGAATATATATCTATCATTCCAATTTTTCCAATGTTCCTTGATCTTAGGTTAGCGCTCATTTACTCAGTTGTCATTACTGCTTTATTTCCCATATATTGATGATGGTGGTTACTTACTCTTTCTTGAATCTTTCATTGTTTGAAGTAGAGGTAACGTCTTTAAACATTTGTATGCCGAAACTATGAGGCTATCCATTAATGGCATTGGATTTCCCTTTCTCTATGTATAAGAATTCGTTGTCAGTACTCGAGATTTGAAGATTAAGATTCTGCTTTTAATAGATGATAGGACCAAGCTTTATCAATAAATATTAGTTTGACTAATTTGTCCTTTTGGCTGTTCAAAATAATGGTTCTTGATATGGACTTTTCTTTCTTTCAACTTCTCGAAAGCTACTAGAACAATTAAAGAAATCCGATGCCTGAAATAAGATATTCTATATCTACCGTCCAAAATCCGAATTCTGGACTTGAAATCCCATAGGTTATATTTATGACTAGCCACTATTTTAGGTCAATATTAGTATTCTGCAATTTCTTTTTGGAAAATCCTAAAATTGATCCCATCAAAACATTCTTCGGGTTAAAATTATAACATAGTGGTAAAAACTATATATTATTTTGCAAATTGCTTTTGAAATAATAATGTGTAATTTTCTTGGATTAGTGGAATATTCAATAATAATTAAACTCCTAAAATTCATTCTTTTGGACAAAAGGGTTTTAAAAATGAAAGTATTAATCAAAATAAGGGATGGTGTGTATTATCCAATCTTATTTGGATAGGGAATAGGTTTAAAAGAAATCATGTGACTTTAGAAAGTGATTTTTCAAAAAACCGAAGAGCTACGCAAATGACCCTTTTGGGAATTGATCCAATAGGAGGGATTGGCGATATCTTCGACCTAAGGAGTTGTATCAATTACCATGTTGGGGATGGTGAGCTTGGATTGCAGGAGTCAATCTTCTAATAATAAGGAAACTAGGAATCTAAAGAAAATTCATTTCCATATAGAGGAGAATCTGAATTCCTGCCTTAAGATTGAGAACTTGGCAATAAGAGCAAGAATTCCACAAACTCCATTTCGAGGGCAAGTTTAACAATCTAGAAACCTAACTGGTAAGAAAATCAGAAATTCATCTGATAAGAAAACCAAAAATCTAACTGGTAAGAAAACTAAAAATCCCTCTGGTAAGAAGACCATAAATCCATCTGGTAAGAAAACCAGAAATCCAACTAATAAGAAGACCATAAATCCATCTGATTAGAAGCCCAAAAACCCCACTGATAAGAAGACCAGAAATCAACCTGGTAAGAACACCGGAAACCCAACTGATAAGAAGACCAAAAATCCATCTGGTAAGCAGACCAGAAATCCATCAAACCCAACTGATAAGATGACCAGAGACCCATCTGATAAGAAGACCATAAACCCATCTGGTAAGAAGACCAGAAAAGAAATCCATCTAGTAAGAAAGCCAGAAATCCATCTAGTAAGAAATTCAGAAATCCATCTAGTAAGAAGACTAGAAACCCAACTGATAAGATGACCAGAGACCCATCTGATAAGAAGACCATAAACCCATCTTGTAAGAAGACCAGAAAAGAAATCCATCAAGTAAGAAAGCCAGAAATCCATCTAGTAAGAAATTCAAAAATCCATCTAGTAAGAAGACTAAAAATCCAACTGATAAGAAGACCAGAAATCCATCCGGTAAGAAGACTAGAAATCTAACTGATAAGAAGACCACAAATCCATCTAGTAAGAAGACCAAAAATCCATCTGGTAAGAAGACTATAAACTTTCATTGTAATGGCAAAATTCTCATCCAGACTAATAGAATATCAAATATCCGACCAATAATGAAGATTCTCATTATTTGATAGAAAATTTGAATTCAAATCCAAAAATAAAAGACTGAGAGCTTATTAATTTTAGCACTTTGGAGAATGAAGTCCCAGGCTCAAATAATAATTTACACTTTGACAAGAAGATTCAGAATTTCTCCGATATCCATATTTGACATTGGATAATAGACAATTCTTGCTTTAACCATACCAATTTCATTAAAAGCTTCCCATGCTTGGATATTCACGAATACGTAGGACTAATCATGGCCATCCAAATTGCAAATACCAATCTTGAACTCCATTTGTCAATTTGAGGACATGGCCTTATGTATTTTGATGAGTAGAGTTGATCCACGGTGGTTGATCTCCATAAAACTTCATGGTTTGACCGGGATATGAGTTTGAAGATGCAAAAACCACTTCTCGTCTAGAATGTTTTCTTCATGACCATTGTCTTTAAAATATTCCACCACGGTAGCAGCTTAGAGGGGAGAGAGCACTGAATTTAGGTGGTGGTTTCATGATTTTTAGTGGATGGTTGAGGAGAAATAAGACTTTGACATTCTCTCCTTTTTTTCCAATAAGAACTCAACTTCGTTTTTGATGTACTATGACATTTCTGGTGAATTAGTAGGCGGTTGCTTTTCATGGTTGAACCCATTGACTTACAAACTGCCTTTCATTAACTTCTTGATGTCTAACTTAGCTCAATGTTGGCCGTAAATCAGACCGATTAGAATTTGGTCGTGGATTATCTTTGAGTTCTCACATTTCTGTACATTTTAGTTCATTTTCTTCCTTCTGTGAACATGTACAAGCATTGATATGCATCAAAACGTCCCACGTCGCATGAAGAACCCTTGTAGCTTGGATGCACACGATATATGGAAGGGGGGAACATTGTTTACATCCTAGATAATCTTTTTTTCATACTCCATAACTCCCGCATTTACAGGCTCGACACTTCGCTACTTATAGGCTCAACATGCCTTGTTATCTTATAGGCACGCCATCATTTATTACTTATAAGCTTTCCATCTCTGATTATCTATAGGCTCGTCATACACATGATCTTATAGGCTAGACATACACATCATTTCTCTTATTTATAGGCTCAACATGTCCATACTTGCATGCTCGACATGTCCGATCATTTTACAAGCTTGCCATCCTCATTACTTTATAAGCTTGAGATGTCTTCCGTTTACAAGCTCGTCAGCTTCATCACCTTACAGACCTGACATCACCTCTGTATAAGCTCGAAACCAGTTCTACATTTAAAAGCTTGACACCATTTCTGAAACATCACCTTAGAGCTTCGACACTACTGATTTTTAGAGATTCGAAAATTTTGTATGACAGGCTTATAGATCATAGAAACTTGATATTCTATTTGCATAGGCTTGATACTATGCTTTTGACGCAAGCTTTGTATTGCATACAATACTTGAGTATGGAACTTTGTACTCCATGTACTTAGTCTACTTGATAGCATGAATATATTTACTCTTGCCTCGATAGCATGCTAGATATAAAGTACATTCATTTGACAGTTGGAAGTTGTTATACATTTGATGGCCTCATGCACTATAGGCTCGACATCCATTTGTATCTACGGGCTCGGCATCTTTAAGCTAACCATCCAGACTCAACAGCTAACTGAAACATCACTATTTGATAGTCTTTCATTCTTATACAAGCTAGACATATG
Source organism: Allium fistulosum (assembly GCA_030737815.1). NCBI lineage: Eukaryota > Viridiplantae > Streptophyta > Magnoliopsida > Asparagales > Amaryllidaceae > Allium > Allium fistulosum. Next base: position 1,078,841,637 of record CM060901.1, on the reverse strand, counting down.
CATGGCAACTCAAGCTCTTACTCACTCGATACCACCAACCAGAAGATGTTTGATAATCTTGCTAGTTGCTGGTTGCTGATTCTCAGTAATTTCTTGCTGATAGAAACCATATAACACCATGCTGATAGTTTAATGTTTAATATCCTTCTTCTACTATTTATAGCTTATTGTTTAATCAGTATGGTCTATGTACTTGAAAGCATGGCTGATGCTGGGCAGCCATGTAGGATCTAGATTAACCCTAGAGGGGGGGTGAATAGGGTTATCGCAAATTTTCTCAAATTAAACGCGAAAGAAAATAGCAGATAAATAAATATGCAGTAAAGTAAATCACACACAGAATTTACCCAGCTTCGGCAACCCCTGCCTACTGCTGCATTCCCAGATTTCTATTAGAGTTAAACAGTATCCCGCTTACAAACACTCTGACAGACTCGCAGACACTCGCTCCCGCTCACAAACACTCCTACAGACTCGCACACCCTGCTCCGCTTATAGAGTTTCGTTTACTCGCAAACTCTGCTCCCGCCTATAGAGCTTTGCAAACTCGCAGCCTCCCTGCTCACTGAACTAACCCTAACTAGACAATCTGACAACACCTAAACCCTAGGTGGTGATTCACTCTGACTGGACTTTGACAATACAAACTGAAAAACAAAATACAGTTTTTGAAAACTAGGACAAACTATAGATTGTCAATTTCAAACGATTTTGCCCTCAAATAACCTAGGCCTAAACTAAATTATTTAAAACCTGGCCCAATTAGAATTAAAATCCTTAAACCAATTAAACAAGCCTGGCCCAACAACCAAATAAAACCCTAGAAAAATTAAAACCCAATTAGGCCGGCCCTTCTCTTTTTCGTGAAAAATAATGGCCACTTGGTTGTTTTTTCTTTGTCGCTGTGAATTAGAGCTTCGGCTGGTTTGTTCGAATTTGATCCTCTGTTAAACAGCGACTTTCTTCGACTTCAATCTTCTGACGAATTGTGGCTTTGTTCGACTTCGATTGTTTCTTCGTTCTGAAGATTAGGGCTTGAAAAATTGGAAGTACCGCTCTGTCGAATTTGAATTGATGCTTGCGGTTCCTCCTCTCGAGTTCGTATGTGATACTGGTACGTGATTTTTGCCTTTGCTGGTTTTGGATTGATTGAATGTGATTCGAGTTATTGGTTTATTGTTCTCTGTTAGCTCAAAACTCGAATAAATATTTTGCCGATGATGTTCATCCTTTTATAGGGTTCGAATCCCTGAATATTCGTTCGTCTATATGTATTTGAATTTGTCAAATTCTTTTCTCTGGCCGCTGATTTTAGTTTCGATGCTTGAGATATAGTCTGACTTTGTCATATACGTATATTCGATAGAACTTGCTTCTCACGGTTTTGATTTTTAAAATGTGATGATTACGACTTTGAATTTGCTACTCCATGAATTTCGCAAATTTGACTTGTTCGACTTTGGCTTCGATCATTTTTAATTTTGTGAGTTTCTGACTTTCACCTGTACGTTCGAATTTGAATCTTTTGCTTTCTTGTGGCTTGATATTTGAGATTGATACACCTGACACTGTTCGAACTTGGCACTGGTTGACTTTGACCTTAACTTGATATTGTTTACTGACCTGATGTGTAGTATGAGCTACCAGATTGCTTTTCACTTGATCATGTTGGCATTGTTTGAGTTGTAGCTGATCATCTTGAACTTGTTGCATTCCATTTTTATGTGTACATCTCTCTGACTTTTACATGCAGTCTGGTTTTTGCTTCAAGTCCATATATATGCTCCTGTGTTGAAACCATTTGCACATGACTCTTGTACCTGTAGTGTTGACATTGTGCATTTGTAAATTTCATTGTTGAAGTTTCCATATCTTGTGCTCGAGCTTGCAAGCTTCATGTTGCCTTGACTTTGGTTGTTGCATTGAGTTGAGTCATGATTGCAGTGACTTTGACTTGACCTTTGCATTTTATTTGTTTTTCGAATTTCACCTGAGTTGAATCCGATTTGTATTTGACCTTGTGCTGAACGATGTGACATCATTTTATTGTACTTGAGTTGAATCCTGCATTTGGGTTTGACCTGTGCTCCCTATCCCTGTAAATATATCAAGTGTACATTTTGGTGTGCACGGCCTTGTGGCATGTACAGTGATACACTGTGCATGTCACAAGTTGTTCGTGTGTGTGATAAATTCAGAATCAAATGATGACGAACAACCCAAATAACTGAGGCAAATAATATTTTCAAAATCCACATTTTGTTTTATACTGCAAAAACATTTCCTTTGCAATTTTACTGCGTCAATGTGTATTTCTGCAGATTGCTCAGATGCTGGATTCACATTGGAATGAAGTTGAAGATAAATACGAGTGTGAGTGATATGTAGTGAGGAAATGATGTAACTATGAAATCGTGATGTAATTGTATTGTGATAAAAAATGATGTATATAGTGAGAGCTTGAAATTGTACTATCAAAATTGTAATAAATATTTGTTTGAATAAAATATTCGTTTGAATTCAAATTTTGTGTTATTTATTTTATTCAGCAAATATCTATTTAATCTGTGTAAAATAAAATAGTACAATATCAAATACATTTAAATGAATGTATATATGTTTATTATCATCAAACAAAAGGCATATACATGCATATTCCACAATCTCCCCCTTTTGATGATAACAAACATATATTTAAGATTTTGACTATATTAAATGTATTTGATTATTCAGTTTGCTCCCCCTATTTGAATGCTCTCTTTCTACACAATACTCCCCCTACATATATGCATGAGAATAAATAATTCAAATGAGCCTTAATGCAATTAGAAAATCTTTGACCTTTATCTTCAAAATCTTAACTTTTCTCTCCCCCTTTTGTTATCAGCAAAAGAATAATAGTAATAGAAAAGTAGAGATATAGTGGTAGACATTAATACAATATTAAAGCTCAATCGAGTATAAATATTAATTTCAATAAGAAAATCAAACAAAAATCATAAATACTTTAATTGATGCATATTCCACTTTAGAATGATATGAATGATTTCATCAAATAAAACCATATAGTTGTGTCTATTTGTGGTATATTTATTTCAGGAGATTTGAATATCTACTAACCATGCATAACCGTTAGGACTTTTAAATGAGATTAGTAGTATTCCAAATTTTTAAAAAATGAATTCAAGTATCTTCTAACCACGCATAACTGTGAGGACTTTTAAATGGGATTAGAATCAACTTGTCTATTTAATCAATTAATTTTGATATGCGTTCCATACATGCATAACCGTGAGGACTTTTAAATGAGCATGGAAGCACAAAATCAAAAATCCAAGTAATTCACCCATGCATAACCGTGAGGACTTTTAAATGAGAGTGAATATTTTGGATTTTATTGTTAGAAATATAATAAAATTGAAGCACAAATGATTCCCTGTTTAAACTACCACAAATTAACATACTATATTGATTTTTGATGAGTGATGGTCGATAGAAAAATGATAGAAATAGAAATGATCATGGAATATTTATCAACAAAAAGTTTTTATAACTCTTGTTTAAATTTCTAAAGAAATTTTCTAATTATACTTTCTCAAGTCATAATATATGATTAATATCAACACTCATCTTATTTTCAATCACTATTTATCTTTTTAGATAATTATTAGGGGGTCAGATCAGTTAATCAATTTCAATAAAATCAAGTTTTCTTAAATAACAAATCTGATACAAGGTCAAAAGAAATTATTTTCTAGAAGGGGTTTTTAAGAAAAATTCTGCTAAAATGAAAAATATTTCAAGTGAAAGATATGCAGATATTTTCTTTGAAAAATGATGCAGCAAATGAATGTCTCAAAATGTAATCACGTTCCACTAGTAATTTTTCTATCAACTACATTACCAGTGTAATCTGCATCTGACTCAATATCACTCGTTTGGATGTTATAGACCAGATTGTGAAATTTCAACAAATTATCTCAGAGTCATTTTCAACAAACTTGACTTTAAATTGAAGTCGTGTTAACCATCAAAAAAAAAATCTCAGTGTCAGATTAAGAAACCATAGGATCAACATCATAATTTGACCAAAAAACAGATTAAGTTCAATGAAAAATGGTTGGTCAACTTTTAAGCATAAATCAAAGTCATAGATAAGAACAAGTCATGTAAGATCATATCAAGTTAGTCAGAATCTGTCAACCATCATAATTACTTCAAGTAATTCTCCTCAAAGATGATTGATTAAAAGATCAGAATTAACATCACAAAACATATCACATAACTGGCTGATTTAATTCAGATTATGGTGCAGATTTTCACATTTTATCTATCGGTTGAAAATAAATACAATTACCTGTTTTACCTGAACGATAATCTTTCGTTGTTTACCCATTGTGAATCTGTCACCTTTATACTAGGCTAAGGAACGTTGATTTGTCGCCCGTTGTGTGTCTGGAACAACCAGAATCCAGACAACATTTAATGTTGTTCCTTAGCCTGCCACCACACCTACACGGTAAAAGATTTTTGTGACCTTTTTATAGGTCCATGGTTGTTAGTGGCAAAATAATTATGAATAAACAATCCCTTTGGAACCCAAACTTGTTTTGTCTTTTCATTCTTGTTCCAATAGATATGAAATTGGTTTGTAGAATTCTTAGGAACCCAAATTTGAATAAATTTTGTGTTCTTGTTCCTATGACTACAATTTTCAACACGATGGTCAATTATTTCACATCTAGCAAAGACACTCTTACTTTTTGCATTATCATCAACTTGTGTTTTCCCAAAACCTAGTCCTTTTCTGTTGTTAGCAAAAAATTGATTTCCCAATAACATATTGAATGATTTTTCTCCTCTTGAAAAGTTATTCAGAGTTTTCTCAAGATTTTGGACTTTGGTTTTTAGTGTCGTGTTTTCAGTCACAAGTGAGGTGCATCTATTCACAAAATCCTTTTTCCTAGTTTCAATAGTTTCCTTTAGATTTAGGTTTTCTTTTTCAAGATCCTCGAAGCTATTTTTCAGTTTAGATAATTCTGAATCTAAAGCTTTACAGTTTTTACATTCTAAGTTTTGAATTTTTTCAAGTTCAGATTCTAACCTAAAATTTTCACGGGCAAGTTCTTTCCTATCAGATTTCAGTTTTTCATTTTTAGAATCAAGAGCTTCAACAGTTTTAGTAAGATCGAGGCACAAATAAACAAGATCTTTATAAGAATAGTTTCTTACCTCATTATCCTTTGAGCTTGCTTCTGAATCTGATCTTGATTCCACTGAGCTTTCTTCTGAATCTGATCTTGCCGTAAGACACAAGTTAGCCTCCTCTGAGTTATCATTCGAAACTTCCTCTCCTTCTTCATCATCCCAAGTTGCTGCAAAGACCTTCTTCTTCTTTTTCTTTCCTTTGTTGTTTTTGAGAAGTGGGCAATTTGGTTTGATGTGGCCAGGCTTATTGCAGTTATAACAGGTCAATTCATTATCGGAACTGTCAGAATCTTTTGACCTATTACCATTTGTTTTCTTCTTGCGTGACCCGAATCTTGACCATTTTCTAAAATTATTGACAGCCATTGCAAGTTCTTCAATTGGATCTTCTGCTTCATCATCGCTCTCTTCTCTGCTCTTCAAGGCAATCGTCTTCTTCTTTGATTCGGAGTTGTTGCGTTCCTCCTTTGATTTTAGCTCAAGCTCATATGTCATCAAGTTGCCAATCAACTCCTCCATGCTTAGTTTACTCAGATCTTTCGATTCTTGTATTGCTGTGACTTTTGCCTCAAAGTTCATCGGTAAGACTCGTAGTATCTTCCTCACTAACTCTACCTCGGAGAATACCTTTCCGAGCGCTCTAGCATTGTATACCAAGGTTGAGAAGCGTCCAAACATGTCCTTTATGCTCTCGCCTTTGTCCATTACAAAGTTCTCGTATTCATTGCTGAACAGGGCTAGACGAGACTCCTTGACTTGAGAAGTTCCTTCGTGTGTCACCTCCAAAGTATGCCAGATTTCCTGCGCAGTTGTACAATGAGAAATTCTATTAAATTCATTCTTATCAAGAGCACAGATCAAAGCATTCATAGCTTTAGCATTAGTAGTTTTTAACTTCTTATCATTAGCGTCCCACCTATCCTTAGGTTTAAGAATCTCAGTATCACCAACAGTTATAGTGGGAGCTCTATAGCCAGTTTCAATAATATCCCAAACATCGTAATCAACAGAACTAAGATAGATACTCATCCTAACTTTCCAGTAAGCATAATCATTACCATTAAACATCGGTGGCCTAACAATAGATTGCCCCTCAGAAAAAGCATTATTCGATGAATTCATGACTCTAGAGTTAAAGTAAAAATACCAGGCTTTGATACCACTTGTAGGATCTAGATTAACCCTAGAGGGGGGGTGAATAGGGTTATCGCAAATTTTCTCAAATTAAACGCGAAAGCAAATAGCAGATAAATAAATATGCAGTAAAGTAAATCACACACAGAATTTACCCAGCTTCGGCAACCCCTGCCTACTGCTGCATTCCCAGATTTCTATTAGAGTTAAACAGTATCCCGCTTACAAACACTCTGACAGACTCGCAGACACTCGCTCCCGCTCACAAACACTCCTACAGACTCGCACACCCTGCTCCGCCTATAGAGTTTCGTTTACTCGCAAACTCTGCTCCCGCCTATAGAGCTTTGCAAACTCGCAGCCTCCCTGCTCACTGAACTAACCCTAACTAGACAATCTGACAACACCTAAACCCTAGGTGGTGATTCACTCCGACTGGACTTTGACAATACAAACTGAAAAACAAAATACAGTTTTTGAAAACTAGGACAAACTATAGATTGTCAATTTCAAACGATTTTGCCCTCAAATAACCTAGGCCTAAACTAAATTATTTAAAACCTGGCCCAATTAGAATTAAAATCCTTAAACCAATTAAACAAGCCTGGCCCAACAACCAAATAAAACCCTAGAAAAATTAAAACCCAATTAGGCCGGCCCTTCTCTTTTTCGTGAAAAATAATGGCCGCTTGGTTGGTTTTTCTTTGTCGCTGTGAATTAGAGCTTCGGCTGGTTTGTTCGAATTTGATCCTCTGTTAAACAGCGACTTTCTTCGACTTCAATCTTCTGACGAATTGTGGCTTTGTTCGACTTCGATTGTTTCTTCGTTCTGAAGATTAGGGCTTGAAAAATTGGAAGTACCGCTCTGTCGAATTTGAATTGATGCTTGCGGTTCCTCCTCTCGAGTTCGTATGTGATACTGGTACGTGATTTTTGCCTTTGCTGGTTTTGGATTGATTGAATGTGATTCGAGTTATTGGTTTATTGTTCTCTATTAGCTCAAAACTCGAATAAATATTTTGCCGATGATGTTCATCCTTTTATAGGGTTCGAATCCCTGAATATTCGTTCGTCTATATGTATTTGAATTTGTCAAATTCTTTTCTCTGGCCGCTGATTTTAGTTTCGATGCTTGAGATATAGTCTGACTTTGTCATATACGTATATTCGATAGAACTTGCTTCTCACGGTTTTGATTTTTAAAATGTGATGATTACGACTTTGAATTTGCTACTCCATGAATTTCGCAAATTTGACTTGTTCGACTTTGGCTTCGATCATTTTTAATTTTGTGAGTTTCTGACTTTCACCTGTACGTTCGAATTTGAATCTTTTGCTTTCTTGTGGCTTGATATTTGAGATTGATACACCTGACACTGTTCGAACTTGGCACTAGTTGACTTTGACCTTAACTTGATATTGTTTACTGACCTGATGTGTAGTATGAGCTACCAGATTGCTTTTCACTTGATCATGTTGGCATTGTTTGAGTTGTAGCTGATCATCTTGAACTTGTTGCATTCCATTTTTATGTGTACATCTCTCTGACTTTTACATGCAGTCTGGTTTTTGCTTCAAGTCCATATATATGCTCCTGTGTTGAAACCATTTGCACATGACTCTTGTACCTGTAGTGTTGACATTGTGCATTTGTAAATTTCATTGTTGAAGTTTCCATATCTTGTGCTCGAGCTTGCAAGCTTCATGTTGCCTTGACTTTGGTTGTTGCATTGAGTTGAGTCATGACTGCAGTGACTTTGACTTGACCTTTGCATTTTATTTGTTTTTCGAATTTCACCTGAGTTGAATCCGATTTGTATTTGACCTTGTGCTGAACGATGTGACATCATTTTATTGTACTTGAGTTGAATCCTGCATTTGGGTTTGACCTGTGCTCCCTGTCCCTGTAAATATATCAAGTGTACATTTTGGTGTGCACGGCCTTGTGGCATGTACAGTGATACACTGTGCATGTCACAAGTTGTTCGTGTGTGTGATAAATTTAGAATCAAATGATGACGAACAACCCAAATAACTGAGGCAAATAATATTTTCAAAATCCACATTTTGTTTTATACTGCAAAAACATTTCCTTTGCAATTTTACTGCGTCAATGTGTATTTCTGCAGATTGCTCAGATGCTGGATTCACATTGGAATGAAGTTGAAGATAAATACGAGTGTGAGTGATATGTAGTGAGGAAATGATGTAACTATGAAATCGTGATGTAATTGTATTGTGATAAAAAATGATGTATATAGTGAGAGCTTGAAATTGTACTATCAAAATTGTAATAAATATTTGTTTGAATAAAATATTCGTTTGAATTCAAATTCTGTGTTATTTATTTTATTCAGCAAATATCTATTTAATCTGTGTAAAATAAAATAGTACAATATCAAATACATTTAAATGAATGTATATATGTTTATTATCATCAAACAAAAGGCATATACATGCATATTCCACAAGCCATACTCATTTTATACTAATTCTACAACCCTTATTCTTTCCTTAATTCATTTGTAACGACTCATAAATTTATCACTTTGAGAAATTATATTTATTTTTAAATTTATTCAAATAATAGGTTGATGATACAAATAATATTTTTTTGAGTGATAATAAGTAATAGTAATCTTATTTTGAATAGATATTTACTAAAATATTTCCCTTGAAATTTAAAATGGCCGAAAACTGTTTTATCGATAACCAGCTCTATAATCGTAAAACATCGCGCATGGAGCTGAATACATACACTTATTTTTATAACTGAACAAGAATATGAAATAAATTAATTATTTTATTTTTGGAAATTAAATGTATTTATGTCATCGCCAATAATGGCATCTATTTAAATATAGATTTATGAATTTAAATGGAGATTTAATGATTTAATGATTATTTTAATTATTCAAATAATTATTTTAAAAGATGATAATTCATTTTGAATAGTTATAAAGTGATAATAAATCATTTATAATAGTTTTATAAAGATATATAGTTGATTTGAAAATATAAAGAAAAATCAAAAACGCTTTATCGATATAATAGCGATTTTTGTAAATAATTATTAATATTAAGTTATATAGTTTTATAATTCAAATGTAATCATTTTAATTAATTAAAAAGGATTAGAAATGTATTTTCAAATTTTGTTTACATATATATGTAATTTAATGTATAAGTGAAAATGTGACCGGGAATCGGTTCTCCGATCGGCAATGGTTTATCGAACGAAAGTTGTTCGAAATCAATGCAACGTTGTTTATATGTCATGTATACATATATAACACATAAATACATACCCTAGCATGCACATGAACATATATAAACATACAAATATACATGTAAACATATATAAGAAAAATCTAATATATTTTAAAAAAAATTAACCCTTAAGCTCCCTAAAGTCAACTACCTTACACAATAAGTACATTCAAAAGGAATAGAAGTGAATGAAGTGATGGAGCACATGGAGGAGCAGAACCAACATGTAGAATGATGTGAAATAGGGGGTGTGGGCAAGGGGTATTTTGGTCCATGCACATTTGGATATTTTCCAATTTTTTTCCCACAAATACCACCCCTCTTCTCATAAATTCCTAACACATTCTTCATTTTCTTTTTCCTTCTCCTTAAGATTTCTCAGAGCCTCTCTAATGGCTTCTTATTCATTGAAAAAAAACATAGAAAAGTTAGGGAAAATGTTGAGAATAAAAGAGGAAAATATATACACTAGTTTGCATTGTCAATCCACTTCGAAAACAAGTCAAAACACCTCCTTTCCACTCCTCTAACTCATGGCCATCCACCATCACCACCAAGGCCAAGCCCTCCCACCTCCCAAGTCATGGCCATGAGCATTATAAGGTGGATCAAGCCCATTCAAGGTCAAAGAGTTCGGTTCCGTAGAGTTTAAAGCCATTGTAGCGAAGCTATAATCGATTTTAGACTAGCCCGTGGGAAAAATGAAGGTGAGAACTCCTAAACTATAGTATTATATGCTATTGGATGTTATATATATTTGATTATGATTGTTGATGATGGATGTTAAATATGAATGTTGAATATATATGCAAGTCACGGAAATACACGTCGATAAACACAAATGAAATCACTTTCCTTTATTGAATGAATTGGTGTATATGGAATGTTAAACCTCTTTAAAATGGTTTTAAAATGAGTATGAAATTAATTATAAACATATTAAAGAGTTTTGGTGAAGTTTGAAAAGTAATCGAAAATTTAGTTAAAAATAGGCGCGTCACGTAACGGTAGTTCGCGATTTCGCGCCATAAAAGTCAAACAAGTTTATAGAATGGAATATAGCTCGAAATTTTTCAAGATAAGAATTTTCCAAACTACTATATCCATAGTTTCCCAATAAAGAAAAGAAATCAAGATTTTAATAAGTAGATTTTGAAATATGAGTAAAACAAGCTTTTTGAAAAATCGCGGTTTTGTAGTTGGAATCCATAACAGGATTTCTTTGTAAATGATAATTTAAAATTGTTAAAAATTATGAAATAAATTATAAAAGTTTTATAAAATGTTCAAAAAGTGACCTGAGTTATAAAAATGATTTTCGGAATGATAAATAGTCATTTTGATCAATATAGCTTAAAAACACTTTTTGCAGCACTTTCCACAGCATTTTTCTATAACCTTTGAAATATAGCTTTAAACTTAACAATTTTTTTCCAAATCTTTTATAAATGTTTTCAAATGGATAATTAAGTGTTTTAATAATGATTTGGGGTTTTCATAGCTTATTTATAAGTGTTTAAATAAATGATTTAAAGAAAAGTTGTTACAAATAAAGTGGTTTAATCTTGGCTCTAAAAGCCGACGAGTAGACTGGATTTTTCTATTCGAGAGATCCGAATGTGAGGTGCTTAAACTAAGGAGATGTTTAGGAGTGACCAGGCCTAGCCTCTTCCCTAGGAGAGGGATAGATATGGTCGAAATGTCGGAAACGAATTAAGTATGAAAGATTTAAATTTTCCAAATTTAAATTAAATACAACTTTGATTTTATAGAGATGATCTTCTTAAACTCGGTGTTAAAGCCCGAAGAGGGAACTCATACCACTCATGGAATTTAAAAGGTGATTTCACCGTTATTTTGCCCATAGTATTTGTTGAATACGGGAATTAATATTGAGTAGAATTAGATGATTCCTATAGATTATGCTCACTTAATATTTACAGGTTTTGGGATTAACATCCTAGATAACATGGTTTTAACTCAATCAAAATTAGGAGTTATGGATTAAGAATCTTTGTTAAGATTTAAATGAAATGATTTGGAAATGTTTTCCTAAGTAAAAAATGAAATGATTTACAATTATTCAATGATTTAAAAAATTTAAAGCAATCAAAGGATTTGGTAAGAGAGGTTTAATGATTCCCTATATGCCAGAAAGAAATGTTTTAAACTTATATATTTCTAAAAGTTATTTTTGATAAAAGAAATGAATTAATCAAATATCATTCACCTATTTACATGACCTCTTTTATCGATGATTGGTTCGAAGGAATCGGGATTGGATTGAGTGATTCTTATCCGAAAACCACTTCGAACCAATGTAAGCATTCAAAAAATGAAGACCTGATAAAGAAAATGAAGGATGAAGACCGAAGATCTTTGGGGTGGAAGGACTGCTTGTTGATAATTCTGGTTAGCTCCTAAATACTAAAGTAGCAATAGTTCCTTCATTTCTGAAACTTTTCAGGTTGCAAGGACTTCTTACTAGTAATCCTAGGGGTAACTCCGGACAGGATGTGATAGGAGAGTTCCTTCGGCTTGTCCTATTCCTGGACAACTTGTATGGACGAATGTGTGACGCTGCATTCCTAGTTACATAAGTGATCTCTATGAACGTATCATTTGTTTGGTGGCGGAGAAGGCGACTACTCTTAGCTTAACACCCATTCTTAAGACGTACGAGCTCAGGAGTTATATGTTTGTAGAAATCAGTTGTGTGACCATGGAATGGTAGTGTGGCATTCAAAGTGAGGTGCTTAAACTAAGGAGATGTTCAGGAGCAACCAATGCCCTGGCTCACCTAGCCTCTTCCCTGGGCGAGGGAAAGATAAGGTCAAAATGTCGGAAACGAGTTAAGTATAAAAGATTTAAATTTTCAAATTTTAAATTAAATACAACTTTGATTTTATAGAGATGATCTTTTTATACTCGGTGTTAAAGTTCGAAGAGGAACTCATACTACTCATGGAATTTAAAAGGTGGTTTTGTCGTTATTTCGCCCATAGTATTTGTTGAATACAGGAATTAATATTGAGTAGAATTAGATGACTCCTATAGATTCTTCTCACTTAATATTTACATGTTTTGGGATTAACATTGTAGATAACATGGTTTTAACTCAATCAGAATTATGAGTTTTGAATTAAGAATCTTTGTTAAGATTTAAATGAAATGATTTGGAAATGTTTTCCTAAGTAAAAAATGAAATGATTTAGAATTATTCCAAGATTTAAAGTAATCAAAGGATTTGGTAAAAGAGGTTTAACGATTCCCTATATGCCAGAAAGATATGTTTTATACTTATATATCTCTAAAAGATATTTTTGATAAAAGAACTGAATTAATCAAATATCGTTCACCTATTTACTTGATCTCTTTTATCGATGATTGGCTCGAAGGAACCGGGATCGGATTGAGTGATTCTTATCCGAAACCACTTCGAACCAGTGTACACGTTCGAAAAATGAAGTCCTGATAAAGAAAATGAAGGATGAAGACCGAAGATCTACGAGGTGGAAGGACTACTTGTTGATAATTCTGGTTAGAAACCAAATAACAAAGTAGCAGTGTTCCCTTCATTTCTGAAACTCTTTGGTTTACAAGGAGTTCTCGCTACTAATCCTAGGGATAATTCCTGATAGGATGTGGCAGGAGAGTGCCTTCGGCTTGTTTGTTCCTGAACAACTTGTATGGACGAATGTTTGACGTTGCATTTCTAGTTACATAAGTGATCTCTATGAACGTATCATTTGTTTGGTGGCGGAGAAGGCAACTTCTCTCAGCTTAACACCCTTTCCTGAGACGTACGAGCTCAAGAGTTATACGTTTGTAGAAATCAGTTGTGTGACCATGAAAAGGCAGTGTGGCATTCAAAGTGAAATGTGCCATGCGAAAGGTAATTGTTACCTCAAGCCTCACACCCGGAAATGGCCAAAACAGGGTAGATGCAGCAAGGCTATGTGGTTCGTAACCATTAGGGTATGATCATCCCCTTCTAGATATATTTCTACCCGCTATGACATTCAGGTTTAAATTAATGTGGTGTATGGTAATCGAGCGCTTGGATAGGTATGTAATGACCTGGGTGATGACATATTCGGTACTATCTAGTGAGAAAGATAGGTCGGTCTTGTGTTGGTAAAGTGCAGATGTTCTGTTGACCTCGGTACATTCCTCTATAGATGTACTGCCGGAAGGTAGTCCCTTCACCTGGTCATGTGTATGGAAATCCATTCTCTGATATATACCTGCCATTTTGTTTGTAGAACCCACTCTGTGACTAATATGCTTGAATTTGATTAATGTAACAATTTCGGCTAAGATTAATAAGTTTACTTGCAAATGTTTTCAAAGAAATGTCATTAAAAATAATATCCCTTATTTTTACGTAATAATGATTTGGTTATCATAAGGTAAAAACTTGTTCCATGTTTATGTGTGGCTGGTCTTATGAGATACCTTTTGTTTTCAAAATGCTTATTTTGAGTTCTCACACCAATCTCATGACTGACCCGGAGTTTATTTTTCCCTTTCCTTAAACTCTGGGTGCCCTAATTTTCCCAGGCAGCCTAGTAATTAGGTTTAGTTTAGAAGAAATCTGGATGGAACTCGAAGCATGGAGTTAGAAGATTTTTCTGAAGATTGTTTCCACCACACTTGAGTAGTATTGTATTCCGCCTTTGTAAGGATAGATATTTATAACTGTCCATTTTTAAACTCTGATAAATGTATTTAAATTTCCACTATAAAGATTATTTGTTGAAATAATATATATGAGAATCTGTTTTGTCTTTTTTTCTTACCCTTGAGCATCCGCTTCTCAAGCACTTGGATTTGCGGCACGTGAATACCGAGGATGTATTAGTGACGATTTCCGAGAGTCGAAGATGGATCTTCACATTTGGTATCAGAGCTCAAGTTGAGCGAACACCTTGGCTTTGGTAGGGGTAAAGTCTCATCAGAGTTAGGGTTAGTAATACCCTAGGATGAATAACATATTAGAGATAGGGTTAGTAACACCATAGAAGGAGTTTGAGAGTATTATATATGAGCACGTATTTGTTAATATTATATACAAATGATTTTGGTTTTGAAAATTTGTAAATGAAATAATTTTACCTATGATTATATTTTGAATATAAAGAATATTTTTCAAATAATATAGTTATTTGATTAAGAAAATGATAATGCTCAGTTATTATCATTAATTGATTGGTTGTTAAATATAAAAGCTTTAAGTACGAACACCTCGTGAATTTAGTTTTACAATTTGACTATGGGGTATTCAATAAATAATAATGTTGGTTTAAGATTAAAGGAATTTATTTAGGATAAATAAATCTTATGAATATGTTTTATATAAATGATTTATAAAATGGATTTATAAAACGTGCTTTATAAAGGAATTTTTGAGAATTTAAATTCATGTATTTTTGAATGGAATTTGAAATGATTTTTCGAAAAGGAATAATAATAGTATTATTTCTAAAAAGGGATTTTGTAAATGTAAAACAATCTTATAATTAATTTATTCGAGTGGCTCAATAGTAACTAAAAATGGGCAGGAGATGTGTTCGGATGGTAAACACTTCTCTTAAGTATTCCCCTTCTTATTAAGGAAATATGCGATACTATTGGTAGTACCCAGTTTCTTGGTATCATTTTTGACTTACTTGGTCAATATAATTTTCTAAAGTTGAAAAGCATAATGTGAATCATTAGTTGATAAATTAAGTGATGATTGTCAATTTTTATCAAAGTTTATTATCTTAATTGATAAGCATGGGTATGCTTTGATTTTTAAAATAAATATTTAAAGTTATTGATGAATGGTTTTGGGTTTGTAGTAAATGATGTTTTAGCAACATTTGTTTTTAAACTCTTGAATGACACTTTGGAAGAAATCTTATGGGTATATTTAGATCTTTAATAATTGGATTTTAAAGATAATAACAAGTATTGGAGTCTTTTATAAAAAATAGAAAACATTATAATTAACATGTTATAAAAAGAGAAGTTCATTATAACAATGTTTTGGTAGTAATTGTTTTAATCTCTTTGGTTATATTTTAAAGGTAAGAAAAAAACTTGTTAAATATACTTATAACATTTGAATAAGTATATAAATACTTTTTAAGTATTAAAATTGGTATAAGTAAAGAGAATATATGTATAAAGGATGTTTTAATTAATAAAAGAGTATTAATTGATAATGTAAGTTTAACTAATAAAGAAAGTTTTCACATTTGATATTCGTTAAACGAAGTTTATAATGATTTATCAATTTAATGAATTATTTGTAAATGGGTTTTCCAGAAACAGTTAAGATATGTTTAGAAATGTGTTATAATAAAAGGATGTTTATCTTTTGAAAAGAAATGTTTTTTAAGTAGAAAGATTTAGAAATAAAAATGTAAAATAGTTATGTATAAAGAAGTATCTTTATAAAAGTTTGAATAAAGAATGACAGTTTTATGAAATGTTTTCATAAAAAAAATTGAAAGGTTATTAAATTCATATGAAGTATATGGATTATTTTGTTGCACAATTTGGTCTGAGATTCGAGTGTAGAACTTTGACGTGTTTGACACTTATCCGAGAAAAAGGATTTATCACTCGATTCTTGATAACGAACGTTAATGAGGGTTTGTGGTTGGATACTCAAGTTTTCTATCATAGTTGAGAGCTATGCAAGGAAAACTAAAATTCTGATCGGAAAGCCTGGTCAAAGTCCGCACTAAAGGATCGGGGGATCAATACTAGTTCGGAAGTAAAGTTTTGAATTCAAATAATAGATATTGTGTACAGATGTTTTGGATACATCGTACATGTATAAGTTTAAAAATAAATATTTTGGGCAAAAACCTTTGGGTTTTTGTTTCGGGTAATTTCGGGGACGAAATTCTTTTAAGGGGGGTAGTCTGCAACGACCCGGAAATTTATCACTTTGATAAACTGTATTTATTTTTAAATTTATTCAAATAAAAGGTTGATGATACAAATAATATTTTTTTTGAGTGATAATAATTAATAGTAATCTTATTTTGAATAGATATTTACTAAAATATTTCCCTCAGAATTTAAAATGGCCGAAAACTGTTTTATCGATAACTAGCTCTATAATCATAAAACATCGCGCATAGAGCTGGATACATACACTTATTTTTATAATTAAACAAGAATATGAAATAAATTAATTATTTTATTTTTGGAAATTAAATGTATTTATGTCATCACCGATAATGGCATCGTATTTAAATATAGATTTATGAATTTAAATAGGATTTAATGATTGAATAATTATTTTAATTATATAAATAATTATTTTAAAAGATGATAATTCATTTCGAATAGTTATAAAGTGATAATAAATCATTTGTAATAGTTTTATAAAGATATATAGTTGATTTGAAAATATAAGGAAAAATCAATAACGCTTTATCGGTATAATAGCGATTTTTGTAAATAATTGTTAATATTAAGTTATATGGTTTATAATTCAAATGTGATCATTTCAATTAATTAAAAATGATTAGAAACGTATTTTCAAATTTTGCTTACATATATATGTAATTTAATGTATAAGTGAAAATGTGACCGGGAATCGGTTCTCCGATCGGCAATGGTTTATCGAACGAAAGTTGTTCGAAATCAATGCAACGTTGTTTATATGTCATGTATACATATATAACACATAAATACATACCCTAACATGCACATGAACATATATAAACATACAAATATACATGTAAACATATATAAGAAAAATCTAATATATTTTATAAAAACTTAACCCTTAAGCTTCCTAAAGCCAACTACCTTACACAATAAGTACATACACATGGCATAGAAGTGAATGAAGTGATGGAGCACATGGAGGTGGGAGAACCAACGTGTAGAATGATGTGAAAGAGGGAGTGTGGGCAAGGGGTGTTTTGGTCCATGCACATTTAGATATTTTCCATTTTTTTTCTTCTATAAATACCACCCCTCTTCCCATAAATTCCTAACACATTCTTCATCTTCTTTTCCTTCTTCTTAATATTTCTAAGAGCCTCTCTAATGGCTTCTTATTCATAGAAAAAAATGTAGAAAAGTTAGGGTAAAATGTAGAGAATAAAAGAGGAAAATATATACACTAGTTTGCAATGTCAATCCACTTCAAAAACAAGTCAAAACACCTCCTTTTCACCCTTCTAACTCACGGCCATCCACCATCACCACCATGGCCGAGCCCTCCCAACTCCCAAGTCATGGCCGTAAGCATTATAAGGTGGGTCAAGCCCATTCAAGGTCAAAGAGTTCGGTTCCATAGAGTTTAAAGCCATTGTAGCGAAGCTATAACCGATTTTAGACTAGCCCGTGGGAAAAATGAAGGTGAGAACTCCTATTATATGCTATTGGATGTTATATATGTTTGATTATGATTGTTGATGATGGATGTTAAATATGAATGTTGAATATATATGCAAGTCATGGAAATACACGTCGATAAACACAAAGGAACTTTCACTAATTGAATGAATTGGTGTATATGGAATGTTAAACCTCTTTAAAAAGGTTCAAAAATCAGTTTGAAATGTATTATAAACATATTAAAGATTTTTGGTGAAGTTTGAAAAGTAATTGAAAATTTAGTCAAAAATAGGCGCGTCGCGTAACGGTAGTTCGCAATTTCGCGCCATAAAAGTCAAACAAGTGTATAGAATGGGATATAGCTCAAAATTTTTCAAGATAAGAATTTTCCAAACTACTATATCCATAGTTTCCCAATGAAGAAAAGAAATCAAGATTTTAATATGTAGATTTTGAAATATGAGTAAAACAAGCTTTTTGAAAATCGCGGTTTTGTAGTTGGAATCCATAATAGGATTTCTTTGTAAATGATAATTTAAAATTGTTTAAAAATATGAAATAAATTCTAAAAATCTTTTATAATGTTAAAAAAGTGATCTAAGTTCTAAAAAATGATTTTTAGAATGATAAAAAGTCATTTTGATCAATATAGCTTAGAAACACTTTTTGGAGCACTTTCCGCGGCATTTTTCTATAACCTTTGAAATATAGCTTTAAAGTTAACAATTCTTTTCCAAATCTTTTACAAATGTTTTCAAATGGATAATTAAGTGTTTTAATAATGATTTGAGGTTTTTATAGCTTATTTACAAGTGTTTAAATAAATGATTTAGAAAAGCTATTACAAATAAAGTGGTTAAATCTTGGCTCTAAAAGCCGACGAGTAGACTGGATTTTTCTATTCGGGAGATTCAGATATGAGGTGCTTAAACTAAGGAGATGTTCAAGAGAAACCAGTGTCCTGGCTCATTTGGCGTCTTCCCTAGGTGAGGGAAAGATAAGGTCAAAATGTCGGAAATGAGTTAAGTATGAAAGATTTAAATTTTCAAAATTTAAATTAAATACAACTTTGATTTTATAGAGATGATCTTTTTATACATGGTGTTAAAGTTCGAAGAGGGAACTCATACTACTCATGGAATTTAAAAGGTGATTTCGCCGTTATTTTGCCCAAAGTATTTGTTGAATACAGGAATTAATATTAAGTAGAATTAGATGATTCCTATAGATTCTGCTCACTTAATATTTACAGGTTTTGAGATTAACATCATAGATAACATGGTTTTAACTCAATTAGAATTATGAGTTTTGAATTAAGAATCTTTGTTAAGATATAAATGAAATGATTTGGAAATTTTTTCCTAAGTAAAAAATGAAATGATTTAGAATTATTCCAATATTTAAAGTAATCAAAGGATTTGGTAAGAGAGGTTTAATGATTCCCTATATGCCAGAAAGAAATATTTTAAACTTATATATCTCTAAAAGATATTTTTGATAAAAGAAATGAATTAATCAAATATCATTCACCTATTTACTTGACCTCTTTTATCGATGATTGGATCGAAGGAACCAGGATCGGATTGAGTGATTCTTATCCGAAACCACTTCGAACCAATGTACACGTTCGAAAAATGAAGTCCTGATAAAGAAAATGAAGGATGAAGACCGAAGATCTTCGAAGTGGAAGGACTGCTTGTTGATAATTGTGGTTAGCACCCAAATAACAAAGTAGCAGTGTTCCCTTCATTTCTGAAACTCTTTGGTTTGCAAGGACTTCTCGCTACTAATCCTAGGGATAATTCCAGACAGGATGTGGTAGGAGAGTGCCTTCGGCTTGTCTGTTCCTGAACAACTTGTATGGACGAATGTCTGACGTTGCATTTCTAGTTACATAAGTGATCTCTATGAACGTATCATCTGTTTGGTGGCAGAGAAGGCAACTTCTCTCAGCTTAACACCCTTTCCTGAGACGTACGAGCTCAAGAGTTATACGTTTGTAGAAATCAGTTGTGTGACCTTGAAAAGGCAGTGTGGCATTTAAAGTGAAATGTGCCATGCGAAAGGTAATCATTACCTCAATCTTCACACCCGAAAATGGCCAAAACAGGGTAGATGCAGCAAGGTTATGTGGTTCGTAACCATTAGGGTATGATCATCCCCTTCTAGATATATTTCTACCCACTATGACGTTCAGGTTTAAATTAATGTGGTGTATGGTAATCGAGCGCTTAGATAGGTAGGTAATGACCTGGGTGATGACATATTCGATATTATCTAGTGAGAAAGGTAGGCTGGTCTTGTGTTGGTAGAGGTGCAGATGTTCTGTTGACCTCAGTACATTCCTCTATAGATGTACTGCCGGAAGGTAGTCCCTTCACCTGGTTATTTGTATGGAAATCCATTCTCTGATATGTACCTGCCATTTTGTTTGTAGAACCCACTTTGTGGCTAATATGCTTGAATTTAATCAATGTAACAATTTTGGCTAAGATTAATAAGTTTACTTGCAAATGTTTTCAAAGAATTGTCATTAAAAATGATATCCCTTATTTTTATGTAATAATGATTTGGTTATCATAAGGTAAAAACCCATTCTATGTTTATGTGCGGCGTGGCCTTATGAGATACCTTTTTGTTTAAAACGCATATTCTGAGTTCTCACACTAGTCCCATGATTGGCCTGGAGTTTATTTTTCCTTTTCCTTAAACTGTGGGTGCCCTAATTTTCCTGAGTAGCCTAGTAATCGAGTTTAGTTTTGAAGAAATCTGGATGGAGCTCGAAGCATGGAGTTAGAAGATTTTTCTGTAGATTGTTTCCACCACACTTGAGTAGTATTGTATTCCACCTTTGTAAGGATAAATATTTATAACTATCCATTTTTGAACTCTGATAAATGTATTTAAATTTCCATTGTAAAGATTATTTGTTGAAATAATATATGTGAAATTTTGTTTTGTCTTTATTTTTCTTTCTTACCCTTGAGAATTCGCTTCTCCGGCACTTGGATTCGCGGTACGTGAATACATAGGATGTATTAGTGTCAATTTCCGAGAGTCGAAAAAACGAGTCTTCACATCATCAACTTTATAATATTTTCTACTCGATATCTTTCTTAACAGCCCAATAACTTAGGAGCTCAATATCACCATTATAAGATTGATACTCCATGCTAGAAGCTTGACATTTCCAGAACCTTGAAGTTCGACACCTCTACTGTCTACAGGCTCGAGAACCTTTATAGTATTTACTAACTTGATAGCTTTTAAGGCCCTCCTTACTTGATAACTTCTCATCGTTAGAAGCTTGATATCTTGAAGATGGTGCCATTTCTTTATTTGAATTGGTAAAATAGGGACCATTGGATAATAGATGTAGTTTGCATAAGCCCTTAGATGAATGTTGTAGCTATGAAATAATGTTTAAGTTAGTGTGAGTTAACTTGACAAAGAATTGAAGAAATATAAGATACATGTAATAAAACATAAACGCAAATGATCATAACTTTTATTAACTAATCTAATTTGAAAATTTCTTCGATCAGTGTTTTTACAAAAAAACACATTATTTCCTAGAATTTTTTGAAATTTTTCTGAAGGTTTTGAAACCAGGGGCATTTTGACATTTTTCAAACATTCGAAGGTTCGAGCCCTCCTTCTAGTGCCAAAAATGTTAAACGAAAAATTAGCTCAGCACCCAAGATGTTGTACAAGGTGGTATTATTCCAAATTGTTCCAATAATACCCCTCCATTTTGATGTAACAATGAAGTTGTTCAAAAGTTCAAGTCCCATGTTCAAGGGTAAAATAGGCGAGTCACATAAATATGCAATAGTCCTTTGTTAATATGTCGGTGGGTATAACAGTCAATATGCGAGGTAAGTTCAAGTTTAATTTGAACAAGGGCTTAAGCGGCCTTGTGCAAATTAATAAATGCAAGTTCAAGTCCAGGTTAGAACATAAATTCATATGCATGTCAATGTACTCAAATAGCCAATTAGGCAAGTACATAGGAAATATGCTTTGCGAAGTTAAATGTCTGTAATGACCCTAATTTTGACTAACATTATTTAAGACATTTAATTACGAAATTAAATGAAATAATGTAGATGGTTAAGAGATTGAGATTTGTTAACCAATAAGGGGGTCGTGCCTTAATGAATCTATGAGCCAAAGAGAATTAACGTGGAGTAAGTAAGAGGAATATGATAAGGGTAAAATAGGAATAGACTATGTTTTATACCATAAACCCTTCTTACCTTCATTCCTTATTCATTTTCAACATTTGTAAACAAACTAAAGTCTTAATAAAAGCTTGGCCAGCCACCATTAAGAGGTTCAAGAAGAAGAAAATATAGTATTCAAGTAGGAAGCTTAAGCAAATCAATTAAGAGCAAATCTCAACCTTCTTAACAACAAGCTAAGGTGAATAATGATTTTACATCTTATTTTTATTAACTTCGGTTTCTAGTTAGATTCGAGTTAATTTTGCAAATAATATACCATGATACGATTGTTTAAATAGATATATATGCTTATTGATGATTTATGTTACTTCAAATAGGTTTTATGATAAGTTTAGATTAGAAAAACCTATTTAATTGACATCCAAATGACTTGGGTTTTTAATATGTGGTCGAAAACAAGTGGGTTTCAAGTTTCATAATTTTCTCAGTTATTGTGGATTTATTATGAATTTTCTATGAAAGAAAATAGTTAAAACTAGGTTTAAATTAATTACGCAAGTATATTTATTGCTTTTGGGTCTGAAATCTAAATATGTTAGAAAACATATTTGATGTGAATTATGGTAATTTTTGGGGAATTTTCCTAAGTATTTTACTATAGTTATAAAATTATTTAAGATATGAGATTTAAATGTTTTATCAAGGAGAAAGGCTTATTTGTTAAACATTTAAATTTGATAATTTCTAAATTCGATAGCACTTTTAGAAAAGGATTTTTGATAAAGAAAGGATATCCAATTGTATTTTGACAAATAAGGCAAGTTAGTTGAAAAGAAATTACTTTAAAAGGTTATAAATTAGATTTGCTTAAATTTGCTACTTTGCCACTTCCTTCTGCAAGCTTTCGACATCATACTCCAGCTTATGACCCATTCGAAACCAATACACAAGGTATCAACCCTCTGGTACATAGTGGATTGCAGAATGGCGAAAGGAACCATGTCGAAACCAAGCTTTTAAAGGGGTTGTTTTTACCTTACCCTTTTTTTAAAAGAAGGAAGCTTTTGAACCAGTAGCTGCTTGCCTTTGTTTTAGAAAAGAGCTTTCAAAAGGGTTGTCGCCTTTTGTTTTAAAAGAAGCTTTCGAAAGGACAGCATTGAACCTATTCGAAACAATGCTACCGCGTTCATACCTTTCGAACTAGTTAAGGACGCTTTTCTTTAAAGCCTTTAAACAAAGGTCTCGAAAGGGTGCTTTCGCTTCCTTACATTGAGGCTACCTTCTCAATGCTTTAGAAAGGGTTGGTTTTGAAACCATCCTCTTTCTTTTACTTAGGACCAATGTTGTCATCCCAATTCTTTATGACCCTTAGTTATATTAAAAGTTAAACCCAAAGATTTCGAAAGGAATGATTTTAAATGGTTTCAAAGCAATCCACACACTTTTACTTGAACCCAATACTTTCGAAAGGTACGTTCTAAGTGAAGAATTTCAATGTTTTCGAAAGGTTTATTTTGAGTATTTGAATAGAGGGTTTCCAATGCTTTCGAAAGGCAAGTTTAAAATGGACTTAAAAAAGGATGTCTAAAGTTTTAATAAAGCTTTCAAAAGGGTTGTTCTCATTGATTTTGAAAGACGTTGCTTAAAGTTTTAAACAAGGGTTTCGAAGGTTTTACCTTGGCTGCATGGCCTAAATTCTCCTAAGATAGAAAGGGTTTTTAACTTACTTTGAATGGATAAATAATCCCATTAATAAGGTTTCATCAACGTTGTTTTGTGTAAAGCATATATCATGGCATAAGTATTTTGAGTAAAGCAAAAATATGTTGTTTTATAAAGATATGATTTCAGGGGTAAATCGTTTATAAAGATTGTTTACAAGGAAATGAAATTTTAATAGGGTAGTTAACCCTAAGTATATGACAGGAAATGAAATTTGAATAAGATAGATAACCCTAAGTTTATGACTCGAATATTAGAAGACCAGATGGGACTGGTGTAGGGTCGTGCCCTATACTTTAGCTATTAGCCCCTAGCTAAAATAATCCAAACTCCAGAGTGTATGGCCTGTCAAAGGAGGGACTAAATTGAGGTTACATACAGAAGGGAATATATATAGTAAAGATAGATTATTGGTGAGCTCGTTTAACCATTAGGTTCGGTTAACCCTAGAAAAAGAAAGTTAAGGGCAGTCAGCCTAGTATTGTGTCCAATAGAAGTTAGGTTGCTGATTATACCTTGTAGGCCCGAGTTAGCTAATGGTTAATAGTTAGCCAAGTAAAACTATAGTTTGGACAGACGGTCCAATGATTTCCTAATTTTGTGCATATATGTATTTGCTGTTATTGTTATAATCAGTTTGATTGCAGGACTTTGATTTGCAAAAGACATTCTTTTAAAGAGATTAGTGAGGGAAATTCGTTCCGCCAAACGGTGTGGTCTCATTTAATATCTATAAATTGAGATGTAATAGTATTATTCACACCATGCTTTATGTCTTACTCGAAGTTTATGTTTTCTCCTTAAACTCTCAGGTGCTAAAAATTTGATTTGAGTAGATTGAGAGTTAAGGACTTTTCAAGTTTAGTAGGTTGGACGAATAAGCTTCTGGAGACGTGCAGGAGGCAAAGCTAGCTATGTAGGAGTTATTTAGCATTATTTCCGCTATGATGTATTAAGACTAATATGTCTATTTTGTACTCTGATCATCAAAGGGGGCTTTTTCATATGTTTCTCTTGGCGTACTTTGTCATAATTATATTTGATCAAAGCCTGGGAATCATTTTTGGATCATGTATCTGAATATGAAATATGGATTTGAAATGTAATCAAAAATGGTGTTTTGAAATCTATGTTGATTTTATTTCATATTCATGTGCTTCTGATATTATGGATACCATTAACATTACCGTATTTTGTCACCGGAAGTTAATATTATGGATGACTAAAGTATCTATAGTGCTTAGCTTCAGGCCTCAAGATAGGGGAGGTTACAACTTGGATCAGAGCATAGGTTTATGAAAACTTAAAAGAAATTTCAAACCTAAAATGATTTTGAAAACATAATCCTAAGAAATTAGAGAAAAGACTGGAGTATTGGATAACGCTATAGTAACATACTTGTATTTTGCTATATATAAGTATACGCTTTTTCTCTATTTTCCATCTTTCTTAGGCTATTCTTCTGTATCTTACAAAGGCTTGAATGCAGATTTTAAGGACGTAAGATATGGAAGCTAGGAGTGGAAGAGTTAACATTGGTAGAGGAAGCACCACAACCAATGGGAATGCCAGACCAAACACTAGAAGGAATCCAGGTCGGGCATAAGCTGCTAATGTGGGTGCTGGATTGCCATTAGCGGATATGGGATCTATGTATCAGTTATTCATTAATATGATGCAGGCTGGAGTTGTTGAGGGTTCAGTCGGAGGAAATGTTGAAGGAGGAAATCAAGGAGCTCCGGTGGTCAATAAATATGCAATATTGAGCAGAGACAATGCCAGGCTTGGAGGAAAGCCGTTTATTAGGACTGAGGATGCAATTGAAGTGGAGAATTGGTTACTTCATTGCGAAAGAATCTTTGTTGAATTAAGGCTTAATGGTGAGCAGAAGAGGAGGCTTGCTTCTAGACAGTTGCAAGGAGCAGCACTGTACTGGTGGAACAATGTTACTGTGGGAGTTAATGAGGAGGCCATGACTTGGGCTGAATTTAGAAGAAGGTTTGAGGAAAGATTCATGTCAAAGATCGCTAAGTCAACTCTGCTCAAGAAG
Organism: Allium fistulosum; assembly: GCA_030737815.1. Taxonomy (NCBI): domain Eukaryota; kingdom Viridiplantae; phylum Streptophyta; class Magnoliopsida; order Asparagales; family Amaryllidaceae; genus Allium; species Allium fistulosum. The sequence continues at coordinate 1,078,815,711 of CM060901.1, read as the reverse complement.
TTTATGGAGTTAGAGCAGGGAGACATGACGGTGCTTGAGTATGTAACCAGATTTGAGGAGCTATCGAGATACAGATATGCTACGGTTGACATAGTTATCAAAATAAATGAGAAGTTCATCTGCGGACCAAAACCTAAACTAGCTAAAGTGACTCTACCACATATCAAGGATCCGTGTGATGTAATTGTTGAGATGGCTTTGAGGTAGGAGGAGATGCTTGCTTTCATAATGGTAGCAAAGCAGGGAAGCTCAAAGTGGACGGAACCAGAAGAGAAAGTTTTTTCATAAGAAGGGCGCTCAAAAAGGTGGAGCAACCAAGAAAAAGAAGGCCGATGCAGTTTGCTATAAGTGCGACAAGAAGGGACACTATGCTCATGAGTGTCGAACAGGCAAAGGGAAGAAAGCTGCTGATAAGAGAGAAGTGAGGTGCTTTAACTGTGATCAGATTGTACATTATAAGAACCAGTGCAAAGAGCCAGCTAAGGATGGAAAAGGTAAGATGTTTGCATTGGAACAAGCTACCTTAAGACCAATAGCTGAGGAGAAAGGAAAAGCTGTGTTGAGAGGTACGCTTTTGGTTCATGGTGTATCAGTTAGGGTTCTATTTGATATTGGTGCATCGCATTCTTTTATATCTCATTGTTTGGTAGATAAGTTTAACCTAGAACCCTCGTATCTAGTTACTTCCTTAAGGGTTGCAAATCCAATAGGAGGGTGTGCGACTCTTGGGATGAGATGTGACCACTTAGAGTTTATATTGTTAGGTCATCTATTTGTTTGCATTTTGTATGTATTTGATTTCATAGGGTTCGGAATTGTTTTGGGTATGGATTGGTTAAGAAAGTATGATGCTAGGGTATTTTGCCACGATAGGAAAATATCACTTAGACACCCTAGTTGTAGTGATCGGATTATATACTCCGTAGAAAACCCTAGTTTTGAGGTAAATGCTTTGTTGGGTGTTATGGAGAAAGAAGACGAGTTGAATCGAGTTTTTGTTGTTAGAGAGTTCACAGACGTCTTTGAGCCCATACTAGAACTACCATCGAAACGAGCCATTGAGTTTCAGATAGATTTAGTACCAGGAGCAGAATCGGTGAGTAGAACGCCAAATAGAATGACACCTACCGAGATGAAGGAGCTAAAGGTGCAGTTGGTGGATTTGGAAAGTAAGAACTTTATCAGACCAAGTAGTTCACCCTGGGGAGCAGCCATAGTGTTTGCAAAGAAATCGGACGGGTCGTTAAGGTTGTGTATCGATTATCGTAAGTTGAATGAGAAGATGATAAAGAATCGATATCTATTACCTAGAATTGACAATTTGTCCGACCAGTTGAGTGGAGCCAAAGTATTTTCCCAATTGGATTTGGCAACAGGATTCCATCATCTTAGAGTGGTTGAAGATAGTAACCCTTTGACGACATTTAGAACAAGATATGGATCATATGAATGGTTAGTAATGCCGTTTGGACTAATCAATGTGCCGGCATTTTTCATGGAGATGAATAGAATCTTTCAGGAGAATTTAGATAGATTCATGTTAATGTTCATAGACGGCATTTTGATATACTCTAAAGATGAAAGAGAGCATGAAGTTCATCATAGAGTGGTGCTTGAGATGTTGAGGCTGCATCAACTGAAAGCAAAATTTTCGAAGTGTCATTTCTGGAAGAAGGAAGTAAAATTTCTTGGTCATGTGTCTCAAAGAAAGGGCTGCCCATAGATCTGGCTAAGATTGAGGCGGTAAATAATTGGAAGAAACCCGAGACAGTAACCGAGATAAAGAGTTTTCTTGGATTAGCTTGTTATTATCGGAGATTCATTAAGGATTATTCGCGGATAGCGGCACCAATGACTAAGCTAACTCGGAAAGATGTGAAGTTTGTCTAGACTGATAGGTGTGAGGTGCATTCTAGAAGCTAAAACACTTATTGACTAATGCACCTGTGTTGGTTGTTCCAGAGGGAAATCGGGATTTAGTGGTGTACACGGATGCAAGTGGAATAGGGTTAGGAGCTGTGTTAATGCAAAGGGGTAAAGTGATTGCCTACGCTTCACGATAGCTTGGACTACATGAAATTAGATACCCAACTCATGATTTGGAATTAGCTATAGTATTTTTCGCATTTGAGGTGTGGAGACTTTACCTTTTGGGAGAAAATTCAAGTTGTATATGGATCATAAGTCACCGAGATATTTATTCTCTCAGAAGGAGTTGAATATGAGACAGCAGAGGTGGATAGAGTTTTTAGCTGCTTATGACTTTGGAATTGAGTACACACCGGGAAAAGGCAATAAGGTTGCAGATGCACATAGCAAAAAACATCAGAATGCAGTATTGGCAATGATAGCTGAGTGGAAATATTTAGAAGCATTGACTACATGCAGAATACAGTGGAGATCTGAAGCTAAATCTAGTAAGGAAACTGCTATGTTGTCATGTTTAGATGTTCGACCGGTGATGATCGAAAGGATTGCTTCTAAGTAAGGGGACGATCCATTATTAGCTGAAGGGATCAGAAAACTAAGGAATTGAACAGAGAGTGATGAATTGAAAGATTACAGTCTTGACCAGAATGGGTGGTTGAGGAAGAAAGGATGATTATGTGTTCCGAATGTGGGAAACATTAGGAAGGAAGTTCTTGGAGAATGCCATCGTTCAAATTCACTATTCATCCGGGAGGTACTAAGATGTATCAAGACATGAAAAAGAGTTTTTAATAGGAAGGTATGAAGAGAGATGTAGGCTTATGGGTGAGGCAGTGTTTGAACAGTCAACAGGTAAAAGCTGAACATCAGAAACCAAGTAGGTTACTTCAGCCTTTGGATGTCCTAGTTTGGAAATGGGATTCTATCTCAATGGATTTTATATATGAGTTGCCAAGGTCAAATCGGGAAAATGAAAGTATATGGGTCATAGTGGATAGGTTGACCAAGAGTGCCCATTTCATTCTAGTTATGTCAACCAGGACGACAGCTGTTTTGGCTAAATTATTCATGAAAATATAGTTGGACTGCATGGAATTCCTAGTAATATAGTAAGTGGTAGAGACTCCTTATTCACTAGCGAGTTCTGGAAAAGTCTACAGGAGACTTTGGGTATCAAGACCAAGATGAGTACCGCTTACCATCCACAGACAGATGGGAAAACGGAGAGAGTTAACAACGTCTTAGAAGATTTGTTAAGAGCCTGTGTGCTAGATTTTGAGGGATCATGGGAAGACCACTTACATTTTGTCAAGTTTTCGTATAACAACAGTTGTCAGACTAGTATAGGGATGGCACCGTTAGAAGCTTTGTATGGAAGGCCATGCAAATCTCCCGTTTATTGGTTAGAGACCGGGGATAGGTTAGTTCTTGGTTTGGATTTGGTTAGAGAAGCTACAGAAAAGATTGAGTTAATTCGAGCTAGAATGAAGGAAGCTCGGTTTAGGTAGAAGAGTTATGCTGATAGAAGACAGACAGACTTAGAGTTCTCAATCGGAGATCGTGTTTTCATTAAGATATCACCGATGAAAGGTGTAATCCGATTTGAAAAATCAGGAAAACTGGCCCCGAGATCTGTTGGACCATTTCTTATTACAGAAAGGATTGGGAAACTCGCGTATAGAGTAGAGTTACCAAACAGTTTAGCAAGAGTCCAAAATGTTTTTCATGTTTCTCATCTAAGGAAGTGTATTCGAAATCCAGAAACTATTATTGCACCGACTATGTTAGATGATTTAGTAGTGGAACCTGATATGACTATAGTTAGAAAACCAGTTAGTCGCAAGGGATGAGAAGAGACTAAGGAACAAGACAGTCAGATTAGTCAAAGTCTAGTGGAGTGACGACGAGAGAGACTGTACTTGAGAAACTAAGAGCAGGATTAGAGATACTTATCCTAACTTGTTTCATGGTATGTTTTACCTTTATGTTTGATTGTTCTGGGTACCTTATCGTAATTTCGAGGACGAAATTCTTTAAGGAGAGGAGTCTGTAATGATCCTAATTTTGACTAACATTATTTAGGACATTTAATAAGATAAATTAAATGAAATAATGTAGAGGGTTAAGGGATTGAGATCTGTTAACCATAAGGGGGCCATGCCTTAATGAACCTATAAGCCAAAGAGAATTAAAGTGGAGTAAGTAGGAGGAATATGATAAGGGTAAAATAGGAATAGACTATGTTCTTATACCTTAAACCCTTCTTACCTTCATTCCTTATTCATTTTCAACATTTGCAAACAAAAATAATGTCTTAAACAAAGCTTGGCTAGCCACCATTAAGAGGTTCAAGAAGAAGAAAAGATAGGATTCAAGTAGGAAGCTTAAGCAAATCAATCAAAGAGAAAAACTCAACCTTCTTAACAATAAGCTAAGGTGAATAATGATCTTACATCTCATTTTTATTGATTTCAGTTTCAAGTTAGATCCAAGTTAATTTTGCAAATAATATACCATGATATGATTGTTTAAATGGATATATATGCTTGTTGATGATTTATGTTACTTTATATAGATTTTATGATAAGTTTAGATTATAAAAACCTATTAATTGACATCCAAATGATTTGCGTTTTTAATTTATGGTCAAAAACATTAATTATGAAGTGGGTTCAAGTTTTATAATTTTTTAAGTTATTGTAGATTTATTATGAATTTCTATGAAAGAAAATAGTTAAAATTGGGTTTAAATTGATTGCGGCAATTATATATTGCTTTTGGGTCTAAAATTTAAATATGTTAGAAAACATATTAGAAGTGAATTATGGTAATTTTTGGGGAATTTCTCTAAGTATTTTACTATAGTTATAAAATTATTTAAGTTATGGGACTTAAATGTTTTATATGTTTTATCAAGGAGAAGGGCTAATTTGTTAAGCGTTTAAATTTGATAATTTCTGAATTCGTTAGCACTATTAAAAAGGATTTGGGATAAAGAAAGGATATCCAATTGTATTTTTGATAAATAAGGTAAGTTAGTTGAAAAGAAATTACTTTAAAAGGTTATAAATCAGTTTTTCTTAAATTTACAACTTCATAACTTCCTTCTGCAAGCTTTTGAGACCATAATTCTGCTTATGACCCATTTGAAACCAATACATAAGGTATCAACCTTTTGGTACGTAGTAGATTGGAGAATGGCGGAAGGAATCATGTCAAAACCGAGCTTTCGAAGGGGTTATTTTTACCTTACCTTTGTTTTTAAAAGAAGGAAACTTTCAAACCAATAGCTACTTGCCTTTGTTTTAGAAAAGAGCTTTCGAAAGGGTTGCCACCTTTTGTTTTAAAAGAAGCTTTTGAAAGGATAGCTTTGAACCTATTCAAAACCATGTTGCCACGTTCATACTTTTCGAACTAGTTAAGGCCGCTTTTCTTTATAGCCTTTAAACAACGGTCTCAAAAGGGTGCTTTCGCCTCCTTACTTTGAGGCTGCCTTCTCAATGCTTTCGAAAGGGTTGGTTTTTAAACCATCCTCTTTCTTTTACTTAGGACCAATGCTTTCGAAAGCAATGCTTTCTCCCCAGTTCTTTATGACCCTTAGTTATATTAAAAGTTAAACCCAAAGGTTTTGAAAGGAATGATTTTAAATGGTTTCGAAGCAATCCACAAACTTTTTCTTGAGCCCAATACTTTCGAAAGGTAGTTTCTAAGTGAAGAATTTCAATGTTTTCAAAAGGTTTATTTTGAGTATTTGAATGGAGGGTTTCCAATGCTTTCGAAAGGCAAGTTTTAAATGGACTTAAAAGAAGGTGTAAGGTTTTAATAAAGCTTTCGAAAGGGTTGTTCTTAATGATTTTGAAAGACACTTTTTGTTTAAAGTTTTTAAACAAGGGTTTCGAAGGTTTTATCTTGGCTCCATGGCCTAAATTCTCCTAAGATAGAAAGGATTTTTAACTTACTTTGAATGGATAAATAGTCTCATTGGTAAGATTTTATCAACATTATTTTGTGTAAAGCATATATCATGGCATAAGTATTTTGAGTAAAGCAAAAATATATGATTTCCTTGTTTTATAAAGATATGGTTTCAGGGGTAAATCATTACAAAGATTGTTTACAAGGAAATGAAATTTGAATAGGGTAGTTAATCCCAAGTATATGACAGGAAATGAAATTTGAATAGGGTTGATAACCCTATGTTTGTGGCTCGGACATTAGAAGACCGTATGGGACTGGTGTAGGGTCGCGCCCTATACTTTAGCTATTAGTCACTAGCTAAAATAAGTTCGAAATTCCAGTGTGTAGGGCTTGTCAAAGGAGGGACTAAATTGAGGTTACATATAGAAGGGAATATACAGAGTAAAGATAGGTTGCTGGTGAGCTCGTAAAACCATTAGGGTCAGTTGACCCTAGAAAAAGAAAGTTAAGGGCAGTCGGCCCAGTATTGTGTCTAACAGAAGTTAGATTGTTGATTATATCTGGTAGGCCCGAGTCAGCCAATGGTTAATAGTTAGCCAAGTAAAACTATAGTGTGGATAGATGGTCCATTGATTTCCTAATTTTGTGCATATATGTATTCGCTGTTGTTGTTATAATCAGTTTGATTGTTGGATTCTGATTTGCAAAAGACATGCTTTTAAACGGATATTAGTGAGGGAAAACCTGTTCTGTTAAGTGGTGTGGTCTCACTTAATATCAGTAAATCGAGATGTAATAGTACTTTTCACACCAATGTCCGACTCGAAGCTTATGTAATCCCCTTAAACTCTCGGGTGCTCAAAATTTGATTTGAGTAGATTAAGAGTTAAGGACTTTTCAGGTTTAGTAGGTTGGACGAATAAGCTTTCGAAGACGTGCAGGAGGCAAAGCTAGCTATGCAGGAGTTATTTAGCATTATTTCCATTGTGATGTATTAATACTGATATGTCTATTTAGTACTGTAATCTTCCAAGGGTGCATCTTCATATATCGTTCTTGGTGTAATTTGTAATAATTATATTTGATCAAAACCTGGGAATCGTTTTAGGATCATGTATCTGAATATGAAATATGGATTTGAAATGTAATCAGAAAAGCTGTTTTGAAATCTGTGTTGATTTTATTTCATATTCATGTACTTCTGATATTATGGATACCATTAACATTACTGTATTTTGTCACCGAAAGTTAATACTATGGATGACTGCAGCATCTGTATCGCTTAGCTTCGGGCCTCAAGATAGGGGATGTTACAATGTCCAAGTCCTTATATGCAAAAGGTCCAAAAGTTACGATTGACTCTAGAAATTCCCAAATTTATTTAGGGTTTACAAATTTTAATTAAGAAGTATATAGGGGGAATGATTTGCCCCCTCTAAGTGCAGAGAGGGTCCTACTTATAGGGGTATCAATAACGCGGGATGATTGACACGTGTCTTGCTTGGAATCTGAGGGCTCCGCTTACTCCATCTCGGTAATACTTCCTTTGCAGAAGCTCGACACCCTTTTTTACACCTTTTACAACCTTGCTATCTTTAGGCTTAACAACTTTTCTGTTGTAGAAGCTCAATATTTCTTACTCCACCATGTTTGTAGTAGACTCAATAGTTATCAAATTGATATCTATCCTTTACATAGAGACTTGATATTTTTGCTTTTATTGTGACCTATTGATTGTATATGGTGCCCTGGCTCGGCAACTCTTCTTCTATAGACTTGACAATAGTTGCTTGTAGAGGCTCGCTACCACTTTCTTCTTTAGATGCTCGACAAGCCCTATGGTTGTAGCGGCTTGACATATCCCTCTTCTTTATATGCTTGATACTACCTTCGGATGCAAGCTTGACATCTCCATGCTCGACATGTCTTCTATTTACAAGCTCGACATTATTTTAGGATCATGATATTTTCCCATAGATGCTCGATACCGTTACTTATACATGCTCGGTACTGTTATTTATGCTTGATAGCTTTCTTTGTTTATAAGTTCAACATATTTAAAGCAATTACAGGCTCATCATCTTTATTGTCATATAAGCTCAATACCTATCTTTCAATGCTTCTATATCCTCTTAGTAACTTAGTTGCTTCTTTTCCTTTGATTATGCTTCTAGCATAGTAGTCAAAAAATATGTAGATAACATATACTATCTCTTACATTGGTAGGACATTAATGACGATATATATAGGTTATTGGGCTGAAAGAGTAATGGTTATGAAGTTGGAATTGGGAAAAGCCATAAGGCTTATAATTGGGAAGAGTTAAAATATAGCTAATATACTAAATACATATTCTTATTTAAGTTATACTATCTAAGTACTATTATAATAAGGCTCAAGATTTTTATTCACCAGACATATATTATTCTGACTCCTTCCTCATTACAACATAGGTTAGGAAAGGCGATGTTAAGAGCGAAGGCGAGGGTAAACTTATTGCAGTTTATCTATTCATCTACTTGTGTTATTTTCTGATATACCCATAGAAAAATAACGTTGTATTTTGAAATTTTGTACTATGGATATGTGATGGTTTTTATTGCTATTGTGTTATGTATTTTATGATATTTGGATTTTAAATGAAATGGATACTATTTCTATTATTATATTTTATGCTTTCACTATGAGTTCTGAATGTGTAGATAAATAGCTTTGTATTGTTCTTTATACCAACCATTAGCCAGCTTATAAGATTTGATGGGTCTTTTCTAGGTCAGAATTTAGGTCTATTTCCGGATGGGTTGTTATAGATCTTACCAACACTCTGTCTCTCCCAAAACTCAACTCCTTGTTCTCTTCAAATCAACTTTATTCAAATAAAAGTATGAAAATTAAATTCAAAGATTAGATAAGGAGGAGATAATCAAATCAAGCAGAGATTGATGAACCAAGCGGAGGCGATTCTAGGCAAATAAGGGAGGGAATAGCTCACTAGAGGTGAGTGGGTTTGTTGTTAATTATGCTGATTTTTATGTAATTGAGTTTGTCATACACTATTTGATCTAGAATTGGTAAAATTTAACTTGAGACATTGTTTACCTAGAAAATAGAAATTAACTGGGCATTTGATAGAAATATGATTTATATGCATATGATCTCTTTTTGTTCACCTTGAATTTTGAATCTTGAATTTGGTATTCATATATAACTTCACCCATGTTAACATTAATTTTACCCTTAATAAACTTGAAATGTGGATACACCAAAAATAATTATGGAAGTTGTGAAATTGTAGATTGAATAAAATAAGGTTTATTATTGAAATTGTATGGAAGGAAAAAGAACAGTAATAAAGTAATTAATTAACAAAAAATGAATGATCGAAAATAAAAATTAACAATAATTAATGTCGATCGGTCGATAGGTTTACTGGAGCCGGTCGATAGTGAGCAATCGACCGCTCCATTAACAGGCAGTCGACCGGTTATCGTTTTCCAAGCATAGATTAAACCTTGGCCTAAGGCCCATAATATAAAATTATATATATATAATAGATTAATGGGGGAATTAGTCCCCAAATTATCAACTCTTGGATATTATGAAAATAGGTGGATGTGTACATGGGCAATTAGGCCTAGACACTATCCGTTCAGCGAATTTGACATGCAATATAAGGCGGTTTGATAGCGAAGATGCGTTAAGCACATGACACTAACATAAGGTTCCTTGGTGTATGCGTGACACTGTTGGTGGTTGACTGGCGCGACACAGTCCGCCACTGACGGTAGGTTCCTCGGTGGATATGTGACACTGTCGGTGGATGCCCAGCATGGTTCAATAAGTGGCTGCATTACCATTGAGCTTAGACACGGATGTAGTGGACCCTAAGATGACTTCGATGTGAGTCGACGTTGCGGGCTCCTCTCAATACGTAAGTACGATACATGTAGTCAAAAATTTGGGAATGTGGTCCCAAGGATGATACTGTATGCGATCCTATATTAGGAATAGTTTTAGCGGTTTTTAGCCGATCCATAGTTGTTTTGAAGTTCGATTAGTTGTTCGACCCCAAGTGTAAACCTTAACAAGGTGTTTGGTATAGGTGTATTTAGAACTATATTCCTTAGGGTAATGAAACCAACCTTAACAAGTAGTTCATAGTCGCAAGTAAGACACCCTAGGTTGCATAGATTATAAATGAAGTCGATTGCATGTGATCACCATATGTTAATAATGTAATCATTCACCGGACTTTTATCTAACCCACTCCTTTCCTTTTTCTCCCACCATAAGAGGATATGGCAATAGATGATTAGCCCAGATCTAGTATGTGAAGAGGTAAATTGGCATTGGCATTGCTTTTTTACTTTTCATCACTCTCCATGTAACTATTATCGTACTTAGTACTAATTAGACTATAGGACTGTTATTTTGTAAACTTTGGATTTGGACTGCGTATGTTTTGAGACTGTATTTTTCTAGGATAATTTCTGAGATGATTATTTTCTATATTTATATTTTACCACCCTTAATTGTGAGATCTGAAAGTGTAGAATGTCTTAGATTTTATTCTTATATTCTTAATCCATGTAATGTTTAAAAACTCGATAGCTTATACTTCTTGGCACGACATGAGTCCGAAAGTCACCCTAGGCTTTCGATCGGTGTATTAGAAGGTGCAGGTTGTCACAAAAGAGTATTTTATTGAAACTTTCTTTACATTGAATATTATATGATTTGGTAAAGATTTATTTTAAAGATACTTTACGTGAAGGTTATTTCCACGAAAAGGTATTTTATTTGGAAAGAATTGTTTCCTCAGAAGAAGTATTTGAAAATAATATAGTGGATATATTTTTAATTGGGAAATCATTTTATTGATTAAAATAACTGAAAATAATTGATGGAGGCGTCTTCTTGGATAAAAAATGTAATAAAACATTTATTAGAAGGAAAGTTTTATCAAAGGAATGTGTTGATTTCATAAAACTTTTGTCTGAAAATTGATTTTTGTCAAGAAAATTTTCACTTAAAAAGGTACTCTTTGATAAATGATGTTTTAAAAAGAAAACATTTTTTGGTAAGGAGTTTTGCTTGAAAAAGACCTAAAATTTAATTTTTTTTATTTAGGATATTTGAGAATAAATTTGTTGAGAAAGGATGCAGTATAAAATATATAGTTTACAATACTCTGAGAAATTTTTATTAAGATGAGGATGATTTGATTTGAAAATAAATGGTTGAGAAGTTATAATATTTAATTGAAGAACAAACTTTAAAAGTATTTTAAAAGAAATTATTTGGTAAGCTCCATTTGGGGACTGTAAGACTAAAAGTACGTGATATAGGGGGCGAGATGAGCTTTAGTTTGCCTAATACCTATTATGACGATGTTACCTTTATGCTGTTATGTGTGACCTTCCCTAAGGAATTGTAGGGATGTCTAGTTGTTTCCTTCCATAGAGAGAATTAGGATAGAATATAGGTACTGCCATTTCAATGTATGGGATAGTGATCTTTTGCTTGTATGACTTGCTTTTGTCTTTATTGATTTGTTGCTTGTTAAGTTATTTCCTATGATTATTATTCGTACTACTTGCTTGCCTATGATTTCTTATTAACTTATGTTATGCTTGCTTGAATTGATTTCTTTTCTTGTATTGTGTTATTAGTTATTATTTTTTACTATGATTGATTTTAATTATTTGTTTGTTACTTGCTTACTTGTTTTCTTATTTGCTTGTTTGCTTGCCTATTTTTTTATTTCTATGTATGATAAATGTAGAATGAGGTAGTTATCCTATATTAACTTTTGGTGAGATGTATATTGGACAAACTAGTGGATTGATAGGGGATGTATTTAGTTTAGTTATAGTGGGATAACATAGTTTCCTAAGTTGAGGAAGACTAAATGTTCAAATCAACTGAAAGATGTGAAGATGCTCCTTGAAGACGAGTAATAGTGGTTGGAGATTTTATGGTGACTAAAGACTTGATGGGTACAGCTGAGGAATCAAAATAATGGGTGGGAGGTTCATTATATATTTACCAAAATAGGGAGTTTTATAAATATGTGTTTCATAATCTATTTTATATAGACAATAACTGGCTTCCATAAATATATTAAAAACAAAGAGTTTATAGTTTGAAGAAATTGTTTAAATTTAAAAATTTTAACAAAATAATATTTTCTCAAAAGTGGTTATAAATTGATTTTAAAATGGTAGAAATATTTTGGAAAATCGTTTATAAAATGGTGTTGATATTTTTAACAAGAAAAATATTTTGATTTTAAAGGAAGATGGAAGCTTTGATTTGAAAATAAAAATATTTTGGTAAATGTTTTTCATTGATGAGTATTGGAGCTTTCCTTACTAGTAGATCCCTCTTTAGTATTTTGGGTGTAACGACCCGGTATTTCGAACCGTTCAAATCGACAATCATCCACTCATGTCAGACTTGAATTGCTCAAAACAACATATTGTTAATTTATATTTGGCAAAACTCAGCATATATAGTTCGAGCCTGTCTTATTTAGTTTGTAGTAGAGTTAGCTATGCTTTGGGCCTGCTTTTCGCTCTTGTATTTTGTTTTTTTGGATTATAGTTTTAATAGAAAAGTTTGAACCCGTATTCAAAAAAAAATCACAGAATCACAGATATAGAGTAATATAACAATAAGCAGCGGAATAGATAAATAGTAGTTCATGAAGCTACTATATATAAACATTAGAGTTTGAAATAAAATACAACATAATATCTTAAATATAACGTAGTGTCAATACAAAGTCAGTGATAAGTCTGAATAAAACAACTGGAACAAACTGAGAATCTAAATAGATAAAGATAGATCTTCAAGCAAAATTCCAAGCTCCAAAGGTGAGCCTCAAATGCTGTGACACTCAGTCTGACCCGAGCATAAAGCAAAACACAAAACACTCAAGTCAGGATTAACATTCTTATATCGGTAAATTTAACTCAAGTGAAATGTCTACTGAAATACAAGTAACTTAATTGGGATTCCCATCCTCTAAGGATCCGTGGAACTATCTACTAAGTAGTAATATACGCTATTATAATATGTCTATCAGTAAAGTAAAGTATTAAAATAGCGTTAAGGCGTTGCCCATATCCCCCTTAACACATTTTATATATTCCCGTAGTCTATACAATGCCGTAAGCTCCACCAAACCGGTGGTTTACCCAGAGGACACCCCATAGGTGCGGTACAAAACAAACTCATAGAAGGCGCGATAGGGCATGTGAACACGGCATGCGAGGCAATGCTAGGGCAGAAATACCATTTGCACTCCCGAACTGGTGGAACGCATAGCAGCTACTACCGCCCACCTTGAGACACACTCCCAAATCAAAGGTATGTGAGAAATGAGGATTACAGATCTTAAGGCTAGTATAAACACTAGAAGGGGGGTGAATAGTGTTTTAAGGAATTACTAATTCTTTTCGAGTTTATATTAATTTGAACACAAATGTATACAATATTCAGACACATATATGATCACAGATTCAAACACAGATGCAAATATAAAGTAGAAGCAGTAAAGGAAAGAACACACCGGATTTTATACTGGTTCGGAGTTACCTTACATCCAGTCCCGCACACAAGTACATATTTCCTTTCAAAAGCAATCTTTACAATTACAACCCTCGATTTCAAGGCCACGAGGTACACCACTCCAGATTCACAATCCTCTGGGTAGAGATACCTGATTTCCCGGGCAACAAGTTCACCCAATTGATTTCCTAGGCTACAATCACACCTTTTCTCACTTGATTGATTTCCAAGGCTACAATCACACCTTTTCTTAATTGATTGATTATAAAGAAGCCTATACTCTGAATAGCACTGGGATCTTGTTGAGATAGTGATAGAGAATCAAACCAGAAATGATCTAGTTAAATTCAATGGTGATTTCGGCAGAGTAATGGTAAGAATATATATAAAGAAATGTGGAAGAAGAAGAGGAGTGAAAACCAGAAAAATATTGTTAAAAATTCATAGAAAACATCCCCTATTTATAGAAGAACAACAACCATGTCTATTCGTGAAAGGTTATGGCGAATAGACACTTCTTTTGAAATTCAAATTTTTGAAACCAACTGCCACTATGTCGACATGGGTATCTTGGGTATGTCGACATTCCAAAGGAAATTTTGGTGATTTGTTTTTCTTTGAAAATTACTTCTATCTTATATTAAAACTATTTTAAACTTTATAAATATACTTAACTATAGTTAAAATACATAAGTAAATATAGAGAATAATATATATATATAATTTTACTATAATTTTTTATATTTAAATCTAAGTATAAATATATTATAATTAAAAGATAGTTTAAAACAAACGAAGTTTAAAAACAAGAGTTTATTTTAAAACAAAATCAAAGAATATTTTAAGGCTAAAACATCTTTTTGAAAATAATTTGAAAAGATAATTTTTAAGGCTAAAACATTTTGAAAAGCAGTTTTGAAAATCATTTTGAAGTAGTTTTGCAAGCTTCTTCCTGCAGATTATCTCATCACATCAGGACTCAAGAACTTGTACAAAACCAGGATGTTTGTGGGTTTGTAAGCCACTTGTCATAGGTTTGTAAGCTACTTGTCGTGGGTTTGTAAGCCACTAAAATGGTAGAAATGGGTTCCATCCCAAATGAAATATGGAGTGAAGATTTCAGTGCTAATATGAAGTTTTAACATAATTCTAGACTCAATACTTATCTTGTATTATTTGATAATCTTTCTATTCTTGATACTCATGAGTCTTCAATCTTGATATCTTGAATCTCTATATTGTACAGTCTTCATTCTTGATACCTGCATGGTTAAATCCTGCATATACATATATATCTAAACTATAATGTTAGTATTTATATTTTATAATCTTATTATAAGGTTGTTGTCATCAAAACTATCATCTTAAGGACTAACAATCTCCCCCTTTTTGATGATGACAACCTTTGTTTATAAAATACTATTTCTATCCTAATGACTCACCCTAAAACTAATAACTCCCCCTTAATCTATGCCTAATATATTTTATACTTCTCCTCCTTTATCATCAACAAAAACTAACTCCAAACTATATAACTCCCCCTTAGTCTAATATTAAATGATTATAATGATAGTGTTATCATAAATAATCAACACTTAAATCTAAAACTAAAACTTTAGTCCTAAATTACAAACTCTCCTAACTAAGAATCTATATATGATAATATTTGTAATATAAGAACACAAATCATTTATATTGTTATATTTACATGAGCATAGAGAACGTAAGTAAAAACATACAACAATAGGAAAGAGGAAAGAGAAACTAATGTGTGTCCTTAAAAATGGGAGATCTATGAACCGAACAATTTGGATAGTGGAAACAGAAATTTCCACGTTGTTCGACAAGATTTCCATCTTTGTCAAAGCACACTTCGCCAATGCAAATGACTTTGTCGTTATCTTCAGCGTGCTCTTCTTCCATGGAGGCATTTTCTTCTTCTTCCTCGCTGTCCTCTTGCACTTGATCTCCTGAAGACTCTTCATCAATCAAGATCGGATTAGCATGATTGTCCATTAGAAATTTTTGCAAATTTCTAAGAATTTTGCCTTGTCGTTCTTGTTCTTTGGCCATTCTAAATTGCACCACTTGAATTTCAGTCATTAGTTGCGGTGCATCCTTCAAAGAATCCTCCATTTTCGTCAGTCGTGCAAGAGTAGTTTGTTGAAACGGTCCAGAAGTAGGACAAGGGAACGAAAAGATTGAATTTTTGTTTGATTTGGAAAAGGAGGCCATTGTTTAAATGTTTTCAGAAGATAGAAAAGAGAAAGAACAGAAAGAATGATCCAATTTTCAAAATAAGAAGAATATATAACCACTTATTTGAATTTTGGTGGGAAAATTTCAAAAATAAAAAATCGTTATATGTCGACATGGTTAGGAGGGGGATGTCGACATGGTGCTTGATATTTTTACTATTTGATTTATTTTTAATTTAATTTTTAATTATACTTTGTTATTTATATTTTATATTTCAGTTATTGAACAAATACCTAATTCTCTTCTTAATTTAGTAAATAAAGATTCATTTAAGGGTTTTGTAAATATATCAGCAATTTGATTCTCAGAATTGATATAATCGAGAGTAATTACTTCCTTACTTATATTATCTCTGAGAAAATGATGTCTGATATCAATATGTTTAGTTCGAGCATGATGAGTAGTATTTTTTGATAAATTTATTGCACTAGTATTATCACAATAAATTGGTGATCTTGAGATATTTAAACCAAAATCTTTTAAAGTTTGTTGCATATATATTACTTGAGAACAAGCTAAAGTAGCAGAAATATACTCTGCTTCAGTTGTTGATAAAGAAACTGTGTTTTGCTTTTTACTAAACTAGGAAATCAGAGAATGCCCCAAAAAGTGATAAGTTCCACTTGTACTTTTTCGGTCTGACTTACAACCAGCATAGTCAGCATCATAGTAAGATATTAATTCAAAAGAATCATTTTTAGGATAAAATAAGCCATAGTCAATGGTGTGTTTAATATATCTTATGATACGTTTTACAGCTTTTAAGTGGGTCTCTTTAGGTTGGGATTAATATCTTGCATAGAGACAAACGCTATGCATGATATCAGGTCTACTAGCAGTGATATAGAGTAGTGATCCAATCATTCCTCTATATAATTTTTGATCTACATCTTTCGAGAGATCTTCTTTGCTTAGGTACTCATTGGTTGCCATGGGAGTGGGTTTTCCACTTGCAGTAGTCAAACCAAATTTACTAACTAGGTCTTTAGCATATTTTTCTTGACTAATAAAGATACCATTATCTAATTGTTTTATTTGTAATCCTAGAAAGAAGTTTAATTCACCCATATGACTCATCTCAAACTCTTTTGTCATTATTTCAAAAAATTCTTTATTTATTTCAAAATTAGTTGATCCGAAAATGATATCATCTACGTAAACTTGTACTAGTTGAATATCATTTTTATTTCTTTTAATAAAAATAGTATTATCTACTTTACCAATTTCAAAGTGTGATTGAAGTAAGTAAGATCTTAATCTATCATACCAGGCTCTAGGAGCTTGTTTTAGACCATATAGAGCTTTCTTAAGTTTTTAAACATGATTTGGAAATTTTTCATTTTCAAAAAGTGGTGGTTGTTCAACATATACTTCTTCTTTTACAAATCCATTTAAAAAGGCACTTTTAACATCCATTTGAAATCATTTGAAATTATTATAATTTGCGAAAGCAAGTAGAATCCTAATGGCTTCTAATCTTGCTAAGGGAGCAAAGATTTCATCAAAATCTATTCCTTCTTCTTGACAATAACCTTGAGCGACTAACCGGGCTTTATTTCTAACGACCTCACTTTGTTCATTCATTTTATTTTTATAAACCCATTTTGTTCCAATTATAGTTTTATTTTCAGGTCTAGGAACAAGTTCCCAAACATCATTTCTAGTGAATTGATTTAATTCTTCCTGCATAGCCAAAATCCATGAATCATCAGTTGATGCTTCTTTTCGATTTTTGGGTTCAATAGTTGATATAAAAGCTACATTGCTCATTTTACTTAGTTGATTTCTAGTTGTAACAACAGATTGCATATCTCCTAGAATATTTTCTATGGGATGATCTTTTAAAAGTTTAATCCTTTTATTAGGATGATTAAATTCATTATTAGTTTCAATTGACTCTTGATTTTGAGGAATTAAATCCTCTTCATCATTTGTCTCTACAGAATTTTTGGGATTTTCATCGAATGAAACATGCATTGTTTCTTCAATGGTGTTAGTTCTTAAATTAAACACTTTGTATGATTTGCTTCTATTAGAATATCCGATAAAGATACCTTTGTCGGATTTAGGATCAAATTTATCTAAGTCATCTTTTGTATTTAAAATAAAACATTTACTTCCAAAAATTCTAAAATAAGATACCTTAGGTTTCTTTCCGTGAAGAAGTTCATAAGATGTCTTATCAGTTAAAGGTCTTATTAAGATTCTATTTAAAATATAACAGGTGGTAGCAACTGCTTCTGCCCAAAAATGTTTTGGTAAATTACTATCTGAAAGCATAGTTCTCGCACACTCTTAAATCGTCCTATTTTTACGTTCTACTACTCCGTTTTTTTGTGGAGTTCTTGGAAATGAAAAATTGTGAGTTATCCCCTTTTTATTGCAGAATTCCTCAAACTTTTCATTTTCAAATTCACCACCGTGATCACTACGGATGGTTATAATTTTTACAGAAAGTTGATTTTGAATCCTTTTTGTAAAGTTCTTAAAACATTCAAAAGTATCACTTTTATGTTTCAAAAATACTGTCCATGTAAATCTAGGATAATCATCTATAATTACAAAAACATATTTACTGTGATTTATTGACTGAATTTGAGATGGACCAAATAAAGCAAGATGAAGTAATTCAAGAGGTTTTGAAGTTGAAATCATATCTTTTAATTTAAAGGAACTTTTTCTAAGTTTTCCTAATTGACATGCATCACATAAACTATCCACTTTAAAATTCATTTTAGGGAGACCTCTTACTAGATCATGTTTTGACAGTCTAGATAAGAGTTTGAAATTCAAATGCCCAAATCTCTTATGCCAAATCCAAGGGTCACTTGTATTTGCCAAAAGACACAAGTTATCATTTGAAACTTTCATACTAAGAATATAAATATTCTTTTTCCTAATTCCCTCAAATATTATGGTTGAATTATTATCTTCAATGTGACACTTATCTTTTTCAAATTTAATTTTATATCCTTTATCGCAAAGTTGACTAATACTTAGCAAATTATGTTTCAGATTCTTAACTAGCAAAACGTTAGTAATAATAGGAGTTTTAAAGTTACCGACATTGCCGATGCCAATCACATATCCTTTTGAGTTGTCTCCAAAGTTAACCAATCCTCCGTCTTTGTATATTATATCATTCAGCATATCCAGATTACCAGTCATGTGTCTAGAACATCCACTATCGAGTATCCATTTATTCTTTTTGATCTGCATAATTTGTCTATTGTGGATTAATTCCTCAACACCCATAAAACATGTTTCCTGCACATCATAAAAACCTTGTGAACGATTTGACTTTGAATATAGATTATATGCAGACTTATGATACAATGATGACTTGAATATTTTTAAACAAGTATTAACAAAATTTTCAAATATAGCCATTAAAAAATTTTCAAAATTCAGATTATGAAACTTTGAAAACCTCACTCTGATACCAAATGTGAGAAATGCGGATTACGGATCTTAAGGCGAGTATAAACACTAGAAGGGGGGTGAATAGTGTTTTAAGGAATTACTAATTCTTTTCGAGTTTATATTAATTTGAACACAAATGTATACAATATTCAGACACAGATATGATCACAGATTTAAACACAGATGCAAATATAAAGTAAAAGCAGTAAAGGAAAGAACACATTGGATTTTACACTGGTTCGGAGTTACCCTACATCTAGTCCTGCACACAAGTACAGATTTCCTTTCAAAAACAATCTTTACAATTACAACCCTCGATTTCAAGGCCACGAGGTACACCACTCCAGATTCACAATCCTCTGGGTAGAGATACCTGATTTCCCGGGCAACAAGTTCACCCAATTGATTTCCTAGGCTACAATCACACCTTTTCTCACTTGATTGATTTCCAAGGCTACAATCACACATTTTCTCACTTGATTGATTTCCAAGGCTACAATCACACCTTTTCTCACTTGATTGATTACAAAGAAGCCTATAACTCTGAATAGCACTGGGATCTTGTTGAGACAGTGATAGAGAATCAAACCAGAAATGATCTAGTTAAATTCATTGGTGATTTCGGCAGAGTAATGGTAAGAATATATATAAAAAATGTGGAAGAAGAAGAGGAGTGAAAACCAGAAAAATATTGTTAAAAATTCGTTGAAAACATCCCCTATTTATAGAAGAACAATAGCCATGTCTATTCGTGAAATGTTATGGCGAATAGACACTTCTTTTGAAATTCAAATTTTTGAAACCAACTGCCACTATGTCGACATGGGTATCTTGGGTATGTCGACATCCCAAAGGAAATTTTGGTGATTTGTTTTTCTTTGAAAATTACTTCTATCTTATATTAAAACTATTTTAAACTTTATAAATATACTTAACCATAGTTAAAATACATAAGTAAATATAGAGAATAATATATATAAAATTTTACTACAATTTTTTATATTTAAATATAAGTATAAATATATTATAATTAAAAGATAGTTTAAAACAAACGAAGTTTAAAAACAAGAGTTTATTTTAAAATAAAATCAAAGAATATTTTAAGGCTAAAACATCTTTTTGAAAATCATTTGAAAAGATAATTTTTAAGGCTAAAACAATTTGAAAAGCAGTTTTGAAAATCATTTTGAAGTAGTTTTGCAAGCTTCTTCCTGCAAAATATCTCATCACATCAGGACTCGAGAACTTGTACAAAACTAGGATGTTTGTGGGTTTGTAAGCCACTTGTCGTAGGTTTGTAAGCTACTTGTCGTGGGTTTGTAAGCCACTAAAAAGGTAGAAATGGGTTCCATCCCAAATGAAATATGGAGTGAAGATTTCAGTGCTATTATGAAGTTTTAACATAATTTTAGACTCAATACTTATCTTGTATTATTTGATAATCTTGCTATTCTTGATACTCATGAGTTTTCAATCTTGATATCTTGAATCTCTATACTGTACAATCTTCATTCTTGATACCTGCATGGTTAAATCCTGCATATACATATATATCTAAACTATAATGTTAGTGTTTATATTTTATAATCTTATTCTAAGGTTGTTGTCATCAAAACCATCATCTCAAGGACTAACAAGGTACACCCAATCAAATCACAAAGTAATAGAATGGTATCGAAGAAATGTTCCCGACAAGAGGAATGACCTCACTTGGCCCGGTATAGCTCCTGTTTTAGTCACATCTAAGCTGACTCATGGGAGTCGGCGCAATGTAAATACCTCATCCAGAATCGTACACCAAACCATCCTACTTCGTTCTGGAATCTCCACCACGTATACAGTTGTTGAAGTGGTTTTCGGTATTGGCAGAGAGTATGACAATATTCGATTCCGGTCTCTTTAACAACCAAACGCTTATTTCACACCGTGGTTATTTTATAAAATCACTTTTATAATCATTTCAAACAGTTCATACTTCATATCAAAATATCATATTCTTTTCAAATCATATCACTTTCGAAATCATATTCACTTCCGAAATCACATCACTTTCGAAATCATATTCACAAAAATAGTTTAAACCATCATGTCAAAGTATAAGTATCTTAAATCCATTAAATCTAAATCATAACAATTCTAACTTAAACAGTTTAAATATTGAAAATAGTATATATATATTGAAATAGTTATAAATTAAAAATAGTATATATATTTAAAAATAGGTTATAAATTAAAATAGTTTATATATTAAAAAGATTATATATATTAAAAATGGTTTATATCGAAAATAGTTCCAAATTAGCATTGTTTCTTCCAATTTCACAAATCAAATTCAAATCAATCTCAGTTCAACAATTCCAATTAAAAGATTCCATTCAAAATCTCATTAAAATCATCTTTAGTTTATATTGATTTCAAATCCAGGTTTGAACTACAAATTTAAACCACTTTCAATTCAATAGGTTTTGAAGTTAAATATTCAAACAATTTACAATAACTCAATTTGATAAATTTCATTTATATTCCAAAATTCAACTCTTAATTTTTATTCAATTTGGAAAATATTCGCTTAATCATTCTAATAACATTTAAAAAAAATCAAAATTAAATATCTAACTTCAATTATATTTAATTTTAAGATATTCACCTAATCACTTTTTATAAGCATTTAAATAAAATCTCCAATGACACGTTTAAATCAAAACTAAATATTCAATTTCAATTTATTTAAATTTGAAAATATTCATTTAATCACCTTTAATCAAATCAAGTTATAAAATCGTATCTTTAAAATCTCAAATTCAATAAGTTTCAAATCAATTTTATTTAAATATAATTCTTAAACAAATACAATTTCAAATCAATTTTAATTTATCTTCCCAACCTTAATTTATTAAAGTTATTACAAAATCTATTTTTAAAACATAATTTTAAATAAATACTTAAACTTGATATATATATATATATATTAATTAAATTAAACCTTATTATTAAATTTATATTATATTAAATCTTATTTTATATATTTAAAAATAATAAAATTATAAGTAAAATCTTAAAATTTATATTTTCAAATGTAACGACCCGGAATTTTGGATATTTGAAATTGAAATATTTAATCGATTTTAAATATTTAAAAGTTAATTTTTAACTTGAATTTCAAATATCACTATTTATTGGACAATTTAATTATTGAATTAAATAATTGGGAATTGGGTAAAATATTGAATCTAGGGTTTCGATCTTGTTAAAAATATTTCAAAGGCTTATAAAATTTATATTTATAATACTGAAGACAATAAAAATGTTAAAGGTGAATTTAAAAGTGGTTTGTTTAGTTTTGAAAATATATCGTTTAAATTGATATTTAAAATAGCCTTCTGAGGCACAGTCTCGAATTTTGACGAAACCAGTTCCATTGGATCCGTAATAATGTATTATTATCGGATTTCAAATTTCGTAGCATTTGGAGTTATCGTGTGAGCATATGGGATATAAACGCGCTGAAATTTATATCGAATTTCAATATAATAACTGGGTCCAAAAAGCTATCTTCTCCATACGACCAAATTAGGACTCAAAACATTTTCCATTGCATTTGGAATAGGGGTATAACATTATAAACGCCTGGCGGCATGCCTTGATAGGAGGTCGAAATTTTAGGCTATATATTCGAGACGATTTAAATTTGAACATATATATATATATATTCAATGACTTGATAATTTCTTTTACATCAACTGTTTCCCTTATCACCTCAAGTCACTGTATACAAGCAAGCTCTACACACCATCGTTCATTCTTTCACTTCGTTTAAGTCACGGTCAGTTCGAAAGAAAATATTAAAAAATATACGAGCCTATTTCCTTCCCCTTTTTAATCGCGAATTCCTTCAGACTTCAGAGGATAAAATCGAGCAGGAAGGCAAATAAACCAAATCAATTCATTCTTTCAAAAAAAAAAAACATATACGTTCGATCGAATCGAGCAGGCTTCGATCCTAGGAATGGGATTTGGTGAGGCTCATTATCGTCGATGGTGAGCAGCGGCTCGAACGAAGGGAGGTTGAACTGAGGCTTCGACGTTAGGGCGCGCGCGCGTATGGGATTCGGTCGCGACATCAGGGGCGATGACCAGTGCTCTCGAGAGGGTGGCTCGCGTGAGCATGCAGATAGCTGGGGTCTCGAACTCGAGTTCGAGTTCGATGGGGGTCATGACTTCGCGTGCGCGATAAGGTGGGTGCAGTGGGTTGTTGGTGATGGTGGAAGCATCGGCGTCATTCGAGGTGGAGTCCGGGTTTGTGCTTCAGCAGTGAGGTATCTGCAGTTTATCTTCTTTTTCTTTCATTTAAGATATATATGTGCACAGAGAAGAAAGAAATAGGCATAAATATATATATATATATATATATATGAATACTCATACCTGTTTAATTTAAATGTTGAGATTATACACACATATATATAAGGCTGAACAGAAAATATACATGAATCAGACAAAGGAAAAAGAAATTTTAAAACTGGATTTTTATTTTACAAATATATATATATATATATATATATTGAAGAAAGAGAGTTTTACAGTAAAGAAATTTATTATTTTGTTATTTACAAAGAAAAATATATATATATATAGATAAGTTTTAATCTACAGTAAAGAAAAAAATATAATACAAATATAATATATATATATACCTGCCTATTTTAATTTAATTATATATATATATGTAAACAGGAAAAAAATTTATATAGAAAAGATTTTTGGAAAACGGTATATAGGAATTTTAAAATGTTGAAGAATTTATATAAAATTGGATTTTTTAGTCTATATAAATTAATTTTTATAAGTGTTTGGGTTCCAAAGAAAGAAAAAAATTATATAAGTATAAATATACCTATATAAAAATATATATACATATTTTTCACTTACTAGTTTATTTTAAATAATGGATTAAGGAGGTTAACCTGTTTAAAATTAACTTATCTAATTATTTCAGTTACTAAAAAATTATTTAAAGGAAAATTTGTTTAATTAAATTATTAGTTTAAATTAAATTAATAAATGGTAATTGATTGTCCGATTATTTCAAGTGTTAGTAAATTGTATAATGTTTATACAAGGTCTTAAATCGTGGAGAGACAAGTCGGTTTGGGTCGGATTGCAAAACAAAATTCAAAGGTGAGTTAATCTCACTCAAATTGGATTATTAGTTAGTTTAATGAGTTAAAATTAAATTATTAGATGATTGATTGGAATTGATGATTATTATCTGTCTGGATGTGATATTATATATAGTATATATATATATATATATTGGAGTGATTGATATTCCCGCATTATATAGCGGATGAGACCCTATGTGCCCCGCATAATAGCGGATGACCCTTTATACCGCGATATCCCACTCGAAGTTGGACTGGTATTTTTATATTGTGCTAACATCCGTGGATGCAAAAAAACAGGTTGGAGGGATCCAACTGGATTCCTCAAAAATGTTAAATTTAATTCATTTCGGTGCTATATGAAATTTTGATTAATCTGTGATAGATTATAGTGTGAATTGAAATTATTGAATGCTATGGTTTGGCTGAATATATTTTGGTATTTTAAGATATCAAAAATATAAAGATTGGATTTTTAAAGGAAAATAAAAAGAAAGTTTTAAGTAAAATATTTATAGTGAAGTTGAATAAATAAAAAGTGTGAACTTGGGAAAAAAGTAAATGGTTGATTTTGAAATCCTATTTAATAAATTCCGGGGAATGGGAAATAGAGATTTTGAATAAATGGAAATAAAGAGTTTTGAGGACTTAAACGATATTGTTTAAGAATTAAAGGATTTATTTTAAATTCAGGATTTAAAATGGTTTGGGAGAAATAAAAAGGGAATTTTGAAATTAAGTAAGGAATTGATGTTCCGGATTTAAACAAGATTTTAAATCAGAAGAGGCAAGTGGATTTGAAATTAAGGGTTTGGGAAATTTTGATAAATCCAGAAATAAATTTCAAAATGAAATTAACTCAGCGAATCGATTTGAAATCGATTAAGTTTTTTGAAACGGTGGTTAGAAAGGAAAATGAGGCTATGGGATTTATAAATTGGGTTTATAAATAAAGTGAATATTTATCGGTGGATAATTTGGATTTATAAATTCACAGTGGGAATTTATAAGGAAAGGGTAATTCATTTTAAAAATAAATAGTGGTTTTAATTTTAAAAGTGTGGAAAAGAAAATTTACGGGATTGGGTCGTAAATTAAACTGGAATAAATCGAGAAGGATTTATAAATGATTAGATGGGCGATGGTGAAATGGAAAGTGTATTTTCCTGAAGAGCCAAGTATATTTTCAAAGAAGGATTTTTAGGTATAAATTAAAAGTTTTAAAGTTGTTTTAAAAAAATGTTTCTAGAGAAATTTATTATTTAAATTATTTCAAAAATTTTAAAGTAAATATTTATTAAGTTAGTTATAGTAGATAATTATTTTTAAAGGCTGAATTGGTATTACGATTTAAAAAGGATAATTTTTTTTATGTTGTAATGATATGATGCTGTGGAGCTCAGGAGATGAGCTGAATGGCGAGACGTATACCACGTATCTGACTTATATTCCACTGTGTATGATATGTTGTACATTCAGCTTTGTGTGGACAAGTTATTATAACGGTCCAATATTGTGTTATTGATTGTGTTGTACTCTGATGATGTAATGTATAAAACAATATAGTTTCCTTCTGTATAAAGATCAGTTTGTTAGCTATTATATATTGTTCCGCTGCGATTGTGAGATTCTGATGTTGTTTTCTATTTTCTTCTTCTACCTCCTTCTTTAACCCTAATGGTTTGTATTTCCGTCCATTTTGAGTTGAACCGATGGAGAAATTTGTCGACTCAAAGGGGTACGGATTTGCGGGCTGTTACATCAAAACTAACTTATAAGTTTAAAATTTCCAAATATATAATTTTAAAAAATCTAAATTATTGCTCATATATATATATAAAATATTTGTATTATATTTTAAAATCAATATTTATTAAAACCCATATATTTCCTTTTAAAACCTTGGAAATCATTTTCAAAAATAGATCAACGGTGTCCGTATATAATTTTTTATCCTATGGTCAAGTGATACGGATATTTATCATTTCAATCCGTAAATTAAATATTTTACGGGTATATATCATTTCAACCCGTAATCCCAAAATTCAAAATTAATAAAATCGCTTGGGTTTATCATTTTAACCCATAACGATTTTCCCTAACCTATAAGATCGTTCGGGTATGTATCATTTCAACCCATAGGGAATTTCTAAACTAACAGGGAACTTGCAGAGTGAGAACAGTATGATAATAATATAACATATCAATAATAGGCATATATCATCAGTAACAAATTAAACATATAAACAACAGGTATGGTGTCATATGTCATAGGTAAACAATTGCAGATAATGACATACCATAGTTAACAATTAAATAACTAAACAATTCAAATTTTACAGCATATTTCAATCGTCATTTCATGTGAATTAAATTAATTAAATATAAGAATGTTAAAAGTGAGTGATTGCTCACCTTTCGAGGCTATGGAAACAACGATGGCGAAGATAGTGACACGAACATATATAAGGATATGGACACGACACTCGAATGCGGATCCGGACAGTGGCAAAGCTAAAACTGGACAGTGATAAGGTAGATAACTTGAATTCGAATTCGATGAAAACCAAACAAATATATATATAAGTAATATATATATATGGAAACCAAAATCAATATTTATAAACCCATATATTTTCTTTTCTAAATTCTCAACAAATATTTAAACATAGTTTACATAATTTAAAGTTATTACAAAAAATCTATTGTAAAATACTTACATAAATTGAAATAAATACTTTAAACATATTATACTAAAATCACAGTTCTAATATATCATTATTTTAATCAGTCCTTAAATATGAATATATAAATAAGCTACATATATAAAAAATTTACAACATTATATTCTCACTCTTAAGTATGTAAACATAAGTTTGATAAGCAAATAAACTTATACATATATTTGAACGTTAGCAAAACATAAAATAGCATACGTTAGAAATATATAAGCAGGCAAGTAGTCGGAGCAGGGTGTTCGGCACGGTGCAAGGTGAAGGTGGAGGGGGTGTTGCGGCTAACAAGGAGGAGGGTGAGGTGGCGGTGAAGGGCGATCGGCTGGTTGTGCGGGTGAAGGAAGGTGGGTAGTGGAGTGCTCGGGTGAGGCTGCTGCAGTGGGTGGCGGAGAGGCTGGCACGGCCGCTGTCAGGTGCGGAGGCGGGGAGGGTTGCGGTCAGGTATGGCGAGGGTGCAAGGTTTTGTGGCTTCGGGTTCGGCTGCAGTTGCCTGGAGTTGCATGTGGGCGGATGGTATAGGAAGGGGATAGGCGGGTTTATGGGTTGTTCTCGTCAAGGGGATGGTGAAGGCTGTGCGGCCAGGGCAGAGACTTCTGTCGGCCGTGTGAAGGGGGGAAATGGCAATGGAATGGCTGTCGTGTGGGGAAGGAAATGGTGGAGGTGGTTGTGTGCTACGATCGGTCATGGAGTTTAGTGTTTTGGGGTGGGAGGTTGGATGGGTTCGATGTCCTTGTGACGAATGGTAGCATGGTGACTGGATCTGACATGGAATGGTGGGCAGAAGGCCGAGCGGTCGTTAAGGTTTGCAAAAATGAAGGTCGGGTTCGAACATGTCAGATGAGGGGATGTAGCCGAGCAAATAAAGAGGAAGAAGATGGGCACAGCACGCAAATATAAACTATATATACATATATAATAATATTTCTTTAAACGAAAGAACAGGCAATAGGGTAGAGGAATAGATAAGAAAATAAACGAAAGAGTTAATAAATATTGTAACAAGTGGAAAAGCAAAAGTCAGTACATAAATTTATGGGAATTATAAAAAAAGTTGTGACTATTCATTATCTCATGTCTGGATAATTGAAAGGACAGAACATCAAAAGGCTCAAAAATGGGTACCGATACGGTCAGTCGTTACGCAGATTCGCCGCGTACCGGACGCCGAAACACACAGATGAATATACTGCAGAGATCAGCACGACGAAATGAACAGAATGCATATATCAGTGATACGACCATCATGTCAAAAGTCGATGTTTCGCTGCTAAACTGCTGCAACTTCGTCGAAATTAAGGTAAACGGGGCTAGAGAAGTCCAAATTTGACGAAACAAAATATGACGTCTCGCTTAGAAATTAGTTTACATTTTTATTATATAACAATATTCAAATTTTGAAAATATTTTATTTTCAATCAAATTTAACTAATTTAAATTGAAGTTGAAAATTACATAACAGAATTAACTTCCATATTTTATGATGAAAATCTGACATTTGATACGTTTAAATAGACGTACTCCAAATATCAAATTTCCATAGTAAAAATTTGTTGTTTAATTTTAAGCAAAATTTCAGTTAATTACGTTATAAAATCATTAAAATATCAGGTTCATTACACTCTCCACCACTCAAAACTTTTCGTCCCCGAAAAGGAAAAATATAGGAGAATAGGAACAACCAGAAAAAAAAAGATAGATTGAAATACATAGTATCAGACACAACAATTAATTTAAAACCATATAAATTTCACTAGTTTTTAAATTGATTAATATTTAACAAATTTGGTTTCAATCCATTTTATTTAATCAATAAATATTCATTGTATTCACATTTGGTTGATTTCAATTCAATATGTTTTCATTTAATTACTATACTTTCAATTTATTAACAGTTATTTCAAAAGTTTTCTTTCAAAACAAAATTTATTTTATTTAACTCATTTATTTTATCCATTTATCTTCAATTAAGCTGATTCCACTTAAAAATTCAATTTCAACTATTCTTAAGTTCATATTTCTCTTTTATTATTCAATTTATTTCACTTAACAAATCTTGTAACATAGACTAAGTGTATATCGTGTATTATAACCATTAAATTTTATTTATAAATTCCTTTAAAAAAATTCATTTTTGGACATCTTATTTCTTACTTTTATATTGTATATTATTCAGTTACATCTTCTCATTAACATTTAACTTTTTTTTCAAGGTGAGTTATATTAATGTTTCTGAGTGTAATTTAGCATTATACAATTTTACCTTTTATTTACAACATTTCTATTAAGCAAAATTTAGTTTGAACATTTTTATTACTTAAGTTTTCTCTTGTATAACCTTCAATTACATATTCATATTACACTTTAACTTTTAAAATATTTCAGGTAAGTTATATATATGTTTTAGAAATTCAATTGAGTATTATACAAATTAATTTCATCCTAGTTCACTGTTTTAAGTTGTTTCAATTCCATTCCTTATTTTAAATACTCCAATTATTCGAAAAAAATTCTTTATTTCAAAGATTGAAAACTATCACTTAACATAGAACTTAAGAATTAATTTTTTTCCGGTTTCGCTTCAAACCACTTTTGAAATAAATATATACATATATATATTTTATACCTTAAATCATACTCAATAAATTTAAATCAAATTGATTTTCCAAAACAAAAGTGTAGCAAAGCTGTTGAATGGTCTCTCCACTTTGAGACTCGAAAATAAATGTCGATGATGCTGTAGTCATCACCGAAATTATTTTTCCAGCGACAAAAGAGGAGAGTACCAACTTACTTATTTTAAATTTCTGTGGGAACAATTTCCATTCGAAAATATTTTCAAATAATAATGTTTTTTTTCAAAACTTTGAAAACCCAATTTTTGAAAACCACCGGAAATTTAATCCTCAAATCCTTAATTTGAATTCATTTCATTTGCAAATCAGATTTATAAACCATGTTTTAAAATTTCATTTCCTTATACAACAATAGTTAATGGTTTTGGAAATGTTAATAAACAATGAATGATAATCTAGTATTATCATTTCCAACAACCAATTCACTTAACTATATAATTTCAGAAAATTATACATTTATATATAAAATTTAGTCATATAGAAAATTATTTCATTTACCAATTTTGAAAACAATATTGTGTCAGTTTGCTCTGTTCAAGTGTTTTGGAATTCCTATCGATAACGTTGGCTAGACGAATCGATCGAAACCCCAAATCAGCCTTAACAACTAAAACAACACAATATAAAACAATTTATGTCAATTACAAATACACACCCTCACAGGATGGTTCGAGAATGGATTTAAAACAAGGAATAGAGATTCAAATTTAGATGGAACCTAGTCAACGAGAGTTCTAACAAAGATGATAGGCTCGAAAGGAAGATAAGATAATTGAATTATAAAAGAGGAAAGATGGATAGACTTATATTAATCCCGGCGACCTTAACCGGGTCAACCGAGACTTAGAAAAACAAGAATATCATCAACGAAAACCAAGACAAACTGGTTGAGAATCATCGTAGAAAATGCGATTCATGAGATCGACGAAGAAGGCAGGAGCATTGGTTAATCCAAAAGGGGTATGACTAACCATTCGTCCGGGAGGAAGGACAACAGGTCGAGCTCCAGGAATAAGATCGATGTGGAATTTAATTTCTCGCTTAGGAGGAAGAGAAGAGACTTCACCAAACATCAGGATATTCCCTAAGTATCGGGTGGAGTCAAGATCACTAGGCTGAGAATCAATTGAAAAGATACACTGCCTACAAAATTCTGAGGCATTCGACAATTGATCACAAGAGAATTACCATGATCGTCTATTAGAGAAACAGTTCGGGCATTACAAGAGATAACAACACTGAAACTGAGGATGAAGAAATCTCTGGTAAATCGATGCCTATTGTAAAGGATTTTCACCCCTTTACAAATCATACCGAGATTGACGGGACCGCCGATGGAATAAGTCACATGAAAGGATGAAGTTGCCAATTGAGGTGGCAAGATGTGCTCGAACATATTATAGAGATCAAGAGGAATAGAGCTATGGGATGCTCCATTATCAAAAGAAACATGAACAGGAAAAGTCATGAATGGATTTCAGAACAAAGAGAAAGTTCCAAAATTCAAAAGAAATCCTAATTCAGGAGGATTCTAACAAAGAATTCCAAGCTCGAACGAAGATAATTTTGTAATTAATTTTCACTCCATATGCTAAATTTTGCCTAAACCAGAGCTCTGATACCAACTGTAACGACCCGGTATTTCGAACCATTCAAATCGACAATCATCCACTCATGTCAGACGTGAATTGCTCAAAACAACAAATTGTTAATTTATATTTGGCAAAACTCAGCGTATACAGTAAACAAATAAATCATAGAATCACAGACATAGAGTAATATAACAATAAGCAGTGGAATAGATAAATAGTAGTTCATGAAGCTACTATATATAAACATCAGAGTTTGAAATAAAATACAACAGAATATCTTAAATACAATGTAGTGTCAATACAAAAGTCAGTGATAAGTCTGAATAAAAAAAATGGAACAAACCGAGAATCTGAATAGATAGAGATAGATCTTCAAGCAAAACTTCAAGCTCCAAAGGTGAGTCTCAAATGCTGTGACACTCAGTCTGACCCGAGCATAAAGCAAAACACAAAACACTCGAGTCAGGATTAACATTCTTATATCGGTAAATTTAACTCAAGTGAAATGTCAACTGAAATACAAGTAACTTAAAGGATGTTGGGATTCCTATCCTCTAAGGATCCGTGGAACTATCTACTATGTAGTAATATACGCTATTATAATATGTCTATCAGTAAAGTAAAGTATTAAAATAGCGTTAAGGCGTTACCCATATCCCCCTTAACACATTTTATATATTCCCGTAGTCTATACAATGCCGTAAGCTCCACCAAACCGGTGGTTTACCCAGAGGACACCCCATAGGTACAGTACAAAACAAACTCGTAGAAGGTGCGATAGGGCATGTAAACACGGCACACGAGGCAATGCCAGGGTAGAAATACCGTTTGCACTCTTGGACTGTTGGTAACGCATAGCAGCTACTACCACCCACCTCGAGACACACTCCCAAATCAAAGGTGCACCCAATCAAATCACAAAGTAATAGAATGGTATCGAAAAAATGTGCCCGACAGGAGGAATGACCTCACTTGGCCCGGTATAGCTCCTGTTTTAGTCACATCTAAGCTGACTCATGGGAGTTAGGGCTACGTAAATACCTCATACAGAATCATACACCAAACCATCCTACTTCATTCTGGAATCTCCACCACGTACATAGTTGTTAAAGTTGTTTTCGGTATTGGCAGAGAGTATGACAATATCCGATCTCGGTCTCTTACAACCAAACGCTTATTTCACACCGTGGTCATTTTATAAAATCACTTTTATAATCATTTCAAACAGTTCATACTTCATATCAAAATATCATATTCTTTTCAAATCATATCACTTTCGAAATCATATTTTTTAGCACCAAAATTGGTCACTAACACCCAAAGAGAGTTTTGTGTAGAGAGATTAATGAAGAAGATAAGTTAAAACAGAGGGATGCAAACTAAATTAACTGCAGAAAATAAGAACACCAGATTTATAGTGGTTCGGCGTAACTGCCTACATCCACTTTGAGTTTTTATCTTTATTGCTTTCACAAGTAGTCGAATACAGATACAATCCGTACACTAATGACTTGAATACAAGTTTGAATTGAAAAGAATGAGTCTTGAAAGCGACAAAGTCTCCCTAGTGTTCTCGAAAAAAGGTCCCTTTCACTCTGCCCCTGCCCTCCTATTTATAGATGAAGATGGGTTGGACTTCCCTCATGGGCCTAGGAACAAAGTACCTCGGCCCGCGGTAAGTGACTTCTACACGCCGAGCCATAGATGCCGAATGGCAATTGCCGAGCGAGGTTGGTCGAACCAAAGAATGCCGAGCGAGGCCTCCATGCCGAATAGCACTCGTATGCCGAGCCACACATCCAGGCCGAACGACATTCGTATGTCGAACGAGGTGCTGTGCCGAACGACCCCTCAATGCCGAACGAGGTGTTGTGCCGAGCGACCCTTTCATGCCGAACGAGGCAGGATGCCGAGCGACCTCTCTATGCCGAACTAGGCAAGATGCCGAGCGACCTTTCCATGCCGAACGAGGCCTTGTGTCGAGCGACCTATCTATGCTGAACGAGGCCTCGTGCCGATCGGCACATCTATGCCGAAGATGCTCTATGCCGAGCGAGGGGAGGTGTGCCGAACGATGCTCTACGTCGAGCAGGGGGAGGTGTGCCGAACGAGGCCTGTGCCGAGCCTCTTGTTACATGGTCAAACAACCGGGTAACAATTTCCCCCCAAAGTGTATCATGTGGATGAACATGATGCACTTTGAACCATGAGTACTCCGCGTTTTTCTTTAAGCCCTTGTTTTGTTTTCTCGATTGCGTTTTCTTACAACCTCCTGAATGTCGAACGAGGCATCGATGTTGAACGAGGCCTTGATGCCGAACGTAGCCGTTATGCCGAACGAGATACTGATGCCGAACGACCCCTCAATGCCGAACGACATATTGATGCCTTGACCGGTTCTACCGGTCACTGTCTCTTCACCTTCTTTCCTTTCTACTATAAAAGTCAATACTTCTCTTGTTCTTCCCTTTCTACCTTTTACCTCCGCTCTAACATCCTTACGAACTTACCTCCTTCCAGACTTTTGCCAACACCTCAACCTCCTTTTTGACTCCCGAGTCCTACACGTTACTTCTCGACTACCCTCAACAATAAATCTGAGAGGATTCCACTTCTAAATCGAGTACCTCATTAGACTTCGACCCCTTCCACTAGGTATGAACCTTTCACTTGCTCGGCTTTCTCCAATTAGGGATTTTGGACAAGACTTGAATTTACGACCTTTCCCTAATCCACGAATAATGGAAGCCGTGTAGATAAGGAAGGTGGATCCGAGGTTTAAACGAGCCTTAGGATTAAATGGAGAGGAGGATGGAAGAGGGTTTCGGCCCAGTAGGAATCGATGAGGATTGAGATGGTCGATCGAAGGTGGCGTGCGAATTGGAGTGCTGATCGACTAGCCACCTAGGAGGGTATCTAGTTTGTTCGAAGAAATAAGTTGGAGGAGGACATATGGCTGTGGCTCGGCATGAATTCCGCATGCCGAATGATGTGAGGGAGTGTGGGAGTGAAGTTGAAGTTAGGTTTAGCATGCCGAGCAATGTGGCTCGGTATGACCATGGCTCGGCATGACTCTCTTATGGCGAACGAGGTAAGAGGGAGTGCAAGAGAAAAGTATGAGATGGGTAAAGTGCCGAGCGATGCGGCTCGGCATGACTGCGGTTTGGCATGACTTGCCGCATGCCGAACGGTGGAGAGGGAAGGTAGGAGAGTGGTGTACAACAACAATACTAGTCGAGTCTCTGCAGCGCCATTCGGCATTAAGTTTGATAGTAGGCTATAACAGTCAGAACCATCTCAACTCGAACATAATGCATTGTTGACTTAACTTACTTTTTATGCTCGAACATATGACAGTGAACAAGGACAAAGACTTAAGCAATTAAGCACTTCAGACAATCCAGACTGATAACTCCTTTGTTTTGACAACTATAAACCTGAATTTAACTTGATAAAAACGGATAATAACCTTCAACGTACAGTGTCAATGTCGAGTTCAAAACATAAACCATCTTACGACAAGCTCTCGTAGACACTCAGCGATGACGGTCTTCGAAGATGATAGTTCAAAGCCTAACTTTATTTCATCAACTCTGTGACTTGTAATTCTTTGGCACTTATACTTGAATGGCTGTACTAGTTCACACACCACACGGGGGGAGTATTTTTGTTGTTATGTCTAATGTCGATCATTTTTCAAGTATATTTTAAACATGTGTTTCATCAGATCCAACATTCATCAGAGATGTCTAGGAAATCCAGCTCTGCCACAGTCTCAGATAGACATGAGTAAACTTCACGACGGGAAGTAGTTGGAACTTCAAACCCATCGACTACTCCTGTACCAGATATTTCGAGTCCCACGATCACATCCGTCGACTTGGCTCTCGATGCCTTGGATGCAGCGATCTTTATAGATAACCCGGTCGATTCTCAAGCTTTGAGAATTAATGAAAGCGCTCTTTGTCGCATATGCTCAATACACGGGATTCCTTTCGACGATGTGTTGGTTCCATCGGGACGAGATCGTCCTCACTTGCCCCCAGTCGGATATACGTCCTACAATAAATTTATGTGCTGGGTTGGTAGCGTGCCACCATTCAATTCCTTCCTCCGCGACCTGTTACAGTATATTGAGATAGCTCCATCACAGTTACATCCTAACAGTCACGCGTTCATATATGGCACATGCATTCTCTTCATGAGCGTCCTTTTTAGGCTCCCGACTCCTGGCAATATCCGCTATATTTATCGTTTCAAGAGACGATCCGGCAGCCCATCCTTTGTATTTCTTGAGCCGCATAGCAAGTGTCAAATTCTGACTAGGGCATGGAGCAAATTCGCCCAGTATAAGCAGAAATGGTTCTACGTGCGTTGTCCCCCTGGCTTTGCAAGGAGATGGGTGGAAGGGAGTGAGTCTCTTTTCTAGATCAATAGTTACATTCATCGGGAATTGCACCATTTCTAATTCTTTCTCTACTTTTACAGGTATCAGCCCACGTCCTGAAGGCTCCGGGTACTCTGAGGCCGTTAAAGCTATCTGAGCTGTCCCCGCAGAAGACCGGGATATCAGGTCTATCATTTCTAATGAAATGCTCTCGAAATTCGACCTGTTGGCGGAAGGTCACCGAATAAGTCTTCCTCACGGCGTCACTATAACCGGTTCTGCCTTGGATAAAGGCAAAAAGCAAGCTGGGCCTTCAGCACGTGATGCCCCTGACACACCTGAGGAGGGGGAGATTAGAGAAGCTAAGGTGCCCGAAGCATCGGGTGAAAATGTCAATCCCACTTTGGAACCGGTGGTTGAGGTACACGACATTGAAGTAACGCCTCCTCCTTCAAAGGGAAAGAAGAAATTGACTTGCAAATTGAGGAAAAAGATAGCGGGCGGAAACTCTAGGGTCACAATCACTCCAGTAGAGAGAGAGCCTTCTCCTCAACACTTAGAGAGTTCATTGAGAGGCTTGTCGGACCTCACAATTCCCGACGATTTGCTTAATTATGGCTTCGATGATCCGAAAGCCCTAAAGCTTTGCTCGCCTGCGAAAGGCGATGAAGGCGCTCAAGTCCAAAATCAAGGAGAGAAAACTCCGATAAGTAAAGCCAAAAAAGCCGGTCCGTCGGGGGGAAACACTAGGACACACACAACCACACTCATGCTACACTCCGCACTTAATCTTCAGCTATTACTCGACTTTGACTAACTCTTGCTCATTTGACTTTGTATAGGTGATATGGGACGCTCTCACAGATTTGATCACCTGTGCGGGTCCTCCATATTCCACCACTCTGGACGGGATTTGGGCTCTGGAAAACGTCGGGATAGAGATGATGACAGCAACAGAGATTACCGCTCCCGGGATTCGTCATCCCGAAGGAAAACTTACCATCAGCCTTCATCTCATTACGATTCTCCTTCTCTCCCCGAACAAGGTAGGGAGAAATCTAGCCACAAAGGGTCCCAGTCTGATACTCACTGCGATCAACACTCAGGCTCTTCCAGCATAAGGCCTCACAAGAAAACTATAGTTTCAAAACCAACTCCTTCTACTCCCGCACAAGATCCATCGGTATCGGAAAAGCTATCCGAGCTCAAGGCTACGTTCCCCAAGATATGCTTTGATGGTCTGAAGTTCCTTCCGGCGATCCATCCCATTCCGGGACACGTCAAACAAAGCGCCATTGCATGTAACAATGACGTCTACGTTCAACATGACGCATTCGTCCATTTGGTTGAAAAAGTCTTGGAAGTCTCTATTGAGCGTCAACACAAAATCGATCGTCTGAAGCTCGAGGCTATTCATGACAAAGATATCATTAAAGCTCAAGATGAAGAGCTCTCTTTATACAAATCTCGACTCGAAGCTGCCCAAAGGAATGCTAAAGACACAGCGGAGGCCGTTAGTCGTCTAGAGACGAGACATAAGAAAGAAATCGACGGAGTGGTTCAGCGTTGCGGGGCCTTAGCTTTAGAGAAAGATTTTGTTCAAAAAGAGAGAGATGCATTTGCTCAGCGCATCAAAGAGTTGGAAGACCTTCTCTCTAAGGAGAAGGAAGAGAAAATAACTGCTCAGGAAAAGTCCCAACGATATTGCAGTGAGATTGTTGGCACTCGACTCCTCAAAACACAACTAGATGAGGAGCTTTCCGGAGCCGAATCACTAAAGGAGATAGCCCGCGAGGAAGGTAAAAAGATGGTGCTTTCTGATATTGATTCGCGCCTTGAGGCAGCTGCCGAGGCCGGTAGGGAGGAGATCAAGTGCTTGTTCGACCCGCTTATAGTAGAATACAATGTTCGCGTCCTCATGCATCGGGATTTGACTTTTCTTGGCGAGGGTTACCTCGAATCTCTAGCCGAGGCGTGGGACACTCTTATAAAGATTAAGAAAGCTGAATCGGGAACGGAAGAGATTGATGAAGGAGCCTTGGTAAAGGAATTCCTTCAGGGGAATGAGCCTTCAGACTTGTCTGCAGCGAAGGTTCTTTTTAGCAAAGACTCGCCCATATCAAAGGAAAATAGTGACATTGCTGGCCCGTCCGGAGCCGAGCCTACAGTTCCTTCCCTTACCCAACCGACTAATCGCCTACCACTTGACCCCTTCGAAAAACACATTGGGTATGATCCCGAAGATCCCGGTCTTGGTATTCATGTTCTATCTCCTATCCCAGAAGGCGAAACTCCCCGAACAGTCGAGAGCCAGCCAGAGACGGGTACATAACTTCCCCTTCAAAGTCCAAAGGGTCTTTGCTTTCAGCAAGCAATAAATGTATTCTAACACTTGTTTCTTATGATTTCATGTAGGTCATCCCGATCCCGTGCCTACTCTAAGAAGCGATGCCGCCACAGAGAAGGAGGAGAAAACTAGAGAAGCAACTCGAGCGGAAGATACTCCCGGACCTGACGCTCAAGTGATTGAGGCGCTCAACGAAGACAAATCCGACGATCCATCGCCCGTCGGGGAACATTACGAAGTTGAAATTATTGGCGCTTCCAAACACACCTCAAAGTGGAGCATGAAGGAACAGGTCACTGAAGAGGGGAGAAAGAAAACTGAAAGTAAGGCCGAGCCTCAAGTGGTAGAGCTCGACGATCCACTGAACATGCCTTTGAAGATTATTCTTCCAGGTGGGACCAGGCCGTTAGGAGTTCCTCCTTCCTCTAACACCCCTTCTCAGGTGAGCAAAACGTCCAAGCGAATACGTGTGGGGGAGGAGTCATCTGAGAAATCGAAGAAGGAGAAGAAGCCGAAGAAGTGAATATCATGCTCGTTCAACGAGAATCAGCCTGGATTATGTAATTATTAATTATTTTTTCATTTTCATAGCCGTTGTAGATAGACTTTTTGCCCCGAGTTTGGGATAAGTTATAGTAGGACTTCATTTTGAATTAATGAATAAAATTTCATTCTTTGTCTTTCAAATGACTTCTGTTGTTCAGCTCACTGTATAACTTGTAGTCGAAATTTGAAACCTTGTGAGTTATATAAGCCCTAGTTCACTTCCATATGACTCGAAGATTTTTTGAATCATTTATACTCTGACCCGTACTCTGGGAACTCAGAGTATTCCAGACCGCATTCTGGGGACCTGGATATTTTTCAGTCGTTTAGACTCCAGCCCGTACTCTAGGGACTCAGAGTATTCTAGTCCGCACTTTGGGGACTTAGAAATTATTTTAGTCGTTTATACTCTAGTCCACACTTTGGGGACTCAGAGTACTCTAGTCCGCACTCTGGGGACTTAGAGATTTTTCAGTCGTTTATACTCTAGTCCGCACTCTAGGGACTCAGAGATTTTTCAGTCATTTATACTCTAGTCCGCACTTTGGGGACTCAGAGTACTCTAGTCCGCACTCTGGGGACTTAGAGATTTTTCAGTCGTTTATACTCTAGTCCGCACTCTGGGGACTTAGAGTTTTTTCAATCGTTTATACTCTAGTCCGCACTCTGGGGACTCAGAGTACTCTAGTCCGCACTCTGGGGACTTAGAGATTTTTCAGTCGTTTATACTCTAGTCCGCACTCTGGGGACTCAGAGTACTCTAGTCCGCACTCTGGGGATTTAGATATTTTTCAGTCTTGAATGCGCGTTCATACGCCAAACAGAATAACGCAATTTAAACTTCATCACTGAAGTGCACTATATGGTAACGACAATAGTTCATGGAAAAGACGGCTTCAAGCCTTTATTGATCATAACAAATAAAAACAGACTAAATTGTCTTATTACATGCTGTCAACTAAAAACAACGAAAGGAACGTAAACTGGAAATAATTACAACTAAAATGCGAAATAGTTGTGCTAAGTGTAATAACGGCGCAGATGTTCGCTATTCCATGCTCGAGGGAGCGTCACGCCATCAACGGTCGCTAGCTTGAAAGTTCCTTCTCCAAGCTTCCGTTCGATGACATATGGACCTTCCCATGTGGGATTCATATGTGATGGGGCCGGAAAGACTCGCTTCAAAACAAGATCGCCCTATCGAAACCTCTTGGTCGGACTTTTTCATTATAATATCGAGCAATTCTGTTCCTATGTGCAACCGCTCTCAAATCAGCTTCTTCACGTTTTTCATCAACAAAGTCCAGTGATTCCAATAAGAGATTCTGATTTGTCTTAGGGTCATAATAGGTTACCCGATGAGAAGGAACTTCAAGTTCCACGGGTATCACAGTTTCAGTGCCGTACGCCAAGGTGAATGGAGTATGGCCAGTCGCGGACTTGTGGGTGGTTCTGTAAGCCCAGAGCGCTGTCGAAAGCTCATCCACCCACTTGCCTCTAGCCTTTTCCAGTCATTTCTTTAATATTAGCTTGATTATTTTATTTACGGCTTCCACTTGTTCGTTCGCTTTAGGGTGAGCGACTGTCGAAAACCTTTTATCAATATGATATTTCTGGCAAAAGTTTTTGAATTCTCTACTCTCAAACTAAGTCCCATTGTCCGTAATGATAATTCGCGGGAGGACAAAACGGCATATGATGTTTTTTACAACAAAATTAATTACTTTTTTGGTGGTGATCGTAGCTAAAGGCTCTGCTTCTGCCACTTAGTAAAGTAATCAACCGCAACAATTGCATACTTTGCACCACCCTTGGAAATTGGTAAGGAACCGATTATATCGATCCCCCAAATCGCAAATGGCCAAGGACTAACCATTTGAGTGAGTTCTATTGGTGGAGCTCTTGGGATTTTCGCAAACTTTTGACATTTGTTACACTTTCTCGCGTAGTCGGCAGTATCCTGATTTATAGTTGGCCAATAATATCCATAGCGAAGGATCTTTTTTGCGAGTGTTTGCCCCCCAGTATGGTCGCTACATTCTCCTTCGTGCACTTCCATCAAAAATTGTTTTATCTCATCATGGGCGATGCACCGGAGTAAGGGGACCGAGAACCCCCTCCGATATAGTATTCCATCCTGTACTATATATCTTAAAGCCTTACGAATGACTTGTCGTCTCTCGTTCTTTCTATCGGGCAAGGTTCCGTGTAGTATGTATTGTTTGAATGGGGTCATCCACGAATCCTTTTCAATTTCCGTTTCTAGAACACAATCTATCTCCATTTCGTTTATACTCGGAGATTGTAAAACTTGGACGGGAACCAATCCCATTTGTTGTGCATCGCCTGTACTTGCAAACTTTGCCAATGAATCGGCCTCCTTGTTTTGCTCGCGCGGGACATGGGAAATATCGTAGTATTGAAGGTCCGCCAACAGTTCTTGAACTCGTGCAAGGTATGGGGCGAGTCTCTGCCCCTTTGCTTGATAGTCTCCACGAACTTGGTACACTACCAATTGTGAGTCGCACAAGATTTCAATCGTTTTTATTCCGAGTTCCCTGATAAGTTTCAAGCCAGCAATCAATGCTTCATACTCAGCCTCGTTGTTTGTGGCTGGGAAATTGAGTTTCAAAGCGTAACAAATTGATCAGTTTTCGGGAGTCACCAGAATTATACCAACTCTAGAACAACGGTCGTTGGATGCCCCATCAGTGTACAGTTTCCATCGAATAGGCGGAATAACATCATAATCGTTTGATTCGTCTGACACGGTGAATTCAGCAATGAAGTCTGCTAGTGCTTGTCCTTGTATGGCCCTTCATGGCAGGTAGGTAATATCGAACTGACTCAACTCGATATTCCATTTTAACATCCTTCCAGAAGTTTCCGGTCGCTGG
The DNA here is from genome assembly GCA_030737815.1 of Allium fistulosum. NCBI lineage: Eukaryota > Viridiplantae > Streptophyta > Magnoliopsida > Asparagales > Amaryllidaceae > Allium > Allium fistulosum. Next base: position 1,078,774,308 of record CM060901.1, on the reverse strand, counting down.
AGTACCTGTCGTAAGGGTTGATCGGTATAAACACTGACCGAGTGTGCCTAGAAGTATGGACGTAGCTTGCGTGATGCAATCACCAAGAAGTAGGCCAATTTCTCAATTTTGGGATAATTTCTTTCTACCCCCGTTAGACGTTTACTGACATAGTACACCGGCTTTTGAACTCGGTCTTCCTCGCGAACCAAAGCTGTACTGATAGCATGTCAGGATACAGCCAAGTACACATACAACATTTCATGGTCTACAGGCTTCGACAACACCGGGGAACTTACCAAATGCCTTACCAGATCTCGGAATGCGTCTTTGCAGTCGGGCATCCATTCAAAATTTCCTTTTCATTTCTTTATTACATCGAAGAAGGGAATACACTTATCTGTGGCCCTGGATATGAATCGACTCAATGCGGCTACTTTTCCATTCAAGCTTTGTACTTGCTTTATAGTTCTGGGTACTCGTATGTCTCAGATAGCTTGAATCTTCTTCGGGTTAGCTTCGATCCCTCGTGCATTAACAATGAAACCCAAAAACTTTCCCGATGCAACACCAAAGGAACACTTCAGTGGGTTGATTTTCATTCCATAATTCCTGAGTATATCAAACATCTCCGCCAAGTCTCAAATATGGTCGTTTGACCGCCGTGGCTTCACGAGCATGTCATCCACATAGACTTCCATTGTTCTACTAATTTGGTCTTTAAACATCCGATTCATCCTGCATTGATAAGTTGCCCCTGCGTTTTTCAGCCCAAAAGGCATCACTACATAATAGTACAGTCCAACGTCAGTGATGAAACTGGTGTGTTCTTGATCTGAAATGTGCATCGGGATTTGATTATATCCCGAGTATGCATCTATAAATGATAATAACTCGTGTCCTGCCGTTGAATCGACCAGCTGATCAATTCTAGGTAATGGGAAACTATCCTTAGGGCATGCTTTGTTTAAATCCGAGTAATCAACACAAGTCCACCATTTCCCATTCGCTTTTTTCACTAGTACAGGGTTAGAGACCCATTCTGGGTAGAGGGCGTCGCGGACGAACCCATTGGCTTTTAGTTTGTCCACTTCCTCTTTGAGAGCCACGGACCTCTCCGGGTCCATGTCTCTCCTTTTCTGCTTTACTGGAACGTACTTCGGGTCTATGTTCAACATATGACTCGCAATAGCGGGAGAAATCCTGCACATATCAGAATGTGTCCAAGCGAAAACATCCAGATTCGCTCGGAGGAAATCAGTGAGATCCTCGGTCATCGAGGGGCTGAGTTGTGATCCAATCTTACGTACTCGCGACGGATCGTCTTGGCTGACTGAAATGTCAATCGTCAGTTCAGCCGGCGCTGCTTTTTCTTCCCCGGATTCCTCATCATCATCTCTCGGATCTATGTCTCTACAGATCCGATCATGTTGCCCGAGCCAGGGCTCAGGCATTACTTATCAATTTTCAATGACCCGGTTGTGGACGGAGCTGTCCATAACCTTTCCCTTCTCTCTTCGCTGGGCCTCTCTCAGCTCAGCCACATAGCATGCATGACCAGTCGCCCGATCGCCATGTACAACACCAACTCCCTTGTCTGTCGGAAATTTCAGAGTTAAACACCATGGGGCCAAAGCTGCCCTGAATTCCGCCAAGGCCAGTCGACCCAGAAATACATTGTATGGAGAATCAACATCCAAAACTATGAAAGGTAGGATTCGCACCCTCCTACGTTCAACTTGCCCTAGTTCAACTGGCAATTCAACATTACCCACCACATCAGTTGCTGCACCATTAAAGCCATGGATATGAGCTTTAGATGGTTTTAAATCTTTCGTTTCCATCTTCATTTGGTCATACGCTTTTTTGAAGATGATATTAACAAAACTTCCACAATCAATCAAAATTCTTTTCACAAATGCTGGCCCGATTGTCGCAGATATGACCATCGGGTCAACGGTCGGAGCCTCCACCTGATCAGCATCTCTGCTCCTGAATACTATATCGTCTGTCATCATGCGCTGCTGTTTAGTGGGGGTCCCATCCTCCATATTCGAACAACACTCAAAATCCGCATGCCTCAAGGAATTAGCATACCGCTCCATTTCTTGCCAGTTCTTATCTGTAGGGTGAGGTCCGCCTATTATCGTGTTTATGACCAGTCTGCCCATGGTCCGAGCAGGCTCCTTAGGGTGACGTGGAGCTGGTGCGTGACCGGGATTGGACGTTCCATGTCCACCCTCTTGAGGATTCTTTACAAACTCCTGCAACTTTTTCTGTCTAATCAACTTTTCTATAGCGTCATATAAATGCCTACACTCCTCAGTATTGTGCCCGTAAGTCTTATGGAAGCGGCAATACTTCCCAGTCCGCTTTTGCTCTTCAGTAGACTCTTTTGGGCGTGGCTTTCGATATTGGAATGTATTACAAGTTGACAGGTAAATATTTTCCAGGGATGCATTCAAAGGAGTGTACTCGTTGTAAGTTGGGATCCTTGGTTTCCACTTTCCAGCTTCCCTTTCTTTCCGGGATTTCCCCCACCGGATCCTTTAGATTGTTCATGCTTGTTTTGAACATTGACTTATACCTTTCCAGAGTTGTCACCAGATTGTTTTATAGTGATGTTACTCTGCACAACCTCATTGCCACGTACCGGTGCATTATCTCGCCTCGTCCACCTAGCTTCCTCCCTTCTTATAAATTGATGTGCTTTTGAATAAAAATGTTCTAGCATAGTAGGAGGCTTTCCCACCAGCCAATCTCCAAACTCTGAATCCGGATTTAACCCTCGCATCACGACCATTAAAATAGCATGGTCGTTGGGGTTGCTAACTTCAGTTGCGGCAACATGAAATCTCTGTAAGTACTCTTTCAACGACTCCCCTAGAGTCTGAATCACACTGGACAAGGACGTCACATCCTTGGGACGAGTGGCATGAATCCTGAATTGTTCCACAAATTTCGTCGCTAACTCATCAAAGTTGGAGATAGTTCACGAAGGAAGTCGGGTGAACCACATGGTAGCGATTCCAGATAAAGTTATTGGGAAACATCTACACTTGGTTGCATCGTTCGGTCTAGCTGAGTCCATCATCCATTCATACCTCATCATATGCTGTCGGGGATCAGTCTTTCCTTCATAGACTGGAATAGTCGGCATGTTAAACTTCCTGGGGTACTCGGCTTGTAAGATAACATCTGTGAACGGAGTGTAACTCCAGGATATCCCCCAATCATCATTTGATAAGCCTTGATTCTCTTTCATCAGCTATCTGACCATAGCTGATAGGTCTGAGGTTTGTATGGAAGATGGCAGGTTGGTGTCTGTCCTGTGAGACCGTTCTAGTCGGTGTCTCCTCCGTTGGAGATCTACCAAGTGCATGTCCTGGAGACCAGCACCATTAGGACCTTGGTGTGTCGGTTGTTCAGCTTCCACTCGTACTCCAGATCCTAAGTTTCACGTTCCAGCTTGAGTGTGATTTTCTTGGTGTAAGTGAGGTGCCATTGCTTCAGGTAGAGAACTCGGACCATCCCTGGATGATCGATCAACAGCACCTATTTGCATTGTTTTCATTCTACGACGCCTACATCTGGGAGGTTCATCAGATGAGGAAGAGCTATCGGAGGAGGAGTAAGGAGTGGGGCTTCCTCCAGCATTCTAATGCTGTTATTGAGTAAGCTGAGTCATAAGGTTGGCGTTGACTTGGATCTATTCGCTAAGTTGTCTCCTGCTTTCCATGAGTTCTCTCATTAGCTCGTTGAACTCTGTCCTAGTGACAGCTTCCATCTGGTTTTGGGCGGCCATAGTTCATGCGCCAAGATTAGCTTGTTGATTACTAAGTCCTATTTACTGGATGCTGGCAGTCTCGTTGACGTCCGCAATATGAGAGACTGATCTGGTACGAGGTCTTCCCATTGTAGAGTTATTGGTAGAAACTCTAAGTAGAATCCACGGACTTCTTATGAATGACTTGGATCTCCTTCGAGGGATTTCTTCAATCCAGTAGCTACAAAGTAGATCCTAATGACCTGAGAATGCTGCTCTCAGTGAAAGCACCAAAATGTTAGCACCAAAATTGGTCACTAACACCCAAAGAGAGTTTTGTGTAGAGAGATTAATGAAGAAGATAAATTAAAACAGAGGGATGCAAACTAAATTAACTGCAGAAAATAAGAACACCAGATTTATAGTGGTTCGGCGTAACTGCATACGTCCACTTTGAGTTTTTATCTTTATTGCTTTCACAAGTAGTCGAATACAGATACAATCTGTACACTAATGACTTGAATACAAGTTTGAACTGAAAAGAATGAGTCTTGAAAGCGGCAAAGTCTCCCTAGTGTTCTCGAAAAAAGGTCCCTTTCACTGTGCCCATGCCCTCCTATTTATAGATGAAGATGGGTTGGACTTCCCTCATGGGACTAGGAACAAAGTACCTCGGCCCGTGGTAAGTGACTTCTGTGCGCCGAGCCATAGATGCCGAACGGCAATTGCCGAGCGAGGTTGGTCGAACCAAAGAATGCCGAGCGAGGCCTCCGTGCCGAATGGCACTCGTATGTCGAACCACACATCCAGGCCAAACGAGGTGTTGTGCCGAACGACCCCACAATGCCAAACGAGGTGTTGTGCCGAACGACCCCTCAATGTCGAACGAGGTGTTGTGCCGAGCGACCCTTTCATGCCGAACGAGGCAAGATGTCGAGCGACCCTTTCATGCCGAACAAGGGAAGATGCCGAGCGACCTCTCTATGCCGAACGAGGCAAGATGCCGAGCGACCTTTCCATGCCGAACGAGGCCTTGTGCCGAGCGACCTATCTATGCCGAACGAGGCCTTGTGACGATCGACACATCTATGACGAACGATGCTCTATGCCGAGCGAGGGGAGGTGTGCCGAACGATGTTCTATGCCGAGCGAGGGGAGGTGTGCCGAACGATGCTCTATGCCGAGCAGGGGGGGTATGCCGAACGAGGCCTGTGCCAAGCCTCTTGTTACATGGTCAAACAACCGGGTAACAATATTCACTTCCGAAATCACATCACTTTCGAAATCATATTCACAAAAATAGTTTAAACCATCATGTCAAAGTATTAGTATTTTAAATCCATTAAATCTAAATCATAAAAATTCTAACTTAAACAATTTAAATATTGAAAATAGCGTATATATATTGAAATAGTTATAAATTAAAAATAGTTTATATATTTAAAAAATAGGTTATAAATTAAAATAGTATATATATTAAAAAGAGTATATATATTAAAAACGGTTTATATCGAAAATAGTTCCAAATGAGCATTGCTTCTTCCAATTTCACAAATCAAATTCAAATCAATCTCAGTTCAACAATTCCAATTAAAAGCTTCCATTCAAAATCTCATTAAAATCATCATTAATTTATATTGATTTCAAATCCAGGTTTGAACTACAAATTTAAATCACTTTCAATTCAATAGGTTTCGAAGTTAAATATTCAAACAATTTACAATAACTCAATTTGATAAATTTCATTTATATTTCAAAATTCAACTCTTAATTTTTATTCAATTTGGAAAATATTCACTTAATCATTCTAATAACATTTAAATAAAATCTCAAATTACAAATTTAAATAAAATCAAAATTAAATATCTAACTTCAATTATATTTAATTTTAAGATATTCACCTAATCACTTTTTATAAGCATTAAATAAAATCTCCAATTACACATTTAAATCAAAACTAAATATTCAATTTCAATTTATTTAAATTTGAAAATATTCATTTAATCACCTTTAATCAAATCAAGTTATAAAATCATATCTTTAAAATCTCAAATTCAATAAGTTTCAAATCAATTTTATTTAAATATAATTCTTAAACAAATAGAATTTCAAATAAATTTCAATTTATCTTCCCAACCTTAATTTATTAATGTTATTACAAAATTATTTTTAAAACATAATTTTAAATAAATACTTAAACATAATATGTATATATATATATTAATTAAATTAAATTTTATTAAATTAAATATTATTATTAAATTTATATTATATTAAATCTTATTTTATATATTTAAAAATAATAAAATTATAATTAAAATCTTAAAATTTATATTTTCAAAACTAACTTATAAGTTTAAAATTTCCAAATATATAATTTTAAAAAATCTAAATTATTGCTTATATATAAAAAAATCTTTATATTATATTTTAAAATCAATATTTATTAAAACCCATATATTTCCTTTTAAAACCTTAGAAATCATTTTCAAAAATAGATCAACGGTGTGCGTATATAATTTTCTATCCTATGGTCAAGTGATACAGATATTTATCATTTCAATCTATAAATTAAATATTTTACGGGTATATATCATTTCAACCCGCAATCCCAAAATTCAAAATTAATATAATCGCTTGGGTTTATCATTTCAACCCATAACGATTTTCCCTAACCTATAATATCATTCGAGTATGTATCATTTCAACCCATAGGGAATTTCTAAACTAACAGGGAACTTGCAGAGTGAGAACAGTATGATAATAATATAACATATCAACAATAGGCATATATCATCAGTAACAAATTAAACATATAAACAACAAGTATGGTGTCATATGTCATAGGTGAACAATTGCAGATAATGACATATCATAGTTAACAATTAAATAACTTAACAATTCAAATTTTACAGCACATTTCAATCGTCATTTCATGTGAATTAAATTAACTAAATATAAGAATGTTAATCGTGAGTGATTGCTTACCTTTCAAGGCTACGGAAACAACGATGGCGAAGATAGTGACACAAACATACATAAGGATACAAACACGACACTCGAATGCGGATCCGGACAGTGGCAAAGCTAAAACTGGACAGCGATAAGGTAGATACCTTGAATTTGAATTCGATGAAAACCAAACAAATATATATATAAGTAATATATATATATGGAAACCAAAATCAATATTTATAAACCCATATATTTTGTTTTCAAAATTCTCAACAAATATTTAAACATAGTTTACATAATTTAAAGTTATTACAAAAAATCTATTGTAAAATACTTGCATAAATTGAAATAAATACTTTAAACATATTATACTAAAATCACAGTTCTAATATATCATTATTTTAAAATCAGTCCATAAATATAAATATATAAATAAGCTACATATATAAAAAATTTACAACATTATATTCCTACTCTTAAGTATGTAAACATAAGTTTTATAAGCATATAAAATTATATATATATATATATATATATATTTGAACATTAGCAAAACATAAAATACCATATGTTAGAAATATATAAGCAGGCAAGTGGTCGGAGCAGGGTGTTCGGCGTGGTGCAAGGTGAAGGTGGAGGGGGTGTTGCGGCTGACAGGGAGGAGGGTGAGGTGGCGGTGAAGAGCGGTCAGCTGGTTGCGCAGGTGAAGGAAGGTGGGTTGTGGAGTGCTCGGGTGAGGCTGCTGCAGTAGGTGGCGGAGAGGCTGGCGCGGCCGCTGTCAGGTGCGGAGGTATGGAGGGTTGCGGTCGGGTTTGGTGAGGGTGCAAGGTTTTGTGGCTTCAGGTTCGGCTGCAGTTGCCTGGAGTTGCATGTGGGTGGATGGTAGAGGAAGGGGATAGGCATTTTTGTGGGCTGTTCTCGTCGAGGGGATGGTGAAGGCTGTGCGGCCAGGGCGGAGACTTCGGTCGGCCGTGTGAAGGTGGGAAATGGCAATGGAATGGCTATCGCGTGGGGAACGAAATAGTGGAGGTGGTTGTGGGCTACGATCGGTCATGGAGTTTAGTGTTTTGGGGTGGGAGGTTGGATGGGTTCGATGTCCTTGTGACGAATGGCAGCAAGGTGACTGGATCCGACGTGGAATGGCGGGCAGAAGGCCGAGCGGTCATTACGGTTTGAAAAAATGAATGGCGGGTTCGAACATGTCAGATGAGGGGATGTAGCCGAGCAAATAAAGAGGAAGAAGATGGGCATCGCATGCAAATATAAACTATATATACATATATAATAATATTTCTTTAAATGAAAGAACATGCAAAAGGGTAGAGGAATAGATAAGAAAATGAACGAAAGAGTTAATAAATATTGTAACAAGTGGAAAAGCAAAAGTCAGTACATAAATTTCTGGGAATTATAAAAAATGTTGTGACCATTCATTATCTCACATCTGGATAATTGAAAGGACACAGAACATCGAAAGGCTCAAAAATAGGTACCGATACGGTCAGTCGTTACGCAAATTCGCCACGTACCGGATGCCGAAACACACAAATGAATGTACTATGGAGATCAGCACGACAAGATGAACAGAACAGTGCACAGATATCAACAATACGACCATCCTGTCAAAAGTCGATGTTTCGCTGCTAAACTGCTGCAAATTCGTCGAAATTAAGGTAAACGGGGCTAGAAAAGTCCAAATTTGACGAAACGAAATATACGTCTCGCTTAGAAATTAGTTTACATATTTATTATATCAAAATATTCAGATTTTGAAAATATTTTATTTTCAATAAAATTTAACTGATTTAAATTGAAGTTGAAAATTACACAACAGAATTAACTTCTATATTTTCTTATGAAAATCTGACATTTGCTACGTTTAAATAGACGTATTCCAAATATCAAATTTCCATAGCAAAAATTTGTTGTTTAATTTTAAGCAAAATTTCAGTTAATTACGTTATAAAATCATTAAAATATCAGGGTCATTACATTGGGTGAGCCATCCCTGTCATCAAATGAAGAAATCACTAAGAGGACTTTTGAAATTAGATTTTCAACATGAACTGAAGAGGGGAACAATATGGGTTCTGATGTAGGTAGGTACCAAGGGATTGCTGATGACCAAAGGCGTTGGTATATGCTTGAGAAGAGGAAGACGGTGGGATGCTCATTGTAGATCGATACAGGGTGATTTGTTTATCCCTGGACCTATAGGGGATAGTCTAATTTCCTGGCCGTGCAGAGTGGCAAAGATTCGAGCATTCATCTGGCTGTAATGCTCTTCCGGTGATGAGTATTCGTTGACTCTACGGAGGTGGTCATCTATGCCATCATATATCAAGAGTATTTGGTACGAGGCCTAAACCTTAGGAGATGATCTAGTTTCCTAGCCTTGCAGAGTGGTATAGATTCAAGCATTTATGAGACAATGATATTGGATGATTGTTGGTCGCAGAGAGTGACCATACAAGTTATCGTATATTATCAAGTACAATGCTCTTACAATGTTGAGTATTCATTGACCTTATGATGGTGATCAATTGGCATGAGATCTTACGATATTGGTTTGGGAATCGAAGATTGATGCAGTTGTAGAATTATTTCAAGGATATAGCCATGAGTGGGCATGTACATTATTTTAGAGGGCATATGTATGGATGGTAAATCGATTATTTCAAGGATGAAACTATGAGGAAGTTCATTGGCAGTTATGAATATACAAATATTATGGTGGATGTTTGGTCAGTAGAGGAATTAACACATATGTGTTATTCATTAGTAGGTTAGTATGGTGATGATACCATATTATTTTGAGTATGTGTGTTTGTTTATATGAGCTATGCTGATTATTAATTTATGTATATTCATTTATTTATACATGCACATTTTGGTCGCCTATGTTTTGTTGTGTACTTTTGTTACTGTCAATTACGGTTGAATTATTGAGATGTGTGGAATGAATTAATGTATCATTAAGGCTTCATCCTTTTGTTGATGGGGTGTTGTTTTTGCATGAGTATGTTTGGATTCAAGATTAAGTGTACGTGTTACTACGGTATGTGTGCAGAAATTTGAATTCATTGTGTCGTGATTGATGATGTTATGTGGTCGTTATGCACTGTTTTTGTTAGTAGTTAATCTGTGATTGATATGTTTTCTCACATTTTGTAATTAAGTCCATGATGAGACTTATTAATCTGGTTTAAAGTTGTACTTGGGGAATTGTGAGGATGCAATTCTTTTAAGGATAGAAGATTGTAACGACCCAAAAATTTAACGATGTCAATATTAAACTAACAAAAATGGATTCTTAATAAAAAAGTGAATTGGGTATCATATTTATAACCCTTGCGAAGGTCTTTTTAAGTCGTTCTATTTGATGTATAATTCTGATGGTTCTAGAGTTACAGTTTGTGAAATATAGACGATATAATGTTTAAATAGCGTACGTAGCTGTTTCGGGCCAAACTAGATACACAACCCATAACCCAGCCCAACGACTGTATAAATTGTCTATGTGCAACAACTTATTATCGAGAAGCAATAAATTAATAATTTTATAATAAATATTAATTGATTAAAAATGTTTTGAATAAATAAATATAGAATCATGGGAATAATTTGGGAATTTAATGAAGAGTGGGTGTTAAAATGGTAAGAATTAAATATGAAAGGAGTATTGATTTACTAACTTATTTGGTTATTTTGAAATATGTAATCATTTGAAATAAAATGTTGAATTAAGTTAAATTTTATAAGTTTGGAATTTAATTTTTGATGATAGAAAATATTTTATTTTGAAATTAGTTTGAATTTATTAGTAAATGAATTTAAATAAAGTAAGAAAATAAATAAATTATAGAATTAATTTTATAAAATAATTAATAATATGATTTGTTAGTAATCTAATGTAGTGATATGGATATGTTAGTGGGCTTGAAGATGTAAGTTTATTTTATAAACTAGAAAAGAAAATGAATGAACTTGTATTAGTTAATAAACCAAAGTCCAATTCACTAAGCCTATAACCCAATTACTTAGTTTAATGATTTTTCCAAGTCCAGAGATTTCTATCTCCGGACATTTCATCCCTAATTATAAATACAACCTAAACGATACTTTCTTCACTTTAGAAAATTAAAGCTCTACTCATATTCCACTACCTTGAAAATTGAAATAAAATCCTATAAATTCTTGTAATCCAATTCAAGCTTCTAGACACTCATCCACACCAAATTATCAAGTTAGTATTAAGTTTGAATCATTAAATTGAAAGCGGAAAATTTATAGTAGAAGCAAGAAGAGAAGTAAGGAGAGGAGCAAGTAGAGTTAGCAAGCTTTTGGGTATTCTTCAACTCAAGCTGAGTATTTTACTCATATATCTATGTCAATAATGGTGTTATGATATATGAATGTTGATACACTAGTTGTGCATCTATGGTTATCCTCTTGTTGTAACATAGCTTTTTACCTTCTCTGATCTTATTTTGATTGATAATGGATACATCGATGAACTTGGGTTTGATTATCATTGTATGCATGGTGTGTGAGTGTATGTAGTAAATGGTAGAAGGAGATAATAGTGTAGAGGAAGAAGATGGCCTGAAATGAATTAATTCAGGCACTGCAAAACGTGACATATGAGGCTCGACCGGTCGACCCTCAAAATGCTAACCGGTCGAAGTGGTCAATTGGTGGCGGCGACTGGTCATTACGTAAAAAATAGAAAAATAAAAATATAAACATAATATGTTAATTCATAATTGTATTTTATATTTAGTTATATATATAACTAAGTTGTTTTGATGATTAATATAGTTGTTTAATAATATTATACTAATGGATTATTATAAAGAATTAGTAAATTCTTATTTTAAAAGTATCAAATGGTCATATGAAGTTGTAAATGATTTTAAACTTATGTTATGAATATGTACAAGTGTTTGATTGTGTTTGTATATTTATCTAAATGTTAATGCGTATTATTTAAATTAATAACGTATTTTGTGAAAGAATATTATATATGCTTTGATATATATATATCAAGGAATGTTTTGAGATGGCTTCGATTTTCTTTGGTGAACTCATGATTCTGCCAGGTGAAATCATTTTAGTTAGAAATTATAGTATGTTATGAAACTAACATTCTTCCAAGGATATTGAAAACTTATCATAACGACTAGAATATCAAACAAGCAAAACATGAAATTTCATATTCTTAGAAAAATGTTAAGGTTAGAAAAGCGAGATTCGTTGAGCTTTCGACAGAGTCAAAAAGGAAAATAGGAGTCAGCACCCTTTAACAATGTCGAAAGCCTGATGATAAGATCTGCTGAGCATTCGACAGAGTCGAAAGGGAGGATGAAGGTGCACATCCAATAAACACACTTCAGCACTGTCGAAAGCTCAATAGAAGTTTTATTATCAAAAGAAAGTAGTTAAAACCAACATGACAAATTTTAATAAAATACACGCTACAAACATTCAATAAACAGTTTGAAAGAATCTTTCGACACTGTCGAAACCCATAGACTTAGTCTTTTTAAGGCAATGTGCATGTTGTCGAAACCTTATATGCTAACTAAGTTGAAAGGTGTCGAGTTTGAATCATGTTGACAAGAAAATAAAAGAACTTGGGACGTTTTGATGATGTTGGTAAAAGATAATGATTAAATCCCAACCAGTTATAAAAGGTTTCGACAGAGTCGAAAAGTGGTATATGGTCTCGAAGGCATAACAACAATAAAATTCAAATCAACATAGTAGGTTTCGACTAAGTTGAATGTAGTAGGTTTCGTCTAAGCCGAACATTTGATTTTTCAACTTATACAAAGTGTCCTTTCTTCAATCCCATTTATAAAACATATATATCTCTAACTTAAACAAATCGGGAATAAGTATGTGTTAAAGGTTACAAAACATATAAAGCAAAGTTTATGCTTTCGAAAGAGTGAATTAAGTAATTATCTAGTAAGATATAATAGCCAACTTCTTCAAAAGGTATCTGAATACGTTAAAATACAAAATTGCTTTCGAAAAGGTTGACTACGTGCTAATTATACCATATAACCTTTCGACGAGGTCAGTCAAATGAAGCGCTATGTTACCTTTTGACCCCATTGAAAGAGGCTAAGAAAGCAAAACAGAAGTTGCCGCCTTAATCCCTTTCAAAGGGGTAAAAAAGTAAATTTGTGGCGCCAATTTTTGATTCGTACAGCTTAAAGCTTCTAGGCGAAGTAAACAAAAGTTTCCTTCTTCCCCAAACTCGATTTCAACCCAAAAATTCAAAAACTGATAAGCAAATGGATTTAAATGCAAATCAACTATTTAAAAATCATTAAGATGGAAATTCAAATTCTCTAAAAACAACAATAACAGTAAAAACTTAGCCAGGAAGGATTAAAATGAAGATAAATAACAAAAGCGAATTGAATCAAACCATGGCAATAAATCAAATAACACTTTCAGGCAAATAAAAGCTCAAGCAGTTGCAAATAAATCAAAACAATGATTCAAAATCCAAATCGTGAAAGTTTAAGAAATCGAAATTCACTGTAAGGTAAAAAGAGAGAAGAAAATTCAAATAAGCGAAATAATATCAACTTACTATAAATCTGAATTTTTTGATTGTTGTAGATAAAGACTATTTAAAGATTTGAGAACTGTGATTTTTGCTCGAAGATAATTTTGATTGCAGGTGAATGAAAGAGATGAAGCGGAGAACGTGGCTTATAAGAAAAGTCAGCAGAGATAGCAGAGCGCCATATCAATTTTAAATGAATGGCCCAGATTCACGTTGGAATATGAAAAGGCGGGAAACATTGAGGGTTTCGAGATAATTGACTTGGAAAGTCAAGGGCATCCCTTTATAGGAGGGGAAAATGTTACTACTAAATATCCTTTTGATCTTGTCAAAATCTGATTGAGTGGAAGATAAAGAAGAACATGAGAAAGAAGCTCCAACAGACCTTTCGAAGGAGTCGAAGGGATGCACAGCCAAAGACTTGAAGAATCACAACCTTTCGAAGGGGTCGAAAGGGTCAAAAGCACACTTCCACTTCAGGGGATCCCTTTTCGAAGCAGGTGCTTCCGCATGCATGAAAACCTTCCGATTGAGTTAAAGCAACACTTTTCGGAGACAAGGAATAACATCCCTTTATATGCGTGCCAAACCTTTCAAAACCAAAGGTTTCGCCTTCATTCAAACTAAGAAACATGCCTTAGGTGGAATAATCCTTTCGAAAGCAAAAGCAAGCCTTTTGAACCAGTCGAAGCCCTTAACATCCAAGGAAGGTTCCGCATCAGTTCACAAGCATAAGTTCAGAAGCTACAAATGGTGTCGAAACCATCAACATTTCAACACCTTCGAAACACCTGGAAGCTGCCTATCGATAGAGTCAAAAGCTCCTACCTACATTCTTTATGACAACAAAGCAACATAAAGAAGAAAAGGTGCAACCACCCTTTTCGATGAAGACAGAGGCATTCGAACCCATTCGAAAGCAATGTAGGGGGTACACAACTGTTGAAGGAGTCGAAAGGTATCTGAAGCAACTTCTCGGCCAAGTCGAAAGCACTGCGTCGAGAGGTGCCAACCCACATCTATAAAAAGGGGTCTGTTTTAGGGGATCCGAATTCGTTCATTCCATACTTGTATTTTCTTAACTCTTCAAAGTCGTAAACCCTAATTTGTAAATCAAATTGGGAAAATTGATCTCTAAAAGCTTCGTTGGATTAATAACGGGAAGATTTCAATATTCTTGATTATATAGTTATCTCGGAGTCTTTTACTTGAATTTAACTGTATTTTTAAGGTAACGACTTCATCGAAAGGCATCTTCTAAGAGAATCGAAACCCCAGCCTTTCCTAGTAATCCAAGTCCTTAATTGTAATCCTCCATACACTAAACACTCATCTTCTAGTGAGTTGAAACCTTATCCCAAGCTGGTTTACCTTAGATTCCAGAACCAAACCTAAGTCACTAATTAGCTTAGCTTTCGACAAGGTCGAAACTCACCTTGACCAACCTCATTCTTGACTCCTTAAAGCTATTCCTCTAGCATTTCACAACTGCTTCGAAAGGAAGGCTTTGAAGAGATAATCAAATTACTTCAATCGGATTGATTGACCAAAAAGAGGAGAATTCAAGTGTTTCGACTAAGTCGAAAGGTCGATACGAAAAGTTTCTACAAAAAAAACTATTCGATAGGTTGAATCAGAGGGAATACCCACATCTTATCTTCCTAACTTCACCAATAGAGGTTAAGAAGGACTAACTTTTTTCTTAAAATCAATTTTGGAGTGTTGACAAGTTTTCTTGTTAACAATTTCTGTTATGATCAAACTTTCCACAATCATAGAATAGACTCAAACAGATGAAATGGACTGCAGGCTAGTGAAGGAATTCATTAAGGAGTTTGGGAAATATAAAGAATGAAGAAAACAAAGATTTTGCCAAGTTTTAAAAAAGCAAATCAGGTTGGTACCAACATAATTCATGTTGGTACTGACATGAGTCATGTTGGTACCGATATGAATTTCACTATTTCATGCCAACATGATTAGAACTATCTAGAATGATGATATGAAGAAACTCATGAAGTTTAATGAAATTTCAAACAATAAAATCATGCTGGTACCAACATGATTTGGTTGGTACTGACATGAGTTTAAGACTTGAAATAGCAAGAGATGGATGAAAGAAACTTAAATACATGAAGAGAAATTGGATTTGCATGCATAAATTCATGTCAGTACCGACCTGATTTAGGTCGGTAACGATCTAAATTTCTTCCTGATATTCATGCGGTGCGTCCTGTTCTACCTACTGGATATTCGAATCTTGGAGTTATGACATTTTCCAACCTAGATGATGAGATCTATGTTGGATTTTGTCTATACATATGAAGCTACTTGCAACTAGAAAAGGGATAGGCACTTAGATCTAGATGGCACTATCTTCTACCTTAACTCGAAAAACCTCTACCAAATCCGAGATCTATTAGATTGTGGTCGAATTTGAGTTGTAATTTTTGTATCCTGGAGGGAATTAAAAGGATAATAAGATTAAAGTGGATGTAGGTCTCAAATTTTCCGAACCACTATAAAAATTTCTTGCGTTTCTTACTTTATTTGGTTAGATCTCTCTATTTGATTTCTTTTTGGGATATGCCATTTTCCAACTTAACATTTTTGGTGCTTTTAATGAGAAAGTGCTAAATTTGACAACCTAAAGCTTAGATCTGAAGTTTGAAAGAGATGAAGAGGCCTTCTACTAGAGAAATTACATGACCAAGTCAACTAGAGCATGGAGACAGCCAAGAGGTAACTTTAAATTCAAATCCATCCATCTATGTGACTAGAGAAGAGATGGAGAGGATGATGAAAGAGATGCAAGACAGAACAATAACTCGATAGCATGAGATGCTAGATGGACTTTTCAGAAGGATGGATCAATAAAGATAACCATGGTAGATGGAATCCATAAACAAATGCTAGAAACCAATGTAGGAGCATCTGGAGCTGGAGAGGAGCAAACTGGAACAGTGCCCTCCCCCCACAAAATCAGATCGGTACCGACATGAATCAGGTTGGTACCAACATGAATTTACCTAGGGGCATTGTCAATTTGGATTTAGGACGAACTAGAATGATGAGAGCGGACGACACTGGAGTCAGAGATGCGAATCAGAACACAAACGCATAACCAAAGGAGTATGTGCTAGAATTTCACCGTGGGAATAGAGGGTATAATGTAGCTATGGATCAGAGACATCTATTAGATGACAATGATATAATAGCTGAGACGATCTGAAGAATAGTGAGAGGTGAACCTCCAACCAGAGGTTGGAGATTGTGAATAGGAATCCATTCACCCCTAACATCCGGTATGCAAGGAATCCACCATATTTCAAACTACCAACGTTGGAATGGTACAATGGAAGGACGGATTCGACCATTCATCTGATGAGGTACATCTGACATATGGATGTGTTGGGTACTTCTAAAGAAGTAATGGGACGTTGTTTCCCATTGTACTCGATAGAGTTGGCTGCTATGTGGTTCGGGCAGTTAGAGAATGAGTCCATAAACACATGGGCTGGATTGGAATACAAATTCTTGAGACGGTTCAGAGTTCACATTTCTTGACCAAAGAATGTGATTGTGCTTTCCAACATGAAGAAGAAAGCCAAAGAGACCCTAAAGAGTTATTTGACTAGGTTTAATGTAGCAGCCACTATGGTTCATAAGCTGGACCCATCGATTGTTCTAGTGGCTGAAGTGTACGAAGTTGCAAATAAGACTGATTTGAAAATTGCTTTTGAAAGAGATCCATCGATGAATCTTACGGAGTTTTACCATGAGGCTGAGAGATACTTGCTTCAAGAGGATGATGAAGTTGAGAATACTAAAGCTGATGCCGTGGATGACGGAGGATCGTACGGAGAAGGGTACAGAAAAGCCAAAGGAAAGTGGGAAGCTGAAGGTAGCTTTGGAGGACCAAAACCGCAAAGGGGAGAACCAAAATTCTCTTCTTACATTGACCTAACTGAAACCTCGGAGAGGATTACTTAGATATTAGAGGCAGATCCCTTATCGAAAGCCAGTCAAGAGAGAGCCCATAGATCGGGAGAAAAGGTCCAAAAGATTTTGCATTTTCCATGGGATAGAAGGACATGAAATCAACGATTGTAAACACCTTTGTGATTTAACAGAAGAGTAAGTTCGAAACAATCAGCTACAACAGTATGTGAGGAACCAAATTACAGTGGTGCGGCATGAGCGTCCACCATCCGCAACTAACACATCTGGATACGACCACGGAGCTGGGTCGAGAATGATAATCTCTTGATCGGGATGGACGGGGGTCAGATTCAATTTCTTAGTTTTTCTTTCTATTTTGAATAAATAAGACAATAATAACATCGGGTCGCTTACACATGTACGAGACCTCGATTGGTCTCTAGGAACACTCTGAGTTGGATGTCTGGGATGGATGCTTATGATATTTGTTTCTTGCTTTGATTTGGATTTTACAAATGAATAATTGTTTTTGAAAACTACTGGAACATGATGACCGATATTGATTGAACATGGCAGTCCTGTCCGGAAAGATGAGGCGATGACCATAAGGTGCAAGTCCCCTTGCCGGAAAACGGGTGGATTGAACTTGTACAAATAGCCAGCCCCTCATCAGAGAGTGAATGGATGGGTTAGCTAGAAAAGTAAGTCCTCTCATTAGAGAGTGAGCGGATGGACTTGTTGGACGTTGGGCCCCCTTGTCGGAGAGCGAGCGGAGTGGACTCGGCATGGATCCGAAGAGATCAAACCCTAATTGGATGTTGGAAGATCCAAAGAGATCAAACCCTAGATTGGATGTTGGACTATCTAGAGAGATCGAACTATGGATTGGATGTTGAATGATATGGAGAGGTCAGATCCTAGATTGAATGTTGATTGTGCGATCCAGAGAGATCTAGACTTGACCTTAGGATTTGAACGCCTTACGATATGGATATTGATTTATGATAACTTAACCCCAGGCAAATACAGGATGATCGTGATAGTGATATATGATACAATAACCCTGGATGAATACATATTGATTATGATTTATGACTAACACTTAAGCAATGACTAGAGTCATTAGGTATGATGGTAACTCTATAATGATTTTTGATTTGCAGGTAAATCCGAAGGAACCAGATGATTCATCATGGTTGGAATCAATAGATAGTCGGAGAGCTTGATTGCCAGAGGTCGACTACTGCTGAAACTTGTTCTTGAGCAAAACACACATTCCACTCATATGCGTATTTTGGGGGGCAAGTGTTACGGTCAAATTTTCCACAGTCTTAGAATAGACTCAAACAAATGAAATGGACTACAAACTGATGAAGGAACAAGTCAAAAAGCTCGGGAGATGTCAAGATTGAAGAAATCAAAGATTTGACTAATTTTTAGAAAAGCAAATCAGGTTGGTACCGACATGAATTTCACCGACATAATTCACGTCAACATGATTAGAACTATCTAGAATTATGATATGAAGAAACTTATGAAGTTTGACGAACTTACGAACAACAAAATCATGTCGGTATTGATATGAATTTAAAACTTGGAATGACAAGAAATGGATGAAAGGAGGTTAAATACGAAGAGAAAATTGATTTTGCATGCATAAATTCAGGTCGGTACCGATCTGAGTTTCTTCTTGAAATTCGTACGGCGTGACATGTTCTACCTTTTGGATATTTGGATCTTGGAGTTGCGACGTTTTCAAACCTGGATGGCGTGATCTATGCTGAATTTTGCCTATAAATATGAAGCTACTTGCAACTAGATAATGGATTCACACTTTAGATCTAGAGAGCAATATTCTTCTTCCTTAACTCTAAAAAGCTCTACCAAATTCGAGATCTATTAAATTGTTGTCGGATTTGAATTATGCTCTTTGTACTCCGAAGAGAATCAAAAGGATAATAAGATTAAAGTGGATGTTAATCTCAAATTTGTCGAACCACTATTTTTTTATTCGTGTTTCTTACTTTAGTTTGTGAGATATCTCTGTTTAATTTTGTTTTTAGGATGTTGTGCCATTTTCCGGCGCAACAATTTCAAAGTGGGAGAAATAAGGAAGGAAAGTATGGAGAAAACGGCTATTCGTAGGTATTTTCAAGTGGATACGTTATGTTAATTTTTTTAATGTTTTATTTGGGTAATTGACAAAGTAATTCACGAAATGAAGACTTCTGAGAGTTTGCTTACTGTCTCCTCTCTACCCAAATATTTCAACTCTTTTCGATTTCCACTGCTCTTCATTTTTTTCTTCTTCTTCCCTAATTTACTTTTAATAATCCCTAGTTTATTCCATTTAATCTGATTCAAACAAAAACAAAATCCCTAAATTATCTTCAGCGCACAAATCCTAAGTAAACCAATTTTTTTCTTTTTCTTCTTTTGATTTCAATCGATAAGCACAAATCCAAACAAAATGTTTAATTAGCAATTCTCCAATCCAAAACAGAGTCAAATTAATACTTCGACAACCCCGTTCCTGTTTTGATCGCTGCTCCTCCGATGACAGCTAGTTGAATCCTTCTCCTCTTAAGAGTCGTTCCTCCGACCGTAAGTGATTCCATTAATAATATATGATTCCAAGTAATATGATTCCATGTGATAATATTTACCTATCAACGTTGTCTGATATATACTGTTAAACATTAGTGATAAGATAAGATATCGTATATTTTTTAACATATTTATTACCAGTTTTAATCTATGTTAAAATTTGAGGATTTCCACTGGAAATTGCAGTATAAGTTGATTCCTTTTTTTTATCCACACAGCTACGCTGTGGGAATATATTCTCTTTGCTTTTGATGTGTGTTGCAATCATGTATCGCAGTATGCTGATTGCTGATAATTGTAGAATGTCTGCGGAACACCATATTCTGTTGTGATTAAATAAACTTGTCCTTTTTACCTTTGTTTTCTGTGTGCATTGACAGGATAAATCTAAAAGAAAATAATCTTTAATAATAGTTGTAATAGCTTTGGTGTCATACTTTTTTGTATCAACGTGAACTAAAAAAACGCCCCTATGTATGATATCAAATCTTAATCAGTTGAAATTAGGATCTAACAGTAAACTTCTTTCACAAATTCAAACGACATTAAATGTAGGATCTAACAATTAAACATGCTTTATAAATTCAAAACGCCTCTAAAAATAGAATCTAAAATCAAACTTTCTTTACAAATTCAAAATACTTCTTTACAAATATACAAATCTTAATATAACTTGAAAATAAAAAATCATTTTTTTTGACTGATTCAAACATATACAATTTATAAACAAAACAATTCACGCGCGAAGCGCGTGCCGTAACACTCGTATTAATAACTTGTATCTTATTCCTTGTATATATTTGTACACTAATAGAAACTTCAACCTCTGATGTCGCAGTTTCTTGCTAAAAAAACTGTTCGATGTGTCTTGGTTTCCTTTCCAATCTTTTTGCCATTGCCCATTCTTTCAACATAATTTTTTAGATATTTATTTATGTGTCGTTTCATTTCTTTGCATGCAACAAGTGATGGTAGCAATAGTTGTGTCAATCACAAGTGTCATGAAACTAGTAAATATGAGCCTAAAACGCAGTGTTTGGTCTTCAGTCTCTATTACTATTGGTACCATTATAACTACTACTATTATTATTATCATGATTTTTTTAATTTCTTTATATATTTACTTTTATCTTTATTTTGATTTTACTTATTTATTATTATTATTATTATCATTAATTATTTCTTTAATTATTTATTTTATTTTGTTATTATTATCATAATTTATTATTATTATTATTATTGTTAAATTGATCTTGTCAGTTAGTTTTGGGTTCCATCTCTAGCCGATTCCAACTTGTTTGGAAATAATGACTTAGTTGTTGTTTGTTTGTTGAAGTTACATGATGAGAAAAGCGCAAGAGACCTAAGGATAGTTCGATTTGCAGTAGTTCCTTCTGGAAAATTACACTTCTTTCATTAATTAGGCACAATATGTTTATTACACGTTTAACAAATTTTAATCTAAAGGTACAAAAAATTCATAAGGCATAGTTTGAATATAATTTATGTTTTGAACTGAAGTACTGTTGTGTTACGCTTATATATCTAGTTGTTTTATATTACCATGCTACTTTGTTTCATATTTTTGTCTTGGTAAAAAACCTATAATGTACCCCCCGCATTTTTTTCTTTCATTTTGATTCAAATATTAGATCTATCATATAAAATATTGTTAGAAGTTTCTAGATTTAAGATATAAGTATTTCTTCACGATAGCATGTAGTTACATCCAGGACCGACTCTAGGATAAGGTGAGAAGGCCGATCGGCTAGGGCAGTTCCCATAAAGAGAAATCCCCTTGTCCTAAATATAATACAAATTAATTTCTTTTAAATATTTCAATAAATTTTAATGGAGGATGCAATGTTTTATTCATTATAGCTTGCATTTTAATATGAAGATCATTAGTTAAAACCAAATTCGATTTATTTTATTTATCACTCTTTATATTAAGTCCAAGTTATTCATCATCTTCTACGGTTAGAGCCCACTTAGATCTTGTTTGCTTGGGGAGACCCAAACGATAGTACTGATGCCAGTTACATTAACAAGCTTGATGTTGTATGCTACTTATAAATTTTGCACTCCAAACATGTAATTAAGCACATGTCAAAACTTTCTCCTGTACACAACTAAACTGCGGTAGCAATATTCCTTTCTAAATATACGTGTGAACAAATGATGAGTGTTTTGTTGAAGATTCACAAACAACAAATTAAATAAGGTTAGTGGTTGGCTTAAGGATATGAGTTTTCCCAAATAGACTATTATAGAGAATTCACTTTTCACATTTCGTTTGCATATCTATAACACAATACCACAAAAAAAGGTACGAGTTATTCATTAACTCAGTCCATGAAGTCAAAAAAATTTAAATCATATCCTAATTCATGATCCAAAAATTGCAACCGATCACACTAAGTATTGTGTTGCAGGCCTGCTGACGGTTCGTATCTTCTAGAACTCTAGCACAATTGGCACTAGTAGACACAGTTTTGTGTTCAATCGATTGATGTTGTATTGCTCAATTCAATGTTGTTTTCTAGCACTATTTTTTTGGCCAATTTCTCCACTGTGCAAATTATGTTTCACCTCTTGTTTGCTTGTTTGTGTGGCACATCCTCTTTTAAACGAGATACTGTGTCACACAATCACAACATATGTATATGAAGAACTCAAGGCGAACGAAAATGAAGAACTCTTGGTTGCAATATTAATATGAACTACTTCGATACTTTGCTTTCATGGCCATGTATATTTGGTTGTCATAAATATTTAAAGTAATGGCTTTATTAATGACTGACTTGTTTGTACATACATAAGCACAAAATAACATTGAGTTAAAATGTAGTAGGCACTTTAAGACCCACCTAGAAATAAAAATTCTTTGATAAAATATCATGCGTGCCAGGACAATAAGTTATTAAACCATAAAAAACCCAATCAAAAGAGTTTCTTCAATGAAACTTACTAAACCTATGAAACTTTTAATTAAGAAATTAAGAAAAATAACTTGCATGCCTCTTCATTGATGCTGTTGGCTGTAATCGATAGAAGTCAAAACTAGTTTATGGACCAATTTGCTAATGCTTTTTAAGAACTATTTACAACATCACTTAATCATCGTTGTCTTATTTATTAAATTCAAATGCAAAATAAAACAGAAAGAAAATAATAGAATTTATAATGTTAAAATAAGTTGAACAAAAAAACAACTGATGATCATGGCAGTAGTTGACAATCATGGCAGTCTAATCTTCCAATCCAAATCAACGATGTTAATTTTGGATTTTTATGAAATGAGATACAAACGAGTAATATAGAAACCATAAAATCAAAACTGAACCAAGTTGATGAAATGAAGTATCAGAATCTAAACACTTGATGCAATCCACACTTTAGATGGTTTGTATACACTATTTGTACACCTTAAGTCAAGCATAAATTTTCATTATCTTAACAAATCAAGCTTTGATTTTCCATTCATTCTAAAAACATTAAGAATACAATCAAATGTAATTTAATAAAACATCAGCTGTCTATGGGTTTTTATATGACTTTTTCACCAATTCCAACTTCACGCGTCTAGATAAATCTTTGCATCCAAAATTAATCTTATCTTCTTTAAATCTCAATATTTTTGGTTATCTTTCTTTCGATTCTTCAAAACTTTGTTCCTATGTTATTTCGCTTATGATTTTTAGATTCTAACTTGACTTGATGTTGATTTTTTAGACCGACCTTATTTTCGTTCTTTTACTGATTTTGGTTTATTCAAACTAACATTCAAATTATTTTGCAACTGGATATATAATTTGATTGATGAAGATGCAACTTATCTTCTAAAATTGTAAGCAATTCACATGCTGATGTTTGCTATGTCATTTGTAGTTAGCTTTTCTTTTTTATTCATCGGAATTTTCGTTTTTATTATTTCATGCTTAACTGCAGTACCAGGGTTGAAGAAGTCCTTGGGGTTAAATCATTTTATTGTGTAAATTAATAGCGGTATGGACCTATATCTTGTCTCCTTTTGGTTCTTTCTTTTTTCTTTTTGAAATGTTTTTAATGATTGTTTTGTTGTTGATTGCTTAAATTCCGTTCGTGCTAGATTATAACATAATTTTTTTTGGATCAATTGATGCATTTTATGAAAAAAAAGTAAGCTTAACAAAACTCTATTTTCTTCAAAGGTGATAGTTATGGACTAATGGACAATTGAAAATATAGTTTGGTGGATGTATGCTAGTTCTTATCTACTTGTGCACTAGCAGCCAAAAGTTCGATAAAAAAAGTGATGCATTGCCTTGTGATGTTTTGGAGATAAAAAAAACCTGTTTGAATGTATTTTAGATTTACTAATAGTTATGGATTATTTTAAAATCCGCTTTTCTTCGGACATTGTTGCTACTGTAAAATTATAGCCTTCAGTACTTTACGTACCCATAGCTAGTTGAGGTTTATTAAATTGCATTTGATATATTCTTAATGCATTTGGACAAATGGAAAATTAAAGCTTGATCTACTATGATAACGAAAATTTATGCTTGACTTGAGGTGTACAAATAGTGCATACAAACCATCTAAAGTGGGAATTGCATCAAGTGTTTGGATCTGCGATATATTATTTCATCAACCTGGTTCACTTTTGATTTTATGGTTTCTATTACTCGTAGGTACCTCATTTCATTAAAATCCAATGTAAACACAATTGATTTGGATTGGAAGATCGGACTACCATGATCGTCAACTACTACAATGATAATAAGTTGTCTTTTAACTTATTTTAAGATAATAAATCCTATTATTTTCTTTTTATTTTATTTTGCATTCGAATTTAATAAATATCACAATGATGGTTAAGTGATGTTGTAAATAGTTTTTGAAAAGCATTAGCAAGTTGGTCCACACGTTGCTTTTGACTTCTTTTGATTACTGCCAACAACATCAATGTAGAGGCATGCAAGTTAATTTTTCTTAATTAAAAGTGCCATAGTTTTTTGCAAGTTTCATTGAAGAAACTCTTTGGATTAGGCTTTTTATGGTTTGGTCATAATAACTCGTTGTCGTGTTGTGGCATGCACGATATGTTATCAAAGAATTTTTATTTCTAGGTGGGCCTTAAAGTGCCTACTACATTTTAACTCATACAATGTTATTTTGTGTTTATATATCTACGAACAAGTTAGTAGCTATTACTTTAAATATTTATGACAGCTAAATATACATGGCCATGAAAGCAAAGTATTGGTACTGTTCATATTAATATTGCAACCAAGAGTTCTTCATTTTCCTTCGCCTCGAGTACTTCATGTATATATGTTGCGACTGAGCGATACAATATCTTTCAAAGAGGATTTGTGACACAATGAAGAAAACGAGAGGCTAAACATAATATGCACAGTGGAGAGATTGGCAAAAAAACAGTGTTAGAAAACAACTTTGAATTGGAGCAATACAACGTCAATCGGCTGAAACACAAAACCGTGTATGCTGGTGCCAGTTGTGCTAAAGTTGCAGAAGATATGAACCGTTCACAGGCCCGCAACACAATACTTAGTGTGATCGGTTGCAATTTCCGAATCATGAATTAGGAGAAGATTGCATTTTTTGGCTTCGTGGACTGAGTTGATGAGTAACTTAGATCTTTTCATCTCTAATCTAATGGCCATGAGTAAATCTAAATTATGCAAAACTAATCTAAGCAAAAATCAAATAAAAATCATAAGGTTTGGAGAGAAATCAAATTGGGTGTCTCGATGAATTTGAGGTGTCTTCTCTTCAAATTGATTTGGTGATTAAATATTGTTGGTGAAACTACTTCACTTTAGCATTCAATAATCTTGTAATTGATTTATATCTCTTACAAATTTTGATTACAGTGGAAGTCGTTATTGTGAAATTTTTTACGATTTGAATCTGTTTAAATCGAATTTGTCATTACGATTTAATATTTTATTTCTGATTCAGAATTTAATGCAAAATGCAACTGAGGAAAATCATCCAATTCATGTTGAAACAAAGAATATCAAGATGTTTATTTAAATCTACAATTCAAACATTATTTTTTCAAACAAAATGAAGATGTCACCAGACAAAGAATCAAAATTTTTATTTAGATGTAGTAACATATTAAAAATCATTTTTAACTATATAAATTATTACAATGGAAAGAAGAATTAATGCTTTTATAAGCTCATATGTCATTCAATAGTATACGTAGATTGAAATTTCTAAGAAATAAGTATATGCATGTGTATACATAACAATATAGGTCTTTTAGATTTACGATTTCTGAATTACAAGCAGTTTCGGTTTGAAGTTTGAACTTTACGATTCACAGTTAAATCATGTTTTGAAAACCTTGGTGCAAGTTTAATGATATTTTTTGGTTGTGGATGTTTTTGATTGAACCACATATATTTGTGTATCTTTATTTCTCGTATGTTGTGTTGGTGATTGAGTTAGGTAATTGATTCTTGTTGAATGAGTTAGGTAATTGATTCTTGTTGATTGTTGTTCTTCGATAGTTGTTGGTTTTAATTGATAAAACTAGATCCGTATTAGTATAATGAATTTTGCATAATCGTTGCTATCATCATGCTTAAGACTTACTTGGAAATTAATTGTTAACATATGATTCTTGTAAGAGTATTAAAAAAATTTGTTGGGTTGCTAAATCTAATGGTAAAAAGAATATTGGGACATGAAAATTGAAGATTAAGATGATGTTGAAGAAGGAGAAGATTTGTATAATAATAGTATTTGCGTTAGAAAGACTTATCAGCTGATGAGTTAAATGAAATGGAAGAAGCTCTCACCTCTATTCAATTGTGTCTTGCAACTGAATTACTTAGGGAGTTCGTTCATGCGAAGAAGACGAATGAACTATGGAAGGAACTTGCTAAAGTCTAACAGGGAAAATATATAACCAAGCAAATTATTGTTTAGTAACAACTATATTGCGTTAGGATGAGACATGACACTTTTAGAATGTATGAATACACTCAATCCTTGATCATGAATTTGAAGGAAACAAATATTCAAAAATGAAGCATAGGCTGTCAATATTATTATGTTTACTATCTTTAGTATATACAAATAACGTTGATAAATACATTTATTTATAAACAAAGTTCGATTGGCTTGTCGAATATTAAACATAATTGCATAACGAGGCGTTGATGGATATGTTAATTAGTTAGTATTGACGATGACTTAGAGGGTTGTTTAAAGATGTAGAGGTCAAAACCAGCACAAAGATAGAGTGAGACATAAGCGTAGGTCCTAATCTAAGGTCCTAAGGGGTACTTGTTTTCATTGTACAAATGATCATTTTAGTCTTGAGTGTCCAGTTTTTTAATAGATAAGAGAAGGTAAGTGAAGGAGAAGGTTTCACTATCGATTATAGTGACAGAGAGTTTAGATACAAACAGTGAGAGAGTTTAGATACAGACAGTGATAGTGATGCCATAATATTTTCAACTATTATTACTCAGAAGTGATTGATTCATGAAGTTCATGCCACATAGCATTATATATTTGTTTTTATCACTTTTGAAAGTATGTCAATGGAGTAGTTGTTATGAGGAATGATACATCTTGTCATACTATCAACATAAATAACATGGGGATTAGATGTTTGATGATATTGTTCGGACTATCTTAGACGGTATACATGTTTTGAAGTTGTGTAGGAGTTTTTTAGTTGGAGCGTTGTGTAAGATTTAATTTAAGAATTATACTTGATTCCAATAGATTAGAGCGATGAAGGATTCTTAGGTAGATACGAAAGGTGTTCGATTAAATAATCTTTACTTTCTTCAGGAAAGGACAATCATGAGAGAATCAACGACAGTTACTGACTGAATTAATTTAGATTCTACACGATTATGACATGTTTGTTTGAGTTATATTATTGAACGAAGCCTGATATGTTACAAAACCAACATATGTTTGATGACATTTGTCATTCAAACTTGAGTTTTGTGACGACCGTGTTCTTGGAAAGCATAAGCATGAATTATTTTATATTGGTAGTGTGACAAATATTTTTGTGTTCATGGAGATGTACAAGGTTGTATTGGTTACTTCATTAGATGGAGGCATTTACTTCGTCTCATTTGTTGATGATTTCTTATGGAATGTTCAATTCTATTTTCTGAAGAACAAATATTTGCTTAATTTCGTAAGTGAAAGACCTTGACAGAGAAGCAGTTTGGGAATTTATTGAAGGTTCTCCGATAGCAAACTTGCATCACAAGAATTCATTGACTATTGTGTGTTCGAAGATATAGTTTTTTGGTGAAAATTTAAAAGATATAGTTATATATTTTACTATGCCAAATGATCCACCGTTTTATGTAGCTGAGCGATAAATTAAACATTGTTATGTTGAAATAAATTGTTTCAGTTTGGCCCCATCAGGTCTAGACAATCTTATATTTTTTACCTGAAATAAATAAGCCATTGCAATCATCGAAAATGCTAGGTCCACTAAAGAGATAAAAGTTGTGTGATGCTAATGACACATCATTTTTTTCTTTCCAATACTATTGCTAAAAAATACCATAATTTTTTACACTATGCTCTTCTTAATACCAGATTTTTTAAGGGGCTACCAAAGATATTATTTTCGACTCTTTTTTGCATAGCGAACAACCGCGGACCAATATCATTTTGCACGGCGATCAACCACCGAACAATAGTAGTTCGATGGTTGATGGCCGTAGAAAACGGTGTTGGTCGGCGGTTGTTCGCCATGCAAAACAACTTTATGCGGTGATTGATTGCCGTATGAAATGACTTTGGTTTTCGAAAGCACACAAATTTTATTGCGTTTATTTTTTTTGTCTATGGTATTAGAAAGAGAGAAACTGGATGCCTTTAGCAACACACTAAAGTATATGATAAGTAAAGATCAGTATTTGAGATTAACTATTCAGTTATTTAAAGGATTTTACTATATCTCTAACGATGATTTTTATTAACTATACACATTTTACAGGATCATGTATAAGTATGAAAAAGAAAGCCTATCAATTATTCATTCTTTAAAGTGTTGGTTGTTCGAGGTATATGCACGAAAGCAAAATAAGTTGGAGCTTAGAATAAGCAAACACATTTGGTTTTGGAGAAGTGGAGCTATAGATTGGGGGTGCCATGATCTAGAGTATTGATATGTATGTGACATTTGATGAAAAGGTTTTGTTGCAGGTGAAACCTCTATCAAACGATGACAATATAAGAATAAAGGAAAAATACCAAAACATTAGTTCGTCTTTTTTCCCACAACAGAGAGATAATTGTGTTTCTGATGATACTATGGTTGATGGAAAAAATAGGAGGTTAAGACTCAAGGTGAAACTTAACCATAGTTCAAACATTGAGTCGTGAAACTCAATAGTGAATTTGATGTGGCATACTTGGTGAAGTTAGAGAAAATTATTGATAAGAAGATTGTGGCAGATGAAAAGTATATTGAAAATGTTCTCTCTTGGAATGGAATGGAAAATGCATGATTATTAATTTTCATTGAGCTCTCAAATTGTTGTATCTGTATGTGTGTAACCCTACATTGAAACAATGTTGTAAAAATTGCTAGGTGGTTAGTACGGACTAGAGATTAATCGTTTAGACGGAGATTAATCGAGGATTATTCGGAGCTAGGAATTTTGGATAACTCATGTATTTTGGATAAAATTTTGGTGTTTTGTTAGTGACGATTGATATAAAATAGAATTTTGGGATTCAATTGTGCTTGGGAGTAGCTAAGAAGGCAAGACCGCCTAAAACTAGCACATTGATGCTTATATGTGGCATTGAACTTTAAATAATGCTTAACTAGTGTCTAAATACATGTTTTGATTCTTACACGAGGCAGTAAACCTTGTTTAGGCTGGTCTAGGCAAATCGTAGGCGGTAAGTCTAGCCTAGCGCCTAGGCGGAGGCCTAGAAGGATTTTTACAACTGTGATTGAAATATATAAAAATTTGTTGGAGCTGATTGTTCTTGCTCAATGTTTCCTGATGCATCTGGGTTATATCCAATACTTGGGAATGGATCATGGATGATAAATTTGAACAATAGTGCTTAAACTTAATCACTTCATTCTTAAGCTAATGGTGGCATGAGATGCGTATCCAACATTTGATTATCACTGAGAGAGTTGAAGATATGAATATATTATGTCTATGTAGAGTGTTGAAATTATGTGATACAATATATCATTTTGAAGAGGAGAAAATATGCGATGTAGTGAAAAAGAGGAGGAGGAACCAAAGTTTGCCCGGAGGAGAACTTGGTAAAATATGAAAAAACCATTGAATTGGAGCTGCATAAGGTCGATAATTCATATAGCACAAAATTGGATGTCAACCAATGCTAGTTGCTTCACATTGTAAAAGGTAAGATCCTATTGCTGCACAATACTAAGTACGATTGGTTTTGGTTTTTGAAGTGTGAATTAGGATGTGATTGCATAATTGAGTTGGTGGGCTAACTTGATGAATGACTTGGATCTTTTACTTTATAATCTACTGGTGATGAATAAACCAAGTTGGTAAATTAATTTAACTTTTACCTTCTCAACAACTAGTTCAAGATCATTCCAAACAAAAATTCAAATAGAAACTCTAGAGATTAGAGAGCGATCAAATTGGTGGTTTCGATGAATTTGGAATCTTCTTTTCAAATCGTTTGGTGATTAAAAGTTATTGGTGAGATTGCTCCGTTGTAGTCAATCATCTTGTAGCCGATTTCATCTCTCTCGTAACTTATAATTATAGCAAAAGTTAACGAAAGCTGTTAGGTCCATGGATGTAGATCGAGTTTGATCCACGTATATCTTCTGTCTCTTTATTTTATCATTTGTTTGTGTTAACGGTTGAATTAGACAATTGTTTGGGATTGCTGCTTGTTCTTTGATAGTTGTTGATTTTCAGCTGGTAAGCCTAGATCCAAAGTTGATAAATAAATTTTCCATAAAATGGACATCTCTCCTTTATATTTCGTGAGATCTTAACTGTCCTCATGGGATATATTTAGTTGTGCTATTGTTTTTTATGAACTATGATATTTTCATTCATTTTCATTTTTGATTGTCGATCAATTTTGATAGTGGTGGTTGAAATGATATGGCATGAACAAAATAACTTGTAAGCATTAAATTATTTATTTTGTAAAATATATTATATAATAATAGCTCAATCTCAAATGCTTTAAATTCGAATATTGTTGAAATCACAATGTGTTCATCAGCCAAATACCATAAAGAATAATGTTTACCCCTTCTAAAAAATCATGGAACTAAACAAAAATATTGGATCATATTTTAAGTAAATTAACTCTTCTAGAAAAATCACTTGTCTCCGAAAGAATAGTATAAATTTAACATAACAAAATCATAGAACAATTTGGGGAATTAAACAATGAAGACTTGGAAATGTTTCTTCAAATCAATTAGCCATTTGTCCCAAAAAAAAATCATTAATATTCTTCATAATACTGAAATATTAGTCTGAAATGAAATATTTGAAACATTTACAAGAAAATAAGTATGATCACAGAAAAAACAACTTGAATAAAAACAATGAGAGATCTTTTACTAGCAGAGAGGTATGCTAATTTTTGAAAATAATCGGAAACATTCTTTTCAACTACAATTTCAAAATAAAAAGGAAAAAATAATTGAGAATAAATTTCTTTATAAATTAGATTTTCAAAATGAACAAAATAAATCACAAAATAAATCAAACAAAATTTCAAATAAAATATCGATACATAATTGCAGTACCTTTGGAACTATTACTTTTTGTATATGTGAACTACAAAAATGACTCATTATTCACTTATACTTTTATGATCTAATAAGCTATATATTCTTCCATTTATTTTTAGTTTTATTCTGTCAAAACAGTAGATAAAGTTTTGAGGTAAAATTAACTCTAGGAACATAAATAGTTTTCCTATGTTTTCATGATGGGGATAGGGATAGATGGGGAAAAAAATGAATATCTACTATTTAAAATTTAATATTGTTTTAGAGACTGAATTTTATTTAAGCTTAAATTACTGCTATGATCATTAATCGTTTTTTGCTATGCTTTATAATAGGTACGATGGATGTATCTTTGCTGCTAAATAGCTTTTCAAGCTTTGGCTCTTTAGCTGCTAGCAATGCTTTAAAGACAGAGCTTGTACAAACATACTATTTACAGATTAAAGAGTACTTGGAACTCTTAAGCCCGACATTTGAAGAACTTGATTTCTCCAAGACAGCTGCAAATGAGAACCTAGAAAGTGTTGTCAAATGTTTAGATGCTTCCTTCAAATTTGCTAAAGGACTTATAGAGAACTGGCATCAAATGACGAGTAAACTACATTTCGTGCGTATTCTACCTTCTTTTATAATTGCTTTGTTTCAAACTTTCATTAGCTTGACAAATAATACTATTAATTATGCCTGATGCATCTGATATGGTATATGGTCACAACTATAAACCTTTCCTTTTGCACAGTATATGTCATCAACGTTGATGAAAAATGAGTGTTGCTGTCAACATTATCAATTTGGATAAGGGGCAATGCAAAAGTGATTTCTTCTACATAAAATAAAATTGATATGGGCACTATCATTTTATTTTTTGAATTTGCCAATAGTAAAAATTTCTATATTTTGTTTTCCTTACTTCTTTTACTTGGTTTTTATACTCTCTTTTAATAATTAATCGCTGTGTAACCCTTAAGACGTGGAGTGGTTATACCTCGAAAAAGCGATAAATGCTTGGAGAATTGATGCTCTGTGTTGGGCTGGCTAAAAAGGGGGTCTGTTGTGACGGGTCATATGTATCCCCTAGCTCTACTCCCCGGAGTAGGGTTTATAAAAAAAAGAAATCAGCCTAAATTTTGATTTAAATTTTGAGATGTAAATTCTATATCCCTTGTCATGAATGAAACTGATACTATTTAGCATAAGACATTAATAAATAAATTCGAAGAATGTTTTGAGCTTATAATTTGTTGGAAATTTTACACGTAAAGGCCAAATAGTACTTCAATGATTTTGTTTTTCATTAATTTGAGGGACTTCAATTAGTTTCAAAAAGAAGAATGGAACGAAAAATTTAATAATCAACGAAAAATAAATAATATATTAAATCAAAGTTATACGAGTATTTTGGTCCATAACCTAAAATAGAATATCATTCTCATAACAAAATTTTGCCCTTATCCAAATACTCACTATATTGTTTTGGCTTTGCCATTAGCCAAGTTGTTGGTGTAAATTATAAATAGTTGATCCATCAAAAATATCATTTTGTGCTGCTAGTTAACTTGTGGCATATCTGACCATGCATATATACAAACATACACACTATATGCACGCACGCACGCCCGGGGATTGTGGGTTTTGGGGGGGAGGGGTGGGGTGTGTGTTGTTTGGTTTTTTTTTTGGGGGGGGGGGGGAGGATCAAGATCCCCCTCCCAACCACCCGCTGTCTTTTTGTGCAAAGTAAATTCCAATCGAAGTGATTTTTGTAGATATATTCTATTTGTTAGCAAGATCATCCGTGTGTATTTTTGAATTATTCTGAAACATTTAACCCCTTCAGATTTACTTTTCAAATCGATAGGTTCATTTCCAAGGTTCATATTGGCTTGTGGTTATAAAGTGATAAATGTTTCAGAATGATTCAAATTTTGGCTACTTCTATTAACCCTCCAGAAATTGCCTCACGCCTCACAATTGAATAATAATTTTTTCATTCCATGTTTGTCGCTTGTACTTCAACATTTTCTTCTTCTGCGACTGCATCCTGATCTTCCACATTTTATTCTTCCATTTTTTGCTCTTGAAATTATTTTGTTGAATGCTGCATTCTCATGAGTATTTTTATATGTACCAAATCAAAACAAGTTATTGCTGAACTAGATTTAAGAAAACCACAAACACATCCCACTTCATACAAACATGGATTAGTATGTTTTTGTACCATGTATTCACTAATTTGTTAACAAATTTGAACCAGTAGAAATGGATCGGTAAGATTTTCCAATTTTCAGATCTCCTTAAAACAATATACTATGAGATTAAAACAATCAATCAAAGAGTTCTTCATGAATCGATGCTTGGGTGGATACTAGGAATTTCCACTTCTTGGAGGGAGGCACGGGAGAGAGAAAGGGCAGTATTCAACCCATGTCAAGGTTAACACCCAACTGAAACATGACTAAAACGGGGAAGGATGCATCTAGGGTTTCAACAACGTACACCCAAAATTAGCTCTGTCAACGGATACTTTCGGATGCGAATGGTGCTATATCCGCATGCACTTTTGAATATTGGATATCCGCATCCGTGGATATGGATGGATATCGGATATTTATTCAATTCGCTAATGATCGATAAATGTAAAAACATAAAGGAATTTTTGTTTAACATAAAAAAGTTTTAATATTGCTGATCATATATAAGTACAAAAAAATAACCAAATATGATGATAATAAATAGTTTTGAGTAATTAATCAGCACTAAATGCATATAATATAAACCATTTATTTAATAAAACAATAAATACATGTCATTTGCTATACTAAAATATAAACTATAATCTTGACAAAACCGGATGGATAATTTTTGGATGCAGATACCTCTATATCCGCATCTTTTTTTCCAGATATCGGATATTTACTCCTCTTTTGGATACGGAGTGGACGGATTTTGAATTTTTTGGATATTCATCAACAGCCTTACCCAAAATCTCATCGAACAAACCCAAAATTTTAAACCATAACCCTAAAAATCAATAGTAGCTTACCAAAATTTGATTTTGATCCCTTTTCTATTCATTTTAGTGGTTTGGAAGATGAATTTTCGGAATGAATAAGAAATTGTCTTGAGTTGATGAGAAAGGAGGAAGAATGAGTCTGAGCTGCAGATGAAATAGTTGCAGATTAAAGATGAGGTAAAAATAATAAGGGTAATTTTGAAATGACCTGGGCTGTGTACAATATTTTGTGGGGTGTTAAATTTTTATTGAATTAAGGAAGGGTGTAAGGAAATTTTTCAAGGGGGTAATAGAAGCAATAGAACATACCAAGCAATAGAACATACCTACAAATAATCACTTTGATTCGATTTCTTTTTTGTATAAATCCGATTTTTTTGCATAATATAGACGGCGGTGTGGGATGGGAAGGAGATGAGAGGACAAAGAAGCATCCAGTCATTCCAAATTTTGCAAGCATGTCATTGACATACTTACACTAGCATAAGTGAAAAGTGTCCCCTATCAACCGGAGGACCATAGTGGTTGCACAGTTTTCGATATACACACGCACGCAACTATGCACGCATGCACATGCACACACGCATACACACACACATAGAGAGAGATCCATCCTATAAACCCCCCCTCTCCCCTTCTTTTTTTTTGTTTAAAAAACGTTCCGATCGAAGTGAATTTTTGTAGATATGTTTTATTTGTTAGCGAGTTCATCTTTACAAAAAATCAAATCATTTCAAAACTTTTAACTCTTTCAAAATTATATTTCAAATCAATGTTCAATATAAATATTTTTTATGTCCCCCTTGGAGTTGGTCGGTCTGCCGTCCTTCCCGGAGGTCCTCTGTATCGGGGAGTTTCTATAATAATGACGACGATGACGACGACGAACGACGACGACGACGACGACGACGACTTTGAAGATGTTAAAAGTTTTGAAATGATTTGATTTTTTTTCGTAAAGACGACTTCGTTAACAAATAGAATAAATGAATATATCTACAAAGTGAACTTATTTGTTCTTTCTTTTATATATGTTGAACTCAAGACCTTTGATTACAGAACCGAAAGTTTTATCGTTGTTACCAGTGGTCATTAGCATGTTCTTAGGCTCAGATTTTCTAATCATATCATGATAATCATATACTAGGTAATGCAAATGGAGTCGGCAATAAATAAGTTGCAGGCATCTGCTTTGGAAACTTGTCAACTGCTTGGTTCATCTTTTAGTGAAGATTCAGTTTCAAAACTTGTTGAGGTAAATTCATACGAATGCAACAAGAACCTTATTTTTCCATTTAACAGCAATTGTTAGTTTATTCGTACAATATCTTTCCCTTCGTGCTGAAGAATTTTTTCTCTGATTTATTTTGCAAATGCATACAGAAAATTAAGGAAATTCATAATGAGCAAACATCACACATCATAAAGGAAGCAATGAAAGCGCAGGCTATCAAAAAAAATCCTACCTCTGATAATTTGGATAAAATATCAAAATTGCTCAGCTTATCATCAAACCAAGAACTGTTATTGGAAATCCTTGCCCTTGACAAGCTTAAAGCAAATGTTACACGCAGTGAGAACCATGCAGATATTGAGGTAATCAACCAAATGATCACACTCATCGACTACATGCATCATTGTCATGTAGAAGTAAAGCAGTTACACAGCATCAACGGAGTACCAATACCTGATGATTTTTGCTGTCCACTTTCTCTGGAATTGATGACTGATCCAGTAATTGTGGCATCTGGCCAGACATATGAGAAGGCTTTTATAAAACAGTGGCTTGATCAAGGTTTTAATGTATGTCCCAAAACTCATCAAGCATTAGGGCACACTAATTTGATTCCCAATTATACAGTCAAGGCACTGATTGCGAATTGGTGTGATTCTAATGATATTAAATTACCTTACCCCAATAAATCCTTTTCGAAAATGCCTTCAGTTTTTTCCAACTCACAAGATTCCCACTCCGCTGACTCTCAAAATATAAATCGTCCGAAATCACCTGATATATCAAATATTGACTCAAAATCTTCAGACATTGTTTATCATGATACTCACAAGCTTGAGAAAGAGCCTATTTCACTTCATCCTAACTCCAATGGTTCAACTCTGCGCAAATCAAATGGGTCTCTTGGCAGTTCGGTTAGCAAGAAGGAATCCACTTCAGAAGAATGCAGTGTTCCAACAAGCAATCAAGCATTGGATCTTCCTTCATCATCCATAGATGAAGATCAATTTCAAGGCCATAAAAGAAGCAATTCTACCTCAAATGCTGTATCAAATAATGGTCATACTCGAAGAGAAGGCGACGAAAACAATATTTCACGGGTTTCTAGTGATCTGACAAATAATGACAGCAGCGATAATTCTGGAGAAGTTACACAAGATGTTTCTGTACCATCTTCTCGCCTTAGAGAACTAATGATTTCTCCAAGATTGTCTGAAGCTAGGTCAAGAAGACAAACTAGTTGGAGGCGCCCATCTGAACGATTTGTACCCAGAATAATTTCTCCTTCTACGGAATCAAGACCAGATCTTTCAGGCATTGAGACAGAAGCACGGAAACTAGTCGAGGATTTGAAAAGTGATTCAATTGAAATACAAAGAGATGCCACAGCACAGCTTCGTCTTCTAGCTAGGCATAACATGGATAATAGGATAGTAATTGCTAATTGTGGAGCTATTAGCCTACTAGTTGGATTGCTTCTTTCAACTGATTTGAAAACACAGGAAAATGCTGTGACTGCATTATTGAATCTGTCGATCAACGACAACAACAAAACAGCTATTGCTAATGCTGACTGCATCGATCCTCTTATACATGTACTTGAAACAGGTAATCCTGAGGCCAAAGAAAATGCAGCTGCTACTCTCTTCAGTCTTTCTGTCATTGAAGAGAATAAAGTTCGGATTGGGCGATCTCGTGCAATTAAGCCTTTAGTAGAACTTCTTGGTAGTGGAACACCTAGAGGAAAAAAAGATGCAGCTACTGCATTGTTTAATTTATCTATCTTTCATGAAAACAAGGCAAGAATTGTTAGTGCTGGTGCGGTAAAACATTTAGTTGAATTGATGGAACCTGCAGCTGGTATGGTTGATAAAGCTGTAGCTGTTTTGGCAAATCTTGCAACTATTCCTGAAGGAAGGACAGCTATAGGATATGAAAGAGGGATTCCTGTGCTTGTTGAAGTCGTGGAGTTGGGATCAGCTAGGGGGAAGGAAAATGCAGCAGCAGCTTTACTTCAATTATGTACAAATAGTAGCAGATTTTGTAGTCAAGTTCTTCAAGAAGGTGCAGTTCCGCCATTGGTAGCTTTGTCGCAGTCGGGCACTGCTCGAGCCAAAGAAAAGGTACATCTTCTTTACAAAAGAAATCATATTTATGTTTTTCGTGTTCCATGAATCATTTGTCCAATTAAAGCGACTCCGATTTCGATGTTATGAGGCAGTATTGTTCACTCATTCCATGTGTAAAATTTAACATTCATGTGTTTGGTTAATGCATTCAAATAAAATGGCTATCCAAAATTATCTCATTGTTGTACACCAATCATATGAAACTGTTCATGTTAACAGTAGTTTAATTACTTATATCTTGTTACCATTAATCTCATTGTTGTACACCAATCATATGAATGTGACTATTTCTTGTCCCAGTCCCATATGACCATACGCAAGGGATGTTCTTTAGGTATGCAACTGTCTAAATTACTTATATCTTGTTACCATTAAGGTTGTTTCCATAAAAGAGGACAGTGGAGTTTCTTACAATTAGAGCAAGAATTATACTTGGACACACAGAAATTGAAAAAAAAAAGTCTTATTAAGATAACATAAGTTCTGCTAGAACTTGGAACAATGTAGATTTTCTTTTAGTAGTATCATAATTACTGTATTGTACTATTTCCTGGAGTGCATAGAACAGCCTTACCTCTTTAGAAGTGTACATCATAGATGCAGCAAATCTAGTGGCGAGTGCAAATGGAAATTGGGTGGTCAGTTAACCGGACCCTGATTATGAGAATTTGTTAGAAATCATGCAGTATTTTTGTTCCTCATATTGTTCACTAACTTCCTAATTCACATGAAATGGAGCTTGACTTTTTTTTACTCGGCTTATCAATCAGGAGTATTCAAATATTATTTTTGGATCACTTTGTTTTGTCATGTCACTTGTATTTATATTTTGTAACACCATTGACAACATTTTGTACACACGAGCTGAAGTATTGATGCAACAAATGTTTCAAATGTTTATATTTGTGAAACTACATGGATATTATCAAAATTTAATAGGCTACCTTCTACTTTAGTTGGCAAGAGTTGAGTATAGCCAAGTGAAATCTACTTTTTAAGTTGAACTCTGTGAATGGAAGTTCTGCCTTGCATTGCTAATGACAATACTTGCTCTACTTTAGTACTTTGTAAAATTGTTGATTTTTAAAAAATATAAATTTGTAGGCACAAGCTCTTCTTAGCTACTTCCGTAATCAAAGACATGGAGGTGCTGGAAGGGGATGACATTGACCATGAAATTCATCTTCATTCATCAGTTTGGTGTGGTTATACATTCAAAGTCTTGTACTTTTAGTGTGCTACTTTAGTCTCATCATTGACATATTCATCAGCTTTGCAGTTTGTGTGCTTGTATCTTTAGAAAGAGAAAACTGGTTGTGAGTTGGTCAGTAAAATAATCAAAGACTACTGATTCTTTTTTGTCGTAGCTAAATTGTTGTATATGCTTAATTTATTGTTGTATATGCCCAACTTTTTATAGAAAATATGAATCTTGTTTTTTTTCTTTCTCCTCCTTTTGTTGCCACAGTAGTTTGTGTGCTATTGCTACATTATGTAATTCTACATTTTATATGCTGTGCTTGTTAATGTTTTGCGTATGTAAGATATATTCAGAATAGAACTTAACAGCTGATTCCTAAACGAATGTATTTTGGTGCCTTTCAAACTTAGGAGTCTTCAATGATTGCTTCTATGCTCATAGATCTGTCAAAATATGATTCAACCCATTAACCCAATCCATTTACCCTACTTATAAATAGGTTGGGTCAACTCATTTATAGATATTATTAAATGGGTTATGGATTGGGTTGACCCATTTTTAAAAGGGTTATAAATGGGTAACTCATTTACCAATTTATTAAAAACATTAAATTTTAATATAAATTTGAAAAATAAGAATTTTGAACATACATTGTAGTTTTTCATGGAGACTGACAGTTGTACTTAGAAATTAACAGGCTACCGCATCCCCATATTTGAATTCCGCCTAGTGCAGAAGCCGTTATTTTTTTTGTTCAGACTGCAATAACTCCTTGTTCTAATTCGGAATCAAGCGAGACTTTGACCGATGAGCTCTCACCTAAATTATGGACAGTATGAAACACTCGGATACTTTGTCGTGTGAACGCACACTGTAGTTCTCCAAGGGGACTGACAGTTGTACTTAGAAAATAATAGGCTACCACATCTTCATATTTGAACTCCGCCTAGTGCAGAAGCCGCTATTTTTTTTGTTCGGACTGCAATAACTCATTGGTTCTAACTCGGAATCACACGAGATTTCGACCGATTAACTCCCATCTATGAAACACTCGGATACTTCACCGTGCGAACGCACATTGTAGTTCTTCAAGGGGACTGACAGTTGTACTTAGAAAATAACAGGCTACCACATTCTCATATTTGAACTCCGCCTAGTGCAGAAGCCGCTATTTTTTTTGTTCGGACTGCAATAACTCCTTCGTTCTAACTCAGAATCAGGCGAGACTTTTAATTATTTTTTTGAATGGATATTTTGTTTCAGGTTCCTTGAGAAATGAATTGTAACCATACATCCCTTATGCGACCTAAAGTTCCACCGTTTTTACAAAATAGTTGTTCAAGATGACGTCCAATTTAGTTGTGTTTTTGATGATTGTTGAATATAATACACACATTCTAGTGCATTTTGAAAGTTAATATTGAATTCAATGGGCTTAAAAACGTATATATCTAAAATATACTATATTTTCAATGCAATCAAGTATACTGCAAAAATAATTTCAATGGAATAATTGGGGAATTTTTTTTAAAGGACCGGCACAAAAAAAATTTATTCATAAGGACCGGCACAAAAAAATTTCTTTCAAAGGACAGGCCCAGAGCCCATTCGCGCTTCAAAACATATTTCCATTCCGTTCATTCGTCTTCCAGTGCAATTTTGAAATCCACACTCATCTTCACGGTACAAAATTAAAATTAAGAAAAAATGGCGAACGAAACCACATCAAGATCGCTACCTCCATCTCAATCGCATTCATCAGAAAATAAAGAACAAGTAGAGTTTGAGAACGATTCTGATACCTTATCCCCTCAATATGATATTCGACAAAAACCTAATACCCTAGCGCCTCGTTTTGATCATCAGCTCGAATCTGGAAACAAAGAAACTAAATCTAAGAATCGAGACGAAATTGAAAACCTAGCAGTTGAAACGCAGCAGAAATCAACAAAATTAAAACTATCAAAAAGCCTAATGGAAGAAGGTATACAGCAACAAAGGGAAAGAAGAACAAAAAGGAAACATGAACAAAACAGAACAGAAGAAAAGGTAAATGATATTATTAAATGTAGCATAACAAATCCATTGTACATTGATTATGATACTATTGAACTTATTTTACAGAAGAATGAAGAAACCATACAGGGAAAAACAGCTGGTGACAAATTAACTGGACAACAAATGCAAAAAAGAGAATTAAGATCAAAGAAAAAAAATGAGAAAATAATTCAGCAGCAACTTCAAAAGGCAATTAATACCATTCAGTTATAAAACTGATACTATTTAATCTTTAGATGTATTTTAATATTGTTAATATGTATAACAGGAAAAAGTAGAAACATTCAGCAGTTGAACTAGAGAGTAAGCATATGGAAGATGAACCTGACAACATTCTAAAGGAACATGCACATGTAGAAACACAAATGGAAAACAGAGAAAAGAAATCCACAACTGAAAGCAATGAAGAAGAGAAGGAAGACAAAAATGCTGAGCCTCATGTGGAAAAAGTTAATACAACAAATAAAATAAATGAAGATGAATGTTTAAATATAGAAGCCCAAAATGAAGAAAAAACATTCACAGCGGAAACTATTGAAGAAGAAAATCCAGAGTGTCAAGCAAAAATAACACAAATGGACAGGTACATGATTTTTTACTATTGAAAATAACACTGTTTGATTCAAATTAATGCTTGCTTATATTATAAATATTATAAATAATTCTGAGTATAAGTTAAAGTAAACTGATACCTAAATGTATTAAAAACTGATACCTATGTATATAAATATTGTAAATTGAACTATTTATGTTCATCATCATTTAGTAGAGAACTAATATCAAAATAATGCACAATTTATATGCATCAGTTGTTTGATTATAATTGATGGTTGGTTAATTTACAAACAATTTTCACTATGAAATAAATCAAAACTGATACCTATATGTATGAAAAACTGATACTTACTTTGTGTTTGAAAAACTGATATCTATGCAAAAATGATACCCATAAACCGCCACTATTAACATTATTGATACTAATAATATTATATCCATTCACCAATAA
Source organism: Allium fistulosum (assembly GCA_030737815.1). NCBI lineage: Eukaryota > Viridiplantae > Streptophyta > Magnoliopsida > Asparagales > Amaryllidaceae > Allium > Allium fistulosum. The sequence goes on along the minus strand of CM060901.1, from coordinate 1,078,732,056 downwards.
CAAAAACTGACAGCTTCTTATTGTTAATACAGATTCTCAACTGAAAAAAATGTAGAAGAAGTTGAAGACACAACTACTGACACTAATACAGAACAAGTTCATCAAACAACTGAAACAGTGTTGAACAAAACAAATGAAACAGTGTTGGAAACAAATGAAGATAAAACAATGAAAAAAGATATAAAAGAGGCTCAAAAATTGGAAGAAGATACCAATAAAGAGAGCAAAGTTGCACAATACAGTGATGTAGTACAAGACCTAACACCTCCATCTTTCAATCTCAATATCACACAACAGTTGCAAGAGGGAATAACAGAAAAGGACAAAGAAAACAAACCAGCAAAACCTTCTGGTCGGAAAAGGAAACAAATAGTTCATAAGCCATCTTCTTATGTGAAAAGAATAAAAGAAAGAGCAAGGAAAAAAAGAGAAAGCCTCAGCTTTGAATATGGTCAGAGAAGGAAAAAAACAGCAAAAAAACAAAAACCTGAAGCAAATGAAAATGATGAAAAACTGGAAGAAAATGATGAAAAAGAAAGTGCAGAAGAGTCAATCCCAATGCCAATTCAAGTAATAGAGCCAACACTTTCAAATGTAGGACTAGGACACTGCAGCAAAACTTTGGCATACTTGAATATAGAACAACAAAATACAATCAAAACTTTCTTTGCTATGACATCATCAAAAGAGTAAGTATACAAACATATATACTAATTTTGCTGGTTAAAATAACATTGTATAATTGATATGTAACTTATTTTCTCAAAACAGAGATATAGCATGGACAGATAATGACACAATTAGAGGAGGATGTACAATAACAAAAAAAGTACTACAAGAACTTCTTGAAGAAAATGCCACACATGGATCGGTACACACTTTTTTTTGTTTAATAATACTGCTACCAATAAAAATAATTACAAAAAATAATGTGTAATAGCTATGTCCACTGCTATTTGTACCAAAACTGATACCTATTTATAGCCAAAAATGATACCTAATTACTATTTATTACAAAGTGGTGGTCTATTAGTTGAATTATGTATTAACTATCATGTATGACAAAATAAATACCAAAATAGTGCAAAACTAATTCCTAGTGGCAGTTGATATAAATTCATATTTTTGTTTTCTAGTAGCAATTGATTTAACAGCATGTACAAAAATGATACTAAGTCAGGGCAAAAATGATACCCAGAAGTTGTTTCATCATATTTCATGCTTAATTATTCTTGTAATTTGTAATATATTTTACCACTATTTAAACAAAAGATACTAATTATCATTGAATATTGCTTCACCAGTAACAAAAAATTACATTTTCTTGTTGTTAATGTAGATAATTGACTGGTATTTATCTAAATGTGGGCTGAAAGAGCACAACTATGCATTCACAACAATAATGACGGTAAATAAAACTGTAATATACAGTAATATGATAAATGCTAAATATATATTGAATTCTAACTTATTTTTTTTATTTAACAGCAAGCTATAGTTTTCAATATACATGGAATTATAAAATCTTTAGTGCTGCCTTTCCTTGAACAAATTGTGGATGATGAATACACAGATGCTATATATTTTCCATTGCATTGTGAATTCCATTGGACAGTAGTAACTTTGACATACCCAACAATGGAATGGAGTCATCTAGATTCTAGACGTCCAAGAAGGAATTCTAATGAAAGAAACAACCCCAGTCTAAAGCAGGCAATGATATTGGTATGATATATTTTTGTTAGGAAACAAAATAATTTAATTAAACAAATTGAACATTAACTAACTTTGTATTGTTTTGTCTTCAATAGAGAAATAAAATTGAAGAAATGCTGAAAGAACTTTGGAAAAAGAAAAACATACAAGATAAGCAGGTGAAGGCAAATGAAATGCATCAAATACCATGTGCACAACAAGGATCAGACACGTAAGTTGTTTATGTTATTCAAAATGATACGTACTGACACTTAAACTGACAAAACTGATATTGCTAATATTCTTTTAAACAGACTTGACTGTGGTATATATGTGATGATATTCATCATATCAATGAACATAAGTCAAATACCACTCAAAATAGCCCCTGAACAAATGCTGAAATCAAGAGCAAGAATTGCACATCAGATATTAACTGACAAAGAGCACTGCTGGAGCTTAGCCAAATTCATGTCAAGTTTGGAAGAAGAAAGATAAATGAACAAATCAAACAACTTGCAAAAAGTGCTAATATTTTAACATGAACTGATGTACATTTTAGATATTTTGTTATATGTAGTTGAATTTAATTTCTGTTTTAATGTTGGTACAATCAATGCTTTATATTAGTACAATTTGTTGTACAAACTATGAACATATTTATGATGATGTTCTGTTCTTAAAACAATGTTGATCTTACTTGTAAAAACAATGATGATTTGGTGGAATGATTTGCTGTAATTGATTTTCATTTCTTAACCTGAAGTTTGGATTATAATAAGTTTATACAGTGAATGTTCTATCATGCAACTATTGATCCTACATAATATTATCAGTTTTATGATTCAACTACCAGTTGTATAATAATATTATAAGATTTCATATCATATATCAATAACAAACAGTAATTGGGTATCGGTTTTAATAACTACTAGTATCAGTTTTGCTCAAACTGACACTCAACATACTTTATGAAACAACAATTAACACCAGTGTCAGTTTTTGCTAACACAAGATATCATTATAATTATTAATTAGTACTAATGTCTGTTATAGAATGTATTATAATACACGAAACTGATACTAAAAACTAACCAAAACTGATACTAAAGTCCTTATATCCAATCAAACAAACATTATCTCCGCCCAAAAGAAAGCATATATCAATTCAATCATCTTCTTCAATTAATTACACAATGATTATCATATCCCATATACTATAATATCTACTTTATTATAAATAACTAAAATATACATAATTAAACAAAACTGATATCACACAAAGAAAAAATGATACCATAATTTATACCAACAGAATGCGTAACATGATACTAAACAACTGAAATTAACAGTATGCAACAAATATCAAAACAAATGTTTGAAATAAATAAATAAATAAACACCAAAACTGATACTGTAAAAACATATAACTAATACTAAAACTGATACTATCATTTATACTACATAGCTGAAATTAAAATCAAGTTGATAATATGCTATACTGAACACAAATTAATAACAAGGTTCAATTACAGTAAACAATCAAAACAAGTCACACAACCACTTATTAATCTAAACAAATTCAAAATGTAAAATCAAATCCTCTTTGAAGCTTGACAATTCCGTTTATTATGACCAAACTGCTTGCACTCTCCACATCTATTTTGCTTGTTCTGAAAATATGAAAATCCTCCTTTGCGCTTGATTGATGGTCTACCAGCACCACGTTTCTCCTTTGGTGGCTTGATAACATCTTGAATGCTACCATCAACAATAGGCCTATCATAATTTGGAATAGGATTTATAGCATTGGCATAAGAACATCGATAAGCATCAACAGTGAAATACTTCTCAACAAAATCATATACAGACAACTTAGACTTCTTCATACACTTTATAGCATGAGCACAAGGAAATCCCGTAATTTTCCATTGGTTGCAACTACAAACCCGCTCCTTCAAATCAACACAATGAGAGTTTGGAGATTTCACTTCATAAGCAAAATCAGAAGATTTATATACATCCCATCCAAATCCTTCTTCAATCAACTTATCTAAGCGTAACTCCATAGAAGGACATAGACTTGTTCTCCACAAACGACATTCTTCTCTTCTTCTAGCCATTTGTTCCATAATCTTAACACGAATACCATCTAAACACAAAGTAATAGGCAATGTTCGTTCATTTAAAATCCAACTGTTAAAACTTTCTACAACATTGGAACTATATTCGCCATAACGTTTCCCTGGAAAAAATAAATCCACCCACTTATCAAATGGCTTATCCTTTAAAAAATTAACACCAGCAACACCACCAATTTGACAAAACTTAGAATATGCTCCTTCAAATTCATATAGATTTGAAGCTCTAGAACACATTTTGAATAGATCAACAATAGACACATTTGCATTTTTGGCTTTCACTGCTGAAAGAAGATTTTGTTCCATATGCAAATAGCAATAACTGTGATAATCTGAAGGAAAAACATCACGAACACCTGAAAGCAAACCTTGGTGGCGATCTGACATAAAAACTAAAGTATGCTCTTCTTGAAGCATTTGTTTTAAATGGTTCAAAAACCATGTCCAGTTATCCACATTTTCTACAGAAACTACACTCATAGCTAAAGGGAAGAAACCTGCAAATGCAAAAATAATTAGTAAAAAAAAACTAAAAGTAATTACGACCATAAATATAAAACAATTCATAAAACTAATACTGACAGTAACAAAACTGATACCTAAAACCTGATATGACCATTATAAAAAATATTAATAACCACAACATTATGCACAGTAATCTTCATTCTAAAACAACAAAGAAACAAAAATTGACATATATTATGATACAAAGGAAATTTCGATACTACATAACTATAAATGATACCATATATGAACATACTTGAAACTGATACTAAGATTATACCAAAACTGATACTAATCTCCTGTTTAGCAGTATGAAATTATTATACCAAATACAAACTTACAATTCAATACAATGAAAATTCTGATACTAGAAACTTGCTACTTATAAACTACATTTCTTAAAACTGATACCAACAGAATACAAATTATGGTAAAAAATGTATATTAATGATTATGCCAAGTATTATGATCTCAATACAAATAACTCAAATCTGAAAACAAAGACATACCTTGATCACCATTTTTTGCAGTAGCACCCATCAACACACCAGGACGTCCCTTCAAGTGAGTAGCATCTAAGAATATCATAGGACGACAAGACTTGAAACCAAGTAAACAAGCGCCAAAACCAATAACCACCCTTTCAAATTCATTACTACAAGGATCAACACCATATCAACATAACTATCTGGATTAGATTTTTTCATTGCTTCCAAATACCAACTCAAATCGTTATAAGACAAAGCATCATTACCGTGCAACTCCATCAATGCAAGTTGTTTTCCATGATAAGCATAACCATAAGACAACTGAAAATTGTATTCTCTTTTAAAATCAACTATAATATCCTTAGGCTTTTTACTTGGACAATCGCGGATCTCATCAATAATCATCGATTTAACAAATGAACTAGATATATGTGGATTATTCACATGTCTAAGACCAGCCCCACAAGAATGATCAAAAACCAAATTTCTCATAAAGAACCTTTTCAATTCTCCAGAATCACAGGAACCATGGACTTTGAAAAGACAACCATCCTTATATGATGAGCAAATCACAGTAACTCTTGTTGCACAATTCTTTAAAAATACTAATTCATACCCCTTTTGAATTTGATATGCCATCAAAAACTCTCTAAATTGTTCAGCTCCTCCAAAACAAAAACCAACAAAATTGGAAATGCTTAATGTCGACCCTCTCCTCAACATATCTTTTAAATAACTTTTACCATTAACAGCAACATTTGAACAGACAGATACAATAGAAGATGAAGAAGCACGAACAACGGATGAACTTGAAATAGAAGCACCATCAACATATTCCAATTCAGAACCCTTAACCTTAACAGTAAAACCAAAGAAAGAACTTTTCTTGTATAACTGAAAACAAATTATACTCTGAATATCAGAATCAGTGTCAACCATAATAACTTTGTCCTCAAGTACATAAGAAATCTGAATAGAAAGAGGAGTTAATTGAGACCAACATCGACATATCTCATTCTTCAAATCATACAAAGAGCAATCAATAGACAATCGAGTGCTAAAAGTGTTATTATTCAACACAAACAGACAAAGAAGACTGTTATCCCCACTGTCAAAAAAAATAAAAAATAAACGTTAGTAAAAATACATTCAATTTAGAACATTATTCATTCAATTTCACAAAAACTGATACCTACAGTATACACAACTGATACCTAGTTACTGATAAAAAAAATGATACTAAGAAAGAATAAAAATGATACCCAGAAACTGAACCTAAAGTACAATAGTTTTCCACTATATCACAACTTTATATACAACTCAAGCAACGATACTTTTCCAATCATCCCAACATTAATGCAAGAAAATGCAAGATAAATTAAATGAAAAGCTAACTAGAATACAACACTGCATAAAGAAACGAGTATAATAATAAAAAACCTACTGCTACTTCCACAATTTTCCATCGACGAACGAACAAACAATGAGAAGAACAACACTGCATATCATTCAAAAAAATGAAAACAAATAGAAAGCACAGACAAACTTTTTTAAATCGAATAGAAAAACAACAAAAAACAGAATAATATAAGCATACCTAAAAAGAACGAGATCACGGTACAAATATGAAAAGAACGAGATCAACAAACGCACGTAAGAAAAAAAACGATCGATGAAGTACAATTTTCAGAAGGACGGAATTGAAAAAAACGAACGAAGTTGATCGATATTATTTTCAGAAGGACGGAATTGAAATAAACGAACGAAGGTGATTGATTTTATTTTCAGAAGGACGAATTTGAATTAAACGAACGAAGTTGATCGATATTATAATTGGGAGAAAGAGATTTGATCGCGACTGAAAAAATTTGATCGAAAGGAAGAAGAAGAAGAAGCGCGCGAAAGTGGGCTGGAAGGAAATACGATAATTTGTCCTTTTGAGAAAATAATTAGCGGGCTGTCCTTACGGTAAAAAAAGCCCTAAAAATTGTCCTTGAGGAAAATTTCCTGAATTTACAATCGGACTGCAATTAGTTTTTATTGCGCAACGTGGAAACATTATGTTATACTTGCACTATAAAATACAAGCATTACGGCATACGTTTCGAACGTAATTTTTTTGTTTTTTGTTTTGCAGATTGTGTATTTTAACATATTCAAAAGAAAATGATTTAGACGCATATTTAGTTATATTTTTACGTTGAAATCATGCATAACTAGTTTGAATTTGTATTTGTAAGTTGCAACATATAATTTTCTGTTAGTTTGAATTTTTATTTATATAATTAATTAATCATAAAGAATTTGTAAATGAAGTTTATTTGTTAGATCTTATTTTTAAGTGATACTAAAATTCGATAATATTTGTAGAGAAACGTTTTGAATTTGTAAAGAATGTTGATTGGTTAGATCATATTTCTGAGTGAGATTAAAATCTAATAATATTTATAGAGGGACGTTTTAAATTTGTAAAGGAAGTTAATTGTTAGATCTTATTTTTATATGATACTAAGATTTGGTAATAGTAGTAGATGGACGTGTTGAATAGTCCATGCTAACATCGAAAAAGTGTGACAGTAAAAGTAATACAAACTATTATTGAAGATAAGTAATGTTGACAAAACCATTAATATTTCCAAAAAAAAGTTATATTGATCGCAAATAGTTGTGCCATTGGGATTTAGCTTTAATGGACTTAGTCCCTGGTACAACCACTACCCCTGCCTTTTACCACCATCTTATCGAGTTTGCATCAAAATGTGGATGTAATGGTTGATAAAGTTAAGGGCATGCTCTAGGTATAGTTATGTAATTTAATTGTGTAACTTAACTCTTGTAAGAAAATTTGTTCAAAACAAAATTATGTTTTTTGGTTTTTATTTATGAATATACATTGTTTGCTGAGAAAATAAGCAAACACCTCGAGGAATGTTGAAGAATCGTAGATACTGGATATAGTCTACAATTGTTGATTTTATATGAAATAACTAGTGTGAACCCGTGCTTCGCATACGGTCTAATAAAATTATTTTGATTCCTAACATATCATGACCATTTGCAATAGAAATTATGGTTTGTATTTACGTTATATACCTATACGTACCAATGCGATAAAAATGATTCCAAAAATTGTGCGAATAAAATTTAATAAGATACAAAGATCATGGATCCATGCATTTGTATCATATAAGGAAAATGAAAAATAAAGAAAATCGTTCATTTATCTTTAGTGCATTATTGACAGAAGGAACTATGATAGAAGAAAAAAGTGAAGCGCATCGGACAATATTTTGACAATATTAGAAGCTGTCAAATATGCAGTATTGGCAATATCAATTTAGCAAAATATTATTAATACAGACTTCCTACATGGTAATAACACATGATATAGGGTAGTAATAGGGACATAATATTGTCTCACATGTGTTTTGGAAGAAAATATTACCTACGCTGATATGTAGCAAACATCGCCTTTTTCTCCGACATAAAATTACTTGTATTTCTCAAGTATACTTGTAAGATTATATGCATACAAATTCATGTTGCAAAACATTTCGACATAACATAATCAATACACTGAATAACATACATGCCCCAGCAATGTACTTTCTCTTGTTAAATGCATAGGGTGGTCAATTAAATTTATCAATAATCATGCCTAGTTAAGCTTTAGTCCAAGTAGGGTGGTAGTACAAAGCATTTGATTATTTTCTACAACCAAAGTATAATATTCAAACAACATTACCTTGATTTAAACTAAAAGTGGAACATGAGAATGCAAAGAGGCAATGAAAAAAAATCAATGGTCACGTGGAAAATTACTCCAAATAAATTTTTATGATTGGATCAACATCTGGTACAACTTAAACTATAGTTACAAACTTGTTAATATATGGACATTTACATGCAGAATACCAATTTTTTCCATTTTAAACTAAGAGCATTTAATTAACTTCTATTCATGTACACAAATATCGGTAAGAAACTTGATCAAACCATTTACAGACCATATCTCCTGAGCTTGGTTGAAATCAGTTAATGCTTAGCCATAGTCTTTAAACCGTGATATGAATAACATCCTGCAATCCGAAAATTAAATAATATCAGATCTTATAATTTGATAAATTACACAGAAAGGGAAGTCAACAAAAAATGATTCTGAAAATATATTATATCATATGGATTTTTCAATCCCATGGAAAAAGATGTTAGTTTCATTGTGTGTAAACTTGAATATCTTTTTAATACGTGCATAGGTATATGTAAGTAGTCATAAAACTATAATTATTGATATTTATGAGGGAGTATCATTATAACAAAAGCACTAAACTGAAGAAAACAACCAATCTCTAAACCTAGATCATTGTAATATAGGAGTATCGCAACCATTGATTTACCGATTCGTTTTGAAAATACAGTATATAACATTAGATATGTAGGTAGTTTAAGATTTTCATGAGGTCGATAAGGGTAGACACCGGTGTAATTGTAATTCAAAAAACTAATACTATTAGTGTCAATATTTAGTTTAATTCCTTCAGCGGATTCATTGTGTTCAGGAAAAAATACCTAATTAGATTTGGTTAGTGTGAATGATATGTAGAAAAAACTGGACTTTAGAGATTAAGGTATTTAGATATGTAACATGTTAAATAATCATTTCTGATAATATGACTTTTGCGGATGGTAACTATACATCCGGTTTACTGTAGCTGCTGTAATGGTACCAACCTATTTTGGAAGGCATTTGTATAAAGTTGTAGTTGGTTCAAATTGTTTACTAGGCATATTTAAAAACGATGAATTAGTGCAGAGTGTTGTAAAAAGTGGATGAAGTACTTAAATTTGAAGCATTACCTATGAGTCTATCGGTTGCAAGTTAAGCCAAAGACTTTGGTAGTCTTCGAAGTTCATTGAACCCCATACTCGAGCTACTCGAATGGTGATAGGTGCATAGTCATAGTGCAAGGACATGTTGGAGAGGTCGGAGGTAATTGTGTTCATATTTATATAATCTGCGTGCAAGGAGAGAGCATGAGCGTATACTATTTTTTTGAATGGCTGGGTGAGTATAAATGACAAAAGTGTAAAGATATTCTCTTAGTTGATACTTTCAGAAAGAATGGAGGTTAAGATAAGTGCTTTTATAATTCGATGTGTCTTTGAGTATGTAATATAATGAAAATCTACGTTAATGCAGTCTGTTCAGCCCCTATATTTTTAAGGTAGCTTTATATCAATTCGGTCTGTTAATATGTTTAGTGTTTTTATATTACAGTCAGTCTTATTTTTGTTTTTTATAATTAATATATATATATATATATATAGAGCAACCAAAAGGAATGAAATTCTCTTTTATTATAACAGTTTGAAAAAAACTGTAGGTGGTGATGTCGGGAGCCCTGTATTTAATTGGTTGGTACTTTATAGTTTAAGCAATAGTCATAAAACACCATAACTACAGCTGCTGATGTAAATTTCTTACCTATAACTGAACATGCAAAATAAACAACAGTTGCTAATGTAAGAAGTCACAAACTAAATTTCTTTAATTGAAGAAGAAAAACAATCAAACTTAATAGTTTAAAGAAAACCGGCTGGCTATGAAGTGAAGATGCAAAGCTCATCATAGCTAATTTATTTATGTTGAAAATTCAAAGCTTCCTACCATCCAAGACAAATGAATATGTATGATAAAGGTTTAAATATTTAAACATAACCAATATAATTTGCAGAATGCTTTAGGAGGTAAACCGATTGATATTGTTAACGACAAAATGTGAACGCCAACACCCGGTGTGTGTAGTAAGATTGTGAAAGCACCACCCGCGTAACGGGAACAGAAATCAAGCAGGAAAATAGCAGAAATGCAGTAAAAGACAGCAATTTATAGTGGTTCGGCTTAAGATTTAGCCTACGTCCACTTTGAATCTCTTTATTATTGAATCTGATTACAAATTGATACAAATCTTCTATGAAAACAATACAACTCGATCACAAGAAGCAATCTTGACTACTAGCTCAATCTTCGGCGATGAAATTCGATGAATCCATGTCAGATGTTAGGAATTTCTCTCGAAGTTTGTTGTAGTGTCTTGAATGCTTGGAGGATCCTTGTTTGCTGAATGATTGGAGAGTTCGACAGAGTAACGGCGCTTTAGAAATGAATTCCCAAAAGTCCCCTTCATGTTGGAAGTGGTGGGGTATTTATAGGAGCTGATCTGGACTCAGGAATTTTCTCTAAGTGTTTAAGTCGTCTGCCGACCTATGATAGATCGGTGATGAGTTGAAGAATAGGCTTAGGTCGGTGCCGAGTTAAGGAATAGGGTTAGGTCGGAACCTTCTTAAGTCGGAGCCTTTCATAACTCGGAATCTTCCTTAGGTCGTAGCCCTTGAGTCACAGACTACCTTAAGTTCGCAGGCTCCTAACTCGGCACACCCCTTAAGTCGGCAGCTCTTCTCAGGTCGGCAAGCACCTTAACTCGGCATGCTTTCTTAGGTCGGCAAGCACCTTAACTCGGCATACTTCTTAGGTCGGCACATCCCTTAACTCAGCATGCTTTCTTAGGTCGGCAAGCACCTTAACTCGGCATGCTTTCTTAGGTCGGCAAGCACCTTAACTCGGCATACTTCTCAGGTCGGCAAGCACCTTAACTCGGCATGCTTTCTTAGGTCGGCAAGCACCTTAACTCGGCATACTTCTCAGGTCGGCAAGCACCTTAACTCGGCATACTTCTTAGGTCGCGAGTCGAAAAGGGGATTAACATTTGCCCCTCGAAGTATATGCCTAAGCCATAGGTCGTATGCTTCGATTCTTTTAATTCTTTGGTTAGGTCGGTGCCGACTTAACAAATGCCTTAGGTCGTACACCGTGCAAGTCGACTCGCCTTCCAGCATATAAGTAGTTGCATCCCTCTTCCTCTTCCTCATCTATTCCTTTTCTCGAATCTGCCATTGAAGCACTTTTAGAGCTCTCAGAGACAAATTCCAACCATCCAATCGCCGATCATCTTCTTGTTATACTTCGTAAGTCGATCTGGTCATCGTTCACCCATGCTCGCTGTCGAATCGATAACTCCCAGTTTTTGACTTCCATTTGTGTTTAGATGCTGCGATTCATTGTGCATAACTTTTTGATTGTTCGTCAATCGCCACCGACCATGTTGTAATCGTAATAGGGCAGTAACACATTGGATTTGCAGCAAATTTGATTCGACTTGAATTGGCTCCTTGGGTGGTCCAATGGTGTGATGGAATGAGGATCGTTGTTGACTGTGAGGCTATTGGGTTAACGGGTTAAGAATTAGGGAAGAAAATTAGTCGAGGTATTGGCTCGGTCACGACCTAGGGATTTTACTCGATCCAGTGACTTTCATGACTTAAGCCGGAGCCGACTTAGCAGTTCCATGCGACCTAGGTTTTGTGTCGCCTCCGAGTTAGGACTTAGAGGATTCCTGGCTTTGACTCATAGGGAACCTTCCTTAGGTCGTCACCGAGTTAGGACTTAGACTTTCGGCCACCCAACAGATGATTTTTGAACTGTGCCCGAACTTCGAGCTGTTGAACTATGAACTGTGAACTGTGAACTGTTGAACTATGAACTATGTTGCATGCATTTTACACATTGCTTCAATTTTGTAAACTAACAATCCTGCTTAATACAACATTCACAGAATACTGGGACGAATATACTATCACCGACTGCCCACATCGAGTGACGGATTAGTTGATAACGAGAAAGTTAAATTAAATGAATATGAACGAGATGTTGTACAATAACTAATTCAAGTGAAGTATTAAAACAAAATCGTAATAGTCAAGTGAAACTGACTTATCTGTATTAACACTGCACTTGATCATTGACAAGTTCTGAAATTTTGTAATCGATTGACTGTCGACTAATTTAATTCCCGTTATGCTTGTTGTTTATTTTCATTAGTTTTTTGCACAACACTTCACACTTTTAGGGAACGTGCACCTTCACATTTGAACATTCAGCTGATTGTGTAGAATGTCTTCTCCACAAGAAGGAACAGAGCAAGCTGAAGGTGTGTTTCCAGTTGCTATCCCGCTGAACGATCCTCCAGAGAGGACTCCTACTACTTTGAACCATAAAGCCTTCCGTCAACTATGCATCCAGTTTGGTATTGCTGAGGCTGACGCTTTGCTCCCCGAAATAAATGATACTGCTGACAGACCGCCCCATGGCTTTGTCGCAGTTAACCGCCAAATGTGCTTGAGCGGGGCTATCCCCCCATTCAATGACTGCATTCGAGAACTTCTTCTCCAATTATCTATTTCTCCCTTTCAGCTACATCCCAATGGCTACGCCATCTTGCTGGGACTATGCGTGCTCTTTAGGAGAACACTGGGCCGCTTCCCTACCTTCGGAGAAATTCGCTATCTTTGTACTTTTGCCAAGAATAAAGACCATCCCTCCATCATAGTCGTAAAGAGTGCGAGGAATCGTAAGTTGATCACCGGTCTTCCTGAAAGTGTTCACAGTTTCCTGAGCCCGTTCTTTTATGTCCGCTGTCCCCCTGGGTTTTATGCTATTTGGAGAATAGGGAGTAAGATCACTTGCATTTGTTTCTTACGTTCTTTCAAAATTTACCGAAGTTCGGATTATCAAGTGCTAACTTCGCTCTTTTTTCCTTTTCAGCACTTCCTTCTCCTTCCAAAAATCTCAGTCACAAGGTGACTTTCGAGAGGCTTATGGCGGTGCCTGTAGAGGAGAGGAGCATCCAATTTCTATTAGATGATGAGCTTCTGCACCAATTTGGGCTTCTGCACCCTTCCAGGTCGACTCGAGTTCATGAAATTTCTAGCTCTGATGCAGAAACATCGGCTGCTTTGGATTCTCAAGCAGAGGCGTCAAATGCCCCGGTTTTTGCGGAAGAAGATGCTTCAAAAACACCTGCCCTGGATTTTGCTTTGATAAAGTGCTCCGGACCCACTGATGTTGTAGGGTTGGCTGGCAAGCCGGCACTTCCCCCAATTATTGAGGAAGAAGAGAATCCTCGAGCTTCTGAAAAATCAACTGATGTGGAACTTGAGAAGGAGAAATCCGCTGAACACTTGGGCGACGACACCTTTGATGGCTTGAGCGATATTATGATAACTTCCCAAGAGCTTTTCGGGGATAGCAGTCAAAAAGCGACTTCTCCTGTTGTCGAGGCAACTTCTACCCTTAAGCAAACCCAAATGCCTACTACGCCAATCGTCTCTGTTTCCACACCAAAGCGTGGTCTGTAATTTGACGCATGTAGTTTGCACGCCACACACACTTAGGGCTTTTCAGCACTTATAAGCATTTATCCTCTTTTTCCTGGAAATTTCTAAATTCTACACTTCTTCTGCTTTCAGGTTCTCCAATGGGACGCTCCGGCTCATATTATGACTCATTTCAGCGCCATGGAGGCCGTGGAACCTATGACTTCAGAAAATATCTTGGTGACCACAGAGAGACAGATGAGGAACGGGCCCAAAGGAAGGCTCAAGAAAAATGGGATTATGAGCAGAGGCAGAGAAGAAAAGATGTTGATCGATACGATTCTTCTTACAAAACTTACGATTCTCATAAGCGAAAATCTTATGATGACAAAGGGAAGACTCAAATTACTGATGAATCGAGCAAACGGTCTAAGCCGAGTGACGCGTCTGCTATTTCTGAAAAGACCAACGCTCCCATTTCTTCTGGCATTCCGGCAGGTTCTCCTCCTCTAAAGGAAACTGACATTCAAACCATCATTAACAGGCCACAATATCTAGTTAAAGATGGCCCTCCAATGCTTCAGAGCCGATTTCCGAATTGGTGCCTAAGAGGGGTACGCTTTGACTTGGACATTGTTCCGATTGATAAATCAGACATGCTTAGCAGTCTTGATGCGGTCAGACTTAACATCGAGAGGATGTCACAGTGGCAGAAGCTGGTCGATGAACTCCAAAGGGTCAACCATCTTAACCTTGAGGCGATGATGACGATGGAGAATGATAAGGCAGAATGGGACAAATGGCACAAGCAGCATGACGCGGAAATGACGAGTATTGCAGATGACAATGCAAAGCTTGCGTCTGAAGTTAAGCAGCTTAAGGAAAATCTCGCTTCTTCCTCTGCATCATTTACTCAAAAAGAAGAAGTCTTCCAGAAGCAAGTGCGGGACGCACATGCTGCACAAAGAGATGTAGAAATGAAGCTTGCCGCCGAACAGCACGTTAAAGAGAAGTACCGCACAGAAAACGCCGGACTGCGGGAAAAGGTCACCTCCCAGAACATGAAGATTGAGTTATTAAAGTCTCGACTTGCTAAAGTTGAGACAGAACGTGATGAGGCTACCGCCGGCCGGATCGCTGCTGTTGCTGAAAAGGAAGCGGCTGAGCAATCACATGAGGCAACGAAAGCAGACGTCGGCTCTACCTTATTTGACTTTTATTTACACAGCGTTCTGGGTCGTGGGAGCCTCTCTTTTCTTGGTCCCGACTATGAAATTACATTGGCTGAAGTGTGGGAAGTCGCGATGGATATGCTTGGCGGGGCTGGCTATAATGAACTGGACCTTGAGAAGCGCTATCTCAATGATGAGGATCGCGCCGCTCTTGTTAAGGGGAAAGAGCTACTTGCCAAAGCACGAGCTGAGACAGTGGGAGAAGAGCCTCCAAAAGAAGGAGCTCCTTTGACTGCCCCCGTCCAAACTTCCACTTCAGCTGACGTTAATATTATAGATTCCAGTCCTCATTCTCTACATTTAGCCAAAGTTGCCCAGGAGACTGCAACTACTCCTACTGAAGATGAGGCGCTGGATGATATTGAAGCTGAGAAGTTCGAGGTGGATCTTGTAAAACCAACTCCTCCAGGTACTCTTGGTGTCATCTCGGGTCTAACGAATCAGTCATTTGACTTAGCCGAATTTGATGATCTTCTTACATGTTACTTAAACTTTGATGAATCGATGCCTTCTTTATTTTCGGGGGATGCTGATTTTAACTTCTTTTCTTCTACAGCGGAGGCACCAAGCACAACACAAGCTTCCACTCCTTCGATTGCCGTTCCTCTGTCTTCCCAAATCACTCCTCCCTCTGCTTCCCAACCGGGATCACAAGCAGAGAAAATCGAAGCTCTTCAAGGCTTGGATGATCCGGCTGCTTCTCAGGAGCAGAAGGCGGAGGACTTTGAAGGTACCGAGAAGACCCCGGAGCGGTCTTTTGACGACGATACTAAGCTTTCAACATTGCTGACTACTCCGGGGAGTGAGTCTTCTTCAAAGAGGAAGGGGAAGCGTGCTGTAAGGAAAAAGAAGAAGACTTCCACTGAAGAGGAAGCAGTAGTTGATCCGGCTGTACCGCTTTCTCCTTCTGCCCCTGCCCGTTCTCAACGACTTCAAAAGCTAATCATCAGACCGGGAAAGAGTTCCAAGGGTGGTGAGAAGAAGGAGTAATCAAGCTGGATTTTCCACCTATTATTTTTGCTTTTTGCATGTATTGACCGGGGATTGTGCGGGTACCGGTCCCCGCTTTTGCTTTTTGAGATATCTGCACATGTAAAGAATTTTCGTAGTACTAAATAAAATAATTATTTTACTTGTACAAACTCTTGTGTATGTGAGGATGACCTATCTTTTATTTTAAGTGTAGAACAAACGATTCTTCTTACTTGTGCAAACTTTTTGTCTGCGTTTGAGAATACATTTATTCCACATCTGTCTTCCGTGATATTGCAACGAACTTGTGGCATGTTGCTTTTATTAATATAATTGAATTGTACAGTATGTTAAATTGTACAGTATTGCCCCCATGCCATAAGTGCATTGCAACATTCCTAGTTTTTTTTTTTTTAAGACTAATACTCTTACTTCAGAAGACAATTATTCCGCTTTTAAGGGGAGAATTATTCTGCTCTTAATAGAGTATATCCAGTCTTTAGAAGAATTTTTATTTTTCCTTTCTGAAGAACGCTTCAACTTTCGGGGATAATCACTTTTAATTATTAAGAAGTGAATTTCCCTATGAAGTGAAATAAGCTTTTCTGAAAGAATTTTGTAGCATTTTTCAACTTTTTTAGGAGGGACTTTCCTAGATGAACAAGTTAGTCCTTCCTTTGAGAGTTGAACTGTGCTTCTGGACGATGCTTTTTGTTCAAGCATTCTATTTTGGGACATGCCTCCGGAGAGGGCTCCTCTTAAAGAGTTGTGCCTCCGAAGAGGTCTTGTGCCTTTGGAAAGGGCTTGTGCCTCCGAGGAGGGCTTGTGCCTCCGAAGAGGGCTTGCGGTGCCTTGGGAAAGGGCTTTTGCCCCCGAAGAGGTCATGTGCCTCCGAAGAGGGCTTGTGGTGCCTTGGGAAAGGGCTTGTGCCTCCGAAGAGGGCTTGTGCCTCCGAAGAGGGCTTGTGGTGCCTTGGGAAAGGGCTTTTGCCCCCGAAGAGGTCATGTGCCTCCGAAGAGGGCTTGTGCCTCCGAAGAGGGCTTTTGAGTGCCTGGGAGTTACTTTCTCATGGTCGGATGGGTTCGCGGGGCAGGCGTGAGTTGCTTGATTGGATGTTTGTTTGTACAAACGACCGCAATCAATTAACAAGATGCTCCTTTGGTGGTCCCACCGATCTTTTTGGTTGAGGAAAGCACTCCCATTTATTGGGGTGCCTCGTTAGAGGGCTTTGGTTGGTTGGTGCGCTGGGTAGGTTACGTCTCAGGGACGAGTGGATCCACAGGACGGACGTAAGCTATCTGATCGGATGCATCACGACCAGTTAGCGAGGGTCCTGTTACTTCCGCTTGGGAAGGCGTCCCTTTAGTGGATCTTCTGGCCTTCTTGTTGAGATGCATACCTCCCATTGTCTGCTCCTTTGTTTGCTCGGCAACTTTCCCTCATCATCTGCCTGTTAGCGCTCTTTTATTATCGTTTCCAAGCACATCTTCTTCTTTTCCTCTTATAAGTAAATTGCTTTATCCGAAGAAGTGGACTTCACTGTTGAATGACTTTACGAGACAAACGCAAGTTATCTAGTTGGATGTCTATTCATAACGACAATCCCAACTAGTGAACAAAGGTTTGTCACAGTGGAGTCACTAACTTTTATGTGAAGTTTTCCTTGCTTGGGATTTGAATTTGGACAAAAAATTTGTGGCTTGGTTTTCGTGTAATAGCTGATTTATGGAAGTTGCTTAGCTTTGTGATGAGCAAGCCTTGTTATAATGTCCTGCAATTTTGAATCGATATTTTAGCGATACATTTAAAGTATTTACATATCAAAATAACACAGGCATCATGAAATAGTAAAGAACACAAGATTTATAGTGGTTCGGCCAAAAATCGGGCCTACGTCCACTTTATAGCTTTCATTCATTTACACTGATTTACAATGTTTCACCATACAACTGATACATTCATCATCATTTTACAATTTTGAGCTGAGCTCTTTTTCAGGTAAAGTAAGGACGCAAATGGTTGCTATTCCAGGCCCTTGGAATCGGATCTCCTTCAATGGTTATGAGTTTGAAAGTGCCATCGAGAAGTTTAGTGCCTACGACATATGGTCCTTCCCAGTTTGGCCCAAACACGCCAGTTGCTGTCATGATCCTTTTCAAAACCAAGTCTCCGGCCTCAAAGCTGCGTTGGCGAACTTTGGAATTGAAATACCTGGCTATCCTCTGCTGATGAGCTGAAACTCTGAGCCTAGCTTCTTCTCTTTTTTCATCAAGAAAGTCAAGCGCTTCAAGTTGCAGTTTTTCATTTTCGATTTCATTGAAATGAACTCTTCTATGTGAAGGAACCTCTACTTCTACCGGAATCATTGCCTCAGATCCGTATGCCAGTGAAAATGGAGTGTGCCCAGTCGCAGTTTTGTGAGTCGTTCTGTACGCCCATAGTGCTAATGGAAGCTTATCAACCCAACCACCTTTTGCTTTTTCAAGTTGCTTTTTAATAGTTGACTTGATGATTTTGTTAACTGCTTCCACTTGCCCATTTGCCTGCGGATGAGCCACTGCTGAGAAGCTTTTTCGAATCCTGAATCGTTTGCAAAAATCTTGGAATTCTTCACTTTCAAATTGAGTGCCATTGTCGGTGATTATCTTCTGTGGCACACCATACCTGCAAACGATATTCTTTGTTACGAAATTTATCATCTTTTTAGAAGTGATGGTGGCCAAAGGTTCAGCTTCAGCCCACTTGGTGAAATAATCAACGGCAACAATAGCATATTTAATTCCTGATTTAGCGATCGGTAGCGGTCCAATTAGGTCTATTCCCCAAATGGCGAATGGCCATGGACTGACCATTTGTGTGAGTTCAGTGGAGGGTGCTCTTGGGATTTTTGCAAATCGTTGGCATCTATCACATTTTTTGGAGAAAGTTGCAGCATCTCGATTGATATCTGGCCAAAAGTATCCATATCGAAGAATCTTCTTTGCAAGTGTTTGACCACCTGAATGGTCTCCACATTCTCCTCCATGCACCTCTGTTAAGATTGTCTTGGCTTCTTCTTTAGTTACACATCGGAGTAGTGGGGTTGAAAATCCCCGCCTGTATAATCGGTCATCTTGAATTATATACCTCGACGCTTTTCTTAATAACTTTCGACGTTCCTTAGAATTCTCTGGCAGGGAACCACTGAGTAAGTATTCTTTGATTGGAGTCATCCATGATTCATGCTCTTGAGACGTAGTCATAAGCCAATCAACATCCATTTCATCAATACTTGGAGCTGACAGAACTTCTACAGGAACTAATCCTAGTAATTGAGCTTCTCCGGAACTTGAATACTTTGCTAAAGAATCCGCCTTCATATTTTCCTCTCGGGGTATGTGGCTTATTGAGTAGTGATCTAAATCATTGAGAAGTTCGGAAGTTTTTGTCAAATATGCAGGCAAATTCCCTCCCTTGGCCTGAAATTCCTTCTTCACCTGGCAGACAATAAGCTGGGAATCACTGAAAATCTGTATCTCCTTGATATTCAATTCCTTGGCGATCCTCAACCCGGCAATAAGGGCTTCATATTCTGCTTCATTGTTTGTCGAAGGAAACTCCAGCCTCAATGCATAACATAGTGATCGTCCTTCGGGAGTTTCGAGCACAATTCCTGCCCCAGAACAATAATCGTTTCTTGAGCCATCTACATACAACTTCCACTGTATCGGAATGCAGTCAGTGGTTTCTTCCTTACTGTCACCTTTGTCAGTGGATTCTGCGATGAAATCTGCCAAAGCTTGTCCGTTAATTGCTCTTCGGGGATGGTAAGTGATGTCATATTGGCTGAGTTCTATGTTCCACTTCAAGAGACGACCCGAGGTTTCAGGACGATACAGGACTTGCTTCAAAGGCTGATCAGTCAGGACTTTGATAGGATGAGATTGAAAATAAGGCCTCAACTTTCTGGAAGCGATTAGCAGACAATAAGCAAGTTTTTCTATCTTTGAATAATTCATTTCAGCCCCAGCGAACCGTTTGCTGATGTAGTAAACCGGACGTTGTATTTTCATATCTTCTTGTACGAGTGCTGCACTTAAAGCATGGGATGAAATTGCCAGGTAGATGAAGAGGTCTTCACCATCACTAGGCTTGGAAAGGACCGGAGGAGTTTCCATATGATGAATCAGTTGATCGAAAGCATTCTGGCATTCAGGAGTCCATTCGAAATTTTTCTTTCCTTTCTTTAGAGCATCAAAGAAGGGAATGCATTTGTCTGTGGCCTTGGAAATGAAGCGACTAAGAGCGGCAACCTTTCCATTGAGACTTTGCAATTCTTTCTTTGTTCTAGGGGCTTTAACCTCTCTTAAAGCTGTGATCTGAGCAGGGTTGGCCTCGATGCCCCTAGCGCTCACAATGAAACCCAGGAATTTCCCAGACTCTACTCCGAATGAACATTTCAAAGGGTTTAGCTTCATTCCGTACTTTCGAAGAATTGAGAACATTTCTGCTAGGTGATCCATGTGGTCTACTGCTTTCTTTGACTTTACTAACATATCATCAACATAGACTTCCATCGTTTTGCCAATCTGAGGCTTGAACATAGCGTTGACAAGTCTTTGATATGTTGCCCCAGCATTCTTTAAACCGAATGGCATGACTTTGTAACAGTAGAGTCCCACATCTGTAATAAAGCTTGTGTCCTCCTGATCTGGTTCATTCATCATAATTTGATTGTATCCAGAATAAGCATCCATAAAAGATAACAACTCATGTCCAGCCGTCCCATCTACTAGTTGATCGATTCTAGGCAACGGGAAGCAGTCTTTGGGGCAAGCTTTGTTCAGATCTGAGAAATCAATACATACTCTCCACTTTCCATTTGCCTTCTTAACCAGTACTGGATTCGAAACCCAATTTGGATAAGTGGATTCTTTGATGAAATTATTCTCTAAGAGGCGATCTACTTCTTCCTTTAAAGCTGCTGACCTTTCTGGACCTTGAGTTCTTCTCTTCCGTTTTACTGGCGTAAATTTCGGATCGACATTCAGGGTATGAACAGCAATTGTAGGAGAAATTCCGCACATATCAGCATGACACCAAGCAAACACATCTAGATTGGCTTTTAAGAATGATATCAGTGTATTCTGAACTGTTATACTTAGCTGTGAACCCACATTGAGCACTTTATTTGGGTCTTTCGGGTCTACAGATACTGGTACCGTTACCTCCACGGGTACCACTCTATTCTCCCCTGTACTGGCTTTTCTGGGATCCATTTCTTTTCTTGCATTGCTGTGTTCGCCAGTACAGGGGCCGCTCCGTAGTTGCTACAGGGTCGGTTCCTTGATGCGGAGCGGAGCTGCCGCATCTTTCCCCATTTCTTTTCTCCTGGCCTCTCGGAGTTCTACAAGATAACATTCTCGTCCTGCGTTTTGATCTCCTTTGATAACAGCAATCCCATTATCAGTAGGAAATTTCATTGTTAAACACCAAGGAGCAAGGACGGCCCTGAAAGCTGCAAGAGTAGGCCGGCCCAAGAAAGCGTTATAGGCAGAAAATCCGTCCACAATTACAAAAGTTTGCTTCCGAACCAATTTTCTGGGTCCTTCGCCCATTTCAACAAACAAGTCTACTGTTCCGATCGGCTGTTTCAGCTCTCCTGTAAATCCGGCGATCTTGTGTGAAGAAGCATGTACGTCAGTCATCGGGATTTTCATTTGGTCAAATGTTCTTTTAAAGAGGATGTTGCATGAGGCACCACTATCAACCAACACTCTTCTGACGATGGCCGGCCCGATACCGACAGAGACAACCATAGGGTCCTCAGTAGGAGCTTCCACATTAACAGAATCTCTGGCTCTGAACATAATATCATCATGGAGAGTTTTTTGCTGCTTTAGAGGTGAAACATCTTCCAGGATTAGGACACTTTCTTCGGTTGGTGCATACTTCAAAGCTTTTGCATACCTTTCCATTTCACCCCAACTCCTGCCAGCCGGGTGAGGCCCCCCTGTGATCACATTAATAACAGGTCTTTCCTTTCCAACTGGCCTTTCTCCTGAATCAGATGAATTAGTTGGAGGTAACTGCCCTTGGCTGGATGAAGATGGATCCTTTCTATTCCTCTTGACGTATTGCTGCAATTTATTCTCCCTTAGCAATTCTTCAATCAGACTTTTCAAATGGCGGCACTCATTGGTATCATGCCCTGGTTGGTTGTGAAACTTGCAAAATCTTCCGCTCTGAACAGCATTCTTCCCAACTTTCACGGCCGGTGGTTTTGGAAATTCAACAGCATCTTTAGTGGCAATGAAGATATTTTCCGGGGTATCGGTCAGAGGAGTGAAGTCTGATGGTTTAAGAAAACGGGGCTTTTTGAAGTCTTTCTGCCTTTTCCCACCATTACTTTCCCTTTTCTGATCTGCCGGTTCTTTCTTGCTTTGAGTAGAAGCATTATTTTCCGCTGCCGCTGTCACAACTTTAGCTGGTGCGGAAAGATTTTCTAGGCGTATAAATTCATCAGCCTTTTTGTAGAATTTCTCGAGCGAATTGGGCTCTTTCATCTTCAGCCATTTCCCAAATTCGCTCGATTTGTCAACGGCACGCATCAAATAGGTCAAGATCATTCGTGGCTCGGCATTATCGACTTCTGCCAGAGCTAAGTTGAAGCGGTTCAAGAATGACTTAATGGGCTCTCCCGGGTTCTGCTCAAGACTGGACAGTGACATTATATCTTTTGCCCTTGAAGCGTATAGCCTGAATTGCTCTTTGAATTTTCGGGTGAGATCGGAAAACTGATCTACAGATCGGGCTGGAAGCTTGGTAAACCAGAGAAGTGCCACCCCTTCTAAATAGACTGGGAAATATCGGCACTTTATCTCGTCGGTTGCCCTTGCGCCAGTCATATGCCAATCGTATTTATACAAGAACTGATTTGGATCACTTGTTCCCCGATAAGCAGGAATAGTGGGGGGAACAAACTTTCTAGGAAATTCAGCTTTCAGAATCTTTTCCGTAAACGGAGTTCTACTTGGTGCGAATCCCCATTCGCTTTCGTCTTCATCTCTTTGCATGCTCTCTTTCATTATTTGCTTGATCATACCAGAGAGATATTCCTCATTATTCAGAGATTTCGCAGAGTAGGCCTCAGCCATCTTTTCAGGAGTCTGTCCAGGTAAATGCTCATGAAGAACTGGTGATGGTCTAGATCCTTCGGCCTGGAGGGGTGCCCCTTCGGCAGCACCTGACCCCCCGTGAGGAACATTTCTTCCCTCGGAATTGGGAGCAGCATTAGCAAAGTTTCCCTCATTATTTACTGGTCTTTGACTCGTACCAAATAGAGCATTCAGCCTTTCCATCATCAGGTTATTCTGAGTTTCAATCTGCTGGTACAGTCCGGATACAGCAGCATCTAACTCCTGTCGCGTAACACCGATGCTCGGAGCTGCTTGATTTGGAGAGAGAGAAGTGGCAGTATTGTCACGGTCATCATCAGTTCTGACAGACTTTCGTTTCCTTCCGGGAGCCATTATGTCTGATAAACCTCTGATTTTGTGGGAAATTCTTTCAGCAAACTTCTGAGAAGCAATGGTGAGTGGCAGCCTGAGTTCAATTCTCAGTGAAAGCACCAAAATGTTAACGACAAAATGTGAACGCCAACACCCGGTGTGTGTAGTAAGATTGTGAAAGCACCACCCGCGTAACGGGAACAGAAATCAAGCAGGAAAATAGCAGAAATGCAGTAAAAGACAGCAATTTATAGTGGTTCGGCTTAAGATTTAGCCTACGTCCACTTTGAATCTCTTTATTATTGAATCTGATTACAAATTGATACAAATCTTCTATGAAAACAATACAACTCGATCACAAGAAGCAATCTTGACTACTAGCTCAATCTTCGGCGATGAAATTCGATGAATCCATGTCAGATGTTAGGAATTTCTCTCGAAGTTTGTTGTAGTGTCTTGAATGCTTGGAGGATCCTTGTTTGCTGAATGATTGGAGAGTTCGACAGAGTAACGGCGCTTTAGAAATGAATTCCCAAAAGTCCCCTTCATGTTGGAAGTGGTGGGGTATTTATAGGAGCTGATCTGGACTCAGGAATTTTCTCTAAGTGTTTAAGTCGTCTGCCGACCTATGATAGATCGGTGATGAGTTGAAGAATAGGCTTAGGTCGGTGCCGAGTTAAGGAATAGGGTTAGGTCGGAACCTTCTTAAGTCGGAGCCTTTCATAACTCGGAATCTTCCTTAGGTCGTAGCCCTTGAGTCACAGACTACCTTAAGTTCGCAGGCTCCTAACTCGGCACACCCCTTAAGTCGGCAGCTCTTCTCAGGTCGGCAAGCACCTTAACTCGGCATGCTTTCTTAGGTCGGCAAGCACCTTAACTCGGCATACTTCTTAGGTCGGCACATCCCTTAACTCAGCATGCTTTCTTAGGTCGGCAAGCACCTTAACTCGGCATGCTTTCTTAGGTCGGCAAGCACCTTAACTCGGCATACTTCTCAGGTCGGCAAGCACCTTAACTCGGCATGCTTTCTTAGGTCGGCAAGCACCTTAACTCGGCATACTTCTCAGGTCGGCAAGCACCTTAACTCGGCATACTTCTTAGGTCGGCAAGCACCTTAACTCGGCTTACTTTCTTAGGTCGCGAGTCGAAAAGGGGATTAACAGATATAATGTACAAAGTTT
Organism: Allium fistulosum; assembly: GCA_030737815.1. Taxonomy (NCBI): domain Eukaryota; kingdom Viridiplantae; phylum Streptophyta; class Magnoliopsida; order Asparagales; family Amaryllidaceae; genus Allium; species Allium fistulosum. The sequence continues at coordinate 1,078,707,140 of CM060901.1, read as the reverse complement.
AGACTGGGCAATAAAAGGGTAAATGGTAGAAATTATGACTGACGATGAATAATGTAAATTATAGTTAAAGTAGAAAATAAATTATCCATGGAAATATACAGGTGTCATTTCATTTTTTAAAGTTTTTTGAGCCCCTAATCAACTATTTGTTTACAAATATTAGATCTAGTGGGCGATTACATTTAAAAAGAGTTAGTATCTATAACTTAGCTAATTAATGTTGCGATTTAACACTAAAAATTAGTTCTAGCAACAACTACAAAATGTTTTGATAAGGGAAGAAGTGAAATGTATTGAGATATATTTAGAATATATGATTAAGATATTATGATATATTTAGAATATATGATTAGATGTTATGAGTGGTATGTGATGAGGGAAATATCTTCGAAAGATTTCCTACTGTTTCCGCAATATATGATTAGATGTTATGAGTGGTATGTGATAAGGGAAATATCTTCGGAAGATTTCTTGCTGTTTCAGATAGAGTCTTGGGTATGTATTATAAATAGGGATGCTGGTGATTAATAAAAATTCAAGCTGAGTTTTGTCAATTCTTCATGGTATCAGAGCCAGAGAACAATTTTTTTTTTCTTCAAGAATAATTTGCCATGCCTGATGTTGAAGATCCACCGCCTCCTCCACCGCCTAAAATTGAACCCAATTCCCTTTATTATCTCGGCCCACAAGATAAACCAGGAGACTTCATTACACCCACTCGACTCAAGGCCGATAATTATGACGACTGGGCGGCTGATATTCAGACGGCATTAGAAGCCCGACGCAAGTTTGAATTTCTTGATGGCAGTATCCTTGCACCAGCGCCTCCCTGTACAAAGTCCAATTGGACCGCGATTAATGCTATGCTTATTTCTTGGATTTCGAATACTATCGACCCCGAGGTTAGGTCCTCTTTGTCGAAATTCAGGGAAGCTAAACCCTTTTGGGATCATCTCAAGCAACGTTTTTCCCAAACAAACGGACCTAGGGTTCAACAATTACGATCTTCAATTGCGCGATGTGAGCAAACAAAGACGATGCCTGTTTCGGTTTACTATGGTAAATTGCATGCTTTGTGGCAAGAATTGGATCACCATGAACCTTTAATCTCTTGTTCTTGTTGTTCCTCGTGCTCGACTGGCAGATTACATGAGGAACGACGAGCACATGCCAAATTACATGATTTTTTGATGGGCCTTTGTTCTGAATTTTATGGTCCTTTGCGCACACATATCCTCTCTCAAGATCCTCTCCCTAATCTTGATCGAGCTTATCAATTAGTGTCGCAAGAAGAACGTGTTCGTCAATTGAAGTAGAAAGTCAAGCAAAAGCCCTTTGAAGCAGTCGGTTTCGCTGTACATACAGGGGCTGGTCGGGGTCGAGGAACCTCTGATAGACCGACATGTTCTCAGTGCAAGAAGCAGGGCCATGAGGCCTCAAGTTGCTGGGCGAAATCCGTTTGCAGCCACTGCAAGAAAACAGGCCATGAGGTTAGCCGGTGTTACGAGCTTCATGGATACCCCGATGGTTGGTTCAATGGCAGACGAGGCAGCTCCGCTGGGCAAGGTAGGGGGCAAGTACACGCTAATGCGGTTGCTGGCAGCAGCTCCTCAATCGCATCCAATTCGTCAACGGTGTCAGCATTGGGTCAATTGTTCACGAATGAGCAGTGGAAAGCTATTTCAGGCGTGATTGGTAACAATAAAATTCCCGAAAATCGATTGAATGGTAAGTTTGATGATACTTCATGGATTATCGATACCGGAGCAACCCATCATGTTACAGGTCAACGTTCATGGTTATTTGACACACAAAATCTTGAGTGTTCTGTTGGTTTGCCCAATGGTGAAAAAGTGATGGCTACTTTGGTGGGATCCGTATGTGTGACGGACAAAATTACTCTCACCGGAGTACTTTATGTTCCAAACTTAAGTTGCAATTTAATTTCTGTTTCTCAACTCAATGATGATTTACGAACTGTTGTCCAATTTGATTCTCATACTTGTGCTATACAGGACCAAACGAAGAAGCTGATTGGAACGGGAGTTAGGAGAGATGGACTGTACTACTTTAGCAAACTGGAATTTGTGTCAACAGTTGAAGCAACATCAAATTTGGAGTTGTGGCATCGTCGGCTCGGGCATCCTTCCGAAAAAGTAGTTAAGTTAATTCCTCACGTCAAAAATAATAAAGATAGTTTAGATAAAGGGTGTGAAGTATGTATGCGTGCTAAACATCCTAGAGACAAGTTTTCTTTAAATGACAATAAAGCTTCTAGAATTTTTGAGAAAATACATTGTGATTTGTGGGGTCCGTATCGACACGTTTCGTCATGTGGGGCCCGTTATTTTTTGACAATAGTTGATGATTTTTCGAGAGCAGTTTGGATTTATTTGTTGGTTGACAAATTAGAGGTGTTTCAAATGTTTATGTCCTTTGTTGCTATGGTCGATAGGTAATTTTCTCAAACAATTAAGGTCGTTCAAAGTGATAATGGAACTGAGTTTAATTGTTTGATTGATTATTTTAATGCAACTGGAATTTTGTTTCAAACTTCGTGTGTGGGTACTCCCTAACAAAATGGGAGAGTTGAAAGGAAACATAAACATATTTTGAATGTGGGTAGGGCATTACGCTTTCAAGCAAACTTGCCTATTTATTTTTGGGGTGAATGTGTTCTTGCTGCCGCTCATTTAATTAATCGTACACCCTCTTCCATGTTACAAAATAAAACACCTTTTGAGATACTTTTTGGTAAACCACCCTCTTTTGGTGCTATTCGAACCTTTGGGTGCTTGTGCTTTGCTCATAATCAAAAGACTAAGGGAGATAAATTTGCAAGTCGGAGTCGAAAGTGTATTTTTTGGGTTACCCGTTCGGTAAGAAGGGGTGGAAATTATTTGATCTTGATACAAAGGAATTTTTCATGTCTAGAGATGTGAAATTTGTAGAGGAGGTATTCCCGTTTGGGTGTTCGGAAGATGTCAATATAATATCTAGTGAGAATAACGATCATGATATTCATCAAGATTTTGCTGAAATAATTTATGAAGATGAGGATGTTGATATTTTGATTAATGATAATGGGTCTGCTGGGTCTGCGCATGGTTCTGCTTCGGATCAATCTACTAGTCCACAGGAAATGGGTCGTGGTCTTCGGGAAAAGTTCCCAAATGTTCTATATCGAGATTTTGTGACACATACGGTTTTTTCTAATGGTCCATCTTCTGATTCTCCTCCTTCCAATCACTTCTCAGGTACTCCTTGTCCTCTAGCACATTACATAAATTGTGACAATTTTTCTATAAATTATTGTTCTCCTCCTTCCAATCACTCCTCAGCCATAATTAAGGGTAAGGACCCTAAATCATTTAAAGAAGCCATGAAATCCGATATGTGGCGCCGTTCCATGAAGGATGAGATACGGGGTCTAGAAGACAACGGCAAGGCTCAATTTGATTTTCTTCTCTCCAAGTTGGGCATTTTTGAATCTCATGCTCCAACTTGAGGGGGGGTATTGAGATATATTTAGAATATATGATTAAGATATTATGATATATTTAGAATATATGATTAGATGTTATGAGTGGTATGTGATGAGGGAAATATCTTCGGAAGATTTCTTGCTGTTTCCGCAATATATGATTAGATGTTATGAGTGGTATGTGATAAGGGAAATATCTTCGGAAGATTTCCTGCTGTTCCAGGTAGAGTCTTGGGTATGTATTATAAATAGGGATGCTGGTGATTAATAAAAATTCAAGTTGAGTTTTGTCAATTCTTCAAAATGCCAACCTATTTATTGTTAAGTTAAACTTAACAAACCACGTTTGATTGTTCAAAAACCTTCATAACTCAGTTTCTATATCAATTATGATACAGTCTAATAATAATTTAATTCCATGAAAAATGCTGTGATGCCCTACCTCTATACCCACGCTAGCCAAGGACACTATGGGGTAATGCCGTCAACTAGCGCAGAGATGATGATGCCAAACTCTAAAAGCGAAAACAATAGCCGCGAGCACTAGATCATGAGTGGCATACCTAGTCTCGATCTGCTTTAATGATTTAGAAGCACAAGTGATAGCACATTCTCTTTTGCAAGAGAATGGCATCCAAACCAATACGATTAGCATTGGTACAAAAGATAAAGTCTTGGTTCCCCTCGGGAATCACAAGAATAAGAGTATCGAAAAGAAAGAATTTCTTTTAAATAATCTTCTTTCCCGAAAAGCTAAAACTTTCAAAACTACATTTATCTTTATGTAATAATCTTTCTAGAAAAATTTACATTTTTACAAGTCAATATATTGTGTCTGACTGTCTCATCAAAGCGTTTAGGAAATTCCTATCGATAACATTGATCAAGCGCACCGACCAGAATTCTTAAATCACTCCCTAGGCAATACAATCACAAAATCATCTTCTATATGATAAACATGTTTCTTAAAAACCTTTAAGAATATTCTTTGCTCGTTTAAGAGCAAAAATCAAATTGTACTTATAAATAAATCTTATGAAAAAGATTTGCAAAATTTTAAATTGCTGTTTTCATCCAAAATCAATATATACAAGAATGGAGTCATCGAGATCGTAGAATACTCGATTCATAAAATGGATGAAATAAGCTGACAACTGAACTGTGACGCCCCACCTCTATACCCACGCTAGCCAAGGACACTACGGGGTAATGCCGTCAACTAGCATGGAGAATAAGGCTGTTGAGGAGCGACCATCCGTGTAAGTGCTTTGTGCGAGCACCGATATTTCAGATAAAATAATAACTTTTCATTTCATCTCAAGAGGAAATCCGACATACCGATACAAACTCAAAACACCTACATGGTGGCTATTATATCTTCTGAAACAAATACAGAAATAAATATAACACAAATCAATCACAAACAATTCATATCATAAAGGCAGAAACATATATGAATATAACACATAAAAGTGTTCATCAGAGTAGTGGTCAAACAAGATCCACAATATCACAAAAGAAAAGATACAAGTGCTAGACAACAGAATATGTATACATCAATGAGTCAATATATCGAATGTATACAACCAAAAACTATAATGCTAAAGTAGTTTGCCAAAAGTCAGATGATAGTCCCAGATAAGAAGTCATGAGGAAGCACCTGTAAAATCTCAGTCTGACCCGAGTATTATTTAAGAAGAAAATAATAAACAGATCAGTCTAGCTATAAATATCAGATAAAGTGATATAGAATAAGAGATATGACAAAAACGTATGATAACCATAAAGCCATACCGTGATAAGTATCTAATCGAAAATCAATCCAGAGATTAATCAATATCACAAGAATCTTCTCAAAGATTAAAATGAATGTCATATTCTTAATTTAATTCACCAAGCCACAAATAACGACATACATTTCAATGCCAATTTGTAAATGCTGGTGAAACATAAATTCCAGAAATCAATAATTAGAAATCCAGAAATCACAAGAAAGAGGATGGCCAATCCCATAAACTGAACATCGACGCACCTAGAAAGATACGCCCCATGTAAAGTCTAGCATCGATACACCTAGAAAGATGCACCCCATGCAAAGTCGAACATCGACGCACCTAGAAAGGTATGCCCCATGCTCTAGCATCGACGCACCTAGAAAGATACGCCCTATGCATAAATAAACATCGACGCACCGAGAAAGATACGCCCTATGTAATGTCTAACATCGATGCACCTAGAAAGATACACCCCATGCAAAGTCGAACATCGACGCACCTAGAAAGGTACGCCCCATGCTCTAGCATCGACGCACCTAGAAAGATACACCCCATGCATAAATAAACATCGACGCACCTAGAAAGATACGCCCTATGTAATGTCTAACATCGATGCACCTAGAAAGATACACCCCATGCAAATTCTAACATCGACGCACCTAGAAAGATACGCCCCATGCATAGACGAACATCGACGCACCTAGAAAGATACGCCCCATGCCCCGACTTATTGAGCCGATTGCTCCACGAAGTAAACAAACATCGACGCACCTATATAGGTACGACCCATGCGTAAAGTGAGACGAAGCTCAATAAAACGAAGTACAGTCCTCCACATGGACAAAGAGACATCACACATTGCTAGTCTAAACTATAAAATGATCGTCATTGATCATCAAGAAGTGTCGATCACACTAAGCTAGTAAATATAAGAGTTTAGCTTCATGTCCCATAACCACTAGCTTAACTTAAATATTTACGAATAAATTGTAGATTTCCACTCGAAAATTGTCACAAGAGTTTCAATCGAACAAGTCCATAAATTAACCGACGAAGTAAACGCAAGCGTTTCATACCACTTGTTTTGCTAAGCCGTTTAAATAGATTTTCTCATACGAATGAGGTAAAGGTTTGTATATACTAATAGATTAGAAAATGGTTTTATAAACAAGCTTTGTGTTTAAAAGTAGTGTTAAAATCATTTTGATGAAAGGGTTTGAGTATTTACTACTAGTATAGAAACCTTTGTATTTTTTTTTAAAGTGACAAGTCATAGAAATGATTGTAGAAACAATCAATCATCAAAAATTCACATAAGAAGACGTGAATCAAATCCATAGAAATCGATGCTGAATCCATCAAAATGGATATCCACTAAAATCCCGAAAAAGAAGTCATCATGGTAGATAATAAAAGATAACAACAAATCGGATAACCTTGAATCGATAAAGGCTGGAAATCAAAACAAAATAATTAGGTAGGTTGAGATGAGCAGGTCGGTCGACTGGACCAGGTGGTCAGTCGACCGATACAGTCCCAGGCAATTTCCTGGGTCTGGTTCGGTCGACTGAACCCCTGGTTCGGTCGACCGAACCTGCTTCCGAGACATTCTGTTTCTGGTTCGGTAGGCTGAACCCCTGGTTCGGTCGACCGAACCTGCTCCAGAAGCATTTTCAGTCCAGGTCCCTTTTGGGGAAAATTCGATAACGCGGACGGAAGTGGACTAACGAGCATCTACGACTGAGGATTTACGCCAAACGACAACCTAGCCTTGTATGACCCTCCGAAACACTCCACTAACGTGTTCAAACATCAAAAATTGGATTCCAAAAACCAAAAATTGAACAATTCACCAATTCAATCCAAATCAAGGGCAAATGCACATGAAGAAGTATTAGGAATTCATACCCAACAACCAAAGATAATTATAGTCATAGATGTGAGATAAAAATCTCACCTTTTTACAAAATCAATGAAGAAGAAGCTATAGAGCAATGGCAAGAACAATCACTCTTCAATTCCAACCCAACAAGCTTGAGTCTAAGCTTAAAAGAGAAACATTTCCTAAGTTAGATTTAGGAATTTCTGAAATTGATAAGAGAATGAGTTGGAGAAGAAGAAGAGAAGGCTTACCAAAGCTTCTTCTTGAATTTGGAGCTAGAAGAAGGATTTGCAAATGAACTAGGGCTTGGAGTTTCTAATTTCCAATCTCTCCCACCATTGTTGATGAAGCTTGAATGTATTAGGAATTAGAAATGAAGTAATGAAGAGTTGGAGTGGAGTTGGGTTGATAAAACCAGAATTGGGCAAGTGGGCTGAACCCAAACCCAAGCCCAAAGTGAAAAAGTAGCAAAATTCTACTAACTCCAAACATATCGAAGCTTATACTCAAAAAGGTCGCAAACGACATTTTGAACTCAATGGAAGTGGTCTCGAGCCCTAATTCGACTGTTTGCAAAAAGTAGCTTTTCGGACTAAAATTCGACTAACGATGAAATATTTAAATAAAATATTTAAATATACAATCGATAAATATGCGGGTTGTTACAAATGCTGTATTTATATATATAATGTAGGAAAAAGGTTAAATATGATAATCATATCTGAGAGTGAAATGGAAAAAGCATGAGAATTCGTTGATTGAACCACTATAACCTTGTTATAAACAATGTCAGTACTTCTTTGATCATAGTAGAGAAATTTGAATTACAGTTAAATGTACGATATATTTGAAATAACATGCAATTAATAAATAAACACATCTGGATTGAATTGCATACCAAAGATGTTATCACTGTTTTCACATCGTAGGTGAGTATTTAGGGGTTATGCATGGATTATACATTGGTGTATTTGTCAAAAGTTGGTCAATTGGTTGTATTCAAAATTGTTGCAAAATCTATAATAGAATTGAAGTTATCCTAAGCCTAACTATCAGGATTTACACCTATCAAGTTTGTGAATGAATTTACTGCAAGGAGTAGTGAAAATAGCTTTATTTTGTATAGAAACCATAAGATATGAGGAAGAATTCATTTCAAAAATTGCAACAATTTGAATAGTACTAACCTAATTATAATATATTTATCTAGTACATGAAATTAAGACATGTATCATAACATCCTAGAAATGCATGCACTTAATTTGGGAATTGTATTTTACTCTAGAACTGAAAATTTATTATCCATGACCAAAAGTTAATTTGAGCAACAATTTTGTCTACAAAGTTGTTTTAGTTAGCACTACTACTACAACTTCTTTGTAGTACATTTGATCAAGAAATAAGATTAGATGCAATCAAAAAATTGATTTTTTTGATGATCATGCAATCAAGTAAGAAGATGCATTCTGCATTGTAGAGAGCTTACAAATTAATATTTGGAATGAGAAGCAAATATTTGGAAAACAATCTTTGTTCCTGATTATTGGTCATATTATTAATATTAAGATGCAAACTGTTCATTCTTCACATTTTTTGTTTAAAATTCAACAGTTGCTTAGGTTAGTTTCTCTTGGGAATAGTAAAATTTCTTCAATCATCCTACATTAATTTTCATAGCCATATGGTAATTGTCATAACCATATGGATAGAAAATAAGTTGATATGTGAACATAATATATGTTAACATGGAAATCAAGGATCATATCATATGGATAAATAATAGTTGATGCTAAGCAATCAACCCATTAGTATTCATATATGTTAGGAACTTGAACTTTCAAGCATAATCAATTTGGAAGAGGTTGGCATATAAGAAGTACCATATATCTCAAACCTGAAATGAATTCTATAGTATGTTGTTGATGAATTTATGTTGCTTATGTTTGGATTAAAATTGTTTTATTATAGTAAGTGTTACATAAACGAACTGCATACATTAAATAGTTTAATACATTACAGTCACAGTTATTAAATCGATTAACCATTTAAGAGAAAGGAGTTTGACAGTAAAAATATTTTTGAATATAATAATATCATAAACTATAATGTATGTTAGTAAATCTATAGCTGTTTATTTTGACATGGTTGAAACAAAGAGAATCGCTGTCCGTAATATGTATTTATTAATTCATTGTGTTTCCAAATGCCATACTAAGAAATTCAGAAGTTGATTAGGGTCATTTTTAAAAGATTTTGTCATGATGGTACAGTTTAACTTTTATAAAGTTAAGGATTTTTCTTAGATAATTCATAAATGTTAAAAAAAATATTGAGTAGGCTAAAAGTTGGACAATTCAAGTTTTGAATGTTTTGAACATACTACCTGTCCGTGATATAATTACCTTCAGCAAAAAAAGACAGCTTATAACAACAGGGAGGAAATTGATTGCCAAGCGATTTGGTTTCCTAACCTATATACAGTATGCGAATATACATTTCAGATGTACAATAATAGCTATAATCGAGTTAATTGTATATTGAACTATGGAATGGCTTCCTAACCATGAGTGCCAATTTTTTGTAAACTAAAAGGAGAATGAGAAGAAAATAAACTAATTTATATATACCATATTTATTCAAGTGATTTTACAGCAATTGGTTTTGTTTTAATACTTAATATTATTCAATTCATGGTATTTGTCACAACACATGAGTTGGACATGCTATATTTACCAATTTCGCTACAATAAGTTCTGAATGATCAATCGGTTTTGTAATAATAAAAATTGAATGAATTTTATTATTATATAGTAACACACTCTTAATTTTAATACCTCACCAAAATTTAAATTTCATACCAATTATTATCTTTTATGAATATTACATATGAACAGTCAATGTATTCTAGTAGACCACAAATATTTCTTTACATGTCATTTGATATTGTTTCCATTCTAATTTAACTATAACCAAAGGTTTAACGGATGCAATTTGTAATTGATACAAACCAAGTGATCAATCGGTTTTGTATATGTTAAGTAAACATTATTTCTTTCTTCCTGTGGTTTTGAGGAAAGAATCTATGGGACTATATAGTATCTTATGTTTTAATACCTTACCAAATCTAATTATTTTCCCAAGAATTCTCCATGGTGGATATTGCACAATAATATTAGATGTACGCAGTAACTGGTAGGTATTCCTTTATGCATCAGTTAAATTATTTTTATATCGTTTGAACCACAACTTATCGGTTTTATAAAAGAATAAATAGGAACACATAAGTTGCCTTTATGCACTTTAAATTCCTTTTTCTCATCCCATGATAGTATCGGCTAAAATCTAGAATGTGTAATACTCATAAAACTCTAATGGATGCATAAAATCCTCAAATTGTATAAAATTTTAGATTTCCTTTCATTAGAAATATTTGCATTATAATTTTTAAGCAAACAATTCGCCCCGATTATTAAGTGTAATATTTTATTTTTCAAATGTTATAGTACATAAAGTAGAATGAATGATATTCCATCGGCCATTGCATTGCAAATTAGAAGGGAAGCGAGGCAAATGTATACATCATCTTCTAGTAGGATTTTTTTTTAAGATTTTGTATAGTTTAGTCTACTTCAGAGAATTGGCTAATCTGAATCTAAAAAAACACAAAGCATCAAATGATGTTACAACCTTCTGGTGCATGTCTAGGGTAAAACTGTTGTTTTCTTCTTAAAACACGGGTTCTCCTTAGTTGATGACTTTAGCTAACCATAGACTAACCATGATCCTTGCATAAGTGTTTTTTCTCTTCTCATATACCCCAAGTGTTTATTATTTTTCTAAATAATTAAAATATTATTATAATTCTAGGACTATATTATAATTTATATATGAACTAAGCTATTAGGCAAAGATCCAATAATTAAAATAGTTTTCCTGTTTCTAGCTGAAACCTCCACCAACCAAGAAGCTTACTATCGTGTGATTTTTATTCATTCCAAATTGCATTATCAAAATTATGGAACTAATTATTCAGGTGTTGAAAATACATATGTTTGCTTTTGCAAAGAGAATCAATCTATGGATCCTAAGACTATATGATTTTACCTTAAAACATAATTGCAAACCTATTCACATACAAATATGTCCCGAACAACACTAAGCTCTTTAATATTTTATTATTATTTTAAAGTTTATGATCAGTGAGAAAACTAACGACCCAAAATCATGTCTAAAATTGTAAATGCTATGTTATTTCATTAAAACAGAGCATGTTAATGAAATAAAGTAAACAAAAAATTGATATAATGGTCAATCCTCTCCTTTCACTTTGTATGAAGATCAAAATATGTACTTTCTAACCAAATTATGATGGAAGGAAAAGAATATAAATTATTTGTTAAGCTGCCACTACCAATCATAACTATTCGTCAAAAGCAAACGTTCATGCTATTATTAGGATAAAAATAAAACATGCACAACGTAAAAAAAGGCATCAAGATGCAATTAGTAAGAAGACTACAGGGAAAACAAAGGTTTGCTTTTTTGTACACGGTAGATCGCAGCTATAGGAGGAAGAAAGAATCACTTATAGCGGGAGAAGTACCGGCACCTTTGAAGACAACCCGTTGACACTGCATTGCCGATGACCCCTTTGCCGGATGGAGAAGATGGGCACTGATGAGGAAAGCCAAAACGGATGGAGAGGCAAAGGATATTGTTAATCAATCGACCCGAGATTCAGAGTTGAGGGGGCCGACCATGGTGGAAGGAGGAGAGGTCAACATCGAAGTATGGGAAAAGGCAGAAATTGGGGAGGAAATGCAGAGCTGTGTACAGAAAGAAATAAACAACATGACTGCTGAGTTGAAGAAAATTTTAGGGTTTGGATGGTGGGAGGAAGGGTAAAAAAGCGAACGAAATGGGAAAGCAACATGTGTCTGACCGTTCATTTAAAAATTTTGTAATTGAAACCAAACACAGTAATAATAGTATAATATATATACTTTATAGAGAGTTGATCGAATGTAGATAATACATAATAAATAGCGCAAAAATTAAAGAACACATAGAATTTACAGTGGTTCGGCTGAAGATTACCTACACCTACTATGAATCATCATTCATTTCCTTACAGATCTTAGGTACAATGCAAATACAAAATACAACGATCTATTGATCAACAGAAATGAAAAAAAACAATTCTATAAATTCTATTCGGTAGTAGTAGAGCTCTCCAGCCTGTCTGTCATTACTGTTCATCCATTGGGTATTTATAGATATGATGTTGTATAAAGATCGGTACAACATTTCGTATATAATAGGTCCTTTCCATGTTTGACTTATTCTATTCGACAATAATTGGTTTGACAAATAATTGGTTTGGTAGTAGGAAAACTGAACATTTTTCTTGTTCGGTAGTGGTTGCTATAAAACCATTTTTTTGTTAGGTAGTTGAATACTACCAAACTGTTTTTGTGGTTCGACAGTTGACAACTATCAAACCATTACCAACGATCTCCACTGGACCATTTTGCGCCGAACCGATTTCTTCTCTTATCTAAATCTTATTCTTTCTTCTGATTTCCTTGAACTTAACTTTTGATCCTTTGGTTTCTTTGTCTTACCCACTCAATTATGTGATAACAATCTCATTATGGACCCTTCGGCTATTTCTGTACCTTTTGACGTCGTTGCCCATAACATACATAATGTTAATAATACATTACAACATTCAAGTAGCAATCTATAAGACAAAGTCTTTAGTCGATTATATTTACAAAAGTGTTTGTAATCATGAGTATTGGATCAAACAAATAAACATAAAAGCTTATCCTTGAATGTTCGTAGTTATTTTATATTTTGAGAATGAGATGTCAATATACCAACAATACAAGTGTACGTAATGTTATCCATATGATGGACATTAATTTACCCACGATTGTTTGGAGGCATCAAGAGGTTACACACTTGTAGTCATTTGGAATGGTAATAGAACGCCTCGCCTAGAGTTTTCTATAGATTAATGTGTCTAATTAAAATAAAAATCTCATGTAACGATGTGTAGTAGTCTTTTAACTTGAGAGTACCATAGATCTTATGTGTGGAAACCATATGTTGACTATGGTCAAACACATTATGACATAATTGAGTATATGTCAAGACACATGAAGTGAAATACTACTCAATCCAGAGTAATTTCGTTAATCAATAAATATTATCGGGTTGAATCAAGTAAATTTGAAGGTCAAAATTCGTAATTAAAGACATTACTAGAGTATTGACCTTTGACCAAGCTCTAGATGTCTAACTGAATTAGTGATGATGAAGAGACATGAGATGCACAATAATCATTGCTTAAGGGTGTCGCTTTAAAACTGTTTATGAAGTAGGATTTTACTGAAATGATCTATAAGCAACTAAACTTATGTCTATTATTATCTTCTACAAAGTTTGTATAGAAATTAATATTTACTGTATAAATATTACTGAGGGCTTGATTCACATTTAAAAGTCATACTACTGTATCTCACGGTAGTCAACTCAATTATTTTAGTGAAATAATTATAATAGTTATAAATTGGCTAAGGAAATTATATAATAATTATATATTAGTATAGTCCGTTTTGAAGTTTGAGTCTGATTAATAAAATGTGTATAATTTTTATATACATGTAATTAATTTAATATGATTTTAGAAATAATTTTATTAGGCCAAAAGAATTAATTAATGCAATTAATTTACATCCACCTAATGCAAATTAATTAAAATGGTAGTTTAATAAAAAGTCATTTTTAATTCATTATCTAAAATTTTTGGTAATACCTTTATGAACGGTGAATATTTTTCTAAGTTATGAACTTTGATAAATGTGTAGACCATTTCTCAAGTTGTTAATAAATAAGTGGATCTAGGATGATACCATCATCTCCACTTCTCCATAAGTAAGACAGTTTGATGCATCAAATATTTTCTAAATCGCCTAATCTCTATTAAAATACATTATGTAATTTTTTTATAAATTTTAACTTGCAACTAAAAATTAGAGTCAGAAAAAAGTTTTTTTAAAGGTCATATTAACGGTTCAACGGTGTCATCTCGACATAATCATTTAAGGTAATACTTCATGTTTTATTTATTTCATTTATTATCATAGTTATATACGTCCACTAAAATATTAAAAAATGATTATTATATTAAAATAAAATAATTTTTAATAATAAAATATATTATTTTATAGTTATAGCATTATATGTATTATAAAATTAGTTTTAGAATCAAAAATACGTGTTTAACACCCCATCCCACCTCAATATCCATACCAGCAAAGAGTATTACAAAGTAATAGGTAATATGGAGAATGAAGCTTGTTAGAAGTGACCGCACATGAATATTCCCTTAGGCAAACACCAGTACAAATCCTTACCTCTTATAATACGCAAAAATATACGTACTTGATATCACCACAAACTAATCAACACGTGGGTTTATCAGAACAGAACAATACATAATATAGTCAGAGAGCACAAAGTCACAAAACATAGCGAAATATAAAATATCATAACATAAAAATCATAAAATAGGTCTACAAAATGAAGTATCTGACCAACTACAAAAAATATATACATTGATACGAGTCAAATACAAAATAAGACTCAAACCTCATCATATACATACATAGAGTCGACTAAAGAGTAAATATACATCCAATAGACTCCAAAATATATATAACATAGATCTAAATACTATCTCCTTAAATCGCTCAATATCCAAAGAAAGGCTAATGTCCATGTACCTGTAAAGCCTCAGACTGACAAAAGTACTATATAAATAATAAATGGATCAGAATATGTCTAGATTTAAAGGTGAGTACATAAATGATATAGTAAGTGGGATGACACATACACGACCTTGTAAGAAAATCCAAACTGATGGAAAATGTGAAGTAATATACATATACCACAGTCTGTGTTGGGAATATTTGTATAACATGTTTTTTTAAAAGGTCACACATCACAAGAAGTACCTATTGTGCCGGAAAATGGTAAAATACCCCAAAGTAGCTAAATCCAAATCAAACAAGCAAATATCGAAAGAAAGTAAGAATATACAAGCACTTTTTATAGTGGTTCAACAAATCTAAGGCCTACGTCCACTTTAATCTTATAATCTTTTTTATTCTCTCCAAAGTACAAAGAAATGCAACTCAAATCCAATCACAAGCTAGTAGATCTCGGATTAGATTGACTTTTGAAGAGTAAAGGTTGAAGAAGATAGAACTTAGATCTCAAAAATAGCCAATCCTTTTTCCAGTTGCAAGTAGCTTCATATTTATAAGCGAAATCCAGCATAGATCTCACCATCTAGGTTTGAAAATGTCACAAATCAAGATCCAAATATCTAGTAGGTAGAAAAGGTCATGCCACACGGATATTGGGAAGAAATTCAAATCGATACCGACCTGATTTAGGTCGGTATCGACATGAATTTACGCATGCAAAGCCAATTTTCTCTTCATGTTTAAGCTCCTTTCATCCATCTCTTCCCATTCCAAGTCTTAAATTCATGTCAATACCAACCAAATCAGGTCGGTACTGACTTTATTCGAAAGTTCATCAAGCTTCCTGAGTTTCTTCGTATCATCATTCTAGATAGTTCTAATCATGTGGGCATGAATCATGTTTGTGAAAATCATGTCGGTACCAACATGAATCATGTTGGTACCAACCTATTTGCATTTTTGAAACTTGGCCAAAATTTTGATTTCTTCAATCTTGACATCTCCCATCCTATTTATAGAAGAAACGTAGCTCCACTAAAATTTTAGGTCAATCCGATCTAAGAAATCCCAAACAGTATCGATCCATGAGCTTTAGATCGGTTTTATATATGACTTGGGGTCACACTCCACATCAATCCTTGGTTTGATTTGGATTGATTTTCCCTTATGTTTTTCCACCTGCTCCAGGGCAATCCTTGGTTTGCTTTAGGTCGCACTTCAGGCTAACTCGGTAACAAGTTATTGACTATTTTTTGATATTTCCTTTGTCTTACCTTTTTATGATGTTTCCCAAGTCCTTGGGTCATTTTTTTTGTCTCTTGTCTAATTCGATCTTTTAAGTCTGTTTGAAACTGCGGCATATTCGGTCATAACAGTACCCAATGCCTCATAGATCTTACGCAATATTTTAACACCTGTGTAATGTCTCTTATATTATAGTAACACACAGTCGCAACTCCAGTCAACTGAGTTTCGCACATATGCCTTTACTATAAATTGCAAATTTATTAAGCCACTCGGTTAATTTTAATTATCGATCAATTTAGTAGCTACGTTAATCCTAGGTTACACATTAACCTATTACAAGAAGCTGAGTTCCTCGCTTGAGGTATTCAATACCTCTACTTAGAAATGTGAGCATCCTCACACAGTCCATTTGCTGCACAAATAATCCCCACTTCGTTGGAAATAGTCGCTGTAACCATTCTCATAAAAATTTACATGCACCTCGTTGTTGTGCCTATGTAGCGGACTGTTTGACCAGTGACAATGGAGCCAAGTTGTCATGACTTGAGGTGCTACCCCGACGTCGATCAGTTAGGGTGGATAACTAGGACATCTGGTATCCTACGTAATAGTAATCATATTTTATATACTCATATAATCCTCACTCACGGTGAACTCCCTTAGTCATCGATCCCATACGAAATATCATTCACATGTGAGCAGAACATTTAAATATAATGGTGATAAAATAACGTAACAAATTTTAACAGAGAAGCCTAACGCCCAAATATCATCCAACTAGTCGATCATTAATTAAGAAGGTGTTTTATTATAAAATACACTTAATACAAACATATGATATTCCATATAATGAGTCAAAAGAATAATCGAAAAAATATTACCGAATATCTCATACCGCTCGGTATTACTAATCTGTTTATTTGAAATTATCATTATACATAACTACACTTTTAAACCTCGATATTAATACTAATGTTATCTCAAAATCCCATTTAATTCCAAAGGCCCATATTTCAAAATCTCTTATTTTGTTTTGAAATATTCATTATTTGAAACCATCAATAAATTTTAAAACCACTAAACCCCTTGAAAATAATTTATATCATCGCATATCCCTCTTTAATACTATAAAGAAAAACAAATAAAGGAGTTTTGTAATTCAAAAGTTCTTTTGAACATTGAATTATTTTTCTCTTAAAATGATTCACAACTAGATTATTTTGAAAGATTTGATATTTAATTTCAAAATCAATATTTAAAAATCATTATTTACTTTCAAATCCTTTTTAATTACTATCAAAAAATAATTTATCAAGCTAAAGTTCTCTTTTATATAAAATCTTCCAGTTATTTAACATTGAAATATCAATTTATAAAATTATTTTTAAAACAAAATTCTAAAATTTCACCTTATAATAATTCAATTCATACACTTTTTAATATATATATATATATCCAAATGCTTTTAAAACAATTTAAAAATAATCAAATACAAAATCTATCACTTTAAAAATTTTACTTAATAAAATATATAATAAATTTTCATACAGTAAATAAATTGCATTCAACTTATTAATATTACGAGATATTATTTTACAAAAGTTCACATTTATTCAAATCTCATAAATATAAATGTTACACCCATATTTTCCAAGAATTGTCAAAGGAAATCCGATACATATACCAAGCCTAATGAACTGCTCACACGATAAAAGTTGGAATAAGGAAAAGAAACAAATTCGAAATCCAAATGGTACTGCGCCAAAATAATATGAAGCTGTGGAAAAATATAGAGACTGCACCTGCTCATTCAACATAGCATCAACACTATATTTTGAAATGGCTACAAGATGCAGGAACCAATCTACAGCCTTCATACTTGCTTCAACAAGTAGAACTGCAGCATAATTTCTTAGTAACAACGAGATATAGAAACTGTGCTGCGGCCCCAAAAGTATAGTAACAATACATGACTACAACATATCCCTTTAAGCGACTATATGCGAACGGGGATATGCCACAATTTTAAACTAATATTTAAAAGTGGTAGTTCTATGTCGCAACTTTATATCAAAAGGGCTATAAGGATGCACCACCATTTGATGTTTATGTGACAGAACATCGCCACAATCCTATATCAATATCAAGTTAATGAAAAATGCACCGACATATTGATATGATAGAACAACGCTGTAATCACAAAAATATCGACTACATGCATAAAGATTCAAGGGATGAGACGATGGAAAACGACTGCTCCGCAACAAAGAACCGAACTTCATTCCTCAAAGGAAAACCAAGAGATCCCAACTTCATCTCCAAAATCAGTAAATCTAGCTCAAAGACAAAGGGGATGGCGTAGTACCTCCAATGTTAATACTAACTTAGAATAGGTTCATGTAAAGCAATCACCCTCCAAATAGCAACTAAATCTCTTTCACTAAACCATGCAACTCAACTCCAACTATCCCCAGTGCTGTGCTAATATTGTAAATTGGACAGTCCAGTATAGCTTCAAAAGTGTTGGTGCAGCACAAAGGCTATACGACATCACTACCCCAGGTATAACAAAGGCACAACTCCAAACAAAGTGAAGCAAGGTTATAAAGTGCTGATAATTATATAGCTCTCCCTGAAAATAAGAGCAGTTCCTCGTTGTAGCTTCATCTACACACATGTGCAGTCCATAGGTCAGTCGCTTTGCAGAATCATAAATGCTCAATCTATTCAAATTTGAGTTTCTCGCCTTAATTCCAAGTTTCTTGCTTCAATTTCAAGTTCCCTCCAAAGTTCAACATCCAACCACTCAAATTACAATTTCCCATCGAAAGATATGTTAGCAATCCATGCGTATCAAATGAGCAAGATGGATGTTCGACACCTAGCGCAATCCAATGGCAGAAATCAAGAGAGCAGAAGAGTGACGTTGGAAATCCACGTGAATCTTTGTGTACTATAAATGAATAGAGTACTGTAGCAGAAAAAGAGGGAATTTTACTTTACTCTTTTTGGACACTAAAAGAAAACTTGTACTCTTTGTCCTTTTTGTTTGCATTAAGAATCAAGAAGGAAGATAGTGACACATTACCCATGGACGTAGGATTCTTTGACATCCGAACCATGTAAATTCTCTACGTCTTTTATTATTTCCAGTACTTTACTGTACCATTTTCGTTTTATCCGTATCAATACCGAGATAACGAACTGATTTATGATATTTTAAATATTTCCATCTCATAATTACGTGAGCATTAAAATAATATAAGTACTTCTTAAAAGGTAAGATTAATGTCACTTAATTTTGTTTATTAATAACTAAGGAACCATTTAGCATCGTGATTATTTTGTAAAAAGCTACTTGGGTGTTTTTGAGATGAAAAATCGTAATAACTAAGGAAGGTTCTTCTTCGTTTAGTGAAACCATCATAGAAGTAGATTTCACCGATAATTTCAAAGCTCCATCGATTGGTAAATTTGGCGGAACTACAAACCTAGATGACCATGTCTTTACCTTTGTGACTATAGGGACATTTCGAAGGTAGGGAGGATGGCTTGGTGTAAACTCTTCCCAATTTACCTAGTTGGTGCAGCCTCCAGATGGTTTAGGAGGTACGGGCCAGGAGAAGTTCGTTCTTGGCGTCAGCTATCTGCCGATTTTTCGAGATAGTTTAACTTAGGTAGGGAAGCTTCCTCAGATGCAAACACTATGTTCTGTATAAAGTAGGATGAAAATGAGAGTCTGCGCAACTTCATAAAATGCTTCAAATCTAAAGCACTTCAAATTGGGATCACTTGTGAAGAAGCGCTATTAATGGCAGCGAATGCCGAGATTAGAAGGGATACTTCCATGTGGGAGAAGAACAGTAGAAAGCCATGTCACAACATGAAGGCCTTCTATGAAAGGGTAGGCGGCTATAACAGAATGGAAGAGATCGGGCCCAAAGCATAGCCTGAGAGAGCTTCTGCTCTAGATAATGAGAAGAAAAGGGGCAAAGGGGTATCATTCACCCGTAAAGCGACAAAGAGAGTTTAACCTCACAACAAAATATCCCCCCACTCATAATCCTGGGCAGATATATGAAATCACCAGGACAGGGCTAGCCTTTAATGTCCCAAACAATGGGACAAAGGTGGAGCATACTGCCGCTTCCAAGAGAGAACAACCACCATACTGACAATTGTCGGCACATGAAGAATGAAATAGAAAAGCTAATTTAGAAAGGTTACTTAGGTGGCTTCCAGATAGAATACAATGGAGAAGGGATAGCAAACCTCACACCAGACCCAAATAAAAAGCTAGTAGGAAATCCCTCAAACCTCATAGCCTCAACTCATGGGGACCACATCTAGCAGGAAAAAGTTAAAAATCATATGAGCGATATGTGTAAGAAGTGAAAGTGGAGTAAAAAAAAATCTTTCAAGTTAAGAAAAAACCGGAACTGGGCATTGTCTTTACAACGGCTGATGCCACTGGAAAAGTTTTTTCGCATCAGGATCCACTTTTATCACGATGCAAATCTCAAACTGCACCATCAAGAAATTCTTCATTAATTCTGAGAGTTCTATGAATGTCATCTTCAAATCTGCATTCGACAAAATGACGCTCCCAGCCGAAATATTGAAGCCTAGCGCATAACCAATCTACTATTTCAACAACATTGCAACCGTTCCCATTTGATCAGCATGCCTACTTGTCACTGCCGAAACTGTGCCCCTTCATAAATCCTTCTTTACGAGCTTCGTATCATTGATCAGCCATCACTATATAATGTATTTTTAGGAAGACCCGCACTGACTAACTTGTGGAGCAGTCTTATCTCAAAAGGACCTGCTCAAGAAGTTTCCTACCCTTGTTGGGATAGGAACAATTAGGGGAGAACAACTATTGGCTAAAGAATTATATAATGCAAACCTCAATCCTAGCAATAAAATTGTTTAAAACTTTTCTATTGTCTCCTTTGATAATTGTGATAATGTTAATGAAAAAGAAATAAAGCCTGTTCTAAGAGCTGCACTGGTACAAGATACCAAAACTAATGCTGAAACAGGTCATTCTTCGACCACAACATCGGTAAGGAAAGAAAAGAGAAAGTATATACACATAATTGGCACTGATGTGTATAACTCAGTGTATGCATAGTACTTTTCTAAGGAAGCTCAGAAACAAGCACTCTCCGCCACCTCCCAACCCGAAGAGGAATGTAACATCCCCCTTACTTAGAGGCCCAAAACTAACGGCTACGGATGTTGCAGTCATCCATAGTTATTAATTCTCGACGACCAAATATGGCGATATTAGATACATTGATGCACAAAAACACAAGACTGGATTTTTTTAAACTGCAAACAAATTCCACATTCTATTTCAAAATATTCCAAATTAATTACATAATCCTAGTTCACAGACCACGTTCAGATAACATATAATTATTACAAAATATGCCAACAGCGACATATGAAGATGCCCCCTTGGTGGATCAGAGTAATGTAATAAGGAAAGAAAACAAATTTGCCTTTACAATCAAAACACACAGTGGAAATAAAAGAACTCTAATAACAAGCTTGCCTCCTGCACGTCCTCGGAAGCTTTATTCGTCTAAAAGAACACCTGGAAACCTTAACTCTCAACCTACTCAAAATCAATTGAGTACCCGAGAGTTTAAGGGGAAAACAAAAACTTCGAGTCAGATATAAAGCCTAATATGAATAATAATTTACCATCTCAAACCATTTAGACATCTAGTGAGACCACGCCGCTTAGCGGAATGGGTTTTCCCCTCACTAGTATCCTAAAACATTTATAATACCATATATTATGCTCCTGCATCCACAATGGTTAAAACATAGTATTTCAAAAATATTATGATGATATGCAAAACAAGTAAATCAAATCTGTATTACCCAACCCCATTCACTATGACTATCTGTCTCAATTATAGTTTCTAGAGTTACTATTAATCTGTTAAATGTTTATGGACTATCTGTCCAATTTCATAGTTTTCATGCATTCTCTAAGAACCTATTGGTAACTCCAATATCTTTTCTATTATCCTAGTTATCATGGGCTAACTAGGAACCTATTGACTAACTGTCAATATCTTAATCCGGATATAATTTTCATGGGCTAACTACAAACCTACCGGCCTCTGCCAGTATCAAATCATAGTTTTCATGGGCTGACTATGAACCTATTGGCCCCTACCAATATCTTTAGTTATACACGATTTTCATGGGCTTACTGCAAACCTATTGGCCCCTGCCTATATCTTTAATTAAGATTTTAACATTTCTTAAGTTATATTCACTATTGGGTCAACCTAACTGGCTATTCTGCCCTTCCCTAAAGTATTGATATGGGTTAATTACAATTTGAATAAGTATATGAAGAAGTAGTACTTCTAAAATCTTTAGTTATGCCATGGCATTTCCTTTTTAAAAGTGAGAGTGGGTTATTTGTTTTGAAACTTTAAAGCATCACCTTCGAAACCTCTAGATGACCTCCTTCGAAAGCATAAGCGTCTTTTCAAAACATAATAAACTTACCTTTTGAAGTCCTTGTTAAATATTCACTTTCGAAACAAATTGTGCCTTTCAATGGTATCAAAATATTCTTTAAAACATAGCTTCGAAACAAATAAAAGTACCTTTGCGAAAGCATTGGGTTTACTCTTTAAAAACATTCTTTGGGTCAAAATGATTATATATGAAGTACCTCTTTCGAAACCAATTATAAAATTGTTTTGGGGAAAAAGTTGATGGTGTCGGAACCATGTAGTCAAAAGCAACCGGTATTTAAAATTAAAATATCAAAGGATAGAGTCGAAACACCCTTTCGATTCCATTGCCTTCGAAACCCCCAACCCTTCGAAAGCATTCAGGAAAAATGCTTAGTTTAAGTTAAAACAAAGAGAACCCTTCGACAGCATAGATGACTTCAATACAGTCGAAAGGAGAAAATTTGCGGCTGGGTTTCGACTAGGTCGAAACCAATTCCTTTTGACAGCTCTTATTTAAAGAAAAAGTTACCCCTTCGAAAGCTAATACTTCAACATAATAAAGCAACCTTCCCCAAAAGCTATTTATATAAACCTTTTCGAAAGCATACGTTTCGACTTTGTCGAAAGCTTTAAGTAAAACAAAGCAAGGCTTAGCTTTTGAAAGCAGAATATGGTTTCGACCCTAACAAAAGCATTGCTTTCGACACCCTACCTTTCGCTACCCACCAATTCACTTCGTACCAATACCATTGATACCATGTGCATTGGTTACGACTATGCGGGTTTCGACCGAGATGGCTTCGACTAAGATGGTGTGGAGGTAAAGGAGTCGAAAGGTACTGTTATTTGGGCGAAACCTACTTTTTTGAATTTAAGGCTAAAATATAGCAACTTTTAGTAATTACTTTTATAACCGCTTGCTTATTTGTAAACCTTTGATTGGTTGCTATATAACTTTTCAAATACTTTACAATTATAACCGCCACATTTAACCATATCTAAATCAAAGAAATTGTAATGTTTAAGCCCTTCCGTTAATAAAACCAGTTTTTGCAAATAAGTCCTTCTATTGAAATAATTTATTTTCCCTAGTAAATCAATTGGGAAAAATCCCCAAAAATCCAATTTTATCAGGTAATCAAACATAATAAAATTTCAGACCCAATTTCTTCCTGAAATACCTAAAATAAATTTTAAACCCAATTATATCATATTCTCCTTTAGAAATTCATAGTAAATTTTCTATAGCTCAGGAAATTTTGAAAATTTAAAAACCATCTCTGAAATAATGCTTTACTTAACATAAAACTTTTCCATGGCATTCTAAAATCATAAACCCTCGGTTTTACCCTCAAACCGTGCTAATTCATATATAATTGAATTAAAATAAATCAACCATAAGATGGCTCAAGTGTATCATCATCCATAACATCATAAAACAAATTTTATCATAAATCCAAAAATATATAATCATAGGACAAAATAGAGATGGTTTCGAATTATTATTCACCTTAGGTATGATAAGGAATTTGAGATTTGTTGTTGATCAATCCTTCCTGGCTTTGATCCTTAGCTTTAGATTGAATTTTTCCTCTTTTCCTCCTTGTTAATGGCCGGATCTAATTTAGGTTTATGGTTTTCGTTTGTGAAAGTGAGAAATGAAACATGAATGGACAATCACAAAGGAGTATAGCCGTGTAAAATAAAAATGGTTATTTACTAATATGCCCATATGTCAATTAATTAACCTTTAAACCAATTTAAAGCCCATTTATTTTATTTTTAAGCTTGTCGCCTTATATAATTTATTCAAAATCTCATTCCTCTTATCATCATTATTCTATTTAGTTTATCTAATTAAATTTCCTGAATAATGTTATCAAAAATTTAGAGATGTTATAAGAAAAAGAAAGTGAAATAGATCCAAGATTAGGGGAAACATGGAGAGAGTTAAAGCCAATGGATGATCTTGAAGATGTTTAAATAGATCCAGACCCCACAAAGGTTCTCGAGATAGGGAAAAATCTCCATGTAGAAGCCAAAATCGAAATAGACTTCTTGAAGAAATCATCAGATGTACTTGATTGGGCACATTCAGACATGGTAGGGATAGATCTAGTCATCATCTGCCATGCTCTCAACATCAACCCCAACGCTCATCCAGTCAGGCAAAAGCACAAGACCAATGTATAACGCTCTGCATAAAGAAGTTAAGAAGCTGAAAGAAAATGGATTCACTAGAGAAGAATACTACCCAAAGTGGATAGCCAACCCAGTTCTTGTGAAGAAGCCCAATGGGAAATGGAGAACCTACATAGACCATACTAACCTTAACAAGGCCCGCCTAAAGAACAGCTTTCTCTTACCTAGAATTGACCAATTGGTTAATGCAACTAGCAGACTTGAACTTCTCTCATTCTTGGATGCATACTCAAGTTATAATCAAATAGCTATGTTCGAACCAGGTCAAGAGCATACCAGTTTCATGATGGACAAAGGCATATACTGTGATAAAGTGATGCCATTCGGACTCAAAAATGTTGGGGTAACCTACCAAAGGTTGGTTAATATGTTGTTCTTAGATCAGATCGACAAAAATATTAAAGTATATGTGGACGACATGCTAGTTAAGTAAAAAGCAGCATCGAGTCATATGCAAGATTTGGAGGATACATTCATGGTCTTGATGTAGTATAATATGAAGTTAAATCCATTGAACTGTACCTTTTCTATTCAGTCAGGGAAGTTTCTGGGATATATAGTGAGTGCTCGCGACATTGAAGCAAACCCAAAGCGGATTGATGCCATAAAGAATATAGAAGTCAAGAAGAAACCAAAAGACATCATGAGCCTAAATAGCAGGTGGCTTCTCTAAGCAGGTTCATTTCCAAAGGAATCGATGAGTGCATCCATTGTTCGACCAAGTGAAGAAGGGGCTTAATTTTGAGTGGACTGAAGAATGAAAAATCATATTCTAGAATCTAAAGGACCATCTGATTAGCATCCCTATCCTATAAAAACCGATAACATGTGTGGACTTATATGTATATTTAGCTGTAACTGATACCGTTAGTGTTGCAGTGGTTCGAGAAGAGAGAGGGCCCAGAAGCCCATCTACTTCACATGCAAGCGTCTATCAGAAGCAGAGCTCAACTATTTAGTCATTGAAAAACTAGCTTACAACCTGCTCCTCATGACAAGAAAGCTGTAGCTCTACTTTCAAGCTCATCCCATCAAAGTCCTCACAGACAAACCAATAAGGAAGATACTATAGAAAAATCAGAAACCTCGGGTCACTTACTAAAATGGGCAATGGAGCTCAGTCAGTATGATATCTCTTATTGTCCAAGAACAGCAATCAAAGGTCAAGCACTAGCAAATTTCATCATGGAATGCACATTACCTACTGAGCCCCACCTGAGGAAGAAGCACCCACTCTATAGTTTTGGCAATTATTTATGGATGGAGCATCCAATGAACATAGGGCAGGAATTGGGTATGCTGATTACTCCAAACAAGCAGAAACTATATGGAGTAGTGCAACTTGGATTCAAAGCTACCAATAATGTAACGGTATACGAGGCTCTCCTCATAGGCTTAAGGATGGCTCAGTTAATGAAGGTAACCATATTAAAATTCACAGCGATCCCTAATTAGTTGTGAACCAAGTGCAAGGTAAATGCCAAGCGAAAGAGCCAACTCTAGCAAAATACATGGAACTTTCTAATAAACTATTAGAGCAGTTCAAACATTTTGATATAGAGCAAATTCTGTGTGAGAACAACTCTTTTGCCGGTTCAGTAGCCAAGTTCGCTAGCATGAAAGTAGCAAATGAAATGAAAGCTATTCCAATAGGGCAGTAAGCTGAATCAAGCATCATTGAAGCTAACCCAATACTGCTCCTAACTAGGACCCAATAGGGTACAATCTGAGAAGCTCAGGACCAGGAAATAGAGGAAAATCAAGGGCAGTGTCCAACTGAGCCCATGCCTTAATAGATAGAGGAAAACTCATGGATGACCCCAATCAAACAATTCCTAATAAACAGAATTCTACCCTTAAAGGGAAACAAAGCCCCAAAAAAGGTATGTGGCCCCATATTGCTCCTTATTTGATGGCATATTATACAAGAGAGGGTACCGTACTTCTTGTCTTAGATGCTTTTCCAAAGAAGATGGAATACGGGTCATGAGCGAAGTACATGAAGGGCGGTGCGGGGATCACTCCATAGGGGCTAGGTTAACAAAGAAGGTACCAAGGCATGGTTACTACTGGCCCACTGCACTTTAGGATGCAAAAGAATATGTGAGAAAATGTGACAGATGCCAAAGTTTTGCAAGTATCCTAAGGCAACCTTCCCATGAGCATATCCCATTAGCTAGCCCATGGCCGTTTGACATATGGGGCATATATTTGATAGGGCCACTTCCCATGTCAATGGAAAGGGAAAAGTATGCTATAGTGGCAATAGTCTACTTCACCAAATGAGTAGAAGTAGAACCCCTAGCTGCGATCACCGCAAAGAAAATAGACATATTTGTGTTAAGAAACATAACACTAAATTTGGAATCCCCTATAAAGTAATTTTAATAATGGAACCCGGTTTGAAAGCAATGAGTTCATAGAGCTCTACGAAAGAAATGGGATAGTAAAAAAAATTTCCTCAGTCACACACCCATAGGAAAACGGGCAGGTCGAAGCAGCAAATAAAACTATCGAGACGTTGCTTAAGGAAAGGCTGCAAAAGGCAAAAGGGAAGTGGGCAAAGGAGTTATCTTTAGTACTATGGGCCTATAGGATCTCATCCAGATCCCCAAGCGGCCATACTTTCTTCTCCTTGACCTACGGCTATGAAGCCATAATCCCCATCAAAGTAAAAGTCCCATCATATAGAAGAATATAATATATGACAGAATATAACAAAGAATTAAAAGAAGTTGCTCTCGATCTTATCCATGAAAGAAGAGATAAGATAGCAGTTATATCCACTGCATATCGACAAAGGATGACAAGAACTACAATGCTAGGCTCAAGGAGAGAAACTTCTGCAAGGGAGACCTAGTACTACGAAATGTAATAGCC
Organism: Allium fistulosum; assembly: GCA_030737815.1. Taxonomy (NCBI): domain Eukaryota; kingdom Viridiplantae; phylum Streptophyta; class Magnoliopsida; order Asparagales; family Amaryllidaceae; genus Allium; species Allium fistulosum. The sequence continues at coordinate 1,078,679,394 of CM060901.1, read as the reverse complement.
AACACCAAAGACCCAACAGATGGGGCTTTGAGCCTAAATTGGGAAGGTCCTTTGGTTATAACCAAACTTTTAGCCAATAGGGCATACCGACTCTTAAAACCAGATGAAAATCTAGTTCCAAGACATGGAATTCAGAGCACCTCAGGCCATATTTTTTATAATCTGTGTTACTTGTATAATAAACATTGTAATTATTATGAGAAATAGTAATACAATTGACTGGACATAGAGATATTAGACGGCCTGAACCAGTATAAAATCATTCTATGTTAATTTCGCTACCATAGCTAATAACATTAGGCTATACTATACACAACTCGGCCACTCATCCAAATAATTGCACTAGACATAAGGATATTAGACGGCTTGAGCCAGTACAAAAAATCATGCGCATGAATTGAAAAGGTTATAAATACACGACCCGACTTCATAGTCAAAATACAGTTCGCCCCCCAAATAACAGGGCAAACCATGCCAAGTGCACAACAAAACATGAATGCCAAAGACCTAGTCCAGGAAACATGAACTACACATGGAATTAATCAAAAATGGAAAAACAAGACAATAAATGGAATGTAATACAACCTACGAATCAGGTACAATTCCAGAAACTACTCACAGATTGCTAAGTAAACACTAAAGACTAAGGTATATTTACATTTACTAAGTCTTACTTATATTTATCGAAACCCATATGCATTCACATACTTCCCACATTTATGCACATAAGTAAAGATAAAGTCATTATCACGCGAAATTACATCGAAAGTTAAGTTTGAAACTTCGGCTCTTAGAAAAACAACCTGCGTTTTGACTCTAACTTGTCCTGAGGAGAATCATCGATTATAATTCTCTCACAATGATGAGATATGTGGTCAGACAATAAAGAACGTTGAATAGAACCGCTCTTTGCCTAAGAAGCTGAAATCGAGTCCTTTTTGTAGCCGTTCTTTAACTCATAGAATTTGGCCTCATAATAAATCTTCAAATCTTGTTCCAATTTCTTCCACTGGAAAATGACATTGGGATAAGAACCTAGCGGAGGTGAAGGAACATCTTTAGGCCTCGACATGATGTTGGGAGCCAAAATGCGATAAGTTCATCTCCTACATTGGTTTGCTTAGCAACCTGAAGATACAGCTCTTCAACTTTGTCGTTCAATACTTTGATTTTATTTTTGTATAAAGTCTTAATACACCTTCAACATCTGTCAATAATCCTTCCAGTTTAATGATCGAGTCAGAGCAGACTTAAGCTTCTCTTCCAAGTCAGCTATCTCCTGACTTTGATCAACGGTGGCAGGCTGAAAGTCAAGCGAACCCAAACAAACAAAATTAAAAGGAAGGGCAAAAGAGAAAAACTTACTAGGAACTTATACTCTTTTACAAATAAATTTAATTTATACAATACACTAATGGGTATTTGCACGAACATAAGATGGGTCATAAAAGATATATTCATAAGAGTATTCTAAGGTATAAGGTCCTAGAATACTGCCTTATTTGCAAAACCCCTCATCTAAGGCATGCTAGACAAAGGGGGATCTATTCTGATGTAGAAGTTCTTTCTTAAATCATAACTGACACCTACCTAGTGGTCCATCGGGTCCTCTATAGTCATGTCAAAACCTTTTGTATTATAAAGGAAGCTTAGGTCAAGCGCGGTGTAGAAATAACTAAAGACATCAATGGCTTGCTATAAGGTGATCTTCCCTATCTTGCCTTTAACCTTCTCCCTTCTAAGTTACTTTGTGAGATCAATAACCATGTCTTGCCTAGGCTTGTTGACGGGTACTGCTACTACATTGGGGCAGCCTGAGCTTTTCATAGTAAATTTTCATGCTCATAGACCTTGAGCATGATATCTTTTCTTGTTCTCTCTAAGGTATCGATTAGTTTGGCCCTAGTCTTCTTTGTGTTCTTAGAAAAGCCACCAAAGTATATAGGTGCATCTGCTACCCATCTCTTCCTCTATGAGTGAGGAAGCGCCTTTGGCCCTTGTCGCTCCATTTGCTGCTTATAGTGAACCTTCGTTTCTTTAAATTTACTTTGAAAATGTACTTTCAATTTCTTCTTCCATTCATCCGCTAATGAGGTGGTCCATACCTATAGGGGGAGCAGGAGACACATCTAAGCCATGCCCTTCTACCTCTTCTCCTCCTTCGACGCCCTCCTTCTCCTTAATTTGATGGATGGTTTGAAGAGTCATATCCTCTATAGTTTTTATTATATTTTTTATCTTTTCTTCATAGACAATCCCACATGGTACCTCACTATCTTTCAATAATTGCTGCAGTTCATTCACTTTTAAATTGGTAGCTTCAAGCTTAGTGCGCAACTTGACATTATGTTGATATTGGCGTTCAAGTGCATCCTTGGCTTCTTTAAGATTAGAAAGCACTTCCTTCAAATCTCTTTCAAGCCTTTTGTTGGTAAGTGCTAGATGGATATTATCATCTTCCAAGGCCGTAGTAGGTGTCATGGCTGCAATCCCAAACTCGGGCGCACCTTTGTTACCCGGGCCATAAACGATATGGACCGAGGGTTCATTGGATTCAAAGGCTCCGATAAACTTGGATGGAGGCCCATGAGGACTGACCTAGTTGGTAGTGATTAAAATTTGATTCAAAGAAAATAAAAATATGTAAAGTTAAGACTAAATAAAAACATATCACATAAAGAACATCTTTATATGGTAAGTCCAACAAATTCACATACAAGAAATGATAATAACATATAGTTCTCAATCTCTACTTAGATTTCTAAGCCTAAGCCTAAACCACTCCAAACTATTAGGTGGGAAAGAGCCACTCTCTAAAGTATACCACCATCGACGTGGTATAAAATCACTAAGGGCTTCCTTCTCTTTGACTATTTGGTCAATCTTGAAGAGCAACCCTTGGGTTTCCTCTTTATGTTGCGTGAATGACTCATCTGACTCTTTTTCATGTCTGCAAATCGCTACTGCACTAAGACCAAGATGATATATGGTTTGCTTTTGGAGTTTTTCCACACTTTTGTTTAGGAGTTTAGTAAATATAACTTCCTTAAAAGACTATAAAGGACAAAGGAACGAAGATGACATGGTCATTCATGGTGTGGAAATAAAATAGATAACAATTAAAGAGATTAACCACAACAAAATTAAGTAACTAATTCATTTTTATTAAATAATATGGAGTTTAAGTAGCAAGGATCATTCATAAAAGTTAGGTAATTATACGAACTTTAGGAGTTGAGATAACCCCAGCTTCCTTAGACTTCGCATCCTCATTTTGCTGCAAAGAAGCACCGTGGGAAGCAGAAGGGGAAGCAATCTCCATAGCTAGCTCCTTAGACCACACATCCCTGCAGTAGGTAAGAGCATCTTTGATCTTTTCGTGGTCCTCCAGGAAGCTAAGGTCGACCATGGTAGAGAATTGACACTGAATTGCGACATACAGCTGGTAAAGCATGTAATAGTGATCCATTAAAGCTTGCTCTTAGATTCCTCTAATGCCTTCTTCTTCTCCTTTAATTCATGACCCTTCAACACCAAAGCCTCCTTCGCCGCCTCCTCTGCCCTTTCAGCTTTGACTCGTTGGGTCTTGAGCTCTTCCTTAATTTTAATTTTCTCAGAGGCGGCCATAATAAAGTTTGCCTCGAGCTTGGTAGTACGAGCAATGGCTGCAACCTAATCGTCTTTCCCCCTCTTTCGAACTTTAATTTCTAAGGCCCTAATCTATTATAAAGAAAGTGAAAATCAGGTGAGGAGTGGTTAAGTAAACCATCATTAATTAAAGGAAGAGAGAATACTTACTTAAGTCTAAGGTTTCCCAAGTTCAATAGCAAGCTCAGAGAATGGGAGCACAGGATGTGGAAGGGCGAGACGATAAGATTATAAAGCAAAAGCAATACTGGATAGGTTGTTTAGAGTGACATGTCCTAACCTCTTAGCGAGATCAGAAGGACACCCTTAGGCAAGGGAAAGTTGCGAATGCGGGGATCTTGAAAGGACTAAAGAGGTGGGACAGGAAGCGCCTCCGAGGAAGGAATAAGGGGGAGGCATAGTAGGCTTATTGAGAGGTTGGTCAGAGGCCTTACCCCCATTGGACTTCCTCTTTCCCTTATTTTTCTTCATCGCTACCAATTTCTTGGGGTCAAGAAATGCGTCAGTAAGGTCACCAACCATTTCACCTGTACATGAAAGAAATCCCAAGATTAGTAAACGTTCGTACAAGGGTTAGGGACAGAAAGTAAAAGTTCTTTTTATCCATTTTAGTGAATTATACCCTTAGGTTCATCTAAAATTGAGGGAAACTTAAAAATGGAATGAGAGAAGTAGTGGTTCGGGCATAGAAAGTTATACTTTTATAGCAACGAATCGGTAAAAAAACAATTTCATATTTCTCTCATCTTTGCTTAAACTTAAGATGCGGTCTCTTCGAGACTCATATGAACTAATAGCCTAATCATAAAAAATTAGGGCAATTAGGGTGTGGTTGGAAGGACGAACGGAATTATCAAGATTTGAAATGAAAAGGTACAGATCAATGCATTTTTGGGTCTTTCGAGGAACATATGTAGGAACTAATTTCTTCGCTTAGGCATAATAAAACCCAAAATCATCCCCAAACAAACTTTTATGAAAATCAAATAAAAGTTGGAGCTCTTCACATGAGATAGGTGTACCATTCTCAACATAAAGAATAAAAGCGGCAATTATAAGGGAATAAGAAAGGGTTAAGTCAGATGGGAATGATACCAATAGTAGCCAGCCGTTCCCAGAAAATTGAATCGGGAGAAAGATAAAGTCCACACCGAATATGGTTGGAAGTAATGGAAATAAAACCATCGGGAGAAGCATGGATGCATTCGTAAGATTCAAGTACTCTACATAGATAACCCTCGAAGTTGAAATGGTTTAGAATGTTTTCAATTCCCTTTAGTTTGGTTACCTTAGATGGAAAAGATAAAGGAGAGAGGGAAGTAGATGCCATATCAAAATTACTGGATAGACTATCAACTACTGTTAAAATACAAGAGAAACAAAACTATGAAAAGAAGAAGGTCCTTACTTTAGCTCGAAAGAGGAACTATTGTTGAAAAAAACAAGATTGGCAACTAGGATTTTTTTTCTCTTCAAAAAACATGTAAAAGAAGAGGTAAATATATATTTACCTCAATTTGAATTCCATCCCCATAATCGAAATGATAAAAAAATTCCCAAATGTCAGTTGATTAATGACACAGAAGATTAGCACAAGGATCAAGATGGATTTTCATAGGAAACGAAAAGACTAAATGTACAACTTTTCAAAAGATCGGCCAATAAAGGAACGACATGTGTGCTTCAGCATTAAATGTGAAATGACTACAAAGACTTTTTCTTTCTTTTGAAAAGAAGGGATAAAAAAGGTAGAAGTGATGGGTTTTAGGAAAAATATAAGAATAGAGACAAGTCCACACCCATCTACGATTGCTGCGGACTTGAAGGACAAGTGTTACACCCATATTTTCCAATCATTGTTAAGGAAATCTGATACAAATGCCAAGCCGGAAGAACAAATCACACAATAAAAGTTGGAACATGGAAAAGAAACAAAATCTAGATGGTACTGTGCTAAAATAATATGAAGCTGCGACAAAATATAGAGACTACACCCATTCATTCAACATAGCATTGACACTATAATCTGAAATGGCTAAATGATGTAGAAACCAATCTATAGCCTTTATACTTGCTTCAATAGGTAGAACTGCAGCATAATTTCTAAGTAACAACGAGATATAGAAACTATGCTACAGCCCCAAAAGCCACACAACAATATAGGACTGCAACACATTCCCTTAAGCAACTATTTGCGAACATGGATGTGCCGCAATCTTAAACTAACATCTAAAAGTGGCTGGTCCGCATCGCAACTTTGTTTCAAAAGGGCTATAAGAATGCATTGCCATTTGTGGTTAACGTGGCAGAACAATGCCACAATCCTATATCAATATCAAATTAATGAAGAATGCACCGCCATATTGATGTGACATAATAACACCGTAATCCTAGAATCATCGATCGTAGGAATTAAGACTCAAGGGATAAGGCGATGGAAAAAGACTGCTCTGCAACCAAGAATCAAACCTCATTCCTCAAAGGCAAACTAAGGGATCCCAACTTTATCCTTAAAATCAGTAAATCTGGCTCAAATACAAAGGCGATGGCGCGTACCCCTAATGTTAAGAGCAGCTCAAAACAGGTTCACGCAAGGCAATCACCATCCAAATAGCAACTCAATCTCTTCCACAAAGCCATGCAACTCAACTCCAACAATCCCCTGCATTGTGCTAATATCGTAAATTAGACGGTGCATTACAACTCCAGAAGTGTTGGTGCAGCATAAAAGCTATACGACATCACTACCCCGGGCATAACAAAGGCACAACTCCCAACAAAGTGAAGAAAGGTCATAAAGTGCTAATAATGATATAGCTTTCCCTAAAAAGAAGAGCAAATTCTCATTGTAGCTTCATCTACACACATGTGCAGTCCATAGGCCTATCACTTTGCAGAATCAGAAATGCTCAATCTTTCAAAATTGAGTCTCATGCCTCATTCCAAGCTATCCTGCTTCAACTTCAAATTTTCTGCCAAAGTCCAACATTTATCCGCTCAAATCACAATTTTCCACCGAAAGCCACGTTAATAGTTCCATGCATATCATATGAGCAAGATGGATGTTCGACGCGTAGCACAATCTAATGGCAGAAATCAAGAGAGTGGAAGAGTGAAGTTGCAATCCACGTAAATCTGTGTGTACTATAAATGAATAGGGTGCTGTAGTAGAAAAAAATGGAGAATTTTACTTTAATCTTTTTGGACACTCAAAATAAAAAAACTATACTCTCCACCATTTTTGGTTGTACTAAGAATCAACAACGAAGATAGTGACATTTTACCTGCGGATGTAGGATTCTTTAACATCCATCGTAAATTCCTAGTGTCTTTTATTATTTCCAGTACTTTACTATTTTCATTTTATCTACATCAGTACTGAGATATCGAACTGATTTCTGATATTTCAAATATTTCCATCTCATAATTTTGTAAGCATTAAAATAATATAATTACTTCTTAAAAGGCAAGATTAATATCACTTAATTTTATTGATTTGTAATCGCAGAAGCATTCGACATTGTGATTACTTCATAAAAAGTTACTTGGGTGTTTCAATGACGAAAAAATCTCATTAACAATAACTCCTCAATTTATATTATAAATTCTTAAATGCCCTTTTATAAAATTCCTTCAAATATGTTATAATCATAGATATAGATATAGATATACATACATACATATATATAGGGGAGGAATCGGCAGCCCCCTGGATTCAGTCCCCAACATAGCCCCTTAATTCTAGCCACTCGCTTCTATTTAAATATAATTTTTTTCTCTCTTACCACACTATACAGTTATTTAAATAGTAACGAGTGGTTGGAATAAGTGGCTATGTTTGGGGGCTAAATTCAAGAGGCTGATGATCCTTCACATGTATATATACCAGTACAAAGGCACACACTTTACGCATGTGCATAGGAAAAATGGTTCAATTTCACTCTTCATTTTTATGGTTGATTGATCTTACACCTTAACCAAGATGGTGTACTATTATGTAAACACTGGTAGAAAACAGGAGTGTTTTATGCACATAGTAAAAATGTATTATGTTTAATTTAGAATACATTGATTTGAAGTCCAATTATTATGTAATTTGACCTTGCACATGGGTACCAGTTTAGCTGACAAAAATCACTGTGCATATACATTGCCAAAACTGTGGTTATATTAATTTACATAAACATAGTAACATCAAATTCCTAAGATTTACCATTAGTTATGCATCAATTTTTGGTGGTCAAAATCACATACTTGAATGGTAAAATAGAAATCTAAACAATACATCTGTAAAGTCTAATGTAATAAAAAAGAATTAAAAATGAAGTACTGTGACAACCGCCCTACACCACCGACACCAATAGTATATAAATAGTGCGCTGCAGTCATGCCCGGCCGATATAGGATGATCATCAAGGTTGAATAAAACCAATATAGCATATAACCTATCATATCTTACAGCGCATGGATAAAATATAATACCACAGATATAACAGAAGAGACAGTATTAACAATGTGAACAAATCATCATCAGAGCAATACATTAAATGTAGTAGAGCTCATACAATAGAAGTAAACTCAAATAAACTATCTCAATAAATATAAATAAGCAAACACTATCATGGGCTCCACATCAATGCTCAGCAGAAAATCATGGAAATCCATATATGTATATAATACGAGATAGCTCCATCCAACTCGTCCTCCAAACAGCTGCTGCGTCACTTAGATTTGTTATCTAGTTTACTCATTTAATAGTATCCAAGATAATAAGAAGCAAAGCATAAAACTTTGGTTAGACAACAGTTTGGTATGAGTGGCAAACGAGTCTCAAAATACTATACAAGTAATATGATAACGAACAAGAGTACACTGTTGGTGCAAAATTTCATCAACATCAACACCCGAAGTGCAAAGGTATATCTTCGGGAGTCGAATGGGATATTGGACCCGGTGAAGAGATTGCCGAGACATGTCATAGCTAAATCTTGAATTCGAGATGTTGATAAAATAATAATAGTATATGTAAAGAAGGCAAAGTGGGGAAAGTAAATAACACCGAGACTTTTATAGTGGTTCGGGCCCAAAGTCGGTACATCCATTGTTCTTTTCTTATTTAGTCACTCTAATATAACCGAGTTTTGGCATTTCTACCATTAATGAGTTTTTAAATAGAGCTCTAATATAGGAAATTACAATTATGTTTTTTTATTAATTTTTTTTGTTACGCCAGAAGATCCCTTATGCCTTGGGATTGCCGCCTATTTATAGCCAATATGCCAAAACGCCATTGGTGGAGAGCCTTCTTCTTAGATAGATGACCTAGCTAGTGATATGTGGCTTTGATTTAAACACGTGTCTTCATCTGGTTGAATGTGCTTTGATGCAGATTGCTGATGTGGCGCCTTTATATATATATGTCTCGTTTAATTATTTTTGTTTATCTTGGTTGATGATCTCGGTCTAGGGCTATCTAAGCCATTGATTGTTGATACTTGTTGAAATATCTTTAGTCTTAGTAGTTGCTGCTCTCAGAGCTTGTTGTCCAATTGGAAAATGGTTTTAATCTTCATCGACGTCTTTTCTCTTGCTTTCGAATCTCATGCTCTTGGATATTGAGCCCGGTGCCTAATCTCTCGGTGGAAACCAAATAATGGGCCTTGGAATTACAAGCCAAGGAGCTTTCCTTTCGAATATTCATAATTTGTGCTTGGTATAAATTATGGTGGAACACATGACCCCCCAAGTTCACCTTATACAGTTGCTATGAGGTGGACTTTGGAAAGAATGGTGTTATAGTGTGCTTTTTCTTGGCTTGTAACTCCATTCCCATCATAAAGTTGACTCGAGCCTTTATGCGAAATAGTTACCCTCATCTAAAGGGTTTTTGGAAATGATTTGAAATCTAACCTCATCTAGTGGGTTTTGGGAAACTACTTGAAATCTAACTCATCTGGAGGACTTTGAAAATTTGAAATCTAACCTCGATTAGAGGGTTTTGAAAATAATTCGAAATCAATGCTCAGAGGTGAGGGCTTAGCTGGTTGCTTTGGTCAAGTGGCAGTTAGTTAACGGTTTTGAAAATGGTTAAATTTTAACTTGGACTGTGAGGTCAAAAACTTTAAAATCATATTTGCCATTCAAGACTATCTAGGATGGGCGATGAGTGAAGTTGCTAGAATGCCAAAAGGAAAAATCTAAATCGGGATTGTAAGGTCAAAATTTATGAAAATCGTGCTTTCTACTAGAAGTCATTTGGAACAAGTGGCAAGTGAGATTGTTTTGGTGCCGTAAGGAAAAATCTAGTTTGTGACTGTGAGATCAAACTTTAGAAAACTATGCTTGCCACTCGAAGCTATCTAGGCTTAGCGGTAAGCGAAATTGTTACGGTGCCGAAAGACAAAATTTGATTTGAGACCGTGAAGTCAAAACTTTTGAAAACTATGCTTGCCACTTGAAGCCATCTGGGCTAAGTGGTAAGTGAAATTGTTACGGTGCCAAAAGGCAAACTCTGATTTGAGACCATGAGGTCAAAACTTTAAAAACCTATGCATGTCACCTGAAGCCATCTAGGCTAAGTGGTAAGCAAAATTGTTATGGTGCCGAAAGACAAAATCTAATTTGAGACCGTGAGGTCAAAACTTTGAAAAACTATGCTTGTCACTTGAAGCCATCTAGGTTAAGTGGTAAGCAAAATTGTTACAATGCCAAAAGGCAAAATCTAATTTGAGATCGTGTGGTCAAAACTTTTGAAAACTGTTCTTTCCACTTGAAGCTATCTAGGCTAAGTGATAAGCGAAATTGTTACGGTGCCGAAAGACAAAATCTGATTTGAGACCATGAGGTCAAAACTTTTGAAAACTATGCTTGCCACTTGTAGCCATCTAGGCTAAGTAGTAAGCAAAATTGTTACGATGCCGAAAGACAAAATCTGATTTGAGACCATGAGGTCAAAATTATTGAAAACTACGCTTGTCACTTGAAGCTATGTAGGCTAAGTGGTAGGCAAAATTGCTATGGTGCCAAAACCAAGATCTGATTTGAGACCGTGGGGTTAAAACTTTGAAAAACTATGTTTGTCACTTGAAACCATCTAGGCTAAGTGGTAAGCGAAATTGTTACGGTGCCGAAAGGCAAAATCTGGTTTGAGACCATGAGGTCAAACTTTGGAAAACTATGCTTGTCACTCGAAGCCATTTAGGCTAAGTGATAAGCGAAATTGTTTTGGTGCCGAAAGGCAAAATCTGATTTGAGACCGTGAGGTCAAAACTTTTGAAATATGTGCTTGACACTTAAAACCATCTAGGCTAAGTGGTAAGTGAAACTGTTACGTTGCCGAAAGGCAAAATCTGATTTGAGACCGTGAGGTCAAAACTATGTTTATAGTACGAATTCGTAAGTGATCATTCGGGACTATACCTTTGAAGAGACGAGTTCTGATTTCGCATTTAATGCAGGTCCATATGTTAGCAATTGATTGGTTATCCCCAAAAAGTGTTTTTTTATAATGATGGCTTGACATCTGGTGGGGGACCCTTTAATATTCTCTTTATGTACACCTATTAAACTAAATCCATGGTGGAAATCATTCCTCTTCTCAAACTGTGACGTTCTTTTAATATAATCACTCCTCCCCTTTTTATCTCCTCTTTTCACTTGTTCAAATTGTAAAATTGCCATTATCATCTTCAAGATTTCTTCTATTCCTTTTTTGACATCTGCCCTATTTTCTTAGATTAGAAATGGATGCTCCTATTCAGAGTCGGCAAGAACTCGATAATATTTTGTCTTTGTATGGGATCACAAGAGTTAAGATGCTCGTTCCCTGGTCTGGGATGCATTACAACAATATTCCAGAAGGATATTTTGTGTGGTATGTGGAGCATTTGTAACATGAGATTTTCTTACCTCTAGCGCCCTTATTTGCTGATGTTCTAGTATTTTATCACATTAATCCCTTTTAACTCTTGGCTACCTCCTACATAACTTTAGCTACCATGGCGATCCTGTATTCTGAAAGAGGCTATCGAGACATTCCTATTATCGAGATTTTTTACATGTTCAACTTGTTAGAATCCAAATCCATTGAGGAATTTCCTGCATATTTTCTCAAATTTCTAGGGCTATCTCCTCTACAGGATCCATTTAGCAAGATAATGCCACGTAAGTGGTTCCTTGTTAAGGCCTCTTCTGATCGAATTATCGCCTCCTTTAATAATGCTGGTATGTTTTTGGATATTTTCCTTCCCTTTAGTCTCACCCATATCCTAAGTTGTATATTCTTATTTTGTTAAATCTTAATTAGTGAGACCCAAGAAGAGTAGAAATCTGGCTATCACTAATCAATATAAGGAGAGTTATAAGAAAGTTATGAATATTCCTTTCTTATAGTGATGCCGACACCTAGTTCTTGCCAAAGACGAACTAAAAGCTCGGGACTTGCTACCTCCTTCTGCTATATTTTTCGGACTCATACCCTCTAAGAAGTACAAGATAGATTCTACCATAGTCATTGATAGTGGACAAAAAGCTGGGTTCGATCCTGGAGAAAGTGAATCCAGGGGTTTTACTCTTTAACCATTGAACTTGTTTATTTTAGGCAGCGCAACTTAGTCTTAACTTTGATTTTGACCTTATCCCTTTTTTGTTGCAGTGTCTTCTTCTCCTAAGAAAGTCAGATTCCTAGATAAGGGAAAGGGGGCCAAGAAAAGATTCAAGTTGTTGCTTCCTAATAAAGGCACACTTGGTTCAAAAAAGTAAAAGTTCTCCAAATCCTCTAAAGCCGAGAGTTCCAAGGGAAAAGATTTTGATTTGCTTTCTAAGAAAAATTAGTAGACGATAGAAATTACGAGAGCTGCCTTTGAAGGCATCCTTCTTCATGCCATTACCGAAACACATGCTAGACCTCCAATCTTTGTCCCGACACTTTGGAAAGAAATCGAGTACAGTCTTTGGGAGAATATCAAGGTAAAAATTCTTGTGTTAGATTATGATTTCAATATGTGTCCTTATTCTATTTACCTCTTCCTAGACCATGGCGGAAATCTCTTCCCTTCGACATGGGTGGCTGAAATTGGAGGAGATGGCGGATGCTGTTGAAGCGACAAAAAAGGAGTTCGTGGAATTTAGGTCTAAGGTTCAAAAGGCGACCACTCAATTTGAGGAATCGGTAGAACTGCAGGAGAGAAGCATCGCAGGATCGAGACCCTTGAGAAAGCCATGAAGGAAAGGGATGAGAGGCTAAAGAAAGGTGAGGCCAGGGTGATTGACAATGAACATTACATCGCTAGAGATGAGCATGAGAGGGAGGCCAGCAGGCGAGCCTTCCAAGTTTGATTTGATGCTTATGCTTACTACCGAGATCAAACATGCCTTTCTCTCTAGCTTATCATGGAAACCATGCAGCCACCTTAGAGGTCAACTTCGCTAAAAGGTATGAGGAGCATTAGTAAGAGAAAGATATTGAGACCACTAAAGTCGAAACCCTTGTAGAGGAAGAGGAAGGTGCCACTTCTATCAACGAGGAGGTATAAGAAGACACTCCCAATAATGAACGAAACATACCATGACTTGTCTTTGTAATAATATGACTTTTGTAACTTCTGACTTGTATGAATTCTTGAATAAAATTTCCTTAAGGACTTACTTATATTTGAAATTTCATTCGACTTGATGTAATTGTCACATAATGTTTCAAATTAAAGTGGACGACATGAAGTTCTTTGTTGGTTACCATCTTTTATCTCTACTAATCTTAAGTCGATGTTTCTTAGGGAGTATCTTGCTTGAACTACTTAAAGCTTCAGCGAGATATGCTTCCCATTATCAATCTTACGAGGACAAGGTAGCCGAACTCCAAAAGCTAATAGTAACCCTTAAGAACTTTGAGATTAAGATCAATTTCCTTAAGTCGATGTTGGGTCTAAAAACTAACATATGCTTTTCTTCGGAGAGGGGTGAGCCCTGAATCGATATCTGACCATGGGAGATAATATTGTCATTTTTTTTAAACAAAGGGAGGAGAAGGGGCTAAGGATGGCGTGGCTAATGAATTCCTTCCGAGATTGTAAAACTGAAGTTGTTTCGGAAAGCTCTGACTTGCCACCTTGGCTTTCCCCTTTGGATGGATCTCCTCCTTTCGTTTTTATACTTTATCCTCTGATGCTCTTGATTTTGTAATCCAGTCTTTGTAATACTATTTCTTTAGGCGTTCATCTCGGCCTATCCCTTGTAACATTTTCTTGAATAAACTAAATGTAAAAAACGTTATTCCTTTCAACTTCACTTCTTATGCTGTCACTTTGCTTGAGCGTGCTTTGTAGGACTTTTCTTCTGCACGGTATCTTTTGCCCCGAGGCATATTTTCGTTAAAATAAGGTTTTAGACCCAACCGACTTTTATGATTGGATTCTTGTCCGAAGCCAACCTAGTAACACAATAAAGAGTTTCGTCTTATTCTGATTCTATGTTCACCTTTACTTCTTTTCAGTTTACCGAGAGTCTACTTGATGTCTTAACTTAGGAACTTCTCCCTAACATTCTATCTGTATCGGAAATCTACTAACTTCCTATCTAACAATGAAGCTACCCAATGCATGACACTTCTCACCCATGGCTCACTAACATAGGGAATCTACTCACTTCCTACCTAACTAGGAATCTACCTAATGCATGACATTTCTTGTCCATGGCTCCCTAACATTGGGAATCTACCCAGTGCATGACACTTCTTGACCATGGCTCACTATCATTGGGAATCTATCCCACGCTCTAATCTAGTTGAGAATCTACCCAACATTCTAATCTAATTGGGAATCTGCTCAGCATTCTAATCTAATTGGGAATCTACCCAACATTCTAATCTAATTGGGAATCTACCCAATGCATGGTACTACTTAACCATTGCTCACTTTTATTGGAAATCTACCCAATATTTTAATCTAACTAGGGATCTACCCAGTGCATGATTCCACAGACCATGACTCACTATCAGCATGCATTCTACTTTTCGACGTCTTTTAAACCTAAGTGATATTGGCCTTACACTTTATTGTGCATCACCGTGGGGGTGCTCTTATGGCAAGGTCTACCAACTTATCGTTGGGTCCCAATCTACAACCACTTATGGCTGGCGTCGACCATCTATGACTACTTTAGGCTGGTGTTGGCCATCTATAACCACTTTTGGCTGGTGTCGGCCATCTACAACCAATTTTGGCTAGTGTCGGCCATCTACAACCACTTTCGATTGGTGTTGGCCATCTACAACCACTTTTGGCTGGTGTCGGCCATCAAAATCCATTTTCATTTAACGGTTTACGGAAAGCTAGTTGTAACTTGGAAGATGGTAAATATGGGTCCTTTGAAAAGATTACCTTCGGATCATTTTGTAAAGATTTTTGAAATCACATAGTTTTGTTTAAATCACGTTGTTCATTAGGAAGTTTATTCGAGTTTAAGAAATAAGATTGTTGATGGAAATATTATCATTATTCATATATATATATTTTAGAAAAATGAAATTTTTCATTGATCACGTAAGATCAATAGGGAGTTTCAGTCCTTGAATCCTAAATACAAGTATGAATGAGGACATGCAGTTCTTAAATCCTAGATGCAAGTATGATATGAAAAAGTTCTTAAGGAGAGAAAACATACTGAAAAGGAGATCGTGAATATCGAGACTTGAATATCCCTCAGAATCGAAAATCGGGACATGATTATGCTAAAGATGGATGTAACAAGGCCTACTGATTAAACTTCCGGAGATCCAAAACTATGAGGCGCCCTTCCCCTTTGGAGTTGAAACATTTGAAGTTATAACCGAGATAAGCACTTTAATGGAACCGGGGTCCTTTATTTGTCTATAGGAATTTGACTTATGAATAAGTGTTTTTGTTTGGTTTGGGTTTCGAGTTTCTCGAAGAGCTTTGATAAGGAAATCTTTGGCATCTGTGGCAGTAGTGCAGCTCGGAAGTGTTCTGTGTGCCAACAAGGAGGTCTTTGGCTAAGCATTTTTCTAGAAGTGAAGTTCAGAAGCAGCAGAGTGGATCCATTTCTTCGATGGATTGGCTAGATAAGCGTAAGCTGTTCTGTTTGGTAAAGAGAGAACAGTTTTCTTTGCAATTAGGCTGGATAGGATCGCAAAAGTGACTTGCGATTGCTGAGTGTTCTCTTGAGTTATCCGAGATTTTCTAGGATGTGTTGTCCAGTCTGTGCTTGTGTTCTTCATCAGCATTTTCATTCTACTCCAGATCAGAGTGCTGCAGCGGAAGTAGTTTGGCGAGTGCTCCTGTTTGTCTTTTCCAGATAGGAGAAGTTAGTTCGGTCTTCTGATGTTTGTGAGTAGAGTTGGTGTTTTTGGTCTTAGTTGATCTTGAGGAGATCATTGTGTGGGGTTGTTTTTGGTCTAGTTTGTTTCTAGAAGCATCGGCGAAGGTTGAGCTGATCAAGAAGGATTTGTAGGAAGCCCAGGATTGTCAGAAGGATTTTGTGGATAAGAGACGGAGGAATTTGGAATTCGAAGTTGGAGACTTCATTGTTGTTGAAGTTTTCTCTGGTTAAGGGAGCTATAAGATTGGGTAAGTTAGGAAGCTAGCTCCGAGGTATTTTGGATCTTTTTTGTGTTCTGATTTGGATAAGTGCTTTGATCTACTGGATTGAATTGTCAGTTTAGATAACTGGAATTCAATGTATTTTACGTATCTCTGAGGGAGTACGTGTTTGATCTATCTCTGGTTTAGGAACCAGTAGTTCTGGAGGATTTGGTTGTTGAGTCAGACTCGTCTGTAGTCTGATATTCTGTTTAGTTATGTAGAATCTTGATGAGTGGGAACTCTATAGCTTAGTAGTATTGATTGTTTGGATTCTGTAGAGCGAGTATCCCGATATTTATATTTGGGAAACTCTAGGAAAATTCTATTCAGAATTTTGTCTGGATAGTTAAAATTGTTTGATTGGGTGAATTGGTTGCTATGATTGTTAGCATATGGATGATAATATATGCTTGTGATTTAAATAGATTATTAAATTACCTATGTATTAAATTTCGGGGACGAAATTCTTTTAAGGGGGGAGGAATGTGATATCCCGGAATTTTTGGACAATATCAATTCAATAATCTGTTTAAATAATTAAATTGATCTGATAATCTTTGATAATAAAATTTGAATTGATTTAATAATCTAATTAAATAAATATTTAATTAGTGAATTTTTATCTTTTAAAAACTAATAAAATGATTTCTATTTATAATGTATATATATGTGTGTGTATATTGTAAATAGATAAGCTTTGGTTTGAAATTTAATAAATAAATAAAATCTTGTTTTTAAATTTCTAATATACATTTTTGATAGTTTGGAAATTATGATTTATTTAATATTAAGCTTTTCAAAGCTATTTAAACAAATAACTATATGGTTTTAAATAAGATTAATAATAAGGTTTATTTTATTTTCTTTTTAAAGATTTCTTAATAAATATGATTTAAGAGTATATATATAAGTTTAAAATACAATTTACATATGATATGTTAATTCATTCAGTAATAGTAGTAATTTAAAATCTCTTTTATAAATTATTTTAAAATTGACAAATTGTTATTTCAAACAATATTATTAATATATTGTTTTATATATAGATATAAATAGACTTTAATAAAATAGGATTGTTATTTCAAATTGAATGTGTTGTTTTAAATTGACTTTAAATTGGATTTTTAAATATAATTTGAATTTAAATTAATTTTGAAATTCAAAAAGGGGTAATATTTTAAATAGTTTTGGATTTTAAAATATATGTATAAACTTTTATTTATAAATATAATTAGTTTTGTTTCTTTATAAGTAATATATATAAATAGATAAGTATTTAATAAATAAAGAAAAGGCTTTTATTTACATTTACAATAAATAAAATTAATTAAAAGGACAAGTGTTATTATATTAAAATTTAATATAACATGTGTTAATTTATGAACAAAGATATATGACAAGTGTTAAGACTTTAAACAAGTGTCATTTTTGTTTTAATTTTTCTTTTATTTTAAAAATAAATCATTTATACTTATAAAACATGTTTTCCTCCTCTTCCTTTCTTTTCTAATCTTCATTTCAAAAATCTGCAATTCATTTTCCACTTCTAAAGCAAACCAGAAAATCAAATTCAACACTCCTATAAACCATTTTCAAATTAAAGCCTGTTAAATCTACAAATCAAAAGAACAATACCCTGAAACCATTTTCAAATCTGAAGCAAGTAATCAAAGCCTGAACTAAATTCTTTCAAAACTGAGAACAACAAGCCTGCATTTTCTTCAAATCTGGAATTTGTTTGAAGCAAGTTCAAGATCCAGTAACATCAAAGCATGCATGCAAGATTCAGTAACAGGCAATTCAAGTTTTTAAATTAAAGTTTTAAAGTCTCAAAGTTGTTTTCAATACCAAAGGTGCTTTGTTCATCTTCTTTAAATCTGGTGAGTAACATCCTTCTTAAACTTAAGTATAGGGATATCTGTTTGCATGTAAATTTCTGGAATAAATGTTTATTGTGTGTATGTATATGATTGAATTTCTGTGTATATATTTGGATGTATAGATGCATGCTTACTGTTGTACCTGTTCTTACCTGTTCTTACTTTTAGAAGCTAAAATCATGATCAAAATTTAATTCCTCTTGATATAATCTCTGTTAGGACTTAGAATTCAAACTACCTTTGATTATTTAATCATGACTTAAAGTTTAAACTTTATTTAAATGAATTAAAATTGGAATTTTCTCTGGAAAACAAAGTAGAACAGGAAAGCTTAAGTTTTGTTAAAATTCAAACTTCTAAATTCACTGATTCAGGCATGTAAACTGAATCATCAACCAAAAACTTGATTTTTAAAAATGAAATCACAATTTTTAGCATCGAATTGAGGGAGCAGTTCGAGTTTGATCAATTTTGGAGTTATGGGTGATTTCTGATGATCTAGTTGATCGGAGAAGTCGTGATCTTCTCTGGTGGATCGAGTTCATCAGAACTCTGGGAATTGGCTGCTCGATGGATGGCGAAGGCGCTGTTGGAAGCATAGGCATTCCGATGATCGACATTGGGAGGACAAGGGGTTTTCATGGTTCTGCTTCTTGTTCTAGGTTTGGTCGTGATGCTCGATTTTGAATTCGAGTTGATGTCGAGGTTCTGGTGATCGAGTTTGGGTACGAGGGTGAACGTTGACATGTGGGGATCGTCGTGGATGGTCGGAGGAGACTGGTTGGACGGTGCATGTGCATGGTGCACATGTTTGGATTATGGTGAAGATGGATTATAGCAGGGGAAGGTTACTTGAGTTTCTCTCGAGTTTCTCGCGTGTGAGGCTCGGAGTATATAGGGTTTTGACATGGGAAGATTTGAGATGGTCTCGGGTCATTTGTGATGTTTCAGTTTTAAAATCTGACAGGGTTTTAAAATATAAAATGAGTTTAAAAATGAAGAGCAGGATTTAAAAGAAAGTTTTAAATCAAATTTTAAAGTATGGATTCAAATTTAATTTGTATCCTAGTTTGAAATAAATAAGTTTATAAAATTTATAATGTTTTAACAAATTTAAAATATTTAAAGTATATTTTAAAAAGGTTTGAATAAATAAATTGGTTTAAAAATCTTAAATTTCTTTTATAAATGTTAAGTGTTTCTTTAACATTTGGATTTAAAAAGGTTTTGTAAATTTGATTTAAATTTGGTTAAAGTTAAATTTGTAATTTATTTTAAATCTGTAATTTGAAATGAATTAAAAAAAAGATTTAAAAGTAAAATGTTCAAAGCCTTTTGTTAATAATAATTAAAGTAGTTATAAAGGTTAATACTTTAATTTAGAGATTAATTAAGGTTTAATGATTTAGGATAAATTAAATTAATAAGGTAATTAAAGGGTAATTGAATAATTTAATCAATTAATGATTTAGTGTTAATTAATTAAATAATTAGGATTATAAGTTAATTAATTAAGGGTTAATTAATTTGAAATTAAGGATCATTAATTAGATAAGTATAGATTATTAATAAATGATTAGGAATTAATTAATCAAGTGATTAAAGATTAATTAAGCAATTAATTAAGTAATTAGAGATTATTGGTAATTAAGAATTAATTAATTTGTAATTAATAATGGTTGATTTAAGTTTAATTACTTAAGGAATGTAAGTAAAGAATTGTTAATAATTAATGAGAGATCATTAACTAGGGATTATTAAATAATTAATGAATGTGATTAATTTTGATAATCAATTAGATTAATTAATTAATGATAATCATTTATGAAATTGGTTAAGTATAATTACTTAATGAAAATATTTAAGAGATTACATGCTCATTGTAATTAATTTAGTTTAATAAGATTAGTTTAAGTTATCTAATTAAGTTTAACTAATTTAAGATAATCACTTGGTGATTTGATAAGAATAATTACTTAAATGTAACTAACGAAGTGTAATTATTTAAGGAAGTAATTAAAGGTAATTACTGGATGTAATTGAATGAAGATAGTGAAAGTAATTGAGTTTAATTACTTTGTATAATTAATCAAGGGATTAATTAAAAGATAATTAATTAAGGAGTAATTAATTTATGTAATGAAGTAATTAAGGGAAGTTAATTACTGGATGAGATTAATCAAAGGTGATTAATAAATGTGACTAATTAAAGATTAATTATTAAATGTAATTAATTTAAATGGAGTAATTAATTAAAGAAGTAATTAAGGATCATTAATTAATATAATTAATGATGTAATTAAGAGTTGATTAATTTAAACTAATTAATCAAAAATAAGTGATTAAAGTAATTAATTAATTGTAATTAATTAAGGATTAATGTAATTAAGTATAGTTAATTAATTAATGAAGTAATTAAAGATTAATTACTGTAATGGTTTAAGATAATTAATTTGTGAAATTAATTAAGGATTAATTACTTAAAGTAATTAAAGGATAATTAATCAGGAATGATTAATTAAGATGGATACTTAGAATATGATTAATTAATTGGTTTAATTAATGATTAAGTAAGCAGGATTTATAGAATAAAGTAATTAATTTAATTCACTTTAAATTAATTAGAGATGATAAATCATTACTTAGGGATGGATGAATAATATTGAATGCTTTGCATTGTTTGATAGCTCTGATGAGATATGTGCTGATCTATGATATGGATGTTTTGGTTGAATTGTAATGATAATGTGAATTATCTGTTTGTGATGATAATATGGATTATCTATTGTGAATTATCTATCTCTGTGTATATAGATAAATAATTGAATTATTTTAACTTTAAAACAACTTGGCCTTAAAAGATACGTTTTGGATTTCGATGAGACCGGGATCGGGTTTCCAGATTTGGATATCCGAATACCACATCGATCCAAATTAACGATAGGTCGTGAATCTCAAGTGAAGATGAAGATTCAGAGTGCAAGGGTTATTGTCGTTAACTCTGAGGGTGATTCCAAAATGAGTGTAACGAGATAATGCCTTCGGTTTCGTTCGAACCCGAAACGAACTTGTATGGATTGAATGCTTTCAGAACATCGTCAGGTGGACGATGAGCATTCTAAGTGATGTGTTCTGATTAAAGGTAATCGTAGCCTCAAGCCTCATCAACCGGGAATGGCTAAAACAGGGGAGGTGCAGCCAGGCTTCGTGGGTAGCACCCACTGAGAGTAAGGTCATTCCTGTCTAGAGAGTTCCTTTATTTCGGCTTAGTGGTGCAGTTGGCGACGGCCATCTGTGGGGTGATTTTATTCAGAATTATCCAGTAAGGGATGGTTCCGGCTTTGTGTTGCAGGGGATTGGGAGTAATCCTCGGTACGGTGATCTAGGCCCCGTACTGTGATGGGCGGTACCCCGGTAGCCCTGCCATTGTATGGAATCCAATTTCCAATAAGTGATAACAGACTTGATTATATAACCCACTTTGTTGGCTAGTATGCTGGAATTTAATAATGTAACAATTTCAGCTATTTCATATTTATTTGGAAACCCTAGACCTATTATAATATAACTGGATTTCCTATCAATGTTTTGGTTATCGTAAGGTAAAAACTTTTCTGTGTTTATGTGCGGGAAGTCTTACGAGATACCCTTTCTTTCCAAATGGTTTTCAAAGTTAAGCAACTTTAACCTATTACTCACACCAGACCCATGTCCGACCCAAGTGTTTATTTTCTGTTTTATAAACTCTTGGGTACTCAAATTTTTACGAGTAGCCAAGGGATTCAGGTTTAGCTTTAACGAGTTTTCTGGAGGAGCAAATTCCTAGCAGAAACAAATACAACTACAAACATGCATCTATACATCCATATATATATACATAGAAATTTCAATCATATTCATCCATACAATACACATTTTATTCCAGAAATCCATATGCAAACAGATATCATATACTTAAGTTTTAAAATGAATGTTGCTCACCAGACATGAGAATGAACAGAGCATATTAAATTTTGGAAACTTGAACTGGAATACTTCTTTGATTTAAACTGAGTTGCTCTGTTCTTCATTTTTAAACAAGTGAAAATATAAGTATCTTAATTTATCAATTCAGGTATATAAACTGATTTCCTATTCAAAATTTTGATTTTTAAAAATAAAATCACAAATTTAAATGTTGAATTGAGGGAGCGGTTAGGTTTGATCTGGAAATAGTGTTTTGGGTGGTTTCTGGCGATCGATGTAATCTGGCGGGTCGTTACAGAATTCTTCTTGCAACTTCATTATTGTGGAAAAAAACATCTTATGCATTCATTTGACAAAGGTTACATGGATTTCTCTTTGAATCATAAAAGCAAAACGAAATGAATAATTCTAAAATAGGATATTTAATTTAATGCTTAATGAATTTAGTCAACTTCCCTTTTTGTATGAATTTTTCGATGGCATAAGAGAGCTTTCGGCATTTGTCCATTTCATGTCCATTCATCAAGTGGTAAGTGCAATACTTCTCACTCTTTGGATTTTTTTTCTTTAATGGGGGGAGGGGGGTAATCGGGGTAATAGAGGTCATCATGAGTTTCCATGAATATTTGAAACAAGCTTTCATTGAGTGGGGTAAGGTCTTGATCACGCTTCAGTTTCTTCTGAAACACATCATCTAAGGTAACCAGTGGGGCTCTCTTGTTGGAAGGAACCGGATCTTCAAATTTCAACAATTCAATGGAAAGATCCTTAACTTCACTATTCATGGCCTTAACAATTTTTCGAAGCTGGGTTGACTTATGGAGTGATTCTTGGAGATATTTTGAAAGCTGCCTGAACTAGAGAACTTGAAGTTCATGAACATGATTGTATTCTTTACCATTCTCTTTCTCTGAAATGAGGGCAACCAATATCTCATTGTTGTCTTCTTCAATGAATTAAATGCGGAAGTTAAGGGGCATCTTTGGGGTTAGCTTCTCATTCCCAAAGTTAGTCTTGGTTGGAGGGATGATGTTACTAGAATTTCCGATGGGGAGCAAATGACGAAGGTTCGAGCCCTCTTTCTTGCGCCAAAATGTTAGTCCAAAATTTCGTCAACACCAACACTCGAAATTCAAAGGTATGTCTCTAAGGGTTGAATGGGATATTTGACCCGACGAAGAGATTGCCGAGACGCGTCGTAGCTAAATCTTGAATTCGAGATGCTGAACTGTAAAGTAATAATAGTATATGTAAAGAAAGCAAAGTGTATAAAATAAATAACATCGAGACTTTTATAGTGGTTTGGGCCGAAAGTCCCTACGTCCACTGTCCTTTCCTTATTTAGTCACTCTTATATAGCCGAGAGGCTGTTTACAATGAGTTTTGACATTTCCGCCATTGATGAGTTTTTAAATAGAGCTCAAACAAAGGAAAGTACACTTATGTTTTTTTGTTAATTTTTTTGTTATGTTAGAAGATCACTTGTGTCTTAGGATTGCCGCCTAGTTATAGCCAATATGCTGTAATGCCATCGGTGGAGAGCCTTCTTCTTGGATAGATGACCAAGCTTGTTATGTTCGACTTTGATTTAAACACTTAAGTCATCATCTGGTTGAAAGTGCTTTGACGCAGATTGCTGATGTGGCGCTTTTATATATTGGTTCCTTTGATTCCTTTCATTTGTCTTGTTCGTTGATCTCGTTTTAGGGCTATCTGAGCCATTGATTGTTGATACTTATTGAAATATCTTTGGTCTCGGTAGTTGCTACTCTCGGTTGAGCTTGTTGTCTTAATTGGACAACGGTAATGATCTTCATCACATCTTTGCTCTTGCTTTCGAATCTTGTGCTCTTGGATATTGAGCCTAGCGCCTAAGCTTTTGGTGGAAACTTAATAATGGGCCTCGGAATTACAAGCCAAGGAACTTTCCTTTCGAATATTCGTAATTTGTGCTTGGTATAAATTATGTTGTAACATACACAAACCATACCTGACCTATCCATGCAACCAAAGAGTTAGCATATAACACTATAATATGCTACTCTACAATATCATTAAGGTATACAACAAACCAAATAAAGGATATTAGTCTTCCAGGCATTCCTATCTCCAATACCTACTTTCCTTAATACTTATGAGTGATAGCCTATTAAAGAAAACAACCAAAGCATCCATGAACAATCCTAACTATCACTGCTTGTGCCCTGAATAAATGATAACTCGTATGGCCCTCAAGCCAGGGCTATTTGAAATCCCAATTCTCTGTTGTAGTTTCATATCTTGCAGCCCAAACCTGGACATTAGACCCAAAGCTATAGGTCCAAAGTATATAGGTCCTTCAATTGACCAGTGCATGTCCCTACATACAATACCCCTTCTTCAAGTACAACCGAAAACTCTTCGAGCATCAACGATTCCTTAACACGTATACCTGAGCCCACCATTGCTTCATTTGAATACCGAGCCCTTCTTGCTCAATCCAATTTCCATTGTTCACGAGGAACCCTTTCACATTCCCTGATCATACAGCTCCTTCCTTTACGAGCCACCATCTTCGGAACCTATTCCCAACACGAGCAAACATCCAAAAACCATAGCTTTTCATCATGCTATTATATTGTCATCAAACCTGATATGAATAAGCCAACACCTACAGCACGATCTACAGAGCACCCCTTCCTACCCTAAAAGTTTCACATCCATATCATTAACCATGATAACTTGATACCGAGTTATAGGTATAACTCGGTGCTTAGTTGTACACTTAGCCAACAAATGGCTAATTTCTCTTCCATGTCTCTAGTACTCCCCTTCCAGTGCCTTGGACCTTGACTTATCCACCTTTGATAACTCAGCCCCTAATCCAAAGCTCCACTTCCAAGTTCTAGAGATAACTAGGCATAGCATCCAATCCATAGCCAAATGCTCTACATCTTGCTATGGAATACCTCATCTAGCCAAGCTCTATCCACTCATGTCAATCACCGAGTCATAGCCTCCTTCCATATAACTCGGTATTGATTTATAGGCACAACTCGGTGCTGAGTTATATTCTTAGTCCCATTTGAGTTGCGACTCATCATGCGTCTTCCCACCATACTCCAGAGCACATCTACCAAGTTTCGTCCAATTCCGACCAACTTAGCTTCCGATTTGCTCAATTCTCCAACCTATCTTTCTATGCATGCACAACACTAGCAAACAACATCAAATTAAATCATCCAAACATATAATAAGAAGTAATTTTATCCGATCAAACTTGCAATCCATCAAAATAAGATAAAGAAGGCAATTTCTAACATAGATCCACATATGCATGAATATATGAACATAAATCAAGGTGATTTCTAATCAATCTATATCATATGCATGGATTAACATGTCATTAAAGTTAAGAAAAGGTTTTTATGGCCAAAATCAATTTAAAACATGTTAAATCCTATAATTCTTCCGTATAAACATGTATAACATAGTGAGAAGGCATAAACCGCTCACCATTTACCAAATTCAACCAATCTGTATGTAGATCTAATTCGGACAGCAACGAAAAGAACTCCAAATTAAGCAATTTGATGATCCCTAGCTTCTAATTGAGGATCCAATCTCTAATATGTAATCTAGTTTGATTTAGAGAGCAATTTGGTTGATTTTGGATAAAACTAGGATGGATCCAGGGCTAATTAGAGTTTAGACCTGATTTAGAATGAGAGGGAAAAGTTTAATTTGACTCTTCAGCCCTCTGTTTATAGTGTTCTCTAATTAGACTAATGAGCTCACTAATGGGCTTAATTACTTACGCACTAATCCTGGCCAGTAGCTTTAAAAACTTAAAATAGACATAACTTTCTAACCGTAAGTCTGTTTTTTCTATTATGACCACTCTACAGAATGGAAAACCATCATCTTGAAGCAGGGGAACTAGTTTGAGAATCTAATTTGACTCTTATCAAAAGTTATAGCCCAAACAAGATATTTCAGGGTCAAAATAGTCATAAAGAAATTCGAGAAAAATCATAGGTGTGTAAAATGTTCCTAAGAGTCATATTACAAAATTATAGAATCATATGACCTCATACGAATATGATAAAAATATTTTACGATCCTGCGATATGTAAAGTACGGGTTGTTACATTCTCCCCCCTTTAGGAATTTCACCCCCGAAATCCCCAAACAAGCCAAAGTATAACAACCATGGTCATCTCACATGCCTACCAATCATAAGCAACCATCACACGTATTAAGTAAGCATCCATACAACTAGTAGTATAATGAACTTATCCTAGCATGCATAATACTAACTTATCGAATATAATATACAATGGTGAAAGTAGATACAATAAACATTGGGTCTTACCATTCAAAGATCTCTGGACACGTAGTCCTCATGCTCTCATATATCTCCCATGTACATCATCATCACTTCCGCTCCTTTGTTCCTTAACTAGTTTCACCGTCTTTCTCCTAAGCTTTTTCGTATCATACCCAACAATACAAAGCAGCGTACGAGGTATAGAAATTTCTGGTTCTACCTCAACATCTTCTAGCTGATCAAATGTGATCATCACGTCTGAGTCGTGTACAAACTTCCATAGATAAGAGACATGAAAAATGTTGAGCACGCCCGTCATCTTTTGAGGTAAGTTGACCCTATATGCTAGCTTCGCGATGCTCTCAATTATAAAAAAGGACCACGAATCTTGGTGCCAACTTTCCCTTTCTACCAAATCGAACTACATTCTTTAGAGGAAAAACCTTTACAAACACCATATCTTCGATAGAAAACTTTAAATCTCTTCATCTCTTATCCGTGTAGCTTTTCTGTCGATCCTGAGCAACTTTCATTCGTTGACGAATGACCTCAATCTTCACCGAATTCTCTCTAATCATATCTGGTCCAAGTACCAGTTTCTCACCCACTTCTGACAAACTTGAAGGAGCGTTACATGGTCAGCCATACAATGCTTCATATGGAGCCATACCAATACTCGACTAATAACTATTGTTGTATGCAAACTCCACCAAATGCAAATGATCATCCTATGACCCACTAAAGTCTATAATTCATGCTTGTAGGAGATCTTCTAATATATGATTTACTCTTTCGTTCTGCCCATCCGTTTGTAGATGATAAGCTATACTAAGATGCAGCTCCGTCCCTAACGCCTCTTGTAAGTCTTCCAAAGCCCACAATGAACAACGGGTCTTAGTCGCTCATAATGCTCTTCGGCATATCGTGAAATCGTACTATCCACTTTACATACAACTCTGCCAGCTTGGATGCCATTCTATTTGACTTGACATGTATAAACTTTGCACTCTTGGTCAACCGATCAACTATGACCTAAAGGCCATCATAGCCTGCTCGAGTCCTCGACAATCCATCAATAAAATCCATCGATACTTGCCTCAATTTCCACTCAAGAATCTCTAATGGTTGTAACAATCCACTAGGTTTCTTCTTCTCTGCCTTTATCAATTGGCAGTTGTACACTTGAAGATGAATGCCCCAACATTCCTCTTCATACCTTCTCGGTAGTAAGTTCGTTTCATATCTCGGTACATCTTGTTACCACCGAGATGAATAGTCAATCTGGAATGGTGACACTCTCTTAGTACTTCATCTCGCAATCCATCGACATCGGGACCAAACAACCTCCCATCTTTACGAAGCTAACCTTCTCAATCGAGTTCGTATTGCTTCATATCTTCAGATTTAACTCCTTCCTCTATCTTTGCTATAATCTCTACTAGCCTAGCATCTGGCTTCTGACTAGTACTTATCCTTTCAATCATAGAGGTCTAATCGATAAGCTTGCCAACATTTCAGATTCTAGCACGTAGTGAGGTCTGAAATAAAATCAACAACACATTTTATCTACTTCCATTCCAAGAACATTGCTCCCAACCCAGCATGTCTTTTACTCAATGCATCAGCGACTGCCTTCCCTTTTCCTGGATTGTTGGAAATACTGAATCATAAGAGGCCAAGAAATCCAACCACCGTTGCTGTCGAAGGTTGAGATCCTTCTAAGAGAGAAGGTACTTTAAAGATTTGTGGTCCGTAATTAGCTCTAACCTTTCTCCTAACAAATAATGCCTCCACATCTTCAAACCAAAAATAATTGCCGCCAATTCCAAATCATGAGTTGGGTAATTCCTTTCATGTGGCTTTAACTATCGACTCGCATAAGCGAAAACCCATCCCTTCTACATTAACACCGCACCCAATCCAGTACCATAGGCATCAGTGGATACTGTTAACTCTTCATTTCTACTTGGAATGGTCAACACTGGTGCACTCGTCAACCTCTCTTCCAGACTCACAAACGCATGCTCACACTTCGCGTCCTAAGTAAAAGTCTGATTCTTCTTTGTCAAATTGGTCAACAGTGCCGCTATCTTTGAGAAGTCCTTAATGAAGTGTCTATAATATCTCACTAATCCAAGAAAACTGCTTACATCCGTAGCATTCTTAGGCTGGTTCCAATCTTGGACCACTGCCACCTTCGCAGGATCCACAGCTATACCCTGTCCCAAAATTGTGTGACCCAAGAGTCTAACTTCTTCTCTCCAAAAGTGACACTTAGAGAACTTTGCTCTCAACTTGTGATTCCTCAGTATCTCTAACACAATCCTTAAGTGCGTCTTGTGCTCCTCTTTAGTTCTGGAGTAGATCAGAATATCATCCATGAATACAAGCATGAATTTATTCAACTATTCACTGAAAACCCGATTCATGAGATCTACAAAGTATGCTGGAGCATTAGTTAACCCGAATGGCATCACCAACCACTCATAAAATCCCAACGGCGTACGAAACACAGCAATAGGCACACTCTCCTTCGCTACTCTAAGCTGGTAAATTCCCATCGCCAAATCCATTTAAGAGAACACCTTCACATCATGTAGCTGATCAAACAAGTCATCAATGCATGGGAGTAGATATTTGTTCTTCTTCGTTACTTTATTCAGCTCATGATAATCCACACACAACCTCAAAGTGCTATCCACCTTCGTTGCGAATACTGCAGGTATGCCCCACTGAGATATGCTCCTTCGAATGAACCATTTCCTCTATAGGTCATTCACTTGCACCTCTAATTCCTTCTACTCTTTGGGTGCCATACGCTTCAAAGACATAACTATCAGCCTGGCTTCCTTCACCAAGTATATCCGAAACTCAATCTCTCCATGCGATGATAATCCAATCACTTCCTCGAAGACATCCGGATACTCTCTAACAATAGGCACTGATGACAATCTAACCTATGGAACCTCAAGCGAATATAGAACGTTAACCATCACCCTATCCTCTAGCTAATCACTACCATCCGCCCATCCACATCTACAATTGTCACCAACAGCTTCTTGCAATCCACTACGACCGCATACTTCCTAAGCCAGTCCATAGCCAAGATAATCCCGAACCTAATAAAGTTAAAAACAAAACAATCACAAACCAAAGAACATCCATGACTCGATAAAATTAGGCCATGACAAACCATGCAAAGACTAGCAGAGCCTCCAATAGGGTTCGTCATGATTAGGGGTCGATATACTATCTCAGGTTCCAATCCCAATCTATCTACTAGGTAACTACAAATGAATGAATGAGAAGTTCTGGTATCAAACAAAAATCGAACAGGAACATCACCGATAGAAAGCATACCTTGAATAACGACTCCCTTCCCATTCTCCTTCACTGAGGGAGCACTCGATGAAGTAGGGACTACGTCCAAGATATATTCTTTCACTACCTGCTTATCCTTCATCGGTTCTAGACAATTCTTCTTCAAATTCCCAGACTTTTCATAGTTGTAACATTTCCTCTTCTCACTCGTCTTGCAATCTTTAATCAATTGACCCTTTTCATTGCATCCAAAGCAAATAGGTTCCTATTTATCCTTCTTCTTACCCCCTTTCCCTAGGACAGTTTCCTCTTTTTGTTCCACTTCCTTTTACCTTCACCGCCTTGCTGGGGCATTGGCTTCTCCTTCATAGCAGAAATAGCAACAACAGTCTTAGCCTTAGGGTATAAACTTTCATGGTGAAGCGCCTTCTCTACAAGCTTCTTAAATGGCTCATCTATATGGTCCACTAGCTTTTCTCCCAAGTAGTCATCCGAACCAATGATGAATTTCTCATTCATTCTTAAGTGGGTATCAATGAATGACATCCCATACTTTGACAAGGCATCAAACTTTGCAACATACTCAGATACCCATCTTTGTCAAGTGGCTCATCTATACCTCATCTTAAACTGATCCTAAGAAAACTGATCTTTTGGAATAGCAATAGTGACAATATTCCACCAATTCATAGCTTGCCCCTGAAGCTATCTCGAAGCCTATTTTCTCTTTATAGAATCTTCCACCTCTATATCAACAAAGATGCACTCATAGGTATCCAACCAATCTTGCACTTCTATGGCTAACTCCATCCCATGGAATTACTTCCCTCCAATAGTAGAATATCTTTATTCAGCTTGGAGAAATCAGCCCTAGGCGCTTGCACAGGAGCATCTCCACCCATCATCACTCCAGGAGCATTCATCATCATATTAGCCATCATAGCATTAAACATGGTTTAGACATCAGGTGTAGCAGCTCCTAATCCGACTCCTTCCTCTACTCCTGAAGCAGAATCCTCATAGCATTCCTTGTATATCGGTTCATTCTTATCTGTAACAAGAATGATCGGTCTTTCATAAAGAAGATTATGTCTATAGTGCTCATGTGCATGCGACTTGTACTATATAATAGATTATTATATAGTTTTGAAACCCAAGCTCATAACAAGTACACTCTCTCATATACATACATACTCTCGATCTAGTCTAAAGCGATAACAAATTCCCTATCTCTACTGGATCATGGTATCAATTCCAGTTAATTGAGTAACCATAGCTCTAATACCAAATGTGACGACCGCCCTACGCCACCAGCACCAATAGTATATAAATAATGCAATACAGTCATGCTCGATCGTTATAGGATGATCATCAAGGTTGAATTAAACCAATATAGCATATAACCTGTTATATCTCACAGCGCATGGATAAAATATAATATCACAGATATAACAGACGGGACAATAATAACTATGTGAACAAATCATCATCAAAGCAATAGATCGACAAAGTTATACATCAAATGTAGTAGAGTTTATGCAATATAAGTAAACTCAAATAAACCATCTCAACAAATAGAAATAAGCAAGCACTGTCATGGGCTCCACAACGATGCTCAGCGGAAAAGTGTAGAAATCAATATATGTATATAATATGAGATAGTTCCATCTAACTCGTCCTCCGAACAGCTACTGCATCACCTGGACCTGTTCTCTAGTCTACTTATTTAAATGTACCCAAGATAATAAGAAGCAAAGCACAAAACTTTGGGTTAGAAAACAGCCCGGTGTGAGCAGTAAATGAGTCTCAAAATACTATACAATGGTAAGGAACAAGAGTACACAAATCATACCCGACCTATCCTTGCAACCATAGAATTAGCATATAACACAATAATATGCTACTCTACAATATCATAAAGGTATACCACAAACCAAATAAGGGAAATTAGCCTTCTAGGTATTCCTATCTCTAATACCTACTTCCCCTGATACCTATGAGTGATCGCATACTAAAGAAAACAACCAAAGCATCCATAACATCCATCAACAATCCTAACTATCACTCCTTGTGCCTGAATATATGAGAACTCGTATAGCCCCCAAGCCAGGGACTAATGGAAATCCCGATTCTCTTTTGTACTTTCGTATCTCACAGCCCAAGCTGGACTACACCCAAAGCTATAGGTCTAAGTTATATAGGTCCCTCAATCGACCCATAGGCGTCTCAACTTACAATACCCGTGCTTTGAATACAACTGAAAACCTCCAAGCATCAAAGAATCCTTAGCACATATACCGGAGCCCACCATTGCTCCATTTGGATACCGAGCCCATCTTGCTCAATCCAGTTTTCATTATCCATGAGGAACCCTTCCACATTCCTCGATCATATAGCTCCCTCCTTTACAAGCTGCCATCTTTGGAACCTATTCCCAATACGAGCCAACATCTGAAGACTATAGCTTTTCATCGGGTCGTTATATCATCATCCAACCTGATATGAACAAGCCAACACCTCTAGCACGATCTACAGGGCATCTCCTTCTTGTCTTGAAAGTTTCACATCCATATTATGCACTATGATAACTTAGTGCCAAGTTATACACTTAGCCAACAAATGACTAATTTCTCTTCCATGTCTCTAGTACTCCCCTTTTAGTGCCTTAGACCTCGACTCACCTACCTTTGATAACTCAGCCCCCAATCCAAAGCTCCATTTCAAAGATCTAGAGATAACTCGGTATAGCATCCAATCCTTAGCCAAATACCTTACATCTTGCTATGGAATACCTCATCTAGCCAATCTCTATCCACCCATGTAAACCACCGAGTCATAGCCTCCTTCCCTATAACTTGGTACCGAGTAGGCATAACCTATGTTGAGTTATGTACTTAGTCCCATTTGAGTTGCGACTCATCATACATTCTTCCCACCATACTCTAGAGCACATCTACCAAGTTTCCTCCAATTCCAACCAACTTAGCTTTCGATTTGCTTAATTCTCTGACCTATATTTCTATGCATGCACAACACTAGCAAACAACATTAAATCATATCCTCCAAACATAGAATAACAAGAAATTTCATCCAAACAAACTTGCAATCCATCAAAATAAGATAAATAAGGCAATTTCTAACTTAGATCCACATATGCATGAATATACGAACATAAATCAAGGTTTCACCCTCATTAGAAATATTTTCACCATATAGGTATGATGAATGAATAAGTGAAACCTTGAGCTCACTTAAAAGAGTAATAAAAAAGAATGAAGGACTAATGAGAAAATAAGAATTTTGGGGAAAATACTTAATATTTGGAAAAGGAAATGCATAGAAGGAATTTTTTTCAATGAGCATGTTGTTAAGTTTGGGAAAATAACTTAATCAAGCAAGGACATAGAAAATGTATTTAAATCTTAATCTAGGAAAACGAAATGCATAAATGGAATCTTATTCAATCAGAATGCCGTTAAGTTTGGCGGGAAATTTATATTATTTGGACAACATTTTGTGAGAAATGCGGATTACAGATCTTAAGGCTAGAATTAACACTAGAGCGGGGGGTGAATAGTGTTTTAAGGAATTACTAATTCTTTTTGAGTTTATATTAATTTGAACACAAATGTATGCAATATTCAGACACAAATATGATCACAGAATCAAACACAGATGCAGATATAAAGTAAAAGCAATAAAGGAAAGAACACACCGGATTTTATACTAGTTCGGAGTTACCCTACATCCAGTCCCGCAACACAAGTACAGATTTCCTTTCAAAATCAATTCTTACAATTACACCCTCAATTTCAAGGCCACGAGGTACACCGCTCCAGATTCACATCCTCTAGGTAGAGATACTTGATTTTACGGGCAACAAGTTCACCCGATTGATTTTCAAGGCTACAATCACACCTTTTCTCGCTCAATTGAATACAAAGAAGCCTATAACTCTGAATAGCACTGGGATCTTGTTGAGATAGTGATAGAGAATCAAACCAGAGATTATCTAGTTAGATTCAATGGTGATTTCGGCAGAGTAATGATAAAAATGTATATAAAGAAATGTGGAAGAAGAAGAGGAGTGAAATTAGAGAAAATATGATTTTAAACTCGTTTAAAACAGCCCCTATTTATAGTAGAACAATAGCCAAGTCCATTCATGAAAGGATATGACGAATAGACACTTCTTTTGAAATTCAAACTTTTGAAATAATCTGTCACCTTGTCGATAAGGGTTCCTTGGGGTTGTCGACAAGCCTAAGTTATTTTTGGTAATTTGTTTTTCTTTGAAAATAACTTCTATCTTGTATTCAAACTATTTTAAACTTTATAAATATACTTAACTATAGTTAAAATACATAAATAAGTATAGAGAATAATATTTTGGTATATATAAAATTTTACTATAATTTTATATTTAAATCTAAGTATAAATATTAAAAGTTAAATATATTATAATTAAAAGATAGTTTAAAACCAAGGATAATTTGATATTGAAAATAAAGATTATTTTTAGGCTAAAAGTAGTTTAAAACCAGGATAGATGTTTTTGATTTAAAAAGGAAGATTTTGAAATCATTTTGAAAACAAGATATAATTTTGTAAAACATTTAAATAAAAGTTAGTGGATACAAAACAATGTTCCACTAGATTTTTCGTAGGTTCCATCCTACTTAGGGTTTCATCCCTTTAACGGGCTCGAAGTGGATTCCATTCCACGAATAAAATGGATTTTAAGATGTCAGTGCTTTTCTAGGAGTTTTAACAAAATTCCTAACTAAATTACTTGTCTTAAAATCTTGAACTTTTGATAATCTTGATACTCATGAGTCTTGAATCTTGATATCTTCGATCTTGAGTTCATCAGTTCTTGAATCTCTATACTATATAGTCTTCATTCTTTGGTACCTGTATATATATCCTACATATACATATATATCTAAACAATATTGTTAGTATTTATATTTTATAATCTTATTCTAAGGTTGTTGTCATCAAAACCAACTTCTCAGGGACTAACAATCTCCCTCCTTTTGATGATGACAAGCTTTGTTTATAAAATATTACTTCTATCCTAATAACTCTCCCTAAAACTAATAACTCCCCCTTAATCTATGCCTAACTATCCTATTTTATACTTCTCCCCCTTTGTCATCAACAAAAACTAACTCCAAACTATATAACTCCCCCTTATTCTTGTACTAAAGTACCCGCATTAATAAAATATATAATGGAGTATATAATAGATAGATTAAGAGATAATTATATTGATAGACATGATAACTAATCAAAGATCATATAAATATCATTGTGTATTTATACATATTATGTTTTGCACACCAATTATCAATCCACACCAAACCAAATCAAATCAATCCAAGCAATCATATCAAATTAAACAAAACAATAAAATAAAATCAAACATTACGAGGAACTTCCGCCCATCCTTCTTCTCTAAATATAGGGTCAGCTTTAATGGCATCCCAATTTTCATTTTAATTGGTGAGAGAGACTGGAGGATGTGCTTCATTATCATCTTTGTGCAGGGAGGAAATCATCCATCGAATCACATCGAAATGTTTTTCTTGCTCCTTGATCATCTACATTTGACTCAACTCTAAGTGTTGCGGATTACGGAGAATGAAAGAAAGAATATTCTTAAAAGAATTAAGGGTTTCTTCAAGATTCTCGGTCAAACTATGAATTAGATCGGCCATATTTGAGTTTGTGAGTGGAAATATAGATAGAGTAGATAAGAAATGATTTTGAGTGATGAATTCTGGAAGAAATATGTATTTATAGGTGTAGAAATTCGTTTGAAATGAATAGACACAAGGTAGTTATTCAAATTCCAAATTTAAAAATGAAAAGTCATTTCTGACCAGTACTTGTCGACAGGGTCTCTGGGGGGTTGTCGACAGGGGTCAGTTAATTTTGATGACTCATTTTGATTTTGTGAATAATTGTGTATATATATATTTATATAATATACTAACATTTATTCTGGAGATAAGATAAGCTAGATAACAGAAAAGTAATTCAATTTCATTTCATAATAGAACGATACAATGATTAAACATTAAGAACTACACGAACATTCAAATCAAAACAAACTAAAACCAATACAACATGACATGAAAAGGTAGAACTAGTTAGAGAATGATGAAGATAATCTAAGCTTCTTACTGACTTTGGAGAAAAACTTGTTCATCTTGGATGACATTTTATCCAATCTCTTACTAACGGACCGTTTAAGAGTCCGTTGATTCTCAACAATGGTCTTTTGATTTTTGAGTAAGGTTTTGTTGGTTGGATTAGAGGGATAGTCAATACTTTCCAAGGATGTTTCACCTTCTTCTTCTTCTTCTATTTCCATTTCATCCCCTTCTTCTTCTTCTTCTTCCTCTTCCATCTCCTCATGAGCCAAACGCTCTTCCTTTTCGGCAAGAGTTTCATATGGTTGAAAAACATATGGAATTTTCATAAGAGAAATGTTTGAGTGATTAAAAACTTTTCTTGAAACAAATTCTTCTCCTTTGAAATTCACTCCAAAATAATAAAAAATCCGAGTGAGATAGATTCCATGATACAAAGTGTTTTCACCCACTTCAAATTTTTTGGGACAAAGTTCATCCAAAATAACTTGCGCCCAATTAATATCATAATTTCCAAAAATAACAAAAAGTGCTTTGCAAACTTTTGAAGTTGGATTGTTAAAACTCCTCGATGTTGGGGTCAAAGTATGTTGTAAAAGAAGATTAACAATTCTAGCTTTTGGTCGAAAGTTTTGATTTATGAATTCAAAGTTATCATTTCCTTCGAAAATGTGATGAAATGTCTCACGATCATTTTCATCGATATTAAAACTAGAAAGATCCATTCCCGTGCTCTTGCAATTGAGAATGGTACCCAAAACATCACAATTTAAAATGATTCTAGTGCCTTTGACACTACTCCAAATTTCATCATCATTTCCATTATAAAATCCACGGTTGAGATTTCCATAGAAAATTTTAACAAGATTTGGATAACAAACAAAGTCATTTTGTGAAGCATCAACAAGACTAAGAAATTGGTTGTTTGCAAAAAGAGAATCGATTTCATAAGTAGAGAAATCTTGAAATAAAGCAAACTTTCCGAGATGGACTTTTCCATAGTTAGCATAGTTGATATATGCTTTTATAGCCTCCGGATTATTGAAAAGTTGCTCTTTTATATTTCTGGAAAGTCTCATTGTGGAAGGGTTTCTTGAAGAAGCCATTAGAGTAGAGAGTAGAGAGCTTGATATTTTGAAATAAGAGTTTGAATTTGAAAATGAAAGTGAAAAGTTGTGATAAGAGATAGTAAATAAATAGATTATCAAGAGACAGGTTCTCTGGTCAAAAGGTGACTTTTGAGAGACTTGAATGAAGTGAAAAGATGGAGGGAAATTCAAACATTTGAATTCAAATTTGAATTTCAAATTTCTGTACCCTTGTCGACAACGTGGGAGGGGGGGGGGCTTGTCGACAGGTGTCTCTGAATTTTTATGATTTATTTCTCTTAATTATTCTAATATATATATATATATATTATTTTTAATGTCTATATAATATCTGGAATATTACTAGAATTATAGTATATTCCATAAAATATTATGATACTATTTAAAAATAAAAATAATAAAATAATAGTAAAAATATAATAAAATAATAATAAAATTTTTAAAATTCAAACAACACACCAATTCAAAATCAACCAATCAAACATCCAATCCTAAGCATGCAATTTCAACCAATGTATTGTAAACGTGTACCTTTTTCTGAGTCTGTTTCTTTGAATTCGTTGGAGTCGTGAATTGCCGTGAAACACATATTTGAATTATCTGTCTTCTGATCATCATCGCTTGAGGACGAGTCTGAGTCATCTAGAGTAGCGGTAAATGCACGTTTTTGTTTCTTTGCGGAATCATTGTTTATAGGAAGATTTTGCTTATCTGGATGCGGACAGTCTCTTTTGATATGGCCTGGTTCGTCACAGTTGAAACATTTGATATAGTTTGGAACTACATTCTGATTACCAGAGTTATTATAGTTGTTTCTCTTGAGATTATTCATCTTTCTGTATTTCAGGAATTTCCAAAAGTTCTTGGTCATAAAGGCTATCTCTTCATCATTATCGCTGTTTGAGTCTGATACATCGGTCAATGCATTGAATGCAATTGATTTCTTTTCAGATGCTTTGCTTTCTCTTCTCCCAATCATTTGGACTTCAAACGACATTAGATTTCCAATTAATTCTTCTATCTTTAAGGTACTGATGTCATTTACCTCTTCGATCGCAAGTGTCTTTCGATCCCATTCTGGAGTAAGAGAATTTAAGATTTTTCTGACTTGATCTTCTTCCGAAAATACCTTTCCCAAGGATATTAGAGAATGCACAATATCCTTAAATCTACTATACATATTTGGAATAGACTCATTAGGATTCATTTTAAATAATTGAAACTGATTTGTGAGCATGGAAATTTTGGTCTGTTTAACTTTGCTTGTTCCTTCATGAGTAACTTGCAAAGTTTTCCAGATTTCATATGCAGACTTACAAACTGACACTCTATTAAATTCATTCCTATCGAGTGAACAAAACAGAATATTCATAGCTTTAGAGTTATTTTGTGCGACGGTCTTTTGCTCAGCAGTCCACTGTGCAAAATCAGTTGTGGGTTCAAAATATTCAGTCTGTGTGATATTCCAAGTGTCTAGTCCTATAGATTTTAAATATATTTTCATCCTACATGCCCAATATGCATAGTTACTGCCATTAAAAAGTGGTGGTCTGACAGTAGACTGACCTTCTACAAATGAACTAGTGACAGAAGTAATAGAACCAGTGTTGGTAGTAGTAACAGTACCAGTGTTGGTAGCCGTTTTGAAAATTTTCAAAATTCAGATTATGAAACTTTGAAAACCTTGCTCTGATACCAAATGTGAGAAATGCGGATTATGGATCTTAAGGCTAGAATTAACACTAGAGGGGGGGTGAATAGTGTTTTAAGGAATTACTAATTCTTTTTGAGTTTATATTAATTTGAACACAAATGTATGCAATATTCAGACACAGATATGATCACAGAATCAAACACAGATGCAGATATAAAGTAAAAGCAATAAAGGAAAGAACACACCGGATTTTATACTGGTTCGGAGTTACCCTACATCCAGTCCCGCAACACAAGTATAGATTTCCTTTCAAAATCAATTCTTACAATTACACCCTCGATTTCAAGGACACGAGTACACCGCTCCAGATTCACAATCCTCTGGGTAGAGATACTTGATTTTACGGGCAACAAGTTCACTCGGTTGATTTTCCGGGCTACAATCACACCTTTTCTCGCTCGATTGAATACAAAGAAGCCTATAACTCTGAATAGCACTCGGATCTTGTTGACATAGTGATATAGAATCAAACCAGAGATTATCTAGTTAGATTCAATAGTGATTTCAGCAGAGTAATGATAAAAATGTATATAAAGAAATGTGGAAGAAGAAGAGGAGTGAA
The DNA here is from genome assembly GCA_030737815.1 of Allium fistulosum. Taxonomy (NCBI): domain Eukaryota; kingdom Viridiplantae; phylum Streptophyta; class Magnoliopsida; order Asparagales; family Amaryllidaceae; genus Allium; species Allium fistulosum. The sequence goes on along the minus strand of CM060901.1, from coordinate 1,078,640,128 downwards.
ATCAGAGAAAATATGATTTTAAATTCGTTTAAAACAGCCCCTATTTATAGTAGAACAATAACCATGTCCATTCGTGAAAGGATATGATGAATAGACACTTCTTTTGAAATTCAAACTTTTGAAATAAACTGTCACCTTGTCGACAAGGGTTCCTTGGGGTTGTCGACAAGCCTAAGTTATTTTTGGTAATTTGTTTTTCTTTGAAAATAACTTCTATCTTGTATTAAAACTATTTTAAACTTTATAAATATACTTAACTATAGTTAAAATACATAAATAAGTATAGAGAATAATATTTTGGTATATATAAAATTTTACTATAATTTTATATTTAAATCTAAGTATAAATATTAAAAGTTAAATATATTATAATTAAAAGATAGTTTAAAACCAAGGATAATTTGATATTGAAAATAAAGATTATTTTTAGGCTAAAAGTAGTTTAAAACCAGGATAGATGTTTTTGATTTAAAAAGGAAGATTTTGAAATCATTTTGAAAACAAGATATAATTTTGTATAACATTTGAATAAAAGTTAGTGGATACAAAACAATGTTCCACTAGATTTTTCGTAGGTTCCATACTACTTAGGGTTCCATCCCTTTAACGGGCTCGAAGTGGATTCCATTCCACGAATAAAATGGATTTTAAGATGTCAGTGCTTTTCTAGGAGTTTTAACAAAATTCCTAACTAAATTACTTGTCTTAAAATCTTGAACTTTTGATAATCTTGATACTCATGAGTCTTGAATCTTGATATCTTCGATCTTGAGTTCATCAGTTCTTGAATCTTTATACTGTACAGTCTTCATTCTTTGGTACCTGTATATATATCCTGCATATACATATATATCTAAACAATAATGTTAGTATTTATATTTTATAATCTTATTCTAAGGTTGTTGTCATCAAAACCAACTTCTCAGGGACTAACACATTTGTATGTGCCTTCTATTAAAAAATTATATGCTTATATAAGTGCAATTGGAAGTTGCATGTAGCAGATATAGAAATTATAAAACTATTATTAAAGGATATAAATTCTTTACCAATTAAAAAATTGGTTGATAAAAGTATTATCAATGCGTAGCATAATTTTTTTTTTAAAATCAAGATAATGATTGTAAAAGTATAAACATCTTTTAACATACAATTATAAGGTTGATAATAGCATTAAGTAAACAATCTTTTTGATAATCTAGTCATTTGTGGAGACTTTCTCATTGTTCAATTACCGCGTTTCTTACGCCATTTGGTTTTTATGAGTGGTCGGTGACGCCATTCGGGTTGACCAATGCTCCATTATACTTTGTGGATCTCATAAATTGGGTTTTCAGAGACCAACTAAACAAATTCATGGTTGTGTTCATGGATGATATTTTGGTCTATTCCAGAACCGAAGAGGAGCACAAGACACACTTGAGGATTGTGCTAGAGGGGTTGAGGTGGCATAAGTTGAGAGCGAAGTTCTCTAAGTGTCACCTTTAGAGAGGAGAAGTGAGGTTCTTGGATCACGTCATTTCTGGACAGGGTATAGCAGTGGATCCTACGAAGGCCGCAGCGGTCCAAGATTGGAACCAACCCAAGAATGCTACAGATGATGAGTTTCCTAAGATTGGCGTGGCACTATAGGCATTTTATCAAGGACTTCTCAATGATAGTAGCACTATGACCAATTTGACGAAGAAGAATCATACTTTGTTTGGGACGCGAAGTGTGAGCATGCGTTTGTGATCTGAAAGAGAGGTTGATGAGTGCACCGGTATTGACCATTCCAAGTGGGAATGGGGAGTTGACGGTATATACAAAGACCTATGGTACTATATTTGGTGTAGTATTGATGTAGAAGGGAAAGTTGTTGCCTATGCTAGTCGACAACTAAAGCCATACGAGAGGAACTATCCAACTCATGATTTGGAATTGGCGGCGATAGTTTTTGCTTTGATAATGTGGAGTCATTATCTACTAGAAGAAAGGTTTGAGCGGTTCGTGGACCACAAATCATTGAAGTACCTTTTCTCTCAGAAGGATCTCAACCTTCGTCAACAATGGTGGTTAGAGTTATTAGCCTCTTATGATTTTAGCATTTCCTATACACCAGGAAAAGGGAATGCGGTCACCGATGCATGGAGTAAAAGACATGCTAGTTTGGGGCAATGGTCTTGGAATGGAAGCAGATTAAGTATATTGCGGGGTATGATTTTAGGCCTCGTTGCGAGCTCGAACCAAAGATATTGGTAAGTTTGTCGATCAGACCTACTCTAATAGAAAGGATTGGTGCCAGTCAAAAGCAAGATGCTTAGCTGGTGGAGATCATAACAAAGATAATAGAAGAAGTACAACCTGAAGACATGAAGCAATACGAACTCGACCGAGATGATTGATTCGTAAGAATGGAAGACTATTTGTTCCTGATATTGATGGATAGTGAGATGAAGTGCTACGAGAATGCCACTATTCTAGCTTGACAGTACATCCTAGAGGTAATAGGATGTACTGAGATATGAAGCAGACCTATTATTGGGAAGGTATGAAGAAGGATATTGGGACATTCATCTCGAAGTGTATGAACCGCCAATCGGTAAATGCAGAGCAAAAGAAACCCAATGGATTATTGCAACCACTAGAAGTTCTTGAGAAATGAGAGCAAGTATCGATGGATTTTTTTAATGGACTGCCAAGGACTCGAGCAGGGTATAATAGCATTTGGGTTATGGTTCGATTAACCAACAGCGCTAGATTTATACCTGTTAAGTCAAGTAGAATGACATACAAGCCGGCGGAGTTGTATGTAATGTGGATAGTACGATTTCACAGTGTACCAAAGAGCACTATGAGTGATCGAGACCCATTGTTCACCAGTGGGTTTTGGAAGAGCGTACAAGAGGTGTTAGGGACAGAGCTGAACCTTAGTACAACTTATCACCTGCAAATGGATGGGCAGACCGAAAGAGTAAATCATATATTGGAATATCTCTTGTGAGCATGCATTATATATTTTGGAGGATCATGGGATGACCATCTACATCTGGTGGAGTTTGCATATAACAATAATTACCAATCGAGTATTGTTATTGGTCTTTATGAAGCATTATATGGCTGATCGTGTAACCTGCTTCACATTGGTGGGAAGCGGGAGAGAAACTGATACTTGGGCCAGATATGATTAGAGAAACTTTAGAAAAGATTAGGATCACTCGGCAATGAATGAAAGTCGCTCAGGATCGACAGAAGAGCTACGTCGATAAAAGACATAGAGAATTGGAATTTTCTGTTAGGGATATGGTTTTTATGAAGGTATCTCCTTTGAAGAATGTTGTTCGATTCGGTAATAAGGGGAAGTTAGCACTAAGATTTGTTGGTCTTTTTCGATAATAGAAAGGATTGGGAAGTTAGCGTATAAGGTCAACTTACATCAGAAGATGGCGAGCGTGCACAATGTCTTTCATATCTCCTATCTATAGAAATTTGTGCATGGCTCAGGCGTGATGATTATAGCAGATCAACTTGAAGATGTTGAGGTAGAACAAGAAGTTTCGAAATCTCGTGGGCGAGTTCGTATTGTTGGGCACAACACGAAACAACTTTGAAGAAAGTTGGTGAAACTAGTAAAGGTACAATGGAGCGGAAGTGATGACGATTGTATATGGAAAATCGAGGAGAGCATAAGATCTATATGTCTTGAGCTCTTCGAATGGTAAGATCCATCGTTTATTGTATCTACTTTCATCATTGTATATCGCACTAGATATGTTAGTATTCCGCATACTAGGGTAGGTTTACTATTGATTTCATAAGTGCTTATTTGATATGGTTGATGGTTTCATATGGTTGTTAGGCATGCAGAGTAACTATGGTTGCTTATTTCTTGATTTATTTAGGGATTTCGGGGGTGAAATTCCTGAATGGAAGAGAATGTAACGGCCCTTTAAGCATCGAAGGATCGAAAAATATTTCTATTTTATTTATATGTGGTTGTATGATTTTATAATTTTGGGATATGACTCTTAAGGATATTTTACACACCTATGATTTTTCTCGAATTTCTATGCAACATTTTTGACACTGGAAATCTTGTTTGGGCTATAACTTTTGATAGTAGTTGAATTAGGATCTTAAACTAGTTCCATTGCTTTAGAATGATGGTTTCCCATTCCATAGAGTGATCATAATAGAAAAATGGATATACGGTTATGAAGTTATGCCTATTTTAAGTTTAGACAAGTGCTGGCCAGTATTAGTGTGTAATTAATTAAGCCCATAAGTATGATCATTAGTGTTATTCGAGATTAGTATAAATAGGGGGCTATAAGAGTCAAACTAAAACTTTTCCCTCTTCCCTAATCAGATCTAAACCCCATCAACCCTAGATTCATCCAAAATCACACAAATTACTCTCTAAATCTAGTTAAATCATTAATGAGAAAGAAGATCATCAATTAGAAGATAGCGATCATCATTTTGGTTGATTTGCATTGCTTTCTAATGCTATCCACATTGAATCTAGGAGAGAATTGGTTGATTTTAGTAATTGGTGAGTGGTTTATGCCTTCTCACTATCTTATGCATGTTTATATAGTAGAATCACATGTTTTAAGATGATTTTTGGCCTTAAAACCTTTTCTAACTTTAATTACATGTTATCATATGCTTATGACCAAAATTTGTGAATCATTGAAATGGTTTTCAAAAATGATTTAGTAATTCATGCTTATGACCAAATTTTTGTGAATCTTTGAAATGGTTTTCACAAATAATTTAGTAATTCTTCTTATTCATATTCATATGTGCATTTAATATGTAGATTTGGATTAGAATTGATTTGTTTATCACATTCTGGTGTATTGCATGTATGAATGGATGTATATGCATGTTATTCTATGCTTGTACGTTGTGCTTTGTTTAGTGTTTTTGATGCTTAGGAGGATAGGTTGTCAAATTTGGGAAATCGAAGGCAAAGAAGCTCAAAATTGGATGAAAATCGGAGGAGAGGCTCTAGAGCATGGGAGGAGATTATAGTATAATTTACGCCTTAAGATTTGCTAAAGATTTAAGTCGGTATTGATTTGAACAACTCGGTACTGAGTTATTTCGATTGAGCTAATAGGTCGGCGACTTTAGGGATCTTCAGGTGTTGGCTAGTTAAGACGGACTAAGGCAAGTTTCAGAGGATTGGCTAAGTGTTGGGTATTATGCTGAGTTCTTTCTAGAACTTGGAGTTGAATGCTTTGGATAGGGGACCGAGTTGTTTTGATGAATGGGTCAGGGTCTAAAGCACTTAAGAAGGAAGTACTAGAAGCAGATTGATTACTTTGCAAAAATTGGCTAAGTAAATGACTCAATGCCGAGTCATTTTAACTCGGTACCGAGTTGTTTTGGTGAATGTGTGTGGGTCGGGCTTGTACAAGGAGGAAGTGGGGGACTCTTTAGATCATGCTGGAGGTGTTGGCTCATTCGCTTGAGCATTGGATAGCAATATAACAACATGATAAAAGCTTTGTATCTTCAGTTTGTGACTCATGAAGGGAGTAGGTACCGAAGATGGCGGCTCGATAAAGGAGGGAGTCACGGAATGGGAACATAAAGGGTTCTGAATAATGGAAACTGGATTGAGCAAAGGAAGGGCCCAGATTCGAATGGAGCAAAGGAGGGCTCGGATGTATGTGCTAAGGAATCGTTGATACTCTGCGTGTTTTCTGTTGTACACGAAGTATGAGTATTATAAGTGCGGATGCCCATGGATCAGTGGAGTGGATCTGAGTACCCTAGACCAGTGGCTTTGGGTCCAGTATCTAGCTTTGGGCCACGAGGCACATATCTAGCTTTAGGCTATATGATATGAGAGTACACTGAAAAATGGGATTTGCATTAGTCCCTAGTAGTAAGGAGGCCATAAGAGGTATCATATATTCAGAGCACATGGAGTGATAGTGGGGATTGCTTGATAGATGCTATGGTTGTTATTGTTGCTCTAGTTGCTTTCTAGACTATCGCTCGGAGATATCATTGGGGGTGGGTATTAGAGATAGGAATATCTGGAGAGCCGATATCCTTATTTTGAGTAGAGTACCTTTATGTTATTTGTAAAGTAGTATATTATGATGTTATGTGCTAACTCTTTCACTACAGGGGCAAGTCAGGTATGATTCGTGTACCTCTGTTCTTTATCATATTTACCTACATAGTATTTTGAGATTCTTTTACTACTCACACCAAATTGTTGTCTAACCCAAGGTTTTATGATTTGTTTCTTATTATCTTAGGTACTCTTAAATGAGTAGACTAGATAACAGGTCTAGCTGATGTAGTAGCTGCGGAAGATGAGCTGGAGGGAGCTATCTCATATTATTTACTTATATGGATTTTTACACTTATTCCGCTGTGCAGCATGGGGTGCTTTGGCAGTGAATGCTTATTTTCTTGTTATAAGATAGTTGTTGAGTTTGTTTCCATTGTATAAACTCTACTATATTTGTATATAACTCTATGGATTTGTGTTCTGATGATTTGTTCACATAGTTGTTATTGTCCCTCCCGTTATATCTATGATATTATATTTTATCCATGCATTGTGAGATATTCAACAGGTTATATGTTGTATTTGTTTAATTTTCAACTAAGATGATGTTCTATATTGATTGGGCACGACTATAGCGCACTATTTTGATATTATTGGTGCCATTGGTATAAGGCGGCCGTCACATTTGGTGTAAGAGCTTTGGTTACACGATTAACCAGAGTTGATACCAAGGTCCTGTGGAGATAAGGAAAGAGTTACCGCCTTAGACTGGATCTAGAATGTATGTATACGGGAGAATTCGTATTTATTATATATTTTGGTTTCCAAAGCTTTATAGTAATATATTATATAGTATAAGCTGCATGCACACGAGTACCATAGACATAGCCATGCCCAGTCATGTCACCTCCTGATGCCTGCATTAGTTTTTTTTTCCAATGCGTTAGTTTTTTTTGATGATTTTTGTTTGTGTTTTTTGAGGATTTGGGAGATAAAAATGATTTTTGGGAGGAACAAAATGACACGTGCTTGGGCTCATTTGGTACAAAGGAAGAAAAAGAAAAGGAATGGGTTGTTTAACTAATACGGGCTTGAGCCTACTTAATTCAAGTTGAATTAACTTTTTCCCCTTTTCAGTTTGAAATTAAAATCTCTTTATTACATATATAAATATACTATCATTCATTTAGAATTCAATTTTAATTGATTTACTATATTATACAAAATATATTTTGTTACTTTACACCAAATATTTAAATTCAATAATTATTTATCCTTGTTTAACCTTTGATTTTATTAATGTTAAATGAAACCTCTTTTGAACAATTTCAATCATATTAAAATTATTTACAATATACAAATATTCTACATTCATTATAAATATTTTATTCAAGTTTAATATATTTCTTAAAGGAATTAATTAATTAATTGTATTTATTAAAACAAAATCTTTTATCAAATAATCTTTAATTCAACAAAATATATTTTCATAAATAAAATTTTTCCAAATTCGAATTCGAGCATTTTCTATTTAATTTATTTATTATAACGATGCAGAAAGTAGAGTAGTTACCGACCCACTTATGAAAACCGCGTCATTCTAATTTCTTAAAGGGAAGGCTTCATACCCAACTCATACCCTTAACTTTCTTCGAACTATCATACTCTTTTATCAAGTTTAGAATTATTCCATCCTCTATGTGGCTTCCTCAAACAAAGACTAACTCATCTTTTCGTTATTTTATCGTATGCTAGAAACATAAATAGATTCATTTAATGACTTTCTATTTTCGCATAAGATGATATTATGTGAAATTGTTTCCATGTATTGAAAATTTTGGAAAATTTCGATAGAGTCTTCTTTGGAGAGTGTTCTGAAAATTTCAACAAATATAATTACATAATATACATCTCCGAAGAGGCATTCCAATAATAGAGCATCCCAAACATGAGGAAACAATATATATCATACATACATACATATGTATGTGTGTGTATGTGTGTGTATAAGCAAAAAACATACCTTATTTAGCATTTTTAAGCGAGTTCGCTTAATTTTTATGTAAGTATGCATCAAATTCGCCCCATATAGTCTTATGTACCTATATTAACTCAAATCAAATCATAAGTCATATATATATATATATATATTAATAACACGACATTCATTCAACTAATTATAGATATATAGCGACAGTCCAATAAAATTTTAATGGCTAATAACACAAAATCATGTAGTGGTTTCAAAAGTTGAGTTGTTGCATAATCTATTAGCTTTCCAAAACATCTTTTGGATTATGAAAATGTGAAGTATAACACAAGTTATGGTGGTTTTACTAACTTTGAATAATATGAAATGGTTTTTAGTCCCCAGGCCCACTTCCTAAATATGTAGGTTTAGCCTAAAAGATGTCAAAAATATTCAAAACAAAAGTCATTTCTTATCTTCTAGCTTTTCAGAAAGTACCAGATCGTCAAAATCAGATGAAGCAGTTGAAATATATTATCAAAAGAACATAATACCATAGTTCTAAAACACACCCATTCTAGATTTTTAATTCAAATTCAAACATTTTTTTGATAGAGTTAGGGTATGCCCTAGGGGCAATGTTATAATTTATTGTAAATTAATTAACTCTGTAATCAATTCTCATTGTAGTAAAGGTGTTTTTCCTTTTGTTATATATATATATATATTATAATGTGTTATAAGTAATTAAATATTCAATTAAAATATATTTAATAGAAAATCCATAAATGGTGTATTTGTAATAGTAATTACAAATAATTGTAATCATGAGTATTATATCATGATATAATAAACACATTATTTTAAATATTCCTAGTCCAGATGCATCGAGACTGGATATCGATGCATCCGTTGAGACTAGAGTACGTAATCCTCTCTAAATGTTAGGAAGTGTATTGCTTATGATTGCTGGGGGCACCAAGAGGTTACATACTGATATTTATTGGATTATAATGGAATGACTTACTCAATAATTCTCAGTTGATTAATATAACTATGGTGAAATAGAAAATATTGATGTGACCAATTTATGCAGTTCCCTCAACTTGAGAATACTATTGATATTCAATATAAAAGCTCCATTTTGATTATTATCAAATCATGGCACGACGTCCATCAAGTGACTATAGTTGGGTCGAGTGGAAGTATTGAGAGTGAAACACTATTTAAGAAAGGATTTGTCTATTCATTTTTATGATGTTGAAAGTCTAGTGGATTGTATCTAATATGACTTGTGTATTAGTATATGAGTGTATACCAATATATGAGCTAAATATAGCAATATAACAGAGTATAAAAAGCAAAGTATAAAAATGAGCATACCGGAGATTTTATACTGGTTCGGACCTCCCATTTTACGTCCAGTCCCAAAGCTGCCCTTGGGTATTTCACTAACTAATAACCCTCGCTTCGCCCAGAGGAACAGGCTAATACAAAAGTATTCCTTTGACAATCTTGTGTTCTATACAACACGAATATTGACCGCTCGTACAATTCTTCCTATAATATCGTTTGAGTGCTAGTAAGTATGAGTGCTTGGATTTGTAGAAAATAATTTAACCAAAATATAGATTTTGGTTGTAAGTGATTGAGAATATGAATTCAATGATAGCATAAGAGAATATGAATTCAATGATAGCATAAGAGAATATGAATACAGAAGTTAGAAAGTAGTGAATCAAGCTAAGTTAAATCTCAATCGATTGAAGTATTTATAGAATCAAAGGGCTGTATTAGAAAAGTTGTGACTTCTTGAAAAATTGCTCTTTGATTAATGGTTGCAACTGTTGAAGGAGGAGGATGTTTGTTGAGAGCAAAGAGAAGCATCCATTCAAAAACTGACATTTGCAGTTTTACATATGCAGGCCGAAACTCCCCTTAGACATCTGTCATTATACGTCAAGCGTCTGTGTCATTTTAGAAAACAAAAACCAAAATCATATCACAGACGTCTATGGCATAGTGGCAGATGTCTGTCGATGTTGAATTTGTAAATTTTGGGGAGTTTGTTATAGAAATCTGTCGATATGAAATAGTGTGTGTTATGATCACCCAAGGAGATTGTACAACATTTAACTATGACTATAATACAATAATATGACCTTACCTTTAAATAGTGTGATCCATCTTTCTTTAATTGTCTTTGAGCCATGATTTTTTTGAGCATAGTGATCTTCTTCAAGTATATACCTGCAATATGATAAGATATATCTTGTATATGTGATTGTATAGTTGTCATTGAAATCCTAGAATGGAGGTTCCAACAGTCTCTCCCTTTTTGATGATGATGATAACTATACAATCGTTTGTAATGATATATAAAAATGGCTCCCCCTAAATGTTATCTCCCTCTATGTATATACACATTTATCTCCCCCTTTATCGTTATCAAAAATAGTAATGTAAATGAAATAAAACATAGCCATAAGAAACATGATGGGATAGTTACTGAGATATAAAAACAAGACATATCACTAGTAGGTAAGGAAGTAGTAAACATTAATTAGCACAGAAAGTCACATTTAAACAATTACGATAGTACTTGTATGAATATGACAAAAACAAACAACAAAAGCAGAAATAAACAATCACTTAAAGCAAAAGTAAAGAAAAGGCAAGAAAGAATTACTAATAGTCGTGATATTTGTAAGTGGAGAAATCAGCATAATTCTCATGGTACTCATAGTAGGTGGAAGAATCAGATTGATAGTTTCTCGGCCATTGCGTATATTCTTCATCTTTACGAATGGACAACCCTTGGAATGTAGTATGATGCATTTGATGAATTGTTGAAGGATCGGGCCAAGATATATCTTCGCTATCTTCTTGTTCTTCTTCCAGTTGTTCCTGCACAATATTCTTTCCTCCATCTTGGTTGGTACTTCCATCATAAGAAGATGATCTATGAGGATGGTAAACAAGAATTTGTGCCGAAGGAGGGGGTGTAGGAGAAAGAAAGGAGGATGATCTACCATGAACTTTTCTCATAACTTTGCCCAAAGTGGAAACAACTTTTTTCAAAGTCTTCTCCATTTTAGTCATTCATGTAGAAATAGATCTTTCCAAGCCGACCTATTGTTTTGTAAAGATTTTTGATTTCTCTCCAAAGCTTTTTGATTGACTGTGATCAATCTTTGATTTCGAAGTGTTAAATATCGCAAAGACTCATTTTGGTCAGGTTTAGTGTGGGCTTGGTAAATCTTCGATAGAATGGTGAGTAAGACTAGATGGTTGTGGAGGAGGAGGTGCTTTGAGCCTGTTGTGGAGGAACTAGATTCATTTGTTGTTCTTGTTGTTTCTGCTGTGGAGCAATCCACTAAGCAAGAGATATGATTAGATATGGTCTTTCAGAAAGATGTATCATGGATAAAAAGCTTACACCACTATCTTTAACCAGAATTTCTTCGAAATGAGATATGCATGAAGGTACTTGGAGATCTTGAAAGAGAGGCATGATGTATGAGGCATATTTAATGGTTCGTATGTGGTGAGTCCAAAAACCTTTAATTTCATCATGAATAAATTTTGCGCAATTGACTTCAATTCCACCAAATATAGCATATAGGGCTTTGTGATTATTTTCATATATTTGCCAATGACTTCCTAATGGAGGGGTTATTGTGTTAATTATCATACGATTTAACAATCTAGCCTTTGGTCGTAGATGAATCGGTTTCCATTGTGGCATTCTGTCTTCCCATATTTGGTGTGTAACTTCGTCATGTGGCAAATTTCTATGTTGGGATTTTCCACTAAACGAACTCCGGTAGTGGAACAATCGAGCAATGACCAATCATGTTTACACTAATTTTCAAAACACATCCATACACACTAGTCCGTAACCATCCTTCTTCATTTTTAGCTGTCCAAATATCACTACTACACAAGTTTGCATAAAAAAGAAAGATGGCTAGTTGATCGATTTGTACCTCATTTTCATTAAAGTTAATTAGCTTACAACATCCGGAGGCATTGGTGAGTTATTAAAGACCATATTCTCCAAATTTTCATAGTCGGTAGAAGGGACCAGAATGAAGTATCTTTTGTTTCAGGTCATCGAATCTTTTGTTAGCGATTGTACTATTGCGAAGCCATTCTTTAATGTGTGCATCGGTGACAAGATTGGTCTAAGAAGATTAAGTTTGGCCTCTCTTTGATCTCTTATTGACCGGATTCTTTGCTTTGGGTGTCTTTTTTGAAAAAAATAGGGTATTGAGGAAGCTAGGGTTTTTGATTTGGGGAAAAAACCGAGATGGTTTGGGTAAAAAGTGAAGAAGGAGGTGAAAAATCATTATAAAGGGATGTTATCCGTAACAGGCCGAGAGTTCTCTCAGATGTCTGAGGATAGATGACAGATGTTTGAGATTAGAAAGGGAAATTTTATCAAAAATTTTGACAGATGTCTACCATATTTTCACAGATGTCTGAGGCATACTAATTTTTATTTTTAATTTTGATGTTTTTATTTTTTATTTTTTATTTTTATTTTCATAAAAGCAGCATAATAAATAATTATTATAATCAAGCAACATACAGACTTACAATAAATATATATTATATTATATATATATAATTATTTTTCCTTCGAAGATTGTGACCTTTTGAATTTAGTTCGATCCCTAGAGTTTGTGTTATTTTTGGTTTGCTCATGTTGGGGCTTAAGTGGAGACCAACTTGGATGAGCCGGAGTGTTATTCCAGTCTTGGTTTGATGGCCCTGTCTTCCATAAGTTTCTTGGAGTAATATTGCAAGTTTTATGGGAGTCTCAATTAAATGTGGAGACTTTTTATGTAAACAATTTTTTGGTTGTGAAGGACGGTAGATTGCTAGAATACATTTTTCGAGAAAGTTAAGATAAGATCCTTGATGTGTTGTTCATAATATATTTCTCATTAAACTCCCATCATTTCTTGTTGATAGTAATATATTTCATCCACTTTAGTATTGAGAGACGATTGATTTGAAATGTAGATGATGCCATAATATTTAGTGATGCCGATTGATTTGAAGGAGGTGTGGCTTTTGTTGTTGATACATAGGTGTTATTTGATGAAGGTGAGCTAAAGTCGATAGTTGAGTAAGTGGAGTCGTGATTAGAGGACATGTTTAGTTTTTCTAAGTTTATAAACAATATTTCTGTTTTATTTTCTTTAACCAAGTGTTTGTATAAATAGAATGTATAATCTATTTATAGTAAAAGCTTTGTATGGATAGAATTATTTTAAAAATAAATTTGTTAACTTTTTTTACTATGGTTGTTAAAAATTAATTAAAAATAACTCTAGTTAAAATCATATGTAGGAAAATAGAGTTCAAAATTTTATGATAAATAATTGTAACATATACTAATTAATTCATTCATTAAATGAACATATACCAAGGTCTCGTCTTAGCTTTATAAAAGTTGATTCACATAATGGTTTAGGGAAAATATCAGCAATTCGATTTTCAGTGTTAACAACTTCGAGAGAAATGACACCTTTTTCCATATTATCTCTAAGAAAATGACGACGAATATCAATGTGTTTCGTTTGAGAATCATTAATGGGATTTTTTGACAAATTTATGGCACCAATATATCGCAATATATAAGAGATTTAGTAATAATTTTTCTAAAATCTTGAAGTGTTTGTTGCATATAAATTACTTATGCACAAGCTAAGGCTGCTGAGATATACTTGGCTTCACATGTCAAGAGAGAAATACAATTTTTCTTTTTAACAAACCACGAAACCGAAATTTATCAATGAAATGGCATGTGCCACTTGTACATTTTCTATCTGTTTTGTATCCACAAAAATCAGGATCAATATATGATACGAGTTCGAAAGAGCTGTCTTTGGGGTAAAAAAGGCCGTACTCTTTGGTATTGGTTAAGTATTGCAAAATTCTTTTAACCGCTCGATTATGTGACTCCTTAGGTTGTGCCTGAAATCTTGTACATAAACAAATGCTCATCATTATATCCAGCCTACTAGCCATTAAGTTTAATTGAGATCCTATCATACTTCGATATAATTTTTGATTGAAATCCTTTCCATTTTCATCTTTATCTAAATGTAAGCTCGTGCTCATTGGAGTAGGTTTACTTGAACTACTATCCATTCCAAATCGTTTTAACAATTCACTGCAATATTTTTCTTGATTTATAAAAATTCCATTTTCTAATTGTTTTATTTGGAATCCTAAAAAGAAATTTAATTCTCCCATATGAGACATTTCGAATTCCTTTTTCATTATGTTAGACAAATCATTACGTAGTTTCTTATTAGTGGATCCAAATATGATATCATCAACGTATATTTGTACCATTAAAATATCATTATTTTTTCTTGTTGTAAACAATGTTGTATCAATTTTACCAATTTGGAAACCCGAATTTATTAAATATGTTTTTAATCTCTCATACTAAGTACGGGGTGCTTGTTTTAACGTATAATGTTTTTAAGTTTGAAAATATGATTTTTCATGAGAAAATAGTGGTGGTTGTTCAACATAAACTTTTTCTTTTATAAAACCATTTAAAAAAATGCTTTTAATATCCATTTGAAATAATTTGAAATTATAAAAACATGCAAACGCTGGTAATATTCTTGTAGGTTCAAGATGAGCTACAGGAGCGAACGTTTCTTCATAATCAATTCCTTCTTCTTGATTGTATCCCCGAGCAACTAATCTTACTTTATTACAAACAATGCTTCCATTTTCATCTGCTTTATTTTTAAAAACCCATTTTGTTCCTATTACAGATTGATCATCTGGTCTTGGTACGAGCTCCCAAACATCATTCCGTTCAAATTGGTTAAGTTCCTCTTGCATCACTAAAATTCAAAAATCATCTTTTGATGCTTCTTTATAATTTTAAGGTTCGAAGTTGGATATGAATGCTACATGACTTTTTTGATTTAGTTGATTTCCAGTTGGAACTTTATTGTTTAAGTCACCAATTACATTATTAATCGGACAGTCTTTTAAAATTTGAGGTGGTGATTTTAAAATATTATCGTTATTGTTATTGATATCATTATTATTGTTTTCAGTAATATTATTAGTAGTATTATTATCCAGAACTTCATCACTATCATCATTATTTTTATTATTTTTAAAATCTTCATCAAAGGAAACGTGAAGACTTTCTTCGATAATGTTGGTTTGTTTATTAAAAATTCTATATGCTTTACTTCGATTTGAATAACCAATAAAAATTCCTTCATCGGCTTTTGAGTCGAATTTTCCAAGATTATCTATAGTATTTAAAATAAAACATTTAGAACCAAATACCCGAAAATATGATACTATAGGCTTCTTTCTGAAAAATATTTCACAGTATGTGTTCTTGGTCATTGGTCCAAGTGTTACATGATTTAATACATAACATGCAGTAGCAACGGCTTCGACCTAAAATTTTTTTTGGGTAAGTTACTGCTGTTAAGTAGTATTTGTGCACATTCTTGTAGTGTGCAATTTTTCATTTCCACTACACCATTTTGCTGTGGTGTTCGTGGAAGTGAAAATTTATGACTAATTCCCTTTTTATTGCAAAAATTTGTAAAAAGCTCATTTTTAAATTCTCCTCCATGATCACTTCATATACTTTAATTTTTAAGTTCATTAAAATTTTAATTCTTTTAGCAAAAATTTTAAACATTTCAAACATGTCACTTTTATGTTTCAAAATCAATGTCCAAGTGTATCTTGAAAAATCATCGACGGTTACAAAAACATATTTATTATGATTTATTGAACACACTTGAGTTGGTCCGAATAAATCTAGATGAAGTAGTTCAAGTGGTTGTTTTGTAGAAATTTCCTTTATAGATTTAAAAGAACTTTTCTTTAATTTTTCGAGTTTACATGCATCACATAAATTCTTGACTTTGTAGTTGATTTTGGGTAATCCTCTAACTAATTCATTTTTCGCTAGTTTGTTAATACATTTAAAATTGATGAGGCAAAAACGTTTGTGCCATAGCCATGGATTATTATGATTTGTAACTAAGCATACATCATTATTATGTTTGATATTCATGTCCAAAACATATATATTTCGAATTCTTAATCCTTCAAATATTAGATTTTTATTTTTATCAGAAATATTACATTTATCTTTTTCGAAATCAATTTTAAACCTTTATTACATAGTTCACTTATACTTAGTAGATTGTGTTTTTAATTTTCTACAATTAAAACATTAGTAATTATGGGAGAATTAGATATACCGACGTTGATGACTTCTCCAATGCCAATGACAAAACCATTTGAATTATCTCTGAATGTCACAGTGCCGCCATAAATATATGTTATGTTGGATAGCATTTGTGCACTTCCTATCATGTGCTTGGAGCATACACTATCGAGTATCCATTTCTCCTTGCTTTTAATTCTGATTTTGGATACCTGCAAAATAATAAAGATTTAATTGATACCCACTTACTTAGTTAGGGTCCTATATGTTAGTGGGAGAAGGAAGCCATATCCAAGAGGTTTTAGGACCTTTAGAAATATAATTATCATTGTAGACAACATTTTTTAAATATGCCTCTATGTATTTCTATCTAATTAACTTGTTACTTGTTTTAGGAATTCATATCTTGACCGTTTTTTAGTTTGAAGCCTTAATCTTAGTCTTAGATTTTGGCTTTTTGACCTTAATATATACCTTATATAGTTCTTACGTATTTGCTTATTATTAAAACCTAATCCATTTCGATTTCCAGATGGTTTTGATATTTTAGTCAAATTTTCTAAATTTTCCTTTCTCTTATTTAGTTTGGATACATTACTGGTTATTTTATCTAACTTGTTCTTAAGATCAAAAATTCCAATATTGTTAGAATCTAAACTTGTCTTTAGTTCTAGTTTTTCTTTTTCAAGTTTGGCATTTCCTAATTTACTATTTTCTAAATCTTGTATTAGAGTAGTATTTTGAGAAGATAATTTTTTACACTCTTTTTGAGCTATTTCTAATTCTTCTTCTAAGATTATTTTCTCATCTTTTAATAAACCAATTTCTAGCTCTGCTCTATTTAACTTTTCTACATATTCCTTGTTTAATTTCTTAGATTCTCTATATTTATTGTCCAATTCTATGCTAATCACCAAAATTCATCATATGTTAGTTCAGAACGTACCTCATCAGTGTTAGTCATAAAACAGACATTAGCTTGTTCATTTTCTTTTCTTACTATCACTGTTAGAGAAAGAGGAAGAATCAAAGTCATCCCAAGTTACGTGAAAGGCTCTTCGCTTTTTCTTGAATTTCTTGATTTTTCTTTTT
This sequence comes from Allium fistulosum, assembly GCA_030737815.1. Lineage (NCBI taxonomy): Eukaryota > Viridiplantae > Streptophyta > Magnoliopsida > Asparagales > Amaryllidaceae > Allium > Allium fistulosum. The sequence goes on along the minus strand of CM060901.1, from coordinate 1,078,622,803 downwards.
TTTATTGAGTTGTGGACAATCTTTTTTCATATGGCCGAACTTGTCATTTCCATAACATTTAATTGATGTTTGATTTGATGAGTTCGAATTGCCACCATTCTAAAATTTTGTCATTTTTTGAATTTCCTGAATTTTTTATAGTTCTTGGCGATGAACACAATTTCTTCCTCGTCTAAGTCGGAATCGTCATTGTTTGCTTGAAAGGCAATATTCTTCTTTTCTTGATTTTGCTCTTTTCTTGTCTGCAAATTAGCTTCATATGACATTAGATTTCCTATTAGTTCTTCGACTTTGAGTTGAGAAAGATCATTAGCTTATTTGATGGCTTAAACCTTTCTTTCCCATTTGACAGCCAAAGAATTTAAAATTCTTGTAACTAGATCAAAATCAGCGAATTTGATCCCAAGTGCCATGAGATCGTGTTGTATAGTTTGAAATCAAGCATATATGTCAATAATAGTTTCACTTGCTTTCATTTTAAATGATGAAAATTGATTTTGAAAAATAGAAATTTTTGTTTGCTTGACAATTGTCGTGCCTTCTATTAGCACCTTAGGTATTGTTTTTTATAACAACAACTAAAGGACATTGTATAAAATTTAGATACTAATGTTTTATCAAGATATATATAGTATATAGTGCAAGATATTAGACAGGTGCTGATTAAGAAGACTGTACAGTATCAAGAGTAGATTCAAGATACTAATATAGAGTTTCAAGAGTTCAAGAATGAAGACTCAGGAGTAATGATGAGCTCAAGATTTCAAGATATCCTAGATAAGTTATAGAATCATAGAATTTATGTTAAAACCTTGATAGCACTTTCTTGATCTTTCTCTAATTTTTTTAAATTGTTTTTCAAATATCATTTTAGTGTTTTTAAGTTTATATATATAAATATATTGAATTTTCATTTATATTTAATAATTTATATTTATATTGATTTTTATTATTCAGTATTCTTATTAAATCTTTATAAATTATTTTATAATGTTTTATTAAGTTATATTTTGATTAAAATGTGTATAAACTATATTTAAACGATTCTACAAAGTATCAAAATATTTTACAAACCAACAGGTTTTCAACATAATACTTTTAAAGTGTTTTTCAAAATACAAAGGGATATGTCGACATATCCTATACTTATGTTGACATAGTGGCCGTAAAATCAAAATTCAAATTTGAATGGAAGTATCTTTTTGTCGTATCTCTTCGCGAATGGACATGGCCGTTGTTTCCCTATACATACCAGACTTCCAAATGAATTTTCATTAACTACTTTCTTATTTTTCTCTTAATTTCTAATTCAATTTTTAGCAAAACTCTTCCGAAATTCAATAAGAATCAAATTCAATCATTACTAATTTGATTCTCCTTTATCTACTCTCTAATTTCTCTCATCTCCCTCACTCAAATCGAGATCAAAGTGCTATTCAAGAGTTATAGGATCAATTGTAATCAAGATCGAAGATCTGAGTCTGTAAACTCTATGAAATCATACTCTTATACTTTGTGGTTGCTTGGTATCCTTGAAATCCAAGTAGGTGTGGTTGTAGCCTATTAAAATCAGTTAGGTGTGCTTAGTAGCCTATAAATCTAGCACTACGCTATAGATGGCCTATTGCAATGAAATTACAAGGTGTTGCTAGCTACAATGTAACGATAGCTATGCTGATTTTTGTCTATTGCAACATTCACTTCAATGTGTTAGCATAGATATCAGCAAAATATTGCAGTAGCTATAAATATATTCAAATTAAAAACTTAATAAAATTTTACACCTCAGCGATCCACACCATCATTTAAAACAAAATCTCAACCATCAATCCACACCATCAATCCACACCTTAGCAATTTCCATTTCCCGCTTTACTTTTCTTTCTCGTTCCTCTCTATGTGAAAATTAGGACACGCGATTTTTCTTTCTCATTCCTCTCTGTGAAAACTAGGGCACGCGATTCCAGTTGCTTTGATGCTCTGATTGATTGAATCTAGTGTGAGAAATGTTCCTGGTAGCTTGCTCCTTCATTCTCCTTGATTGATTGCTCGAATTGCTTTGACTTCGTCGTTGGGTGCGATGTGATATTATTTGGTATGTTTTCTGCTTTCTGGTTTACTTGATTATTCTCGATTTTGGTTACACTCGCACGCTTTTGCCGATGATGAATTGGGATTTATTTATAGGCTTTATTTCCTATAATCTCGAGTTTAATCTTTCTGTTGGACTTTGAGAAATCTGGTATGTTGGATTGCGATGATGTATTGGTATGTTGGATTTTGGTTCACTGGCTTGATTTTGCTTTGCCGATGATGAATTGCGATGTGATATTATTTGGTATGTTGGATTTTGGTTCACTGGCTTGTTTTTGATTTCTGATCTGAGCTTGTAAGCTCCTTTCTGCTGCATTTTTTAAACCAGAACTTGAACCTTTGTTAAACTTGTTCACATACCTTTGTACCTTGCTGCATTTGTTAAACCAGAACTTGAAGTATTTGTATTCTGATGTCCTCTTGAAAACTGCTTCACTTGAAAACTTCTGCATTTTTGAAAATCAGAACTTTGAAAGTGATCTTTGGTTTTCTAAAACTATTGACTAATCTGAACATTGAGTTTTGATTTCCACGATATATACAAACATATGTGTGTTGAGCTTTGTTGGTTTTGCTTGGTCTGGACTGGTACCATGCTAACCTTGTTCTTTAACATGAACTTATGCTCCAAGTCCTCTGTATATCATATTACTGCCTATGTTTCTCTTGTACATGCCTGATGCATTCACTGTTTTTTCTTGATGGGCTGCCTATGTGTACTGCTGTGTTTCTTGCACGGGCTTGTCTACATTTTGCTGAACCTGGTTTTTGTTTGTTTTGTTGGTTGCTTGGCCCTGAGTTGAATCCAGTCGATGACTCGGGTTTGACCTTGTGCCGTGTCCATTTTTTTTGGCTTGTCTACATATCTGGCTGCACTTGAGTATGAACTTGCACTTGAGTAGTTGCACTTGAGTAGTTTCTTGTACCAAGCCTTATGATGCATGTATGTTCATCCATGTACATGCATTTCTTGGTCATGTTATGTTGCTTGCTGTGTTGAGTACTACTTTGTGCACTTAGCTTCTCCTTTGTGCATTTTTGCCTGAACTATTGCTTGCTGTCTTCCATACTGTCTTGTATCCATGTGTTGCATTCATGTTTGGCTTATGCACTTGTGAACAGCTTACTGCTTTTGAATTATATGTGATAGGTATTGAAGACTGGACAGCTGGATACAAGCTTGAAGACAGAGTCAAATCAAATGTGCATGAGTGCATGAGCTTGAAGACAGGTTTCAAAGAAGGCTCGATCTTCCGAAATCGGATGAATCGGGCGGTGCCCACTTGAAGTTGCCACGATCTATTGAAGGAAATATTCTACAGCATCAAGTGGATGATTCAGCTCAAGCTAATAATACTATTGCTTCTAATGGTTCTGCAAAACCACGTGTCCGTGCACGACGTGGCCAGGCAACTGATCCTCACAGCATTGCTGAACGGGTTAGTGCATGTCTATATTCATCAGTGTCGGTGTCTGTATAAATTGAAACTGCATATGTAATGAGTGAACTGAGTGATGTAGCGAGGAATATCTGTATATGTGAATATCAGTGTTATATATCATTGAATTGTAAAATAGTGGAGTCGGGAATTTGTACTATTTCAAATGTTGAAATAAAATATTTATTTAAATAAATTACTGTTTAAATATCGAATTCTGTGCAATAGAATTTTATTAAATAAATATTTATTTCTATTAAAAAATCAAATATGCTCTACATTGTGGGCCCCACAAATTCAGAAAGTTAATATCTATAGCAACATTTTGGAATGTTGCTACAAACACCTATGGATGTTGCTATAGACCCAAATAGGGTTCTATTGCAACAATATTACTTATGTTGCCTTAGATAGTCAAAATGTTGCCTTTGAGGTCTAAGGCAACGGAAAAAATTGCATCACCCGAAAAGTGTTGCCATAGACCTATGGCAACATTTTTTTGTGTTGTAGAAGGCCATTTATGGCGTAGTGTAGTGGGTGTGCATATGTCCCAGAAATCAAGTGACTCTACCCAGAGGTCAGGATTCTGGAGGGTGTGTCTTGTAGCCTTGAAATCGAGATTTTATATGCATTTACTAGTTGAAAAGAAATCCATATAAGGATTGTGCGGGATTGGATGTAGGGTAATTCCAAACCAATATAAAATCCTGGTGTTTTACTTTACTGCATTTACTTTTATCTATACTTTGATTCTATGATTGTTAATTACATCACTCGAAGTAGATTCTTAAATAATTTGAAAAATATTCATATAATTAATTAAACACTATTCGCCCCACTCTAGTGTAAATTTAGCCTTAAGATCCCTATTCCGCTGACTCACATTTGTATCAGAGCATTAGTTTTCAAAGTATTCATCATCTGATTTTTGAAAAAGTTTAAATGGCTACCACACTAGTAATAGTACTGTTAATACACTTGTTAGTAACTCATTTGTCGAAGGACAATCTACTACTAGACCTCCACTTTTTAATGGCAGTAATTACATATCGTGGTTGTATAGAATGAAAATTTATTTACAGTCAATTGGTTTAGACACTTGGAATATCACGCAAACTGAGTAGGCTAAACCCAAGACTAGTTTTGCACATTGGACTATTGACCAAAAAGCAGTTGCACAAAGTAACTCTAAGGCTATGAATATATTATTTTATTCACTATATAGAAATGAATTTAATAGAGTATCTATATATAAGTCAGCATTTGAAATTTGGAGAACTTTGCAAGCTACACATAAAGGGACAAGTAAGATCAAAAAGACCAAAATTACCATATTAACAAACCAGCTTCAATTATTCCAAATGAGTCCATATCTGATATGTATAGTAGATTCCAAGATATAATACACTCACTTATTGCACTGGGCAAAAGTTTTTCTAAAGAGGATCGAGTTAGAAAAATCCTTAGTTCACTTGCTGCTGAATAGGATCAAATGACTCTTGCAATCGAAGAGGCTAATGACATTAGCACTCTAAAAATGAAAGAGTTAATTAACAATTTAATGTCTTTTGAAGCACAAGTGCAGGGCAGGAGAAAAAGCAAAGCAATAGAGAAGAAATCTATAACTTTAATGCAATAACGGATAATCTGGATTCATACAGCGATGTCGATAAAGAAATTGCCTTCTTGACAAGGAATTTTGGAAAATTTCTAAAGTATAGGAAGATGAACAATTTCAAAAGAAATGACAACAAAATTCCAGGAAGCGAAAGTGGAAACGAAAATGGCATTAGATGTTATAACTACGATGACCCTGGTCATTTAAAAGAGGCGGTCCATATCCTAATAAACTGAAAATTACACCAAACACTGATTCATCCAGAAAACGCAAAAGAGCCTATACTGTAACAATAGATGATTCAAACATATCCTCAAGTGATAATGAATCAGATATAGAAATTGCTAACATGTGCTTCACAACAATACATAATTCAGAACAAAATGGTAAAAGGGATAAGAAAAAGATATGTTTTTAATATATCAACAGTTTTTTTCTTGAATGAAATTTTCTTTTTTTTTGTTGATTTATTAGTTGTTAGGAATATCCTATAGATTAATAATAATATTGATTGAATATTGTCTGATTATATTTTAAATATAAATATTTTATATATTTTAATAATAAAATAATAATATAAAATACATTTAAAATTATTTTTCCAAAAATAGAATAACTATAAATAGATCTATATAATAAAATAGATATAGTTAAACAAAAATCGTTTTTGAAAATTTCGACCTATATGTCGAGGAACCCTACAAGCATATGTTGACATATGTAGAAAGAATTTGAATTTCAAATGAAAATTTTGAATTTCCCTCCATCTTTTCACCAACTCCTATGTTCTGAAAAGTTGTCTTTTGGTGAGAGAAACTGTCCTTTGATTCTCTCTTTACTTACTCTATCTTCATCCATTCATTTCTCGCTTTCATTACAAAATTTAAAATTTCATTAACTCTCTTATCTCTTCAATACTCTTCATAAATGGCTTCCTCAAGCACTCCTACATTTATGAGACATTCCAAAAGTTCAAAAAATTTCTCTTCCATGATCAAGACGCTATGAAAGCATATATTAGTTATATGAATTAAGGACCTACGGAAAAGTTTGCTATTTTCAATGATTTTTCTACTTATAAACTTGATTCTCTTTGTTTAAAAAATGGAATTCTCAGTTTAATTGATGCTTCTCAAAATGATTTTGTTTGCTATCCACATTTGGTCAAAATGTTTTATGCAAACTTGAAAGGAAAATTTCATGATGGAAGAGAAGAAGAAGTATGGAGTAGTGTAAAAGGAACTTTAATTGTTTTAAATTGTGAACTTATCGGTAACATTCTTGGATGTAAATCTATCGAAATAGACCTTACATCTTTCAAAATTGATGATCAAAATTGTGAAGTATTTCACCACATTTTTGAAGGCGATGATAATTCTGAGTTTAAAAACCGAAACTTTTGTCCAAAAGCAAGAATTCTAAATCTTCTTTTACAACATACTATCACTCCTTGATCGGGTAATTTTAATAATCCAATTCTAAAAGTTTGTAAAGCCCTTTTTTCCATTTATGGTCAATATGACATAAATTGGGCTCAAGTAATTTTGGATGAATTTTATCCCAAAAATATTTCCAATCATGAAAACACACTATTTCATGGTGTGTATCTTACCCGAATCATTAATTACTTCGGTGTTGACTTTAAAGGAGAAGAATTTGTCTCCCGTAAAGTTTTTAATCAAGCCAACGTTGCTCTTATGAAAAATTCCACCCTTTTTCGAGCCATATAAAACCTTTTTCGAGCCATATAAAACTCTTACGGAGAAAGAAGAAAGGTTAGCTTATGAAGAGGAGGAAGAAATTCAAGAGGAGGAGAAAGAGGAAGAAGGAGAAGATATGGATATTGAAGAAGAAGAAGCGGAGGAGGATGAAACCTCCTTAGTGAGCATTGACTTTCCACTCTGATCAACCAATCAAGACCTTCTCAATAATCAAAAGAAGATTGTTGAAAATCAAAAGATTCTTAAGCATTCAGTTAGTAAGAAATTAAACATTATTTCCAACAAAATGGGTAAGTTCTTTAGATAAGTTAAATGCAAGCTAGGGATATCTTCATCATCTTCCTCATCTACATCTTTTTAGCTTTTTATCTAATTGCTCATGAGTGTTTTGTAGTTTATGTATCTTTACATTTTTTTTATGTTCTATGTAATCTCAATCTAAGTATTAATGAAAAATCCATTTCCTTGTTGTTATACATTGTTTATTATCTATAAAAAACGTAACAAGTATAATAGTATAAGCTAAATACATTAGAATATCAAAACTAAGTTGTTTTGAAAATTTCTGCATATATGTCGACATACCCTAGGTATGTATGTCCACACACAACGATAATTTTTCATTTTTTTAAAATTTTGAAAATTGAATAGACCGTAAATGTCTATTCATTTCCAACAAATTTCCACCCCTTGAAATACCTGTTAGACCAGAGAATCATTATTTTATACTCTTCTTTCTTTTTCCTTTGCATTCCTAAACTTTAAAACCAAAATAATGGCTTCTCCTATTTAAAAAATAACCGAAAATCTCGAACAAACTCTTGAATCATTCAAGAACATTCTTACTTTCATCCTATGAAACCAGAGGCATTTAGAATTGAGTCAAATGCAGATGATCAAGGAGCAAGAAAGACATTTCGATGTAATTCGATGGATGATTTTTACCTTGAACAAAGAAGAACTAACCACCAATCCAGAGTGTACCATCAACAAAGATGATGAAGATTGGAATGCTATCAAAGCAGATCCAATCTTTGGCGCTGATGGATGGTTTGAAGTTCCTCGATATTCTAGTTTAAATAGGTTTGATTGTATATAAATAATAATACTTGATTTGATTTGGATTTGACTGGTTTGCTTTATGTGGATTTGTTTGAATGCTGTGTGACATAAACTTTGCTTGATTGGATGAATATTGGATTGATTATTTCATGATTATCTAATTTTACATACCACTTATTATTTTTATATAATCTTTCTCATCTTCTTTATATATAATTATTATTATACATATTGATTAGTATTTTATTTAGGTGGAGTTAGAGTTAGAATTAGAGTAAGAGTTAGTGTTAGAGTTATAGAGTTAGTTATTTTTGTTAATGACAAAGAGGGAGAAATCTATAAAATATAGGCATAAATTAAAGAAGATTTTTGTAACTCAAGGGGAGTTATATTATATTTTATATACAGAGTTGTTATCATCGAAAAGGGGGAGATTGTCAGTACATTAGGTATTGGTTTTGATGGTAATAGCTAAAGTACGTTATATAAAATATAGATATTAATGTTTTATCAAGATATATATAGTATATAGTGTAGGATATTAAGAGTAATAAAGTCTGTACAATATCAAGAGTATATTCAAGATACTGATATAGAGTTTCAAGAGCTCAAAAATGAAGAATAACGAGTAATAAAGAGTTCAAGATTTCAAGATATTCCAGATAAGTTATAGAGTCATAGAATTTATGTCAAAACCTTGATAGCACTTTCCTGCTCTTTCTCTAATTTTGTTTTAAATTGTTTTTCAAATATTCTTTTGTTTTAAATAATCGTTTCAAAATATTTCCCAAAATTATTTTCAACCTCTTACTTATAAAGATATCATTTTAGTGTTTTAAATTATATATATATATTGAATTTTCGATTATATTTTAATAACTTATAATTATATTGATTTTTATTATTAACTTATTATATCTTTCAAAATTATTTTATAAAGTTTTATTTAGTTTTATTTTGATTAAAATGTGTATAAACTATATTTAAATGATTCTGCAAAGTATCAAATTATTTTACAAAGCAACGGATTTTCAAAATAATATTTTTAAAGTGTTTTTCAAAATACAAAGGGATATGTCAAGATATCCTATCCATGTATGTCGACACAATGGCCGTAAAATTCAAAGTTAAAATTTGAATGAAAGTGTCTTTTCATCGTATCTCTTCGCGAATGGACATAACCATTATTTCCCTATATGTACCAGACTTCCAAACGAATTTTCATTAACTACTTTCTTTTTTTTCTCTCCACTTTTCACTCTCTTGATTTCTAAATCAATTTTTACCAAAACTCTATCGAAATTCAACCAGAATCAAATTCAATCACTACTAATTTGATTCTCCTTTATCTACTCTCTGATTTCTCTCATCTTTCTCACTCAAATCAAGATCAAAGTGCAATTCAAGGGTTATAGAATAAATTATAATCAAGATCAAAGATCCGAGTCTGTAAACTCTATCAAATCATACTCTTAAACTTTGTGGTATGCTTGGTATCCCTGAAATCCAAGTAGATATGATTGTAGCTTGTTAAAATCAATTGGGTGTGCTTAGTAGCCCGTAAATCTAGTGGATGTGCTTGTGGCCCAGAAATCAAGTGACCCTACCCAGAAGTCGGAATTTTGGAGGGTGTGTCTCGTAGCTTTGAAATCGAGATTGTATTTTCATTTAGTAGTTGAAAAGAAATCCATACAAGGAATGATGTAGGACTGTAAATAGGGTAACTCTGAACCAGTATAAAATCCTGACGTGTTCTTTCCTTTTTACTTTTACTGCATTTACTTTATCTGTACTTTGATTCTGTGACTGTTAATTACATCATTCAAAGTAGAATCTTAAAGAATTTGAAAAATATTCAAATAACTAATGAAACAGTATTCACCCTCCTTTAGTGTTAATTTAGCCTTAAGATTCCAATTCTATTGACTCACACTTTCGTGAGTAACTTGCAAAGTGCGCCATATATAATATGCAGTTGTGCAAAGCATAACTTGTGAAAATTCATTTTTGTCAAATGAATAAAATAAAATATTCATGGCTTTAGCATTATTAGTTGCCGTGTTCTTTTGTGCACCGGTCCAAATGCTTATGTCAGTGGTAAGGCTTCATATCCAGTTTAAGTAATTTGCCAAATTTCTAAACCATTAGCTTCCTTAAAAATTCGCATACATGTTGACCAATAAGCATAATTAGAACCGGTAAATAGTGAGGGACGAGCAGTCGATTGACCTTCTTGAAATGTAATTGCCATATTAAAAAGTTTTTAATTACGTGTTACTGTAAATTGAAATAACCTTGCTCTGATACCAAATGAAAGTCTAGTGGATTGTATCTAATATGACTTGTGTATCAGTTAGTGAGTGTATACTAGTATATGAGCTAAATATAGCAATATAACATAGTATAAAAGGCAAAGTATAAAAACGAGTACACCAAAGTATTTATATAGTTCGGATCTCCCATCCTACATCTAGTCCTAAAGCTCCCCTTGGGTATTTCACTAACTTATAACCCTCGCTTTGCGTAGAGGAACATGCTAATACAAAAGTATTCCTTTGACAATCTTGTGTTATATACAACACAGATATTGGCTGCTCATATAATTCTTCCTATAATCTCCTTTGAGTTAGAGTGAGTGTGAGTGCTTGGATTTGTAGGAAATAATTTAACCAAAATATAGATTTTGGTTGTAAGTGATTGAGAATATGAAATCAATGATAGCACAAGAGAATATGAATATAGAAGTTAGAGAGTATAAAATCAAGCTAAGTTAAATCTCAATAGATTGAAGTATTTATAGAAGCAAAGAGTTGTATCTGAAAAGTTGTGACTTCTTGGAAGATTGCTCATTGATTAATGGTTTCAATTATTGAATGAGGAGGATGTTTGTTGAGAGCAAAGAGAAGCGTCCATTCAAAAACTGACAGTTGAAGTTTTACATATGCAGACCGAGACTCCCATCAGACTTCTGTCATTATATGTCAGAAGTCTGTGGCATTTTAGAAAACAATCACCCAAAACATATCACAGACATCTATGGCATAGTGGCAGATGTCTGTCGCTGTTGAATTAGTAAATTTTGGGCAGTTCTTTATAGAAATTTTTCGATATGAAATAGTGTGCGTTATGATCACCCAAGGAGATTGTACAACGTTTATCTATGACTATAATATAATAATATGAATTACTTTTAAATAGTATGACCCATCTTTCTTCAATTGTCTTTGAACCATGATTTTGTTGAGTATAGTGATCTTCTTCTAGTATATACTTGTAATATGATAAGATATATCTTGTATACGTAATTGTATAGTTGTTGTTACAACCTAAAATTCTGGTCATTTGATTTTCAATGTTTAATTTATTTTAAATATTTAAATAATTGGATTTTGGAATTTATAACTTATAATTCAAATATAGGGAATGTTTAAATATTTGAATTGTAAATTAGATCTTAATTAAATGGATTTAATAATTTTATTCAACTCCTTTTAACTAATAAATAATATTGGTGATTCAATTTGTAAATTTATTTACAAATATAGATAGATCATAAAAATATCGATAATTAAATATAAAACGATATTTAAATCTGTGAAATTGTCATTCCGAGGCACTGTTTCGGATTTCGACAAAACCAATTTCATTGGATCCATAATAGTGAATTATAATATGCCGTAAAATTTCATGGCAATCAAACATATCGTTTGGTCGTGCGAGTTCGAAACGCATAGAAATTAATTTCGGAAATTTAATATAATAATTATGTTTGAAAAGCTATCTTCTACATATGATCGAATTAGGCCTCGAGACTAGTTTCATTGCATTTGGAAAAAAGGGTATAACATATAGAACCCCAAGCGGCATGTCTCGTTTGGAGGTCGAGATTTTTGGACATTTAAAGATGAATATTTTTAAAATTATATATATATATATATATATATATCATCCATATTTAGCCCCTGCTCTTCACTGTTCAAGCCATACCCCTACGTACAACAACACCTTACCTTTTCTCTTTTATAGTGTGGCCTGTAAATAAGAAACTAGAGCTTTACCCCTTGAATTGATTTTCAAAATTCAAAATCGAATCCAATAAAAATCTAAAAATCATGAAATAAGTTTTAAAAATCTCAATTCGAGGGGATCTTCGATTTGGTGTGCATTTAGAGATGTACGACCATTGTTTGGTGAGCTCGACAGTGAAGTCACGTGGAGGTTTTAGGCTAAGGTTGGATGATTTTCGAGATTTGGTCATGGATTTACAAAATTGATATTGTATTGGAGTTTAACGTGTCATTTAGCACTTGTAGCCATAATTTGGAAGAGATTGGTGAGATTTTGGGTCGCGTGCAATGTACGGTCGAGGAGTTGGGGTTGATGGTCGTGATTTTGTGGAGAGGTCCGGGCATTGATTCAAAGGGTCGAGGAGGAAGAGCTCGGGAAGTGAGAGCCGATGGCGCTGTCCATTCTTCAATCGGTCAAGCGGAACTTCGTATCATGGACATTGTTTGCACGGCCATGTAATTGGACATGTACAGGAAGAAGATTATTAAGTTTGGGGAAGGAGTATTAAGGGTAAAGTTGTAATTAGTTAGTAATTGGTAATTTAATTTAATTATTTAAATCCAACAACTTATAATTTGTATAACTCCTTCATTCGTGGTCGGATTCGAACGCCTTTTTTTGCGTTGGACTCGTGTCGTCGAGATCTTTGCAATGGAGTTGGTTTGGTTGGATTTGGAGCAAGTGAAAATTTTGGCTAAAAATCGAACGATCATTCGGTTTTAGTCCAAAATCGGAACGTTTCGACGAAAATAAAAAACAATATGAGTTTAACTCACATTCAATTTTATTATATCATATTTATGATGTTATAAACAATTATTGATTGCTTGGATGTTAGTTAAATTGTTTGATTGCTTGTTTGGTTGAATTTTTGTTTTGGAAAATGAATTACATGTTAATTTGATCGTTATGAACCCATATGATTATATATACTTATATATATATATATACATACATATACATATATACATACATACATATATACATACATACATATATATATATATATATATATTATCCATAACCATTGTTTTGCAGGCAAAATCTGTAGAGAGACCCTAATGGGTTTCTCGCCAATAATTATTATTTACATCCCTATGTTGTTATATTGATAGTAATTGAAATAAAATCCTGATCTTCCATTTTATTTATTAAGTGTCGTTATAGCAATTTCGCTATATCGTCGTTTATTAAATTTCATCTCCAAAACCCTGTCGTATGTTTTTGTACTTGAGCTTGTGATTTCGCTAAATAGAATGTTAGAATTCATTAATCATTTTGATCAATTATAATTTAAATTAATTAATCATTTTAACTAATGATTTTGAAATTAATCAACCAATTTAATAAACGATGTTTAAAATTGGTTTATCTTTGATTTAAATGAGATATGATTCAATTAATTATTTTAACTAATGATTACTTGAGTTTAACTATTTTAATTAATGATAATTAAAATTAATAATCATTTTAATTAATGATTGTTGGGTGCGTTTCCACCACCAAACCAAAGAGAAGAAGGCCTAACTGAACCAAAGTCTCAATTCCACCTGCCACCGGATCGGTGTATTACCGAACTAACCCACAAGCACTACCAAACCAGAGTAGATACCCTCACCACCGAACCAACCCACAAGCACTACCGAACCAGAATAGATACTACCACCACCGGACCAAGTCCACCGAACCAAAAGGAAGAGGGCGTTACCGAATCAACATTGCCAGGCCAGATCACGTCAACCCAGGCCCACCAGCAGCTATACACTTCCAAGACCCCTACCCCCAGCCTCAATCTATAAATAGAGTGGTAGGGGTACAACAATGGGGACAAGTTTGAGAGCTCAGGCACGGACAGAACTTTCGAACAACTTTCATACACTTGTAATCAAAGCTTTGTACTTGTAATCTGAACAGTAAAGGAGAATAACATATAAAGTGGACGTAGGCGCATTCTGGCCGAACCACTATAAATCTGTGTGTCTTTTACATTTTAGTCCACGCTTTTTTTATATTTGCATAAACCACCCAAATCGCTAAGAACAACATAAAATCGACTAAATCATACGACTTGGAGGTGTTTGCCTAATTTTTGTGCAAACATTTTTGGTGCTTTCACTAAGAAGCGGCTGAACTCAGGACTTCAGCTTCTCCCACTTAACTTTCTTCCTAACAGCATCGCTCATTGCTTGGAAGACATGCCTCCCAAGCAGAAGAAAGATGTTAACAAAGGAAAAAACATCGCAACCAGCAGTATTCCAAATCCAGTGGTTACAGATCAAGTAAATCATCCCATTCCAATAGCAGTACCAAATGAAGGTCAGGAAAATCCGACAACCCCTGCCACGGGACAGCCGGTAGCAATTACTAGGGCAGATCTAGACAGGGTTGTGGCTGAAGTGACTAACCGCTTCACATCCCAACAGGAAGCCTTGGTGGACCAACTCATGTCACGCTTAAGGGATGCTGAAGAGTCCAACCGCAACACTGAATCATGGGGTGAGTCCCAGTCTGGAGGATCTCGGAGGCAACAAAGATCTTCCTTCTTCGAAGAAGCTAACGATAGAAGCGGCCATGGTAGGAGCCGAGACCGAACTCAGTTCGAACGCCGACCCGAGGAAACGCTTGGAACTGAACCCAACGGGGGAGGTACCAGGCGAAGGTCAACCGTAGCTGAGCCTGTCGTGCTGCCTAACCATGGAAACGCCAATGAACGGGGCCGAGCTAGAGTCCAGCCCGAAGTTGGACCCGAGGAAGTGCTTAGATCAGAACCCAGCAGGGGAAGATCAACGCAAGGGACAGCTGTGGCTGACCCTAGCATGCTCCCAGAAGACTAAAGACAGCCAGTGGAAAATATTAGGAATGATAGACGATACCATCCCTACAGGTCATCTGGACAGAATCAATCCCACAGAGAAGAACCGAACTCATTTCTATCCGCTCCAAATTCTGATGAAAGGATGGCACGCTTGTTCAGAGAGTGCGTCCAACGGGATCAAAGAGATCGAGGGATAGGCGCGAGGGTAACCAGCCCTTTCGCCCGCAATATCGAGATTGCCATCACCCCCCAAGAATGGAAAATGCCAACAATGGAACCTTACAAGGGAACCTCTGACCCCGTTGTACACTTACAGAGATACACACAGCATATGCTCATGAGCGGAGCAACATAGGGAGTACTGTGCAAATGCTTTCCACTATTCTTAGCAGATCTAGCTACCTCCTGGTTCTGCCATCTACCCCAAGGATCCATCAGCTCATGGGAGATGTTGAAAGAAAAGTTCATCAGCTAGTTCCGCATTCATGTGGAGCAACCCAAGGACGCTTATTCCTTATCTAGTATCAAACAGAAACCTGGAGAGAAAGTGCAGCAATATCTAACCCGATTCAATGCCGCAGCTGCCGCAGTCCAAGATGACGATGAGAAGCTTATCTTAATGGCCCTCTATAGTGGGGTGCATCCAGATACTAAATTTGCTAGAAGATTGACAAAAGAAAAACCAGCCACTTTACCCGATTTCTTCCATGAGGCTGGGAAATATATGTGACTTGAAGACGCTGCCACTGAGGGGCAGTCAGGGCAACAAAATAAGGCAGCTCACGGCAACACGCCCGCTGTAGCAAAGGACGTTCGAAGAAATGACACTAGAGACAATGCTGGGGGCAAGAAGGGAGAAAAGCGTCTATATCGGCCAGGACCGAGATTTGACGCTTACACCCCTTTGAATGAAACGATCGAAAACATCTTCCTGGCCACTCAAGACGAAATTAAATACAAACGCCCCCCGCACAAGAAGGAATCAGATAACGCAATTAAGTCTGGAAAATTCTGCCGCTTCCACGAATCCCATGGGCATGATACCAACGAATGCCATCATCTCCGGGACTTGATTGAAGAACACATCAGAAGAAGGAGACTAGAACGCTATGTAAAAGGTCAGAACAGGACTCCAGTTCCTGCCAATGAGAACCCAAGGCTACCATCCCCAGAAATAGGCAGAGGAAATCGCAACACCAGCGGCTCCAGTCAAGAGAAGATAGTGGTCCATACCATCTCGGGAGGGCCACACATCGCCGACGGAAGCTGGGCAGAGATGGAAAGGTACGGAAAGTCACTTAGAAACAATGAAGAATGCGTCAATTCTATTATAGAAGAACGCCACCCGAAGCGGATAGAGAATGGTGACATCACATTCAGTAGGCATGACCTGGAGGGAAGGCAGTACCCTCACACGGATCCCATGGTTATCTATGCCCGGCTCGGTCCAGCCGAAGTTTTCCGAATTCTAGTAGACACTGGAAGCTCAGTAAATATCCCATTCAAGCATGCCTTTGACAAAATGAAGCTGTCATTAAAAGATGTTCTTCCCTGCAATAAACCACTACACGGTTTCACAGGAAATGCGAAGATGCCCCTCGGGCGACTGGGCCTCTTTGTTGAAATTGGAAGTCATCCCCGCTCCGTTGTGCGGAAACAAACATTTGTGCTGATAGAAATCCACTCGGCCTACAACGCCTTCTTAGGAAGGCCAGCCTTGTCTGACTTCCAAATTGTCCTGGCCCCATGGTGCCTGAAGATGAAATTTCCAACGGACAATGGAATAGGGGAAGTAGAGGGAGACCAGGACATTGCTCGAGATTGCTATGTAACTGAACTTCGCAATAACCACAGGAAGGATAAACGGAAGAGTGCAAAGATTGCCCTCTGCACAAAAAGTTTGGAAGCATAGCAACTAAAGAAAGCCCCTCCTCTTCGATATACCAGTGACCCTTTCAATGAATTATACCCCAGGGACAAAGAGGAGGAGGCTACCGCCGAGCCTGCAGAGGTTATGGAATTTGTATCTGTGGACAGACACGACTCGAGTAGACTATTGAAAGTCGGGTCCCAACTAAAAGCAGAATTGAAGGAACAACTCATTGATTTTCTCCGCCACAACTTGGATGTATTTGCATGGACGCACGCCGATATGACTGGAGTCTCCCCAAACATAGCATGCCACACACTAAACATCGATCCTACCAAGGTGCCAGTAAAACAGAAAAAGAGAAGTATGGGGGCAGAACGATCAGCGGCCCTCGATGAAGAAGTAAAGAACCTACTTGCCAATGACTTCATACGAGAAGCCATCTACCCAGAGTGGATCGCTAACCCGGTACTAGTAAAGAAGGCTAATGGGAAGTGGCGAACATGCATTGACTTCTCCAACTTAAACGACGCCTGCCCGAAGGATTGCATCCCACTTCCCCGAATCGATCAGCTTGTGGACATCACAGCCGGGCACGAACTCTTATCCTTTATGGACGCATACTCAAGATATAACCAAATTCCTATGCAAGACCACACTAGTTTCATCACTGACCGGGGATTGTATTTCTACAAAGTAATGCCTTTTGGACTTAAAAACACAGGAGCCACCTATCAGCGCCTCGTCAACAAGATGTTTGCGGGGCTAATAGGACAAACTATGGAAGTTTATGTGGACGACATGCTGGTAAAGTCAAGGAAAGCCGACGATCACGTACGCCACCTAGGCGAGATGTTTCAAGTACTTCGCCAATATGGAATGCAGCTGAATCCTCTAAAGTGCTCCTTCGGAGTATCATCAGGAAAGTTCCTGGGATTCATCGTCCATGCCAGAGGAATTGAAGCAAACCCTGAACAAGTCCGAGCTCTGAAAGATATCAAGATACCTTCTACCCGAAAAGAAATGCAAAGCCTAAATGGGAAGGTGGCCACCCTGAGCAGATTCATCTCTAAAGCAACTGACAAATGCATCCCCTTCTTCGAAGCTCTAAAGAAAGACAAAGGAAAGTTAGAATGGACTGATGAATTCTTAACAACTTTCCTTAACTTAATCGAACACCTCCAGAGACCACCAGTAATCTCAACTTCGAACAAAGGCAAAGAGCTATACCTATACCTTGCTGTGTCATCTCATGCTCTAAGCGCCATCTTGGTGAGAGAAGACAACCGCACGCAGCGGCCGGTATACTTTGTAAGTAAGAGGTTTACGGGGGCAGAAGCCAGATATCCTAAACTTGAGAAGCTAGCCTACTTTCTACTAATCACATCACGGAAACTGCGTCACTGTTTCCAATCTCATTCCATCAGAGTTCTGACCAATCAACCGCTAAGGCAGGTACTCCATCATCCCGACACTTCTGGGCGACTACTTAAATGGCGCATTGAACTAAGTCAATATGATATCACCTATCATCCTCGTACCGCCATCAAGGGACAAGCCATGGCCGATTTCATTGCCGAATTCACTACCAACGAAAGTAAGGAGCAATCGGAAATAGCAGAAGACATCAAGTGGAATCTCTTTGTGGATGGAGCGTCAAACGAACAAGGCTCAAGGGCAGGTGTGGTAATAATCACTCCCAGGGGAAATAAGCTACGCTATGCTCTAAAGTTGGAATTCGCTGCCACCAACAACGATGCAGAGTATGAAGCAGTGATAGCGGGATTAGAACTTGCCTTAGAGATTGGAGCCAATTCCTTATGTCTTCATAGTGATTCTCAGCTTATCGTGAATCAAATACTAGGAGAATTTCAGGCTCGGGAAGAGCGGCTCACATCATATCTAAGGAAGACCAAGCGGCTCCTCGGTCAATTGGATCACTATTTGATCAAACACATTCCTCGAGAAGAAAACCAAAGGCCGACGAACTGGCAAAACTAGCTAGCATGAAAGACGGCACCATTTCAGGAACAGTAACCGTCTCAAGGCAACTAACCCCGAGTTTTGAGAAAGTGAATCTGATAGCTGCAACCGAAGAAGAAACTTGGATGACTCCCATTCGAGACTACTTACAAAGTGGCACACTGCCCAATGGGCGTAACGAAATCAAGAAAATCTTGAGGAAAGCTTCTCGCTACACAATACAAGAGGGCATCCTCTATCGGCGCGGCTTCTCTAACCCCTTATTAAGGTGTGTCGCTGGAAGGGAAGCCAAGGAAATCTTATCCAACATCCATCAAGGAAGCTACGGAGATCACACTGGAGGGCAGACTCTGGCAAAAAAGATACTCCGATATGGATATTTCTGGCCCACCTTAAGCAAAGACGCCTTAGATTTCGTCAAAAAATGTGACAGATGTCAGAAGTTTGCTAAGATTCCGCGGCTACCAACAACTGAGATTACTCAAATGACCAGCCCTTGGCCCTTTGTAGTATGGGGAATTGACTTGATAGGCGAACTGCCAATGGGCCGAGGTGGGGCCAAATATGCTATAGTGGCAGTCGACTATTTCACCAAATGGGTGGAAGCAGAACCCCTAAATAAAGTATCTTCAATAAAAGTTATTAACTTCTTGATCAAAAATGTTCTATGCAGGTACGGAGTCCCACTTAAAATCATTTCGGACAATGGACTTCAGTTTGACAGCGAGGAGTTCGCCAACTGGTGCCAAGAGCACGGAATTCACAAAAGCTTCTCATCTGTAGCTTATCCCTAAGCAAACGGACAAGTCGAAGCTATCAACAAAATTCTCAAAACTCTAATCAAAAAGAAACTTGAAAAGTCAAAAGGCGCAAGGGTGGATGAACTTCCTACGGCACTTTGGGCCTATCGCACATCTTTCAGAACATCAACGGGGCATACTCCTTTCTCTTTGGCATACGGATCAGAGGCTATGCTCCCAGTTGAAACTATAGTGCCTTCCCACCGTAGGATCTACTATAACCTAGAAGAGAACGAAGAACTCCTTCATATCTCTTTGGATCTAATTGAGGAAAGAAGAAATGATGCAGCCCTCAAAGCAGCAGCTCACAAGCAAAAAGTGGCAGCGCAATACAACTCCAAAGTCAAGCATCGTAG
This sequence comes from Allium fistulosum, assembly GCA_030737815.1. Taxonomy (NCBI): domain Eukaryota; kingdom Viridiplantae; phylum Streptophyta; class Magnoliopsida; order Asparagales; family Amaryllidaceae; genus Allium; species Allium fistulosum. The sequence goes on along the minus strand of CM060901.1, from coordinate 1,078,602,977 downwards.
CTTACAAGAGGGGGATCTTGTCCTCAAGCGAATCTTCCCGCGCCCCGGAGCACTAGATCCAATCTGGGACGGACCATATGTAATTCATAAAGATCTCCACAACGGAGCTTATATTTTGTCAACAGTGGACGGAGAGGTGTTCCAGAGGGCATGGAACATCCAACACCTTCGTCGATACTTTTCTTAACTTGTACTGCCTATATGAAGTGAATTAACAAAGAGAATCAGTGGACGTAGGCATTTTCATGCCGAACCACTTTAAAAAACTTGTCTCTTTTTAACTTGTTCCTTTATATCTTGGCTGCTTGTTAACTTTATCCTTTTCTGTTGAACAAAATCCTGTGTAATGGCATTTCCATTCAAGACACCTCACAGCGCGACCTCACCTAGACAAGACCTAACAGGTACTATGTGAATCTATGCCCTCGCCAATGAGACACTTTTGCTCCAGCATCCCTCTGCTGCGAGTTAACTCATTGCTTGCGATCGGCCCTTAAAGCCAACTGTAATGAGCCGATTATAAGCCACCGAGAAGGTCGACTATAGCCGAGGCAGCTTATTACAGCGTTCGGCTCGCAGGCAACCGTGAACCTACTTTAAGCCCCAACATAAGGTGTGGCCAGCCAGGGGTAGTTCACGATTGACGATCGACACCCACGCTAGCCGGCCAAGGTAAATCGAATAATACCCGCGACTATGGGCCATAATGGCCCGAGTAGTTACTGTGCGTGATCTTGGCTCCGATGTGTCTTAAGTACGGCTGTGGTAAAAAAGATAAACTCCCCATAGAGGCATAAGATGGGTGACAGTCTCCAAGACCCACAGCTAGGGAAAGTGACTACAAAACCCGTTTGCCTCGAACTTAAGCACATCGCAGGCCTTCCGTGATTGGAAGTTTTACTTTTTCTTATATTTCTATCTTATTTAAAAACTTTCCTCCTATCCTCTATAACGATCCCTAAAGTACAGGACACAAAGTAGGAGACGCTCGCCGATGGGGATAAGAACTCACAATGGGATGACAGGTCAATCAACTACATTCCATACTCAGTCATATAAGACATTCAAAGCTACCATCTACAACTAAGACATGAAGGGCGGTACTTTCTTCTCTTGTAAATAAATACATAGCTATAATTTATTCGCACATCACATTAACTTTGCAAGGTATGAAATTATATCTTAAGCAAGAAATTGGCATCAAACACGATAAAATCACAGGCATGTGCACAGCTGTATTTCTTATGCAACACATCAAAATAATTAAGACAGTCAAATACGACAGAATCAACTTAAGTTAAAAATTACAGGCTAAGAATAAAGTCATTTGTTGCCAATAACACAACTTACAGCCTAAGAGTTACATTAATGTATTAGAGCTAGCGTAAACAGCAATGTCAAACAAACCAAAAAGACATCCAGGTCAAGTCAAGGAGTCAGCTGCATCGGAGTTGAATTGCTCAAAATACCGCGTTGTTAATTTAAATTTGACAAAACTGAACATATACAGTAAATTAATAATCACAGATCACAGACACAGAGTAATAAGTGCAGCGGAAATAAAAGAAATAGTAGTTCATGAAGCTACTATATGAATATATAAAATACATCAGAGTTACAACAGAAGAGTAATACGATACATCAGATACAAATCAGAATACATCACTGGAATCATCGAATATCTGAAAGCTGGATAGATTGCTGGATCTCCAAGCGAAGCTCCAACTCCAAAGGTAAGTCTCGAAAACTGGTACACTCAGTCTGACCCGAGCGTAAAGCAAAATACAAAACACTCGAGTCAGGATTAACATTCTTATATTAATAAATCCAACTCAAGTGAAATAGCAATTGGAATACAAGTAACTTAAAGGATGTTGGAATAACCATCCTTTAAGGATCCGTTAAACTATCTACTGTGTAGTAGTGTACGATAAGTAGATAATGTCTATCAGTAATATAAAGATATCAAAATAGCGTTAAGTCATGGCCCATTCCACCCTTAACACATTTTTATTCCCACAAGCATATACAAGACCGTAGTTTCCCCAAAACCGGAAGTCACCAGAGGGCAATCCATATACTCAAGGTACAAAACAAATTCGTAGTGGTCGCGCATAAATGGAATACAAGTATGACAAGGCACATGAGGCTATACCCAAGGTAGTGATACTACCGTTCGCCTGATCCGGACTGGTGAGAACGCAACGCCGCAGCGCCCGCAACACCGTGAAACAACACTCCCAAAATCAAGGGTGCACCAATCGACAACAAGTATAAGTAGTTCGAAGAAGTGTGTCCACTTGAGGTATCAATCCTCCATTGGCCCGGCACAGCTCCTGTTTTAGTCATTTCCAATTTGACACAAGTGTCAAGGCTATCCATTATCGTTCTCTTTCTTCAGTCAACGCGTACATCATTCCAACCACTTCATTCTGGATCATCACTCCGCGTATAGTTATTAAAGTGGTTTCGGTTTAGATAGAGAGTATATCCATAACCGAATTCCGGTCTCTTTAATAACCTCCGTAATTATTTCACCGATTGGTCGTTTAATATATTTCAAAACCAAATCAATTTCAATTTCAATCAGAGTTTATAAACCAACATTTCATTTGTCTTTCCAAATCAATTTCCATAATTTACGTTTCAAACTTCCAAATTCACAATTTCAAAATCTTAAAATTCAATTTCAATTTCGATTTAAACAATCCAAATATCGATTCAAGTTCGCAAATAAGTTTCCTTCCAAATCATTTGAATTAACTAAATTTAACATTCGAATCAATTTAAACTTATTTATCGATTTCATTCAATATTCGTTAAGTTACTTTATCATTCAAAACAATTTCTATTAAATTTCCAATTCATTAAACCCATTATTTAAATTCAACTTCATTAAATCAAAACTTACAATTTTGAATTAAATTAAATTCATCAAATCGAATTCTTTAAACTTCAAGTCTTACATTAGTTTCAATAAATCGCATTTTATTTCTTGTTAAGAAATTCAATTTCAGTTATTTACTTACTTAAATAAATTTCCAAAACTTAATAAATAAAGAAACCCAATTTCATTTATTAATAAAGTTCAAATTTCACTTATTCAAAAGTCCAATTTCTCTTATCAAAGAATTCAATTTTTATTCAATTATCAAATGATTCAATCTTATTCAATTATTAAATAATTCAAACCTTAATTATTAAATAATTTCAAAATTTAATAATTTCAAACTTAATTATAATTTCAAACTTAATTCAATCATTTCTCAAATTAAACAACCTTTTTTCATCAATTTCTTTATTAATATTTCATTTCAGATTATTAAATATTCACGTTTAAATTTCATTAAATTCAATTTCCAACTTCGTTTCAAAACCATATTATTTATTCAAATAAAATCTTCATTTTATTTTTAAATCAAATTATTGACCAATCGGGTTTTATTTAATTTCCTATCCTAGGTAAAAATTCAATTTGGGTATTTATCATTTCAACCCGATTCCAATTCAATTCAAAATCAAAACATATCAAAAGGAACTTGCAGTGTGATAACATGGATGGTGTCAAAGTAAATAAACAAGCAATAACAACGACCAATATCAATCCAATAATCAATTCAAATAATCCCGAAATAACCGTATTAATTCGCATTGTTATTTGTACGAATTAATATAATTATTTCTAGAATCTACACTATCATTTCATGTAGATTAAAGATTACTACATTACGGTTTTCACTTGTCATCTATTTACAATTTCATACATCGTCAATTTAACAACATACATTCAGTGATTCAGAGTGTAATTAAACAAATCCTACGTGTCAATAAATTCAACAGTTAAAGGGGTCATATTATACAAATGTCAGTTAATCAAATTTAACATTTAACTATCCTATATCAAGTTCAATTGCATACTATTTATCATTTTAACATTAACAATTTAACGTCCAATATAAACATCAACAATCAATCAATTATCAGCCAAACTGTATTATCATCGTATAAATAATCAACAGATAATGGTGTCAGATGTCACATGTGAACTGATACAGGTAATAGCATATAAAACAGTGTAATTAACTAACAGCAGCATATTTCAATTGTCGTTTCAATTGAAATCAAATTTAATAAATAAAATAACGTTAATCGTGAGTGAGTGCTCACCTTTCGAGGCTAGAGATGAACGAGACTGATGCGTGTTACGAATTCACGTACGAAATCCAAATAAAATCAAGATTGGCACGGATTTTGGCGACATAACTGATAAAAAGAAAAAGAATGGACGAAATTGAATCAGAACAGAATCGATGAAGATAATTGGTATAAGTGCACTTATATATATAACTATATTTATAAAACAATATTCTAAATTTAAACACATACTAAATTAAAACATACATATTTATATTCAAATCAATAATTAAATTTTAATATAAAATAACATATATATATATATATATATTGCCTATATGAACTAAGTATGTTTATGTCTAAAATCAACAAAATAAATGTGTATACATGTAGACAGTACACATGAAATCTGTCCTATATGAAACATGCTTAGAATCATAAAATATATAAAATCTAACATATACACTTATATTTTAAAACATACACATACATTTACAATAAACTGAAATGACATACCCCCATTGTCTTGTCAAATCTCACAATATAAGGTTGAAGATTATATACAAAACAACATATATATGAAGCCGACAGGTATATTTTTACAAAGCTATAGAATTATAATACTATAACCGATATATGTATTAATATAAATCAAAATATATGTCCAACAAATTTGTAAACATATTGTTGTAACCTTATATAATAATGTATAAGCCTTAGAATATGTGTTATAAAATATATCAAACTAAATATAGATAAGGTCAAATACAGGAGAACCAACTTCATATATTAAACGAACACACCCATCAACCTATTTATAACATCTATATACTTTACTCGAATCGACAACAGCTTGCATTTCTTTATAGAATAACATAGGTGCATTTGCGAAGCACAAATATATATATACCGAAAGTCATGAAATCCTTCATTATATAAACAACAACAGGTTATCTATGACTTGTATAAACCTGAAGCTAATATCACATCTATATATAAAACAACTTACATAAAATAATATGGCTTGAATATATAGATGTTTACAGTTTTGTTTTCAATGATTACTAAATACAAGTATAACACCCTTCAAATTTTCACGTCAAAAGCCTCTCCCACTAAAAAAATATACCATAATCTATATACAACTCGTATGAACTATATTCAAAGAAAACAATATGTAGAGACATATAACGTCACTAAGCACTACTGACCTCATTATAATTTTAAAGAAAACCCACATATCACCTTCGAAAGTCAAAAACCCAATTATACTTATAAGAATATCTATATACAGGTATATATTCGCATATGTATAACAGCCGGAAGAAGGAAAATAACTCGGCAGCCTATAGCATGTAAAGCTATGAATATATATACTATAGTTATTATATATATATATAAATTTTTTAGAAAGTAGTTTTCACGGCCATAACAGTTATTATAAACTTATGTACATAGGTTAGTAAAGTAATATACAATATGTTCTTTTATAATAAAATCTACTGTCATTTTATATGTAACTATTATAAATTCTATACTAAAGCCTTAACAGATCCTATATAACTAGTATATATACTAACTCACACATGTACAAACTTAGACAAGTTTATTTATAAGCAAATCATAAATATACCATTGCTTATCTTCCTGGATGGAGGAGAGGCTGCAGCTTTGGGTTGCGGAGGAAACAAATGGCTTCGGAAAAATATTTGTTCGGCACTGGGAAGGGAAAAATGAAGCAAGAGGCTTCGGCTGGCCTGTGAGCAACTTGCGTGTGAAAGGATGGGTTCGCATGCACGGTGGTGGTTGGTTCGGCCAAGAAAAGAATGGGACGAGGTGGGTTTGGACGTCTCGGGCTTGGCTGGAAGTAGAGTGGAGCTCGGGTCTGGTCACTGCTATGGGGTTGTTTGCTTTCGGCTGGGTGTTGGCTACCATGGTCGTGGGTTGTCTCGGAATTGAGGGGATGGAGTGGAGGGCGGAGCACGTGTAAGTGGAAGAGATTTTTAGGTGGCTGCCGTGCGGCGTTGGACAAAGACGAGGCGAAGTTCAAAAGTGGCGAGCCGAAATGTTTACAGCAACTCGATTATAATAGAATCTTATCAAAGCAATTTGTGGGATAAATAATTATATTCATAGCTTACTTTCTTTTATCTCGGCTCAGAACCAAATGGGAAAAGGAAAAATAAAGAGAGAGTTATAATAAAGTAAGAAAGGGGAGACATAGAAAAGGCAACAGCCTGTAAACTATAGGAATTGAAAGGACAACTAAGCATACGTTGGAACCAGAAAAATTAACAGTCAAAAATTTCAAAAGTCAAAAGCTGCATTCTTGGAATTTTAAAAAAGTTGCTGATATTATACGGTGGAATAGGAAAAAGTGTAGGAAGCTAAAAGGGTTAAATTGTAGAACCGATACGAATTCGTTTCGTAGTTTCCGCCACATACCGGAACTTCGAAACACAGAGAAGTATATACCGCAGAGACCAGCACGACGAGACGATCCAAACGGTATACAGATATTAGTGGTACGATCATCCGATAAAAATCGATATCGGTACCAGAATGCTGCTATTTTGCAGAAAATAAGAACGACGGAGCAATAGATGTCCAAATTTGGAAAAATGACAAACTGAGATCTTGCTCAGAAGATGGTTTAGAATTTTTCTATGTAAAAATATTTAGGTTTCGGAAACATTTTATTTTCACTGCTTTTTAACTGATTAAATTGAAGTGAATTTACGCGCAAAATAAATTTTCATATTTTCGGACGAAAATTTACCAGTTGCTATGTTTAACTAGACGTATTCCAAATATAAAATTTTTATTTCAAAATTTTATCGTTTAAAATTTCGCAAAATTTCAACTAATTACGTTATTAAAACAGTTGAAATTTACGGGTCGTTACATTCTCCCCCACTCAAAACTTTTCGTCCCCGAAAAGGAACGAGGTAGGAGAATAGAAACAACCAGAAGAAAAACAGATTTGGAAAATAAAACAATTGGTTTAAACCGTATAAATTTCGATTTACCTTAATTAATACTCAATATTTGATTTAAAAATTCAGGGTATTTCAATAAGTTGATTTAATTCCAAATTATTAATATTTGATACCAAAAAATTTCTTCAAAACAAAATTTTATTTATTTATCTCATTTATTCATTGTTTTATTATCCAATTATCCTTTATCAACAATTTCTAAAATCATAAACTTGAATAGTCATTTATTACAATCATTTTTATTCAACAAATTTAATTCTTTTATTCCAAATTATTATTAAATTTGTTCCACTTAATATATCTTATTACATATATTTAAACCATATAAATTAATTTAAAACATAAAGTTTCGATTTAAATTAATTTACATCTATTAATTTCTTTTAAATTCAAGGTATTTTCATATGTTGATCAAATTTCGATTTATTAATTCTTTCCAAACAAATTTATTAATTCTTTCAAACAATTTATTAATTTATTAACTGAGTTTTACTTATTATCCTATCTAACTCTATTAACATCTTTATAATCAAAATTTAGTGTATAACATTTATTATAAACACTCAAATTTTATTTATAAATTCCATTTATCTTATATTTTATCCAATTACATATTCAACTTCTGAATGATTTAGGTAAGTTGTATTAGAATGCAGTTGAACAATATACAATAAAATTTCCTAATTCAATTATTCAAGTTTAAATATTTTTTCCAAATTTTGGTTTTATTTATAATTAAAATCATCCTTTAACAAAATTTAAGAATTAGATTTCCGATTAACTTTAAATAATTTAGAGATATATATAATATATTTATATCAAATCAAATTAAATTTTAAAATAAGATACCTATATATATATAAATCAATTTACTAAAGAAATTCAAATCAAAATATTTTTCAAAACAAAGCCGTAGCAAAACTACAGACTAGTATCTCCACTTCGAAACTCGAAAATGAACGTCGATGATGCGGCCGCCATCACCGAAATTATTTTCCAACGACAAAGAGAAGAGCACTGATTTCAACATTTTAAAATTCTTTGGAAACGATTTCTATTCGAAAATACTTTCAATAATATATACTTAAAAATTTTAAAAACCAAGGTTCAAAATCACCGGAAACTAGTAAATTCTCAAATTTCTGAATTAAATTCATTTCAAATTCCAAATCAATTTATAAACCGTATTTATAAATTTATTTAGAACAATAAATGATAATCAAATATTATCATTTCAACAACAATTTAATTAACTTATTAAATTCCAGAAAATTTTAACTTATATTTTTACAATATAATCAAACAAATTTATTTCATTTTCCAAATTTGAAAATAATATTGTGTCAGTTTGCTCTGTTCAAGTGTTTTGGAAATCCTATCGATAGCGTTGATCAGACGAATCGATCGGAAACCCAAATCAGCATCAACAACCCAAACAACACAATATATTTTAAAACATTTATATATATAGATATTAGTTTACAAATACACTTCTTTGCTCGACGATATAGGAATGAAATTTCAAAATAAGGATAGGGTTTCAATTTTGATGGACTCAAGTTAAAGAGAATTCTGATTTGAATACAAGTTCGGAAAAAAAGATAAGATGATTCAATAACAGAATCGGGAGATGGGTAAGTTTGTTTAATTCACGGGCAACCTTAACCGGTCGTCCGTAACTTCGAGAATAAGATCGTTGTAGAATTTCGAGGTAAATCGACATTCGATCTCAAAAAATAAAATTCAGGTATATCAGGAGATAGATAGCATCGTAAACCGAGGATACAGAAATCTCCGGTAAATCGATGCCTATTATAAAGGAGTTTTGCTCCTTTATGAATCATTCGAATATTGGCGAGACCGCCAAGTTATTATAGAGATCATTCAAAATGGAGTTATGGGGTGCTCCATGATTGAAGGAAGACGGATAGTGATGGACACGAATGAATTTCAGAACCGAGGGGAACGTTCCAAAATTCAAAGGGATTGAGTCAAAGAAAGAGATTGAAACTCGAATGAGAGTGATTCTGTAAATACATTTACCCTATATGTTAAGTTTTGCCTAGAGCTACCAAAGCTCTGATACCAACTGTAACGACCCGCCATTTTGGACCATTCGCGTCCATTATAAGTGTATAGGTAGACACTCATGCCGGAGTTGAATTGCTCAAAATACCGCGTTGTTAATTTAAATTTGGCAAAACTGAACATATACAGTAAATTAATAATCACAGATCACAGACACAGAGTAATAAGTGCAGCGGAAATAAAAGAAATAGTAGTTCATGAAGCTACTATATGAATATATAAAATACATCAGAGTTACAACAGAAGAGTAATACGATACATCAGATACAAATCAGAATACATCACTGGAATCATCGAATATCTGAAAGCTGGATAGATTGCTGGATCTCCAAGCGAAGCTCCAACTCCAAAGGTGAGTCTCGAAAACTGGTACACTCAGTCTGACCCGAGCGTAAAGCAAAATACAAAACACTCGAGTCAGGATTAACATTCTTATATTAATAAATCCAACTCAAGTGAAATAGCAATTGGAATACAAGTAACTTAAAGGATGTTGGAATAACCATCCTTTAAGGATCCGTTAAACTATCTACTATGTAGTAGTGTACGATAAGTAGATAATGTCTATCAGTAATATAAAGATATCAAAATAGCGTTAAGTCATGGCCCATTCCACCCTTAACACATTTTTATTCCCACAAGCATATACAAGACCGTAGTTTCCCCAAAACCGGAAGTCACCAGAGGGCAATCCATATACTCAAGGTACAAAACAAATTCGTAGTGGTCGCGCATAAATGGAATACAAGTATGACAAGGCACATGAGGCTATACCCAAGGTAGTGATACTACCGTTCGCCTGATCCGGACTGGTGAGAACGCAACGCCGCAGCGCCCGCAACACCGTGAAACAACACTCCCAAAATCAAGGGTGCACCAATCGACAACAAGTATAAGTAGTTCGAAGAAGTGTGTCCACTTGAGGTATCAATCCTCCATTGGCCCGGCACAGCTCCTGTTTTAGTCATTTCCAATTTGACACAAGTGTCAAGGCTATCCATTATCGTTCTCTTTCTTCAGTCAATGCGTACATCATTCCAACCACTTCATTCTGGATCATCACTCCGCGTATAGTTATTAAAGTGGTTTCGGTTTAGATAGAGAGTATATCCATAACCGAATTCCGGTCTCTTTAATAACCTCCGTAATTATTTCACCGATTGGTCGTTTAATATATTTCAAAACCAAATCAATTTCAATTTCAATCAGAGTTTATAAACCAACATTTCATTTGTCTTTCCAAATCAATTTCCATAATTTACGTTTCAAACTTCCAAATTCACAATTTCAAAATCTTAAAATTCAATTTCAATTTCGATTTAAACAATCCAAATATCGATTCAAGTTCGCAAATAAGTTTCCTTCCAAATCATTTGAATTAACTAAATTTAACATTCGAATCAATTTAAACTTATTTATCGATTTCATTCAATATTCGTTAAGTTACTTTATCATTCAAAACAATTTCTATTATATTTCCAATTCATTAAACCCATTATTTAAATTCAACTTCATTAAATCAAAACTTACAATTTTGAATTAAATTAAATTCATCAAATCGAATTCTTTAAACTTCAAGTCTTACATTAGTTTCAATAAATCGCATTTTATTTCTTGTTAAGAAATTCAATTTCAGTTATTTACTTACTTAAATAAATTTCCAAAACTTAATAAATAAAGAAACCCAATTTCATTTATTAATAAAGTTCAAATTTCACTTATTCAAAAGTCCAATTTCTCTTATCAAAGAATTCAATTTTTATTCAATTATCAAATGATTCAATCTTATTCAATTATTAAATAATTCAAACCTTAATTATTAAATAATTTCAAAATTTAATAATTTCAAACTTAATTATAATTTCAAACTTAATTCAATCATTTCTCAAATTAAACAACCTTTTTTCATCAATTTCTTTATTAATATTTCATTTCAGATTATTAAATATTCACGTTTAAATTTCATTAAATTCAATTTCCAACTTCGTTTCAAAACCATATTATTTATTCAAATAAAATCTTCATTTTATTTTTAAATCAAATTATTGACCAATCGGGTTTTATTTAATTTCCTATCCTAGGTAAAAATTCAATTTGGGTATTTATCATTTCAACCCGATTCCAATTCAATTCAAAATCAAAACATATCAAAAGGAACTTGCAGTGTGATAACATGGATGGTGTCAAAGTAAATAAACAAGCAATAACAACGACCAATATCAATCCAATAATCAATTCAAATAATCCCGAAATAACCGTATTAATTCGCATTGTTATTTGTACGAATTAATATAATTATTTCTAGAATCTACACTATCATTTCATGTAGATTAAAGATTACTACATTACGGTTTTCACTTGTCATCTATTTACAATTTCATACATCGTCAATTTAACAACATACATTCAGTGGTTCAGAGTGTAATTAAACAAATCCTACGTGTCAATAAATTCAACAGTTAAAGGGGTCATATTATACAAACGTCAGTTAATCAAATTTAACATTTAACTATCCTATATCAAGTTCAATTGCATACTATTTATCATTTTAACATTAACAATTTAACGTCCAATATAAACATCAACAATCAATCAATTATCAGCCAAACTGTATTATCATCGTATAAATAATCAACAGATAATGGTGTCAGATGTCACATGTGAACTGATACAGGTAATAGCATATAAAACAGTGTAATTAACTAACAGCAGCATATTTCAATTGTCGTTTCAATTGAAATCAAATTTAATAAATAAAAGAACGTTAATCGTGAGTGAGTGCTCACCTTTCGAGGCTAGAGATGAACGAGACTGATGCGAGTTACGAATTCACGTACGAAATCCAAATAAAATCAAGATTGGCACGGATTTTGGCGACATAACTGATAAAAAGAAAAAGAATGGACGAAATTGAATCAGAACAGAATCGATGAAGATAATTGGTATAAGTGCACTTATATATATAACTATATTTATAAAACAATATTCTAAATTTAAACACATACTAAATTAAAACATACATATTTATATTCAAATCAATAATTAAATTTTAATATAAAATAACATATATATATATATATTGCCTATATGAACTAAGTATGTTTATGTCTAAAATCAACAAAATAAATGTGTATACATGTAGACAGTACACATGAAATCTGTCCTATATGAAACATGCTTAGAATCATAAAATATATAAAATCTAACATATACACTTATATTTTAAAACATACACATACATTTACAATAAACTGAAATGACATACCCCCATTGTCTTGTCAAATCTCACAATATAAGGTTGAAGATTATATACAAAACAACATATATATGAAGCCGACAGGTATATTTTTACAAAGCTATAGAATTATAATACTATAACCGATATATGTATTAATATAAATCAAAATATATGTCCAACAAATTTGTAAACATATTGTTGTAACCTTATATAATAATGTATAAGCCTTAGAATATGTGTTATAAAATATATCAAACTAAATATAGATAAGGTCAAATACAGGAGAACCAACTTCATATATTAAACGAACACACCCATCAACCTATTTATAACATCTATATACTTTACTCGAATCGACAACAGCTTGCATTTCTTTATAGAATAACATAGGTGCATTTGCGAAGCACAAATATATATATACCGAAAGTCATGAAATCCTTCATTATATAAACAACAACAGGTTATCTATGACTTGTATAAACCTGAAGCTAATATCACATCTATATATAAAACAACTTACATAAAATAATATGGCTTGAATATATAGATGTTTACAGTTTTGTTTTCAATGATTACTAAATACAAGTATAACACCCTTCAAATTTTCACGTCAAAAGCCTCTCCCACTAAAAAAATATACCATAATCTATATACAACTCGTATGAACTATATTCAAAGAAAACAATATGTAGAGACATATAACGTCACTAAGCACTACTGACCTCATTATAATTTTAAAGAAAACCCATATATCACCTTCGAAAGTCAAAAACCCAATTATACTTATAAGAATATCTATATACAGGTATATATTCGCATATGTATAACAGCCGGAAGAAGGAAAATAACTCGGCAGCCTATAGCATGTAAAGCTATGAATATATATACTATAGTTATTATATATATATATATAAATTTTTTAGAAAGTAGTTTTCACGGCCATAACAGTTATTATAAACTTATGTACATAGGTTAGTAAAGTAATATACAATATGTTCTTTTATAATAAAATCTACTGTCATTTTATATGTAACTATTATAAATTCTATACTAAAGCCTTAACAGATCCTATATAACTAGTATATATACTAACTCACACATGTACAAACTTAGACAAGTTTATTTATAAGCAAATCATAAATATACCATTGCTTATCTTCCTGGATGGAGGAGAGGCTGCAGCTTTGGGTTGCGGAGGAAACAAATGGCTTCGGAAAAATATTTGTTCGGCACTGGGAAGGGAAAAATGAAGCAAGAGGCTTCGGCTGGCCTGTGAGCAACTTGCGTGTGAAAGGATGGGTTCGCATGCACGGTGGTGGTTGGTTCGGCCAAGAAAAGAATGGGACGAGGTGGGTTTGGACGTCTCGGGCTTGGCTGGAAGTAGAGTGGAGCTCGGGTCTGGTCACTGCTATGGGGTTGTTTGCTTTCGGCTGGGTGTTGGCTACCATGGTCGTGGGTTGTCTCGGAATTGAGGGGATGGAGTGGAGGGCGGAGCACGTGTAAGTGGAAGAGATTTTTAGGTGGCTGCCGTGCGGCGTTGGACAAAGACGAGGCGAAGTTCAAAAGTGGCGAGCCGAAATGTTTACAGCAACTCGATTATAATAGAATCTTATCAAAGCAATTTGTGGGATAAATAATTATATTCATAGCTTACTTTCTTTTATCTCGGCTCAGAACCAAATGGGAAAAGGAAAAATAAAGAGAGAGTTATAATAAAGTAAGAAAGGGGAGACATAGAAAAGGCAACAGCCTGTAAACTATAGGAATTGAAAGGACAACTAAGCATACGTTGGAACCAGAAAAATTAACAGTCAAAAATTTCAAAAGTCAAAAGCTGCATTCTTGGAATTTTAAAAAAGTTGCTGATATTATACGGTGGAATAGGAAAAAGTGTAGGAAGCTAAAAGGGTTAAATTGTAGAACCGATACGAATTCGTTTCGTAGTTTCCGCCACATACCGGAACTTCGAAACACAGAGAAGTATATACCGCAGAGACCAGCACGACGAGACGATCCAAACGGTATACAGATATTAGTGGTACGATCATCCGATAAAAATCGATATCGGTACTAGAATGCTGCTATTTTGCAGAAAATAAGAACGACGGAGCAATAGATGTCCAAATTTGGAAAAATGACAAACTGAGATCTTGCTCAGAAGATGGTTTAGAATTTTTCTATGTAAAAATATTTAGGTTTCGGAAACATTTTATTTTCACTGCTTTTTAACTGATTAAATTGAAGTGAATTTACGCGCAAAATAAATTTTCATATTTTCGGACGAAAATTTACCAGTTGCTATGTTTAACTAGACGTATTCCAAATATAAAATTTTTATTTCAAAATTTTATCGTTTAAAATTTCGCAAAATTTCAACTAATTACGTTATTAAAACAGTTGAAATTTACGGGTCGTTACATTCTCCCCCACTCAAAACTTTTCGTCCCCGAAAAGGAACGAGGTAGGAGAATAGAAACAACCAGAAGAAAAACAGATTTGGAAAATAAAACAATTGGTTTAAACCGTATAAATTTCGATTTACCTTAATTAATACTCAATATTTGATTTAAAAATTCAGGGTATTTCAATAAGTTGATTTAATTCCAAATTATTAATATTTGATACCAAAAAATTTCTTCAAAACAAAATTTTATTTATTTATCTCATTTATTCATTGTTTTATTATCCAATTATCCTTTATCAACAATTTCTAAAATCATAAACTTGAATAGTCATTTATTACAATCATTTTTATTCAACAAATTTAATTCTTTTATTCCAAATTATTATTAAATTTGTTCCACTTAATATATCTTATTACATATATTTAAACCATATAAATTAATTTAAAACATAAAGTTTCGATTTAAATTAATTTACATCTATTAATTTCTTTTAAATTCAAGGTATTTTCATATGTTGATCAAATTTCGATTTATTAATTCTTTCCAAACAAATTTATTAATTCTTTCAAACAATTTATTAATTTATTAACTGAGTTTTACTTATTATCCTATCTAACTCTATTAACATCTTTATAATCAAAATTTAGTGTATAACATTTATTATAAACACTCAAATTTTATTTATAAATTCCATTTATCTTATATTTTATCCAATTACATATTCAACTTCTGAATGATTTAGGTAAGTTGTATTAGAATGCAGTTGAACAATATACAATAAAATTTCCTAATTCAATTATTCAAGTTTAAATATTTTTTCCAAATTTTGGTTTTATTTATAATTAAAATCATCCTTTAACAAAATTTAAGAATTAGATTTCCGATTAACTTTAAATAATTTAGAGATATATATAATATATTTATATCAAATCAAATTAAATTTTAAAATAAGATACCTATATATATATAAATCAATTTACTGAAGAAATTCAAATCAAAATATTTTTCAAAACAAAGCCGTAGCAAAACTACAGACTAGTATCTCCACTTCGAAACTCGAAAATGAACGTCGATGATGCGGCCGCCATCACCGAAATTATTTTCCAGCGACAAAGAGAAGAGCACTGATTTCAACATTTTAAAATTCTTTGGAAACGATTTCTATTCGAAAATACTTTCAATAATATATACTTAAAAATTTTAAAAACCAAGGTTCAAAATCACCGGAAACTAGTAAATTCTCAAATTTCTGAATTAAATTCATTTCAAATTCCAAATCAATTTATAAACCGTATTTATAAATTTATTTAGAACAATAAATGATAATCAAATATTATCATTTCAACAACAATTTAATTAACTTATTAAATTCCAGAAAATTTTAACTTATATTTTTACAATATAATCAAACAAATTTATTTCATTTTCCAAATTTGAAAATAATATTGTGTCAGTTTGCTCTGTTCAAGTGTTTTGGAAATCCTATCGATAGCGTTGATCAGACGAATCGATCGGAAACCCAAATCAGCATCAACAACCCAAACAACACAATATATTTTAAAACATTTATATATATAGATATTAGTTTACAAATACACTTCTTTGCTCGACGATATAGGAATGAAATTTCAAAATAAGGATAGGGTTTCAATTTTGATGGACTCAAGTTAAAGAGAATTCTGATTTGAATACAAGTTCGGAAAAAAAGATAAGATGATTCAATAACAGAATCGGGAGATGGGTAAGTTTGTTTAATTCACGGGCAACCTTAACCGGTCGTCCGTAACTTCGAGAATAAGATCGTTGTAGAATTTCGAGGTAAATCGACATTCGATCTCAAGAAATAAAATTCAGGTATATCAGGAGATAGATAGCATCGTAAACCGAGGATACAGAAATCTCCGGTAAATCGATGCCTATTATAAAGGAGTTTTGCTCCTTTATGAATCATTCGAATATTGGCGAGACCGCCAAGTTATTATAGAGATCATTCAAAATGGAGTTATGGGGTGCTCCATGATTGAAGGAAGACGGATAGTGATGGACACGAATGAATTTCAGAACCGAGGGGAACGTTCCAAAATTCAAAGGGATTGAGTCAAAGAAAGAGATTGAAACTCGAATGAGAGTGATTCTGTAAATACATTTACCCTATATGTTAAGTTTTGCCTAGAGCTACCAAAGCTCTGATACCAACTGTAACGACCCGCCATTTTGGACCATTCGCGTCCATTATAAGTGTATAGGTAGACACTCATGCCGGAGTTGAATTGCTCAAAATACCGCGTTGTTAATTTAAATTTGGCAAAACTGAACATATACAGTAAATTAATAATCACAGATCACAGACACAGAGTAATAAGTGCAGCGGAAATAAAAGAAATAGTAGTTCATGAAGCTACTATATGAATATATAAAATACATCAGAGTTACAACAGAAGAGTAATACGATACATCAGATACAAATCAGAATACATCACTGGAATCATCGAATATCTGAAAGCTGGATAGATTGCTGGATCTCCAAGCGAAGCTCCAACTCCAAAGGTGAGTCTCGAAAACTGGTACACTCAGTCTGACCCGAGCGTAAAGCAAAATACAAAACACTCGAGTCAGGATTAACATTCTTATATTAATAAATCCAACTCAAGTGAAATAGCAATTGGAATACAAGTAACTTAAAGGATGTTGGAATAACCATCCTTTAAGGATCCGTTAAACTATCTACTATGTAGTAGTGTACGATAAGTAGATAATGTCTATCAGTAATATAAAGATATCAAAATAGCGTTAAGTCATGGCCCATTCCACCCTTAACACATTTTTATTCCCACAAGCATATACAAGACCGTAGTTTCCCCAAAACCGGAAGTCACCAGAGGGCAATCCATATACTCAAGGTACAAAACAAATTCGTAGTGGTCGCGCATAAATGGAATACAAGTATGACAAGGCACATGAGGCTATACCCAAGGTAGTGATACTACCGTTCGCCTGATCCGGACTGGTGAGAACGCAACGCCGCAGTGCCCGCAACACCGTGAAACAACACTCCCAAAATCAAGGGTGCACCAATCGACAACAAGTATAAGTAGTTCGAAGAAGTGTGTCCACTTGAGGTATCAATCCTCCATTGGCCCGGCACAGCTCCTGTTTTAGTCATTTCCAATTTGACACAAGTGTCAAGGCTATCCATTATCGTTCTCTTTCTTCAGTCAACGCGTACATCATTCCAACCACTTCATTCTGGATCATCACTCCGCGTATAGTTATTAAAGTGGTTTCGGTTTAGATAGAGAGTATATCCATAACCGAATTCCGGTCTCTTTAATAACCTCCGTAATTATTTCACCGATTGGTCGTTTAATATATTTCAAAACCAAATCAATTTCAATTTCAATCAGAGTTTATAAACCAACATTTCATTTGTCTTTCCAAATCAATTTCCATAATTTACGTTTCAAACTTCCAAATTCACAATTTCAAAATCTTAAAATTCAATTTCAATTTCGATTTAAACAATCCAAATATCGATTCAAGTTCGCAAATAAGTTTCCTTCCAAATCATTTGAATTAACTAAATTTAACATTCGAATCAATTTAAACTTATTTATCGATTTCATTCAATATTCGTTAAGTTACTTTATCATTCAAAACAATTTCTATTAAATTTCCAATTCATTAAACCCATTATTTAAATTCAACTTCATTAAATCAAAACTTACAATTTTGAATTAAATTAAATTCATCAAATAGAATTCTTTAAACTTCAAGTCTTACATTAGTTTCAATAAATCGCATTTTATTTCTTGTTAAGAAATTCAATTTCAGTTATTTACTTACTTAAATAAATTTCCAAAACTTAATAAATAAAGAAACCCAATTTCATTTATTAATAAAGTTCAAATTTCACTTATTCAAAAGTCCAATTTCTCTTATCAAAGAATTCAATTTTTATTCAATTATCAAATGATTCAATCTTATTCAATTATTAAATAATTCAAACCTTAATTATTAAATAATTTCAAAATTTAATAATTTCAAACTTAATTATAATTTCAAACTTAATTCAATCATTTCTCAAATTAAACAACCTTTTTTCATCAATTTCTTTATTAATATTTCATTTCAGATTATTAAATATTCACGTTTAAATTTCATTAAATTCAATTTCCAACTTCGTTTCAAAACCATATTATTTATTCAAATAAAATCTTCATTTTATTTTTAAATCAAATTATTGACCAATCGGGTTTTATTTAATTTCCTATCCTAGGTAAAAATTCAATTTGGGTATTTATCATTTCAACCCGATTCCAATTCAATTCAAAATCAAAACATATCAAAAGGAACTTGCAGTGTGATAACATGGATGGTGTCAAAGTAAATAAACAAGCAATAACAACGACCAATATCAATCCAATAATCAATTCAAATAATCCCGAAATAACCGTATTAATTCGCATTGTTATTTGTACGAATTAATATAATTATTTCTAGAATCTACACTATCATTTCATGTAGATTAAAGATTACTACATTACGGTTTTCACTTGTCATCTATTTACAATTTCATACATCGTCAATTTAACAACATACATTCAGTGGTTCAGAGTGTAATTAAACAAATCCTACGTGTCAATAAATTCAACAGTTAAAGGGGTCATATTATACAAATGTCAGTTAATCAAATTTAACATTTAACTATCCTATATCAAGTTCAATTGCATACTATTTATCATTTTAACATTAACAATTTAACGTCCAATATAAACATCAACAATCAATCAATTATCAGCCAAACTGTATTATCATCGTATAAATAATCAACAGATAATGGTGTCAGATGTCACATGTGAACTGATACAGGTAATAGCATATAAAACAGTGTAATTAACTAACAGCAGCATATTTCAATTGTCGTTTCAATTGAAATCAAATTTAATAAATAAAAGAACGTTAATCGTGAGTGAGTGCTCACCTTTCGAGGCTAGAGATGAACGAGACTGATGCGAGTTACGAATTCACGTACGAAATCCAAATAAAATCAAGATTGGCACGGATTTTGGCGACATAACTGATAAAAAGAAAAAGAATGGACGAAATTGAATCAGAACAGAATCGATGAAGATAATTGGTATAAGTGCACTTATATATATAACTATATTTATAAAACAATATTCTAAATTTAAACACATACTAAATTAAAACATACATATTTATATTCAAATCAATAATTAAATTTTAATATAAAATAACATATATATATATATATATTGCCTATATGAACTAAGTATGTTTATGTCTAAAATCAACAAAATAAATGTGTATACATGTAGACAGTACACATGAAATCTGTCCTATATGAAACATGCTTAGAATCATAAAATATATAAAATCTAACATATACACTTATATTTTAAAACATACACATACATTTACAATAAACTGAAATGACATACCCCCATTGTCTTGTCAAATCTCACAATATAAGGTTGAAGATTATATACAAAACAACATATATATGAAGCCGACAGGTATATTTTTACAAAGCTATAGAATTATAATACTATAACCGATATATGTATTAATATAAATCAAAATATATGTCCAACAAATTTGTAAACATATTGTTGTAACCTTATATAATAATGTATAAGCGTTAGAATATGTGTTATAAAATATATCAAACTAAATATAGATAAGGTCAAATACAGGAGAACCAACTTCATATATTAAACGAACACACCCATCAACCTATTTATAACATCTATATACTTTACTCGAATCGACAACAGCTTGCATTTCTTTATAGAATAACATAGGTGCATTTGCGAAGCACAAATATATATATACCGAAAGTCATGAAATCCTTCATTATATAAACAACAACAGGTTATCTATGACTTGTATAAACCTGAAGCTAATATCACATCTATATATAAAACAACTTACATAAAATAATATGGCTTGAATATATAGATGTTTACAGTTTTGTTTTCAATGATTACTAAATACAAGTATAACACCCTTCAAATTTTCACGTCAAAAGCCTCTCCCACTAAAAAAATATACCATAATCTATATACAACTCGTATGAACTATATTCAAAGAAAACAATATGTAGAGACATATAACGTCACTAAGCACTACTGACCTCATTATAATTTTAAAGAAAACCCATATATCACCTTCGAAAGTCAAAAACCCAATTATACTTATAAGAATATCTATATACAGGTATATATTCGCATATGTATAACAGCCGGAAGAAGGAAAATAACTCGGCAGCCTATAGCATGTAAAGCTATGAATATATATACTATAGTTATTATATATATATATATAATTTTTTTAGAAAGTAGTTTTCACGGCCATAACAGTTATTATAAACTTATGTACATAGGTTAGTAAAGTAATATACAATATGTTCTTTTATAATAAAATCTACTGTCATTTTATATGTAACTATTATAAATTCTATACTAAAGCCTTAACAGATCCTATATAACTAGTATATATACTAACTCACACATGTACAAACTTAGACAAGTTTATTTATAAGCAAATCATAAATATACCATTGCTTATCTTCCTGGATGGAGGAGAGGCTGCAGCTTTGGGTTGCGGAGGAAACAAATGGCTTCGGAAAAATATTTGTTCGGCACTGGGAAGGGAAAAATGAAGCAAGAGGCTTCGGCTGGCCTGTGAGCAACTTGCGTGTGAAAGGATGGGTTCGCATGCACGGTGGTGGTTGGTTCGGCCAAGAAAAGAATGGGACGAGGTGGGTTTGGACGTCTCGGGCTTGGCTGGAAGTAGAGTGGAGCTCGGGTCTGGTCACTGCTATGGGGTTGTTTGCTTTCGGCTGGGTGTTGGCTACCATGGTCGTGGGTTGTCTCGGAATTGAGGGGATGGAGTGGAGGGCGGAGCACGTGTAAGTGGAAGAGATTTTTAGGTGGCTGCCGTGCGGCGTTGGACAAAGACGAGGCGAAGTTCAAAAGTGGCGAGCCGAAATGTTTACAGCAACTCGATTATAATAGAATCTTATCAAAGCAATTTGTGGGATAAATAATTATATTCATAGCTTACTTTCTTTTATCTCGGCTCAGAACCAAATGGGAAAAGGAAAAATAAAGAGAGAGTTATAATAAAGTAAGAAAGGGGAGACATAGAAAAGGCAACAGCCTGTAAACTATAGGAATTGAAAGGACAACTAAGCATACGTTGGAACCAGAAAAATTAACAGTCAAAAATTTCAAAAGTCAAAAGCTGCATTCTTGGAATTTTAAAAAAGTTGCTGATATTATACGGTGGAATAGGAAAAAGTGTAGGAAGCTAAAAGGGTTAAATTGTAGAACCGATACGAATTCGTTTCGTAGTTTCCGCCACATACCGGAACTTCGAAACACAGAGAAGTATATACCGCAGAGACCAGCACGACGAGACGATCCAAACGGTATACAGATATTAGTGGTACGATCATCCGATAAAAATCGATATCGGTACCAGAATGCTGCTATTTTGCAGAAAATAAGAACGACGGAGCAATAGATGTCCAAATTTGGAAAAATGACAAACTGAGATCTTGCTCAGAAGATGGTTTAGAATTTTTCTATGTAAAAATATTTAGGTTTCGGAAACATTTTATTTTCACTGCTTTTTAACTGATTAAATTGAAGTGAATTTACGCGCAAAATAAATTTTCATATTTTCGGACGAAAATTTACCAGTTGCTATGTTTAACTAGACGTATTCCAAATATAAAATTTTTATTTCAAAATTTTATCGTTTAAAATTTCGCAAAATTTCAACTAATTACGTTATTAAAATAGTTGAAATTTACGGGTCGTTACATTTATATTGTTCAAGACGATGCCGAACACCCGATGTCTTGGCTACTTCATCCGATCCTGGGACAAAAAACCAAGTGTTACAAGCGGACGTTAAACTATAATTCAAGAAATATGTCAAGTTGGGAAAAGTAAGGAGACACTTTTGTTATACAAACCCTGGGGAGGAGTGGGATACTGCAATAAGTCCTGGATCTCATTCCAGGACGGGAGCTGACCGTAAAATATTCCTAAGTCCTTATCATAAATGGAGTCTGCAGAAGTCAAAAATTCACCTTGAGTCGCGGGGGCTGCCTCAACTAGAACACTTTTGGAAGGTGAATCGGCGCCGGCTCCGGCCTTGTCAGCTTTCTTAGACTTCTCTACCAGAGCCGGTTCTTTCTCCAGCATTGTCCGTCCAATCCTGGATCACACCCGCTTGCTTAGATGACAAAGCCCCAGCACCATCACCACTCTGCCCATCGCCACCATCATCACCACTCTGTCCATCACCCTCTCCACCACTTCCACTCTCCGCCTCACCTCCTTCACCCTCGCCTCTTTCCTCCTCCTCATCTTCCTCCTCCGGAACGTCTGGACATGTGCTGGAGGAGGGACCATCAGATTTCTTAAGTTTCTTCCCCCCGGCAGTTGGATGCTTTAAGAAGGGTTTTCTTTTACTGCTCTTCGCCGTAGCCCCTCCTTTAGCTTTGGTGGCCCTCTCCTCAGCTGTGTCTCTCTGCTTGACCACAGACTGACGTGGCAGAATCAGGTTGAGCCCCAGAAGAGTAGCATTTCTGATCAAATAAGAAGCCGCCCTTTCCCCTTCCGGAATGGCTTCTATCTCCTCAGCCATCCGAACCAGACGATCATTCTCTACAACCGCAAAGCCACCTGCCGCTAGCAAGAAATAAAGCACGTAAGGAGGAGTATTGCAGTCAGAACAAAAATTATAAATGAGATTCAACTTACAGCCAGAGGTGAAGCGGTGGAAAGAAACGGAGTCATCTTTGACAAAAAACCATTCCTTCTTGAACATGCTGAATTTCGAATATAAATCCAGGACTGGCTTGAAGGACACAGCCGACTCTAAGCTAATATACGGAGACCCCTTCTTGTAGCCTCTTAAGTTGTACAGATACCGGATTTCCCGGTTGGAAGGAGGACGCCCGTATCTCCTCTGGAAGATGACGAACAGGCTCACCAAGATGGCATAGGAGTTGGGCTGAAGCTGGAAAGGAGCCACCTTCAAGTATGTGACGAAGCTGACTATCCAAGCATTGATAGGTGGGATGGCACCACACATGCAATGATACCTGCTATAAGCAAAATATCCTTCAGGGGGATTATACGGCATCACTCCTTCCCCCGGCAATAACATGTGCGCTCTGTCGATCCCAAAAGAGTGAGAGATAACATCAAGCTGCTCATCTTTGAGGGAGCTGGGAAAGCAATCAGGCAGTGAGTTCAGGAGCTCTTGAGGACCGTACCCATCTACTAGCGATCTCGGGGTTGGTCCCTGTCGTTCTGGTGCTGCCTGAACTGGGGGCACTATGGAGGACTCTCCTTGGTCCTTGGATTTCTTCTTATCAGAACAGGTTTCTACTTTATGAGACATTATCTGCAACGCGAGAAAACATACTTTTAGAACAAGGAGTATAGAGATATAAATAAGCAAATACCTAACAATCTGGAGTCTCATTCATAGTTCAAAACATAAAAGCATCATTCGGTAGTCCAAAGCCTTTGAGTTCATTCGACACTCGGAATCTCCGAGTTCATTCGGTAAGTCTAGGCTAAAGATTCATTCGGCACTCGGAATCCCCGAGTCCATTCGGTAAGTCAAAGCGAAAGCTCATCCGGCAGAAGAGGGCCTCACCTGGTCCAACAGTTGAGGTCTGGTTCGGTGATATGTTTGATTCGGCAAAGGCAAGAGTTTGGTTCGGCTAGTACGGAATAACAGAGGCGTGAAGCTCCTACTTATAGACCAACACAGACGAGCGGATCGATTGGTTCGGCACTTGGGACCAAATGAGAATTTCCAAGCTGAGTGACCTAAAACAAAGCACGGCATATGCTGTCATATGCCCCACTTTGGGGGGCAAATGTTGGGTGCGTTTCCACTACCAAACCAAAGAGAAGAAGGCCTAGCCGAACCAAAGTCTCAATTCCACCTGCCACCGGATCGGGGTATTACCGAACCAACCCACAAGAACTACCGAACCAGAGTAGATACCCTCACCACCGAACCAACCCACAAGCACTACCGAACCGGAATAGATACTACCACCACCGGACCAAGTCCACCGAACCAAAAGGAAGAGGGCGTTACCGAACCAACATTGCCAGGCCAGATCACGTCAGCCCAGGCCCACCAGCAGCTATACACTTCCAAGACCCCTACCCCCAGCCTCACTCTATAAATAGAGGGGTAGGGGTACAACAATGGGGATAAGTTTGAGAGCTCAGGCACGGACAGAACTTTCGAACAACTTTCATACACTTGTAATCAAAGCTTTGTACTTGTAATCTGAACAGTAAAGGAGAATAACATATAAAGTGGACGTAGGCGCATTCTGGCCGAACCACTATAAATCTGTGTGTCTTTTACAATTTAGTCCCTGCTTTTTATATATTTGCATAAACCACCCAAATCGCTAAGAACAACATAAAATCGACTAAATCATACGACTTGGAGGTGTTTGCCCAATTTTTGTGCAAACAATGATATTTAAAAGTAGTTTATCATTTTAAATAATAATATTTAAATTTAGTTAATCATTTAAATGAATGATTGTTTTAAATCTAACTAATTGTTTTAACTAATGATATTTGGAATTTAGTTAAATTATTTTAGTTGATGATGTTTTATAGTTAAATAAATCATTTTAACAAATGATGTTTTCAATTAATCATTTTAAATGAGGTTTGAATTTAATTAACCCAATTAATTTATGATTATTTGAACTTAATTAATTGTTTAATGAATGGTATTTAAATTTTACTTATCATTTTAATTAATGATGTCTGAGGTGAATTATACTTTTTAACTAACGATTATTTAAATTGAATAAATCATTTTAATTAATGATATTTGAAGTTAATTAATTGAATTAATAAAAAGTGAATTAAGTAAATTAACTAATATAATAAATGTGTTTTAAAGTAATTAAGGTTTAAAAGTTAATTTAATGATAATATAAAAGTGTTTGGAAATAATTATCTATTTTATTGAAGATAATGGATTTGTTTACTTGAAGATTATAAATGCGATTAGTAAACTTTCGGGATAATTAATATGTTTTAAATTTATAAAGGTATTTAAATTGCCTTATTATCTTTTGGGATAATAAATATTGTTTTAAATTTATGAATAATGATTTATAAATGAGAAAATCCTTTAAAAGGGTTCTTTATGTAACGAACTGGATTTTCAACCCTCAAAAACCAACACTAATACATCCACTGTATCAAATGCCAAGTAATTGAATGTCGAAAAACCCGATTGTTAGGGGAAAGAAGAAGAAAGAAGAAGAAAGAAGAAAAGAAAAAAAAAACTAACATAGAATCTCACAGCGGAACGAATAATCTATAATATATCATAAAGTCTTTACACAAAAGCAAAACTATAATATGTATATATACAACCATCAATCAGAGTATACTAACCTATTTCAGCCTGGACAGTTAAAGTAGCCTGTCCTCACAATTGCTGATGACACAACAATGAATAGAGTGGAAAATAACCATCTACGTGAATACGTCTCTGGTCCTTCAACTCGTCTCTTGAAGCTCCAAGCATCCAAACCAATCTGCACTATACTTGGTCTGACCCGAGCATTGTAATAAAATAACACTCGAGTCAGTCTGGAAAACCAGCGTGAGAAAACACACCCAACTGGATTTAAAGTTATAAGAAATCTTTGAAATCAAAAGTTATAAGAAACTTATGATAAAACTGCTCTGCTTGCTTGTTTAAAAAGAAAAGTTTTTTGCTTTCATCTCTAGTTTGTATTTTCCTTGCATTGTTGTTTGCTTGCATTTTAGGAAAAAAAATCAAAAAAAAAAAGAAAAAAAAAACCAAAAACAAAAACAAAAATCATTTGTAGTTGCATTGTTAATACACGTTTAATTTCTTCTTTGCATTTCATTCTAGATTTTGATTAATAATAACAATTAGACATCGATAACTTTTAATTGTATATTGACAAGTTGTCTTCTTTGAACAATTTAATTTCTTGGTGTCTTGGCTACGGCAGAGTAATAACCATTTATAAATATTATGGTGATTCGTAAATATTATTGTGGTTGTTCCTCTGAAGGTACTTCAACCTTCGGCTGCATTGCTACAGTGATACGTGGTGCACCGATAAATCCTGTCCGTTACCTGGCTGAGAACTATCTTGTTGATTTAAGACAAAGTGTGATTATACAATTTTGGGTTAGCTTACGATAAATAATTTGTAATTAGACCCTTGCATTCATTTAGTTGCATTAGTTCATGCATATTTAAAAAAAAAATCAAAATTAAAAATTAAAAAATTTTGTAAATATTCCTTTTCCTTTTTCTTTGAAATTTTTAAATCCTTTTCCTTTGAAATTTCAAAAATCCAAAAAAAATATAAAATCTTTTCAAAAAAGCCAAAAAAATTGAAAATCCAAAAACAAAACAAAAACCAATTTTCCCTTTTGAAAAATAAATTCTTTTTGTAAACATTTTTCCTTTATAAAAAAAACAAAAACATTCTTGAAAATGTCCGAGTTTCCCCACTTATTTGAATTATAAAATAGTTGTGAAAATCAATATAATCCATATGATTTCACTCCAAATTTTAACAACAACTATTGCTTAAATGATTCAAATTTTGAACCACAAAATTTTCAAAATGATGACCAACCCTCAAATCTTGAAAAGAGCATTTCGTCTTTACTTGAAATCTCTACACAACAAAATCAAATGATAAATGATTTGTGTAATTCATATTTGGGCAATGATTCAAATCAAAGCTTTCAAAATAATCAAAATTTGAATTCACTTCAAAACTCAAACGATTTCGAGTATAACCCATGCCAATTTAATTTTGAACTCCAAAATGAATTTCAAAATCAAAACGAAAATGTGATCCACTTTTCAAATAATTTTGGCAATGTGAATAATCTCGACTATGATGCAAGTGAAAATTTTTGTTCTCAACAAATCCAAATCGAAAATCCTCAAGCTAATAATTATAAATT
This sequence comes from Allium fistulosum, assembly GCA_030737815.1. Taxonomy (NCBI): domain Eukaryota; kingdom Viridiplantae; phylum Streptophyta; class Magnoliopsida; order Asparagales; family Amaryllidaceae; genus Allium; species Allium fistulosum. Next base: position 1,078,575,049 of record CM060901.1, on the reverse strand, counting down.
GGATTTTGTTGAACAAATGAACGAAATTTAAGATGATCACACAGATTCGTTGTTTGAAACTTATATGAAACAACGTGAACAACAAAACCAAATCCCAACGTGTGACGAGTTAAGTGATAATCCATCTTTTACCCAAATCGACCATTTTCAAATAACAACTTTTGAAATTGAAAATAATAATCTTACTGAAGTTGTTGAAAACACGGTAATTGAGTTGGATTTCAATTCATTTGAGGGTGTGGAACCAAATTTAAAATTCGATCTTCCTTTTCTCGATTTTGAAAATTTGAATACAGAAACTTTGGATTTTGAACTTGAGATACGCAATGAAGTTGTTGATAATCCAATAAAGGAAGACGAATTTAACGAACATGATTTCTTTGGACTTTTTGAAAACGAGTTGTCAAATTCTGATAGGAAAGAGTTACATCACCATTCTGATTTTGAAATCAATAATTTTGAAGAAGTTTTCAATGATAAATTTGAATTTTAATTTGGTGAAAACAAACTTGAATTTCAATCAATTGTTTTATCGACCCCAAAAATCATCGAAAATAAAACAACTCGTACGATTTTCAATAAAACGACATTCGTTTTTCCAAATCAACATTCAACTTTGAAATCTTTAACGATTTGGTTTTTCGAGCTTGAGCTGTGTCTCGTGTAATTGACAGGGCAAATGAATCGGTCTTTGGAAGACCGTTTCATTTACTTTTTGACGATATACTTTCTGATCTCGTGTAAATACCGTTAATTTTTATTTAAATAAAGGTCATGTTTTTATTTTTATTTTTCTCCTTCCACATGGGTTGACTGTGGGGACACAGTCTAAATCAAGTATGGGGGGGAGACTCATCTTCACTTTTAATTTTTCATGGTTTATTTTTGCTTTTTCTTTTAAAAAAAACCAAAAAAAAAATTAAAAAAATCCCAAAAACAAATTTCTTTTGATTTATTTTTAAAGAAACACTATAGGATAAATATATGGTTTCGGTTTACTAAATTGAAATTTTTGAAAATTTATTTGTCTTAACAAAAATAAAAATGAAGTTTGATTACAAATAACAATGGTTTAACTAGTATATAGGAAGTTTCATACGTGTTAATTATGAAATACATCCTAACTGAAAATCTTTGTTTTAAAAAGTGGTGAATTCAAATAAAAGGATATAACATTTTTTTGTCTTCTAAGTTAAATGGTGCTAAGATGATTTTGCAAAACTCTCTCTTTCTAAAAAAAGTATAAAAAAACTTTTGTATATATGTACATATTTTTAACACCTAGAGTCATGTGTTCACACTCGTGTGTTCACTCGCCATGCTCTGTACCCTTCTCACGTAAGCCCAAAAGGCAGTGCACGATCGGTATATCTGGCCTCAGTTTATCTGAGTTAGGTGTGTGTATATAAAAATTATTTTACTAATAACGCCTACAGTCAATAAGTGTTCACACTTGTGTGTTCACTCGCCACGCTCTGTATTCCTCTCACATCAGTCCGCAAGGCAGTGCACGGGTAATATACTTGGCTTCAGTTTATCTGAGTTAGGCATATGTAAATATTGTTAATATCAATAAAATTTTCAAATAAAAAATTAAAGAGAGTAAGCAATTGAAATCCAATAACTATTTTATCTTATTTGATTTGACTTGTTATTGAAAAGAAATAAAATTACCACTTTGATAAACTTTGATAATCAAATAAGGATCCATTTTATAATTACACTTTGTTATCAACCGAAACAACGAGTTAAACTATAGTCTATTTGTTATGATAACTTAATTTTTGTTGAAAATTTTGACGAGTAAATGACATAAATTTCAAGATAATGACCAAAACCTGTATTTAAATTATTTGTGTCGATTTAAAAGTAAACCCTTCAGTTGTATATATTTTTATAAACTTGCATTCATCTCTTTGTAAACAAATCTTACATCGTGTAAATATTTTCATCCTACATTTGGATTTTGTGGGTAGTATCCACTGAAAACCCTCACGAGACAACACTCGTCCTACTGGGGACACCCAGAGGTTTAACGGCTTGTTGCATACGCTCAATGCAATCGTGCTCCCTACGAAAACGGATTTATCTTAGTTTTAATTTATTCAAGGATGAATAAAAAGATAAGTGTGGGGGTATTTGATGTGCACGTAAATGTGAATATTTTTACCACCATATTTAATCTATTTAAATTAAATAAATGATCATATCGGGTATTTTGACTTGTTTAAACCAAAATTCATATTATTTTCAAATCGTCACATATTCATCTCCATCCAAGGGCAAAATGGTCATTTTTGTGCATATATAAATTTGAGAAAATTTAATTAGAAATTTCTATATTATTTTATAGGAATTTGGCTTCATATACAAGTGGTTTCATGAAGATGTATGCATGCACAAAGAAGATACAAAGGAATGGAGATGGAAATAATTCAAAGGCATGATAATGGAGGACCCCACCTACCCACCTTTCTTCATGTACAAATTAGAGGCTAATGCACATGCTTATGGAATTAATGGCTTCATGTACACTTAAATGATGATTAGTAGAAGCTAATGATTACTTGGGCTCCACACTTTCTCAAGGGTATTTTGGGCATTCCCCAAAAATATGAATTACGGTTTAACACATGTATAAGTACCCCTTATGTTTCATGTAACCTTTCTTCTTCTTAGTTCCTCTTAGTTTTAGTTTAGGCTCAAAATAAAAAGACAAGCTCTCTTTCTTTTTTTCATGGCTACTTAGCCATTTTTATTTTCATGTAATTTCCTTTCTTTTTCTTATGCAATCTAATTGCTTGTTCGTTTTACTTTACTTGTTCATTTACTTTAATGTTGGTAGTGTAGATTTACATTCATGCAAAGTAGATTAGTTTAATTCTTGTTAATTAGCTTCTCTTTTCCATTAGCTTTCATTTTCCTTTCTTTTTTCTTTCATGTTGCTAGCTACATTTGTTAATCAAATGACAAATATGAGAGGCTAAACCCCTTCAATTTAGGGGTAATGAAGCTCTCTAATTATGTAGCTTCAACTATTTGTTAATTCATGCTCTCTTTTTGTGCTTAATGAAGAATGATTGAAGTGGTTTAATTGTTGTTTTTGCCTTGAATTTGATAGCCTATATTGTTAACACCAAATAGGCTATGCTTAAACAATCACTAACACTAATTGCCTCTTCATCAAAATATGATTATGGCAAAAGAAAGTGATTTGAAATTAAAATTTGATGGTCTATATTTCTAATCAATAGTTAATAGGCCATACTTAAAATAGATTTCATTTTCATTTTCATTGTCAAGTTTTATGAAAGTTAGTAAGTGATTTAAGGGGTGTGTTATAGTTTGATGGTTTATGTTGGCTAATCAATAGCACAAATATGCCATACTTATGATAAGCACATCAATTAAAGCACTAATGACCATAAAAGAGAGATCATAATTTCATTTGTGTTGAACTACATGATCTAGAGAGTGGATTTATTCTCTAAATTATCACTTAACTCTTATATTTGCTTCTCTTTTCTTTTAGTTAGCTAGTTAATTCTCTAGCTTAACTTTCACTCGACTTTGGTTTAATTTGATTGAATAGATTTTTAAAATCATCAATTCCCTGCGGATCGACCTGTATTCGCCACGTACTACAAGTGTACGTCGTGCGCTTGCGGTTAAATTTTTATTTGAAATTTTTCGACGGTTTTCTAAACAGATAGAAATTCCGTCGATTGACACCATGCCACACATAAACATGACGGGTTTTTACCTTACTATACCAAAACACTTTTATAGAAAATCCAGTGATATTATAACAATGTCTAAGTATAAATACTTATTAAAATAGCCGAAATTATTACATTAATTAAATTCCAGCACACTAGGCTCTACAATCAAAACCGTAAAGGCATATATTGGAGAGTGGATTCCATACTATGACCAGGTAAGAAACTACCTCTGATGGGTGCATCTCTAGATCAATGCACCCGGGTCTAACAAGAACATCTTGTACCCTGCCACAAAGAACCGGCCTACCACTTGACTAGTATTACCGAATATGTCATCATCCCGGTCTTCCAACCTTAATCGAGATCTCTGATGCACAACCAAATCCATCAAAATAGAGTAATCTAGAAAGATGATGACATACCCTAATGGGAGCGACCCACTTAGCCCTGTTGCATGCCCTGTTATAGTCATTTCCTGGTTGATGAGGCTTGAGGCTACGTTTACTTTTTTGAATAGCAATCCCACTTGGAATGTTAACACTGCCTTCCAAGCAACGATGTAATGATAGCATTCATCCATACAAGTTGTTCTGGGTCTGAACAAACCAATCTCTTCAAAGACCACCGTCTTCATTTCCCTCAAGATTTCACAATTCATAACGCTCAAATCAGATTGAAGTGGTTTTCGGATAATTAAATCCGAACCCTGTCTCTTCGAAATGATCATCGAATTTGGCCAGATTTGATAGTCGGTTATTTACCTATCACATTACACACATAAGCAGTCACTAGGCCCATATTATAATTCTTCAAAACATTTATTTCAAAATATCTTTACAAAGATATATATTCAAATCACTTTCAATATATTAATATTTGAAAACAATTTCGAATACTTATATCCATAACAGGATTTTTCAAACCATATCAGTACTTAGAAATATTTCCAAATTCAATTTATAATCCATTACTTAGAAAAATATTTCTATATAAATCCTTTCGTAGTTAAAATATTTCCAAAACCTTCCACTTCAATACTTAGGAAAATATTACAAGTTTATTTTCCAAAAACATTTCTAATATCAACACATAGGAATTTTCATAGCTTATCTCGATTGTATGAGTATAATTACAAAACAAAAGAGGATTTCCCCTTTTTCCACTTAATAAAACATTTACAAATTCATTTGCAAATTCTCAATCCATTTTAGCTCATTTTATAAATTTCCGGAATCCATTTCCAATTCTTTTTACAATTTCCAAAAAAAACCGATTATACTTATTCATAATCCCATCTAACCATTTATAACTTCTTTTATGAATTCAAAGTCATTTCCGAAGTTTCTGTATCTAACTTTTTTGGAAATTCCTTAAGTTTCGAGAAATCCAATTATAAGATTTTTCTTACAAAGTCACATCCGTTCAATAAAATCCGTTTTACAATCTCGAGAGTATTTATAAATAAATTCCAATTACTTACTTTTAAATTCTATGTAAAATAATAAGTATTTCAAAAAAAAAAATTAATTTCAAAACACGCTTAAGTAATTATTTAAAATATCAAAACCCTTTTAAAAAACAACGATAACTCATCTCCAATTCATTTTTATATAAAACTAATCGATTTATAAAGCTTATTATAAAAAATTTAAATTCATTTCCACTAATATTAAATATTTGGAAAAACCAACTTCCCGAAATATTTTAATACAGATAACAATTTTTAAACTACATAGTTTAATAAATAAAAATCCCTTTTTAAAACAAACTTAACTTCTTGATAATAATATATTTTTAAATCCCAATATAACCAATTTTATATTTATAAATCTCTCTTGGTTTATCATAAATCGATTTACGTTTCCAATTTCATAACCCTTTTTCCAAATTCCAAAATAGAATCCACTATTTCTTCCTAAACCGATATCCATATCTCATTATAAATTCTCACTGTGAATTTATATTTCCAATTTATCAAATGATAATCATTTCACTTTATTTATAAACATTATTTATAAATTTCATAAACTCATTTCCAGTTTATAATAGGTTTATATTACTAAAAGTCCATTTATAAATCGATTTCTAATTAAAATTCCATTTATAAATCTATTTCTTAAATAATCCAAACTATATTTCAAAACCATTCAAATCTCGATTTCTACTTTCATTTCCTATTTTAAGAATCTCATTTAAAAATCCATTGTTTAAAAATCCTCAATTTAAAATTCTTTATTTGAAACCATTTTACGAAATAGCTAAATAAATATCCAAAATCCAATCATTTATTTTATCCAAATCAATTCCTTTTTAAATAATCCAAAAATTCAATATAAATATTTTCATTTCCAAAATCGCCTTTGAATTTCCTTTTTAAATTCAAAAATATTATTTATGGTATTTATAATACCAAATTTAAGGCCAGTGCTCCTATAGCATCTAATAAATCAAATCACATCATAATCTATAACAGATTATTCAAAACACATCATACATCACTATATATGAAATTTAAATCAACAATTTTTAGGAATCCAGTTGGATCCCTCCAACCTGTTTCCCTGCAACCACAGATGTCATATAATCACAAAAATATAATCACCGCTTCAAGGTGGGATATCGCGATAAAAAGTGTCATCCGCTATTATGCGGTGTCTCATCCGCTCCAATAGGCGGGAATATTCAATCCAACTAATACAAATATAGTAATTCATCAGAACAATCATTCAACAATTTTTATCAACTATAAATAAAACTAGTTATCCAAAAAGGTGAGATTAACTCACCGAATTTCAATCGTCTCTGGGAAGTTCAAGATTTCGTCTAAATTGAATAACATTCGATTTAACGTGAAATTTCTACGAGCTCCAATTGTCACCAAATCAACTCCATTTCATAGTATCCATCGATATGATCGTAATGCAAAAACCCACGTTCAAATCCGACCTAATATCATTAAGTTATTGCATTAATATGATCCGAGAATTTAAATAATATATTTTATTTACTAATACATCATTTAACTTAATCCTCTCTTAAACTAATCACTCGCCTTCTCATCTATTTCAAACGGGATCCCCAGGCCGCTACTTCCTCTTGCCATTGTTGTTGCCTCGACCATTGTACGACACCGCTCCACCACCAGAGCAACACACGAGCGCCATCATCTCCACCACCCCGCCGTGCCATCCAAGGTTGTTGCCACAATTCCTCCGAGTCACAAACATCTTCCCAGTTCATCCCACCCTCAATGCTGCTATAGGCCATCAGCCTCCTTCGCACTCTCGCCGAAGCATGCCCTGATCGAGCCGGAGCGATTGCCACCAGCGCCGTCCCTCCTAACGTCGTAGGTCGCCCCCACCACCCCCATATTGCTACCACAAACGGAGCGCTATGGCAGTTGATCCGCCGATCCAAACCCCATCTCCACCGTCCATCCTTCTCGCCTTGTCGTCGTGCATCTTTCACTAGTTGGGGTCGGAGGCTAGAAATGCCTCTGGTGGCGCCAAAGCTTGAGGGCGGTTGGATTTGAGTGTTTTTGATTTTAAAGAGAATGAAAGTTTCTCTGGCATAAGTATGCGATTTATAAGTGAAATGGGTATAGGCTCATACAAGATAGGTCGGCTGATAGGAAAGTTTAAGGCATTGAGAAGTTAAATCGAAATTTTTTTTTATTAAAAATTCAAAATATATAGATATTTAATTCTAAACCTCGATCGAGGCATGCCGCCTGGCGTTCCTAATGTTATACCCTTATTCCGAACGCAATGGAACAAGTTTCGAGACCTCATTTGATTGTATGCAAAAGATAGTTTTTTGAACCCAATTATTATATTAAATTTCCGATATTAATTTCAACGCGTTTCTATCCCGTACGACCAAATGGTGCATCTGATCGCTACGAAATTCAACGATGTATTATAATTCATTATTACGGACCCAATGACATTGGTTTCGTCAAAATCCGAGAATGTGCCCCAGAAAGCTATTTTTATATGTTAATTAAAACGGATTATTTTTAAAATCGAGTAAATCACATTTAAATCCAATTAAAAGTTTTATTATCTTCATTCTTGTTAAATAGTGATTAAATAAGCTTTCTAAATTATTCATATCCAAATAAAAATCAAGATTCAATTATTTAAACGATTTCCATCGTTAAATTCAACAATTAAACTATCCGATAAATCACTATATTTGGAATTTAAGTTATTTAACCTATAAAATTAACTATTCAATATTTAAAATTAAATATTCCAATTTCAAATAACTAAAATTCTGGGTTGTTACATTCTTTCCCCCTTAAAATAATTTCGTCCTCGAAATTGCCAAGATAGGAAGAATTCCCAAACCCATTTCTTTTCTAAAACAAATTAGTTGAAATTACTTCCCAAATCCATTTAAGCCTTTAACTTCCCAAAATCAATTTGTTGAAACCTTGTTATCAATTTTTACTGAGTTCCCAATTTCATCCATAGGTTCCAACTAATATTATTCAATCAATCATTTAAGGTTATAACTCAAAATTGAATTTTAGTTATAAAAAATTTCTTTAAAATTCCTATCTCATTAAATTTTTGAAATTTTTTTCGCCAGCGTCTCCTTTGCGCGGCTCAATCAAAACAACTACAAATCGCCGTTACGGGCCCTAACCAACAAAAGAAAACAAAAGCCAAGTGGCTCAATCATAAAACCATCATATTCAAACAATAATTTAAACATGTACCTTTTTGTTGGGCAACCCAATTTTACTAATGAAACCAAAGCCATCAAGTTAGCTCTTACTTTTATATACCTGCATCTTATTCACCAATGATATCCAATCATATAATTCAAAATCATATTATTTTGCATTTTCAATTTCCAATATTTGCTTTATTTAAGCCTGTACGATGTACATATATCATTTGTATGCAATATCAAATCTGATCGCTCGATCACACAATTTCACTTCCAAACTAGTATCGTTCACACGACCACTCTAGTGCGGACTTAGATCCGGTTCCTTGATTAGAAATCGTCATTCTCTTTGCATAGCCATATACTATGATAGAGAATCGCAAAGCCAACCAAAAATCCATATCCAGTGTTCGCTGTCGAGAACCAAGTGAAAAATCCTAACTCGGATCGATATAAATCATCTCAAAATCCTGTGCTCGAATCTGGATCAAACCATTATACGAATAAAATAATATACGTACAACCCACGTATTTATTTCGATTGATTCTTAGCTACACCAGATTCCTTTTATTCACATTTACCTCATTTACATTCAACTATTCGCATTGCTTTACTTACATTCATTATTTTATTAGTATATCCTTTCCATACTGATATCATTTTAGAATTATTCCACCAAATTTTATGTTCAACACATTTCACTTCATTTATGAATTATTCCACACAAAAAATTCTTAAGTTTATAAACGTTTTATACAACTTCTTATGGTTATTACCACTTCACAACATAAGTCCTTATCCATTTCTAACCAAATTCAATTTCATTTTCCAATTTCAACATTCAATTTTGTCAATCAACATTCCAAACATATCCAATTCACTAATTAAACTAATTACTAATTTATTTCAATCACAATAAATTTTATTTCCAAAATCATTACACTTAGCCTAACCCAAGCTAAATTCTCAAAATTCACTTTATTTTACTTAATTTAAGTTAAATTCATTCCATAGTTAAATTCCAAATTTTTACTTTTCTTGCATTCACATTCAACAATTTGAAACATTGCTTTAACTTGCTAATTTTCAAAATTTATAAGTTATCAAACTTATTTTCTCATATTTTCAAATAAACATTTTAAATGAAACTTCTAGAGTTTAAACACCTTGTTCTAAAGTATTTCAAATCATTTTTGAAATCATATATATATATACATATACTCACAATCTCGTGGTATATTAAATCATTCTTTTGGATTTTAAAATCAAACTAGTTTACCCAAACAAAACTCCAATGGTAGCTATCCCTATCTTGGAAACTCGAAAATGAACGTTGATGATGCTGCAGTCATCACCGAAATTATTTTCCAACGACCGAAGTGAGTTCAGTTCTTTTATTCCTTTTAAAATCCTTTAAAAATATTTCAAAAATATTTTCCAACTAATATCACTATTAGTTTCCAAAACTTTGAAAAATCATTTTCACAACTAACAGATTTAAATTCCCAAATTCCCACCCATTTAAAGCCTTTTTACTTATAAACCATATTTATAATATGCTTCCGAAATTTCATTTCCTTTCAATTTATAAATCATGTATTTATATAATATCACTTTGGTTATATAAACAAATGATAATAATAAAATTTTATCATTCTCTAACAACCAAACACACCATATATAACTATAAAAATTTCTGAAAATTATCCCTTTATATATCAAATATAATCAAGGTAAAATTATTTCATTTACCCAATTTCAAAACAATACTATGTCGAGTTGCTCTGTCCAAGTGTTTAGAGATCCCTATCAATAACCTTAATTATTCGTATTGACCAGAATCCATAAGCCATTCAACAAATCAACCAACACAGTATAAAACGTTTTTATATCACTAACAAATACGCGCTCATAAATATATACACTCAAACTCATTCTAGGGTGCTATTGACCCTATCTCTAATGAGTACCCCACCAAAGCCAAGGTTCTCACTTAACCTTCGGCTTTAATACTAAATGCAATGAATCGGATTTTAGACCCTCGAAAATCGACACTAATACATCCACTGTATCACATGCCGAGCAATCGAATGTCGAAAAACCCAATCGTTAGGGGAAAGAAGACGAAAGAAGATAAGAAAAAAAACTAACAACATAGAATCTCATAGCGGAACGAATAATCTATAATATATCACAAGTCTTTACACAAAAGAAAAACTGTAATATGTATATATTCAACCATCAATCAGAGTATACTAACCTATTTCAGCCTGGATAGTTAAAACATTGTAACGACCCGCCATTTTGGACCATTCGCATCCATTATAAGTGTATAGGTAGACACTCATGCCGGAGTTGAATTGCTCAAAATACCGCGTTGTTAATTTAAATTGGCAAAACTGAACATATACAGTAAATAAAATAATCACAGATCACAGAGTAATAAATGCAGCGGAAATAAAAGAGATAGTAGTTCATGAAGCTACTATATGAATATATAAAAATACATCAGAGTTTACAACAGAAGAGTAATACGATACATCAGATACAAATCAGAATACATCAATGGAATCATCGAATACTGAAAGCAGAATAGATGGCTGGATCTTCAAGCAAAGCTCCAACTCCAAAGGTGAGTCTCGAATACTGGTACACTCAGTCTGACCCAAGCGTAAAGCAAAAACACAAGACACTCGAGTCAGGATTAACATTCTTATATTAATAAATCCAACTCAAGTGAAATAGCAATTGAAATACAAGTAACTCAAAGGATGTTTGGAATAACCATCCTTTAAGGATCCGTTAAACTATCTACTAGGTAGTAATGTACGCTAAGTAGATAATGTCTATCAGTAATATAAAGATATCGAAGTAGGGTTAAGCAGGGCCCATACACCTCTTAACCTGTTTATTCCCAAAAGCATATACAAGACCGTAGTTTCCCCAAAACCGGAAGTCACCAGAGGGCAATCCATATACTAAAGGTACAAATCAAAATCGTAGTGGTCGCGAATAGGATAATCAGTATGACAAGGTACATGAGGCGATACCAACTAGGATACTAGTAGTTGCCTGATCCGGACTGATGTTGGGCATAGCAGCTACTACCCCAACACCGCGAAACAACACTCCCAAATCGAGGGGTGCACCCAAATCGAATCACAAAAGTAATAGATATGGTATCGAAGAAGTGTGTCCGCTAGAGATGGCGATCCTCAATGGCCCGGCGCGGCTCCTGTTTTAGTCATGTCAGGGGTCATCCAAAATCGATCTCTTTCTTCAGTCAACGCGTTCACCAAAACCATCCACTTCGTTCTGGATCAACACTCCGCGTATAGTTATTAAAGTGGTTTCGGTTCAGATAGAGAGTATATCCATTACCGATCCCGGTCTCTTTAATAACTTTCGTAATTATTACACCGATTGGTCGTTTATATATTTCAAAAACCAAATCAATTTCAATTTCAAATAGAATTCGTAAATCAACATTTCATGTGTCTTTCTAAAACAATTTCCAAATTTTCGTTTCAAAACTTCCAATTTTCCGTTTCAAAATCTTATAATTCAATTTCAATTACTATTTAAAACAATTCAAATATTGATTCAAGTTCGTATATCAGTTTCATTTCGAAATCATTTAAATTAATTTAATTTAACATTCAAATCAATTTAAATTCATTTATCGATTTCATTTAATATTCGTTAAGTTACTTTATCATTCAAAACAATTTCTATTAAATTTCCAATTCATTAAATCAAAACTTAAGTTCAACTTCATTAAATCAAAACTTACAAATTTATTTAAATTAAATTTATCAAATCAAATTCTTTAAATTTCAAGTCTTACATTAATTTCAATAAATCACCTTTTTATTTCTTGTTAAAGAAATTCAATTTCACTTATTTACTTACTGAAATAATTTTCCAAAACTTAATTAATAAAGAAAACTCAATTTCAATTATTTACGAAGTAAATTCACTTATTCAAAAGTTTAACTTCTTATTTGAGAATTTAATTCAATTTAATCATTAAATAATTCAATCTTATTTAATTATTAAATAATTCAAAACTTAATTATTCGTTTCTCAAATTAAACACCGTTCTTTCATCAATTTCAATTTTTATATTTTGTTTCAGATTATTAAATATTCACATTTAAATTTCATTAAAATTCAATTTCCAACTTCATTTCAAAACCATATTGTTTATTCAAATAAAATCTTCATTTTATTTTTAAATCAAATTATTGACCAATCGGGTTTTTATTTAATTCTCTATCCTAGGTCAAAGTTCAATTTGGGTATTTATCATTTCAACCCGATTCCAATTCAATTCAAAATCAAAACATATCAAAGGGAACTTGCAGTGTGATAACTGGGATGGTGTCAAAGTAAATAAACAAGCAATAACAACAACCAATAACAATCCAATAATCAATTCAAATAATCCCGAAATAACCGTATTAATTCGCATTGTTATTTGTACGAATTAATATAATTATTTCTAGAATCTACACTATCATTTCATGTAGATTAAAGATTATTACATTACGGTTTTCACTTGTCACCTATTTACAATTTCATACATCATCAATTTAACAACATACATTCAGTGGTTCAAAGTGTAATTAAACAAATCCTACGTGTCAATAAATTTAACAGTTAAAGGGGTCATATTATACAAATGTCAATTAATCAAATTTAACATTTAACTATCCTATATCAAGTTCAATTGCATACTATTTATCATTTTAACGTTAACAATTTAACGTCCAATATAAACATCAACAATCAATCAATTATCAACCAAACTGTATTATCGTCACATAAATAATTAACAGATAATGGTGTCAGATGTCACAGGTGAACAGATACGGATAATAGCATAAATAACAGTGTAAATAACTAACAGCAGCATATTTCAATTGTCGTTTCAATTGAAATCAAATTTAATAAATAAAAGAACGTTAATCGTGAGTGAGTACTCACCTTTCGAGGCTAGAGAGAACAGGTACAACGATACAGACACTGAAATTGAATTACGAATCCAAGTTAAGCAAGATTGGCACGAATCGTCAAACAGAACTGAAAAGTAGAAATGGATGAAATCAAATCAGGGTCGGATTTGATGCTGATAACTTATATAAGTGAATCTATATGTAAAACTATGCGCTAAATTCCAACATGTATTAAATTATATATATAAGCATGTATTCCAAAATCCATTGTATATATATATATTTTTTTTTACGCACAAAAACAAAATAAACAAAAAATCACACTTATATATATACATTGTGTATTTGAAATAATTATGAATGAAAAATACTTACATTTTAAACAATATATGTAACCAAGACATTGAACAAAAGGAAAGCCAACCCAACTATATATAACTATATAGATTGGACATTAAATTAAAACTTATGTAAAATAAATAGTGTATGAACTAAAATATGCAGAACCAAATATGTCTTACACGCCACTAGCTTCCAGTGTATTTTATGCTTAAACCATATCATATTTGAAACCACTTTATATAAAGCAATACGTATAACAAAAGAAGTGTCTGGAGACAAGACCAAATTTTTCTGCTACAGTATACATTATGTTCGAAACATTACATACGAATATTAATAATTACATACCTTCTGACACAACCATATAACTTTAGTTATACACAAACTGAAATAAATTGATATAACATACATATATATGTATATAACTAATATAGCTTAATATAAAATATAATACTGTACAAAATATACTTGCCTTATTTATTAATAAAATTTACAACTGGAAACATGTATGCATGCATGCATAAAAGAGACTGGACCAATGTGGATTCAAGAGAACAATGTTCTGAAACTTAAACTATGTACTTAATTAAAATGGAAGCATGCATTTGTAAACAAAAATGCATATACATTCAACTTACTTTACATATAAAAGACAGTTTCAGCTTATATATTATAATATAAATTTTGTAACTTTACACAAAACTAAGCATATTGTAACTAGAAACATGAAACTTTGAAACTTTATAATATATACTTTATAAGTTATACAGTAACTTTTGAGACTTTGAAACTTATATACCTTTAAAGTGTGATATATTTCGAAACCCAAAGCAAATATAAAATCTTTCTACCAACAACGTATATACAAACACTAGATAAAACTATTCTATATACATATATACTCACAAATTTCAAATGAAGGAGGAGGAAGGCTATGGGTGGATGTACGTTGATGAAGTCAGTGGCCAGGTCGATGGGTTATGGGTTCATGGAGATCGGAAGTGGTTGTGGTGTTCACGGTGGTGTGGTGGATGACCGGTTGGATCTGGGCTGCGCTCGCAGTTACAAGCGTGAGGAGGCTAGGCGCTGGCGACGGAATTCTCAGGCGCGAGGGGAACAAATGGAAGGAGGCACGCGAGCTCAGGTCTGCTGTTGTGTGCGGAGGATGGTGACGGCGGAGGCGAGTTCAGGGGCTGGAGGGTCTATCGGCTAAGTGGCTATCGGTGTTGCGATCTGGGAAGGTGGAGGCTCGGTGGGTGGACGGTGGTGGTCGGGTCTTGCGTGGCCGGAGGAGTGTAGGCGGTTCATCGTTAGGCGGAGAAGAGGAGGGGACAAGTGGTGGCAAGCGGAGGGTGGAAGCGAAGTAAAGAGCGGGTTAGCTTGCCGGAGACGAGCGTGGTATATATGCTTCCCGCAATTTTTTTTTCTACTTCTTTTTTTTTTCCTGGAAGAGAAGAGAGGAGCTTGGTTTCAAGCCTAACAGAGGGGAGGAAAATGAGTTTTAATTCCTTTGAGAAAAAGCAATACGTGAACGGTCAAGCAACAATTAAAAGATGAAACATAGGGAATCAGCAAATAATTAATATATGAACTTAGGGAACGGCTGAGAATATAAACAGGTAATAGCTATTAACTTTAACGGACCCAAAAGACACAGACCGGTTTTCGCTACGGTCACCGTTTATGCGAATTCCACTGGTACCGAACTTCAAAACACATGATCGAATATACCGCAGGGATCAGCACGATGGTACGGTCAAAACAGTATACAGATATTAGTGGTACGATTTAATTATAAAAATTCGAATTTTCTAAAAGTGGAAAATGCAAGAAAAACGCTGAAAAATA
The DNA here is from genome assembly GCA_030737815.1 of Allium fistulosum. Classification (NCBI taxonomy): domain Eukaryota; kingdom Viridiplantae; phylum Streptophyta; class Magnoliopsida; order Asparagales; family Amaryllidaceae; genus Allium; species Allium fistulosum. The sequence continues at coordinate 1,078,559,498 of CM060901.1, read as the reverse complement.
AGATCGACGGAGCCAAAGATGTCCGAATTTGGAAAAACGACAAACTGACATTTTGCTCAGAAGATGGTTTAGAATTTTTCTATGTAAAAATATTTAGGTTTCGAAAACATTTTATTTTCAACGCTTTTTAACCGATTAAACTGAAGTGAATTTACGCGCGAAATAAACTTTCATATTTTCGGACGAAAATTTACCAGTTGCTTTGTTTAACTAAACGCATTCCAAATATTAAATTTTTATTTCAAAATTTTATCGTTTTTAAAATTTCACAAAATTTTAATTAATAACGTTATTAAAACCGGTTAAATTTGTGGGTCGTTACATTCTCCCCCACTCAAAACTTTTCGTCCCCGAAAAGGAACGAGGTAGGAGAATAGAAACAACCAGAAAGAAAACAGATTTGAAATACAAAATAACAATTAATTTAAACCATATAAATTCAAATTTAAATTAATTGATATTCAACAATTGATTTAATCCATTTGATTTCACTAAAATCAATCTTAATTATTTCTAAATTCATTATCATATTATCCAATTACCCTAAATTTTCAATTTCTAAAACCATAAATTTGAATAGTCTTTTATTATAATCATATTTTTCTCAACAATTTGAATTCTTCTTTATTCCAAATTATTATTAAATTTATTCTACTTAACATATCTTACCACATATATTTAACCATATAGATTAATTTAAACCATAATAGTTTCGATTTAAATTAATTTATATTTACTAATTGCTTTTAAGGTATTTTCATAAGTTGATCTAATTTCAATTTATTAATTAACCTTAAAATTTATTTTTCAATTATCTTATTATTCTATTTATCTCTATTAACCTTTTTTAATTAAAATTTAAGTGTATAACATTTGTTATAACCACTCAAATTTTATTTATAAATTCAATTTGTATTATATATATTATCCAATTACATTTTCCACTCTGAATGATTTAGGTAAGTTGTATTAGAATGCAGTTGAATAATATACAAATAAAAATTTTCCAATTCAATTATTCAAGTTAAATATTTATTCCAAATTTTTGGTCTTATTTATAATTAAAATCATCCTTTAACAAAATTTAAGAATTAGATTTCCGATTAACTTTAAACAATTTAGAGATATATATAATATATTAATATCAAATCAAATTAAATTTTAAAATAAAATACCCATATATATAAATCAAATTATACTGAAGAAATTCGAATCAAATATTTTTCAAACAAAACCGTAGCAAAGCTACAGAATAGTATCTTCACTTCGAAACTCGAAAATGAACGTCGATGATGCGGCCGCCATCACCGAAATTATTTTCCAGCGACAAAGAGAAGAGCACTGATTTCAACATTTTAAAAATTCTTTGAAAACGATTTCGATTCGAAAATACTTCCAATAATATATACTTTAAAATTTTAAACCCAAAGTTCGAAATCACCAGAAACTAAATTCTCAGATTTCTGAATTAAATTCATTTCAAATTCCAAATCAAATTATAACTAAGTTTATAAATTCATTTATTTATTATGCAATAGTCAATGGTTTACAAAACAATAAATGAAAATCAAATATTATTATTTCAAACAACAAATTCATTAACAATTTAATTTCAGAAAACTTATATTTATATATAATATAATCATTCAAAACTATTTTGATTATCAAATTTGAAAATAACATTTTAATATAAATTTAGAAATACATTTCTTTGCTCGACGATACAGGAATGGATTTTCAAAATAAGGATAGGGATTCTAATTTGATGGACTTAAATCAAAGAGAAATTTGATTCGAAGATAAGTTCGAAACAAAGATATGATGACTAAATAACAAAGTAGAAAGATTTGATAAGTTTTTATAAATCGTGAGCAACCATAACCGGGTCGACCGTGACTTCAAGAATAAGATCGATGTGGAATTTCCGAGGTAAATCAACACTCGATCTCAAGAGATGGAAGTCATGTATAGCGGGGAATAGATAGCATCGTAAACCGAGGATACAGAAATCTCAGGTAAATCGATGCCTATTATAAAGGAGTTTTGCTCCTTTACGAATCGTTCGAAGATTGGCGGGACCGCCGATCTATTATAGATATCATTCAAAATGGAGTTATGGGGAGCTCCAGATTTGAAAAAAGACGAATAGTGAAGGACAGGAATGAAATTTGGAACCGTAGGGAACGTTCCAAAATTCAAAGAAATCGAGTCGAAAGGAAGAGATTGAAACTCGAATGAGAGTGATTCTGTAAATACATTTACCCTATATGTTAAGTTTTGCCTAGAGCTACCAAAGCTCTGATACCAACTGTAACGACCCGCCATTTTGGACCATTCGCATCCATTATAAGTGTATAGGTAGACACTCATGCTGGAGTTGAATTGCTCAAAATACCGCGTTGTTAATTTAAATTGGCAAAACTGAACATATACAGTAAATAAAATAATCACAGATCACAGAGTAATAAATGCAGCGGAAATAAAAGAGATAGTAGTTCATGAAGCTACTATATGAATATATAAAAATACATCAGAGTTTACAACAGAAGAGTAATACGATACATCAGATACAAATCAGAATACATCACTGGAATCATCGAATACTGAAAGCAGAATAGATGGCTGGATCTTCAAGCAAAGCTCCAACTCCAAAGGTGAGTCTCGAATACTGGTACACTCAGTCTGACCCGAGCGTAAAGCAAAAACACAAGACACTCGAGTCAGGATTAACATTCTTATATTAATAAATCCAACTCAAGTGAAATAGCAATTGAAATACAAGTAACTCAAATGATGTTTGGAATAACCATCCTTTAAGGATCCGTTAAACTATCTACTAGGTAGTAATGTACGCTAAGTAGATAATGTCTATCAGTAATATAAAGATATCAAAGTAGGGTTAAGCAGGGCCCATACACCTCTTAACCTGTTTATTCCCAAAGGCATATACAAGACCGTAGTTTCCCCAAAACCGGAAGTCACCAGAGGGCAATCCATATACTAAAGGTACAAATCAAAATCGTAGTGGTCGCGAATAGGATAATCAGTATGACAAGGTACATGAGGCGATACCAACTAGGATACTAGTAGTTGCCTGATCCGGACTGATGTTGGGCATAGCAGCTACTACCCCAACACCGCGAAACAACACTCCCAAATCGAGGGGTGCACCCAAATCGAATCACAAAAGTAATAGATATGGTATCGAAGAAGTGTGTCCGCTAGAGATGGCGATCCTCAATGGCCCGGCGCGGCTCCTGTTTTAGTCATGTCAGGGGTCATCCAAAATCGATCTCTTTCTTCAGTCAACGCGTTCACCAAAACCATCCACTTCGTTCTGGATCAACACTCCGCGTATAGTTATTAAAGTAGTTTCGGTTCAGATAGAGAGTATATCCATTACCGATCCCGGTCTCTTTAATAACTTTCGTAATTATTACACCGATTGGTCGTTTATATATTTCAAAAACCAAATCAATTTCAATTTCAAATAGAATTCGTAAATCAACATTTCATGTGTCTTTCTAAAACAATTTCCAAATTTTCGTTTCAAAACTTCCAATTTTCCGTTTCAAAATCTTATAATTCAATTTCAATTACTATTTAAAACAATTCAAATATTGATTCAAGTTCGTATATCAGTTTCATTTCGAAATCATTTAAATTAATTTAATTTAACATTCAAATCAATTTAAATTCATTTATCGATTTCATTTAATATTCGTTAAGTTACTTTATCATTCAAAATAATTTCTATTAAATTTCCAATTCATTAAATCAAAACTTAAGTTCAACTTCATTAAATCAAAACTTACAAATTTATTTAAATTAAATTTATCAAATCAAATTCTTTAAATTTCAAGTCTTACATTAATTTCAATAAATCACCTTTTTATTTCTTGTTAAAGAAATTCAATTTCACTTATTTACTTACTGAAATAATTTTCCAAAACTTAATTAATAAAGAAAACTCAATTTCAATTATTTACGAAGTAAATTCACTTATTCAAAAGTTTAACTTCTTATTTGAGAATTTAATTCAATTTAATCATTAAATAATTCAATCTTATTTAATTATTAAATAATTCAAAACTTAATTATTCGTTTCTCAAATTAAACACCGTTCTTTCATCAATTTCAATTTTTATATTTTGTTTCAGATTATTAAATATTCACATTTAAATTTCATTAAAATTCAATTTCCAACTTCATTTCAAAACCATATTGTTTATTCAAATAAAATCTTCATTTTATTTTTAAATCAAATTATTGACCAATCGGGTTTTTATTTAATTCTCTATCCTAGGTCAAAGTTCAATTTGGGTATTTATCATTTCAACCCGATTCCAATTCAATTCAAAATCAAAACATATCAAAGGGAACTTGCAGTGTGATAACTGGGATGGTGTCAAAGTAAATAAACAAGCAATAACAACAACCAATAACAATCCAATAATCAATTCAAATAATCCCGAAATAACCGTATTAATTCGCATTGTTATTTGTACGAATTAATATAATTATTTCTAGAATCTACACTATCATTTCATGTAGATTAAAGATTATTACATTACGGTTTTCACTTGTCACCTATTTACAATTTCATACATCATCAATTTAACAACATACATTCAGTGGTTCAAAGTGTAATTAAACAAATCCTACGTGTCAATAAATTTAACAGTTAAAGGGGTCATATTATACAAATGTCAATTAATCAAATTTAACATTTAACTATCCTATATCAAGTTCAATTGCATACTATTTATCATTTTAACGTTAACAATTTAACGTCCAATATAAACATCAACAATCAATCAATTATCAACCAAACTGTATTATCGTCACATAAATAATTAACAGATAATGGTGTCAGATGTCACAGGTGAACAGATACGGATAATAGCATAAATAACAGTGTAAATAACTAACAGCAGCATATTTCAATTGTCGTTTCAATTGAAATCAAATTTAATAAATAAAAGAACGTTAATCGTGAGTGAGTACTCACCTTTCGAGGCTAGAGAGAACAGGTACAACGATACAGACACTGAAATTGAATTACGAATCCAAGTTAAGCAAGATTGGCACGAATCGTCAAACAGAACTGAAAAGTAGAAATGGATGAAATCAAATCAGGGTCGGATTTGATACTGATAGCTTATATAAGTGAATCTATATGTAAAACTATGCGCTAAATTCCAACATGTATTAAATTATATATATAAGCATGTATTCCAAAATCCATTGTATATATATATATATTTTTTTTTACGCACAAAAACAAAATAAACAAAAAATCACACTTATATATATACATTGTGTATTTGAAATAATTATGAATGAAAAATACTTACATTTTAAACAATATATGTAACCAAGACATTGAACAAAAGGAAAGCCAACCCAACTATATATAACTATATAGATTGGACATTAAATTAAAACTTATGTAAAATAAATAGTGTATGAACTAAAATATGCAGAACCAAATATGTCTTACACGCCACTAGCTTCCAGTGTATTTTATGCTTAAACCATATCATATTTGAAACCACTTTATATAAAGCAATACGTATAACAAAAGAAGTGTCTGGAGACAAGACCAAATTTTTCTGCTACAGTATACATTATGTTCGAAACATTACATACGAATATTAATAATTACATACCTTCTGACACAACCATATAACTTTAGTTATACACAAACTGAAATAAATTGATATAACATACATATATATGTATATAACTAATATAGCTTAATATAAAATATAATACTGTACAAAATATACTTGCCTTATTTATTAATAAAATTTACAACTGGAAACATGTATGCATGCATGCATAAAAGAGACTGGACCAATGTGGATTCAAGAGAACAATGTTTAGAAACTTAAACTATGTACTTAATTAAAATGGAAGCATGCATTTGTAAACAAAAATGCATATACATTCAACTTACTTTACATATAAAAGACAGTTTCAGCTTATATATTATAATATAAATTTTGTAACTTTACACAAAACTAAGCATATTGTAACTAGAAACATGAAACTTTGAAACTTTATAATATATACTTTATAAGTTATACAGTAACTTTTGAGACTTTGAAACTTATATACCTTTAAAGTGTGATATATTTCGAAACCCAAAGCAAATATAAAATCTTTCTACCAACAACGTATATACAAACACTAGATAAAACTATTCTATATACATATATACTCACAAATTTCAAATGAAGGAGGAGGAAGGTTATGGGTGGATGTACGTTGATGAAGTCAGTGGCCAGGTCGATGGGTTATGGGTTCATGGAGATCGAAAGTGGTTGTGGTGTTCACGGTGGTGTGGTGGATGACCGGTTGGATCTGGGCTGCGCTCGCAGTTACAAGCGTGAGGAGGCTAGGCGCTGGCGACGGAATTCTCAGGCACGAGGGGAACAAATGGAAGGAGGCACGCGAGCTCAGGTCTGCTGTTGTGTGCGGAGGATGGTGACGGCGGAGGCGAGTTCAGGGGCTGGAGGGTCTGTCGGCTAAGTGGCTATCGGTGTTGCGATCTGGGAAGGTGGAGGCTCGGTGGGTGGACGGTGGTGGTCGGGTCTTGCGTGGCCGGAGGAGTGTAGGCGGTTCATCGTTAGGCGGAGAAGAGGAGGGGACAAGTGGTGGCAAGCGGAGGGTGGAAGCGAAGTAAAGAGCGGGTTAGCTTGCCGGAGACGAGCGTGGTATATATGCTTCCCGCAATTTTTTTTTCTACTTCTTTTTTTTTTCCTGGAAGAGAAGAGAGGAGCTTGGTTTCAAGCCTAACAGAGGGGAGGAAAATGAGTTTTAATTCCTTTGAGAAAAAGCAATACGTGAACGGTCAAGCAACAATTAAAAGATGAAACATAGGGAATCAGCAAATAATTAATATATGAACTTAGGGAACGGCTGAGAATATAAACAGGTAATAGCTATTAACTTTAACGGACCCAAAAGACACAGACCGGTTTTCGCTACGGTCACCGTTTATGCGAATTCCACTGGTACCGAACTTCAAAACACATGATCGAATATACCGCAGGGATCAGCACGATGGTACGGTCAAAACAGTATACAGATATTAGTGGTACGATTTAATTATAAAAATTCGAATTTTCTAAAAGGGGAAAATGCAAGAAAAACGCTGAAAAATAAGATCGACGGAGCCAAAGATGTCCGAATTTGGAAAAACGACAAACTGACATTTTGCTCAGAAGATGGTTTAGAATTTTTCTATGTAAAAATATTTAGGTTTCGAAAACATTTTATTTTCAACGCTTTTTAACCGATTAAACTGAAGTGAATTTACGCGCGAAATAAACTTTCATATTTTCGGACGAAAATTTACCAGTTGCTTTGTTTAACTAAACGCATTCCAAATATTAAATTTTTATTTCAAAATTTTATCGTTTTTAAAATTTCACAAAATTTTAATTAATAACGTTATTAAAACCGGTTAAATTTGCGGGTCGTTACAAACATCATGTCCTCACAATTGCTGATGACACAACAATGAATACAGTGAAAAATAAACATCTATGTGAATACGTCTCTAGGCCTTCAACTCGTCTATTGAAGTTCCAAGCATCCAAACCAATCTGCACTATACTCGGTCTGACCCGAGCATTATAATAAAATAACACCCGAGTCAGTCTGTAAAACTAGCGTGAGAAAACACACCCAACTGGATTTAAAGTTATAAGAAATCTTTGAAATCAAAAGGTATCTCGTAAGACCACGCCCATAAACATGACGGGTTTTTACCTTATGATAACCAAAACACTTTTATAGAAAATCCAATGATATTATAATAATGTCTATATTAAAATAGCCGAAATTGTTACATTAATTAAATTCCAGCATACTAGGCTCTACAATCAAAATCGTAAAGGCATGTATTGGAGAATGGATTCCATACTATGACCAGGTAAGGAACTACCTCTGATGGATGCATCTCAAGATCAATGCACTCGGGTCTGACAAGAACATCTTGTACCCTGCCAAATAGAACCGGCCTACCACTTGACTAGTAGTACCGAATATGTCATCATCCCGGTCTTTCAACCTTAATCGACATCTCTCATGCACAACCAAATCCATCAAAATAGGATAATCTAGATAGATGATGGCATACCCTAATGGAAGCGACCCACTTAGCCTTGCTGCATGCCCTGTTTTAGTCATTTCCCGGTTGATGAGGCTTGAGGCTACGTTTACCTTTTTGAATAGCAATCCCACTTTGTAACGACCCTGAATTTTTGATATTGGAAATCAGGATATTTAATTGATTTTAAATATCTGGAAGTCGGTTTAATTTGAAATTCGAGATATTTGAATGAATTTGGTAATTTAATTATTGAATTTAATCGTTAAATCTGGGTAAAAATTTGAATCTTCAGTTTTAAGCTGATTAAAAATATTTTTCAAGGCTTAGAAAATTCATATTTATGATACTGAAGGTAGTGGAACTTTCAGAATTGAATTTGGAGATGCTATGTTTAGTTTTGAAATTTTATTGTTTAAATTGAATTTAAAAATAGCGTTCCGAGGCACAGTCTCGGAATTTGACGAAACCAGTTCCATTGGATCTGTAATATTGTATTATTATCGGATTTCAATTTTCGTAATGTTTGGAGTGATCGTTTGGCCGTACGATAAGAAAACGCATTGAAATTAAATCGAAAATTTAATACTATAACTTGTCCAAAAAGATATCTTCTCCATACGATCGAATTCGGACTCGAAACCTTTTCCACTGCGTTCGGAATAGTAATATAACATTACAAACGCCTGGCGGCATGCCTTGATAGGAAGCCGGAATTTTTGGCTTCGTTTCCGAGTCGATTCGAATTTGAATTTAAATAAATTAACACATTGTTTAACCAGTTAAAATTCTTTCACTTCGTGTTACTGTAGCAAAGACGTTCAAACATGCAGCTATCTTTTCTTGTCTCCATTCTGATATACGATACCCTCAGCTTTTCAGTCGTAAAATCATGTCCTGCCTCCTTCAAATCGAACGAGATATTTTTCTTTCGTTCAAAACAAAATCAAGATAAAGAAATTTTTTTAATGGCCGCTCCTTTCGTTTCCTCTGAAACGAAATCGCAACCTCTCTTTTAAAATAAGCGACTTCGTTCAAAATCAAATATCAGAAGAGAATTTATGGCCGAGAACCCCTATTAAAACACGTACCTTTTCCCTTTTTTTTTTCAAAACCAAATAAAAAAAATGATGTAATCGAAGTCGATTTCGACTTCGACAGTGAGGGACGAGCACGCACGGTGGCAAGCAGTGTTCGCGACGAGGTCGCAGTAATGGTCGCGAGTTGCCTGGTGAGTACGACAGTGATGGTGGCGGCTTCGATCTGAGATGGTCGGAACGAAAGCGGCAGGGGAGTCGCGCCTTGTTGAGGTAGAGCGTACGCGGTGAAGGTAGGGCAGCGCGAACGATGGGAGTCGAGACTAGGGTTCTGATCAGTTGTGAGCTCGGCAGTAAGGTGATCTCTTCCCTTTTTTCGAATTAAGATCTCTGTATATATGTTCAAGAGGAAATATATATATATATAAATAAGTACACATACATATTTTAATCTAAAAATTTTTATAAGTTAACAGTAAAATAAATTACTGGTTGGGTTATTTTCTAAAAAGAAAAATATAGTACATATTTGTTATAAACTGTATAGAACATTAAATATAAGTATATTTGGAAACAGAGAAAAAGGGGAGTTTGACATATTTGGAAAATTATATAAAATTTGATTTAAATTGATTTTTTTAGTAAGGGTTTCAAAGAAAAAGAAAATTTATTATTCAATTATTTCGAATATTAATAAGTTGTATAAATTGTTTATACAAGGTCTAAAATGGAGAAAATAAGCCGGAGTGGAAATGGATTGATTGACTGTTTGGATGATAGTATATATATAGTAGTATATAGCAATATATATATATATATATATTGGAATATATATATATATATATATATTGGAGTTGTTGATTTCCCGCATTATATAGCGGATGAGACCCTATTGCGCCGCATAATAGCGGATGATATTTTATAAATCCCATATAACGCGATATTCCACCTCGAAGTGGAATGGGTATTGTGCTAACATCTGTGGATGCAGGGAAATAGGTTGGAGGGATCCAACTGGATTCCTCAAATATTTGAATTTGTTTCAATATTGTGTGTTGATTATTTATAATCTGTGAATGATTATATTTGTGATTGAATTTGTTGAAGGCTATAATTTAGCTGAATGTATTTTTGGTATCACTGGATACCAGAAATAAATATAAATTGGATTTTGAAATTAAAGTGGAAAACTTTAAGTGAATTTATTTTTAAGAGTTGAATAAATTTAAAAGAAAGAATTTAATGGTAAAAAGTTGATTTTTGAAATCTTATCGAATTATTTCCAGAATATGGAATTTTTTTATTAATAGTTGAATTTTGAATAATATCGTTTAAAAGTTGAAGAATTTATTGAAATGGAATTTTAAATGATTTAGAAAGAATGAAGGAATTTGTTTAAAAGGTAATAAATTTTTAGAAATCAATTTGATAATTGATTAGTGTTTGAAAATAAATCTCTGGGAAATTGATATAAAAATTTATTTGGTATTGAATGAAAAATGGATTTTGTGTTGGAAATCAATTGGAAATCGATTTGTAAAATGATTTGGTAACTGGAAATAAATTCAGAAATAAATTTGCAATGTTCTGTTCTATTGAAATTAAACCTAGAAATCAATTTGTAATTGATTTGGTGCTTGAAAGGAAATTAGAAATCAATTTGGAATTGATTTGGTGTTGAAATAAAATTAGAAATCAATTTGGAATTTTATTTTAGAGTTGAAAGTGAATATTTGAGAAATCGATTTGAAAATCATATAAAAAGTAAATAATTTGGGAATGTAAATCCAAAATGGAATTTATAAAGGAAAGGGAAATTTGTTTTAAAAATAAACACTGATTTATTTTTAAAGTGTGGAAATAAATTTGCGGATTTGGAATGTAAATTTGAAATAAATCGATAAGGATTTATTTAATTGGTTTAAATGGACCATTTTGAAGTGAAAGTGTATTCTCACTATAAAGCCGAGTATATTTCCAAAGTAGCTTTTCAAAATATAAATTAAAAGTTCTAAAGTTGGGTTTGAAAAGAAATATTTGGAAATATATTCCGCGTAAGGAAATTGATTTGAAATTTATTTTCAAAAGTTGAAGTGTGGAAATATATATATATCTTGTGAAGATATTTTGAAAATAAATAATTTGGGAAAATTATTTAAATCTGATGATTGTTGTGAATGTTGTTTGATAGTTAAATCAATGACTATCAATATTGCCTTTGAAATGGCACTTGAATTTGTTTTTAAAACAAACGCTTATTATTCGGTTTAGCCGGGAGAGGACCTTTGTGTCATATAACCCATTCCGAATAAGTGATACGTCGTAAATGGATATCATTTGAAGACCGGTGGTGAAGACCGGGTATTTGTGAGAACGATAGGATGACCCATCGATTGTCTCTGCACCGGGTTGCTCCGGTATAGAGATTTCCTATGTGATGGGAAATTCGATCGGGATTGTGAATACCCGGATCGCAAGGGCTTCTTTGGAAGTGCCTTCGGTTCTGTTCGAACCCGAAACAGACTTGTATGGTTAGATGTCTGACATTACACTTTGAGATATAAAGCTGATTTCTTTCAAATACATTTCTGTTGGTGGCGGAGAATTTATTCTCTTAGCTTAACACCCTTCTCTGAGACGTACGAGCTCAGAGGTTATGTAGTTGAAAGTTATCAGTGATATATTCTCAATTTGGTAATGTGGCATGCTGAGTGTTGCTATGTGATGATTATTTATTGATCATTTGTTGATCAAAGCGTGGCTTTGTGAAAAAGCGTAGCTTTGTGGACGAGACCTCATCGAGCCTCACAGACCGAAAATGGTCAAAACAGGAATGATGTGGCAAGGTTATGAGGGTCGCGCCCTTTAGGGTATGTCATTTCCTTCTGGAAAAGGGTGGTATCATGGTATGGAGCCCAGATACTTACTCATGTGGACACGCTATATTTATTACTGTGTGATGTTGTTGGTTATCGAGCGCTCAGATAAAGGTCCCAAAGGACCGGGGGTGGCATATTCGTGTAGTAGTTACCTAGTGTAAGGGGTAACCCGGCCTTGTGTTGGCAGAGAGCTAATTAGTTCTCGGGACGTCCCGCCAGAGGCGATCCCATTGCAGTAGGAAGTTCCTTAGCCTGACCATTTGTTGGAAATCCAATTCCCAATACGAACCTTGTACGGTTTTAGTTGTAGAACCTACCATTTACTTATGGTGGTCACCACTGTTTAGATGGTAGCTATAGTAGGCATAGTTCGAAATGTCTATGCTGGCTAAGATTGATATTATACTTTCGAAATGTTTTCCACACTAGACATTAATAATAATAATCCAATGGCTTTGCGTAGTAAGCATCTTTGACTATCATAAGGAGAAATCTCCTCCAATTCTGCGTTTGCATTGTGTGTGTGGCGGGAGGCCTTATGGTAGTTTCATTTTCCAAAAGCATTGCGAATTAATTTTATTCTCTTTGTGAAAATAACTGTTTTGCGATCTCACATCAGTCACCATGACTGACTCGGAGTTTATTGTTTCCTTTCTAAACTCTGGGTGCCCATAATTTTCCACACGGGCAGCCTAGAGTTATGTTATCAGGATATTCTGGATATTCTGGAGCTTTGGAAGCAAGCTGGATGGTGAGACGTACACCTGTACTTGTTTATTTATTCCGCTGTGTATTCTGTATGAGGACAAGTTGATATAACTGTCCATTGTTGTATTGAGTTGTATATTGACTCTCATTGTTGTATTGTATAAACTGATATAGTTCTTTGTTTAAAAGACTAGTGATTATCTATTATATATTGTTCCGCTGCGAATGTGAGATTCTGATATTGTTTCTGTTTCTATTTTTTTTCTGCTCTCGTTTTCTTCTGTCTTCTTCTACCTCTTCTTTTAACCCTCAGGGTTCGGTTTTCCGGCATTCGATTATTCGGCAGTTGATACAGTGGACGTATTAATGTTGACTTTCGGAAGTCGAATAATCGAGTCTTGACACACTTGGAATGCTAACACTTCCTTCCAAGCAACAATGCAATGATAGCATTCATCCAAACAAGTTGCTCTGGGTCTGAACAAACCAATCTCTTCAAAGATCACCGTTTTCATTTCCCTCAAGATTTCACAATTCGTAACGCTCAAATCGAATTGAAGTTGTTTTCGGATAATTAAATCTGATCCCGATCTCTTCGAAATGATCAACAAATTTGGCCAGATTTGATAGTCGGTTATTTAACTATCAAATTACATACATAAGCAGTCACTAGGCCCATATTATAAATCGTCAAAACATTTATTTAAAAATATCTTTACAAAGATATATATTCAAATCTCTTTTAGTATTTCAATATTTGAAAACAATTTCGAATACTTATATCCATAACAGGATATTTTCAAACCATATCAGTACTTAGAAATATTTCCAAATTCAATTTATAATCCATTACTTAAAAAAATATTTCTATATAAATCCTTTCGTAGTTAAAATATTTCCAAAACCTTCCACTTTAATACTTAGGAAAATATTACAAGTTTATTTTCCAAAACCATTTCTAGTATCAACACTTAGAAATTTTCATAGCTTATCTCGATTGTATGAGTATAATTACAAAACAAAAGAGGATTTCCCCTTTTTCCACTTAATAAAACATTTACAAATTCATTTGCAAATTCTCAACCCATTATAGGTCATTTTATGAATTTCCGGAATCCATTTCCAATTCTTTTTACAATTTCCATAAAAACCCGGTTATACTTATTCATAATCCCATCTAACCATTTATAACTTCTTTTATGAATTCAAAGTCATTTTCAAAATTTTTGTATCTAACTATTTTGGAAATTCCTTAAGTTTCTAGAAATCCCATTATAAGATTTCTCTTATAAAGTCACATCCGTTCAATAAAATCCGTTTTACAATCTCGAGAGTATTTACAAATAAATTTCAATTACTTACTTTTAAATTCTATGTAAAATAATAAATATTTCAAAAAAAATTAATTTCAAAACACGTTTAAGTAATTATTTAAAATATCAAAACCCTTTTAAAAAGACAACGATAACTCATCTCAAATTCAATTTTATATAAAACTAATCGATTTACAAAGCTTATTATAAAAATTTAAATTCATTTCCACTAATATTAAATATTTGGAAAAACCAACTTCCCGAAATATTTTAATACAAATAACTGTTTTATAACTACATAGTTTAATAAATAAAAATCCCTTTTTAAAAAAAACTTAACTTCTTGATAAAAATATTTTTTTAAATCCCAATATAACCAATTTTATATTTATAAATCTCTCTCGCTTTATCACAAATGATTTACGTTTCCAATTTCATAACCCTTTTTCCAAATTCCAAAATAGAATCCACTATTTCTTCCTAAACCGATTTCCATATCTCATTATAAATTCTCACTGTGAATTTATATTTCCATTTTATCAAATGATAATCATTTCACTTTATTTATAAACATTGTTTATAAATTTCATAAACTCATTTCCAGTTTATATTACTAAAAATCCATTTATAAATCGATTTCTAATTAAAATTCCATTTATAAATCTATTTCTTAAATAATCCAAACTATATTTCAGAACCATTCAAATCTCGATTTTGACTTCCATTTCGTATTTTAAGAATCTCATTTAAAAATCCATTTTTAAAATTCCTCAATTTAAAATTCTCTATTTGATACCATTTTACGAAATAGCTAAATAAATATTCAAAATCCAATCATTTATTTTATCCAAATCTATTCCTTTTTAAATAATCCCAAAATTCAATATAAATATTTTCATTTCCAAAATCACCTTTGAATTTCCTTTTTAAATTCAAAAATATTATTTATGGTATTTATAATACCAAACTTAAGGCCAGTGCTATTATAGCATCCAATAAATCAAATCACATCATAATCTATAACAATATATTCAAAACACATCATACATCACTATATATGAAATTTAAATCAATAATTTTGAGGAATCCAGTTGGATTCCTCCAGCCTGTTTCCCTGCAACCACAGATGTCATATAATCACAAAAATACAATCACCGCTTTGAGGCGGGATATCGCGATAAAAAGGGTCATCTGCTATTGTGCGGGGCGCATAGTGTCTCATCCGCTCCAATAGGCGCGATTATTCAATCCAACTAATATAAATATAATTCATCCAAATAATCATTCAGCAATTTTTATCAACTATAAATCAAACTAGTTATCCAAAAAGGTGAGATTAACTCACCGAAATTTCAATCGTCACTGCGAAGTTCTGGATTTTGTCTAAATCAAACAACGTTCGATTTAACGGGAAATTTCTACGAGCTCCAATTGCCAACAAATCAACTCCATTTCGTAGTATCCGTCGATATGATCATAATGCAAAAACGCATTCAAATCCAACCTAATATCATTAAGTCATTACATTAATATGATCCAAGAATTTAAATAATATATTTTATTTACTAATACATCACTTAACTTAATCCTCTCTTAAACTAATCCCTCTCCCTCTCATCCATTTCAAACGCGATCCCCAGACCACCACTTCCTCTTGCCATTGATGTCGCCTCGACCATCGTACGACACCGCTCCACCACCAAAGCAACTCACGAGCGCCATCATCTCCACCGCCCCCGCCGCGCCATCCAAGGTTGTCGCTACTGTTCCTCCGAGTCACAAACATCTTCCCAATTCATCCAGCCCTCATCGTTGCCACAAGCCATCGGCCTCCTCCGCACTCTCGTCGAAGCATGCCCTGACCAAGCCCGAGCGATATCCACCAGCGCCGTCCCTCCTAACATCGTAGGTCGCCCCTACCGCTCCCATATTGCTCCCACGAACGGAGCGCTATGGCCATTGATCCATCGATCCAAACCCCATCTCCACCATCCATCCTTCTTGCCTTGTTCTCGTGCATCTTTCACTAGTTAGGGTCGGAGGCTAGAAACACCTCTGGTGGCACCTAAGCTTGAGGGCCGTTGGATTTGAGTGGGTTTGATTTTAAAGAAAACGAAAGATTCTTTGGCATAATAACGCGATTTATAAGTGAAATGGGTATAGGCTTGTACATGATAGGTTGGCTGATAGGAAAGTTTAAGGCATTGAGAAGTTAAATCGAAAAAAAGTATATTATTAAAAATTCAAAATATCTAGATATTTAATTCCAAACCCCGATCAAGGTGTCCTGCATGGCGTTCCTAATGTTATACCCTTATTCCAAATGCAATGGAACAAGTTTCGAGACCTCATTCAATCGTATGCAGAAGATAGCTTTTTGAACCCAATTATTATATTAAATTTCCGATATTAATTTCAACGCGTTTCTATCCTTTACGACCAAACGATGCATCTGATCGTTATAAAATTTGATGACATGTTATAATTCATTATTAAGGACCCAATGACACTAGGTTCGTCGAAATCCGAGACTGTGTCCTAGAAGGCTATTTTTATATGTTAATTAAAACGAGTTATTTTTAAAATCGAGTAAATCACTTTTAAATCCAATTTAAATGTTTTATTACCTTCATTCTTGTTAAATAGTGATTAAATAAGCTTTCTAAATTATTCATATCCAAATAAAAATCCAAGATTCAATTATTTAAACGATTTTAATCATAAAATTCAACAATTAAACTATCCAATAAATCGCTACATTTGGAATTTAAGTTATTTAACCTATAAAATTAACTTTTCAAAATTTAAAATTAAACATTCCAATTTCTAATAACTAAAATTCTGGGTCGTTACAATTTATAAATAAAGCTAAGTGTAAATTATTTTTGGGTTTACAGTAAACAATGTTTTAATGACAATTGTTTTGACTTTTGTTTTTAATACACTTAGTATTCTAAATTTTGTCTTATAAAAGAATGTTTTGAAAGAGTATTTCTAAAAATGTTTTACCGATACTGTAATATGGAAATCAAGCACAAGTTTAGTTTTTTTAAGTTAAAGTTCGATTTCGGTTATGTAAAATAGTTCCGTAATCGATATCGCTTATATGGAAAGGATCTAGTCAAACTTTTAATACTAAACGTTAGGGTTTGGACTCGTTTCTGTCTCGAAGGTTAAAAATGTCATCAAGGCGATGCCTTGAGGTAACACTACCTCAACTCGTCCAGCTTCATTTTCGACTAAGAGATAACACTTGTTTGGAATCAACGAGTAGTGGTAAACATATGATATTTCTTTTCCATATACGATCATTTTATAATCGCCGATAGTTGATTTATTAATTATCAGATTCAGCTTTCTTAATGGTGTATCGTCACCTTAAAAACGATTTGCTACTCTTTTGCGCTTTGTTATCCTTTATCGAAAATGACTAAAACCAAAGCGCGGAAAATGGGTTGCACCCTCCAGGTCATTGCTGTGCTTCGTCATTCTAAGACAATTTATCGCTCGTTTTGAGCGTTGGTATGCAACACCGGAAAAACTAAAACCAAAGCATGAGTGAGAGCCAAGCCATGTGGGTCACACCCATCAGGGTATGTTCACATCATCTAGAGACGTGTCGACATGCATGCATTAATGTGAAATATTCAAATGCTTGTGTGAAGTAGGGTCTAGCTTGGAAGTTCCCGAGAGTGATGCATGTGCTCCCAAGTATATTTTATCTAGAGGTATACTTTCGTTGAAGGGGGAGCACCCTCCTAGTTAAGTTGGACAAATTCATTTCCCTTATTTGATTCGAACCTTTGAATCGGTTTTTCTATAATTATAATGGGAAGAGTCGACCACTCTTCACGATGTTTAATTATAGTTTTGTCCATTCTATCAAGTTTGGACAGTTATCTTGTTTTATCCATTGTCTAGTTTGGATTTTGCTTGGATTATTTTCATTCTACCAAGTCTGATTTTAATATTATATATGCCCATTCTTATTTGGATTTGTTTCATGATGTTTATTTCTGCTCTTTCCTGTATGGATGTTATTCTTGTGAGGTAAAAACTCGTTTCGCATTAGCGGCGTGATCTCACAGAATTCTTATATGATCCTCATTATTCGAGTTATTTTACGCTGGTATTTCCAAACTGATCCGGGTGTTATTTTATTATAATGCTCGAATCAGACCGAGTATTTTCCTAGGTTGGCTTTGGTGATATGGAGATCTTGGAGGGGAGCTAGAGATTCACCTATCATAGTGTTTTATTTTCCCCTGTATTATATAGTATCCCTATAAGCATTTGTAAGGTCAGGATTTTATAACTGCCCAGGTGATATGGTTTGTTTTTAACTCTGATATACTATGTATTTTTGGAGTGACAGTTTCTATTGTCCTTGTTATATTATATGTTGTCAATTCCGCTGTGAGATTCTGTTTTCCTATGTTCTCCGTTCGTTTCTCTTTATTTACTCCAACAATCTGCCCTTTTGTCGATTGGATGCACGACATTTGAACACAGTGGTTGTGTTTGGTGTCAACTTTTGATGGTCAAAAAGGCGGGTCATTACAATTTGGTATCAGAGCAAAAGAATAAGCGAGAACCTTTGCTTTGGTAAGGTTTGGCTCA
Organism: Allium fistulosum; assembly: GCA_030737815.1. Taxonomy (NCBI): domain Eukaryota; kingdom Viridiplantae; phylum Streptophyta; class Magnoliopsida; order Asparagales; family Amaryllidaceae; genus Allium; species Allium fistulosum. The sequence goes on along the minus strand of CM060901.1, from coordinate 1,078,540,819 downwards.
TTACAAATAGGGTAAGCGACACCCTAGAATGAGCCTGAGAGTATTGTATGCGCGGGCGTATTTGTTAATGTTATAAAAACATTTTATGTTGATTGATCTATTGAGTTTTTATGAATTCTGGTCGAGACGTGGAACGCTACGGTATCGATAAGGATTTCTAAACACTCGACGAAGGCCAATGGACATGGTATCAATTTTTTTTAAAATTTTGGCAAATTAAATATTTTGCCTGGGTTTATATTTTATATATATAAAGGAATAATTATAAAAACTTTATATAGTTATAAAATGTGTTTGTTTAAATGTGATAATATCTATTTATTATCACTATTGTTTGTTCAGTAATGCTTAATTTAAATGAGAAACATCGACTATTTTTTTGTTAATTGCTAAATTGTGCTCGGTTTATTTTGAAGCATTTATCGCTTTGATTTAAAACGAACCCTTTGTGAATTAATTTTTACAATTTGACTATAAGGTGTTCGAAGAATATGTTAAGTTAAAATTTTATCTTTTAATAATGGTGGGTTACGGATTAAACTTTAATAAAAAGTTGTTAATATAATCTAAACAGTGAGATAAGATATGTAACAACCTACTATTTTGAACCATTCAAATCGACATAATCCACACATGTCAGACTTGAATTGCTTAAAACAACAGATTGTTAATTTATATTTGGCAAAACTTAGCATATACAGTAAATAAATAAAATCACAGAATCACAGACACAGAGTAATACAACAATAAGCAGTGGAAATAGATAAATAGTAGTTCATGAAGCTACTATAGAATATCAGAGTCTAAAGCAAAGTACAACAGAAATCCAATACATAGAAGTCTCAATACAAAAGCAAATGACAAGTCTGAACATAAACAACTGGAAATAACTGAAATAACTGAAAAGCTGAAGAGATAAAGATAGATCTCCAAGCGAAGCTCCAAGCTCCAAAGGTGAGTCTTAAATGTTGTTACACTCAGGCTGACCCAAGCATAAAGCAAAACACAAAACACTCGAGTCAGGATGTAACAACATTGGTTTAGAGATTACATGTATATATTAAATTATAACGGAAGTTAAAATTTAATGTTGTAAATTAAAATATAATTGGAAATTTTAAATTGTTTATTCGGAATAAATAATGATTTTTGTAAATAAAATGGGAAAAATAAAGTTTGGAACTTTATTTTGTTTATTTGGGTATAAATATAGGATTAAATGTTGATTGGATAAGTATTTGGTTTAAATAAATTGAAATATTGGGTATTTATTAGTTTGGAGCTAATAAATTAATTTGGTGATGTATTTCAACATTAAATTGCTGAAATAAATCTAAAGTAATGGAAATAAAGTTTTAAAAACTTTATTTTGAGAATTTGAGTAGAAAATAATCAAATTGCAATTTTATTTGGGTAAATACAACAATATTGGAAAATATTGCCAATATTAATCTTTTATTGATTTTAAAAAGGGGAAATATGAAGTAATTATGTATTTATTGATATAAAAGAGTGAAGCGTGGTTTAAAAATAATATTTTGATGATTAAAAAGAGTTAAAATGATTTATGATAATTTATTTGACAAGAAAACAATTTTTGTACAAATTGTTGGATTGAAAATAGTGTTTTTGTAATAAAATAGTGTAAATTGTAAAATATTGTTGAAAATAAGGTTTTATTTGTAAAATCTAACTTGTTATTGTTGAAATAAATTTTATTTTGTTACAATAACAATTTTATTCCATACAAATAAGATGTATGCATTTTGTATGACTTTAAAATGAAGAAATAAGTGTATATAGTGTTAAATAGGAGAAAATATGCTTATAGTTTTATATTTTCTCTAAGTATTTTTGGCTTTGGGCTTAACAGGGTTTGGAATAGGATCCAAAGCCCATCCTCTAGAGGCTTCTGGTATGAGGGAAACTAACAGTATGTTAGTTTCATCTCCTCCTTCTCAAAGTAATTCACAGTAAAAGAAAATAGGGTAAATTAATGGCTGCCTCAAAATAAATCCAATTTCCACCCAATTTGCTGCAAGATTTAAGAAGAGAATCATCAGACTAGAAAGTATACAATGTAATCTCCACTAATACTTAAAGATTTCATCAAAAAAAAATTAGAACTTGAAATGAATTGTCTGTAATTTGTTTTGTTTGTTTTGCATGTCTGTTTTCAAGCTTCTACAGGTTCTTAGGGCTTCTATCTTCACCAAAGTTCACTGCTTGCATTCTAAATCACTGCTAAATCATTAAGGTGAGTAAAAACTCACATTTGCTAACTGGAAAATGCTGCCTATAAAGAAATCGCTTTGTAAAAAGTTTACTGTATACATTCATCTTGTTGTCTGTTGTTCTATTAAATTCCTTGTTTCTGGTTGCCACTTTGAGTTACCATAACTCTTTGATTTTCAGTTGAATTGCTGCCGATTCTTTTTCAGATGTAGTTTAGTTGTCAAACTCTATGCATGTCAATTTTCGTTGCAAAACTTGTTCGTTTAGTACTCCAATTTGCTGTTCAAAGTTCAATACGAAGCAGAAAACACCTAGGAAAAAAATTCTGTAGCCTGGGTCGATAGGCAGGTCGACCCAGCAGTCTCCAGGTCGACCTGGTGGTTGACGTAGCCACTGGTCTGGGTCGACCTCTGTTGGCCTAGGTACGTGAGCCTATTGCCTTTTGATCCGAGCCTTTTTGCCTTATATGCTTATCTTATTCTATGTTTTCGTGGCTCATTTCTAATGCAAATTTTGAGATGATTTGATGATGACTATGGGCTCCTGTCAATGGATTAGCTGAGATTCGAAGGAATTTGGAATTCAAAATTTTGAATTAAATTCGTTTTGAATTTGAATATCAATTTAGTGTATTTCCCTTGTATTTCTTCGTTTTCAAGCACTATTTCTTCCAAATAAAATTTATAAATAGTTTTGTTTTTGAAATCTTTATTATAAAATATTTTCAAATTATTTTTAAATTATTATTAAATTATTTCAAAGTATTTTAAATATATTCAAGCAGAATTTTCAATAAAATGTCTTCAAAATGATTTCAGAAAATTATTTTAAAATCCCATTTTCTCTACTAAATTATTTTATAAATAATATACATTATTTTTATACTTTTCAGATGCATGAGAAAGAGAATTAAACGATTTAGTAAAATATGTGGTATGGGACACGTGAGTTTACTTTATCAATTAATTCCGAACTTGTACGATCGAAACTATCTGGGTTATTGATTTCTGAGTTATTTAGCCAATTTATAGCGAGTTTTTTGAGATTATAATTCCTATCTTTAGGAATTATCTGGGAAGGCCAATATTTGGCGAGTTGTGGTTCGAGATCACCTATATTAGGAGCATGATCTATGAGAACCCGTTATAGTGTTTTACTTACCAACGAGATGAGGCAAGTCTGAGTTTTCCAAGTTTTGAGATTTTATGATGATTTCTATTTTCTAATGTGACATTGACTAGCGGTTAGTAAACCGTTCAGTGCGAACATGTGGTATGGGACACACGTTAACACTTTTCGGATTCCTATCTAAGAGTTTTTGACACATTCTCGGATTGTTTGTACTATAGACCTTTGGGTCATCTGGGATTACGACTTCGGTCGTCAGAGATTTACGACTTCGGTCCTCTGGGATTTACGACTTCAGTCGTTTGGGAGAGGTACCTAATATTTATAGTACTGGTGGGATGGTACGTGTAGCATCGCTTCGGCATGCAAATGGGATTTGACCAATACAGGGAATTTTTATGAGTTTTGATTTCGATTTCACCAATTTGGGATGATGAATTTACTTATAACCTTGAGTTAGAGAAAGGCTTATATATATGTTGTTTTATGGTGATTTCGATATTGGGATTATGAACTCTTATTGAGTTTCATGAGTTTTGATTTGGAGATTTTGATGATTTCACTTATGGCTTATATGTTTCTTATCTTCACTTACATTGTATAGCCCTTTGAATGTGAAACATCTATGCCATGTTAAACCTTATCATGTGATTAACTTTGAGCCTTTAACACCTATTCTTAGTTGTATCAATAGACTTTACCTATATCATTCCTTTATCTTTAAAGGAATGTCTCCCTTATGCACTTGTATTCCTTTATCTTTTGCTAATATCAAGATTCTTGTTAGCAGTTGTGAGTTTTTAACTCACCTTATGATTTAGCAAAGATTTTGGTTGCAAGTTGTGATCTTTTGAGGCGATTTGAGGCTCTAGCAACCTGTAGAAGCTTGAAACAGACATGCAAAACAAACCAAAATAAATTATAGACAATTCATATCTTGATTCAAGGATTTTTTATGAAAACTTTTGGTATTGGATAGGGATTACCTTGTATAATCTTATTTAGGTGGATTTCTTCTTTAATTTGCAGCAAATTAGAGTGGAAATTGATTTTTTTAGTAGAAGGCAGCCATTGTTTTTCTTTGTTATTTAAGCTATAATTTAATATATATATAGGTAATCTCCAAACCAGGGTTGTTACAGACTCCCCCCATAACAAAATTGCGTCCTCGCAATTTCTAGAGAAGATTTTGTATTCAACATATTAATTTCATCAATCAAAGAAAGGGATAGTAGTGATGAGGCGGTGGCATTATTGCAAGAAGGAAGGACATATAGTTTCAGCATGTCTTAAGAAGGGGAAGAGTTCAGGTTCGAGGAATCTGAATGTGGCTTAGGATTCTGGTAGTGCATCTTAGTCGCGAGGTATATCTCCTACTATAGGAAGAAGTTTGGAAAATTTCCAAGTGTTTAAAATTATTTTAAAATCCCATTTTCTCAAATAAATTATTTTATAAATAATATTTTGATCTCGTTCTTATCTATCCTTCCTTTGATTGATGAATTTAATATGTTGAATACAAACTCTTCTCTAGAAATTGCGAGGAAGCAATTTTGTTAAGGGGGAGTTTTTAAAAACCCTGGTTTGGAGATTACCTATATATATTTTACTTCAAAGTATTTTAAATAAGATTATACAAGGTAATCCCTATCCAATACCAAAAGTTTTCATCAAAAATCCTTGAATCAATATATGAATTGTCTGTAATTTATTTTGGTTTGTTTTGCATGTCTATTTCAAGCTTCTACAGGTTGCTAGAGCCTCAAATCACCTCAAAAGATCACAGCTTGCTACCAAAATCTTTGCTAAATCATAAGGTGAGTTAAAAACTCACAACTGCTAATAAGAATCTTGCTTTGCTGCAAAGAAATTGCGAAGAAATGCTCTGTATACGTTTAATTCTCTCTGTTGTTGTTTTATTGAATTTCTTGTTTCTGGTTGCCACTTTGAGTGGTCATAACTCTTTGATTTTCACTCGAATTGCTGTCGGATCTTCTCCGAATTGTAGTTTAGTTGTCAAACTCTATGCGTGTCAATTTTCGTTGCAAAAATTGATCGTTTGGTACTCCAATTTGCTGTTCAAAGTTCAATACGAAGCAGAAAACACCCAGGAAAAGAATTCTGTACCCTGGGTCGACAGGTAGGTCGACCCAGTAGTCTCCAAGTCGACCAGCTGGTCGACCTGACCACTAGCCTGGGTCGACCCTTGTTGGCCTAGGTACATGAGCCTATTGCCTTTTGATCTGATCCTTTTTACCTTATATGCTTATCTTATTCGATGTTTTTGTGGCTCGTTTTTAATGCAAATTTTGAGATGATTTGATGATGACTATGGGGAGTCACAGCTTGCATCGATAGCACGCTCTTGTAGCATGCTAGATGCCACAAGAAATCTATGATGGTCAAAAAGATCCATGCAAGAAAATATCCGCTCGCACGTACGAGCTTCTCATAGCCGAGCTCGATGAGTTTACTCTTTTTTGGACTCAGTTTCGGGAACGATTCGAGCTCAAGTTCGTTCTTGAATCTAAGAAAGCTTTATTGGCCCGTCGCTTCCTCGAGTTGAAGCAAGGAAAGTCCTCCATCTCTGATATGTATATTCTTTTGACGTGCTTGTATATTAAGGTCGTTATACCACTTGACATGTATCATTTTGTATACTCTGTGATGTATCTGTATATGTGTATATATCTGTGATGATGATCTACTATTCTGTTATGTGTTTTGCATTTGAGTTGTTGTATTTTGTTCTGATAGATCCTATAGCCACCTATGGCATTGTGTTAAGTATTTACTGAATATGTCGATCCACTTGAGTTAGAAAAAATATATATATCATTTGTCGATGTATTCAAAAGATATTTAAAACAAGGCTATAGATGGTTGCTCCTAACCAGCCCTATTCTCCCATTAGCCAGACGGTATTACCCAATAATACTCTTTGTTAATGTGGGTCTCGGGGTGGGGCGTCACAGGTTGGTATCAGAGCAAGCAAGCCAACTCTCTTGCTGAAGAAGGCCATAAGAAGACGCTATTTTCTTTCTGGGTTAATGATTTCTAAGTTATTTAGCCAATTTATAGCGAGTTTTTGAGATTATAATTCCTATCTTTAGGAATTATCTGAAGGCCGATATTTGGCGAGTTGTGGTTCGAGATCTCCTATTCTAGGAGTATGATCTATGAGAACCCGTTATAGTGTTTTACTTGCCAATGAGATGAGGCGAGTCTGAGTTTTCCAAGTTTTGAGATTTTATGATGATTTCTATTTTCTAATGTGACATTGACTAGCGGCTAGTAAACCGTTCAGCGCGAACGTGTGGTATGGGGAGTCATAGCTTGCTATCCTCATCTCATCGGTAAACTCGACCCGAAGGTTAAAACGATCAAACGGATAAGTCGGGAATTAACCGATAAGATAAACGCACGTGTCCGTTTGATTGTTTTGACCTTCAGGTCGAGTTTACCGATGAGATAAGGGATAAAATGGAAAAAAATGAATACCAAATCGTCATACTTAATTCCTATCTAATACACTACTATGGTGGGTACATGATCAATTCAGAAATAAAATATAGTAACAATAACAATCTCAAGTCACAGAACAGCAACACAGATAATATACATATACACATACATCTAAATCCCAACTCTAACAACAAGCTAATGACTTTCCGTATGTCACAACGGAAGGAGCCATACTGATATTAAGATAACAACAATTGAGGTAAGAAGACCCGATAAGAGATGGTTACTTCAAAGACCACCCCACTCAAACGACCGCAAAATGCTAGTCGTTAGACTATTGCACTAAGGCAAGACAAACTCAAGGAACCCAAATGGATAACAATTTCAATTTATGGAACTTTATTTTGTTTATTTAGGAATAAATATGGGATTAAATATTGATTGGATAAGTATTTGGTTTAAATAAATTGAAATATTGGGTATTTATTAGTTTGGAGCTAATAAATTAATTAGGTGATGTATTTCAACGTTAAATTGTTGAAATAAATCTAAAGTAATGGAAATAAAGTTTTAAAAACTTTATTTTGAGAATTTGAGTAGAAAATAATCAAATTGCAATTTTATTTGGGTAAATACAACAATATTGGAAAATATTGCCAATGTTAATCTTTTATTAATTTTAAAACGAATACCAAACGACATACTTAGCTCTTATCTAATGCAAGACTATGATGGTCGCTCTTAACCAGCCCAATTCTTCGCATTAGCAGACAGAATTACCTAATAATTCTCTTTGTTAATGTGGGTCTCGGGGTGGGGCGTCACAGCTTGACATGTGAGTTTACTAAACCGTTTAATTCTCTTTCTCATACGTCTGAAAAGTGTAAAAGTAAAGTTTATTATTTATAAAATAATTTTCTAGAGAAAACGAGATTTCAAAATGGTTTTAGAAAATTATTTTAAAATCCCGTTTTCTCTAGAAAATTATTTTATAAATAATAAACTTTTTTTTACACTTTTTGGACGTATGAGAAAGAGAATTAAACGGTAACAAAATTCAATTAATTTAGAAATTTTCCAAAATTTATTTGAAAGGAATAGTGCTTGAAAATCGAGAAAAACATTGAAAATACACCCAATCGATATTCAAATTTAAATCGAATTTAAATTCAAATTTCGATTGGGTGTATTTTCAACGTTTTTCTCGATTTTCAAGCACTATTCCTTTCAAATAAATTTTGGAAAATTTCTAAATTAATTGACTTTTGAAATCATTAATATTAAATACTTTAAAATAATTTATGAAAACTTTTGGTATTGGATGGGGATTACCTTGTATAATCTTATTTAGGTGGATTTCTTCTTTAATTTGTAGAAAATTAGAGTGGAAATTGATTTTTTTTAGAAGAAGGCAGCCATTGTTTTTCTTTGTTATTTACTGCAAACTTTCTTAGAGAAGGAAGAAAAGATTAACTACGTACATTTATTTTCACAAGCCAGAAGCCTCTGGAGAATAGGCTAATGGATCAATTCTTACACAAATAGGCCCCGAGTGTAAATCAAAGAGTTATGAATTGTTTGTAATTTATTTTAGTTTGTTTTGCATGTCTGTTTCAAGCTTCTACAGGTTGCAAGAGCCTCAAATCACCTTAAAAGATCACAGCTTGCTACCAAAATCTTTGCTAAATCATAAGGTGAGTTAAAAACTCACATCTGCTAACAAGAATCTTGCTATTAGCAAAAGATAAAGGAATACATGCGCATAAGGGAAACATTCCTTTATCTTTAAAGGAATGTTTCCCTTATGCACATGTATTCCTTTATTATTTTCTAATAGTGAAAGCACAACTCATTACATATACCCAAATCAAAAACACAAAAAGAGACTCATCGAGATGCTCCCTGAATATACTCGATTCACAAGGTTGAGGGAATAGATTGGAGTACCAAACGATCAAGTTTTGCAATGAAAATTGACATGCATAGAGTTTGACAACTAAACTACAATCTGGAAAAGATCCGGCAACAGTTCAAGTGAAAATCAAAGAGTTATGACCACTCAAAGTGGCAACCAGAAACAAGAAATTCAATAAAAAAACAACAGAAAAATTAAACGTATACAGAGTATTTCTTAGCAATTTCTTTGCAATAAAGCAAGATTCTTGTTAGTAGTTGTGAGTTTTTAACTCGCCTTATGATTTAGCAGAGATTTTGGTAGCAAGCTGTGACCTTTTAAGGCGATTTGAGGCTCTAGAACAACAACTGAAGCAAGCCAACTCTCTTGCTGAAGGAGGTCTCTAGAACCACAATTGCGTATATATATATATATATATATATATTATTAAATTATTGCAAAGTATTTTAAATATATTCAAGCAGAATTTTCAATAAAATGTCTTCAAAATGATTTCAGAAAATTATTTTAAAATCCCGTTTTCTCAAATAGATTATTTTATAAATAATATACATTATTTTTACACTTTTTGGACGTATGAGAAAGAGAATTAAACAGTTTAGTAAAACACGTGGTATGAGACACGTGAGTTTCCTTTATCGGTTAATTCCGGACTTGTACGATTGAAACTATCTAGGTTATTGATTTTTGAGTTATTTAGCTAATTTATGGCGAGTTTCTGAGATTATAATTCCTAACTTTAGGAATTATCTGGGAAGGCCAATATTTGGCGAGTTGTGGTTCGAGATCTCCTATTCTAGGAGTATGATCTATGAGAACCCGTTATAGTGTTTTACTTGCTAATGAGATGAGGCGAGTCCGAGTTTTCCAAGTTTTTAGATTTTATGATGATTTCTGTTTTCTAATGTGACATTTACTAGCGGTTAGTAAACCGTTCAGTGCGAACGTGTGGTATGGGATGCACGTTAACACTTTTCGGGTTCCTATCCGAGAGTTTGTGACACATTCTGGGATTGCCAGTACTATAGACCTTCGGGTCATCTGGATTGAGCTTGCAACAACCCGAACTGGTTGTCTAACAAAAGTAAAATCAGGCTCTACTACCAAGTCCTCCAACTCTGTCTGAGGAATAGTAGCCTCTGGATCATGCACATACTTGTAAAGATGAGACATATGAAGTACATTATGGACACCTACCACACTGCTCGACAACTTAACTCTGTATGCGAACTTTCCAATCCTCTCTATAATCTAGAATGGATCAACATATCTCGGTGCCAGTTTCCCTGACTTCCCAAATTGTACCACACCCTTCATCGGTAATACCTTAATGAAAACCCTATCTCCCACTGAGAACTCTAAGTCTTTACGCCTCTTATCTGCGTAACTCTTCTATCTGGATTGAGCTTCGTTCATCCGTTTCCGGATCAACTCAATCTTTTCTGACGCCTCCCTTACCAAATCTAGACCTTAGACCAATTTGTCTCCAGTCTCCAACCAACATAAAGGGGATTTGCATGGGTTTCCATGCAAGGCTTCAAAAGGCGTCATTCTTATACTAGTCTAGTAATTATTGTTATAGGAAAACTCAATCAAATGCAAGTGATCCTCCCAAGATCCACCAAAATCCAACACACAAGCTCTCAACAAATCCTCAAGCACCTTATTGACTCTCTCTGTCTGCCCATCTATCTGTGGGTGATATGCGGTACTCATCTTGATCTTAGTGCCTAACACATCCTGTAGACTCTTTCAGAATTTGCTAGTGAATAAAGCATCTCTGTCGCTGACTATGCTACTAGGAACTCCATGAAGTCTAACTATGTTCTTCATGAACAACTTCACCAAAATAGGTGCCGTCTTGGTCGACTTTACTGGAATGAAATGGGCACTCTTGGTTAACCAGTCCACAATAACCCATATACTCTCATTTCCTCTACTTGACCTTGGCAACCCATCTATAAAATCCATGGATATCGCATCCCATTTCCAAACTGGAATCTCTAGAGGCTGAAGCAACCCACTCAGCTTCTGATGTTCGGCTTTCACTTGTTGACAGTTTACACACTGCCTAACCCACAAGCCAACATCCCTCTTCATGCCTTCCCAATAGAAGCTTCTCTTCATATCTTGATACATCTTGGTCCCTCTAGGATGAATCATAAACTTGGATTGATGACATTCCTCAAGAACTTCTCTCCTCAAGTTCACAACATCTGGAACACATAATCGCCCCTTCTTTCTCAACCATCCTCTCTGGTCAAGACAAAAATCTTTCAAATCGTCGATCTCATTTCCATCCTCAAGCCTTCTAATCCTCTCAGCTAATAATGGATCCTCCTTCTGTTTAGAAGCAATTCTCTCGATCAACATTGGTCGAACTTCTAAACAGGACAACATGGTAGTACTCTGACTAGAACTTTTAGTCGATCTTTACTGCACACCACAACTGGCCAAAGCTTCTAGATCCTTCCATTCTGCCAACATAGCCAACACCACATTCTGATGTCTTCTGCTGAGAGCATCTGCTACCTTATTTCCTATCCCAGGAGTATATTCTATACCAAAACATAAGCAGCCAAAAATTCCAGCCACCTCTGCTGTCTCATATTCTACTCTTTCTGAGAGAATAAGTATCTTAAAGACTTATTATCGGTATACAACTCAAATCTCTCCCCTAAGAGAATGCCTCCAAATCTTCAAGGCAAAAATCACCGCAGCCAACTCCAAATCGTGAGTAGGATATCTTATTTCATGCAGTCTAAGCTACCTAGATGCGTAGGCAATGACTTTGCCCCTCTGCATCAACCCGGCTCTCAATCCAGTTCCACATACATCAATGTATACTACCAACCCTTGGTTTCCATCTGGAACTACTAACACTGGAGCATTGGTCAACAAATTCTTTAACTTAAGGAATGCTTCCTCACATTTGTCGGACCAAACAAACTTCACCTCCTTCCTGGTAAGCTTAGTCAAAGGTGCTGCTATCTGCGAGAAATCCTTAATGAATCTCCGCTAATAGCCAGCACGTCCAAGAAAACTTTTGATCTCGGTCACCATCTCTGGTCTCCTCCAATTGTTCACAGCATTGATCTTATCTGGATCGACTGACAATCCTTTCTCTGAAACCACATGACCAAGAAACTTAACCTCTTTCTTCCAAAAAATGACACTTGGAAAACTTCGCCTTTAGCTGATTCTGCCTCGACGTCTCTAGCACAACTCTAAGATGATCTTCATGCTCTCTCTCATCCTTAGAGTATACCAAAATGTCATCTATAAACACCAACAGGAATCCATCCAAATACTCTCGGAAGACTCGATTCATCAAATCCACAAAGAAAGCGGGTGCATTCGTTAACCCGAATGGCATCAATAACCACTCATACGAACCATATCTAGTCTGAAATGTTGTCAAAGGAATACTGTCCTCTGCCACTCTCAACTGATGGAAACCTGTCGCTAAATCCAACTGGGAAAACACTCTGGCTCCACTTAACTGATCAAACAGGTCATATATTCTCGCAAAGTATACTTATTCTTTTTCGTCCTTTCGTTCAACTTACAATAGCCGTTACACATTCTTAACGACCCATCTGGTTTCTTCACAATTATCGTGGTTGCTCCCCAAGGCGAACTGCTTGGTCTAATAAAATTCCTTCCTTCTGGATCCACTAGCTGCACCTTCAATTCCTTCATCTCGGTCGGTGTCATCCTACTAGGTGGTCTACTCACAGGTTCAGCTCCTGGCATAAGATCTATCTGAAACTCAACAGCTCATTTCGGTGGTAGTCCAGTGACTGGCTTAAAGACATCTGCACACTCTCTTGCTATTCGAACCTGACTTTGCTCTTCTCCCATTTCCATTGCACTTAACAAAGTACAACTACTCCGTGCAAACTTACAAACTTACGTGCAAACTTACAAAATGATTTCGAAATCTACGAAATCATAAACTTACAAACTGTGTGCAAACTTATGACCTAACAACTCAAGTTCTAACTGGTCACATCTCGTCCCTAGAGTTGCATGCCTTCTTATTGGATTCGCAACCCTTAAGGAAGTAACAAGGTATGTGGGTTCTAAGCATAAACTATCAACTAAACACTGGGACATAAATGAATGTGATGCACTGGTATCAAAAAGTATCCTAACTGGTATACTCTAAATCAAAAATGTACCTTCCATTACAGTCTTTCCTTTATCAGCTGCAGTAGGCTTAGCTGATGATCAACAGCAAAAAATTTCCCCTTGTCCGCCCTAAATGGCTCTGGACACTGGTTCTTGTAATGCCCAACTTGATCGCAGTTATAGCATTTCACATTCTTCTTGTCTGCAGCCTTCTTCCCCTTTCCTGACCGGCACTCACTTGCATAATGACCCTTCTTGTCACATTTGTAGCATACCAAATCAGCCTTTGCCTTCTTAGTAGCATCCCCTTTCTGGGCTCCCTTATTCTTAAAGAACTTTCTCTTCTTTCCCTAAGGACCCTGGGATTCAACTGGCTTCTCTCTAGCTGAAACAACAAGAATCTCTTCATGGCGAATGGTCATCTCCACCACCACATTACAAAGTTTTCGGATATGGGTCATGGTCATTCTAGCAAGCTCAGGTCTCAGTCCTCGAATGAACCTTTCATTCCTTCTGACTTCAGTGTCAACCATTGCATATCCATATCGAGACAGCTCATCAACCTTAGCAGCGTACTCGATCATTGATATCTCTCCTTGAACTAGATCTATGAATTTCCTCATCAATGGTGACTTAGCAACCTCAGACAGAAACCTCTGCTCAAACCTTCTTCTGAAATCAGCCCATGACAGCTCTTCCTCCGGAACTCCGACGGTCACACTATTCCACCAGTAAAGTGCTGCCTCTTGCAATTGCCTAGAGCTAGCCTTCTCTTTTGCCAATCGTCCAAGCCTAGATCCGTACAAATCCTTTCACAGTGCAAAAGCTAATTCTCAACTTCAACTGCATCCACTGTTCCAACAAACGGCTTTCCACCCAAACTGGTGTAGTCTCTGCTCAACTTAGCATATTATTCCCAACTGGAGCCACAAGATTAGCTCCTCCAACATTACTTGCAACTCCAGCTTGCAAAGATTGGCTAATAACTAATACACCATCCCCAAACCTACTGGCGGATTTCCAGCACCTACATTGACTTCAGCATTTGGATTAGCATTAGCCTGTCAACCTTGGTTCCTTCTAGTATTAGGTTGAGCATTTCCATTGGTTGTGGTGCTTCCTCCATCTAGATTTCCTCTTCCGTTTCCTGCTTCCATATCTTCTTTCTCATAAATCTGCATACGAGCCTTAGTAAGATACGGAAGAACGTTCTAAGAGAGAGGGGAACACATACTTATATATATATATATATATATATATATACCAAATACAAGTATGTTACTATAACGTTAACCCAAACCCCAACCATATTTTCAAATTCATTGGATTATGTTTGAAAATCTTTTAGGTTTAACTTTCTTTTAAATTTTCATAAACCTGGCTCTGATACCAACTTGTAACATCCCCCTACATGGAGGCCCAAAACTAACGGCTACGGATGATGCAGTCATTCATAGTCATTGATAAAAAGAAACACATGAATATGGAAAAATATTAAACTTCAAATAGAATCACATTTCATTTCAAAATATTTCTAATTCATTACATAATCCCAAATTCGCAAATCACATTCAGAGAAAATATATTTATTACAACATACGGCCAAGAGCGACATATGAAGATGACACCTTGGATGATCAGAGTATATACATGCAATATAACAACTTTGCCATTACAAACAACACAGTGGAATCAAAAGAGAAGAGAACTCTAAATAGCTATCATGCCTCCTGCACGTCTCCGGAAGCTTATTCGTCTTAAGAGGTACCTAAAAACCTCAACTCTCAAACTACTCAAAATCAATTGAGTACCCAAGAGTTTAAGGGGAAAACATAAACTTCGAGTCAGACATAAAGCCAGGTATGAATAATAATCTACCATCTCAAATCTTTTAGATATCTAGTGAGACTACGCCGCTTAGCGGAACGGGTTTTTCCCTCACTGGTATCTCAAAACCTTTATAAAACCATATAAGTGCTGCTGCATCCACAATGGTTAAAACAATTCAAAATAGCATAATGTGATGATATGCAAAACAAATGAATCAATTCTGGATTACCCATCCCCATTCATTTTAGACTATTTGTCTCAATTATAGTTTCTAGGATTACTATTAATCTATTAGTTTTCATGGGCTGACTAATAACCGGTTAAACATTTAAGGACTCCCTGTCCAATTACATAGTTTTCATGGGATTACTAAGAACTTATTGGTAACTCCAATATCTTACTCTTATCCTAGTTTTCATGGGTTGATTAGGAACCTATTAGTCACCCCAATATCCTTTCTTCTTACCCTAGTTTTCAAGAGTTGACTAGGAACCTATTGACATCTGTCAATATCTTAATCCGGATATAGTTTTCATGGGATAACTACAAACATACTGGCCCCTGCCAGTATCAAATCATAGTTTTCATGGGCTTACTATGAACCTGTCTTTCTGACATCTTCCTTTATACATAGTTTTCATGGGCTAACTATGAACTTATTGGCCCCTACCAATATCTTTTCCTATACACAGTTTTCATGGGCTTACTGAGAACCTATTGGCCCTGCCAATATCTTTCTTTTATATTTTAGCATCCTATATTCTGGTCTTCCTGACCTCCTGGATGCAATTCTACTCATTCAGGAGTTTAATCAATTTATATTCACTACTGGGTTAACCTAGCTGGTTCTTCTACCCTTTATCCCCAAAATGCAGTTACGGGTCCATTTTAAAGTGAATATATTCATATTTGAAGAAGCAAACATACAACATAGCAATACCACTCTGTGGGTTTAATATAAAACATGGTTAATCCCTTTAACCTATTACTTTATCAAAGAAAGCTTCTTCTTAAAACCATTACAAAACTCCTTTAGTTTAGCCATGGGTTTTTCCTTTTAAAAATAGAGTTTGGGTTATAAAACCTTTCGATACCTTCGGAACCTAGCTTTCGACTTCCTAGGATGACCTCCTTTGAAAGCATTAAATTCTGTCTTCAAAACATTAGGCTCCTGCCTTTTAATACTTTAAAATCTTCCTTTCAAAACCTTTCGATTATGTTAAAGTATTAGCATTTAACTTTAGAAGCTTAGCTTCGAAACCTGTTGAAAGTACCCCTTTCGACACCAATGGAAGTAACCCTTCCGAAATCATTGAAAGTCTCCCTTTAGAAAGCATTGGGTTTATACTTAAAACATTATTTGGATCAGACTGAATATAGGAGAAAGCAACTCTTTCGAACCATCCTTTTTCATACTTCAAAATATTAGAGAAACATGTTGGCGTCGGCACCATCTGTTTTAAAAGCATGAAACATCTGGGTAAAATAATGAAAGGTTGGCGTCGAAACCCCTTTTGAAACCATTGCCTTCGAAACCCCTAACCCCTTTTGAAACCTACAGGAAGTAGATTTAACTTATAAAACAAAGTACTTTTCGACAGTGTTGATATCTTCAACACCATCGAAAGGCTTTAGAACGGCAGTACGGTTTCGACTAGATCGGAACCCCTTCTTTCAAAACATTCTTTCATAAGTAAAGGAACCCAGTCGAAAGCAATCTTAAGTTAATGGAAACCCTTTCGAAACCTTTTAAAACCTCTTTCGAAACCACATGCTTCGACTCTATTGAAGACTAAAACAAAACAAAGGCAGGCGCTTTTCTTTTAAAAACAAACCAAGGTTTCGACTCCTTCAAAAGCTATGCTTTCGACACCTTACATTTCGCCTTCCTCCAATCCACTACGTACCATCTTTGTGATACCTTGTGTATTGGTTTTGGCTTAATAGGTTTCGACTAGGATGAAGGCGGAAGCGTCTGTGTCCAAAGGTGCTTTCCAATGTAGGTGGAACCAATTTTCTGAGTAAACCTGGTTTAGTTCTTCTTAAAGTAAACTTTTCTCTAACTAACCTGCCACGTGTCAACACCAGATTGGTTGCCTTAACCTTTTCAAATTCTTTACCAAAGTAACTGCCGCTAGTTTTAGGTCTAAACCATGGTTAAGTTAATCAATTAAATCCTTCCATTAAGCAAAACCAATTTTGCAAAGAAGTCCCTCTTCTAAAATAATTCAATTTTCATAGCAAATCATTTTGGAAAAATCTATAAAAGTTCCAGAAATTCACTTTAATCATGTTATCTAACATATCAAAATTCTAGACCCAAATTCTTAATATATTTTCCATAATAAATTTATAAACCCAAATAACCATAATTTCCTTTGAAAATTCATAAGAATCTTTCCATTGCTTGAAAAATTATCAAAATTGAAACCCAACTCCAATATCATATTTCTCATAACATAAAATTTTCCCATGGCATTTAAACATCATTAAATCTCGATTTTACCCTAAAACCGTGCTTAACCTCTCTTAAACAATCTTGTTTAAAACATAAAAAATATAAATCAAGCATATCATCATCCAATATATCATAAAAATGAATTTACCCTTAAATTCGAAAATATATGATTCAAAACAAAATAGAGATGGAATTATCATTCACCTTGATTTAGATAAGGAGATTGGATTGAGATTGATTTCCTTTAAGCTTGATTCTCTAGCTTTTAATTTGAATTCTTCTTCTTCTCTTATTGGCCGGCCGTTCTTATGCTTTTGATTTTGCATTTTAAAATGACATGAATGGGCAGTGAAATGGTAGGAATGAAATATATATATATGGATAAGGGTCATTGGGCGGCAATTTCCTAATATACCCATATGTAACTTACTTAATCAAAAACCCATTCTTAAGTCCATTAACTTTTATATTAGGCTCGGCCTTAATTTAATTAATTCAAGTTTCAATCCCCTTATCACTTAACATTTACATTATTCTATTTAATTTATCTAATTAAATCTCCTGAATAATGTTATAAAAATTTAGGGTGTTACAGATGGTAACTTAGAAAAGTAATTCTAAGTTACGGCATCCAAGCGATAGTCGCTATGGATGTAGTTCGGAAATATACGATTTTTAAGTTTTTTTAAGTTTTCTTTTAAAATTGTTTTAAAAACCATTTCAACGTAATTAGAGATTATAAAACTTGATTAACTCTTAATTAATTAGTTTAATAATTTATTAAAAATAATTATTAGTTTGTTAAGTAATTAAGTTAAGTAATTAGGATTTAAGAATTAATTAATTAAGTTAATTATTTATAGTTAATTAAGAAAGTTTTAATTAATGATTAATTAAGTTAAGTGGTAATTTTTAATTAATTTATTTTATCAGTTGCTTATTTTTAAATTAATTGTTTAATTAATATTTAAATATTTTATTAATTATTATTTAATTAAGAATTGTTTATTTACTTAATTATTAATTGATTAGGGTTTAATGTAAAGTAAATGTTTATTAAATAAAATTTATTTATTTATTTATTTTAACTAATTAGGGTTTAATTATTATTTAATTAGAGTTTAATTATTCAATTAATTTTTAATTAATTTAGGGTAATTATTAGTAATTAATTTAAGACTTAGCTAAGATTAATTAAGGTTTAAATTTTGATTTAAGTATGATTAATTAAGCTTTAATTTATGATTTAATGATGATTTATTTATTATTTTAAACTCCAACAGTTCTTTATTTTAAATCAACTTTCTTCTCTCGGTGAATTTTTTTTAAATTAGAGGATCTCTTGTCCTTGCCATTAAGTAGCTAAACAAATTAAAATAGTTAGAATAAAACGATGACACATTTTATTGAAAGTAAGTCGACTTGTACTTATCACAAATACCGCATTTTGGAAACGTGATGAATACAAAGGAGTTGATTTCGATAAGCGGGTCATGATAATTTAAGCATATGGAATATATTTCCATATGTAAATCTTTACACCCTAATAGTGGAATTGTCCACTATATAAATTTGACCTTTTTATATTATCGAATATTGGTTCGGAGAGACCGGGATCGGATAGCAGTTGTTATCAAAAACTACTTCAAACCAACATAAGCCTTCGAATTGGAAATAGTGAAGGCAAGGTCCAAGATGAAGACTTTGAAATGCAAGGGCTATTTGCTACTAACCCTGAGGGTGCTTCCAAAATGGGTGTAGTGGAAATAGTGCATTCGATTCATTCATCTCCTGAATGACATGTATGGATGAGTGCTAACATTGTGTCAACATCTGGAAGGCAATGTTAGCATCCCAAGTGGCTGTGCTATAGTAAAGGTAAACGTAGCCTCAAGCCTCATCAACCGAAAATGACCAAAATAAGGTATGCAGCAAGGCTATGTGGGTCGCTCCCATCAGGGTATGTCATCATCGTATCTTGAATCGATATTTGACCCATTTTGTATGCTCCAGTATGGTTTCTGATCCCAACCGTAGTGGTGATGTATTCGGTACTACTAGTCAAGTGGTAGGTCGGTTCTGTGTAGCACGGGTACGAGATGTTCTTGTCATACCCCAGATGTATTTTGTTTAGAGGTGCACCTTCGGAAGGTAGTTCCTTACCTGGTCATATATGGAATCCATTTCCCAATAAGTGCCTTCGGTCTTAGTTGTATATCTATTATACTAGAATTTAATTAATGTAACAATTTCAGCTTTGTTAATTATTTACTCAAAAACCCTAGACATTATCATAATATCATTGGATTTCTATATAAAGTGTTTTGGTTATCGTAAGGTAAAAACCCATCTATGTTTATGTGCGGCGTGGTCTTACGAGATACCCTTAATTTTAAAAGTGTTTTAAAAGTAATAATTCAGTTGTTTGAGTTTATTTACACCAGACCGATGTTTGACCCAGATTTTCATTTTATTTCCCTAAAACTCTTGGGTACTCAAATTTTTATGAGTAGCCAAGTGTTCCAGGTTTCTCACGGTTGCATTTCTGAGGAGCTGGAGTAGGTGGCTTCAATGTTTCCTAGCTACTATCTTATTCCGCTGTGTATATATGTATGTATTTTTGTATTAGTGATGTAAGGACAGGTAGTTATAACCATCTAAAGTTGGAACTTGTACTATTATGACTCTAATGTACTATTATGGAAGTACCTATGTAAAGTCTTATGTTGATCAATAAATGTTGTTTCGTTCCATTGTGAGATTATGTGATTATTAGTTTTTCTTCTTAATTTCCTTTTTCTTTTTACCCTTAATCGCTCGTCTTTCGAAGTAGAAAGGAGGTTCTTTACAGGTAATTTAAAATTTCACGTTATAGCTTGTTTAATAATTGAAAATAATGATATGCTAAACAAGCACTCACCCAAGTTGTATTCAAATATATACCTAAACATTATAAAGTATATATACACACAACGTCAAAACTTATAGCTTTGATGGGAGAACAAAAAATTTGAATATTCGACAACTTCATATTTGCTACTTCAAATTTGTTTCAACTTAAAATTTTAAAATATATATAATTTATACTCCAAATTTCATTTTGTGTTTATCATAAAAACTCATCATATTAATGAAAAAACATTTTTTTTCTTATTAATTCATTTTTTGTCATAATTCCATTTTACACATATTTTTCAAAAACAAAACAACATTATTTTCCTTATAAAAAATCATTTTCAAAAATAATTCAGAAAATGCGACAATCTTTTACATATAATTTTATTTGAAATCTTTTATTCCATAAGATCAAATTCATATCATTTATTTTTCCGCTTATTAGCTTCTTCCAAAATAACTTACAAATTTAATTTTTTGTCCGATAATCAAATTTTACTTGATAAATTCAAAAATAACAAAATTTACATTTCAAATTATCAAATATTGTTTGAAATATTATTCTCAATCAGTCAAAAACTTTTGTGACATATAAATCCACTATTAAATTTTTTAACACCAATTTTAATTTGTCGCCTTTTTTATTTTTACAAATACCCTCCTTTAACCAAATTATATACTTCATTTTTTTCCAAATCTATTATTGTATTTTCAAAATAGTTTACATAAGTTATAAATTCATTGCTAAATGTTTTTTCCTTTGAATATGATTTTTGAAATGTCCTTAATCAATTTTTTTTCAAGACACATTTTGAAAATACATAACTTGCAGACATTCTTCCTTTAAATAACTTTTTTAATACAGTAGATAATATATTCCATAAAAATTCTTCCAAATCAAACTTAAACAATATTTTAGGCGTATAATAATTTTCAATCAATTTGTATTAAAAATATACAACGTTGCCATGCCATAAATTTTTAGCGACTCGTTTCTATTGGCTACAATTTTACCCATCTAGGATTTTTTATATACATACATATATATATATATATATATATATATCAACATTTCCTTCCATTGATCTCAACTTCACAGTAATACCCAATGGATGCATACATTGTTTAAAATATTTAAACTTACTAAAATAAAAATTTCATTTTCTAGGAATGTATATATTACTTCATAAAACAATATCCAAAATATTATGTCTAATTCGCCTTGTTCAAGTGTTTAGAAATCTCTATCGAAACGTTAGCTATTCCTATTGACCAGAATTCATAAACCACTCAACAGACTAATTAACCCAAAATGAATCATTAAAATCCATTTCAATCATTTTATAAAACTAATACTCATGCTTTATAAAAAATCATTGGCTCGCTTATATGAAAATATTTACTTATGATATATTTATATATACACATCTATTCACAAAAGCAAGCAAACATTCAATTAATTATATTCTATTTTTTATTTTTCATCTCTCCACATTTTTGTTATATATAATATACATTATTATTATTTTTAAATAGGCTTATTTGCCCATAGTGGTTCAGTTTTGAAGAAACCGTTGGCTTCAATTAATATTTGGTTTAGTCCTAATTTAAGTGGGTTCATAATTTTTGAATGATAACTCCTACTCAATTCCCACATTCTAGGCTATGTCCAAATAAAAATCAAACATCAATACAATAACACACACATCAAACCAAACAAACAAACAAACGACAACAGTGGAAAGCTATCTGCCAGCTCCGCTATGCAATTTTGGTCACTACTAGATCCTTCTACTCAAACTCACTTCACCACAAGTTAGTATTGTGACGTATATGTAATTCAAGATTCGGGTTAGGGTCATTTACAGCTTCTCAAACCAAGTTACTTCATTCTCTTATACAAGCCACATAGAGGTTTAATTCACTTAACCAATGTCGACACTACTAATCTAGCAACCACTTCTTCCTCTAATCTCTCCATACACTATTTTAGTCTCACATTAAGACAAAAACACATAAGATCTAGAAGTAAAGATATTATATAATATGAAATTAACAAATAGGTACCCAAATGATTACCCAATAATCACGTATACTCCTACTATCCATTAGTATTGGGTAACCTCCAAACACCCAAGGGGATAGGGACTTTATGTCAAACCTAAGACCAAGGGTTATGTTTCACATACTCTACATTATTTTGAATCTGGCTCTAATGCCAAAATGTACCACCCTACCTCTATAACTATACTACCAATGAGTATTACAAAGTAATATTATCTGGTAATATGGAGAGTGATGCTTGCTTGGAGTGACTACACATGAAAATTCCCATGGGCTAACAATAATATATATCCTTACCTCATATAATACAAAAAAAATATACATACTCGATATCAACACAAAGTAATAAACATGTGGTTTATCAGAACAGAATAATACCCAATATAGTCAGATAACACAGAATCATAGAACATAGCGAAATATAAAATATCATAGCATGTAAATCATAAAATAGCTTTACAAAATGAAGTATTTAACTGACTACAAAAAATATATACATCGATACCGTTGAGCCTAAAAATGGCACAACACTAAAACAACCTGAAATAAAGTGAGATCTAGCAGAATACAGTAAGTAAATAAAGTGTACACAAATATTTTTAAACTAGTTTGATAATCTTTAGCCTAAGTCCATTGTAGTTTTATTTATTTATGGATTGTAAGTCACTAGTACAAGGGTTTAGCAGATCTAACAGCCTAGAACAGCTTCCTTAGTGATTATGTATTAACCCACCTTTTGGAAAAGTAGTGCACAACCAAGAAACTTGATCTTCTTTCTACTTCTCTTT
This sequence comes from Allium fistulosum, assembly GCA_030737815.1. Classification (NCBI taxonomy): domain Eukaryota; kingdom Viridiplantae; phylum Streptophyta; class Magnoliopsida; order Asparagales; family Amaryllidaceae; genus Allium; species Allium fistulosum. Next base: position 1,078,517,907 of record CM060901.1, on the reverse strand, counting down.
ATCTTCAACCTAGGCTACGCTCTGTCAATTTTATTCTTGGATTTCGGATTGTAACTGTAAACAAAATTCAGTATAACAAAAAGGATTATTTGGGAGTGGACGTAGGCCAGAGTTAGCCGAACCACCATAAATCATGTCTCCTTTTACTTACTTTCGAATTGTTTTAATTTTGTTTTTTTTATATATTTCTCTTTATATTTCTGTGATTGGATTGGATATTGGAGTTTTTGCATAATTGGGTGTTGGTAGCAAATTTAGACACCAACATTTTGGTGATTTCACTGAGAAGTTTTATACCCGCAGATTTGGAAGCTAGGATCTTAGATTTGGAAGCTTGGATACTTGGATCTAGATAGCAATGGCTAGGCAATCAACAAGTAGAGGGCTATCAAAATGGAGCCACCATGGGAGAAGTCGGAGGCTTCCTCAGGAGCTAGAGCTAATCAAGCATCTACCTACATCACCAAGGATGAAATGGAAACGATGATGGATGCTATACAGGAGAGGATGTTGAAAAGACAGGAGGAAATGATGCAAAATTTACTCCAACAGATTAGATAAGCTGGAGCACATAATTAAGTAGTTGAAGCAGCAGGAATCGCTGGAAATCAGAACCAGGAACATGAAAATGGAGCCAATAGACAAAGGGATCGGTACGATCCCTAAAGGCTAGGATGCATGCCCCCGGGTCTGGTTGATCGTGATGTTGGAGGACCTGCGATCGATACCATGGAGCTTAGTGCGAATCGGAATTTGGATGCTCGTCCAGAGGAATACGTTCCAGAATTCCCTCGTAGACTCAAGGGCAGCTTGGACATGATGATAGGAGACTACCATTGGAAGACAATGACAGGTTTGCGGAGATAATAAGGCGAGCTATATGTGGAGGATTAGTGAACATGGATCTGGAGGATGTAAATAGAAATCCATTTGCTACATATATCAGGAATGCTAGGAATCCACCAGAATTCGGACTACCAACACTGGAAGCTTATGACGAAAAGTTAGATCCAACTATGTATATGATGAGGTATATATGGCACATGGAAGTACTGGATGCATTGAAAGAAGTACTAGAGGCATTGAAAGAAGTCCTGGCATGATGTGTCCCCCTATACTTAACGGATGTAGCTGCGCTATGGTTCAGACAATTGGACAACGTATCTATTAACACATGGATGGAATTGGTCAAAAGATTTATGAAGCGGTTTCAGGTTCACATTATGAGACCCAAGAATGTGATGATATTGACTTCAGTAAAGCAGCAGGCAGGAGAATCACTCAAGAATTTCTTAATCAGGTTCAATGCGGTAGTTGTTTTGGTGGATCGACTAGATCCGTCGATGGTTTTGATGGTAGCAGCATCAGGATTTGAAGGTAATTCAGATTTTAAGGTTTCATTAAAAGGGATCCAGCGATGGAACTCGGGGAATTCTACCATGAAGCAGAGAGGTTTCTACAATAAGAAGATGCGAAAGCTGATAAAAAGGCAACGGAAGTTAATGCAGTATGGGGTGGGGAACTACCCGGTGAAAGCTCAGGAAAGGACAAGGGTAAACAGAACATGGATAATAGCTTTAATAAATCGAAGCAATAGAGGGAGGAACCCAAATTCTCTTCTTGCTCAGAATTGAATGAAACCCTAGAATAGATATATCTAGATACTCAAGGGCGCCTTCCATGTCGAAGGCCGGCAAGGAGGGAACCCTCGAATGCAAATGTACATCAGGAAAGCGCTGCCTATTCCATGAGCTGGATGGGCACAATACAAATGATTGCAGGCATTTAAAGGATATCATTGAGGAACATGTGAGGAATGGTCAGCTACAACAATTTGTAAGGACTCGGGCTGTGGCGGTGGAATTGGAGCAGCCATCGTCCACCTCGAATGAAAATGGCACTAGATCCAGGCATCATCATCAACTTGTCATCAATTGATCAGGATGGCATGGAATAAGTAGCAAACTCCACAGTAAGATGGCTAAGTCACTTACACATGTACGAGATCAAGGACGATCCCTAGGCATGCTCTGAGATGATGATAAACAGTAATGCTAGGGTTTGTGAAATTTGTTTTTTTCCTTTCTTCTTGTTTGCTTCGAACTCTTTTTTTCTGGTTTTACTTGAACTCTGGTTTATTGATTGTATGGACTCTTATGTTATGGACTTAGGAATGATTAAATTTGTATCATGGATAACACAGTCATCAGGTATGGATTATGCCTGGCAAGGGATAGGACGCTTTGCTCGAACGTGATGGATCGACCCACTTAGGTCATCGAGTATGGATTGTGCTCGGCAAGGATTCTGAGAGATCAAGGTCATCAGGTACGGACTATGCTTGGCAAGGGATAAGTTGCTTCACTCGAATGTGATGGATCGACCTACTCAGGTCGTCGAGTAGGGATTGTGCTCGGCAAGGATTCGGAGAGATCAAGGTCGTCAAGTATGGACTATGACTGGCAAGGGGTAGGTTGCTTCGCTTGAATGTGATAGATCGGCCTGCTCATGTTGTCAAGTATGGATTGTGCTCAGCAAGGATCTAGTGAGATCGAGGATTTGGATTAGGATAACAACCCAGAGAGGTTATGGATTTGTATATCAGCTTCGAACAACTATGGATTTGGATATGGGCCTGGAGTAGTTTGGGATTTGGCTAACGACCCGGTGAAGTCGAGGGTTTGGATAAAATGATCTGGAGAGATCGCAGATCTAGAATTTGATATTGACTTGGAATGGTCATGGATTTCAATAACGTCTAGAGGGATCATGGATTTGGATTGGCAACGGATTGGATAATATGGCTATCGATGGATTATGGACTTCAGGTTTTGGATTTATGGCAATTCAAAACAAGCCTTCCTATCGCAAGGCATGTTTTAGGAGGCAAAATGTTAACCCGCCTTTCGAAAAAGTAGTACATAGGCGGATTTAACCCAATGGACATCATGATCATCAAGGCTGGAGGCCTGGAGAAACGGTTACCAAGCTCGGAGATCGGCTATAAACGAGACTATGGACAGTGATGAAGCAGATTCGGATCTGTAACAACCCATAATTTTATAAATATTTTTAAATTTATTTTATTTTGAAACTTTGGTTTTTAAATAATTTTAAGTTGAAGTTTGGAATTTTTCCAATGTATTTTGGATTTTCGTTTCTATTTTATTTTTCCAAATACAATTAAATATTGATTTTTCTGGAAATGTTATATTTTGTCAAACTGTGACTTTTAAATTTTAAATTTTAATCTTTTTCTTTGAAACAGTAATTGGTTCTGATATCCGTTCTGTTTTTCGTTTTGTCGAATTCTGTTTTAAACTTTTTAGAATTTGATGAATTCAGCATTTTACACGCATAATTTTATCTGCATTTTTATTTTTCATTTTCTATTCTATTTGCTATCTTTTATTTTTTTTTGGGTTTTGAATTAAATTGTGTGAATTTTTGTTGTGTTTGGAATTTTCCTATATTAGTTGTATTTTGTTTACAATTTTTAATTCTAGTTTCAATATAATAAACTATTTTCTTTATTTATTTTCTATTTTTCCTAAAACTATTTATTTATTTTCATTTCTACTTTATTTTTTTTACTTTTTATATTTTGTTTACTTGATGTTTTATTTGTTTATATTGTATTAAAAGAAAGTGGAAATTCAAAGAGGCAAAAGTTTTAAAACATTGTGACTTTTCATTTGCTTGTCTCTTCATTTCTCTTGGCCGTGTATTTGCTTGGTTATTCACGTGAGAAACTTCTCATCTTTTCACAATTCACTGCATCTCATTTCTGAAAAATTTTGTAAGTTAATGGCTTCTCCATTTTTTTCTACTTTTTTTCTTCATTTTGCTTGCTTTTGCCTTGCTCTCTTCATTGTTTGCTCGGCCTCTACCCACCCTCATCTCCACTGACCACCACCATCACCTCCTCCCCCTCATCTTCCATTGCCAAAAACCCTACCCCTCTGACCAAACCAGGCCATGACCACCCACGAACCAATCTCCTCAAAACTTTGCAAAAACTCCTTGAAAACTACATAGCCGAGCCACTTGTTCACCATCCCCTTCATTTCTAGCTTCGGCCAACACCATAGAACCACCACCACCTGATGACATCACCTCTGGCCATCACCTCCTACCTCTGACCTGACCTATAGTGCCATGGCCGAGCCACTCATGACCATAGGCCGAGCCTAGATGCAACCAAACCCCTCTCTTTTGCCTTGTCCCTTTGTATTCCCTACTTTGTAACTCCAAACCCTCCACATTCTTATGTAGCCATGCCTTTGTGTTGCCAAACCCAAGCCTTACCATCCATTAAAACATGTATGGCCGAGCAAACAAGGAGTCATGGTCAAGCCTTTTGATTTCAAAGCTTGGTGATGCCTTTTGCTAATTCTATTTTCACTTTGTTTTAATTTATCTTTGTATTATAAATATATATTTATATTGCTTTTTTTATTGTTGTATACAAGATTAATATCTTGGCTCTCTCTCCACTTGAATCCAAAGTCATGCTATATCGTGCTTTCTGAATTTATCTGTGTGTTTTGATTTGCGAACTCCAGCTTAAAAAGGTGAGTATTCACACATGACATTTATACTTATAGAATTTGTGAAGTGACAACAAGTGAATGTGTAGAAATTGTTATATCATGTTATACCTGCCTGTGATATGTATTATATGATGTTAAACTCTGTTATAAACTTGTCACATCATCTGCTATGTTATATTTTGTTATACTGTTTATTTATTTATGTTTCTCACACTGCAAGTTCCCTGTAGAATAGAATCACTATGGGTTGAAATGATACATACCCGAACGGACTTTAGAATAGGGAAAAATCGTTATGGGTTGAAATGATAGGCCTGAGCGATTTTTATTTATTTTTATTAACTTTGGATTGCGGGTTTGAAATGATAGAACCCGGATTTTTCCTTGTAAATTACGGATTGAAATGATATATTATCCGTATCACTTGACTTAGGTTAGAAAATATTATACAGACCCGTGGTTATTTTATATATTTTTTGGAAAATTTTTAAGTATTTTAAAATGTAAAAATATGATAATTTGATTTAAATTGAATTTAAAATGATTTAATAAAGTGATAATGATTTTTCTATGTATTAAAAATGTTAAACAAATGAATGGAAAAATTGTGATTTTTAAACATAACTTAATTTGGAAATTTGTGATTTGATTTTTAATGGAAGTTTAAGTTAAATAAATAAAAATGGAAATTAAGTTTTATTTTGAAATGGAAACTTAAATTTAAGTGTTAAAGTAAATTGTTAAAAATGCAAAGAATGGGAAATTTGTACACTTGAATTTAATAAGTGAATTATTGTAAAATTTGATAATTATTGTAAAATTTTCCTTTATAAAATTTTAAATTAAAGGGTATTTAAATGTACATTTTTGAAGTGGAAAAATATGATTTTTATAAGTAAAAATGGTTAAAATTGAAGTTTAATTGTTTCTGGAATTTTGGTATAAATCTGGAAATTCTTTTAGAAGCACTTCAGAAATGCTATCGTTTCTGGAATTAACTTAAAATGTGAAGTAAATGATACTGCAGCACTTTGTAAGTGCTGTGGTTGATGCAAATGAACTAAAGGCTAAAATTAACTAAGGGCTACTGCAGCACTTTGTAAGTGCTGTAGTTGCTGAATAAAAACTGAAACTTGAAACTAATAAAAGAGCTACAGTAGAACTTGATAAGTGTTGTAGTTGGCTGAAATAAGATTTTTAGTTATAACTGAACTACTACGGCAGTTTTATAAATGCTGTCTTTGCTGAATTGAATTGTTTTCAAATGTAACTAACCGCAGTATTTCTAAGTGCTGCGGAAGCTGAAATTTAAATGTTTAAAGTATTTAAATGAGCTTAGAAAAGGTTAAATTTTGGGAATTTAATATTTGATTTGAAGGTATAATGACTTCATCCTTTAATGGTTTAAATGAATGATTTTAATTCGAAATTATAAACCATTTTGAAATCTATAACCACCGGTACACTTCTCTGTATGCCATTTTATTTCCTTGTGATTTATTTGGATGCACACCTTTAATTTGAGAGTGTGGCTAGAGGTGAGCGATTACTGCTTTTCTGCGCTACCCTAGTCACATTTACACTGTTATTTGCATTGTTTACTTTAATATGGATATTTCTATGATAACGTTTATTACTGCTTAATTGATGGTTTACGGATCCTTAAAGGATGGGCGATCCCGAGCATCCTTTAAGTTATTGTGCATTGCTATTACAGTTCACTTGAGTTGGTTTACATTGTATAAGTATGTATGTCCTGACTCGAGTGTTTGTGTTTTACTTTATGCTCGGGTCAGCCTGAGTAATACAGCTTTGGATTCACCTTCTGGAGCTAGAGATTTGTTGGAGCTTATTTGTCTATCGGTTCATCGATTTCTATTCCAGTTATTTCCCATTCAGTATTGTCTCTGTATTATTGACTTATGTATCCTGACTTCTATTGTATCTATTTTGACTATGAGATTTTGTATATGGTTTGAGAGTATGTATATAGTAGCTTTATGAACTACTATGATATTTTATTTCCGCTGCGAGTTATTCTGATATTTTGTGTCTGTGATTCTGTATTTGATTTTATTTTCTCCAAATTTTCTTGACAATCCACTGTTTTGAAGTATTCAAGTCCGAAATGTGTGGATTTATTGTCGATTTGAATGGTCCAAAATAGTGGGATGTTACATTTGGTATCAGAGCGAGGTTTTAGGCAAACCTTAGCCTGCGGAGCAAAAACTCATTAGAGATTGGGTAGAAATACCCTAGAGTGAGTGAAATCAATCTCAGAATCATTTCTTTGTGAGAGAACGTATTTTCGAAGTATAAAATGATTTTCAAATGATTTTAAGGATTTGTTCAAAGATTATTTTGATATAAATTTTATTGCTTTGAAAGTAAAAAATTTCTAAACTTCATTGCTTTCGTATCCACCTTGTTAGTAATTTCTTTGATTAGGATCCGCTTAAATTTTGAACTTCTAGCTTGTTTGATCTAGATTCATTGTTGATAGGAATCTATTTTGGGTATGGAAAAATTTGTAGTATGTTAGGTTACATTAAGTGAACTCGATGGTATCTTTTGCTTAGCTGAAATTGTCAAACTAAGAATATTTATGCTTCTGTTTTCGTATGATATAAATTTGAGTTTTCCAAATTATGAATGGGAATTCTTTCGTATTGATATAGGTTATATATCTCTAATCTTGGTTTGGATTCTTATCGATTAGGATTCCTTTGAACTTTGGAATGCTCCCACTTGTTCTGAAATCCATTCCTGTCTCCCCTATTTGTATTCTTTTGATTTTGGGAGCATTGCATAACCCCACTTTGAATGACCTCTATAAAGATCAGTGATTCCGCCAATCTTTGAATGATTTGTAAAGGGGTGAAACTCCCTTACAATTGGCATTGATTCACCGGAGATTTCTGTATCCTTGGTTTACGATGCTATCTTTCTTCCGCTATACCCGGATTCTATCTCTGGCGATCGAAGGTCGATTTGCCTTAGATTTTCGCATCAATTATATTCCTGAAGTCACGGTTGACCCTGTTAAGGTCGCCCGCGATTTATATGGGCTTATCCATCTTCTATTTGGAAATTTAATTATCTCATCTTCGTTCGAGCTTATCTTCGAATCATAATTCTAATTGATTAGGGTACCTTTAAAATTTGAATCTCTAATTTGTTTTGAAATCCATCCTTGAATCATCCCTTGGAAAAAAATTGTGGTTGATCGTGTTTTTGGAAATTGTGTATTCATCGAAGTTATTATTTTGATAAGGATGACCATATTTTCATATAAAGGTGAAATGTTTTCGATAAGGATTATATACCATTTTAAAATATTGAAGTTTCGAAAGGATTTGAAATTTTGGAAATTATATAAGGAATGGTTTCATATAAAATGATTTATAACTGAAGGTTTTGAATGTGAATTTGAGTGATTGAACTCCGGCATTTTGAAATTGGTTTAAGATCTTGAAAATATATAATAATACGATTTGAAAGTATTTTTCCGAATAAGAAATGTTTCAAATGATTTTAATGAGTTTCAAATGATTTCGAAGAAATTTCAAAAGAAGTTTTCGAGAAAATGGAAGTCCAGAACCCACTTATGTCGCTGGAAAATAATTTCGGTGATGGATGCATGCATCATCGACATTGATTTTTGAGTTTCAGAGTGGGGGAGAGGCCACTTCGGTAGCTTTGCTATGCGAGTGATTTGTGAAACCAAATTTTATTTCAAATTCCAAAGTATGATTTGATATTCGAAAGATATATGTATATATTTGAACAGTTTGAAATGAGCCGGTGTTCAGTCCTTGAGTTTTGGATTTGATTGATATAACCCTATCTTTTGGAATTGATGTACTGACTTGTTGGTGATTTCCAACTCTTGGATTGAAAATATGATTTCTTCGACTATTTTGAAGGTTCGAACACTTCCAAATCAAGGTTAACTTTTCAAAGCTAAGTAATTTTGAAAAGTATAAAGTATATAAGTTTGGTATGTATGTTTAAAGTATGTAGTAATATGATTTAAATAAGTTTGAAACTGTTTTGTTAAGTAAATGATAAGACTATTATACTGATATTAAATTTAGTTTTAAAAATATTTTGAATAAAATTTAGTTTAAATGTTTTAACTTAGTAACATCTTTATGAAACTATGTATTTAACAAGTTGGAATAGATACATAAGTTGTACGTATGCTGTTTTATTCGCATAATTAATTTGATCCAGGTTTGAGTATACAAGTTCGAGGTGAATTACACCATTTCGTGTTAGGATTTTTAATTTGATTCTTGATGGCGAATATTTGATATGGATTTTGGGCTTGATTCTGGAATTCTCTATCATAGTATATGGCTATGCAAGGAGACTGATGGCTTCTAGTCGAGAAACCATATCGAAGTCTGCATTAGGGAAGTCGAATGGACCATACTAGTTCGAAGGCGAATTTGTGTGATCGAGCGAACGATAAAATGTGATGTTGCGAAATGATGACATATGTACATCTTATGTTATAATATCATTGATATACTTGACGCTGAAATTGGAAGTTGTTGGGTTGGATATCTTTGTAATTTAATTGGAATTTTTCTTTTATGCAAAACTACTATCGATTTAAAACCATTTTTTTTCAAAACTATTTTTCTTTTATTTTTCTTAAACAAACTATTTTATTCTATTTTACATACAAAACTATTTTATATACAAAACTATTTTACAAACTATTTTATTTACAAAACTATTTTACAAGCTATTTTGTATACAAAACTATTCTAAATTCAAAACCCAAAATAAAATAAAAGATGTTCAATCCCATATGGCTCTTCATATAGCGTAATTGATTTTGGAAAATTTTGACCCTGATATAAGATGGACCTTATGTAAGTATAAGATGATTTTGAAAAAACCATCGATATTGGAAATGAATTGGTTGACTTAAATTATATTGATTTAGAAACTTGGATTATTTTCTAAATTTATTATTTTGGAAACATTGAAATTGAAGATATTTGATTTGGAAGAATAATTTGGTGAAAGCGTATATGATTTTGAAAATTTTATTGATATTGAAACAAATTGAAATTTGAGAACCTTGTGTTACTAAATACTTGATTTGGAAGTTATCGAACTTATATAAAATCGATTTGTATAAGTATGATGTTGATTCAAAAACTATGGATTTTGGAAGGTATTTTATTTGAAAATGAAATCTTATATATAATGGACTTTATATAAGTACGATATTTGAAAGTGATTTGAAAAGGTACTATATGATACATATTTTCGAAGTAAAGATATGGAAAGTGCCTTCTGCTTGATATCCGCTTTGTGGCCACATTGTGGATTCATTCTATCGATATTATTCTCTCTGATTTGGTTTTCCGGATATGATACTCGAGTGTCCATCGAATTCCATGGCGATCTCCATGGTCTTATGAACGCGACTGCATAGCGTAATTCGCAGGGGCTACGAGAGCCTACGGGTATGGATGTTTCCTAGGGGATCCAAGCGTAACCATTGTGTATCTGCGATCTATTGGGTCGCTTAGTAGCGTAATCAGCAGGGGCTGCGAGAGCCTACAGGTACAGATGTTTCCTGGGGGATCCAGGCGTAACCATTGTGTATCTGCGGTACTACCAGTCTTCATGGCGTAATCGCAGGGCTGGGGGGGCTACGGGTACAAATGTTTCCTGGAGGATCCAGGCGTAACCATTGTGTATCCGTGATCCATGATCGACATGTTTTGTTTTTTTTTGTTTGGATTGTACTTTCCATATCTGGTTTTTTTAAAAAGGTTTTTCCAGTATTTTCACTGGGTGTTGAAATAGGTCTACTAAGTACCTGGAGAATTCTAGCTTTGCGCCTGATCAACGCATGGCCAGAGTCTGCAGGAACGAGGATAAACTTGTTAAGACATCGAGTTATAAAAGTATTTTGATAAAGTATTATACAAAGAATATTATGATCGGTTATTTTCCTTTCTAAAAGATTTTAGAGTGTTTTAAATATTGTTTACCTCTTTAACTAACAATTTGAATTAAATGACTTTTATGGATATAATAGAATGGATTTAACCAAATTATTAAATATTAAAGAATTCTAGTTGAAATTTATATAGTTTTAAATTAATGGTTCATCCTTGTCTTTCAACCTATATTTTCCTACTAGCTATTCCCGATTCACCATTTTTCCTGCTAGCTATTCCTATGCTCCTACCTTCTTTCATTTTCGGGGACGAAAAGCTTTGAGTGGGGGAGAGTGTAACAACCCATAATTTTTATAAATATTTTTAAATTTATTTTATTTTGAAACTTTGATTTTTAAATAATTTTAAATTGAAGTTTGGAATTTTTCCAATGTATTTTGGATTTTTGTTTCTATTTTATTTTTCCAAATACAATTAAATATTGATTTTTCTGGAAATGTTATATTTTGTCAAACTCTGACTATTAAATTGAAATTTTAAATTTTAATCTTGTTCTTTGAAACAGTAATTGGTTCTGATATCCGTTCTGTTTTTCGTTTCGTCGAATTCCGTTTTAAACTTTTTAGAATTTGATGAATTCAGCATTTTACACGCATAATTTTATCTGCATTTTTATTTTTCATTTTCTATTCTATGTGCTATCTTTTATTTTGTTTTGGGTTTTGAATTAAATTGTGTGAATTTTTGTTGTGTTTGGAATTTTCCTATATTAGTTGTATTTTGTTTACAATTTTTAATTCTAGTTTCAATATAATAAACTATTTTCTTTATTTATTTTCTATTTTTCCTAAGACTATTTATTTATTTTCATTTCTACTTTATTTTGTTTTAACTTTTTATATTTTGTTTACTTGATTTTTTATTTGTTTATATTGTATTAAAAGAAAGTGGAAATTCAAAGAGGCAAAAGTTTTAAAACATTGTGACTTTTCATTTGCTTGTCTCTTCATTTTTCTTGGCCGTTCTTTTCCTTTGGTTTGGCCATGTATTTGCTTGGTTATTCACGTGAGAAACTTCTCATCTTTTCACAATTCACGGCATCTCATTTCTGAAAAATTTTGTAAGTTAATGGTTTCTCCATTTTTTTCTACTTTTTTTCTTCATTTTACTTGTTTTTGCCTTGCTCTCTTCATTGTTTGCTCGGCCTCTACCCACCCTCATCTCCACCGACCACCACCATCACCTCCTCCCCCTCATCTTCCACAGCCAAAAACCCTACCCCTCTGACCAAACCAGGCCGTGACCACCCATGAACCAATCTCCTCAAAACTTTGCAAAAACTCCTTGAAAACTACATAGCCGAGCCACTTGTTCACCATCCCTTCATTTCTAGCTTCGGCCACCACCATAGAACCACCACCACCTGATGACATCACCTCTGGCCATCACCTCCTACCTCTGACCTGAACTATAGTGCCATGGCCGAGCCACTCATGACCATAGGCCGAGCCTAGATGCAACCAAACCCCTCTCTTTTGCCTTGTCCCTTTGTATTCCCTACTTTGTAACTCCAAACCCTCCACATTCTTGTGTAGCCGTGCCTTTGTGTTGCCAAACCCGAGCCTTACCATCCATTAAAACATGTATGGCCGAGCAAACAAGGAGTCATGGTCAAGCCTTTTGATTTCAAAGCTTGGTGATGCCTTTTGTTAATTCTATTTTCACTTTTTTTTAATAAGGGTTCAAACCTTTCTATTAAGTATGGGAAAAAATTACAAGAAACAAAATACAAGGCCAAAGCCAACAATACAAACAAACAACACCTCCGGCCCATAGCCCATCTAGACAGGGCATCAACTAGAAACATCTAGACAAATCTTAAAAGAAGAAAAGACAACACGGCAAAACATCTACTTCATTTAATACATTAACTCATCTCTAAAGAGAAACTGAAAAGTTTAATAATGGCGACGAGACATGGAAGAACGAGAAGCACCAATAATATTACAGCAAAATCAAAGCGACACTCCAGGCATCCTCTGTTACTTCCAGATCAGAGCTCAAATCAGACTGTATCCAGCACTTCTCGAGAAGAACTAAACAGATCTCAACAGATAAGTCTCTATTGCCTAAGAAAGAGAAAGTCTTTAATCTATAAACGAGAAACTAACATATGTCCTTTGAAACTTAGGATCAAAGACCAGCAGCAAGAACTTCGAATCATCTAAAACCTAGATTACTAACACTCGGAGCAAGCAGGAACAACTTCAGGGTCGAAAGCCAACCTTCCTCAAGGAGAACAGAGAAGAACAACACAAGATAAGTCTCTTGTACCCAAACAAGGAAACCTCTTTAATCTTTAAGAGATTTAATTTCTTTTGAATCTGCTCCCAGATCTATAAAGACAGCATTTTTAGGGCAAGACTGCATGTGTCATCAAGCCAAATGGAAGGAACCTCCAGGATTGACAAGGTAAATACTGAAGTAGACCTTCAAAATGAATCTCTTTACCCAAGCTAAATTCTGTTATGCCCAGGTCGGGGTATCAAGCACTCGGAACATCCTGCAAATCTACAACCTTATAGACTATTTCAATAGATATTGTTAATTGTAAAGTAATATGTAATTTAAAAGATAGGGAGGAAAACTGTAAATAAAACAGGAACAAAGAAACCAGGAGCCAGGAAACAAAGAAGCAAGAAGATTGTAGAAGAGCAGATCTTATGATAAAGCAGATGGTACCCCAATTCAGCGTTGGGAGGTATATCCCCATTTCGAAGCTATTACTTCATTCATACCAGTAATGTTCTTAAAGTGTTTTGATTTTGCCATTCTAATGTTCATTATCTGAAAAATATTGTTACAAATCTGCGACCTATCTGTAGAACGATTCTGAAATATCCTATCGTTCCTTTCTTTCCAAATATGCCAGACACAAACAGATAACGACAGTTGAAACAAACCTGAACTGAGACTCTTTAAGCTAGAAAAAGAAACAATTTTCTGTAAATCATCTTTCAAAGAAAAAGAAAATACACTTTTCGGCGTTTGGAAAAAATTTTTACAGCTCCATAGCCATACACTTTCTGTAAAATTACATTGAAAAAATAGATGGTCTATATTTTCAATGTGATTGTTACAAAAGACGCAGTTAAGGTCCACGACTATCTGCTTTTGAAGTAATCTTTCTTTTGTCAAAAGATAGTCATTAATGACTTTAAACAGGCATACCGCCATTTTAGGAACATGAATTTTGTTCTAGACCAAAGGTGCCCAATACTTAATCTCAGAACTGGATCTAACCGAGTTCCAAACTTTTTTAAATTGATACAAACCATCCTTTGAACATTTCCAAGACCAAAAATCCCTTTCCCTATTTTTGTGAATCTTGACTCCTTCGATTTCTGCATGAATAAGAAATAGAAAACTATACGAATCCCACTTCCACTCACCATTTCTTATGATCCTGCAAAGAGATAGATTTTCCATACCAGTTCTGAAGGCAGTGTCTCTACTAATGCGTTCCATAATAGTACTACCATTTAGCCATGGATCATACCATAGAGAAGTAGTTTTACCGTCTACAATATTAAGAGAAAGACAGTTCAAAGCTACCTGTCTATTTTTCAAAATGAATTTCCATACTCCCGAGTCGTCCAATCGCTGGTTAATTTCCCAAAAGCTTTTTTGACCAATATATTTACAATGCATTAGATTTGCCCAAATTCCTTCTGAATTGATAACTTTCCATATCAGTTTGATATATAACGCTCGGTTCATCTCTTCTAAATTTCTCAATCCCATACCTCCTTCTTCTTTTTGCCTACACAAAATCTCCCAAGGAATCTTACTGCAGCGACTTTTCCAAAGGAAGTTCAAAATCAAGTGTTTAATTTTTTGAACTGTAGAGACTGGGAGACAAAAGCATTGCATCCAAAATTGTATTATAGGGTAAATAGTAGATTTGATAAGTTCGAGTCTCCCAGCTAGACTAAGCATTCTTGTTTCCCAACTATCAATCCTTAGCTTAATCTTCTCTATTAGAGGAGAGCAATCCTTATCCCTCAAATTAGCACTAGACAAAGGAATACCCAAGTACCTTATTGGGAGATCCAATTGTTGAATATTGAGGATCGTACTAATATCTGTACAACAATCCACCCCTTTCCCAAAGAAAACATTAGATTTCTCAAAATTAAGCTCCAAGCCAGTAACCTCCTTCATGGTCTTAAAAACATCACTTACAGCAGTTGCAGTCTGGGCATTGGCTTTAGTAAATACAATGATGTCATCAGCGTAAATAAGGTGAGTCAACTTATTATCAAAGTCTGTAACTGGGGAGATAAGACCGTCCCTGACTTTACCATCCATCAATAGCGTAAAATATTCCATAACCAAGGTAAAAAGTATAGAGGAAAGCGGGTCGCCTTGTCGAAGCCCATTAGAACTCTTGAAATAACCGTGCGCTTCTCCGTTAGCAATGATAGAAAAAACAGGAGTCTTAATAATGTTTTCGATAATTTTCACCCATTTGCTTGGGAAACCCAAGTTTATTAGCATATGTATAACAAAAGATCGATTGATCGAATCATAAGCTTTCTTTAAATCAACTTTAATACACATATATTTGTTATCCTTTCTTCCGAGACCCCTTATAATTTCATGAGCAAACAAAATTCCGTCCCCTATTGATCTTCCTTTGATAAAATCCGTCTGGTTCGGGGACACCAACTTATCCAAAAAAGGACCCAGTCTATTACAGAGGATTTTAGAGAAAACCTTATATAACGTATTACAACAGGCAATGGGTCTGAAATCAAGAATACAGGAGGAGTGGACTTTTTTTGGAATCAAGTGAATAAACGTATGATTCCACTCGTTGATTATAAAACCCTTTTGAAAAATATCATTCAAAGCTTTGAAAATTAAATCTTTCAAAAGATTCCAATGAGTCTTAAAAAACAAAGAGTTAAAACCGTCCGGACCTGGAGAGACAGTATCTTTAATATCCCACAACGCGAATTTAATTTCTTCCAAGGATATACCCCCATTCAAAAAATTAGCACCATATTCAGTAATAACCGTTTTACAAATAACTTCAGGGAAGTGTTCACTTAAGGGGAGGTTAAAAATACGTTTAAAGAAATCAATAGCTGAATCAACAAACTTATATTCCGAAACCGCCTTTCCATTGACTACAATGTTGGTCAAACGCTTTCTATTTCTTCTACTAGACATCTTAGCGTAGAAAAAAGAAGAGGCCTCATCGCCCATCATCAGCCATTCACATTTAGCCTTTTGTTTAGCAACTAGAAATTCTTTTTTTAGTGCTAAATCCAATTTTATCTTAGCATTTTGAAATTCCAATGCTAAATTGTGATCATGAAATTTTTCCAGAAGTTTCTGAAGTCTTGAACAATTCTCTCTCTGAACTTTAACCTCTTGTTTGATATTACGTGATTTAGCACTCCAACTCTTAAGCTCTCTCTTGATATTTTTGAGAATACTGATGATCTGATACAAAGGTCTATCTGTATGATTAGTAATCCAATGTTTCTCGATCAAAGGAAAGTATTGGTCACATAAAGACCAATGATTCATATATATGAAAGGACTGTTCTTAACCCTAGGCTTGGAAAAAAGCGAAACAAGGACAGCATTATGATCACTCACAGAAGGAGGCAAATATTCTGCCGATAAGTCTGTGAAAAGGTTAATCCAATCTAGGTTTGCAAAAACCCTGTCAATTTTTGAGAATATATTTCGACTCGGACCAGACCACCAAGAAAATTCATAACCTTTAATATTAATCTCATTAAGAACAGTATGATTAGACATTTCATCTAACTCAAACAAGTTACCAAAAGTTGCAGGGTTGCCTCCCTTTCTTTCTGAGGGACTGCGAATGCAGTTAAAGTCCCCAAGGACCATCCATGGTCTATAAATGTTGATAGCATCCTCTTGCAAGTTCTTCCATAATCTTTTCCTGAATTCAACAAAATTATGAGCGTAGACAAAGGTTAGATTACATTTGAATTTCGAGGAGTTGATCAATTCAATGGTAATGTGTTGATCACTCAAACTAATATAGTTGAAATCCCAAGAATTTCCATCAATAAGGACCATGATCCTGCATTTATAATAACAAGAGACGTTACTTATTATTTTCCATCTGTCTTCCAACTTTCTTTCCAACTTCATTATATCCGAAAGCAACAATTTATTTTCCAGAATACCAAAGCAACTAATATTATACTTATCAATGAGTTTCCTCACTTCTCCCATTATGTTGGGGTTGTGAAACCCTCTAACATTCCAGCAAGCTACTGACATTATAAAACCTTGTTATTGCGGGTCCTCAACGACCTACTGTTGGGAGACTCCCCTTTATCTTCCGTGGAAATACCTAACATCTGAACCCATTTGGGATTCTTACGAACAAGCTTATCCTTCTGTATATTCTCAAACTCTATGTCCTGAGGCTTCGGCAGAAGTTGCTCCTCCAATACCTCCTGAACTAAGTCTACATTATCATAAGAATTCTGTTCCTCTACCACTTCTGTGGTTCCTGTATCCTGATCCAGATTATCTTGCACCTGTGAGTAAATACAAGGTTTAGTACCTCTCCTAAAATTGACATTATTAAATATACAATCATCAATAAATATATCATTATAAAGTAAAGAGTTTGGAAAAGAAGGAGTATCCGATGATGACGAAGGGCGATTGAGTAAAGTTGAGTGAGTCGAAGGTGACTTCGGAGGAGATGATCTCGGGTCTCTGGCTCCCGGGGTAGTTGGAGATACAGGAATGAATGGCTTACTGATTCCTTGATCAGGAGGAACTTCCAACCTGGCCAGAGGAACAGTGAAGCAATCTTCACTGACTCCTATTTCGGTAAGAGTAACAGGTTCTAATTCTAAATCTTCTGAAATTGCCCCCTCACCGCGCTCTTCTAAGGATACAGCTCTTTCTAAGATCTGATCCGAGGGTAAAACTTCCGTTTGTTTTTGCTCTAGAATAATATTTCCCCTAACTTCTGGCTCCAGCTCATTAGAAGCTAGTTGGCACCTATCCCGAGATCCATTAATAGGAGAACTGTCAACAGTTAAGTTTTGATTTCCTTGATGCACTTCTGACTGTAAGACTTTGGTCGTATCATCACCAGAAGGGATCTCCGTCCCAACATTCCTGCTTACTCCATTATCTTCATGTAATGATTCTGAAACAGTGGGACTTCCATCTTGCAACTGCTTTTCCAGATCCTTAGAGATCTCAATTCCTCCTTCCTCCTTGTCAATATCCACACTTCCAACAAGATCAGGATCCGAAGGTCTTTCCTTATCAGAGTTGGTAGCTTGAGTCACTTTAGGAACCCAAGTCTTAGCCATTGGGCATTCATCAGATACGTGACCAAAACACACACACTTACCACATATGGGAGGAGGATTCTCATATTCCACTACCTGAAAGAAACTCCTCCCGTTGTCGTCCATGCCTTCTATGATGTTAGGCATACCATAAGTAGCGTTAACCTCAACCAGAACTCTAGCAAAGGCTAATCTAGATTTATTTTTTGTGGCCTCGTCCACCTTAATGGGAACTCCTATAGTACTAGTTAATGCGCTAATAGCTTTATTGCCCCATAATTTAAAACTTAAACCAGGAAGTCTGACCCACATTGGTAGGGATGTGAGGAGATCTCTATCAGTTCTCATATCTGGGGACAGTCGCTTCATAATGATCAAGTTGCGATCCATAAACTAGGGACCTGATTTCAGAATTTTGTCACAATCGTCCTCAGACCCAAATCTCACTACAAAGAATCCATTATTCCTTGTGTGAACTGTAAACGGCTTCTTAGTAGCCCAAACCCTATTAGCATATCCCTCAAAAGTTCTTAGCCATGGTTTATAACAAACCACATATAATAAAATGCATAGATCCCAACCTCCCTCCGCTTCTTTAATAGCTTCAGAAGAGAGGGAACCTATCCTTTTTCCATTCGCTACTTTAGGCTCAATAAACTCCAGATCTAGGTTACCTAGATCTCCTACAGCTCCTACTTTCACTGCCTCGCTGTATGAATTTTTTTTTGCATTCTCTGAGACGGTGAATATTATTTTTGGGTTACTACCTGACATCGAACCTTTCTGCTTTGTATTTTTCGAATGATTTGTAGATGTACGCCCAACAAGATCCGCTTGCACCCTCCTCCCCATGTTCCGATCTGGAATAGCTCCAGATCTACTCGATTTTTGCCCTCCCAGATTGAGTCTTTGATAAGACCCAAAGACGCAGGAGCCTTGCCCCTTTTCCTTCTCACCTCCTCCCAGCCTTCATCATCTTAGAGATCCCATGATTTCCATTTATCTTTGTATTATAAATACATATTTATATTGCTTTGTTTTATTATTGTATGCAAGATTAATATCTTGGCTCTCTCTTCACTTGAATCCAAAGTCATGCTATATCGTGCTTTCTGAATTTATCTGTGTATTTTGATTTGCGAACTCTAGCTTAAAAAGGTGAGTATTCACACATGACATTTATACTTATAGAATTTGTGAAGTGACAACAAGTGAATGTGTAGAAATTGTTATATCATGTTATACCTGCCTGTGATATGTATTATATGATGTTAAACTCTGTTATAAACTTATCACATCATCTGCTATGTTATATTTTGTTATACTGTTTATTTATTTATGTTTCTCACACTGCAAGTTCCCTGTAGAATAGAATCACTATGGGTTGAAATGATACATACCCGAACGGACTTTAAAATAGGGAAAAATCATTATGGGTTGAAATGATAGGCCTGAGCGATTTTTATTTATTTTTATTAACTTGGAATTGCGGGTTTGAAATGATAGAACCCGGATTTTTTCTTGTAAATTACGGATTGAAATTATATATTATCCGTATCACTTGACTTAGGTTAGAAAATATTATACAGACCCGTGGTTATTTTATATATTTTTTTGGAAAATTTTTAAGTATTTTAAAATGTAAATATGATAATTTGATTTAAATTGAAGTTAAAATGATTTAATAAAGTGATAATGATTTTCCTATGTATTAAAAATGTTAAATAAATGAATGGAAAAATTATGATTTTTAAACATAACTTAATTTGGAAATTTGTGATTTGATTTTTAATGGAAGTTTAAGTTAATTAAATAAAAATGGAAATTAAGTTATATTTTGAAATGGAAATTTAAATTTAAGTGTTAAAGTAAATTGTTAAAAATGCAAAGAATGGGAAATTTGTACAGTTGAATTTAATAAGTGAATTACTGAAAAATTTGATAATTATTGTAAAATTTTCTTTTATAAAATTTTAAATTAAAGGGTATTTAAATGTACATTTTTGAAGTGGAAAAATATGATTTTTATAAGTAAAAATGGTTTAAATTGAAGTTTAATTGTTTCTGGAATTTTGGTATAAATCTGGAAATTCTTTTAGTAGCACTTCAGAAATGCTATCGTTTCTGGAATTAACTTAAAATCTGAAGTAAATGATACTGCAGCACTTTGTAAGTGCTGTGGTTGATGCAAATGATCTAAAGGCTAAAATTAACTAAGGGCTACTGCAGCACTTTGTAAGTGCTGTAGTTGCTGAATAAAAACTAAAACCTGAAACTAATAAAAGAACTACAGTAGAACTTGATAAGTGCTGTAGTTGGCTGAAATAAGATTTTTAGTTATAACTGAACTACTACGGCAGTTTTGTAAATGTTGTCTTTGCTGAATTGAATTGTTTTCAAATGTAACTAACCGTAGTATTTCTAACTGCTGCGGAAGCTGAAATTTAAATGTTTAAAGTATTTAAATGAGCTCAGAAAGGGTTAAATTTTGGGAATTTAATATTTGATTTGAAGGTATAATGACTTCATCCTTTAATGGTTTAAATGAATGATTTTAATTCGAAATTATAAACCATTTTGAAATCTATAACCACGGGTACACTTCTCTGTATGCCATTTTATTTCCTTGTGATTTATTTGGATGCACACCTTTAATTTGAGAGTGTGGCTAGAGGTGAGCGATTACTGCAGCTCTGCGCTACCCTAGTCACATTTACACTGTTATTTGCATTGTTTACTTTAATATGGATATTTCTATGATAACGTTTATTATTGCTTAATTGATGGTTTACGGATCCTTAAAGGATGGGCGATCCCGAGCATCCTTTAAGTTATTGTGCATTGCTATTACAGTTCACTTGAGTTGGTTTACATTGTATAAGTATGTATGTCCTGACTCGAGTGTTTGTGTTTTACTTTACGCTCGGGTCAGCCTGAGTAATACCGCTTTGGATTCACCTTCTGGAGCTAGAGATTTGTTGGAGCTTATTTGTCTATCGGTTCATCGATTTCTATTCCAGTTATTTCCCATTCAGTGTTGTCTCTATATTATTGACTTATGTATCCTGACTTCTATTGTATCTGTTTTGACTATGAGATTTTGTATTTGTTTTGAGAGTATGTATATAGTAGCTTCATGAACTACTATGGTATTTTATTTCCGCTGCGAGTTATTCTGATATTCTATGTCTGTGATTCTGTATTTGATTTTATTTGCTCCAAATTTTCTTGACAATCCACTGTTTTGAAGTATTCAAGTCCGACATGTGTGGATTTATTGTCGATTTGAATGGTCCAAAATAGTGGGATGTTACAGGATCGGATCCCTAATTTTTATCCTAATCAAGGTGAAATTGGTATGAAGTGATAAGGAAGGCTTTGTGAGGCTACATTTCAAATTTCAAGTCGATCGGAGTTCATATGCTAGAGTTATAGGCAAAAGAAGAGGGATCGGATCATATTCAGCTCAACAACACAACTCAACGATGATCGCTTCATAACTCGATAATCACAAGGCGGATTGAAGTGAAATTTTGGAAACAAGAAAAAAGGACCATAGGAAGTCTACCCTAGGGATCGCATGGCATTTGGTGAAGTTGGAGGGATCGACATCTATCCCTCAATTAGGATCGTTACCTATCCCTCTTAGGGATCGGCTAAGCCCAATTTGATAACAAAGATTGATTAACTTCTCAACATCTACACATCAAATTGACATGAAAATTGGAGGAACTAGAACATGTGGAACACTCCATAAGGATCACATAGCATTTGGAGCAAATTGGAGGGATCGGTACCTATCCCTCCATAGCGATCGGCTATAATCGGCCTTAACATCATATTGCAACAAAGATCGGTCAATAACTCGAGTTCTACTAATCCAATTGGCATGAAACTTGAATGCTATACATAATATAACATGGAGACACTGCATTAGGTATTGCATGTCATTTGGAGAAGATTGGAGGGATCGGTACCTATCCCTCTAAAGGGATCGACAGAAATCAGAGTACATGCAACACCACTTCATGGAAAATGTGATATCTCACAAACCGTAAGTCAAAATGGCATGAAATTTGGAGGGCAAGTAGCTAACACCATGAGGAACCACCCAGAGGGATCGCACCCCATTTGGACACACTAATAGGGATTGGTATTGATCCCTATTGTGGGACCAAATGGGCCTGGAAATTTTTGGGTGGCCTCGTCTTGGTCTCTCGAACCTTTTGTCAAAATTTCAGCTCGATCTGTGCACGTCTTCCCCTATAAATATAGCGGATGTGGCGTTAGAAACTAGATCTTCTTTCTGCTTCTCTTTATCTTCAACCTAGGATACACTCTATCAATTTTATTCTTGGATTTCAGATTGTAACTGTAAACAAACTTCAGTATAATAAAATGGATTATTTGAGAGTGGACGTTGGCCAGAGTTAGCCGAACCACTATAAATCTTATCTCCTTTTACTTGCTTTCTAATTGTTTTAATTTTGTTCTTCATTTATTTCTCTTCATATTTCAGTGGTTGGATTGGATATTGGAGTTTTTGCATAATTGGGTGTTGGTGGCCAATTTTGACCCCAACACTATGGTTGAGGAGAGATAGAAGATGAAAAAAGAAAGTGCCCAAAGTTTGTTTTCAAATGGCATAGGTTTTGTATTTATAGGGAAACCATCCAACAGAGTTGCCAGATCTCCATGTACTAAGTCTTACTTCAATCCAAAAAAGTAGGAAGGGAAGTCGGAGTCCTAGAGCTGTAGAAACAACTCGCTATTGAAGTAAGACTTACAATATATCCAAAAAACCGGTCGGTACCGACCACTCGGTATAAAGAGTCGAAGTTGAATATTCCATCATCCTGCATGATCTAAAAGAGCTCAAAGTGCAGAAGGTCAAGGAGCAAAAGGATTTGAATACCACTCTTTAGGAATTCTTTGCTAACGTAATACAGTACAAGAATCTAAATTAGTTGGGAAGTACGTTTGTTGTTACCCTTGCTAATGCCTAGGAGGAAATATTGCGCTATGCAGAGGCGACCGGTGAATGGATCACCGAAGATGAGTTGATGGCCAAGTACCTTGATGTTGAATATATAACAAAACTTGAAAAGGGAAAGGATATTATTACTGCTAAAGATGTCGCCGCTGTTAAAGCTGCCGCTGAAGGTCCTGCCGACCCAAGTGCATGGGGTCAGGCAGAATCGTCAACTCCCAAATCATAAGAGCTTGTAGTGCATTTTCCTACAATTGAGGGGCCAGCTCTGAGGCAACCAAATCATCCTAGCTTCCAAGGTAGATACTTCCATTGAGTTTTACATTCCTCCTTTTATTGATATACCAATCCAACATTCACCAAAAGTAGGGGAAATTTTCAAATCTCCTGGTCAGCAATCAAGTTCGAGAAAAAGTATATCCCTTGTTTCTCTAGTATTCAAGAAACTCCAGTTCTCACTTGAATCCATCTCTAACCTTTACTACTCCATTTTCCAACTTGTAGGTTGTTTGCATCTTCCTCCTCCTCCGCTGGCCAATGAAGGCCTACATTCAATAGCAATCTTTACCGCATCAACCTCTATTTCCTTAGGACTCATCACTCCCATTCATCCTTCCAGTTTTGGCCTAGGGCCTGACTTCAAGAAGGTAGTTGCTCTGGAGAACCTGGGAGATGTCTTTGTCCCTGGAGGAAGATGTTACTATTACTAGTGCTGTAGACCCAAATGACAAATCACCATGATAGAGAGACTTAAGATTGACCTTTCTAAGGTTAAGATTAAACTCGAGCCTTGTCTTGATAAGCTTTCAAGTGCTGAAGAACCAAAATCTTCTTCTCGCATTCCTCCTTTTGTTATCCTTCCTCGGAAGAGTAGTAGTGTTGGCGCTACTATGGAGACTTCCAAGCTTCCTTCCGACCGCCCTAAAGATCCTGCCACCATCGTTTCCGAAAGTAATACTAGCCCTTCTGGAGGTAGCACACTAAAGGATGATCAAGGTTAGAAGAGGCCTCGTGACGGCTCAAGCAGCAAGGCTCGGAAAAAGAAGAAGAAGTGCCAGAAAAAGTAGACTTCTCAACTATCCGCTAATGAAGGCAATGCAATTTTTATTTGGGATGTATATTTCGTTTTCCTTTTGTTGTATATAGGTCGTGTTTGTATGGAAGTAGCCCCCGCGATTCCATGTATAAGAGTTGAAGTCATGCAAGTGTACTTTTCCTTCTGTACTCTCTGTTCTATTTACTTTTCTGTACTTTTATACTGTGTACTTGCTTATATACAACTGCCTGCATATGTAATACAATCACTTGTACTACAACTTATCTATATTATATATGCTTGTTCCTGGGAAATGCTTTAATTTACTTCAACTCTGTGCATATAAATAAAATTCCTAAAATTTCTTTAATTATATTCCATTATTTAGTCCTGTTTTTGATAGAGTTAGAAATATGCCCTGTGGGCAGTTATATAATTTTTTACATATATCTAACTTGATACCAATCTTGTTTAAAATAAAAGGTGTTTTCTTTCTATTATATACTTGATATAATGTGTTATATTAATTAATTAATTTAATTAAAAGAGTGTTTAATAGAAAATCCATAAATGGTTGGTTTTGTGATAATAGTTACAAAGTGTTGTTAGCGTGAGTAATTTATCACAATGAAATTAAATGTAACACCCCATATTTTTGGTAACATTATTTAGGATATTTAATTAGCTAAATTAAGTAAAATAATGTGTTTATTAGGGGATTGAGATTTGATTTTATTAAGGGGTAGCCATGCCATTTAACAATGAATTAAAGAAAGAATTAAAATAAAATAGAGGAGGGGTAAAATAGGAAAGAGGCCATTTCGATATCCCTTAAACTTGGCCATGTATTCTCCTATACACGTTCACTTTTCATTTTCAAAATTTCCAAACTAAGGTCGGCCACCATTAACAAGGAAAAAGGGGAAGAAGATTAACAAAAGCTAAAGGAAAAGTTAATTCAAATCAAATCCATTCACATCTCAATCTCTATAATCTCTAAAGCTAAGTTGAGTATGTTTACATTTCATATTTATTTGTTTTCGATTTTAAGATGAAATCCAAAATATTTTGCATTGATTTGCTATGTTTTTGAATGACGAAATGATTAAATATACTTGTTGATGAATTATGGTTGTTCATATTGAATTTATGATATATTTTAAGGTGAAAACCCTATAAAATGACATCCAAATGCCTTGCAAATTTTTAAATAGACTAGAAATATTATTTGGAGATGGGTTTCAATTTTCTGAATTTATGTGGAATTTATATGAATTTCCTAGTAATGAAAATGTTAATTTGGATTATAAATTATTTGCGGTTAAATAATAAAAGGTTTGGGTCTAAAATTTTTATATGTTGGAAAACATATTAAAAGAGATTTTCTGGAGTTTTGTAGAATTTTCCGAAGTGTTTTAATAGGTATATAAAATTATTTAAGGCATGGGACTTAAATGTTTTATATATTTATAAAAGGAGAAGGGGCATTTTACAAATAATCCAAAAAGTAAGTTCTGAAAATTGCAGTACTTTTTAGTGGTAAAGTAAAGAGACAACGAATCAAAATTAGACACGTAAAGCAGGTTAGGTGAAAAGAACTATTTGCTAAATGTTTTTCACTATTTCGATGCTTTCGGCACTAGGTTCCGCCTCCTTAGCTTCGCCTCCGACACAGTCGAAACCAATGCACATGGTATCGGGGAACTGGTACGCGGTGAATTGGATGTAGGTGGAAGGTATAGAGTCGAAACCATGGGTTTCGAAGGGGTTGAGGCATCACTTTGCTTTTAAATTAAAAATGTGTTTGCTTGCTTGCAACTAAATGGATTTCGACTGAGTAGCTTTCGACTAAGTTAGCTTTCGATTGGGTTTACTAGATTTAAAGAAATGGTTTCGATTGGGTTGCGCTTTTGTTTTAAATGATTGCTTTTGACTAAGTCGATGCCTTTACCGTCGCTTTCTACCTTTCGACTCAGATGGTTTCGAAAGGGTTGTTTACTTTGTGTTCTAAAATTTTGGCCACTTCTCCAATGCTTTCGAAGGGATGATTTCGACACCATCACTTCTTTACTTAGAAAATGGTTTCGAAATAGATACTTTCGACTTAAATGTTTTGAAGATCCTTTTTCTATGATTGAAGTAAAACCTAAATGGTTTTGAAAGATACAGTTTTAAATGGT
Source organism: Allium fistulosum (assembly GCA_030737815.1). Lineage (NCBI taxonomy): Eukaryota > Viridiplantae > Streptophyta > Magnoliopsida > Asparagales > Amaryllidaceae > Allium > Allium fistulosum. The sequence continues at coordinate 1,078,491,845 of CM060901.1, read as the reverse complement.
TTCAAAACAGATGCTTTCGACTTTAATGGGTTTCTAAGCCTTTTGCTCTACTTGATAGCATAGTCCAGGGTTTTGACCGAAACAGTTTTCAAAGATTTCGAAGGGGTAAATTTTTGAATGGTTTCGAAAGGTATCCTCATGTTTTAAATTGAACCCAAAGGCTTTCGAAAGGTTTAGGGCCCGTTTGGTTTCATTTTGTATTTTGAGTTTTGTGTTTTCAACTTGCACTAAGAAATAGCAAGAAATAAGAGGAAGATTTATAATTCTTAGCCATTGCGACGACCAACAGATAACGAATGAGTTGGATTGTTCTCCGTGCTTTTGTCATCATTCGAAACACGAAAAACAAAATAAACTTGTTTTCTAATTTACATGTTAATTTCATTTTTCAAAATTGTTTGTTTTTCAACAATACATACAACGGACGTGCTTTTGTATAGACGAAAACACAAAACTAAAAACGACAAGCCAAACGGGGCCTTAGTGTTTTAATGCTTTTGAAAGGGTTTTAGTGAATGATTTCAAAGAGGTGGTTCCCTAGGGTTTCGAAAGGGTTGAAAGAAAAGGTTTTTCCTATGTTTTCGAAAGGCAATATTTAAAGTTTTTCAAAAGGATGTCTAATCTTTTGAAGCTTTCAAAGGAAAGGCTTTTAATGATTTTGAAAGTGCCACTTTCAATGGTTTCAAAGGGGTTACCTTCAAGTGTTTCGAACGGGTTGTTTAAAGGTTTTAAATAAAGGTTTCGAATGTATTAAATAGGCCATATAGCCTAAGTATTTTCAATTTAAAAAGAGTTTTAACTTGTTGTGAAAGGATAGTCAATCCTTATTAAAATTCATCAACATTATTTTGAGTAAAGTATATATAACATAGCAAAATAGCTTGGAATAAAGCTAAGAATACATTTTCCTTGTATAAGTATGATTTAAAAGGTTAAATCATTTTGAAAAGGTTTTCAAGAAAAAAGATGAAGGGTAGTTAACCCTATGAAAATGATTCGGACAGATAGTCCAGTTTGATTCAGACAGTTAGTCCAGTTTGCGAAAAGTTAGTCCAGTTTGCGGGCAATCCGCCCAGATTTCGGACCGATAGTACATTATTACTTGTGGACATGTAGTTCATCAAGTTATCAGTTTTTAGCATAACGGACATTGCTATTGCTATTATTTCCAATATAATCAGTTTGATTAACCAGTTTGGTTGCAGGAATGAATTTTCAAAATATATGTTTTAAAGAGGATATTAGTGAGGGGAAACCCATTCCGCTAAGCGGGTGGTCTCACTTAATATCGGTAAACCCAGATGTAACGGTATTATTCACACCAGGCTTTATGTTTGACTCGAAGTTTTTATTTCCTCTTAAACTTTCGGGTGCTCAAAATTGATTTGAGTAGGCTGAGGGTTGAGGTTTTCAGGTTTTTGAAATTTTAGCGAATAAAGCTTCCGGAGACGAGCAAGTGGTTGACGGATAGCTAATTCGGAGTTACAGTTTTATTTTGTTTTGATTCCACTGTGTATATTAAGTCAGATATGACTACATTGACTTTGATCAACCAAGGGTCATCGTCATATGTTGCTCTTGGCGTATTGTGTAATGATATATTTGATCTTTACTTGGGAAACGATATGGGATTATGTAACTTGGATATGAATTTGTTTTGAAATGTAACCGGTAAAATGTTGTTTTTGAAAATCTGTGATTTTGTTCATATTCAAGTGCTTCTGATATTATGGATACCATTAGCATTACCGTATTTTATCACCAGAAGTTAATACTATAGATGACTACAACATCTGTAGCGCTTAGCTTTTGGCTTCTAGATACGGGATGTCACAACTTGGTATCAGAGCATAGGTTTATGAAAAAATCTAAACTAAAAACGGTTTTTAAAACTTAATCCTAAGGAATTAGAGTAAAATTGGTGTATGGGATGACGATATAGTAACGTACTTGTATTTGCTATATATAAGTATACGCTTTATCTCTATTCTCCTATCTTTGTATGGTTATTTTCTGTATCTCATGAGGTTTGAACATAGATATGGAAGGTAGAAGAGGAAGAGTTAACCTAGGTGGGGGAGGGCACCGATGGGAATACCAGACCTAGTGCGAGGAGAGGTCAAGGTCAGGCACAAGCAGAGAATGTAGGTGCTGGAGTCCCGCAAGTGGGCATGGGAGCTATGTATCAGTTTTTTGTGAATATGTTACAAGCTGGAATTGCAGCTGGAGTGGTAGGAGGAGATGCTACAGGGACAGAAGTTCCTAAAGTTCCGGCAGTTAACCATTATGCTAAGCTGAGCGAAGATTACGCTAAGCTTGTGGGGAAGCCATTTCTGGGAACAGAGTATGCTATAGAGGTGGAAAATTGGTTGCTGCACTGTGAGAGAATCTTCGCAGACTTGGGGCTCAATGATGAGTAGAAGAGGAGGCTTGCTTTGAGACAGCTTCATGGAGCAGCTTTGTTTTTGTGAAATAGTATGACGGTTGGTGTGGATGAGGAAACCTTGACATGGGCAGATTTCAAGGGAAGGTTCCAGGAGAGATTCGTGTCTGCAATGGCACAGTCAGCTCTAATCAGAAAGTTTGTTGAATTAGAGCAGGGAGAGATGTCTGTTCTGGAGTATGCTAGGAGGTTTGAGGAGTTGGCCATATATGGGTATGCTTCAGTGGATACAGTAATGAAGAGGAATGAGAAGTTTATCAAGGGGTTGAAGCCTGAGTTGGCCAGGGCTATATTACCTCATATTAGAGATCCTTTTGATTTTGTAGTAGAGATGGCCTTAAGGCATGAGGAGATTCTTGATTCTCTAGAGAAGAGTAAGGCTAAAGAAGTCCAGGTCGAGTAGGGTCAGAAGAGGAAGTTCTTTCCTAAGAAAGGTGCTTAGAAGGGTGAAGCAACTAAGAAAGGGAAGTATGAGATTGTCTGTTTTAAGTGCGACAAGAAGGGGCATTTTTCTAATGAGTGTCGTGCTGGAAAGGTAAAGGAGGTGGCAGGGAAGAAGAATGTCAGGTACTTCAACTACGACCAGATTGGCCATTATAAAGCCAGTGCAAGGAGCCCGCTAAGGATGGAAAGGGCAAAGTGTATACATTGGAGCCTGCTACTTCGAAGCCAATAGCTCAGGAGAAGGAAAAGGCAGTTTTGGGAGGTAGGCTTCAGATTCATGATATGTTTGTTAGCGTTCTATTTGATACTGGTTCATCACATTATTTTATATCTAGATGTTTGAAGATAAGCTTAACTTAGAACCCACATATTTAGTTACTTCTTTGTGAGTTGCAAATCCAATAGGAGGGTATGTAACTCTATGGTTGAGGTGTGACCAGTTAGAGTTTGACCTATTAGGTCATACTTTTGTTTGTAGTTTGCATGCGTTTGATTTTGTGGGGTTCGGTATCATTCTTGGTATGGATTGGTTGAGTGAGTACGATGCTAGGATATTTTAGCAAGATAGGAAAATATCGCTTAGACACCCTGATTGTAGCGATCAGATTGTTTATACCGTGGAAGGTTCTAACGGTGAGGTGAATTCTTTGTTGGGTGTTATGGAATTGGATGATGAGTTAAGTCGAGTTTTCATGGTTAGAGAATTCGTAGATGTGTTTGAGCCTATAGTAGGATTGCCACCGAAACGTGCTATTGAGTTTCGGATAGATTTGGTTTCGGGAGCAGAACTAGTGAGTAGGCCGCCAAGCCGGATGACCCCTATAGAGATGAGGGAGTTAAAGGTGCAGTTGGTGGATTTAGAAGGCAAGAGTTTTATCAGGCCGAGTAGTTCGCCTTGGGGAGCAGCCGCAGTGTTTGCTAAGAAGCCGGATAGATAGTTAAGGCTATGTATCGATTATCTTAAGTTGAATGAAAGGATGATAAAAAATCAATATCCATTGCCGAGGATTGATGATTTGTTTGACCAGTTGAGTGGAGCCAAGGTATTCTTGCAGTTGGATTTGGCGATAGGTTTCCATCAGCTCAGAGTAGCAGAGGATAGTATACCTTTGACGGCGTTTAGGACCAGGTATGGGTCGTACGAATGATTAGTTATGATGTTCGGGCTGACTAATGCGCCGGCTTTCTTTGTGGATTTGGTGATCCGAGTTTTCTGAGATCACTTGGATAGGTTCGTATTGGTTTTCATAGATGATATCTTGATGTACTCTAAGGATGAAAGAGAGCATGAAATTCATCTTAGGTTAGTGCTTGAGACGTTGAGGTAGCATCAGCTAAAGGTGAAGTTTTCGAAGTATCTTTTATGGAAGAAAGAAGTGAATTTTCTCGGTCATGTAGTCTCAGAGAAAAGGTTGTGAGTAGATCCGACCAAGATCGAAGCGGTGAATAGTTGGAAGAGACCCGAGACAGTGACAGAGATAAAGAGTTTCCTTAGGTTGGCTAGTTATTATCGGAGGTTCATTAAGGACTTTACGTGGATAGCGGCACCAATGACCAAGCTAACGAGAAATGATGTAAAGTTTGTATGGACTGATAAGTGTGAGGAAGCATTCCAGAGTTTGAAACACTTATTGACCTATGCACCTGTGTTGGTTGTTTCGGAAGGGAATCAGGATTTGGTGGTTTATACCAATGCGTGTGGAACAGGGTTAGGAGCTGTGCTGATGCAGAGAGGTAAAGTGATTGCCTATGCTTCCAGACAGCTTAGACCGCATGAGGTCAGATATCCGACACATGATTTGAAATTGGTTGCATTGATTTTCGCATTGAAGGTGTGGGACATTACCTTTTGGGAGAAAGGTTTGAGTTATATACTGATCATAAGTCACGGAAGTATTTGTTCTCTCAAAAAGAGTTGAATATTGAGACAGTAGAGGTGGTTAGAGTTTATCGCTGCTTATGATTTCAGGATCGAGTACACACCAGGGAAAGGCAACAAGGTTGCGGATGCACTTAGCAAAAAGCATCAGAATGCAGTATTAGCGATGATTGCTGAGTGGTAAGATCTGGAAGCATTGGCAGATTGCAGAGTGCAGTGGAGATCCAAGGCTGGGTCTAGCTGAGAAACCGTAGTGTTATCTTGTTTAGAAGTTCGACCTGTAATGATCAAAAAGATTGCTTCTAAACAGGAAGAAGATCCGATATTAGCTGAACGGATCAGGAAGTTGAGAGATGGAACCGAGAGCGATGACTTGAAAGATTTCGGTCTTGACCAAAATGGGAAGTTGAGAAAGAAAAGAAGATTATGTGGTCCGAGTGTAGGAAACATAAGGAAAGAAGTCTTGGAGGAATGCCATCGTTCGAAGTTCTCTATTCATCAAGGAACAACTAAGATGTATCAGGATATGAAGAGGAGTTTCTTCTGGGAAGGTATGAAACGGGATATTGGTTTATGGGTAAAGCAGTGCTTGAATTGCCAACGGCAAAGGCCGAACACCAGAAGCCAAGTGGATTGCTTCAGGCATTAGATATTCCAGTATGGAAGTGAGATTCTATTTCCATGGATTTAATTGATGGGTTACCAAGGTCGAACATAGGAAATGAAAGTATATGGGTTATAGTGGACAGATTGACCAAGAGTGCCCATTTTATTCCAGTCAATTCAACTAGAATGACACTTGTTCTGGCAAAGTTGTTTGTGAAGAATGTGGTTAGACTGCATGGAATTCCTAGTAGCATAGTAAGTGATAGAGATCCCTTATTCACTAGCGAATTTTGGAAGAGTCTACAGGAAGTTTTGGGAACCAAGCTCAAGATGAGTACCGCTTACCATCTGCAGACAGATGGGCAAACAGAAAGAGTTAACAAAGTCTTGGAAGATTTGTTAAGAGCTTATGTTCTAGATTTCGAGGGATCGTGGGAAGACCATCCGCATTTGTTCGAGTTTTCGTATAAAAACATTTATCAAACTAGTATTGGAATGGCACCGTTTGAAGCTTTGTATGGAAGGCCATGCAAATCTACCATATGTTGGTTAGAGATCGGGGATAGGTTGGTTCTTGGTCCAGATTTGGTTAGGGAAGCTGCAGAAAAGATTGAGGTCATTCGGGTGAGAATGAAGGAGGCACAGTCTAGGCAGAAGAGTTATGCAAATAAGAGACGAAAAGATTTAGAGTTATCAGTTGGAGATCAGGTGTTCTCCATGGTGTCACCGATGAAGGGTGTGACTAGATTTGGAAGATCAGGAAAGTTGGCACCGAGATTCGTTGGACCTTTTCCTATTGCTGAGAGGATCGGGAAATTCGCATATAGAGTCGAGTAACCGAGCAGTTTGGCAGGAGTCTACGATGTTTTTCATGTTTCTCATCTCAGAAAGTGTGTTAGGGAACCGGAGACTACTATTGCACCGACTGTGCTAGAGGACTTAGTAGTAGAACCGGATTTGACTATAGTGAGAAAGCCTATTCGTATTGTTGCAAGAGATGAGACGAAGCTTAGAACCAAGACGGTGAGATTGGTCAAAGTCCAGTGGAGCGAAGATGACAGAGACTGTACTTGGGAGATTGAAAGCAGAATTAGAGATACTTATCCTGACTTGTTGATGGTATGTTTACCTCTTTGATTGATTTGTTGTATACCTTATCGTAATTTCGAGGACGAAATTCTTTAAGGAGGGGAGTCTGTAACACCCTAGATTTTTGGTAACATTATTTAGGATATTCAATTAGCTAAATTAAATAAAATAATGTGTTGATTAGGGGATTGAGATTTGATTTCATTTAAGGGGTAGCCCTGCCATTTAACGATGAATTAAGAAAAGAATTAAAATGAAATAGAGGAGGGGTAAAATAGGAAAGAGGCCATTTCAGTATCCCTTAAACTTGGCTATGTATTCTCCTATACACGTTCACTTTTCATTTTCAAAATTTTCAAACTAAGGTTGGCCACGATTAACAAGGAAAAATGGGAAGAAGATTAACAAAAGCTAAAGGAAAAGCTAATTCAAATCAAATCTATTCACATCTCAATCTCTATAATCTCTAAAGCTAAGGTGAATAATGTTTACATTTCATATTTATTTGTTTTCGGTTTTAAAATGAAATCCGAAATATTTTGCATTGATTTTCTATGTTTTTGAATGACGGCATGATTATATATACTTGTTGATGAATTATGGTTGTTCATGTTGGATCATAAGGTTTTGAATGCTGACAACAGACGAAAGTTCTTCACGAATCTACGACTATGGCAAATCCGAACTCATCAACTCAAATATGGTTCGTATTGATATTAATGTAACCTAGAGTCTTTAAGTAATCAGTCTAGTATAGAATTTTGTTAAAATCTATCCTCAAAGCTCATCACTCACAAATTCATTTTACGAAACTTGCATACTGTTTATAAAACTTTCATATATACTCAAAGTTTTTATGTGCACTGAAAAATAGTATTCAATCGACTGAATACTATATGTCAGTCGACTGATGCTGCTTGTAAATTTTTTAATATACAGTTGTCAGTCGACTGAACTGCTTAAGTCAGTCGACTGACACTGTATATGTTTTTGTGCACATTTGAAATTCAGTCGACTGCCCAAGCAAGATCAGTCGACTGAATCTGCAACTGTCATTTTTCTCCAAAAGACACTTCTTTTGATCAAAGGGTTCCTTCTTTCTGGAAGGTCACAACTCTTAGATTCTAATAGATGTTGATTTCCAGAAGTCATATCTCATCACACACTATATATATACACTCAAGATTCATAGATCCAATCACTTAATTTTCTATTCTCTTTTGATCTATAGCACTTAGCATTCTTGAGTTCAATATATACAAGCTCTCATACAATCATTGCTTACATATTCATTTCCATACTCTTCGAACAATATTATACTTCCTATTCTTCATACATACACAAATATACACATCTACTTTGAGGACAAGATTATAGGAAAGGTGTACTACAAGTGACAAATCCGTGTTATTCAGAACACACAAAGTCAAGTTAAAATCCAGTTTGTAAGAAAGTCCTATTCGGTACTCAAGCAGTCAAAGTCCTGTTATGTTGCTCAAGCGGTCAAAGTCCTGTTCTGTTGCTCAGGAAATCAAAGTCCTGTTCGGTTGCTTAGGCGGTGTAATACCTGTTTCTCCGGGTTAAGTGAGGGTTGCTAGCTAATTCCAGAAGGAGTTTGGGACTGGACGTAGAACGGGAGTTCAAACCAGTATAAAAATCTCTGGTGTCATTTTCTTTACTGCTTTAATTATTTACTTACTTATTTATTATTATATACAAGTAATTTATCCATATTACACGATCCTTCAGTATAGTAACTTACATTTGGTATTGGAGCAAGGCCATCATTTAACCGTAACATAGTTATCTGATATATTTTTTAATATGGAAAACAACACGAGCACTGAAACTAACAATACTTTTCTTGAAGGTCAATCTACTGCACGACCACCTCTATTTAATGGAATGAACTATAACTATTGGGTTATTAGAATGAGAATCTATATACAAACAAGTAGTTATGAAACCTGGAACATTATGCAATCTGAATATATTATTCCTACTACTGAATATTCAACATGGTCTAACACATAAAAATCAGATGCTACTACAAATGCTAAAGCTATGAATATGTTATATTGTGCATTAGACAAAAATGAGTTTAATAGAATAAACATGTGTAAAACTGCTCATGAAATTTGGCGTACACTTAAAGTTACACATAAAGGTACTAACAAAGTCAAACAAAGTAAAATTTCTATACTCAAAAATCAGTTCCAGAATTTTAAAATGAAGCAAGATGAGACTATAAATGAAATGTAGTCTAGATTTCAAGATATATATCATTCTTTGATAGCATTAGGAGAAACTTATACAGATTTTGATATTGTTTCAAAAATCCTCAACTCACTTATGGATGAGTGGGAACGAAAAGTCTTAGCAATCGAAGAAGCTAACGACATTTCGACCATAAAACCAGAAGAGTTGATTGGAAATCTAATGTCTTATGAAGTTAATCTCCAGGCAAAATGAGTACAGGCTCATGATAAGAAAAATATAGCATTCTAGGCAGAAAAAGATGAATTTGATTCAGATGAAGAAGATATGGCGTTCATTGCTAAAAATTTCAAAAAAAATTCTGAAATTTAGAAAGAGCAACAAATTTAGAAATAACAAGAACAGCTCCAGCAACAATAACAACATCAACAAACCATCATCATCTGCTCCAGAATGTTATGAACGTCATAAGAATGGACACATAAAGAAAGACTGTCCTGAAAAGAAAGATAAATGTAAGCACAAAAAGGACAGATTCAAGAAGAAAGCTTTCTCTGTCACATGGAACGATACTGAATCATCTTCATCATCAGATAGTGACTCAGATAGTAATGCAGAACAAGCAAACGTATGTTTTATGGCCACAAAAGATGAGGTGAGCGATCTAATTTTTGATGATCTATTGGAAATAAACTTAGAATTACTTGATAAGCTAAAAGACATCTAAAGAAAATACAAAGGATCTCTTGAAAAACTGAATAGAATTGAAATCTAAGTAGATATGCTAAGAGATGAGAAACAAATCTTAGGTAACTTCAAGTTACTCAAGAATCATGTTCTAATATGACATCTCAACTTTCTCTGCTAAGTCAAGAAAAAGAAACTCAGAATGAAAAGAATGATGCTTTATTAATTAAAAATCATGACCTTAAAGAAAATATCAAGATTTTAGAGTTAGATAACTTTAGCTTTAAAACAAAGTTAGAAGACATTACTAACAATGTTTCTAATTTTAATAAAGGTAGAGAAAATCATTCTAAAATCATAGAAAATTCTCAAAATACTTCAAATAAAAGAGGACTAGGATATAAGCAATCGTCTAAAGTTATTCCAAAGAAAAATAATTTTTCGTATAAAAGGAATAATATTAAAGTTGAAAAACCTAGCTCAAAAGTTTCAAATTTTTCTAAATCAATTAAAATTTGGGTTCCTAAAACAAATAATTCTTTAATTAGAAATAAGTATATAAAATCTTTTATAAAAACTGTTCATAAAAACAAAGACTTTGTTTTCAAAAGGAATTCTAAACCCTCTTGGTTTTGGCTTCCTAAGACCTAACTTTTAGGACCCAAAATAAAAGGGTGGGTACCAATGTTATCTCTATATTTTGCAGGTACCATCCAAAAAGAGAGGAAAATGGATACTAGACAGTGGTTGCTCAAAATACATGACAGGAAATAAAAGGATGCTAACAAACATTAATTACTCAGATGGAGGTTCTGTCACATTTGGAGATAATTCCAAAGGATATGTCATCGACAAAGGCGATGTGAGCAATAACGCTATTTACATGGCTCCTAAAAGACCTCGTCATCCTCAATCTATAGCAACTTCTTCGGATTCACAAATAAGAGCATGGCTTCACAATGGCAAGGCAGTGTAACGCTTCAAAAAGATGCAAAACTCCAGGATTTTCGAAGGTTCTTTTATAAAATTCCCTGATTTTTCTTCTTATGCTATTCAAGACTTTGCTTGCCGTAGCGGATTGGAGCATCTCATTGATTTTGCGGCAAATAATAACAAGATTAATCACTGTCTTGTTAAACTTTTCTATGCCAACTTAAATCTAGATCACCACACAATTACAAATCCAGATGACTGCATTTGGACGGTAGTATGTGGTAAAAAGATTTTTCTTCCACTACAGCGACAGGCACGAATTTTGCAATGTCCCGATAAGGGTAGAAATTTACGAGATTCAAGAAATAGATCCTCAAGCTCAGCCTCACGAAGCCGTGACTACCATTGCTCGTAATCAAAGACTTCTCGATAATCGTCTATCTCGAGTAGAATCAACTATCTCTAGAGTTGATAAAAATGACTCAAAAGTCAATAAGAAGCTTAATTATATTAAGTCCTTCCTCAACAATATCTGGGATACTATCACATGCTCCCAACAATCTTCTGCCTCCATCCACGTACCAACGTCTCACGGAAAACGACCGGCATAACATTTTACTTGGTCTACATCAAATGAGGAGCATGAGGAAGAAGCTGAAGAGGTAGGCGACGAATCAGACGATGAAGAAACTGAAGGTGACGAACAAAGTTCAAATGGCGAAAGTCAAGGTGATGAATAAGCATTTTTATTTCTTTCTACGTTGTTGTTAGTCTTTGCTTTTTTTTAATCTCTAAGTTCTTGTTTTATTGTGTAATTGTCTAAAACTCTATGTTTTTCTATATGTATGTCATGTTGTATTATTTTCGGAGGGTATGACTATTATGTTTCTATGTTATGTGCTAAGTTTCAGTTTCATATGTATGTGTGTTCCTGTACAATATTACTCGAACTTTCACTACCTTACACCTTGAGTACTCTCCTTTTTGTCGATGACAAAGGGGGAGAAAAACATAAATTGTTTTTTATAGGAAATATAGGATAGATTCAAGGGGAGAATACAATATAAAAGATAAGTTGCAAGCATATTACTCAGGGGGAGAAATATTTTAACAAAATCACGTCAAAGATTCACTCGTAGCAAATGGATTTGTCATTATCAAAAAGGGGGAGAATGTTGGATCATAAGGTTTTGAATGCTGACAAGAGACGGAAGTTCTTTACGAATCTACGACTACGGCAAATCTGAACTCATTAGCTCAAATATGGTTCGTATTGATATTAATGTAACCTAGAGTCTTTAAGTAATCAGTCTAGTATAGAATTTTGTTTAAATCTATCCTCAAAGCTCATCACTCACAAATTCATTTTATGAAACTTGCATACTGTTTATAAAACTTTCATATATACTCAAAGTTTTTATGTGCACTGAAAAACAGTATTCAGTCGACTGAATACTATATGTCAGTCGACTGATGCTGCTTGTAAATTTTTTAATATACAACAGTCAGTCGACTGAATTGCTTAAGTCAGTCGACTGACATTGTACATGTTTTTATGCATGTTTGAAATTTAGTCGACTGCTCAAACAAGATCAGTCGACTGAATCTGCAACTGTCATTTTTCTCCAAAAGACACTTCTTTTGATCAAAGGGTTCCTTCATCCTGGAAGGTCACAACTCTTATATTCTAATAGATGTTGATTTCCAGAAGTCATATCTCATCACACACTATATATACACTCAAGATTCATAGATCCAATCACTTAATTTTCTATTTTCTTTTGAACTATAGCACTTAGCATTCTTGAGTTCAATATATACAAGCTCTCATACATTGCTTACATATTCATTTCCATAATCTTCAAGCAATAATATACTTCCTATTCTTCATACACACACAAATATACACATCTACTTTGAGGACAAGATTATAGGAAGGGTGTACTACAAGTGACAAATCCGTGTTATTCAAAAAACACAAAGTTAAGTTAAAATCCAGTTTGTAAGAAAGTCCTGTTCGGCTGCTCAAGCAGTCAAAGTCCTGTTCTGTTGCTCAGGCGGTCAAAGTCCTGTTCTGTTGCTCAGGCGGTCAAAGTCCTGTCCGGTCGCTCAGGCGGTGTAATACATGTTCCTTCGGGTTAAGTGAGGGTTGCTAGCTAATTCCAGAAGGAGTCTGGAACTGGACGTAGAATGGAAGTTCGAACCAATATAAAAATCTCTGGTCTCATTTTCTTTACTGCTTTAATTATTTACTTACTTATTTATTATTCTACACAAGTAATTTATCCATATTACACGATCCTTCAGTATAGTAACTTACAGTTCATAGTGAATTTATGATATGTTTTAAGGTGAAAACCCTATAAAATGACATCCAAATGCCTTGCGAATTTTTATATAGACCAGAAATATTATTTTGGAGATGGGTTTCAATTTTCTGATTTTATGTGCAATTTGTATGAATTTTCTATTAAAGAAAATGTTTATTTGGATTATAAATTATTTACGGTTAAATAATAAAAAGTTTAGGTCTGAAATTTTTATATGTTGGAAAACATATTGAAAGAGATTTACCAGAATTTTTGTAGAATTTTCCTAAGTGTTTTAGTGGGTATATAAAATTATTTAAGGTATGGAACTTAAATGTTTTATATATTTATGAAAGAAGAAGGGGCATTTTACAAATAATCCAAAAACTTAGTTCTGAAAATTACAGTGCTTTTTAGTGGTAAAGTAAAGGGAAACCAATCAAAATTAGACACGTAAAGCAGGTTAGGTGAACAGAACTATTTGCTACATGTTTTTCACTATTTCGATGCTTTTGGCACCAGGTTCCGCCTCCTTAGCTTCGCCTCTGACACAGTCGAAACGAATGCAGATGGTATCAGGGAACTGGTACGCAGTGAATTGGATGTAGGCGGACGGTATGGTGTCAAAACCAGGGGTTCTGAAGGGGTTGAGGCATCACTTTGCTTTTAAATTAAAAATGCGCCAGCTTGCTTGCGACTAAATGGATTTTGACTGAGTAGCTTTCGACTGGTTTTAATGGATTTAAAGAAATGGTTTCGATGTTTTAATGGATTTAAAGAAATGGTTTCGATTGGGTTGTGCTTCTTTTTAAATGATTACTTTCGACTAAGTCGAAGCCTTTTTTACTGTCGCTTTCTACCTTTCGACTCGGATGGTTTTGAAAGGGTTGTGTTTGCACAAAAAATGGACAAACACCTCAAAGTTGTATGATTTAGTAGATCTTATGTTGTTCTTAGTGATTTGAGTGATTTATGCAAATATATGAAAAGCAGGGGCTAAACTGTAAAAAGACACGCAGATTTATAGTGGTTCAGCCTGAATGTGTCTACGTCCACTTTATATGTTATTTCTCTTTTCTTCTTTAGATTACAAGTACAAAGCTTTGATACAAGTAAAAGAAAGTTGTTTGAAAGTTCTCTCCGTGCTTGAGCTCTCAAAACTTGTCCCCATTGTTGTACCCCTGCCCCTCTATTTATAGAGTGAGGCTGGGGGTAGGGGTCCAGGATGTGTATAGTTGCTGATGGGCCTGGGCTGATGTAATCTGGTCTGGTGGAGCGGGTCCGGCTTACTTGGTTCGGTGGGAAGCATGTTGAGTGGACCGGTGTACTTGGTTCGGTGGGAAGAATGTTGAGTGGACCGGTGTACTTGGTTCGGTGGAAAGCATGTTGAGTGGACCGGTGTACTTGGTTCGGTGGGAAGCATGTTGAGTGGACCGGTGTACTTGGTTCGGTGGGAAGCATGTTGAGTGGTCCGGCTTACTTGGTTCGGTGGGAAGCAGGTTGAGTGGTCCGGCTTACTTGGTTCGGTGGGAAACAGGTTGAGTGGACCGGCTTACTTGGTTCGGTGGGAAACAGGTTGAGTGGTCCGGCTTACTTGGTTCGGTAATAGGACGGAAAGGCCTTGGTTTGGTGATGGGGGAGATGGTATTTGGTTCGGCAAAGACCGGTTGAAATATATCCAACACTTGCCCCCCAAAGTGGGGTACGTGCTTGTATGTGCCGCGCTTTGTTTTCTTGTAGCTGAGATGGCTTCGTTCGGTCTTGGGTGTACCGAACCGGTTGGTCCGGTCGACATGTTTTGCTTATAAATAGAGGCTTTAGGTTACTGTCATCCTTCATCGTTTTGAGATAGCCGAACCAACCTGATTACTGAGTCAACCTGATTACCGAACCAAGTATGTTTGAATGCCGAATGGGCCTATTTTGAATTACCGGATGATCTCTCGAGATCCCCAAATACCGAGTGAGCCTTCGTATCTGTCCTACCGAATGAACCTTTGCATCTGTCCTACCGAATGAATCTTCGCATTTGTCCTACCGAATGAACCTTTGCATTTGCTTGTTTACATCCTCCGTTCTAAAAGTACGCTTTTTATGTTGCAGATAAATGTCTCGAAAAGCAGAAACTCGATCAGACAAAAAGAAGTCCCAGGGCGAAGGAGAATCTTCCTCAGTGCCCCCTATTCAACCAGGTCCGGAACGTCATGGATCTACCCCGAGATCACTAGTGGATGGGTACGGCCCTCAGGAGCTTCTGAACTCCCCGCCCGATTGCTTTCCCAGCTCCCTTAAGGAAGAGCAACTTGATGTCATCTCCCGTTCTTTCGGAATTGATAGGGCGCAAATGCTGTTGCCAGGGAGAGAAGTTGTGCCATACGACCCTCCTGAAGGGTACTTTGCCTACAGCAGATACCACTGCATGTGTGGTGCCATTCCGCCTCTTAACGCTTGGGTAGCCAGCTTCCTCACATATCTAAAGGTGGCCCCATTCCAACTTCAACCCAACTCCTATGTTATACTGGTGAGCCTCTTCGTCATCTTCCAGAGGAAGTATGGTCGTGCTCCTTCCAACCGGGAGATCCAGTACTTATATAATCTGAGGGGCTATAAGAAGGGGTCCCCATACATCAGCTTGGAGTCAGCTGTAACCTTCAAGCCGGTCTTGGATCTGTATTCCAAATTCAGCATGTTCAAGAAGGAGTGGTTCTTCGTCAGGGACGACTCTGTTTCTATTCGGCGTTTTACTTCTGGATGTAAGTTGATGCTTTATTTATAATTTCCATTATGATTGCGATGCTTCTTCTCATACGTTTTCATTTTTGCTAGCGATAGGTGGCTTTGCGGTTGTGGAGACTGACCGCCTGGTTCAGACGGCGGCTGAGATAGAAGCTATCCCTGGGAGAGATAGATCAGCTGCCTTCCTGATCAGAAACGCGACCTTTCTGGAGTATAACTTGATCATTCCACAGCAGTCAGTAGTCAAGCTGAGGGAAACGGCGGAGGAGAGGGCGGCTGCTCAGGCTAAGGGAGGTGCCACGGCAGAGAGTGGCAAGAGGAAACCTTTCACAAAACCTCCAGCCGTCAGAGGTAAGAAACTTAAGAGGTCGGACGGTCCTTCCCCCAGCAATTGCCCACTTACCCAGGGGGAGGAAGACGTAGAGGAGGAGAGAGGTGAGGGTGGAGGTGACCGGGAAGGTGGCGACGGTGGTGATGGCATCGGGGCCTTGCTTCCTGGGCAAGCAGGCGAGATTCAGGAGTGGACGGATGATGCATTCCACCAAGCTTTTGAGGGGCTGGACGGGGAACCGGCTTTGATAGAGAAATCCGGGAAAGCTGACAAGGCTGGGACTGGTGCAAGCGAGCCTCCTCAGACTATTCCAGCCATGGTGGCTCCGACGACTCAAGGTGAACTTTTGACTCCTGCGGGATCCATTTATGATAGGGACTTAGGAATATTTTATGATCCGCTCCCGTCCTGGAATGAAATCCAGGACTTATTGCAGTATCCTACTCCTCCCTAGGGTTTGTATAACCACAGATGTGTTTTCTTTCTTCTATTATCTTTTAATTTACTGTGTTTTCTTGAATTATGGATCGATGTAAGCTTGTGACACTTTTTCTTCATATCAGGAGCAGGTAAAACGGCCAAGGCCTCAGATCTTCGGCACAGGCTTGAACAGTACAAGCTCTCCAAAGCTTCCGCCAAGCTGAAGCCTTCGGCCCACCGTTCCGGGGATGTAGTCGGCTACCGTCCTCTTCTCGGGGTTATTGACGAGGGAATTCAAAAGAGAAAGAGGAGCCAATCCCTTATCCGAATCTTCACTTGGTCCTCAGCCCCCGGTTCAGCCTCTTCACGATATCACGGAGGAGGATACTGAGTTCGCACTCTCTCTACACCCGTCTGAAAATCCTACCGTTATTAAGATTGATCGTCCTGGTTTGGCTCGTAATCCATTTGCGGGTCACCCTGATCTGGATCTAGGTTCCCATGATATTACCTTTGACGAGGTTACCGGTGAGCACCTTCTTCCCCGCAATCCCATGGTACGGGTGCTTGATGAGGCTAAGTCCTTAGATCTCGATTTACTTACCACTCGGGTAATTACCATGGGAGACAAGGCCAAGGCTAATATTGATCGGGTGGCGGAGGAGACTAGGAAGCTGATGGGGCATCATGCCCGGCTGGTTAAGGCTGGAGAGGAGATTGGGAGTGCCAACATCCGACTACGATTGATGGTTTCGGATCAGGCCAAATAGCTTGCTGATCAGGCCATTCAAATTTCTCAGCATGAGGCTGCCTCCGGGCGGTTGAGGAAGACTATGGAGGAGGCTAGTAAGGCGGAATTGCGGAAGATGGAGGCTGCTTGCAAGGAGCAGATAAATATGGCCATTGCCACGGTGGACGAGGTTCGGAAAGCGGATCTTGAGCAGATAGAGGAGTTATCCGGGAAACTTGAGGCTGCAGAGCTTGCTCAAGCCAAGTTGAGGGAGGAGATGGAGGCAATGCAGAAATCCCTTCTGGTTGACTGCTCGAGATACCGATCGGAGAGAGATGCCGCCGTTGAAAGGTTGTCGGCTTCCGAGGCCCGGATGAGGGAGTTTGAGGAGAATGAGGGGATGATGGACGAAATGCTCCAGGACATGTACTTCCGAACCTGGAAGCAGGGCAACCTATCCTGGATGGATGATTATCCTAGGGTCATGGCTAAGATCTATCTTCGGGCTCTGGAGGAGGCTAAGGCTGATGCGGATAAAGATGGTGGCGTGGCTTTCAGCATGGATGTGGTCACTGCCCAGTTTGCCAAGGAGGAGAAGGTGGCGGTGAAGGAGGGTATGCGGTTGCTTGCTGCTGAGGAGGCAGGTGTGCAAGTAGGGGATGATGACCAGGATGGCCAAGAAGCAGGTGTTGGTAAGTCTTCCTTTTTGGTTTCCCCATTAACTTGGTTGCTTCTCACTAATGAATCCTTTCTCTGTCTGGACAGGTGGGCAAAAGGAAAAAACTCTAATGCAGCCGGCCCCTTAATTATACCTGGAAAAACTCTTTTTGTGGACTTGACAGGGTTGTAGATGTTAGTCTTAAAACAGTAAAGTAGCTTTTAGGTTGTAATATTTTGCTACTTGTAATAAATGGCTCTATTCTTGACGTGTAATTCTTTAACTTAAGCTGATTTTGTCGTCTCCTGAATGTTTGTTGCTATTTTGACATGTCGTATGAGAAATATAGCTATGTATATTCTTGTAATTGAATTGTGTTTGATGTCAGGTTCTGGTTTAAAACACAATTTCATGACTTGCAATGTTAGCGTGTGGTGTAAATAAATTGTATTTGTACACAAAAGAAGAAAATACCGCCTTTCATGTTCTAATCGTAGATGGCGGTTTTGAATATCTTGTATGATCGAGCATGGAACGCAGTTGAATGCCCTGCCATCCAATTGTGAGTCCCTACACCCATTGGCGAGTATCTCCTACTCTGTATCATGTACTTTAGGGATTGTTATAGAGGATAGGAGGAAGCTTTTTAAGTAAAATTGAAATATGTGAAATAGTAAAACTTCCAATCACGGAAGGCCTTCAATGTGCTTAAGTTCGTGGCAAACGGGTTTTGTAGTCACTTTCCCTAGCTGTGGGTCTTGGAGACATTTGTCACCCATCTTACGCCTCCGTGGGGAGTTAATTCTTTTTTACCACAGCCGCACCTAAGACACATCGGAGCCGAGATCGCGCACAGTAACTACCCGGGCCATTATGGCCCGTAATCGTGGGTATTATTCGATTTACTGTGGCCGGCTAGCGTGGGTGTCGATCGTCAACTGTGAACTGCCCCTGGCTGGCCACACCTTATGTTGGGGCTTATAGTCGGTTCATAGTTGCCGGCGAGCCTAACGCCGTAATGAGCTGCCTTGGCTATAGTCGGTCTTCTCGGTGGCTTATAATCGGCTCATTACAGTTGGCTTTAAGGGCCGTCGCGAGCAATGAGTTAACCCGCAGCAGAGGGATGCTGGAGCAAAAGTGTCTCATTGGCGAGGGCATAGATTCGCATAGTACCTGTTAGGTTTTGCCCAGGTGAAGTTGCGCTGTGGAGTGCTTTGAGTGGAAATGCTATATGCATAGGATTTTGTTCAACAGAAAAGGATAAAGTTAAGAAGTAGCCAAGATATAAAGGAACAAGTTAAAAAAGAGACAAGGTTTTTTAAAGTGGTTCGGCATGAAAAGGCCTACGTCCACTGATTCTCTTTGTTAATTCACTTCATATGGGCAGTACAAGTTAAGAAAAGTATCAACGGAGGAGCTGGATGTTCCATGCCCTCTGGAACACCTCTCCGTCCACTGTGGACAAAATATAAGCTCCATTGTGGAGATCTTTATGAATTACATATGGTCCATCCCAGATTGGGTCTAGTGCTCCGGGGCGAGGGAAGATTCGTTTGAGGACAAGATCCCCTTCTTGTAAGGTACGATGCTTGACTTTGGAGTTGTATTGTGCTGCCACTATCTGCTTGTGGGCTGCTGCTTTAAGGACTGCATCATTTCTTCTCTCCTCAACTAGATCCAAAGACATGTGGAGGAGTTCTTCATTCTCTTCTGGGTTATAGTGGATCCTACGGTGGGAAGGCACAATGGTTTCAACTGGGAGCATAGCCTCCGATCCGTATGCCAAAGAGAAAGGAGTGTGCCCCGTTGATGTTCTAAAAGATGTGCGGTAGGACCATAGTGCCGTAGGGAGTTCATCCGCCCAAGCGCCCTTTGACTTTTCGAGCTTCTTTTTTATCAGAGTTTTTAGAATTTTGTTGACTGCTTCGACTTGTCCGTTTGCATGGGGATATGCTACGGGTGAGAAGCTTTTATGAATTCCGTGCTCTCGGCACCAGTTGGCGAATTCCTCGCTGTCAAACTGAAGTCCATTGTCTGATATGATTTTGAGTGGGACTCCGTACCTGCACAGAACATTTTTGACCAAGAAGTTAATAACTTTGGATGAAGATACTTTATTCAGAGGTTCCGCTTCCACCCATTTGGTGAAATAGTCGACTTCCACTATAGCATATTTGGCCCCTCCTCGGCCCATTGGTAGCTCGCCGATTAAGTCAATTCCCCATATCGCGAAGGGCCAAGGGCTGGTCATTTGAGTAATCTCAGTTGCTGGTAGCCGCGGAATCTTAGCAAACTTCTGGCATCTGTCACACTTTTTGACGAAATCTAAGGCGTCCTTGCTTAAGGTGGGCCAGAAATATCCATATCGGAGTATCTTTTTTGCTAATGTTTGCCCTCCGGTGTGATCTCCGCAGCTTCCCTGATGGATGTTGGATAAGATTTCCTTGGCTTCCCTCCCAGCGACACACCTTAATAACGGGTTAGAAAATCCACGCCGATAGAGGATGTCTTCTTGTACTGTGTAGCGGGATGCTTTCCTCAAGATTTTCTTGACTTCGTTACGCCCGTTGGGTAGTGTGCCATTTTGTAGGTAGTCTCGGATGGGAGTCATCCAAGTCGCTTCCTCGGTTGCAGCTATCAGATTCACTTGCTCAAAACTTGGGGCCAGCTGCTTTGAGATGGTTACTGCCCCGAAGATGGTGATGTCTCTCACACTTTCTTGCTTCGCCAATTCGTCGGCCTCTTGGTTCTCTTCCCGAGGGATGTGTTTGACTAAGTAGTGGTCCAATCGGCTGAGAAGTAACTTGGTCTTCTTTAAATATGCTATGAGTCTCTCTTCTCGAGCTTGGAATTCTCCTAGTATTTGGTTAACAATAAGTTGAGAATCGCTATGAAGACACAAAGAATTGGCTCTGATTTCTATGGCAAGTTCTAATCCAGCTATCACTGCTTCATATTCTGCATCGTTGTTGGTGGCAGCGAACTCCAACCTTATAGCATAGTGCAGCTTATTTCCCCTGGGAGTGATTATTACCACACCTGCCCCCGAGCCTTGTTCGTTCGATGCGCCATCCACAAAGAGATTCCACTTGATGTCTTTTGCTATTTCCAATTGCTCCTTATCTTCGTTGGTAGTGAATTCTGCAATGAAATCAGCCATGGCTTGTCCCTTGATGGCGATGCGAGGGTGATAGGTGATATCATACTGACTTAGTTCAATGCACCATTTAAGTAGTCGCCCAGAAGTGTCGGGACGATGGAGTACCTGCCTTAGTGGTTGATCGGTCAGAACTTTGATGGAATGGGACTGGAAGTAGTGACGCAGTTTCCGTGATGTGATTAGTAAACAGTATGCTAGCTTCTCAAGTTTAGGATATCTGACTTCTGCCCCGGTAAACCTCTTTGCTGACGAAGTAAACTGGCCGCTGCGTGCGGTTGTCTTCCATTACCAAGGCAGCGCTTAGGGCGTGAGATGACACAGCGAGGTACAGGTATAAATCTTCTCCTTTGCTTGGAGTTGAGAGTACCGGTGGTTTCTGGAGGTGTTCGATTAAGTTAAGGAAAGTGGTCAGGCATTCGTCGGTCCATTCGAACTTTTCTTTGTCTTTCTTTAGAGCTTCGAAAAAGGGGACACACTTGTCCGTTGCTTTGGAGATGAATCGGCTTAGGGCGGCCACTTTTCCATTCAGGCTTTGCATTTCCTTCCGAGTGGAAGGTATCTTGATATCCCTTAGCGCTCGGACTTGTTCAGGGTTTGCTTCAATCCCCCTGGCATGGACGATGAATCCTAAGAACTTTCCTGATGATACTCCGAAGGAGCATTTTAGAGGATTCAACTTCATGCCATACTGGCGAAGTACTTGAAACATCTCGCCTAGGTGGCTTACATGATCGTTAGCTTTCCTTGACTTTACCAGCATGTCATCCACATATACTTCCATAGTTTGTCCTATTAGCCCTGCAAACATCTTGTTGACGAGGCGCTGGTAGGTGGCTCCTGCATTTTTAAGTTCGAAAGGCATTACCTTATAGCAGTATAAACCCCGGTCGGTGATGAAACTAGTGTGGTCTTGGTCGGGAGCATGCATAGGAATTTGGTTATATCCTGAGTATGCGTCCATAAAAGATAGGAGCTCGTGCCCGGCTGTGTTGTCTACAAGTTGGTCGATTCGGGGAAGCGGGAAGCAATCCTTTGGGCAGGCGTCGTTTAGGTTGGAAAAGTCAATGCAGGTTCGCCACTTCCCATTAGCCTTCTTTACCAGTACCGGGTTGGCGATCCATTCCGGGTAGATAGCTTCTCGTATGAAGTCATTGGCAAGTAGATTCTTTACTTCTTCATCGAGGGCTGCTGATCGTTCTGCCCCCATATTTCTTTTTCTTTGTTTTACGGGCGCCTTGGTAGGATCAATGTTTAATACGTGGCATGCTATGTCGGGGGAAATTCCGGTCATGTCAGCGTGTGACCATGCGAATACATCCAAGTTGTGGCGGAGAAAATCGATGAGTTGTTCCTTCAATTCGGCTTTTAGTTGGGACCCAATTTTCAGTAGTCTACTTGAGTCGTGCTTGTCTACAGATATAAACTCCATAGCCTCTGCAGGCTCGGCGGTGGCCTCCTCCTCTTTGTCCCTAGGGTCTAATTCATTGAAAGGGTCGCTGGTATATCGAAGAGGAGGGGCTTTCTTTAGTTGCTATGCTTCTAGACTTTTCGTGCAGAGGGCAATCTCTACACCCTTCCCTTTATCCTTCCTGTGGTTGTTGCGAAGTTCAGTCACATAGCAGTCTCGAGTAATGTCCTAGTCTCCTTCCACTTCCCCTACTCCATTGTCTGTTGGAAATTTCATCTTTAGGCACCATGGGGCTAGGACAATTTGGAAGTCAGACAAGGCTGGTCTTCCTAAGAAGGCGTTGTAGGCCGAATGGTTTTCTATTAGCACGAACGTCTGCTTCCGTACAATGGAGCGGGGATGGCTTCCAATCTCAACAAAGAGGTCCAGTTGCCCGAGGGGCATCTTAGCATCCCCAGTGAAACCGTGTAGTGGTTTATCGCAGGGAGATACATCCTTCATTGATAGCTTCATTTTTTCGAATGCATGTTTGAACAGGATGTTTACTGAGCTTCCAGTGTCTACCAGGATTCGGTAAACTTCGGCGGGACCGAGTCGGGCAGAGATAACCATGGGATCCATGTGAGGGTACTGCCTTCCTTCTAGGTCACGCTTATCGAATGTGATGTCATCACTTTCTTTCCGCTTCGGGTGGCGTTCTTCTATAACCGAATTGACATAGTATTTATTGTCTCTAAGCGACTTTCCATATCTTACCATCTCTTTCCAGCTTCTGTCTGCGATGTGCGGCCCTCCTGAGATGGTATGGACCACTATCTTCTCTTGACTAGAGCTGCTAGCGTTGCGGTTTCCTCTGTCGGCCCCCGGTGAGGGTAGCCTTCGGTTTTCATTGGCAAGAGCTGAGGTCCTGTCCTGACCTTTTACATAACGTTCCAGTTTCTTCCTTCTGATGTGTTCCTCAATCAGATCTCGGAGATGATGGCATTCGTTGGTATCATGCCCGTGAGATTCGTGGAAGCGGCAGAACTTTCCAGACTTCTGTGCGTTATCTGATTCCTTCTTGTATGGTGGGCGTTTGTATCTAACTTCGCCTTGGGTGGCAAGGAAGATATTTTCGACGGTCTCGTTCTAAGGAGTGTAAGTGTCGAACCTCGGTCCTGGCCGATATAGGCGCTTTTCTCCCTTCTTGCCCCCAGCGTTGTCTTTGGAATCATTTCTTCGAACATCCCTTGCCACAGCAGGGGCGTTGCTATGGGTTGTCTTATTTTGCTGTCCTGACTGCCCCTCAACGGCAGCATCCTCAAGCCTCATGTATTTCCCGGCTTCATGGAAGAAATCGGGTAAAGTAGCTGGTTTTTCTTTTGTCAACCTTCTAGCAAATTTAGTGTCCGGATGCACACCACTACAGAGGGCCATTAGGATAAGCTTCTCATCGGCATCTTGGACTGCGGCTGCTGCGGCGTTGAATCTGGTTAGGTATTGCTGCAGCTTCTCTCCAGGTTTCTGTTTGACGCTGGATAAGGAATAAGCGTCCTTAGGTTGCTCCACATGAATGCGGAACTGACTGATAAATTTTTCTTTCAACATTTCCCACGAGCTGATGGATCCCTGGGGTAGATGACAGAACCAGGAGGTAGCAAGATCTGCTAAGAAGAGCGGAAAGCATTTGCACAGTACTCCCTCTGTCGCCCCACTCATGAGCATATGTTGCGTGTACCTCTGTAAGTGTACAACGGGGTCGGAGGTTCCTTTGTAGGGTTCCATTGTTGGCATCTTCCATTCTCGGGGGGTGATAGCAATTTCGATATTGCGGGCGAAAGGGCTGGTTACCCTAGCACCTATCCCTTGATCTCTTTGCTCCCGTTGGACACACTCTCTGAATAAGCATGCCATCCTTTCATCAGAATTTGGAGCAGATAGAAATGAGTTTGGTTCTGTTCTGTGGGATTGATTCCGTCCAGATGACCTATAGGGATGGTATCATCTATCATTCCTTATATTTTCCAGTGGCTACCTTTGATCTTCTGGGAGCATGCTAGGGTCAGCTACAGTTGGCCCTTGCCTTGATCTTCCCCTGC
This sequence comes from Allium fistulosum, assembly GCA_030737815.1. Lineage (NCBI taxonomy): Eukaryota > Viridiplantae > Streptophyta > Magnoliopsida > Asparagales > Amaryllidaceae > Allium > Allium fistulosum. The sequence continues at coordinate 1,078,467,717 of CM060901.1, read as the reverse complement.
TGGGTTCTGATCTAAGCACTTCCTCGGGTCCAACTTCGGGCTGGACTCTAGCTCGGCCCCGTTCACTGGCGTTTCCGTGGTTAGGCAGTATGACAGGCTCAGCTATAGTTGACCTCCGTCCGGTACCTCCCCCATTGGGTTCGGTACCAAACGTTTCCTCAGGCCTAACTTCGGGCTGTGATCGGTCTCGGCTCCTACCATGGCTACTTCTGCCGTTAGCTCCTTCGAAGAGGGAAGATCTTTGTCGTCTCTGAGATCCTCCAGATTGGGACTCACCCCATGATTCAGTGTTGCGGTTGGATTCTTCAGCGTCCCTTAAGCGTGACATGAGATGGTCCACCAAGGCTTCCTGCTGGGACGTGAAGCGGTTAGTTACTTCAACCACAACTCTGTCCAAATCTGCCCTAGTAATTGCTGCAGGCTGTTCTGTGGCAGGAGTGGTTGGGTTAGCCTGTCCTTCATTTGTTACCGCTGCTGGAGGAGGACGATTTACTTGATCCGTGACAGCTGGATCTGGAAGACTGCTGGATGCGATGTTTTTTCCTTTGTTAACATCTTTTCTCTGTTTGGGAGGCATGTTTTCCAAGTGGCGGACGATGCTGTTAGGAAAACTGTTAAGTGGATGAAGCAGAAGCTTCGAGCCTCTAGTTCTCAGTGAAAGCACCAAAAATGTTTGCACAAAAAATGGACAAACACCTCAAAGTTGTATGATTTAGTAGATCTTATGTTGTTCTTAGTGATTTGAGTGATTTATGCAAATATATGAAAAGCAGGGGCTAAACTGTAAAAAGACACGCAGATTTATAGTGGTTCAGCCTGAATGTGCCTACGTCCACTTTATATGTTATTTCTCTTTTCTTCTTTAGATTACAAGTACAAAGCTTTGATACAAGTAAAAGAAAGTTGTTTGAAAGTTCTCTCCGTGCTTGAGCTCTCAAAACTTGTCCCCATTGTTGTACCCCTGCCCCTCTATTTATAGAGTGAGGCTGGGGGTAGGGGTCCAGGATGTGTATAGTTGCTGATGGGCCTGGGCTGATGTAATCTGGTCTGGTGGAGCGGGTCCGGCTTACTTGGTTCGGTGGGAAGCATGTTGAGTGGACCGGTGTACTTGGTTTGGTGGAAAGCATGTTGAGTGGACCGGTGTACTTGGTTCGGTGGGAAGCATGTTGAGTGGACCGGTGTACTTGGTTCGGTGGGAATCATGTTGAGTGGTCCGGCTTACTTGGTTCGGTGGGAAACAGGTTGAGTGGTCCGACTTACTTGGTTCGGTGGGAAACAGGTTGAGTGGACCGGCTTACTTGGTTCGGTGGGAAACAGGTTGAGTGGTCCGGCTTACTTGGTTCGGTGGGAAACAGGTTGAGTGGTCCGGCTTACTTGGTTCGGTAATGGGACGGAAAGGCCTTGGTTTGGTGATGGGGGAGATGGTATTTGGTTCGGCAAAGACCGGTTGAAATATATCCAACAGGTTGTTTGCTTTGTTTTCTAAAATTTTGGCCACTTCTCTAATGCTTTCGAAGGGATGGTTTTGACACCATCACTTCTTTACTTAGGAAATGGTTTCGAAACAGATGCTTTCGACTTAAATGTTTTAAAGACCCTTTTTCTGTGATTGAAGTAAAACCCCAAATGGTTTCGAAAGAGAGTTTTAAATGGTTTCGAAATAGATGCTTTCGACTTTAATGGGTTTCTAATCCTTTTGCTCTACTTTAAGGCGTAATCCAAAGGGTTTTGACTGAAACAGTTGTCAAAGGTTTCGAATGGGTAAATTTTTGAATGGTTTCGAAAGGTATCCACATGTTTTAAATTGAACCTAAAGGCTTTCGAAAGGTTTTGTGTTTTAATGCTTTCGAAAGGGTTTTAGGGAATGGTTTCGAAGAGGTGGTTCCCCAGGGTTTCGAAAGGGTTGAAAGGAAAGGTTTTTCCTATGTTTTCGAAAGGCAATATTTAAAGGTTTTAAAAAGGGATGTCTAATGTTTTGAAGCTTTCGAAGGAAAGGCTTTTAATAGCCTCGAAAGGGTCGCTTTTAATGGTTTCGAAGGGGTTACCTTCAAGGGTTTCGAAAGGGTTGTTTAAAGGTTTTAAACAAAGGATTCGAATGTATTAGATAGGCAATATAGCCTAAGTATTTTCAAGTTAAAAAGAGTTTTAACTTGTTTTGAAAGGATAGTCAATCCTTATTAAAATTCATCAACATTATTTTGAGTAAAGTATATATAACATAGCAAAATAGCTTAGAATAAAGCTAAGAATACGTTTTCCTTGTATAAGTATGATTTAAAAGGTTAAATCATTTTGAAAAGGTTTTCAAGGAAAAAGATGAAGGGTAGTTAACCCTAAGAAAATGATTCGGATAGATAGTCCATTTTGATTCGGATAGTTAGTCCAGTTTGCAGACAGTTAGTCCAGTTTGCGGACAGTTAGCCCAGTTTGCAGGCAGTCAGCCCAAATTTCGGACAAATAGTCCATTTATTACTAGTGGACAGATAGTCCATTTATTACTCTTGGACAGATAGTTCATCAAGTTATCTGATTTTAGCATAACGGACATTGCTATTACTATTATTGTCATTATAACCAGTTTGATTAACCAGTTTGGTTGCAGGAAAGGATTTGCAAAATATATGTTTTAAAGTGGATATTAGTGAAGGGAAACCCGTTCCACTAAGCGACGTGGTCTCACTTAATATCAGTAAACCGAGATGTAACAGTATTATTCACACCAGGCTTTATGTCTGACTCGAAGTTTTTGTTTCCCCTTAAACTCTCAGGTGCTCAAAATTGATTTAAGTAGGCTGAGGATTGAGGTTTTCAAGTTTTTGAAATTTTGGCGAATAAAGCTTCCGGAGATGAGTAGGTGGCTGACGGATAGCTAATTAGGAGTTACAGTTTCATTTTTTTTTTATTCCACTGTATATTAAGTCAGATATGACTACATTGACTCTAATCAACCAAGGGGGCATCGTCATATGTCGCTCTTGGCATATTGTGTAATGATTATATTTGATCTTTACCTAATAAATGATATGGTATTATGTAACTTGGATATGAATTTGTTTTGAAATGTAACCAGTAAAATGTTGTTTTTGAAAATCTGTGATTTTGTTCGTATTCTTATAGATACCGTTAGAATTACCGTATTTTATCACCATAAGTTACTATTATGGATGACTGCAGCATCAGTAGCGCTTAGCTTTTGGCCTCTAGATACAGGAAGTCACATTAAATATATCATTTTAAATATTAGTCAAGATCTATTGAGAGGATATCGATACATCCGTTAAGACCAGAGTACGTAACGCTCTATAAATGTGGGTAGTGTATTACACATGGCTAATATGGCATCTGGGGGTTACATACTGATAGTTATTGGATAACTATGGAATGACTCACTCTATAGTCACTTTATGGAATGACTCACTCTATAGTTTTCTATTGTTCTCTCGACTTGAGAATACCATTGATCTTCAATGTGAAAGCTCTGGTTTATTTATAGTTAAATCATGGCATGATGCCATCGAGCGACTATAATTGGGTTGAGTGGAAGCATTAGAAGTGAAACACTATTCAAGAGGGGATTCTTCTCCTCGGTTATATTAAATTTGTATCATAGTCAGTTGAAGTCAACTAAAAGTCAAAGTCTCTGGCCAGAGCATTTCGATTAATAATTTTTGCTATAATTGAACCAAGGACTTTGTGTTTGGACTATAAAGTTGATGGACAATATTGGAATTTTGACCATTACCAAATTCCATAAGTCCAAAGTGGTATAATTTTGATGAAGAGAATTGGTTTAAATAAAAATACTACCGGGTAATGCTTAACAATTGGATTTTGCCGAAACCAAGTAATTGATAAATTTGGCAAAATGTCATACCACCTGCTAAGTGATGTGTGAACATTAATATTCAAATAGTTCGATATTAATTACTGACCAATTTACACCTCACGAGCAACACAACAGAAATAATGAATTCTTTGTTGACATCATGATTAAATTAGTTTATAATTATTATAAATTAATTAATATCTATGAAATATTATTTGTAAATTTGATTATGATTTGAGAAATTAATCTAGATATGTTTATAATACTTATAAATATATCAATCGATATATGATCTTGATAAGCGGTCAAATTGGATTTAATTGCATAATATTTTACATGGGTTTTAATGGTTAAGGCCCATCTTAGGGGCTTTATTTTTGGCTATACACATGGGTATAGGCGGCCGGGGTTTTGGAATTAAGGGGCTTGATTTTGGATGGATCAAACTGAAGGAGAAAGATACGAGATTAGATTCACCTTTATCTCCTTTCTATCCACTATATAATCATCCTTAACCCTAATTAGAAATAACTTTCTGAGCCTCCTCTCCCATTATTTTCTACCGAAAATTCATCCCCTTTTCTCTATAAAAAGAAAACTTAATTCAATTCGGATCGAAAATCTATCTGATAGAAAAAGGTCAACGATTCAAGGATTAACACCCTTTTGAATCGGAAAGAGTCACGATAAGAGAATTTATTTTTCAAGGTGTACTTCAATGCTTCGGTAATAAGGTATGTTTTCCTTTTTATAGATAATGACATTTGATGTATTGTTTGATGAAAAATAAATTTGACTATCATAATTTGTATGTACATATCATTGCCTCATTTAATTCGAAAATTGCTTATGTAGTTTGAATTGTTGTTGAATGAATTAATTACGGTTTTATTCTAATAAGTCAAAATTGAATTTTGTTTATTTGTATATCTATGTTTTAAACATTCAAATCAAAGTGTAATTATTTAGATCTGAATTTTTTTATTTTCATATTAACTAATTGGGTTTTTATTTTGTTAAATTACAACTAAAATTTGTATATTTTTAAATATAATGTTTTGTTATAGATCTATGTTCAAACACTCAATTTAAAGTCTAATTCTTTAGAACTAAAAATTTATATGTTCATATTATCTAATTGGCATTTTATTTTGTTAAACTAAAACTAAAATTTGTATATGTTTAAATACAATATTTTATTATATATCTATGTTCTATACACTCGATTCAAAGTCCGATTCTTTAGATCTGAAAATTTATATGTTCATATTAATTGACTGGATTTTATATTTATAAATTAAAACTAAAATTTTTATATGATTAGTATTATGTTTTAGTCATAGATCCATGTTTTAATCACTCAAAACAAAGTGTAATTTTATATTTGAAAGTTTATATGTATATATTATTTGTTCTTGTATTGTACTAGAAATTAACATATGAATAAAGGATGTTTTGATAATAAATCTAAATTTTAAATAGATTGCAATAACTCTTTAATTTGTATTAATTAGAAAGATTTGATTAAATCTTGTATGCACATAATTAAATCCATATGCATGTGTGTATAATTTATTATATTTATTTCATTTTCTCATAGTATGAATTAAATTTTATTAATATTATTAAATAATTTAACAAGAGGCAATAATATATGTATATAAATTATTGTTGATTGTTTACATTCTTATGTCATGACACCTACTAATTTATAATTATATGCTGCATTAATTGTGTTTATCAAAAGGGAAGTTGAATCGGTCATCTATGCCATCCTTTATTTCTTTCTCCTTTTACCCCTTATGTGATTGTCTATCAATTTATTCCTACTTACATGTATATATCTTGTCATCAATTGATAACACTTGTCTTATGTTTAGTTATTTTGACATACAATTAAGAGAGAAGTTGAATCAATCATTTATATCGTCCTTTATTTATTTCTCCTTTTACCCCTACGTGATTATCTGTCAATTTATTCCTACTTACATATGTATATCTTGTCATCAATTGATAACACTTGTCTTATGTTTAATTTTATTAACATACAATTAAAGAGTTAATATATTTGATATATTCAAATCCCTTTCATATATCACACTTCATTAACTTAATAAAACGAAGATAAAATTAATAAAATATTATTTTATTAAAACAGTATTAGATTGGATCTAATAAAACCTTTAGACTTCATAGGTCCTAAAGATCCAAAATACGAATTTTTTAAAATTCGCTCTTTTTCTCCGCTATGGACTGGCTCAGTTCCAACAATGATATTAGTGCCCAATAGCCTATGTGGTCTAAATTTGTCATGTTAGGGCTAACTAATTAAGCTGGCCACTTAGTACAGTGTCTAGAAAGGTAATATCTAGGGTTGAAATTGGGTAATCAATTACCCTATCCTACTTGGTTACCAACCTGGCCTGAAAGGTGAAGTGAGCCCAAAGGTTACCCCTAATAGAAAAGGCTCAATTTGAATGTGTCCTTTGGCTAATTTTTCAAAACTATTTTGAAAATCAAAGTAGAAGACTTTAACAACATGTTTATTATAAAAGTTATAATACACATATGTTTTCAAAATGTTGGAAAGATAATGATATTTTCAAAAAGTTTGAAAATATTTAAACACAAATTTCAAAATTTAAAATATATTAATAAGATTAAAAAGGTGAATTAGTTAAACAGGTTAATTAATTAATACTTACATACAAGTATTATATATACTTATAAATGTTATTTTATTATAAGGTTTAAGATAACATAAGTATACATGTTTGTATATAAGACAAATTTTTGAAACTAATATAATTTAATTAAAATTGTTTAATAAAATAAATAAATTAAAGGTTAATTGAAAAAATTAATTAAAATTTAATTAAAACACACACACACACACATATATATATATAATATATGTGTTATAGTATAAAGGTTACAGTATGTATGTATATGTGTGTGTATGATATATATATATATATGTGTGATATATAGGTATTACTATAAAGGTTATAGTATATACTATAAAAGTTATAATAGACATCTCCAATATAAAAGTGGTATTGGAATACTAATATAAAATTAATTAAAGGGTTAATTAATTAAAATTAATTAAATAAGATTTAATTAATGTAATATTATACATAAGACTATTATATAAGTGATATGAATTTAAAAGTTATATAATATAAAACTTATATGATATGAATGTATAAACTAAAGGTGAAACATTTAAGAAACCCAAATAGACTTAAGGAATAAACACATACGTATATGTACATATACCATGATTTATGATGCATCTGACACTTGAATTATGAGGGTATTTCATAAGAAATACAGTATTGCATAGGTCGATATCACTCGAAATAATATATTGAAGATTATGAATCTTTAATATAAAGTTGTCCTCGATCATCAATATTAAAAGATTACTTACATACTCTTTAGTTGTTGAGCTTTCTTCAAGCTAGGGATGTTATGTGTAGTACTATCCAAGTGTGTGCAGACAAACACATCCAGGTTTGCCCAGAGAAAACTAACCAACTCCTCTTAATATAAAGTTTTCCGCTATCTCCGGTGAGATCCCATATATATCCAAATGTGTCCAGGCAAACACATCCATGTTTCCCCAGAGAAAACCAACCAACTCCTTCATTACTCTTACGCCGAATTGCGATCCAACCTTTAGGACCCAATTCAGATCATCCTGGCTGACCGAAACAACGATCGTCAACTCAGCGGGAGCTACTTTTCCACCTTCTGGCTCTTTATATCAAGCCATGTCATCATGGAACCGATTGGGCTTCCCGAGCCAGGGCTTAGGCTATAGTTGTTATGCATCTAAAGCCTTAACGCAGAGGATCCCCTCCATAATTTTTCCCGTCCCCCTCCACTTTGCCTCCTTTAGCTCAGCGACGTAGCATTTGCGGCCAGTCACCTGATCACTTTACACGATTCCCACTCCATTCTCTATAGGGAACTTCATAGTCAAACACCAAGGTGCTATAGCCACTCTGAACTCAGCCAAGGCCGATCGGCCTAGAAATGCATTGTAACCTAAGTAAATATCCAGCACCAAAATAGGTACGACACGCACTCGCTTGCAGTCGCCCTTGCCAAGTGTCACCAGTAACTCTACATATCCAATCAACTCAGTAGTCGTCCCGTTGAACCCCTATATTTGAGGTTTACAAGGTTTCAAATCCTTCTCCTCCAACATCATCTGATCATAAGCCTTCTTAAACAAGATATTGACTGAACTCCCACAGTCAAAAAACACCTTCTGAATAATAGCATGACCAATCGTGGATGTGATCACGAGTGGGTCAATCATTGGAGCTTCCACTCCATCAGCATCTCTATTTCGATAAGAAATATCGTCAATCATCGTTCTGCATTGTTTTGATGGAGTCCCGTCTTCAATAGCGAAACAACTTTCATTCTCCGCATGTTTAATGGCACCAACATACTTGTCCATCTTAGCTAGACATTTATCAGCAGGGTGTGGCTCACCGATGATAGTATTAATCATCAATCATTTTTCTAGAGCCCTGAATGCACTAGCACCAGGCTCAGCTTGCCCCCGTTGAGAAGAAGGCCCAAGGGCTTTAGAGTTTCCTTGCCCACCATCCTACATGGCTTTCACATACCGCTGTAACCTTTCTTACGAATCAACTCCTCAATCATATCCCGCAAGTGTCTGCACTCGTTGGTATTGTGATCGTTAGTTCCATGGAATCCGCAAAACTTGCCGAATTTTCTTTCCTTCTCAATCGACTCGCTTAGAGCCGGCTTTCCGTACTACTCAGTGTTTTTAGTCACCTGGTTTTTATCGAGTTGTTCAATTCATTATAGCTATCATATTTAGGAGTCCTAATACGATTCCTATTATCTGGCCTCTTCTTCTTAGCTCCATCATCATTTCATTTTCGATTATTATTTTGATTACCAACATTCATATCCACACTCCTAAAGCTTCCTCCAGATTACTTTATGGCAACATTGCTTTGTATCACTTCATTCGAGTTTACAGCACCAGTCCTCCATGGACGTTTTTTCGCTTCCTCCAAGCGTAAGTATTCATTAGCCTTTCTATTGAAACCATCCACTATTGATGGTGGCTTCCTTTCCAACCATTCCCCAAACTTCATATCAGGATGAATCCCCCGAATCAATGCCATCAACACTATATCATCCTCGGGATCTGTAACTTCTGTCACGGTTGTATGGAATTGATTCAAGAAATACTTTAGTGACTCTCCCTTGGCTTGGAAGAGGTTTGATAAAGACATCACGTGCTTTGGATGTTCAATATGCAAACGGAATTATTCTATAAAATTCTTTGATAACCCAGCGAAAGACGATATGGACCTTGACGAAAGTCGAGTGAACCACATCGTACCTACTCCTTCTATGAAAATCGGAAATCAATGGCATTTCATGGCATCAGAAGCTCTGGTTGAATCCATATGCCATCCATACTTCTTTAGATGCTACTTAGGCTCTGTCATTCCTCTATATAATGGCATAGTTGGCATTGCGAATCTCTTGGGGTATCTCCCACATAGAATATTCTCTATAAATGGATTTCGATTGGGAGAGGTACCTTATTCAATGTTACTCCTAAAATGATTTTCGCTAATAAGTCTCTTGACCATATCCTCCAGGTAGTCCGGGTCAATAGGTTCGACTAAATGGTGGTAATCGAGTACCACTCCAAGTGTTCGGTCCGGCAAATGCTCTCAGTTTGGCTCTCGATACCCAGGTTCTCCAACCTCCGGGAGATCCATTCATCCAACAGTCCCCCCTGTTTGATTTGCGTGAGCAATATCATCAGCAACAACATGATTCTCTAGATTCTAACCACTAGCGCCGCGTCCTGAAGCCAAATCCACACTGCCTTCCAAAGTATGGGCTCTGGCCCCACCATTGGAGTGGTTGGTACTGACCCCTAACCTTGGGTCGATACCGATCCACAAGTTTGAGCCTGGGGCTCGTCCTCTTCCTTGGCTTGATGATTTAGCACCATTTTGAGTCCTATTCTACTTCATGTCCCTCCATCTCTGCTCAGATGATGAGGAACTTTCAAATAAAGAATTAGTGTCCCTTGTACTCCTTCTATGACTGTTTTGAGTTAGCTCATTCAACAGTCTCAAGCTCTGCTGCATCATCTTATTCATCTCATTCTAACTAGCTTGGAATTTATATTCCATCTGCTTCATTATTCTATCAATCTCCTTTCTGGTCATGACGTCGGTTAGAGTCTAGATCTCTGTTTGAGTATGTCAGGCAAATCCATCTCCTTGTCGAGGATTCTAATTCTCAGCTTCAGTTATTGCTCCAGAGTTGGTGGAATGATCTCTTCTTGATGGGGCCATGGCAGAAAGCTTCTAGTAAATCTTTGCAGATCTGAGTTGTTGAATTAAAAGGTTGAGAAATTAGATCTATCTCTTGGATATAGGAAATCCAATAGTAGATGATGGATCCAAGTAGCCTAAGAATATGATATTTATCAGTGAAAGCACCAAAAATATTTGAACCATAAATGGCATAAACACCTAGAAGTTTATGTAGAGAATAAAATATGAAGAAATGTAAATGAAAAATGAAAAATAAATAAGATACAATCATTTATGGTGGTTTGGTAAAGCAAGGCCTTCGTCCACTTTAATATTTTATTACTTATATTTGACTTGGAGACAGAAGGTCTTAGAGGTCGGTATAACTCCAGCACTTAGATTTTTAGAATTACAATAAATTGAGTAGGAAAGAAATAGAGCTGAAAGATCCTAAAAACGAGCCATACCTTCCTATTTATAGAGGTAGGGAGCCTAATATCTTGCACAAAATATATTTTAGCCATTGTACATGATTTAGACCAATTCTCCTAAGAAAACAGGTGCCACATCATCAGTTGATAGGAGTCGGTACCGATCCATAGGTAGGGATCGGTACCGACCCCTAAGTTTGCCAAAATGGCCATCTTTGACTCTTCATCTCGGATCGCCTTATGGTTAGCTTCGCGATTTCGTAGTTATTTTCACCAATATTAGCTTGTTTCCGAGTCCAAGTGATGGAGTTGTGGAAGAGTAAAGTTGAAGTTTCAAGTATTCGTGGAGATCGATGGAGAATTGCATTGAATCAACAAAACGAATTCAGCAATAAGCTTTTGGCATTAAGTAAGGCATGTAGGCATGAGGTAGGGCCCATCTGAGGTGGAACTAGATATTGATCCATAGGGTAGGGTCGGTACCGATCCCCAACTTGGGGGTCCCACTGTTGTCTTGCTTTGAATTGTTCTTGCATTGGCATTAAAAAAACTCTGTCTGTGCTTGGTTTCTGAATTCCTGGACTATCTCTCTAGGCTTCCTGCCTCGATAACTCCGGGTTTGATTCATCCAGTTTGTCTGAACATTGCCTAGTCAAAAGGCTGGAAAACACTTGCCCTCCAAAGTACATTTCGTTTACAATATGATGTGCTTTGAATCGAGAAAAGTAGGAATTACCGTGAAGGACTCCACTCTGTGTTTCGAATTATCACTATCTTAATTGATTCCATGAAAAGTTATGGCCATAGTCATCCACCGAGACGCTCCACCAAAATTGGAATTACAAATTTGGAACATAGTCTCGTAATCAGTCATTCTGGGCTCGACGATTTTGAGATGGTTCCTTCCACCGATCATTCAGGTTTGAATTTGATTTCCCTTTGACTCTGGTCATTGGGTATTAGATATGCACACACACATTCCATCATCCGTACATACACGTCCAAATACATATGCATATACATATGCTTATATATATAATTGTTGTTATTATTTTCATTATTTTTTTAGGACTCGGTACCGACTCATAGCTTAGGGGTCCATACCGACTTGGGACTTGGGACTTGGGAGCTTTCCCAAGTTTTATTGCAAAAACTTCGGTTCCAACGTAGGCATATAACCCATTTCTGTTTAACATCTTCCCTCACTTGCTCATTTGCCTCCTAGTTGGAAACTTTGACTTCCACCATTAAAAGAACTTCGATGCTCCCATGACTAAACCTCACCATCGTTCATCTTTAGGGACGTAGCCGTCTCATCTTACCTGAATATAACGTCGCTCACCCTTCCTTGGTCAGACCTACCTCCACCAACTCAATCCCTAGCCTTTTCCTTGCATAGAACCAATCCTAAGCCCTAATTTCCATCTTTCAAATAGACCTGATTATAGGTAGGTATTAGAGTAGGCATATGGATTGACTTAGAAAGGCCACCGTGGATGGTCGTGAATGTAGATAGAGCCACCGTGATTGGTCATGATTTTGGAGTAGGTGAGGAGAAAGGAAGTAGAATGAGATTTCTTCCAAGTGTTGGAGTTGTGCAACTCCCACACTTAGGCAATTTTCAGAAATTTTGGTTCACATTTGAATCCTATCTTATGAACCAATATCTCCTTCCTAGTTTTTAATCCTTTCCAAAGCATGACCAATGACTTGAAACTTGTTGGGACGGTCAGCAATGATGGTCACGTCAAGTGACATCCAGAACATAAAAACCAACGGTTAAATAATATCAAAAACTTGAACTGCACATCACTACATGACACCGCACTAGGATCCACGTTAGTACGTGGGGCACAGCTTGTAGTTAATCCTTTAATGTTGGTTATATGTTGAATTTTTTATAGAAATGGACCAGAGACGTTCCAAACGTCATGCTGCACAAGCCATAGGTACATCCACTTCAAGATATGTCGAATCCGATGCTGAGTCAAGTTCAACTACGACTCCATATGCATAACAAACTACAACAAAGCATGTACAACAATAAGAAAATACATGGTAGAACAAAAAATTCTAGACAATCCGGTTGAGCTGACATATGGGCTAGAAGTAGACCCCACACCCGACATCCTTGAGGATGCCGTAATTGTAAACGACTTACATCGAGTGCCCAGCGACGAGGAGATTCGATATATATATAGTTTCAAGAGCTGAAAAGAAATTCCATCTTGATTTACTTGGAACTAATCAAGGGTTGCAGAGTGGTTACTGAGGCATGGAACAAGTTGAGCTACTTCAAAACCGAGTGGTTATATGCCTGTTGTCCATCCGGGTTTGCACGTAGATGGCTGTCTGGACGTAAGTTCCTCACCATGTGCATTATATGAATTTGTTTAATAGTATGCAGAATTAACTTATATCCTTACTTTGCTATCCAGATGTTCTAATAAAACCCAGTAACTCGGCGCTTTCAAATGCCACCAACACTTTTATGAAAGTTCCAGCAGGAGACAGAGATATCAGAACTCTCTTGTCAGATGAAAATCTTCTCGCCTACAGCTTGTTAAAAGAGGGTCGTAGTACTGGCATCGTCTAAATAGCTTCCAGTGATGATGACGACAACAATGACGGTGATAATAACCTGTATGAAGAAGGAAATGCTGACCTAGATTTTCCCTCAGACCCAAGTCTTAGGGCTGGAGTTGAAGAAAACATTGAACAAGTACCATAAGACGCCGAGGAAGGCAAAATTATTGGTTAAAGTGGTGAGGTTGGCCAAGGTAACATCGATGCGGGTCGTGAGTCTCAACCTGAACAATCTAAGGACGACCAACCACTTGCTCTGAAGAAGAGGTTAGTCGTGAAAATCTCCAAGGTGCAACCTTCTTCCCCGCCCTCCCTAATTACGAATGCAGAACAAACTCCATCTTTTCCTTCGATAGGCACATTCACTGTCTTAGTACCAATTCCTACCGAGTTTGGTTCTTTCGATGTCGATAATATTAGTATTGAGGGCATCGACTCCCCTATCAACGTCGATAAAGACTTCATCCCTTCAAGTATGGGAGAGGTTACTCTCATTAGTAAAGCTCTAGCTCACGGTTCGTGTAACGACCCGTATTTTTTATAATTAGAAATATTAAATTTAATAAAATTTTGGAATTTTATATTGTGAGAAATTAAAATTTATGATTTATAAATGGAAAAAACTATTAGAATATAAATTAATAATGTTGATTGAATGGAATTGACAACTGTTTAATGTAATTTCAATTAACGGTAATAATGAAAGTTAATAAGGAATAAAATTGAACGTTCTATTAAAAAGAGAAATCGATGTTAATTGATTTAGTTGGTTTTAACATGCAATAGGAAACCAATTATTTAGTACGTAGATTCAGTAACCTTTGTTGTAAGCAACAGATTTATAAATGTGTTTTTAAATGTTTTTAAATTACATAAATGTAAATATTGTTTTACTTATCATCTTATTATTTAATCCGTTGAAATCAATTTGGAAATCAATAAAATTAAATGTAATTAAATATTGTAGTTAATATAAGAAAAGATGTTAACTGTAGAGTTGAGTGAAATAAAATGAAAACTTATGTTGAGTAAATTCATAAGGTAATAGTTGATTTAATATGAGAACATTTAAATCAAAAATAAAAGAACAAAAATGAATAAGTTTAGTAAGGATTAAACATATGTTTATTTGTTTGAAATGTATTTTAGCTTACAGATTAATTATAGGGACGAGAAGCTATTATTTAGTAAGAAATGTATAACTCCTGTTTGTGTCTAATAATGTATGAATATGTTTAAATTACTATTAAACAAGAAATAATTGTTACATTTGTCATTACATTTATTTAGTCCGTTTTGAAATTCACCTTTGTAAACAATTAAAATTAACGTAATTGAATAATTTCAATTAATGGTAGAGAGGCCACCAAATTGTAAATTAATAGGTGTAATTAAACATAGCTTATGTTTTGTGAAAATATAAGGAAAGTTTGATTTAATGAAAAGTACATTTATATCAAATAAAACGAATGTTTCATTTGTGAACGTAGGTTTAATTTCATTAAAATAAAGAATAGAATGACTAATTTAAAGGAAGAAATATATGTATATTTGAACTGTGTTTTAGCATATAGATGGATTACAAGAGTAGGAAAATAATTTATTTAAGTAAGTTATTTAATACTCTGTTGTATAAACAACAAAATTATAAACGTGTTTAAATGACTGAAGGAAACAATTGTTCTATTTTTCATCCATTTTAGTTGTCTGTTTTAAAATTTAACTTTGTAAGTAATTGCAATTAATGTAATTGAAATATTTCAATTAAAAGGAAAGAAAACGTTGATTGCAATTAATAGATTTAATAAAAGAAACGCACGTTTTGTGTTAAACAGAAAGGGTGTTTTAATGGAAATAAAAGATCATTTTGGGAAAACCAAATTGAACGTTTTCATTTTTAAGGTAAGTATAATTTTATTTATTATGTGTAGATAAAAAACTAAATGTGTACAAATTTGAATATTATTTGAGTTAATGAAGTTAATTTGGTTACATTTCACAAATTGAATTTCAAAAGGTTGTGCGATGTACATGGTCCCTTCATTTCTTTTGTTATTAATTGTTGCATGTACGTTTTAAAATAGTTACCATATTATTACTACTTAATCCGTTCATTTCTCCTTCTGTTTAATACCTGAGCCTAAACTTTTAGGTTGTATTTAATTCTTGTCACCTCATTTTCGCGTATACAAAATTACACTTTCCTTTGATTTGCAAACTTTTCCATTCCTACGTACATTTCCTTTTGCATTATTAATGCCTGAAGCTTTCAAAATAAAACATGACATTTATTTTTGTCCCTCCACCTTCATTTCCTAATTATTAAATAACTTGAAGCTTATTTCTTCATTTATGTTTTGTTTCTCCTGACACCTCATATTCATTTAGTTCAAATTGTTCTTTGCTGAAGGTATATTCTTATCATAAAATTATTCATGTTTTAAACTTGTCCCTTCATTTTTTTTTGTCACCACCTCATTTCTTATGTTCAGATCTCCATTTCAAATCTTACTTTCCCCGAATCATTTTAGTGTGAGCTTGCAAATTCAAAAGCTCTCATTTTTGCAAATTCAAAAGCTTTCTTTTATGAAACATGAGTTTCACCTTTTCATTTTTCCTACACGTTGTAATGACCTAGAATTTTGGTTATTTGAAATTAGAATATTTAATTGATTTTAAATATTGAAAAGTTAATTTTATAGATTAAATAACTTGAATTTCAAAATATAGCGATTTATTGGATAATTTAATTGTTGAATTTAATAATTGAAAATCATTTAAATAATTTAAATCTTGGATTTTTATTTGGATAAAAATGATTTAAAGGCTTATTATATTTCTTTTAATAAGAATAAAGGTAATAAAACTTTAAATTTGATTTCGAAGTGATTTAACTAATTTTGAAATTAACTCGTTTTAGTTAATGAGTGAAAATAGCCTTTCGGGGCACAGTCCCAGATTTTGACAAAACTAATTCTATTAGATCCGTAATAGTGTATTATTATCGGATTTTAAAATTCATAGCGTTTGGAGTTACCGTTTGGTCGTACGGGATAGAAACGCGTTGAATTTAGTATTGAAAAATTAATATAATAATTGGGTTCAAAAAGCTATCTTCTGCATACGATTGAATTAGGCCTCGGAGCTTGTTCCATCGCGTTCGGAATAAGGGTATAACATTAGGAACGCCAGGCGGCACGCCTCAATAGAAGTTCAGGATTTTAAGTTACTATAAGCGAGATATTTTGGAATTTTATATATATATATATATATATATTTGATCACAGCCGCTATTACATCATTTCAGCCGCCCCTACATTATTTTCAGCCACTCAACCTATGATCTATCCACCTCCTTATTTTTATATGCGTTCCCCCTCTTCAAAATTTTGTTAACGGAAAGAAAATAAAAAAACTAAGGGTGGGGAAAAAAATCGCTATCGTTCCTTTGCCTTGTGTGCAAACTATAGCTAGCAAGGGGAGGGAAAACTCATGTCTTTGGGAAGCTAAGAGGCATGGGGTTCTAGTGGTAATAGTCTCGTGGTCAACAAGGGGCTGTGGGTAGCGAACGATGGAGATGAACAGAAGTAGGTGATGCGGTGGGTTCGAGTTCATGTTGGGCTCGTTATGGTTGATAGAGGCATCAAGAGGCTTTTTCGTGTGAAGGGAAAAGATGCGGGAGAGGATGGTGGTTCGTATGGTGGTGGTCTCGTGGTGTCAGGTGAGGGCGGTGGGGGAGCAGTTCGCCGTTGAACGCGAATCAATGTTTAAACGCGGGGTGGAGCTAGGAGGCACGGGAGGTGACGTGGCTGGCATAGGGTGGCGCGTTGGAGTCAGGGGCATCTCGTAGGAGGGTTGCGGTCATTCCAAGCGGCCATGTCGGTAGCGGTAGGCAGGAAAAGGCTGCGGCTGTTACTATCGTGCGCGATCATGATATGGTGAAGGTGGAAAGGAACGAACGGCTCTAATTTAGTTGAGGGTAGTTAACAAAATAAATTTTTGTAACTAAATTAATTAAAAATTGTGTAATCTTCTAAATGTTATAACTCCATCATACGAGATCCAAATTGAATTAAATGAGTTGCATTGCATTCATTACCGAAAATACTACGCTATGGAGTTGGATTGGAGCTAGTGGAAATTTTGGTTAAAATTAAACGCCGATTTAATTTTAATTCAAA
This sequence comes from Allium fistulosum, assembly GCA_030737815.1. Classification (NCBI taxonomy): domain Eukaryota; kingdom Viridiplantae; phylum Streptophyta; class Magnoliopsida; order Asparagales; family Amaryllidaceae; genus Allium; species Allium fistulosum. The sequence goes on along the minus strand of CM060901.1, from coordinate 1,078,450,355 downwards.
CCAGAATGCCTTTGCGACGACTGGAATCAAAGTGAGTAAATCTCACTCATTTAAATAACTATTTTTATTTTAAAGTGTTTTATATTATTTATTGGTTGATTGGATGAATTGGTAAATATTTATCATTTGGATGTTATATTATATATAGTAGTGTGTATATATATATATATATATATTAGTAGTTGGGTATATTCCCACCGATTGGAGCGGATGAGACACTATGCGCCCCGCATAATAGCGGATGACCCTATATTACCGCGATATCCAGACTCGAAGCGAGATTGGTATTTTATATTGTATAACATCTATGGTTGCAGGGAAACAGGTTGGAGGGATCCAACTGGATTCCTCAAAAATGTTGATTTTAATTTCATATATAGTGATATATGATGTGTTTGAATAATTTGTGATAGATTATGATGTGATTAGAATTTATTGGGTGCTATAGTAGCACTGGCCCTAATTTTGGTATTATAAATACCATAAATAATATTTTTGAATTTAAAAAGGAAATTCAAAGGCGACTTTGGAAATGAAAATAATTATATTGAATTTTGGGATTATTTAAAAGGAAACTGATTTGGATAAAATAAACGATTTGATTTTTGATATTTGTTTAGCTATTCCATAAATGGTTTCGAATTGAGCATCTAATTTGAGTATTTTTAGATAGTGGATTTTTAATTGGGATTTCTGGAATACGAAATGGAAGTCGGAATCGAGATTTGAATGGTTTTGGAATATAGTTTGGATTATTTGAGAAATAGATTTATAAATGGAATTTTAATTAGAAATCGATTTATAAAAAGGTTTTTGTAATATAAACCTGTATAAACTGGGAATGAGTTTATGAAAATTTATAAATGATGTTTATAAATAAATGGAATGATTATCATTTGATAAATGGTAAATATAAATTCACAGTGTGAATTTATAATGAGATAAGGAAACCGGTTTATAAAGAAATAGTGGATTCTATTTTGGAATTTGGAAATAGTTATGAATTTGGAAATGTAAATCAGATTGTGATAAATTGAGGGAGATTTATAAGTATAAAAATGGTTCTATTGGATTTTAAAAATATATTTTTTATCAAGAAGTGAAGTTGTTTTAGAAAAGGATTTTTATTTATTAAACTATTAATTGGACTAAAATATTTCAGGAAATTAGTTACTTAAATATTTAATATTGATTGAAATAAATTGTAACATCCCGAAACTTTCAACCATTCGCATCTGTTTGCGCCAAAATTGGTCACAAACTCCGAATGCCGTGAAAGCACCAGTGTATGAACACAAATCAGCAAATATTCAAACACAAATATCAGATCTAAGCAAGCAACAAACAACGATCCGGAAATAATGAACAGTGACACACAATTTATAGTGGTTTGGCTATCTCCGGCCTACGTCCACTTCAAGGTTTTTATGATTTTATAGCTCGATGTTTGAAGAGTACAATTTCTTATTGCGTAGTACAACAGACTTTATGATTATAATCTGAATCTAAGGCAGCAATGGTGATCTGGAGTAAATCTGGCAGAGTCTGGGCGACCTTTAGCTCTCAAAATTGTCCGACCCCTTTTCTGAATGACCAGGGGCTCTATTTATAGGTGTAGGAGGCTGATATTTCGCCTAAAATGAGGGGAGACCAGTTCTGGCACGTGAGGGGGCCTACATGCCCGCTCTCTGGAAATCCGGGCCCACTTTGGGATCGATTCGAAGTCTATTCGAATCGATCAAGAAATTGTCCAATCGAGCTGAAATTTGGTGTGGACATTCTTCAACATGTATGTAAGCTCCTGTAAAAATTTCATAACATTTGGACTTGTAGATCGTGAGATATCATCGATTCGAATTAGCATTTTCTGGACTTTTTGCTCCGTTCGAATCGATCAGTTCGAATCGATTGCTTCGAATCGATCTAAGCATGCGCTAGCAGGTTGACGTGGCGCACATCCTTCGTGTCGATCCATCTTTTTCGCCGAGTTGATCGAGTCATTCCAGATATTTCGCCGTGTTGAACTCCTATTCCCTTGCTCCAATAACATTTTTCCAGTTCGCATCCATGCTTTGCACCCAGTTCGAATCCATAACTTCATGCTGCTTTTACCGCTTCCTTCGTATCGATTGGTGTGAACCTGATCGATACGAACGTTGTTCCAGAATCCTTCGTATCCATAACTTCATTTCCACAAAGCCGATTCCCTGCGTATCCTTCTCGAACGCCTTCTTCGTATCGATCCACAAGCGATCGATACGAACTACCCAGCAAGAATCCCAAGACTGTTACTTCCTTTTCGTATCAATCCAATACTGATCGATACGAAGTACATCCGCGTATCCACCTTACCAATGCAAAGTACATTGATTCGAAGTAAACTTCATGCGCCTATCTGTTCAATCCATATCCATTGCCATCAAGCCAAAGTCCTCCAATCCTTCCTACCTGATCGATACGAACACGTCGTTCGTACCCTGTGGATCGATACGAACTCCATCAATCTGAAGCGATGCCGATCGATACGAAACGTATCGATACGAAGTGTGGCAGACTTTGATCGATGCGAACAGCATCGATTCGAACCATTATCATCGATACGAAGTGCATCGATACGAACAAGTTTTCACATATTTTGACCCATCCATATCTCGAACATACGAACTCTGATCGTATTGAAAATTGAAACATAGCCTCTCCTAACATTGATTATCATTCCCAATCGATTCTGCCTTGATCGGAGCTTGGCCAAATTCTGACGACATCGATCACAACCTTGTTTCTAATCGACTTCCAATCCTGATACTCATCCTTTCTTGTCAATTTGTTTGATATTCCGGCTTTGACCAAAAAGCGGGATAACATTTGCCCCCCAAAACATGCCTTGTGATAAGAAGACATGTTTTGAATAGTTCCGTATTCGATATCCAAAGTCCATAGCCAATTCCATGTCCATCTGAACTCGCAGACCGAGCCTTTGATCCATTCTTATCCAATAGCCAATAGCCGAATTCAGGACCTCACCGGGTCGGTATCCAAATCCATAACCTCTTTGGGCTCTTGCCAAGCGCAATCCACAACTGACGACCATGGTCTAGTGTCCCTGGACGTTGAGCTAACCTCTCCGGGTTCTTGCCAAGCGCAATCCACACCTGACGATCGTGGTCCAGTGTCCCTGGACGTTGAGCTAACCTCTCTGGGTTCTTGCCAAGTGCAATCCACACCTGACGACCGTGGTCCAGTGTCCCTGGACGTAAGTAATGCCGTGGCTTAAGTCCTAAGCCGAATCCTGGTCGCTCCGGACCCTTGTTGAGCATAGTCCATACTCAACGACCTGAAACAATAATCGATAATATGGTGCCTAAGTCCTAGGCCGAATTCTAGTCACTCCGGACCCTTGTCGAGCATAGTCCATACTCGACGACCTGAATGAGTCAATTTACCACGTTCGGACAAAAAGACTCACCCCTTGCCAGGCATAATCCATACCCGACGACCGTTTATCAAAAACCAAAAAGAATCCAATCAAAATCTAATCCAAAATCCAAATAAAATCAGAAATCCAAACCAACATCCAAAACAGAAAACCATCCAAACGAAAATCCAAACCAGAAAGCAAACAAAACCAGGAGTTCAAACCAAACTCCAAAACCAAACCAAAAAAACGAGTGTCCAATCCAAAAACAAAAGAAAACAGATTTCGCAAACCATAGCTTCGCGGTGTATCATCATTCAGAGCATGCCTAAGGGCTATCTCCGTCCCCGTACATGTGTAAATGACTTGGTTGCTCGCCAATGGTTTGTTACTTATTTCATATTATCCTGGTCAATGGATAACCAATCGACCATCATTCCTGGGCCTCATGCCATCATGGCTTGAGGTGGGCGGTGGTTGCTCCTGCTCCACTACTGCATTCCGAGCCCCAACATACTGCCTCAATTGTCCATTCCACACATGCTCCTCAATTATGTCCTTCAGGTGCCTGCAGCTGTTGGTATCATGCCCATCCAAATTGTGGAAGAGACAATGCTTTCCTGATGCCCTTTCTCGTTCAGAAGGTTCTCTCCTAGCTGGCCTTCGGTAAGGAAGGCGATTCCGGGTTTCCATGTATATCCGCTCCAGCGTCTCGTTTAATCCTGTGTATGTGGAAAACTTTGGATCCTTCCATCGCTTCCCGGCTTTTCCTGAATCGTCATCCAGCTTCCTCTTTCCTTTGTCTTTATCCGGGTTTCCGTTGGATGGTCCTCCACCCTCAGTCGCATTCACCTCCTTTAACTTTAAATCCACACATGCGTCTTCTTATCGAAGGAACCTTTCAGCTTCGTGAAAGAATTCCCCGAGATCTAGTAGTGGGTCTCGTATTAAAGATACCTTAAAATCTGAATCCTCTCTGACTCCCAACACCGCCGCCATCAAAACCATTGATGGATCCGGCCGATCCACCGAAGCTACCGCCGCATTGAACCGAATTAGAAAAGCCCTAAGCGATTCATCCGTCCTTTGCTTTACCGATGTTAACGTCATCACGTTCTTAGGTCTTTTGATATGAACCCGAAACTGTCCCAAAAACCTATCCACCAATTCTGATGTAGCACGAGCTACAAAGTTACAAGACTTAAGTCGTGACCGATTTAACAAAGTTAAAGGCATAAGTCGTGACCGACTTAATAGAATTGAAGACATAAGTCGTGACCGACTTAGCGAAAGCCTTAAGTCGCCCCAACGACCTAGTGTAACTCGGCAACGACTTGGTGAAGACTTGCGAGTTAACAAATTCCTTAAGTCGTCTGAACAACCTAACAAAGCAGATCTAAGTCTTCTACGACTTAACTCGAGCGGGTCACGACCTAAGGAAGAAGCGGATCTGAGTCGGCTACGACTTAAAGGAAGTGTTTTAGGTCGTCTGCGACCTAACGAGTATGCTGGGGAAAAATCTCACGACCTAAGATAAGTCACGTACGACCTACGACCTAAGTTAGGTCGCGAGAAACTTTAGGTCGCCAATTGCTACAGCTCGCTGAGGATTGAAGCCGTTGATTCTTATGCCGCCTTAATCTCTGCCGTTGATTCTTTAAGTCGCATGAAGACTGGGTATCTTTTAAGTCGTCTGTATGATAAGTCGCTACATGTGATAGGTCGTATACGACCTAAGTGTTGTAAAGTCATGATGTATTGTATGTGTTGTTTGTTAAGTCGTTATGATCTATGTTGTATTGTTTCTTTGTACATATTGTTGAGTTGTTCTGTTATAGGTCGTAAGTCGTGTCGTTTGTATTGTAAACTGATAAGTCGTGAATGACTTATGATGAGTCGTAGGTCGTAAGGTGATGAGTCGGAAACGACTTAAGACTTGTGTAATTTTCTGTGGCATGTGTTGTAGCCTATAAATAGGCAAGTTGTGTCATTTTGTAAAGTTAGTTGATTTGAAATAAAACTCTTGTTTTGTTAGCTTTGTGCTTTCACCCAATTGGTAGTCTAGTGTAATCTCCTATCTCCTCTTTTGGATAATCGAGTGCGCTCGATTCAACGACTGCAGAAGCCGATTCACGGAATCTAGTGCGCTAGATCAACGTGTGAAGAATCGTAGATCTTTGAACCCGGTATCGTGCGCGATCAACGAGTTCGGGATAGCTAGAATTCGGTATCTTCGGATCAACGAATTCGGGCATTTCAGTATCTTCCAATCCATCGATTGCTACTCTCAACGATCGACATTGTTTTTGATTAATCCGCTGCGTCAGTTTGGTATCAGAGCTTGTTTTAGCCAATCATAGCTAAATCGAGTCTTGGAGCCAGGTCTTTTGAAGAATTTTGAAGAGTTAGAGAGGCCGAGCTACATCAAGCAAAGCGAGTCAAAATCGAAGTGTTGGAGATTGAAATTTACATCATTTTGAGAAGTTGTGTTCATCGTGTTCATCATATTTTTGCAACAAGGTTGGAGTTTTCGATCCACATCACTTTGGATCAAAATTCGAAAGGTGTTTGAATTTTGAAGTATTTGTGAAGTTTTCAAGCATGCCGCCAAGAAGAGCTAATCGACATCAAAACGTTGAAGTATTGTATCAAAGAGAAGAAGCTGATGAGATGGAGCAAAGAATCAATGAAAACTTTAGTGAAAAGCTTAACGAAGGAATTGGTCGGTTAGAGAAGATGATGTTAGAGATGAATCAGAATCGGAGAAGGGTATCACCTGAATCTAATCATGGGGGAAGTAGAGTTTCACCACAATCCAATCGAGAAAGAAGTGTTGATGATGATCAAAGGCGTGGGAGGAACGTGAATGATCGAGAACGGAGGAATGTCGATAGAAGGGATGTTGGAGGAAGATGTGATGGTAGCAGAGATGTTGGTGGTCAGGATCGACATCGATACACATCGGATTGTGAAGAAGAGTATGATGGTGGTAGTGTTCATGGACGAGGACGAGGACATGGAAGAAATTACTCTGAGTATGATCACAAGTGGGAGTCGGGGATGAAGACTGAAATTCCTGAATTCAAAGGTGGTATGCAAGCGGAGGAGTTTCTAGATTGGGTGGCTAATGTTGAGGAGATTTTTGACTTCAAAGAAGCTCCAGAACATCGTAGGGTGAAGTTGGTTGCTACAAGATTGAGGGGTAGAGCTCTGGCGTGGTGGCAGCAAACCAAACTTACACGTGAATGGATGGGGAAGTCAAAGGTTGAATCATGGGAAAAGATGAGGAAAATGATGAAAGCCACATTCTTACCTTATAACTATCAGTCGCTTATGTATCAGAGATTGCAAAACTTGAGACAAGGGACGAAATCTGTGAATGACTATGCTGACGAATTTTATCAACTGATTGCAAGGAATGATATTATGGAGACAGAAGAACAATTGACAGCTAGATTTGTTGGGGGGTTGCGAATGCTGATTCATGATATAGTTAACATGTTTGATCCCAGATCTGTAGCGGAAGCACATCAGAAAGCATTGGCTTGGGAGAAACAGGGAAGACGAGGAGGTGGTGTGTTTATTAATTCCAACAATCAAGCGAAGGGTGTTAATGGGAGTTCTAATGTTTCTAAACCTATCAGTAGAATAGTGGTGAAGGAGGCTGAGAAGGCAAAGGTTAACACTAGTTTCAAATGTTACAATTGTCAGGAATTGGGTCATAAAAGCAACGAGTGTCCAAAGCCGAAGAAACGAACTATGATTGCTGAAATTGAAGATGAGGATGGAGAATATTCTAGTCCAGTTGAGGAGGATGAACAGGATATTGCATCAGGAGATGAAGGTTGTAATCTAATGCTGAGGAGATCGTGTTTGACACCGAAGCAGGAAGAAGCTAGTTGGTTGAGGAGTAATATCTTTCAGTCGACATGCACTATACTGGGAAAGGTGTGTAAATTTGTGATTGACGCCGGAAGCTGTGACAATATTATTTCAACCGAGGCTGTAACAAAGTTGAGGTTGAAGACAGAGAAGCATCCGAATCCATACAAGTTAGCATGGTTGAGAAAAGGAGGAGAAGTGAAAGTGGATAGACGGGTTCGTGTTCCATTCTCTATTGGGAAGAAATACAAAGACGAGATCTAGTGTGATGTAGTAGAGATGGATGTTTGTCACTTACTTTTGGGAAGACCCTGGCAGTATGATCGAGCAGTACAGCATGACGGTCGGACCAATAGCTACAGTTTTATGTTTGAAGGTACGGAGATTATCTTAGTTCAAAAGAAGAGACAACAAGGAGAAAGTAAGTCAGAAGAGATTGAAGAGCTGAAAACTTTATTATCTTTGAAAGAGTTTGTTAAGGAGGTTGAGGAAGAGCCGGAAGTATTTTTGTTGATTGGGCGAGAGAGCAGTGAAGAGGTTGAAATTCCAGAAGAAGCAAAGCCAGTTTTGAAAGAATTTGAGGATGTATTTCCAGATGAGTTACCGAAGGAGTTACCGCCACTGAGAGACATTCAACATCAAATTGATCTGGTTCCGGGAGCAATATTGCCACATAGACCACATTATCGAATGAGTCCGAAGGAACATGAAGAATTGAGGAGGCAGGTGGAAGAATTGCTTGAACAGGGGCGTGTGCAGGAGAGTTTAAGTCCTTGTGATGTACCAGCTTTATTGGTACCCAAAAAGGATGGGACGTGGAGAATGTGCACCGACAGTCAAGCATTGAATAAGATTACTGTGAGATATAGATTTCCAATGCCAAGGTTGGATGACTTGCTAGATCAATTGAGCGGAGCTACTATCTTCTCGAAGATTGATTTGAAGAGCGGATATCATCAAATTCGTATCAGGCCAGGTGATGAGTGGAAGACTGCTTTTAAAACCAGGGAGGGTCTATACGAATGGTTGGTAATGCCATTTGGCTTATCAAATGCGCCGAGTACATTCATGCGGGTGATGAATCAGATTTTTAGACCGTTCATTGGGAAATTTATGGTGGTGTATTTCGATGATATTCTGATATACAGTGGAAGTGCAGAGGAACACTTGCAACATCTGAGAGAAGTGTTGATGGTACTGCGACAAGAACAATTTTATGCTGCAATGAAGAAATGCGTGTTCATGACGCATAGTGTTTTATTTCTGGGGTATGTTGTGTCGGAAGAAGGAATACAGGTTGACCAATGTAAAGTTGAAGCTATCAGAGATTGGCTGCAACCCAAGACGATAACGGAAGTTCGTAGTTTTCACGGGTTGGCTTCATTTTATCGAAGGTTTATTCCACACTTTAGTAGTGTGATGGCGCCTGTGACTGATTGTATGAAGGGTAAAAATTTGCATGGACGGAGGAAGCCGGGGTTGCTTTTGAGCGAATCAAAGGACTTTTGACGTCTGTACCAATTCTAGTATTACCAGACTTTCAGTTGTTGTTTGAACTACACATTGATGCATCCAAGGTTGGGATTGGAGGAGTGTTGAGTGAGAGGGGACATCCGATTGCATATTTCAGTGAGAAGTTATCAGGAGCGAAGATGAGATATAGTACATATGATGTGGAATTCTATGCTGTTGTGCAAGCCATTAAACACTGGAGACATTATCTATTTCAGAAAGAGTTTGTTCTTTACACTGACCATGAGGCGTTGAAACATTTACAAGGGCAAGACAAGATTTCTGCGAGACATGCATCATGGATTGCATATCTGCAACAGTTTACGTTTGTTGTGAAACACAAATCGGGAGTGACGAATCGTGTTGCGGATGCATTGAGTAGAAGAAATCATGTGTTGACTACAATGAAGGTCGAAGTGACAGGATTTGATGTGCTACCAGAATTATTTGTCAATGATCCTTACTTTGCAAAGTTTGTTGATAAAGTCAAGAAGGGAGAGACGAATGAGTTTTTGATGGTTGATGGTTTTCTATTCAAAGGAAATCGATTATGCATACCTGATTGTAGTTTGAGAATGAAGATTGTAAAAGAGCTACATGAAGAAGGACATGTTGGGAGAGACCGTACATTACAGTTGATTTCACAGTCTTACTTTTGGCCATCGATGAGGAAAGAGGTGGAGAGGTTTGTGGAGCGATGTCATATCTGTCAGGTTTCGAAAGGAACTGCGACCAATGCTGGTTTATATATGTCGTTACTTGTACCAACTAAGCCTTGGGTTGATGTGAGTATGGACTTTGTGTTAGGGTTGCCAAGAACACAGCGTGGAAATGATTCCATTTATGTGGTGGTTGACCGATTTTCGAAAATGGCACATTTTATTGCTTGTAAGAAGACGGCGGATGCTGTTCATGTTGCTCAGTTATTTTTCAAAGAGATATATCGACTTCATGGGTTGCCAGAATCTATTGTCTCGAATAGGGATACTCGTTTTCTGAGTCATTTTTGGCTAAGCTTGTGGAAGATGGTCGGTACGAAGTTGAATTTTAGTAGTGCTTACCATCCGCAAACTGACGGGCAAACAGAGGTGGTTAACAGATCATTGGGAAATTTATTGCGATGTTTGGTGAAAGATAATCTGAAAAGCTGGGATGTGAAGTTATGTCAAGCAGAGTTTGCTCATAATCATGCTGTTAACCGAAGCACTGGTTTCAGTCCATTTCGGATAGTGTATTCAAACTTACCAAAGGGACCGTTGGATTTAACGGTAATACCACACTCGAAGGGGACAGTTAAGAAAGCTGCTGATTTTGTTGAAGGGTTGACGGAATGTCATAAAATCGTTCAGGAACGATTGGAGAAGGCAAATGAAAAGTATAAACAATCTGCAGATCTGAAGCGAAGAAGTGTTGAGTTTAATGAGGGAGATATGGTGTACGCTGTGTTGACAAAGGACCGTTTTCCAGTGGGCGCTTATAACAAATTAAAAGCCAGAAAAATTGGTCCTGTGGAAGTTGTGAGACGGATTAATGAAAATGCTTATAAATTGAAACTACCGGAGGATGTGTACACTTCTGACGTGTTCAATGTTAAGCATCTCGTACCATATTATGGGAATGACCAATCTGATGTGGAAGAATTTACAAATTCGAGGACGAATTTTTCTCAACCTGGGGAGGATGATGCAGCACGAGCTACAAAGTTACAAGACTTAAGTCGTGACCGACTTAACAAAGTTAAAGGCATAAGTCGTGACCGACTTAATAGAATTGAAGACATAAGTCGTGACCGACTTAGCGAAGCCTTAAGTCGCCCCAACGACCTAGTGTAACTCGGCAACGACTTGGTGAAGACTTGCGAGTTAACAAATTCCTTAAGTCATCTGAACAACCTAACAAATCAGATCTAAGTCGTCTACGACTTAACTCGAGCGGGTCACGACCTAAGGAAGAAGCGGATCTGAGTCGGCTACGACTTAAAGGAAGTGTTTTAGGTCGTCTGCGACCTAACGAGTATGCTGGGGAAAAATTTCACGACCTAAGATAAGTCGCGTACGACCTACGACCTAAGCTAGGTCGCGAGAAACTTTAGGTCGCCAATTGCTACAGCTCGCTAAGGATTGAAGCCGTTGATTCTTATGCCGCCTTAATCTCTACCGTTGATTCTTTAAGTCGCATGAAGACTGGGTATCTTTTAAGTCGTCTGTATGATAAGTCGCTACATGTGATAGGTCGTATACGACCTAAGTGTTGTAAAGTCGTGATGTATTGTATGTGTTGTTTGTTAAGCCGTTATGATCTATGTTGTATTGTTTCTTTGTACATATTGTTGAGTCGTTCTATTATAGGTTGTAAGTCGTGTCGTTTGTATTGTAAACTGATAAGTCGTGAACGACTTATGATGAGTCGTAGGTCATAAGGTGATGAGTCGGAAATGACTTAAGACTTGTGTAATTTTCTATGGCATGTGTTGTAGCCTATAAATATGCAAGTTGTGTCATTTTGTAAAGTTAGTTGATTTGAAATAAAACTCTTGTTTTGTTAGCTTTGTGCTTTCACCCAATTGGTAGTCGAGTGTAATCTCCTATCTCCTCTTTCGGATAATCGAGTGCGCTCGATTCAACGACTGCAGAAGCCGATTCACGGAATCTAGTGTGCTAGATCAACGTGTGAAGAATCGCAGATCTTTGAACCCGGTATCGTGCGCGATCAACGAGTTCGGGATAGCTAGAATTCGGTATCTTCGGATCAACGAATTCGGGCATTTCAGTATCTTCCAATCCATCGATTGCTACTCTCAACGATCGACATTGTTTTTGATTAATCCGCTGCGTCAAATTTCCTCCAAGTCCTGATAGATCCTTCTTCCAACTGCCTAAACCACATTGCAGCTAGATCTGTCAAATACAACGGGAAACATCTGGCCATCACTTCCTCCGATGCCCCCATCACTTCCATGTGTCTAGTGTATCTCATCAAGTGATCAGTCGGGTCAGCCTTGCCATTATATACTTCCACGCTAGGTAACTTGAACTTAGGTGGATTCTGAGCTATCCTGATTTCCCGAGCGAACGGACTCCTGTTCACTCCTTCCAAGTCTCTATTGGTCGAACCTCCACGCATAGTCTTCCTAATGATTTCCATTAATCCAGCGTTGTTTGTCAGGGGTTGGCCCCCGTGATCCCGAGGGAACTCCGGCACATATTCTTCATGTGGCTCACTAGCAGCAACGTTGGCCCTAGCCTGTTGAACTCCCTCTAAAGGTCCTCCTGCATTGGATCCTGCGGGCCTGCCCCCAAGCCCCTGTTGATTTCCCTCTGGCTCTGTATTCTGTTCTCTGTTGGGTTCTACAACCCTTGTTCCTTGTTCCACATTAACAGCCGTTGTGGCTGGTCCTAAGTTCTGCATCCCTGCCGCTCTCATCTGTTCAAAGAAGGTCTGCATCATATCCTGTTGACTCTTCAACAATCTCTCTTGCAATGAATTTGTCATAGCTTCCATTTCGTCTCTAGTAATGTAAATCGAAGCTTGTCCTTCTCCAGCTCCGGAGGATGCCTCTTGACTTCCTCCTTGTTGGCTTCTCTCAGCTCTTTGTCTTGTTTGTCGAGTCATTGTCTTTCAGATCTCAACTCTTCACACTATCCAAATCTGAATTTCAATCCGATGTAGCGGGTGCTAGTCCTTCTCAGTGAAAGCACCAAAGTGTTTGCGCCAAAATTGGTCACAAACCCCGAATGCCGTGAAAGCACCAATGTATGAACACAAATCAGCAAATATTCAAACACAAATATCATATCTAAGCAAGCAACAAACAACGATCCGGAAATAATGAACAGTGACACACAATTTATAGTGATTCGGCTATCTCCGGCCTATGTCACTTCAAGGTTTTTATGATTTTATAGCTCGATGTTTGAAGATTACAATTTCTTATTGCGTAGTACAACAGACTTTATGATTATAATCTGAATCTAAGGCAGCAATGGTGATCTGGAGTAAATCTGGCAGAGTCTGGGCGCCCTTTAGCTCTCAAAATTGTCCGACCCATTTTCTGAATGACCAGGAGCTCTATTTATAGGTGTAGGAGGTTGATATTTCGCCTAAAATGAGGGGAGACCAGTTTTGGCACGTGAGGGGGCCCACATGCCCGCTCTCTGGAAATCCGGGCCCACTTTGGGATCGATTCGAAGTCTATTCGAATCGATCAAGAAATTGTCCAATCGAGCTGAAATTTGGTGTGGACATTCTTCAACATGTATGTAAGCTCCTGTAAAAATTTCATAACATTTGGACTTGTAGATCGTGAGATATCATCGATTCGAATTAGCATTTTCTGGACTTTTTGCTCCGTTCGAATCGATCAGTTCGAATCGATTGCTTCGAATCAATCTAAGCATGCGCTAGCAGGTTGACGTGGCGCACATCCTTCGTGTCAATCCATCTTTTTCACCGAGTTGATCGAGTCATTCCAGATATTTCGCCGTGTTGAACTCCTATTCCCTTGCTCCAATAACATTTTTCCAGTTCGCATCCATGCTTTGCACCCAGTTCGAATCCATAACTTCATGCTGCTTTTACCGCTTCCTTCGTATCGATTGGTGTGAACCTGATCGATACGAACGTTGTTCCAGAATCCTTCGTATCCATAACTTCATTTCCACGAAGCCGACTCCCTGCGTATCCTTCTCGAATGCCTTCTTCGTATCGATCCACAAGCGATCGATACGAACTACCCAGCAAGAATCCCAAGACTGTTACTTCCTTTTCGTATCAATCCAATACTGATCGATACGAAGTACATCCGCGTATCCACCTTACCAATGCAAAGTACATTGATTCGAAGTAAACTTCATGCGCCTATCTGTTCAATCCATATCCATTGCCATCAAGCCAAAGTCCTCCAATCCTTCCTACCCGATCGATACGAACACGTCGTTCGTACCCTGTGGATCGATACGAACTCCATCAATCTGAAGCAATGCCGATCGATACGAAACGTATCGATACGAAGTGTGGCAGACTTTGATCGATGCGAACAGCATCGATTCGAACCATTATCATCGATACGAAGTGCATCGATACGAACAAGTTTTCACATATTTTGACCCATCAATATCTCGAACATACGAACTCCGATCGTATTGAAAATTGAAACATAGCCTCTCCTAACCTTGATTATCATTCCCAATTGATTCTGCCTTGATCGGAGCTTGGCCAAATTCTGACGACATCGATCACAACCTTGTTTCTAATCGACTTCCAATCCTGATACCCATCCTTTCTTGTCAATTTGTTTGATATTTCGGCTTTGACCAAAAAGCGGGATAACAGCATCCATACATGTCAGATTTGAATTGCTCAAAATATCAGATTGTTAATTTAAATTTGGAAAAACTCAACATATACAGTAAATAAAATAATCACGGATCACAGACATAGAGTAATATAACAATAATGCAGCGGAAACAAAAGAATAGTAGTTCATGAAGCTACTATATATATAACAGAGTTAAACAGGATACAACAGAAGTACGTGTACATAGATGTCTCAATACAATAATCAAATACAAGATCTGAATACATCACTGGAATCAATTGAATAACTGATAGCAGATTTGATAGATAGCTGGATCTCCAAGCGAAGCTCCAACTCCAAAGGTGAGTCTCAAATGCTGTATCACTCAGTCTGACCCGAGCGTAAAGCAAAACACAAAACACTTGAGTCAGGATTAACATTCTTATATCAATAAATCCAACTCAAGTGAAATATCAACTGAAATACAAGTAACTCAAAGGATGTTTGGGATAACCATCCTTTAAGGATCCGTTAAACTATCTACTATGTAGTAATATTCGCTATTATAATAATGCCTATAATAAAATAAACTTACTTTAAAATAGCATTAAGGAGTGACCCAATATTCCCCTTAACACGTAATAGTCCCAGTAGTCTATCCAGTATTAGCATACTCCCAGATCGGGGGCTACCCTCAATACTCTACAGGCTACGGGAGAAATCCAAACTCATAGTAAAGCTCGATATGGTAGGTGACACGGCACAACTAGGCAATGCCAGGGTAGATATACCAATTACGCATCCGGGCTGGTGGAAACGCATAGCAGCCACTACTGCCCACCTCGGAACACACTCCCAATCAAAATCGAAGGGTGGCCACCAAATCAATCACAAAGTAATAGAATGGTATCGAAGAAATGCATCTGATCATAGTGCTACCTCATTGGCCCGTCGATCGCTCCAGTGTAGCCACCTTATGCCAACTCACGGGAGTCGGGTCCACGTTCATACCTCAATAGGATCGTCGCTACCATCCTACTTCATTTTGGAATCTCCACCGCGTACACGGTTGTTAAAGTTGTTTTCGGTATCGACAGAGAGTATGCCCATATCTGATCCCGGTCTCTTTAACAACCAAACGTTATTATAACACCGCGACCATTTCAAAATAGTTTATACTTCAAAACCGAAATATCATTTCCATTTCAAAAACCAAATAAATACGATATCGTTTCCATTTCAAATATATCCATTTCCAAAAATCATATAACTTCCCAAAGTTATAACGCTTTCGAAATCATAGTCTCTTAAAATCAAAACACTTTGGAAATCACAGCTTAGAAATCATAGCATTTTGGAAATCATGACACTTTTGAAATTATAGCATTTTGGAAATCATAACACTTTTGAAATTATAGCATTTTGGAAATCATAACACTTTTCTCTTAAACAGTTTAGATATTAAAATTAGTATATATAATAAAATAATTTATAAATAAAATAGTTTATATAAATAGTTATAAGTTAAAATAGTTTATAATAAATAATTTATATTAAAAATGATTTATATTAAAATAGTTTATATTAAAATAATTTATAAAGTAAAATATCAATAGTTTTAAATATAATTTAATTTTACTTTATACAATAAAATAGTTTCCTCGACTTTCACAAATCGATTGTTCGAATTCCAAATTCAAATTTAGTTAAATCAAAATTATCAATTTCAATTCTAATTTAATTTAACATTTTCAAGTTATATCGATTTTCGAATACCGATTCGAACCACAAATAAACCATTTCAATTTCAATATATTTCAAAGCTTCAAATATTCCACATTTCAAAACTAAATTCGATAATTATATATATATATATATATATATATATATATCAATTCACTTTTCTATTATTTAGTTTTGAAATATTTACTTAATTATTTCAATATCATTTGAATACAACTTCAACTTACAAAATATCCCATTTGAATCTATATAAGTTTGAAATATCCATTTAAGTCACCTTTAATCAAATTTCAAGTTGTAAAACACTTCTTTAAAATTTCAAATTCAGTAAATTTCAAATCAAACTTATTTAAGTATAATTCTTAAATAAATAAAATTTCAAATCATTATAAACTCTATATTTTAAAATATAGATATTAAATAAATACTTAAACGTATTATTTATCGACTTTATTAAATTAACTTTAATAAATCTTTAAAATCAATATTTATTAAAACCATATATTTCTTTTCAAAACCATAGAAATCATTTTCAAAATATTTATATATATAGACCAACGGTGTCTGTATATAAATTTCTACCCTATGGTCAAGTGATATGGATATTTATCATTTCAATCCGTAATTTAAATATATACGGGTATATATCATTTCAACCCGCAATCCCAAATTCAATTCAATGAAAATCGTTTGGGTTTATCATTTCAACCCATAACGATTTTCTCCTATTCCAGATCGTTCGGGTATGTATCATTTCAACCCATAGTGAATTCTATACTAACAGGGAACTTGCAGAGTGATAACAAATATGATAATAACATAACAGGCATATACCATCAATATAAATAACAGATAATGGTGTCAGATGTCACAGGTGAACAGTTACAGATAATAGCATATATATAGCAATGTAAATAACTAACAGTAGTATATCTCAATTGTCGTTTCAATTGAAATCAAATTTAATAAATATAAGAACATTTATCGTAAGTGATTGCTCACCTTTCGAGGCCAGAGAGAATAGACAATGGAATGAGTTACGGATCCAAGCATAAATTTCGAAGCAAAGCACGATGGACACGAATACGACGAACAAAGCTGATAAATTAGAATTGATGAGAACAAATCAATTCAGCTTGATATAAATGGAAAATACATATTATTATAAAATTGATATTTTGTGTTATGACAAATTTTAAAATAAAATATATATATACAATTCGAAATCATTATTCTAAAAACGCAATTATTCAAATCAAAGATATATATATATATATTATTAAAGATCAATACTTAAAATCAAAATGTATAACCAAAATCAAATACTTATGTATATCAAAGAATGTAAGTAATGTAAACAGAAGGGGCCAAAATAACTTATCACACTATTCACATATATATATATATATATATATATTCTAATGAGCAGTACATAGTAACTTTGAAATATATTTTTCTTTTCACCGAATCAGAAAACAGATTACTATATATATATATAGTTACATTTATAAATCCATACATATCAGATATCAACAATACAACTATAATATAATATACAGTAATAGCCTATACACCTTTAAACATACTTTACTTCAAAATAAATCTGACACTATATATATGAATACTGTTACAACCCATATGAATTTATATAAGCTACCAAATACATATACTGCACACGCACATGTTATACACTTATAAAATCAAACTATATATAGTACAAGTATAGACCCGTACTATTTTATAAAAATATAAATATATGTTGTAAAATCTTGAAGCACTGCTATATATATATATATATATATATATATATCTATATATATAATATATAACTCACGCACACACTAACATATAATATAACTGCTACAATATATATATATACAACTTATAACTATCTAAATATAATATTTTTCTTCTCTAAACAGTACAGCTAACAAAAACTTTGAAACAATCCTATTATATAGCATAGAATATATTATAAAAATACTATATAACATCAAATTCATTATAAAGTACTATAACATATATGAAAACATACTTCAATATAAACTATATATCATATTATATAGTACATCTTTAAAACCCTCATTTATAACTTGTTTGAACTTCGTATATATCAACAGACCAAAATGAAATATACCAAAGTAAACATACATATATAATATTATATATATATACTGAATAATTTATATAAGACTGCAAATACCTTCAACTAGAAGAAGATGCAAATCTCGGCTGCTCGATGGAAAGAAGGACGTGGGTTAGGAAAAGCAAGTGATGGTCGAGCTATGAGATAAGAGTAGGATAGTCGGAGCAAGGTGGCGCTCGTTCTGGTGTATGGCTACGCTCCAGCTTGTCAGGGGTCGACGGGTGGAGGCTTTGGTGAGGAGGTGGCGAACATTGGTGGTGGAGTGTAGTGCGGCCATTGGTGGTGAAGAGGGGATGCGAGCATGAAGGGAGAGAGCCAAAGGTTTGGAGAAGAATGGAAAGAATATTGAACTGAAAAACGTGAATTATTTTAGAACAATGAAAGCATGATGGAACCAGAGGAATGTTAGCAACCGAAGAAGAACAAAAGTCATGGCCGTTGGTTTCTGGGATTATTAATATCAAGTGATTGTTTGATTTCAGCTGGTAGACAATGAAAGGCCACGGAAGTCAAAAAATTCAAAAACGGTTACTGATACGGTAATCGTTTTACTGATTTCGTGGTGTACCGGGGTTCGAAAAACAGAAATGAATATACCGTAGAGATCAGCACGATGAGACGATCAAAACAATATACAAATATCAGTGGTACGATTATCCGTTCAAAAGTCGATAATCGGTACCGATATACGTTGTTATTCCGTACTGAAAAATCCAAACGGAGCTAGAAACGTCCGAATTTCGCGAAACGAATTTCGCAGTCTGATTCAAAGTTCTAAATAAATTTTCTCATGTTGACATATTTAGGTTTCGAAACACTTTTATTTTCATCAATTTTAACTGATATAAATTGAATTAAAATTACACTAGAAAATGAACTTCCAAATTATCTGATGAAAATTTACCAGTTGCTATGTTAAAACAGACGTATTCCAAATATTAAATTTTCAATTCAAAATTTTATTATTTAAAATTTCACATAATTTCAATTAAATATATAAATAAAACAAATAAAATTATTAAAAATTTACGGGTCGTTACATAAATTCTAATTTTCATAATAAGCTTTGAAAATCTATTATTATTATTTATGGATAAATTGAAAATTTGCTATCATTGTTATTTAACAAGCGGTGGTGATATTTTAAATAATTACTTAAATGTGTTTTAAAATTTATTATTTTACTTTAGAATACTTATTTTAAAAAGGTAGAGTTTTGGAAATTTATTGAAGTTACTTATAAATACTCTCAAGATTTGTAAATAGGATTGTATTGAATGGATGTGATTTTATAAAAAAAATCTTATAATGGAATTCGGGAACTTAAGAAAATTAGAGAAAAATAAATTTTCAAATTGTTTAGATACGGAAACTTCGAAATGAATCTGAATCCAATAAAGGAGTTATAAATTGTTAGTTGGATTATAAATAAGTATAATCGATAATTTTTGAAATTTGTAAAGGGAGATTACAAATGGTTTAAAATTTGTAAAGGAATATTTCTCTAAATTAAACTTTGAAATTTATAAAGAAGTTTTATAAATAGATTTGGAAATATTTATGAAATAAAGAAATTTTTGGGAAGTAATGGTATATTTTCATAGCGTAATTAGAGGGCAGAGATTGCCTACAGTTTGGGAAATTTTCGCTGGGATAGCGACGTAACCATTGTGCAAACTGCGATCTATGATTAATTGCATAGCGAAAATTAGGAGGCAGAGATTGCATAAGTTAAGTTTGGCTTTTCTGGGATAGAGTCGCAACCATCGAGCTGCGATCCATGGTCGATACTGAATGGTACTTCCATATCTATTTGAATGAGTTTTCAAGTATTTTTGAAAGAAAGGGTTTGTGAATATACTTATTCAGATGAAATAAGTATATGCCTATTTTAAATGAGGAACTCAAATTTATCAAATTTAAATTAAATGAGGCTTAGTGATTTCGGTGGGAAATGTAATCTTTGGTTGAATGTTTGTTTATTTGATAGTTAAATAACCGACTATCAAATCTTGGCTTAAATATGTAATCCTTCTTAATTTTGGTGGTAGGAAAACGATTTCCTACTTATCACCGAAGGGTTTTAACTCCGGAAATATCTAGGGGAAACACGGGAATTATATGGTATAGTAACCATCCGTGGTGCTATATTTTATGTATAAACTCATTGCTCCTCTAGGACAAATGATAAGGAGATCCATCCACTTAAACGGTTAGGGGGTGATCCCAGTTCTTATGTATTGTCAGATTATTTCCTAACGAACCGGTATTGAGCATTCCAAAAATCGACAATTGGTTTATGGAGTGCCCGGGAAGCGAGAGTGTACTCGTAAGAGAAGACTCGGAACCGTTACCACTCCAAACCCATATACGGTTCTATGGAGGATTTTTCATGTTATATTGAGATGTTATAATCCATGTGTGGTTCCGAGACCGTTGGGTATGGGAATCCGTGTGTGATTCCAAGATCTATTTGAGATGTGGGAATCTATATGCGATTCCAAAGCCATTGTGTTATGGGAATCCATATGGGAATTTGTGGTCTATTTTTGGAGTGGTGCGTAAGCTGGAATTCCGAACATAGCCTCATCAGCAAAAATGACCAAAACCAGAGATAGGAGGCATGGCCAGTAGGGTTGGCAAACCCATAGGGTGTAATCAGCTCCTTTTTCTAGCAATATCGATACCTTCAGTTGTTTTTGCCATGCCAGAGCGATGCACTCGGTCTTAGCAAGGCCAGTTATGTTTTTCCTATAATTACCCGTGTGACGACCCATAATTATGTACCCTTTGAGCCGATAATAAACCACACATGTCCGACCCAAATTGCACAGAAGAATAGATTATTAAGGGTAATAAAGAAAAATAGACAGAACAGAATCTCACACGAATGGAATAACATATAATATTGAACAATAATCTTTATAATGGAAAATTTTAAAATACATATATCAGAGTCTAACCTAAATTCAGCTTGGACAGTTATAAACATATGTCCTTACAAATGCTGACAAACATCAAACACAGCAACGGATAATAGAATACGTCCATACGTAGATGGATATCTCCAGCTCTCCTCTAGAAATCCAACCGCCTTCAACTACCGCAAACATTTATGATAACTAAAACATGGATGGGTTTTTACCTTATGATAACTAAAACATTTTTATATATCAAAACATTTGATATTATTTTTAATGACATTGCTTTGAAAACATTTGCAAATAAAATTATCAATCTTAGCCGAAAATGTTACATTGATTAAATTCCAGCATATTAGGCTCTACAAAAAAACCGCAAGCTCTTATTGGAGAATGGATTTCCATACAAATGACCAGGTGAAGGGACTACCTTCCGATGGGTACACCTCTAGATGGATGTCCCGAGGAACCATCACAAAGCTCCTCTACCAACACAAGACCGACCTACCTCTATAACTGATAGTACCAAATATGTCATTCCCCGGTTGTTACCGACCTTTAACCGAGCACGCTCTAGCATAAAAACCACATTAATTTACATCCCAAATGTCATAGCGGGAAGAAATATATCTACAAGGAGATGATCATACCCTGATGGGAATGACCCACTTAGCCTTGCTGCATCTACCCTGTTTCGGTCATTTTCCGTTGATGAGGCTTGAGGCAACGATTAGCTTTCACTATCGAAATGAGTTGCATTGCAATCATTATCAAAAATACTACGCTATGGGGTTGGATTGGAGTTGATTGGAGCTAGTGGAAATTATGGTTAAAATTAAACGCCTGTTTAATTTTAATTCAAACCAGAACGCCTTTGCGACGACTGAAATCAAAGTGAGTAAATCTCACTCATTTGGATAACTAGTTTTATTTTAAAGTGTTATAAATTATTTATTAGTTGATTGGATGAATTGGTAAATATTTATTAGTTGGATGCTATATTATATATAGTAGTGTGTGTGTGTGTATATTAGTAGTTGAGTACATTCCCGCTGATCGGAGCGGATGAGACACTATGCACCCCGCATAATAGCGGATGACCCTATATTACCGCGATATCCCACCTCGAAGCGGGATTGGTATTTTATATTGTATAGCATCCATGGTTGTAGGGAAACAGGTTGGAGGGATCCAACTGAATTCCTCAAAAATGTTGATTTTAATTTCACATATAGTGATATATGATGTGTTTGAATAATCTATGATAGATTATGATCTGATTTGAATTTATTGGATGCTATAGTAGCATTGGCCCTAATTTTGGTATTATAAATACCATTAATAATATTTTTGAATTTAAAAAGGAAATTAAAAGGCGATTTTGGAAATGAAAATAATCATATTGAATTTTCGGATTATTTAAAAGGAAATTGATTTGGATAAAATAAACGATTTGACTTTTGATATATGTTTAGCTATTCCGTAAAATGGTTTCAAATTAAGAATCTAATTTGAGTATTTTTAGATAGTGGATTTTTAGTTGGGATTTCTGGAACACGAAATGGAAGTCGGAATTGAGATTTGAATGGTTTTGGAATATAGTTTGGATTATTTAAGAAATAGATTTATAAATGGAATTTTAATTAGAAAATGATTCATAGATAGGTTTTTGTAATATAAACCTGTATAAACTGGGAATGAGTTTATGAAAATTTATAAACGGCGTTTATAAATAAATGAAATAATTATCATTTGATAAATGGGAAATATAAATTCACAGTGTGAATTTAAAATGAGATAAGGAAACTGGTTTAGAAAGAAATAGTGGATCTATTTTGGAATTTGGAAATAGTTGTGAATTTGGAAATGTAAATCGGATTGTGATAAACCGAGGGAGACTTATAAGTATATAAATGGTTATATTGGATTTTAAAAATATATTTTTTATCAAGAAGTGAAGTTGTTTTAGAAATGATTTTTATTTATTAAACTATTAATTGGACTAAAATATTTCAGGAAGTTAATTACTTAAATATTTAATATTGATTGAAATAAATTTTAATTTTCATAATAAGCTTTGAAAATCTATTATTATTATTATTATTATTTATGAATGAATTGAAAATTTGCTATCATTGTTATTTAACAAGGTGTGGTGATATTTAAATAATTACTTAAATGTGTTTTAAAATTTTATTATTTTACTTTAGAATACTTATTTTAAAAAGGTAGAGTTTTGGAAATTTATTGAAGTTACTTATAAATACTCTCGAGATTTGTAAATAGGATTGTATTGAATGGATATGATTTTATAAGAAAAATCTTATAATGGAATTCGAGAAATTAAGAAAATTAGAGAGAAGGAAATTTTCAAATTATTTAGATTCGGAAACTTCGAAATGAATCTGAATCCAATAAAGGAGTTATAAATTGTTAGTTGGATTATAAATAAGTATAATCGATAATTGTTGAAATTTGTAAAGGGAGATTACAAATGGTTTAAAATTTGTAAAGGAATATTTCTCTAAATTAAACTTTGAAATTTATAAAGAATTTTTATAAATAGATTTGGAAATATTTATGAAATAAAGAAATTTTTGGGAAGTAATGGTATATTTTCATAGCGTAATTCGAAGGCAGAGATTGCCTATAGTTTGGGATGTTTACGCTGGGACCACGACGTAACCATTGTGCAAACTGCGATCTATGATTAATTGCATGGCGGAAAACGGGAATCAAAGATTACCTAAGTTAAGTTTGGTTTTTCTAGGATAGAGATGCAACCATCGAGCTGCGATCATGGTCGATACAGAATGGTACTTCCATATCTATTTTAATGAGTTTTCAAGTATTTTTGAAAGAAAGAATTTGTGAATATACTTAGTGATTTCAGGGGGAAATGTAATCTTTGGTTGAATGTTTGTTTATTTGATAGTTAAATAACCGACAATCAAATCTTGGCCCAAATATGTAATCCTTCTTAATTTTGGTGGTAGGGAAACGATTTCCTACTTAACACCGAAGGGTTTTAACTCTGGAAATATCTAGGGGAAACACGAGAATTATATGGTACAGTTACCATCGGTGGTGCTATACTGTACGTATAAACTCGTTGTTCTTATTGGACAAATGATAAGGAGATCCGTCCACTTAAACGGTTAGGGGGTGATCCTCATTCTTATGTATTGTCAGATTATTTCCTAAAGAACTGGTATTGAGCATTCCGGAAATCAATAATTGGTTTATGGAGCGCCGGGAAGCGGGAGAGTGTACTCGTAAGAGATGACTCGGAACCGTTACCACTCCAAACCTATATACGGTTCTATGGGGAAGTTTTCGTGTTATATTGAGATGTTGAAATCCATGTGTGGTTCCAAGACTGTTGGGTATGGAATCCGTGTGTGATTCCAAGATCTATTTGAGATGTGAGAATCTGTATGCGATTCCAAGGCCATTGTGGTGTGGGAATCCATATGGGTTTCCGTGGTCTATTTTTGGAGCAGTGCGTAAGCTGGAACGCCGGACGTAGCCTCATCAGCAAAAATGACTAAAACCAAAGGTAGGAGGCATGGCCAGTAGGGTTGGCAAACCCATAGGGTGTAATCGGCTCCTTTTTCTAGCAATATCGATACCTTTAGTTTTTTTTGGCATGCCGGAGTGATGCATTTTGTCTTAGCAAGACCAGTTATGTTTTTCCTATAATAACCCGGCTAGACGGGTATGATGCTTTGAAAGGATAACTCTGATCCTTGTGCAGTAGGACCGTTCTCGAAGTACTGAGGGCACCTCCGTGGAATCCTATACAATTAGCGAACGAGCCTTATCGAGTTTTGATTTTATACTAGTATTGTTGTGGTGTACATAGCACGAGCATCACAGCTACTTGATTATTATTATTTTGACCCTTAGACATTATTATAATATCATTGGATTTTGATATAAAAGGTTTTGGTTATCGTAAGGTAAAAACTCGCAGTGTTTATGTGTGGCTTGTCATATGGTATCTTTATTTTGAAAAGGTTTTATAACTTTAGAAAACAAATTGGGTGTGTTTTTCTCACGCTAGTTTACCAGACTGATCCATGTGTTATTATTTTGTAATAATGCTCGAGTCAGACCGAGCATATTACAGATTTAGATTGGATGGCTTTGGAGATGAGCTGGAGACTGAGACGTATTCTCGTACTCATTTATTCCGCTGAAGTGTTTGTTTTAAATTATCAACAATTGTGAGGACAGGCAGTTATAACTGTCCAGGCTGATAATTATTGATTTATATACTCTGATTTGAGGTATGTATATTACAATTTGTTTTTGTGTAAAGAGATACTGATATTATATATTATTTAGTCCGCTGTGAGATTTTGTATTTGTTTAGCCTCTTCTATTTTCTACCTTCTTTCTTTTTCCTTAACTATCTATCTTTCCGGCTCTTGATTGCCCGACATGCTATATGTTAGGAAATCAAATCCATGGTTTTAATGACAACAACTGTTATCCCGCTTTTTGGTCAAAGCCGGAATATCAAACAAATCGACAAGAAAGGATGGATATCAGGATTGGAGTGCAATTGGAAACAAGGCTGCAATGGATAACGTCAAAATTTGACCGGGCTCCGATCGAGACGAAATCGATTGGAGATGATGATGAGGACTAGGAGAGTCTATGTTTCAATTTTCAGGTCAATCGGAGTCCGTACGCACAAGATATGAATGAACCAAAATGCCCAAAGCAGCACGTTCGAATCCAACAAGTTTCCCCTGATTGCTTCGAATCCACGAGGGGTACTTTAGCTTCGACTCCATCAAGCGAGGCCTAGTTCGAATCCATAAGGTCGTCCCTTCCTTCGAATCCACAGAGCTGCAGGTATGAGTCCTTCGACTCCATCAAAGGAAGTTCCTTCGAATCCACAAAGGCTAATCAATTCGACTCCATCTCGTAAGAAACTTCGAGTCCACACTGTTTGAGGCAACTTCGAATCGATCAACTTTAACGTACCTTGATCGATTCGAACAGACCTTCGCTCATTCGATTCGAAGAGGGATGTCTTCGAATCCACTACCACGAATCCACCCAGTCAAAGCGGCGAAGAACATGGAGTCGACCCAGTCAATCCGGAGTGAGAAGCGGATCGATACGAAGCATACGCACCACGTCACCATCTTCACATGCAGAAGCATCGAGTCGAACCTATGGATTCGAACCATATCGATTCGAACGAATCCATAAGGCGAAGAACGTCAACTTGAATCGATCATAACTTGAGATCTACAAGTCCAAATGCTATGAAATTTTCACAGTAGCTTGAGCACATGTTGAAGAATGTTCACGCCAAATTTCAGCTCGATTGGACAATTTCCTTATCGATTCGAACATAGCTTCGAATCAATCCCAAAGTGGGCCCGAATTTCCAGAAAGCGGGCATGTGGGCCCCCTCACGTGCCAGAACTGGTCTCCCCTCAATTTAGGCGAAATATCAGCCTCCTACACCTATAAATAGAGCCCCTGGTCATTCAGAAAAGGGGTCGGACAATTTTGAGAGCTAAAGAGCGCTCGGACTCTGCCAGATTTACTCCAGATCACCATTGCTGCCTTAGATTCAGATTATAATCATAATATCCGTTGTACTACGCGATAGGAAATTGTAATCTTCAAGCATCGATCAATAAAAGATAAAAACTTTGGAGTGGACGTAGGCCGGAGATAGCCAAACCACTATAAATCTCGTGTTTTTGTTCATTATTTCTGGATTGATGTTTGTTGTTTGTTTAGATCTGAGATTTGTGTTTGAATATTGCTGATTTGTATTCATACACTGGTGCTTTCACAACATTCGGGGTTTGTGACCATTTTTGGCGCAAACACTTTGGTGCTTTCACTGAGAACAACTAGCACCCGCTACACCAAATTCAAAGTTTAGGTTTGAAAGTTTGAAGGATCCGGATTGACTCTACAATGACTCGACAAACAAGTAGAAGACAAAGAGCTGAGAGAAGCCAACAAGGAGGAAGTCAAGAGGCATCCTCCGGAGCTGGAGAAGGACAAGCTTCGATTTACATTACCAGAGACGAAATGGAAGCTATGGCAAATTCATTGCATGAGAGGTTGCTGAAGAGTCAACAGGATATGATGCAGACTTTCTTCGAGCAGATGAGAGCCGCAGGAACACAGAACCTTGGACCAACTATATCGACTGCAAATGTGGAACAAGGAACTAGGGTTGCAGAACCCAATAAAGGACAGAATACAGAACCGGAAGGCAATCAACAAGGGCTTGGGGGCAGGCCCATAGGATCCAACGCAGAAGGACCTTTGGAAGGAGTTCAGCAGGCTAGAGCCAACATTGCGACTAATGAGCCACATGAAGAATATGTGCCGGAGTTCCCTCGGGAGCATGGGGGGCAACACCTAACAGGCAATGCTGGATTAATGGAAATCATTAGGAAGACTATGCGTGGAGGTTCGACCAATAGAGACTTGGAAGGGGTGAACAAGAGTCCGTTCGCTCGGGAAATCAGGATAGCTCAGAATCCACCTAAGTTCAAGTTACCTAGCGTGGAAGTATATAATGGCAAGGCTGACCCGACTGATCACTTGATGAGATACACTAGACACATGGAAGTGCTGGGGGCATCGGAGGAAGTGATGGCCAGATGTTTCCCATTGTATTTGACTGATCTCGCTGCAATGTGGTTTAGGCAGCTGGAAGAAGGATCTGTCAGGACTTGGAGGGAATTGGTGGATAGGTTTTTGGGACAGTTTCGGGTTCATATCAAAAGGCCTAAGAACGTGATGACGTTAACATCGGTAAAGCAAAGAACGGATGAATCGCTTAGAGCATTTTTAACTCGATTTAATGCGGCGGTTTCTTCGGTGGATCGGCCGGATCCATCGATGGTTTTGATGGCGGCAGTGTCGGGAGTCAGAGAGGATTCAGATTTTAAGGTATCTTTAGTACAAGACCTACCACTGGATCTCGGGGAATTCTTTCACGAAGCTGAAAGATTTCTTCGGCAAGAAGACGCATGTATGGATTTAAAGTTAAAGGAGGTGAATGTGACTGGGGGTGGAGGACCATCCAACGGAAGCTCGGATAAAGACAAAGGAAAAAGGAAGCTAGACGACGATTCAGGAAAAGCCGGGAAGCAATGGAAGGATCCAAGGTTTTCCACATACACAGAATTAAACGAGACACTAGAGCGGATATACATGGAAACTCGGAATCGCCTTCCTTACCGGAGGCCGGCTAGGAGAGAACCATCCGAGCGGGAGAGGGCATTAGGAAAGCATTGTCTCTTCCACGATTTGGACGGGCATGATACCAACACCTGCAGGCACCTAAAGGACATAATTGAGGAGCATGTGAGGAATGGACAGTTGAGGCAGTATGTTGGGGCTCGGAATGCTGCGGTGGAGCAGGAGCAACCACCGCCTACCTCAAACCACGAGGATATGAGGCACAGGAATAATGGTCGATTGGTCATCAATTGATCAGGATAATATGAAATAAGTAACAAACATTGGCGAGCAACCGAGTCATTTACACATGTATGGGGACGGAGATAGCCCCTAGGCATGCTCTGAGTGATGATAAACCGCAAAGCCATGGTTTGCGAAATCTGTCTTTTGTTTTTGGATTGGACACTTGGTTTTCTGGTTTGTTTTTGGGGTTTGGATTGAACTCCTGATTTTGCTTGTTTTTCTGGTTTTCGCATTCATTCGGATGATTGTTCTCCGTTTTGGATGATGATTTTGATTTCTGGTATGGATTTCTGGCTTTCCGATTTGATTTGGATTTTGGATTGGATTCTGATTGGATTCTTTTTGGTTTTTGATGAACGATCGTCAGGTGTGGATTACGCCTGGCAAGGGGTGAGTCCTTTTGCCCAAACGTGGTAAATTGACTCATTCAGGTCGTCGAGTATGGACTATGCTCGGCAAGGGTCCGGAGTGACCAGGATTCGGCCTAGGACTTAGGCCCCCTATTATCGATTATTGTTTCACGTCGTTGAGTATGGACTATGCTTAACAAGGGTCCGGAGCGACCAGGATTCGGCTTAGGACTTAAGCCATGGCATTACTTACGTCCAGGGACACTGGACCACGGTCGTCGAGTATGGACTATGCTCGGCAAGGGTCCGGAGTGACCAGGATTCGGCTTAGGACTTAAGCCACGGCATTACTTACGCCCAGGGACACTGGGCCACGGTCGTCAGGTGTGGATTGCGCTTGGCAAGAACCCGGAGAGGTTAGCTCAACGTCCAGGGACACTGGACCACGGTCGTCAGGTGTGGATTGCGCTTGGCAAGAGCCAAGAGAGGTTATGGACTTGGATACCGACCCGGAGAGGTCTTGGATTCGGTTGTTGGATAAGGATGGACTA
Organism: Allium fistulosum; assembly: GCA_030737815.1. Taxonomy (NCBI): domain Eukaryota; kingdom Viridiplantae; phylum Streptophyta; class Magnoliopsida; order Asparagales; family Amaryllidaceae; genus Allium; species Allium fistulosum. Next base: position 1,078,421,057 of record CM060901.1, on the reverse strand, counting down.
ATAACTTAGCCTTCGAGTTTGGATGGGCACGGAATTGGCTATGGACTTTGGACGTTGGATTTGGAAACTATTCAAAACACGCCTTCTTATCACAAGGCATGTTTTGGGGGGCAAATGTTATCCCGCTTTTTGGTCAAAGCCGGAATATCAAACAAATCGACAAGAAAGGATGGATATCAGGATTGGAGTGCAATTGGAAACAAGGCTGCAATGGATAACGTCAAAATTTGACCGGGCTCCGATCGAGACGAAATCGATTGGAGATGATGATGAGGACTAGGAGAGGCTATGTTTCAATTTTCAGGTCAATCGGAGTCCGTACGCACAAGATATGAATGAACCAAAATGCCCAAAGCAGCACGTTCGAATCCAACAAGTTTCCCCTGATTGCTTCGAATCCACGAGGGGTACTTTAGCTTCGACTCCATCAAGCGAGGCCTAGTTCGAATCCATAAGCCCGTCCCTTCCTTCGAATCCACAGAGCTGCAGGTATGAGTCCTTCGACTCCATCAAAGGAAGTTCCTTCGAATCCACAAAGGCTAATCAATTCGACTCCATCTCGTAAGAAACTTCGAGTCCACACTGTTTGAGGCAACTTCGAATCGATCAACTTTAACGTACCTTGATCGATTCGAACAGACCTTCGCTCATTCGATTCGAAGAGGGATGTCTTCGAATCCACTACCACGAATCCACCCAGTCAAAGCGACGAAGAACATGGAGTCGACCCAGTCAATCCGGAGTGAGAAGCGGATCGATACGAAGCATACGCACCACGTCACCATCTTCACATGCAGAAGCATCGAATCGAACCTATGGATTCGAACCATATCGATTCGAACGAATCCATAGGGCGAAGAACGTCAACTTGAATCGATCATAACTTGAGATCTACAAGTCCAAATGCTATGAAATTTTCACAGTAGCTTGAGCACATGTTGAAGAATGTTCACGCCAAATTTCAGCTCGATTGGACAATTTCTTGATCGATTCGAACATAGCTTCGAATCGATCCCAAAGTGGGCCCGAATTTCCAGAAAGCGGGCATGTGGGCCCCCTCACGTGCCAGAACTGGTCTCCCCTCAATTTAGGCGAAATATCAGCCTCCTACACCTATAAATAGAGCCCCTAGTCATTCAGAAAAGGGGTCGGACAATTTTGAGAGCTAAAGAGCGCCCGGACTCTGCCAAATTTACTCCAGATCACCATTGCTGCCTTAGATTCAGATTATAATCATAAAATCCGTTGTACTACGCGATAGGAAATTGTAATCTTCAAGCATCGATCAATAAAAGATAAAAACTTTGGAGTGGACGTAGGCCGGAGATAGCCGAACCACTATAAATCTCGTGTTTTTGTTCATTATTTCTGGATTGCTGTTTGTTGTTTGTTTAGATCTGAGATTTGTGTTTGAATATTGCTGATTTGTATTCATACACTGGTGCTTTCACAACATTCGGGGTTTGTGACCATTTTTGGCGCAAACAACAACTATACAATGGAAATCAAATGTACATATATATTTATATATATATAGGAACTTGCTAGAACAACATCACTAGAAAGAGAAGAACGAGGCTCAAAGGACACTACAAGAGACTACAAGTCGGTAGGTACAAAGAAGCAAAAGAAAAGATGCACAAAACAGACATGCACAAGTATCAGACATCTGGAAAAGTCCTCTGGAATAACAAATAGGGTAAACCAGACGTCTGGTAATAGCACTCAGACGTCTGAAAACCTACTATGTTCAAAAAAAATATAGTATCAGACGTCTGATACAAATACCAGACGTTTGATTTCAAACTCGTATTTCAAATAAGAACTTCAACTATCACATTCGAATAGACATCTCCGCTTCTCTTCACTACAACTCTTCATCATCAATAGAAGCAACAATAAAGCACTCATTAATGGATGCAACTACTCAACATACCTATCTACAACTATATATAGCATCAGGAATCAAGAGAAAGAACTCACCTGACTACCTTACTGACTTACGCTCTCTAACTCTATCATATTCTTGATTTCTACACTCTAGCAATCTATACTTGTATTCACTTTTCCATATATTCGGTTCTTCATAGACAGTACTCTTTAAATATATGTTGGAAGCAATTGTACTAATTAGTCAACATCCGTGTTATACTAGAACACACATTTGACAAGAACAAATTATTGTAATCAAGACTATTCCTCCAGGCGAAGCGAGGGTGTTTGATAGTCGAATTCCGAAGGGGAGCTTCGGGACTGGACGTAGGACGGGAGGTCCAAACCAGTATAAAATCCTGGTGTGCTTATTTTATATTTAATTAGATTAATATTGTTTTAGTTGCATCATATATTTTGTCACATATACTTGCATAGACACTACACGATCCACCCTGTAGAGTTTTATTTAGTATCAGAGCAAGGTTTGATCAAAGTACAGTAACATGTATTTGAATCACTTTAATATGGCAAGTATTTTTCAAGAAGGTCAATCTACAGCACGTCCCCCACTTTTTAATGGTTCTAATTATGCATATTGTTCAACACATATGAGAATTTTTATGGAAGCAATGGATTAGAAATTTGGTCAGCCACTCAAAATAAATATGAAGCACCTGACACTACTATGAACACATGGAATGATGCACAAAAAACTGTAGCTTCTAACAATTCCAAAGCTATGAATGTTCTATTTTCTTTATTAGATAAGAATGAATTTTTACGTGTCATGTTATGTAACACTGCATATGACATTTGACGTACCTTACAAGTTACACACGAAGGCACAAACAAAGTTAAACAAACTAAAATTTCAATTTTACAAAATCAATTTTCATCTTTTAAAATGAAACAAAGTGAATCTATAGTAGACATGTACTCTAGATTCCAAACCATTCAACATGATTTAATGGCACTTGGAGTCAAATTCACAAATTTTGACTTAATATCTAGAATACTCAATTCTTTAACACCAGAGCGGGAAAGAAAAGTTTATCGAAGAAGCTAACGATCTCTCAACACTCTTAGTTGAAGAATTGATGGGAAATTTAATGTCCTATGAATCTAATTTACCGGCAAGAAAAGAACAAAATTCGGAGAAGAAAAACATAGCATTCCCAGCAACAAATGAAGACTCCCACTTAGACGAAGAAGAAATTGTATTTATTTCCAAAAACTACAACAAATTCAAGAAATTTAGAAAAATGACTAGATTTCAGAAAGGAGGAAAATCAAGCTCAACAAATCAAACGTCAATCAAATGCTATGAATGTGATCAATTTGGACATATGAAGAAAGATTGTCCCAAGCTCAACAATGATAAAAAGAAGAACAAATTTGAAAAATTCAAAAAGAAGAAAGCTTTCAAAGTAACATGGGATGACTTGGATTCTTCATCATCATCAGACAGCGACAGCGATAGTGATGGAGAACAAGCTAATGTATGTTTTATGGCACAAACTGATGAGGTATGCCCTGACCTTAGCTATGATGAATTATTAGAACTTAGCATGGAATTAGATGATAAGTTTAGACAAATTAAAAAATTAAATAAAGAACATATAGCCAAAATAAATAGATTAGAACTTGAAATAGGAATGTTAAAAGATGAAAAAATTATTTTAGAAGAGGAACTAGAATTATCTCAAAAAAAAACTAAAAGTAGTTTGGTTGAAAATGAGACTATATCTATCGATCTTGGAAAAGTTAAACTAGACAAGGATAACTTGTTAAAAGAAAATATCAACTTGAAAAGTAATATAGAAACATTGAAAATTGAAAATTTTGAAATAAAAGAAAAATTAGGTAAAATTACAAATAATGTTTCAAAATTTAACAAAGGAAAACAAGATTTGGAAAATCTTATCAAAACTTCAAAATCTTCAGGAAATAAAAATGGAATAGGATTTAAAAATATTCCTAAACAAAAAGGAAATAATGTTAAGAAATATAGTTTTATTTATCAAAAGACTAAAAGATCACCTAGGTCTAAAATGAATACCAAAAAGTATAAAAATTTGGATTCCTAAGACAAATAATAATTTGATTAGACAAAAACATATTAATAATTTTCTAGATAACGTAGTCTATAATAAAAATTATATTCATAAAGGTACAAACCATCTTGGGTATGGCTACCTACTCCTCCTAACATTTAGGACCCTAAAAGGGTATATGGGTACCAATTAAATTATTTTTATCTTGCAAGTACCCAAAATAAAAAATAAGGAGAAATGGATACTTGATAGTGGATGCTCCAAGCATATGACCGGAAATGCAAAAATGTTATCAAATATAACCTATATCGATGGCGGAACAGTAACTTTTGGAGATAACTCAAAAGGATACGTTACTGGCATCGGAGAAGTCATCAACTCTGGTATTTCTAACTCTCCTATTATTACAAATGTTTTGTTAGTAGAAAATTTAAAACACAACCTACTTAGCATTAGTCAATTATGCGATAAAGGTTTTCAAATCAATTTTGAAAAGGATAGATGTAATATTTTCGACAAAAACAAACAACTTATCTTTCAGGGTTTTAGAAACAAAAATATTTATGTCTTAAATATGAATATAAATCGAAATTCAAATTTATGTTTAATCGCCAAATATGACGATCCATGGTTGTGGCATAAACGATTTTGTCGTATTAATTTTAAATATATTAATAAATTAGCAAAATATGAGCTAGTTAGAGGTCTACCTAAAATAAATTATAAAGTAGATAATTTATGTGACGATTGTCAAATTGGAAAACTAAAGAAAAACTCTTTTAAATCTAAAAATAATATTTCTACAAAACAACCATTAGAATTATTACATTTAGATTTATTTGGTCCAACTCAAGTACGATCTATAAATCACAACAAATATGTTTTCGTAATAGTTGATGATTTTTCAAGATATACATGGACTTTATTTTTAAAACATAAAAGTGACACCTTTGGTATGTTTAAATTTTTTGCTAAAAGAATTAAAACTCAAATGGATTTGAAAATTAAGAATATTCGAAGTGATCACGGTGGAGAATCTGAAAACGATCTTTTTACTATTTTTTGTAATAAAAAGGGCATAAGCCATAATTTTTCTTTTCCCCGCACACCTCAACAAAATGGTGTAGTAGAAAGAAAAAATCGTACGTTACAAGAATGTGCACAAACACTATTAAATAGTAGCGGTTTACCAAAACATTTTTGGGCTGAAGCTATTGCTACGGCTTGTTATGTTTTGAATCGAGTAACCATACGACCTATGACTAAACATACTTGTTTTGAAATATTTTTGGAAGAAAACCTAAAGTATCATATTTTAAAACTTTCGGATCAAAATGTTTTATACTAAATGCAAAAGATAATTTGGGAAAATTCGACCCGAAGGCCGATGAAGGAATCTTTGTTGGATATTCGGATCGTAGCAAAGCATATAGAATTTTTAATAAACGTACTAACACAATTGAAGAAAGTTTACATGTTTCATTTAATGAAAATTTACTTAATCATCATACTAATGACGATGAAGAAATATTTCCAAATAAAATAGACTCTTCTAATAATGAGACAAATGCACAAAATAATACTTTAGTGTCATCTCCTAGAATTCTAAAAGATCATCCAAAAGATAATATCATTGGAGATCTTAATTCCAGAGTAACTAGAAATCAACTTAACCAAACAAGTCATATAGCATTTGTGTCAAATTTTGAACCAAAAAATTATAAAGAAGCTTCAAACGATAATTTTTGGATAATAGCTATGCAAGAAGAATTAAATCAATTTGAAAATGTTTGGGAATTAGTATCAAGACCTGAAATTCAATCAGTTATTGGAACAAAGTGGGTATTTAAAAACAAAGCAGATGAAAACGGAAAAATAGTTAGAAATAAAGCACGTCTAGTTGCTCAAGGTTTTAATCAAGAAGAAGGTATCGACTACGATGAAACTTTTGCTCCGGTAGCAAGACTCGAGGCCATACGTAAATTACTTGCTTTTGCAAGTCATCACAATTTTAAATTATTTCAAATGGATGTCAAAAGTGCTTTTTTAAATGGTTTTATTAAAGAAAACGTATATGTTGGACAACGTCCATTGTTTGTTCACGAAAAATATCCCAATCATGTTTTCAAATTAAAAAAGGCCTTATATGGTTTAAAGCAAGCCCCACGTGCCTGGTACGAACGTCTTAAAAATCATTTGATTGCATCTGGTTTCCAAATAGGTAAAATTGACACAACTTTATTTATTAAACGGGAAAATAACGACATTCTAGTTGTACAAATTTACGTAGATGATATTATTTTTGGTTCAACTAACGATAATCTTTGTACTCGATTTTCAAATATTATGAAAAACGAATTTGAAATGTCTCACATGGGAGAATTAAATTTCTTTTTAGGTTTACAAATAAAGCAACTTGAAAATGGTATTTTTATTCATCAAGAAAAATATTGTAACGATCTATTACGTCGTTTTGAAATGGATAAAACTTCAAGCAAACCAACACCAATGAGTACTAGTGTTCACTTGGAAAAAGATGATAATGGAAAAGATTTTGATGAAAAATTATATCGTAGTATGATTGCCTCCTTACTTTATTTAACGGCTAGTCGACCCAACATTATGATGAGTGTATGTCTTTGTGCCCAATTTCAAGCAAAACCAAAAGAATCTCACCAAAGAGCTGTTAAACGTATCTTACGATATTTATCTAGTACTAGAGATTACGGTTTGTTTTATCCTTTGGGATCAACATTTGAACTAGTTTCATACAGTGACGCGGATTTCGGTGGATGTAAAACAGATCGTAAGAGTACTAGCGGAACGTGTCACTTTATCGAGCAATCATTAGTTTCATGGTTTAGCAAAAAGTAGAATTGTGTCTCCTTATCTACTTGCGAAGCCGAATATATTTCAGCAGCTCTAGCATGTGCACAAGTGATATACATGCAACAAACACTTAAGGACTTCGGCAAAGTTATCGTTAAATCACCAATATATTGCGATAATACAAGTGCAATAAATCTACCAAAAAATCCTGTAAATCACTCACGTACTAAACACATAGATATACGACAACATTTTTTACGTGACAATGTAGAAAAAGGAATTATTACTGTTTCCTAGAGATTGGGCCAGGCACTTAGTACTTGGCATACCCACATTTCGGCCCAACTGGATCGTTCGGCATCTCTTTGCAACAGTCTTTCAGGAACGCTCGGCATCTAGGAGCGCTCGGCAAAAGGCATTGTTCGGCCAAAGGTAGCATTCAGCCAGAGACTTCGTTCGGCCAAAGGCATCATTCGGCCAGATACTTCGTTCGGCCAAAGGCATCGTTCGGCCAGATACTTCGTTCGGCCAAAGGCATCGTTCGGCCAGATACTTCGTTCGGCATGAAGATGTTCGTTCGGCACAAACACTTCCTACGGCATTCAGAGTGTTCGGCCTCACTTCGTTCGGCGTGAGGAGATCGTTCGGCATTCTTCCCAGCACGTTCGGCTTCGATTGTTACTCGGCCTACTCTTTCCACACAACAAGCGCATCGTTCGGCTTGAGGAGGATGGTTCGGCATCCGACCGTTCGGCTTATTCGGTTCGGCATACAGTGACCACCCCATTTGGGCCAAGGTGTTCGGCTGCCAGGCCTGCCAGGAAAGTCCAACCCATCTTTGTCTATAAATAAAGGGGCAGGGGCACAGTGAGAAGGACCTCTTTTCGAGAACACTGGGGAGACTCTACCGCTTTCAAGAGTCTTTCTTTTTACTTAGCAATTGTATTCGAGTAGTTGGTGTACGGATTGTATCTGTAATCAATTATCAAGTAAAGCAATAAAAGATTAACCTCAAAGTGGACGTATGCAGTTACGCCGAACCACTATAAATCCGGTGTTCTCATCTTTGCATTCAAATTAGCATATTCTTCCTTGTTTAAATTTATCTTCATCACTTATATCTCTACACAATCTTTCTCAACGAGGTCAGTGACCAATTTTGGTGCTAACACTTTGGTGCTTTCACTAAGAACTGAATTCTCAGACCTTAAGGATCTGCTTTCAAGCTACTGGATTGAATAAATCCCCCAAAGAAGATCCGACTCATTCATAGGACGTCCGTTGATTCTACTCAGAGTTCATACCAATAGCTCTACAATGGCAAGACCACGTACCAGATCAGCTTCTCATAATGCGGACGCCCATGAGACTGCTAGCGTGCAACAAGCAGGACCTAGCAATTAGCAAGCGATTCCAGGTGCAGGGACTACCGCCCAGGACCAAATGTCGGTTGTCACCAGAATAGAGTTCAACGACTTGATGAGAGAACTCAGGGAAAGCAGGAGACAACTCGGAGAGCAGATGCAAGCCAACGCCAACCTCATGGCACAACTCACTCAACAACAGCACCAGAATGTTGGGGGCAATCCCACTCCTTATTCTTCATCCGACAGCTCAACTTCGTCCGATGAACCTCCGAGGCGTAGACGCCGTAAGACTGAAACTGCGCAGGCAGGTGCTGCTATCCGAACAGCTGGAGACCGTGACCAAGCCGGAACTGGAAACTTAGGAGCTGGAGTGCATGTGGAGGCTGGAGGCCCAGACCATCAAGACGCTAACGATGTCGAACCTCAAGATGCACATTTGGCAGATCGCCAGCAGAGGAGGCATCAGCATGATCAGTCACCTAGAACAGACTCCAACCTTCCACCTTCCATACAAACACCAGACCTGACAGCTATGATCAGACAATTGATGAGAGAGAATCAAGGCTTATCGAACGACGATTGGGGAGTGTCAAGAAGTCATACTCCGTTCACAAACACTGTTCTACAGGCAGCGTACCCCAGAAAGTTTAGTATGCCAACTATCCCGGCTTATGAAGGAAAGACTGATCCCAGACAGCATGTCATGAGGTACGAATGGATGATGGATTCAGCTAGAGAAAATGATGCAACCAAGTGTAGATGCTTTCTAATTACTCTATCTGGGATCGCAACTATGTGGTTCACCCGACTTCCTCCGTGGTCCGTATCCAATTTCGAGGAGTTGGCAAAGAAGTTTATAGAACAGTTCAGGATACACACTACTCGTCCAAAGGACCTGATGTCTCTATCAAGTGTAATCCAGGCTCCTGGGGAGTCATTGAAGGAGTATTTACAGAGATTCCATGTTGCGGCAACTGAAGTCAGCAATCCCAATGATCATGCAATTCTTATGGCTGTGATGCGAGGCATGGATCCGGATTCAGAGTTTGGAGATTGGCTGGCAGGAAAACCTCTGACTACGCTAGAGCGTTTTTACTCGAAGGCACATTAGTTCATAAGAAGAGAGGAAGCTAGGTGGGTAAGGCGAGATAAGGCACCGGGACCTGTCCAGGAATCCGTGAAAAGCAACATTGTTGTGAAGCAGTCCGGAGACAACTCGGGAAAAGTTCAAGTCAATGTTCAGAACAAGCCCGGGCAACCTAAGGAATCCGGAGGAAGAAATCAAGGGAAGAAGAGAGAAGCGGGGAAGTGGAAGCCGAGAATTCCGACCTACAACGAGTATACCCCGCTGAATGTGTCTCTTGAGAACATTTACCTATCAACCTGCAATACCTTTCATATAGAAAGCCGCGTCCAAAGGAGTCAACCGAAGAACAAAAGCGGACTGGGAAATATTGCCGCTTCCATGAGACTTATGGGCATAATACGGAAGAGTGCAGACACCTACACGATGTTATAGAGAAGTTGATCAGGCAGAAAAAGTTACAGGGGTTTGTGAAAAATCCGCAAGAAGGTGGACAGGGAACATCCAACCTAGGTCGTGCACCAGCTCCGCGTCATCCCGAGGAGCCTGCCCGGACTGTGGGCAGATTAGTCATAAACACGATCATCGGCGGGCCTCACCCTGCTGATAAGAACTGGCAAGAGATGGAGCGGTATGCTAGTTCCCTGAAGCACGCAGATTTCGAGCGTTGTTCTAACGTAGAGGATGGGACCCCTGCTAAACAGCTGCGCGTGATGACAGACGATATAGTATTCAGGAACAGAGATGCAGACCAAGTAGAGGCTCCTACCATCGACCCGATGGTCATATCTGCGACAATCGGGCCGGCTTATGTGAAAAGAATTTTGATTGATTGTGGAAGTTATGTCAACATCATCTTCAAGAAGGCTTACGACCAGATGAAGATGGAAACGAAGGATTTGAAACCGTCTAAAGCTCGTATACATGGCTTTAATGGCGCGGCGATCGATGTAGTGGGGTATGTTGAGTTACCAGTTGAACTGGGACAAGGCGAATGTCAGAGAGTACGAATCCTACCCTTCGTAGTTTTGGATGTGGATTCTCCATACAATGTGTTCTTGGGCCGACCGGCCCTGGCTGAGTTTAGGGCAGCATTAGCCCCGTGGTGCTTGACTTTGAAGTTTCCGACTGACAAAGGAGTAGGTGTTGTTCATGGCGACCAGGCGACTGGTCGTGCCTGTTATATGGCTGAGCTCCGAGAGGCCCATCGGAGTGAGAAAGGAAAGGTCGCGGACAATCCCGTCCGCATCCATAATACTGATAATTGACAAGTAATGCCCGAGCCCTGGCTCGGGCATAATTCTCGGATCTTCAGAGACCTCGATCCGAGAGACGACGATGAGAAACCCAAGGAAGAAAAGGCAGCGCCGGCTGAATTAACAATTGACATTCCAATCAGCCGAGACGATCCAACGCGAGTACTGAAGATCGGATCACAACTCGGCCCCGCAATGACTGAAGACCTTAGTGATTTCCTCCGAGCGAATCTTGATGTTTTCGCCTGGACGCATTCTGATATGTGCGGGATTTCTCCTGCCATTACGAGTCATATGTTGAACATAGACCCGAAGTACGTCCCGGTTAAACAAAAGAGGAGAGGAATGGACCCAGAGAGGTCCGCTGCTCTCAGAGAGGAGGTGGACAAACTCAAAGCCAATGGGTTCGTCCACGACGCCCTCTACCCTGAATGGGTATCGAACCCCGTGCTGGTGAAAAAGGCGAACGGGAAATGGAGAACTTGCGTAGACTATTCCGATTTGAACAAAGCATGCCCCAAGGATAGTTTCCCGTTGCCTAGGATTGATCAGTTGGTCGACTCCACTGCAAGACACGAGTTGGTATCATTCATGGATGCATACTCAGGATACAATCAAATCCCGATGCATATTCCGAACCAAGAACACACCAGTTTCGTCACAAACGTCGGGCTATATTGCTATGTAGTAATGCCTTTTGGATTGAAAAACGCAGGAGCGACTTATCAACGTTTGGTGAATCGAATGTTCAAAGACCAACTTGGTAGAACGATGGAAGTCTATGTGGATGATATGCTCGTGAAGTCACGACAGTCAAACGACCACATTCGAGACTTAGCGGAGATGTTCGATATACTCAGATATTATGGGATGAAGATCAACCCTCTGAAGTGTTCCTTCGGCGTTACATCGGGGAAGTTTTTGGGATTCATTGTTAATGCTAGGGGACTCGAAGCGAACCCAGAAAAGATTCAAGCTATTCGAGATGTGCAAGTGCCCAGAACTATAAAGCAGGTGCAAAGCTTGAATGGAAAGGTGGCTGCGCTGAGTCGATTTATATCCAGAGCCACGGACAAGTGCATTCCCTTCTTCGATATAATAAAGAAAGGGAAGAGAAATTTTGAATGGACATCCAACTGTGAGGAAGCATTCCGAGATCTGGTAAGGCATCTGGAGAGTCCTCCAGTGCTTTCGAAACCAATAGACCATGAGATGTTGTATGTATACTTGGCCGTGTCCCCGCATGCTATAAGTGCGGCTTTAGTCCGCGAGGAGGACCGGGTCCAAAAGCCGGTGTATTACGTTAGCAAACGTTTAACGGGGGCAGAGAGAAATTACCCTAAAATTGAGAAATTGGCCTATTGCTTGGTGATTGCATCACGTAAGCTGCGTCCATACTTTCAAGCACACTCAGTCAGTGTTTATACCGATCAACCCTTATGGCAGGTACTCCAACGACCAGAACTTTCTGGAAGGATGTTAAAATGGAATATCGAGTTGAGTCAGTTCGATATTACCTACCTGCCACTAAGAGCCATACAAGGGCAAGCATTAGCAGATTTCATCGCTGAGTTTACTGTATCTGACGAACCAGATAATCACAGTTTCATTCCCCCCATTCGATGGAAATTGTACACCGATGGGGCATCAAACGACCGTTGCTCTGGAGCTGGTGTGGTTCTCGTAACTCCAGAAAATCGATCGATTTGTTACGCTTTAAGGCTCAACTTCTCGGCTATGAATAATGAAGCAGAATACGAAGCACTGATTGCTGGCTTAAAACTCGTTGGAGAACTTGGGGTTAAATCAGTTGAAATCTTTTGTGACTCGCAGCTGGTGGTGTACCAAGTGCGAGGAGACTACCAAGCAAGGGGACAGAAGCTTTCTCCGTACCTTGTTCTGGTTCAGGAACTATTGTCGAACCTCGAACATTAAGACATTTCGCATGTCCCGCGTGAACAGAACAAAGAAGCCGACTCATTGGCTAAATTCGCAAGCACTGGCGATGCACAACAAATGGGATTGGTTCCCATTGAAACTTTGCATGCTCCAAGCATAGACGCGATGAAAGTTGATTTTGTGTTGGAAACAGGAATCGAGAGGGAGTCATGGATAACCCCATTCAAACTATACCTGACGACCGGGACTTTGCCAGAAAAAAGGAGCGAAAGACGATAGGTCATTCGAAAAACCGCACGATATGTGATGCAGGATGGAGTAATGTATCGGAAGGGGTTCTCGGTCCCCTTATTATGATACATTGCCCATGATGAGACAAAGCGGGTCTTGAAGGAGGTTCACGAAGGAGAATGCGGCGACCATACTGGGGGGGCAGACATTAGCAAAAAAGATCCTCCGCTATGGATACTATTGGCCGACTGTAAATCAGGACGCTGCAGACTACGCAAGAAAATGTGACAAGTGTCAAAGATATGCGAAAATCCCGAGAGATCCACCAACAGAACTCACACAAATGGTTAGTCCCTGGCCATTCGCCATCTGGGGAATCGATGTAATCGGTTCTTTTCCTATATCCAAAGGTGGTGCAAAATAAGCGATAGTTGCAGTCGACTATTTCACAAAATGGGCCGAGGCAGAACCTTTAGCCACGATCACCTCTAAGAAGGTCATTAATTTCGTTGTACGAAACATTATATGCCGCTTCGGTCTCCCTTGAACCATCATTACGGACAACGGAACGCAGTTTGAAAGCAGAGAGTTCAAAGATTTCTGTTTAAAGTACGGCGTTGAGAAGAAATTCGCTGCCGTCGCGCATCCGAAAGCTAACGGACAAGTCGAGGCCATAAACAAAATAATCAAGTCCATACTGAAGAAGGGTTTGGAAAAAGCCGGAGGCAAGTGGGTAGATGAACTCCCGACTGCATTATGGGCTTATAGAACTACCCACAAGTCCGCGACTAGCCACACTCCATTCGCATTGGCATACAGCTCGGAAGCCACCCGTGGAGCTTAAAGTTCCATCACATCGAGTGACATGTTATGATCCTAGGACGAATCAGGATCTCTTGTTGGAATCACTGGACTGCATCGACGAAAAACGTGAAGAGGTTGAACTAAGGGCGGCAGCACATAGGTACCGAGTCAAGCGATATTACGACAACAAAGTCCGCCCAAGGATCTTTAATGTGGGTGATCTCGTTTTGAAATGAGTTTTCCCGGTACCATCACGTATGAATCCCAACTGGGAAGGTCCATATGTCATTGAACGGAAGCTTGGAGAGGGAACTTTCAAGCTAGCGACTGTTGATGGAGTGACACTCCCCCGAGCGTGGAACAGTGAACATTTGCGACATTATTACATTTAGACTATTTCTTTCCTGTTTTAGGTACAATTGTTTGCTATATGTTTTTATTCCGCTGATTCTTAGTTTCCTTTTTAGTGTGTAGATGGACAATTTAGTTTGTTTCATTAATAAAGGCTTGAAGCCATCTGTTCCACGAATTATTAATGTTTCTGTACATTATAATCTGGTGATGAACCGCTGGAGTTACATTATTCCGTATGCTGTACGAACTCATATAAACGACTTAAATCTCCGAGTCCCCTGAGCACGGACCGTAGTACTCTAAGTCTCCGGAGTGCGGACTAGAGTATAAACGAATTCAATCTCCGAGTCCCCTAAGCGCGGACAGGAGTACTCTAAGTCTCCGGAGCGCGGACTAGAGTATAAACAACTTCAATCTCCGAGTCCCCTGAGCGCGAACCGGAGTACTCAAAGTCTCCGGAGTGCGGACTAGAGTATAAACGACTTCAATCTCCGAGTCCCCTGAGCGCGGACTAGAGTACTCTAAGTCTCCGGAGTGCGGACTAGAGTATAAACGACTTCAATCTCCGAGTCCCCTGAGCGCGGACTGGAGTACTCTAAGTCTCCGTAGTGCGGACTAGAGTATAAATGACTTCAATCTCTGAGTCCCCCGAGCGCGGACCGAAGTACTCAAAGTCTCTGGAGTACGAACTAGAGTATAAACGACTTCAATCTTCGAGTCCCCTGAGAGCGGACCGGAGTACTCTAAGTCCCCGGAGCCCGAACTAGAGTATAAACGACTCGAATCTCCGAATCCCCTGAGAGCGGACCGGAGTACTCTAAATCCCCTGAATGCGGACCGAAATTACTCTAAATCCCCGGAGCGCGGATAAGGAAAAATTCTAAGTGCCCAAAGAATGTTCGAACAATGTGAAAATGGATTGGGAAATTATGAGACTCATAAGAACTTGAGTTTCGACCAAAGTTATACAGAAAGCTAAGAAAGAAAAAGAATCGTTCAAGTGATAAAGAAACTAAACTTTATTCAATAATCCAAGATAGGGTTCCACAACTACTCCTCCAAAACTTGGAGTCAAAATTTCTATCTACACAAACTACGGAAACGAAAAAGTAAAAGCAGTTACAAGGCCTAAACAGAATCTCGTTGAACGAGTATAGTGGCTATTTCTTTGGCTTCTTCTTCTTGTCTTCCTTTGTTTGCTTAGATGACTCCTCTCCCTCACGCTTCCTCTTGGATTTTTTGCTTGCCAAAGAAGCGGAGTCAGGAGTGGGAGAAGGAACATCAAGCGGTTTGAATTTGCCAGGGAGAATGATTTTCAGAGGTCTATTCCGAGGGTCGGTAAGTTCCAGTATTTGAGGCTCAACCTTGATTTCGACCTTCTTTTTCTCCTCTTCTGCGAGTCGCTCCTTCATGCTCATCTTCGAAGTATGTTCTGAGGCGCCAGTGATCTCGATTTCATCACTCCCTTCAACGGGAGATGAAGTGTCAAACTTATCATCATCTAGCGCCCCGATCACTTGGGCGTCAAGGCCGGGAGTTACTCCCGCATGAGCGACATCGCTTGTTTTCCCTGCCTCCTCCTTGGCGTTGTCGCTCCTCGGAGTTGGTTCAGGATCAGAGTTGCCTGCATAAAAACATAAAGAACGAACATTAGGACAAATAACCACTACCAGAAAGTGACAGATCTTTGAACTTATAAAAAACAAAAGAGTTTTGTACCGGGTTCTGGCTGGCTATCAGTTGTGCGTGGAGTTTCACCCTCTAGAATAGGGGATAGCACATGAACGCCAAGCCCGGGATCTTCCGGATCATAGCCGGCATGCTGCTCAAATGGGTCAAGTGTTGGCCGACCGGCCGATTGAGCAGATGGAGGAGCAGCAGAAGGAGGATCTGCAGCATTAGCCCCAGAAGGACCAGCTTCATCGTCTTTCTCTTTTGATAAGGGGGAGCCTTTACTATAAAGAGCCAAAGCTGCAGATAATTCCGCTGGCTCGTTCCCTCTGAGAAATTCTTTCACCAGAGCCTCCTCATCGACTTCCTCAGTGCCCGACTCGATCTTTCTGATCTTTATTAAAGTCTCCCAGGCCTAAGCTAGAGATTCAAGATAACCCTCACCTAGGAATGTCAAATCGCGGTGCATAAGGACGCCGGCGCTGTATTCGGCAATCAGCGGGTCAAACATGCACTTGACCTCTTCTCTACCGGCCTCTGCAGCTGCTTTGAGGCGAGAGTCAATCTCCTCAGAAGCTTTTCTCTTGCCCTCCTCACGGGCTTCATCTTTTATTATCTCAACCTTAGCAAGTTCATCATCGAGCTTGGTTTTTAAGAGCCGCGTAGCAACAATTTCGTCGCAGTATCGTTAGGACTCTTCTTGAGCGGCTATTTTCTCTTCTTTCTCCTTAGAGAATAGCTCTTTCAACTCTCTGACTTGTAAGGCGAGCGCGCCCCTTTCTTTCTGGATAGAATCTTTTTCTAAGGCAAGGGCTCCACTGCGCTGGACTGCTTCACCAAGTTCCTTTTTATGGGTCGCCTCTAGACGAGTGACGGCCTCGGCAGTGTCTTTTGTACCCTGCTCTGCGGCTTCAAGTTTCGACTTATACGAAGCAAGCTCTTCATCTTGACTCTTGATGATGTCCTTGTCAAAGCCAGCTTCCAACTTCAAACGGTCAATCTCCTATTGGCGCTCAATGGATACTTCCGAGACTTTTTCGACCAAATGTGCAAATGCGTCATGTTGAACATAGACGTCGTTGTTGCAGGCGAGAGCACTCTGTTTGACGTGCCCTGGGATGTGGTGAATAGCTGGGAGGAATTTAAGGCCGTCAAAGTAGATCTTTGGGAATTTAGCCTTAAGATCGACCATCTTCTCGCTATCGTTGGGTCAGCCGCAGTAACAGGGGGAGGAGGCTTTGAAATTTATGTTCTTTTCCGATGTTCCTGAGATTGTCGTGTGCTCGACGAACCGGAATGTTGTTCTCGGGGGACATCGGGTTGAGACCCTTTCTGCGAAAGTTTTTCTCTATCTGGCTCAGTTTGAGGAGGGGGATCACGAGAATATGAAGACTGGGAATATGTTTTCTTTCGATAAGACGAATCACGAGGACGGTTGTCTCGATCTTCACAATCGTCTCTGTCCCTACGCCTACCGGAGCCTGAATCCCGTCCCGGGTGGTGAAATACAGAAGAACCATGGAGGCGATCGAACCCGTGGGAGCGCCCCATGTCACCTGCATAGAATAAAAATAACGACGAGTTAGGAAAAATCGGGGTAATGGAAAAAGTTGAAGTGCGTGTGTGCGTGTGTGTCCTAGTGTTCCCCCCCGACGGACCAGTTCCTTTATCTTTACTGATTGGAGTGTTATCTCCCTGAACTGGGGGTTGAACTCCCGTGTCGCCTCTAGCGGGCGAATGAAACTTAAGGGCTTCTGGATCGTCGAAACCATAATTGAGTAGATCGTCGGGAATGGTAAGGTTCGACAGACCCTTTAAAGAACTTTCCATGTGCTGTGAAGAAGCCTCTTTCTCTAGCGGGATGAGCGTAACTTTGGAAGTTTCGCCAACCTTCTCCTTCTGTATCTTATACGTCAATTTCTTTTTCCCCTTCGAAGGGGAAGATGATGTTTCAATATCATGCACTTCAACCAGCGGGTCCTGAGTAGGACCCACATTCTCGCCTTATGTTTCAGGAGCTTCACTCTCCTTGATTTTCTCCCCTTCCTGTACATCAGGGATATGGCGTGATGACGATTCAGCTAGTTTTTTCCATTTACCAGATGCAGGCTTGGGAATGGAGACGCTCTCAGGGAGGCTAATCCGGCGACCTCCTGCTAACAACCATCTCCTCGCGAAACCAGGAGGGCAACGCACATAGAACCATTCCTGTTTGTACAGGGCAAATTTCCTACATGCTCCGGTCAAAATCTGGCATTTGTGGTACGGCTCGAGGAACACACAGGAGGGGCTATCTTTCCGCTTCTTAATCATATAAATATATCTGATGTCGCCGAAAGTTGGAGGCCTAGAGAAGACGGCCATGAAAAGAAGGTAGGTCCCGTATATGAACGCGTGGCCGTTTGGATGTAGCTGTGATGGGCGATGTCTATGTATTGCAACACGTCCCGAAGAAATAAATTGAATGAAGGCACACAACCCATCCAGCACATAAACTTATTGCAGGCAGTATATCGGACTGGGGGCAGATGAGGACGATCATCCCTTGATGGAACCAACACGTCGGCGAAAGGGATTCCGTGGATAGAGCATATTCGCCGAAGCGCGACTTCGTTAATCTTCGAAGCCTGTGAGTCGATCGGATTATCCAAGAGAATCGATGCCTCCAGGGCATCAGGAGCTAAATTATGAGTGGGGGAAGTCGACGGATTTGAAATGTCCGTGACTTCTTGCTTTGAAGACGGTCCGGGCCTATCTGAGATAGTGATGGAGCTAGACTTTTTAAACATCTCCAATAAATAGTGAATCTGGCAAATCACCTGTGAGAACTATACTTGAAAAATGTTCAACATTAGAATTAACAACACGAATATTCCCCCCACGTGGTGTGTGAACTAGTGCAATCAATCGTGTATAAGCATTGAAAATTTGAAAGTCACAAGGTTACTGGTATAAAACTGAGCTTCGAATCATCGTCTTCGAAGACCGTCTCCGAAAACCTGCCTTAAGGTGATTATTGTTTCAGATTCAGAAAATGTTAAAAGAAGTTATCTGATTATGTCAATCTAAGGTTTATATCTACTGAAGCTAGGGAGTTAATAGTCCGGATCAGTTTGATATGCTAGTATGCTAGAGTCCTTATCCTTGTTTGGTTATGTGATTAGGCAAGGCAATTGTTGGTTCGGCATTTGTGTTGTTCGGCCTAAGTATGGTTCGGCATTTATGCTTGGTCGGCACATATGATTGTTCGACATTTGTGTTGTTCGGCCTAAGTGTGGTTCGGCATTTATGTTTGGTCGACACTTATGATTGTTCGGCATTTGTGTTGTTCGGCCTAAGTATGATTCGGCATTTATGTTTGTTCGGCACTTATGATTGTTTGGCATTTGTGATTGTATGGCAAAGCATCGTTCGGCCAAGGTCCTGCTCGGCCAAGATGACGTTCGGCATCCCCACTAATTCATGCTTCCACCCTAGCCTTCCATTCCACTGTTCGGCGTATGATAGGACACGCCGAACCAGAGTTATTCCGAGCCTTAACGTTCGACACTCCACCCTTGGCTACAGTTCCACTCCTTTCCTCCTCCATCTACACCGAACAACAAGAATAGGTCGCTCGACGAGTCATCCCAGATTATGCCGTTCGACACCCTAATCGCCTCCAACACTTCATCTATTCTTTCTTTTCTTCCGGTCTCGTTCGGCACGAAGAAGCTAAGCCTAACCACCACACATCACCCAACGAATCCTACGTGCGATCACCCCTGGTCATTTCTCCTCGCCTCACATCATTCAACCATAAAAATATCCTAATCAAATTTTTCCACATAACCCTCTCGGCTACGCACAAACCTAAGTCTCATATTGAAACTATTTAATCATGGAAGGGATTTAGATAGAAGGGATAATACCTAGTTAGTAGATCGAAACTTGGGAAGGATTGATTAGGCTTTAAGTCCGATTAACAGACGAGAATTGCAAGTCTTCGGAGAATGATAGAAATAAAAGTGGAAAAGAGGAGAAGAGGGAGGACGCCTGGTTTTATAGGGAAGGAGAAGAAGTTGAAGAGGCCATAACCGGTAAGGCCGGTCAAGAAGGTATCGTTCAGCACGCACAGAACATTCGGCTTCGATTGCATCGTTCGGCATTTACGTAATTCAAAGCGTATCACGTTCGGTCACGTAATACACTTTGGGGGCAAGTGTTTCTTAGAGATTGGGCCAGGCAGCTTAGTACTCGGCGTACCCACAGTTCGGCCCAACTGGATCGTTCGGCATCTCTTTGCAACAGTCATTCAGGAACGCTCCGCATCTAGGAGCGCTCAACGAAAGGCATCGTTCGGCCAAAGGTAGCGTTCGGCCAGAGACTTCGTTCGGCCAAAGGCATCGTTCGGCCAGATACTTCGTTCGGCCAAAGGCATCGTTCGGCCAGATACTTCGTTCGGCATGAAGATGGTCGTTCGGCACAAACACTTCCTACGGCATTCAGAGTGTTCGGCCTCACTTCGTTCGGCGTGAGGAGATCGTTCGGCATTCTTCCCAGCACGTTCGGCTTCGATTGTTACTCGGCCTACTCTTTCCACACAACAAGCGCATCGTTCGGCTTGAGGAGGATGGTTCGGCATCCGACCGTTCGGCTTATTCGATTCGGCATACAGTGACCACCCCATTTGGGCCAAGGTGTTCGGCTGCCAGGCCTGCCAGGGAAGTCCAACCCATCTTTGTCTATAAATAGAGGGGCAAGGGCACAGTGAGAAGGACCTTTTTTCGAGAACACTGGGGAGACTCTGCCGCTTTCAAGACTCTTTCTTTTTACTTAGCAATTGTATTCGAGTAGTTGGTGTACGGATTGTATCTGTAATCAATTATCAAGTAAAGCAATAAAAGATTAACCTCAAAGTGGACGTAGGCAGTTACGCCGAACCACTATAAATCCGGTGTTCTCATCTTTGCATTCAAATTAGCATATTCTTCCTTGTTTAAATTTATCTTCATCACTTATATCTCTACACAATCTTTCTCAACGAGGTTAGTGACCAATTTTGGTGCTAATAATTACATTAGAATATGTAAATACCGAAAATCAAATATCAGATATTTTGACAAAACCACTAAATGAACAAACATTTGTTAAACCATGACGCGATTCAGGAATATGTTCTCTTAATGATCTTCTAAACTAATACTACACTTTCATCCATTCTATTTTTGGCTAAAAAAATTTTATGCACAAATTAACATTGTTAACACTAACCAACAATTTTTTAGCAATTTATTTTCTGAAATTACCTATGTATAATCTTTAAAATCATGTATAAATAGCCTTTTTACAAGAATATATAAATTTCATATTTTTACACAAGAAAAAAGCATGTCTTCCGACAACTCTCATCTCTCCTTCTCAACACCAACAACGGATAGCTCAGCGGATACACCTCATCGCCTTCCTACTCCTACACCAAATCAGGAACCGACATATAAGTGGTACTCCTATCACACGGGATTCACTCCCGATAACAAGAAGTCCAAACGATCTTTATTTGTCTCTCCTAACACCAAGGAGAAAATTGATGAGATAAATCACTACCAAAAGCAGCAAATAGATTTACAACGAGAATTATACTTTGAACAAAAGGTCACTGCGCGACGACTAAGTTTTCTGGAACAAGTAGCGATCAAATTTTGTAATTCACGAAAGAAGGATGTACATGAACCACTTTCGATTCCTTGCAATCCTTTGGATCCCTCTACTTCTTATCGTACACCTTTGGATCCTTCACCTAGGCGATTCCCTGGTTCCCCAAGAACAAATGAACGTGGAAATATATGGTCTCCACTCAAGCCATGGAGGGATGACAAGTCAGAAGATCGCAATGCTCCATCGTCTTCTAAATAAATTTACTTATTCTCATTGTATTTTAATCTACGTATATTCGTATTTTGTTCCACAAATAATAATATTATGCTTTACTAAAAATCAATCTCTCGAAAAATAAGCAACACCCTTAAAAATTAGGCTATTTTAAGAAAAACTGGCTATTTAAGACGTCTGAACATTGCCATCAAACATCTGTTACTCTTGTATCACACAAATTTTTAAACATCATGCATATATCAGACGTCTGATATAACCTACCAGACGTCTGAAAAATATCTCTGCTTAATAGAAAATACAAACCAGTCTATTTCAGATGTCTGAACTATAGGCCAAACATTTGAACAAAGTCTCTGCCTCCTTAAGATACAAACTCAGGCCATTTTCAAAGGTTTGATATTACATCCAGATGTCTGAGAAAACTATCTGTCCTACAAAATTTACACTTCAGCCTATTCCAGACATCTGAATCAATATCCAGACGTGTGATAAATCTCTCTGCATTTCAAAATTTCCAAATCGATCAATTCCAAACGTCTACTACCACCAACCAGACGTCTGAACATATATACTGTCTTCAATCTAAGTTAAATCAAACATTTGATTCACCTTCCAGATTTCTGAAATTCAATCGACACTTAATTTAAAATACCCTGCTAACGTCTATTTTTTCGCTTATTCTCACTTACATTTTATTTCGTTTCTACTGCAAGGTCGATTCTCTAATTCTCCAACTTGTTTTTTTTCCTTCAAACACGCTCGAATTTCATGGCCCCTAAAACAAAAAACCCTAAAATCTCTAAACGCAAGCAAGACCAAGCCACTTCATCCAATCCGCAAGTTTGCTCTGACGATCAAATTGAGAGATGGATGAATCGTGTACCACATTCAATCAAGAGATATGAGGATATTCAAAAGACGAAGCTCCATACAAGTCCATTTTATAATTTACTAAAGATTCCAATGTATGATTTGGACGAAATGTGCGAAAGTGCTGGATTAGAAACATTGATTTCGTTAGATCCCAATAATGTTCAAATCGATCAGCTAGCCATATTTCTTTTCTATGCTAATTTAGATAGCACAGCTGTTTGGAACACCGACAACGATGATAATTGGTTATGGTCAAGTGTTTACGGCAACACAATTAGACTTACTCCAGGGATCATAGGCCGTACTCTTGGATGTTCCGACATCGGAGAAGATTTATATAATATTCCGGATATGCATATCAAACCGAGAGATAATATCACACATTAAATATGGGAAGATGACATGCCTAGATTTGCATCAAAATACCTAAGACCTAAGGCGAGACTTCTCACTAGAATGATCATCAACACTATCATTCCTCGCCTTGGTAGTCATGAGCAAATCACAGAATTAGAGCACAAGGCTCTATATGCTATATTCAGTGGAACAATGGTTAATTGGGCAAAATTTATATTTGACGATCTCAAACATTTTTGGACTAGATCACGACCATCCATCATCTATCCTACATACATCATGAGACTTCTAAGAGCTCACAACATCCCTTCATATTTATCCACTTTTGAAGAGATTTCTCCAAAATATGCATCCACAAATTTTTTCTCTCTAATGCACTTACCAGAAAATCCTTCGGATTTTATATCATTTGAAGAATGGACGCAACGTCGTCAAGCCGGACAAGTTAGGCCTCCACCTTAAAGACAACCTGAACCATCACAATAAGTAGAGCAACAACGCGAAAATACTCCTCCTCCTCCTGCACCGTTTGATTATACATCCCAAGATGATATTTTGGAGACTCGTACTGAGACAAATCCAAATGAGAGTATTCACGACTTAACTCTCCAAAATCAACTTATCCTATCCTGAAATCAAAAATTATTGGCTAAGCATATTGATAGTTTTGAAACATCGTTTGCCTCTCGCTTGGCCACAGTTGAAGAGTCACTTTCAACTACATTATCCATTCTAAAAGAGGTTCTTCAACGAGTTCGTGGTCCTACACTACCTTCAGAAGATTGGCCAACTCCAGTGCCATCTCCTCCTCCTTCAAAACATTCCAAATTATTTGAAGAGGAAAAAGAACCTCTCGAACATACTCCGACATCTCCTAAAAAACAAGCTAGCTCTTCCAAAAATGAAGATGAAGGAGGTGATCAAGATAAAGCTTCCCCAAAAGATACTTATACTTTTTTTAGTATTCCATCTTTTTGTATAAAAAATGCTAAAAATCTATGCATGTAATAAAATTAATATGATTAATCAAATGTATTTTTTTGGTGTGTTATTTCTGTGTATATTCATGTAACCTTACAATGATTGGTAAATACTACAATTAAAAAATTAATGCCTTTTAATAATGCCAAAGGGGGAGAAATAATAAAAAGTACAATAAATAATGGAAAGCATAAATTCAGGAGGAGATTTATAAAAAAATTATATATAAGTACATTGTATAGTTGTCATCATTAAAAAGGGGGAGATTGTAAGGAAATCAAATCCATGGTTTTAATGACAACAACTATATAATGGAAATCAAATGTACATATATATTTATATATACATGAACTTGATAGAACAACATCACTAGAAAGACAAGAACGAGACTCAAAGGACACTACAAGAGACTACAAGTCGATAGGTACAAAGAAGCAAAAGAAAGATGCACAAAACAGACATGCACAAGTATCAGACGTCTGGGTGCACAAGCCAGACGTCTGGAAAAGTCCTCTGGAATAACAAATAGGCTAAACCAGACATCTGGTAATAGCACTCTGACGTCTGAAAACCTACTATGTTCAAAAAAAATATAGTATCAAACGTCTGATACAAATATCAGACGTTTGATTTCAAACTCGGATTTCAAATAAGAACTTCAACTGTCACATTCGAATAGACATCTCTGCTTCTCTTCGCTGCAACTCTTCATCATCAACAGAAGCAACTATAGAGCACTCATTAATGGATGCAACTACTCAACATACCTATCTATAATAAAAATAGTATCGGGGATCAAGAGAAAGAACTCACCTGACTACCTTACTGACTTACGCTCTCTAACTCTATCATATTCTTGATTTTTGCACTCTAGCAATCTATACTTGTATTCACTCTTCCATATATTCAGTTCTTCATAGACAGTACTCTTTAGATATATGTTGGAAGCAATTGTACTAATTAGTCAACATCTGCGTTATACTAGAACACAAATTTGACAAGAACAAATTATTGTAATCAAGCCAATTCCTCAGGGCGAAGCAAGGGTGTTTGATAGTCGAATTCCGAAGGGGAGCTTCGGGACTGAATGTAGGACGGGAGGTCTGAACCAGTATAAAATCCTGGTGTGCTTATTCTATATTTAATTAGATTAATATTGTTTTAGTTGAATCATATATTTTGTCGCATATACTTGCATATACACTACACGATCCACCCTATAGACTTTCACTATACAGTGAATGTATTGATGTCGCTTTTCGAGGGTCGAAAAGTCGGGTCATCACATGTGGTATCAGAGCTTAAGGTTAAGTGAGAACCTTGGCTTTGGTGGGGTAACTCATTTGAGATAGGGTCATTAGCACCCTAGAATGAGTTTGAGTGTGTATATATATGAGCACGTATTTTTTAATGATATAAAAATTTGTTTTATATTGTGTTGGTTGATTTGTTGAGTAGCTTATGGATTCTAGTCAACACGAGTAATTAACGTTATTGATCGGGATTTCTAAACACTTGAACAAAGCAATTCGACATGGTATTGTTTTGAAATTGGGTAAATGAAATAATTTTACCTTGATTATTTTTATATGTAAAGGAATAATTTTTCAGAAAATATTGTAGTTGTATATGGTGTGCTTGGTTGTTAGGAAATGATAATGTTAAACCATATCATTTGTTGTTGTGGTTATTGAATAATCAAAAGTTAAGAAATAATTTCATATAACAAAATGGAATTATGTAAATATGATTTGTAAATGTGATTTATAAATTGAAATGAAATGAAATTTCAGAAGTATATTATAAATATGATTTATAAAAAGGATTTAAAAGTTGGGAATTTGGAAATTAAATTTTCGTTGGTTTTATAAAAAAAATTCAAAATTTTGGGAAAATAATAATAGTATTATTTGGAAGATACTTTTGGATTGAAAAAAAAGAAAAAGAAAAAGAATTTAAAGGATTTTAAAGGGAATGAAAGCACTGAACTCACTTCGATCGCTGAAAAATAATTTCGGTGATGACTGCAGCATCATCAACGTTCATTTTCGAGTTTCCAAGAGAGAAATTGCTACCGATGGAGTTTTGTTTTAGTAAAGCTAGTTTTGATTTTGAAAATTCAAATGAATAATTTGATATACCAGGGATTGTGAATATATATATATATATGTATATGATTTCAAATTAATTTGAAATAATTTGAGAACTGGGTGTTTAAACTCTAAGAATTTTCATTGAGTATTTAATAAAAATATAGGAAAATAAGTTTTATGACTTATGAATTTCGAGAATTAATAAGAGAAAACAATGTTTTTAATTGTGGATATGAATGTTGTGAAAATTAAATTTTGAAAGGAATCTTAACTTAAGTTGAATAAAGTGAATTCTGATAATTTAGCCTAAGTTAGGCTGGGTGAAGTAATTATTGGAAATGGAATTTATTGAGATTTGAAATAAATTAATGAAATAAGCTAATTAAAATTAATTAGTTAATTGAATATGGTTTGGAAATATCATGTTATGGATAAATTTGAATGTTGAAACAGGAAAATGGAATTGAATTTGATTAAAATGGATATAGACTTAAGTTGTATAGAATGAACATAAGTAAACAAATTCTATGGAATGATGATTAAGTGAAATAGTATTAAGGAATATACTATGTAAATAAGGGAATGTGAATAGTGATTGTAAATAAGTAAATGTATATGAAATGAATGTAAATAAATAAAAGAAAGTTGGTGTAGCTAAGAAATCAATTGGAAATAAATACGTAATTTGTACGTATATTATTTTATTCGCATAACGGTTTGATATAGATTCGAGATAGAATTTCGAGATAATTTATATCGATCTGAATCAGGCTTTTTCACTCGATTCTCGACGGCGAACACTGGATATGTATTTTTGGTTGATTTTGGAATTCTCTATCATAGTATATGGCTATGTAAGGAGAATGATGGTTTCTAATCAAGAAACTAGATTGGAGTCCGCACTAGAGTGGTCGTGTGAACGATACTAGTTCGGAAGTGAAATTATGTGATCGAGTGAACGATCAGATTAGATGTTGCATATAGAATGATATATGTACATCATACGGGCTTAAGTAAAGAAAATATTGGAAATTGAAAATGCAAAATAAAATGATTTTGAATTATATGATTGGATATCATTGGTAAATAAGATGCAGGTATATAAAAGCAAGAGTTAATTTGATGCCTTTGATTTCATAAGAAAATTTGGTTGCTCGACTAAAAGATACATGTTTATATTATTGATTAATTGCTGGTTTTATGATTGAGCCACTTGGCTTTTGTTTTCTTTTGCTGATTGGGCCCGTAGTGGCGATTTGTAGTTGTTTTGATCTAGCCGCGCAAAGGAGACGCTGGCGAAATTTTTTGGAAATTTAAAAGAGTTAGAAATTTTGAAGAAATTTTTGATAACTAAACTTTGATTTTGGATTATAATTTGAAATGATTGAATGAATAATAATACTTGGAATCTATGAATGAATTTGGGGAACTTAGTCAAAGTAATAACAAGGTTTCAGCAAATTGATTTGGGAAAGTTATTTCAATTAATTTGTTTTAGAAAAGAAATGGGTTTCGACATGTTTCCTACCTTGGCAATTTCAGGGACAGAATTCTTTTAAGGGGGAAGAATGTAACGACCCAAAATTTTGGTTATTTGAAATTAGAATATTTAATTTATTTTAAATATTGAAAATTTAATTTTATAGATTAAATAACTTGAATTTCAAAATATAGTGATTTATTGGATAATTTAATTGTTGAATTTAATAATTGAAAATCGTTTAAATAATTTAAATCTTGGATTTTTATTAGGAAAAAATGATTTAAAGGCTTATTAAATTTCTATTAATAAGAATAAAGGTAATAAAGCTTTTAAATTTTATTTAGAAGTGATTTTACTAATTTTGAAATTAACACGTTTTAGTTAACGAGTAAAAATACCCTTCCGGGGCACAGTCTCGGATTTCGACGAAACCAGTTCCATTGGATCCGTAATAGTGTATTATTATCGGATTTTAAATTTTGTAGCGTTTAGAGTTACCATTTGATCATACGGGATAGAAGCGCGTTGAATTTAGTATCGAAAATTTAATATAATAATGGGGTTCAAAAAACTATCTTTTGCATACGATCAAATTAGGCCTCGGAACTTGTTCCATCACGTTCGGAATAGGGGTATAACATTAGGAATGCCAGGCAGCGTGCCTCGATAGGAGGTCGGGATTTTCAATTACTATAAGCGAGATATTTTGGAATTTTAAATATATATATATATATATATATATATGTATTTGATTTGACCACAGCCGCTATAACATCATTTCAGCCGCGCCTACATTATTTTCAGCCACCTTACCTATGATCTACCCACCTCCTTCTTTTTATATGCATTCCCCCTCTTCAAAATTTTGTTAACAGAAAGAAAATTAAAAAAACCGAGGGAAGGGGAAAAAATAGCTATCGTTCCTTTGACTTGTGTGGGAACTACAACCAGCAAGGAGAGGGAAAACTCATGTCTTTGGGAAGCTAAGAGGCATGGGGTTCTAGTAATGATAGTCTCATGGTCAACAAGGGGTTGCGGGCGGCGAACTATAGAGATGAACTGAAGTAGGTGAGGCGGTGGGTTCGAGTTCATGTTGGGCTCGTTATGGTTGATGGAGGCATCGAGAGGCTTTGTCGTGTGAAGGGAAAAGATGAAGGAGAGGATGGCGGTTCGTATTGTGGTGGTCTCATGGCGTCAGGTGGGGCGGTGGTGGAGCAGTTCGTCGTTGAACGCGAATCAATGTTTAAATGCGAGGTGGAGCTAGGAGGCACGGGAGGTGACGTGGCTGGGATAGGGTGGCGCGTTGGAGTCAGGGGCATCTCGTGGGAGGGTCGCGGTCATTCTAGGCGGCCTTGGTCGGCGGCGGCAGGCAGGAAAAGAATGCGGCTATTACTATCGTGCGTGATCATGATATGGTGAAGGTGGAATGGAACGAATGGCTCTAATTTAGTTGAGGGTAGTTAACAAAATAAATTTTTGTAACTAAATTAATTAAAAATTGTGTAATCTTCTAAACGTTATAACTCCATCATACGAGATCCAAATTGAATTAAATGAGTTGCATTGCATTCATTATCGAAAATACTACGCTATGGAGTTGGATTGGGGCTAGTGGAAATTTTGGTTTAAATTAAACGCCTATTTAATTTTAATTCAAACCAGAATGCCTTTGCGACGACTGGAATCAAAGTGAGTAAATCTCACTCATTTAAATAACTAGTTTTATTTTAAAGTGTTATAAATTATTTATTGGTTGATTGGATGAATTGGTAAATATTTATCATTTGGATGTTATATTATATATAGTAGTGTATATATATATATTAGTAGTTGGGTATATTTCCACCGATTGGAGCGGATGAGACACTATGCGCCCCGCATAATAGCGGATGACCCTATATTACCGCGATATCCAGCCTCGAAGCGGGATTGGTATTTTATATTGTATAACATCTGTGGTTGCAAGAAAATAGGTTGGAGGGATCCAACTGGATTCCTCAAAAATGTTGATTTTAATTTCATATATAGTGATATATGATGTGTTTTAATAATTTGTGATAGATTATGATGTGATTTGAATTTATTGGATGCAATAGTAGCACTAGCCCTAATTTTGGTATTATAAATACCATAAATAATATTTTTGAATTTAAAAAGGAAATTCAAAGGCAATTTTGGAAATGAAAATAATTATATTGAATTTTGGGATTATTTAAAAGGAAATTGATTTGGATAAAATAAACGATTTGGTTTTTGATATTTGTTTAGCTATTCCGAAAAATGGTTTCAAATTGAGCATCTAATTTGAGTATTTTTAGATAGTGGATTTTTAATTGGGATTTCTGGAATACGAAATGGAAGTCGAAATCGAGATCTGAATGGTTTGGGAATATAGTTTGGATTAATTAAGAAATAGATTTATAAATGGAATTTTAATTAGAAATCAATTTATAAAAAGGTTTTTGTAATATAAACCTGTATAAACTGGGAATGAGTTTATGAAAATTTATAAATGATGTTTATAAACAAATGGAATGATTATCATTTGATAAATGGTAAATATAAATTCACAGTGTGAATTTAAAATGAGATAAGGAAACCGGTTTAGAAAGAAATAGTGGATTCTATTTTGGAATTTGGAAATAGTTGTGAATTTGGAAATGTAAATAAGATTGTGATAAATCGAGGGAGATTTATAAGTATAAAAATGGTTGTATTGGATTTTAAAAATATTTTTTTTTATCAGGAAGTGAAGTTGTTTTAGAAAAGGATTTTTATTTATTAAACTATTAATTGGACTAAAATATTTCAGGAAGTTAGTTACTTAAATATTGAATATTGACTGAAATAAATTCTAATTTTCATAATAAGCTTTGAAAATCTATTATTATTATTTATGGATGAATTGAAAATTTGCTATCATTGTTATTTAACAAGCGGTGGTGATATTTTAAATAATTACTTAAATGTGTTTTAAAATTTATTATTTTACTTTAGAATACTTATTTTAAAAAGGTAGAGTTTTGGAAATTTATTGAAGTTACTTATAAATACTCTCGAGGTTTGTAAATAGGATTGTATTGAATGGATGTGATTTTATAAGAAAAATCTTATAATGGAATTCGGGAACTTAAGAAAATTAGAGAAAAAGAAATTTTCAAATTGTTTAGATATGGAAACTTCGAAATGAATCTGAATCCAATAAAGGAGTTATAAATTATTAGTTGGATTATAAATAAGTATAATCGATAATTTTTGAAATTTGTAAAGGGAGATTTCAAATGGTTTAAAATTTGTAAAGGAATATTTCTCTAAATTAAACTTTGAAATTTATAAAGAAGTTTTATAAATAGATTTGGAAATATTTATGAAATAAAGAAATTTTTGGGAAGTAATGGTATATTTTCATAGCGTAATTAGAGGGCAGAGAGTGCATACAGTTTGGGAAGTTTTCGCTAGGATAGTGACGTAACCATTGTGCAAACTGCGATCTATGATTAATTGCATAGCGGAAATCAGGAGGCAGAGATTGCCTAAGTTAAGTTTGGTTTTTCTGGGATAGAGTCGCAACCATCGAGCTGTGATCCATGGTCGATATTGAATGGTACTTCCATATCTATTTGAATGAGTTTTCAAGTATTTTGAAAGGATTTGTGAATATACTTATTCAGATGAAATAAGTATATGCCTATTTTAAATGAGGAATTCAAATTTATCAAATTTAAATTAAATGAGGCTTACTGATTTCGGTGGGAAATGTAATATTTGGTTGAATGTTTGTCTATTTGATAGTTAAATAACCGACTATCAAATCTTGGCTTAAATATGTAATCCTTCTTAATTTTGGTGGTAGGAAAGCGATTTCCTACTTATCACCAAAGGGTTTTAACTCTGGAAATATCTAGGGGAAACACGGGAATTATATTGTATAGTAACCATCGGTGGTGTTATACTGTATGTATAAACTCGTTGCTCTTCTAGGATAAATGATAAGGAGATCTGTCCACTTAAACGGTTAGGGGGTGATCCCCGTTCTTATGTATTATCAGATTATTTCCTAAAGAACCGGTATTGAGCATTCCGGAAATCGACAATTGGTTTATGGAGCACCCGGGAAGCGAGAGAGTGTACTCGTAAGAGAAGACTCAGAACCGTTACCACTCCAAACCCATATACGGTTCTATGGAGGAGTTTTCATGTTATATTAAGATGTTATAATCCATGTGTGGTTCCGAGACCGTTAGGTATGGGAATCCGTGTGTGATTCCAAGATCTATTTGAGATGTGGGAATCTATATGCGATTCCAAGGCCATTATGGAGTGGGAATCCATATGGGATTCTGTGGTCTATTTTTGGAGTGGTGCGTAAGCTGGAATGCCGAACGTAGCCTCATCAGCGAAAATGACTAAAACCAGAGATAGGAGGCATGGCCAATAGGGTTGGCAAACCCATAGGGTGTAATCGGCTCCTTTTTGTAGCAATATCAATACCTTTAGTTGTTTTTGGCATGCCGGAGCGATGCACTCGGTCTTAGCAAGACCAGTTATGTTTTTCCTATAATAACCCATGTGATGACCCATAATTTTGTACCCTTTGAGCCGATAACAAACCACACATGTCCGACCCTAATTGCACAAAAGAATGGCTATCATGGGTAATAAAGAAAAATAGACGGAGCAGAATCTCACACGAATGGAGTAACATATAATATTGAACAATAATCTTTACAGCGGAAAATTTTAAAATACATATATCAGAGTCTAACCTAAATTCAGCTTGGACAGTTATAAACATATGTCCTTACAAATGCCGACAAACATTAAACAAAGCAACGGATAATAGAATATGTCCATACGTAGATGGATATCTCCAGCTCTCCTAGAGAAATCCAACCGTCTTCAACTACCGCAAACATTTATGATAACTAAAACACGGACAGGTTTTTACCTTATGATAACTAAAACACTTTTATATATCAAAACATTTTATATTAATTTTAATGACATTGTTTTGAAAACATTTGCAAATAAAATTATTAATCTTAGCCGAAATTGTTACATTGATTAAATTCCAGCATATTAGGCTCTACAAAAAAACCGCAAGCTTTTATTGGAGAATGGATTTCCATACAAATGACCAGGTGAAGGTACTACCTTCCGATGGGTACACCTCTAGATGGATGTCCTGAGGAACCATCACAAAGCTCCTCTACCAACACAAGACCGGCCTACCTCTATAACTAGATAGTACCAAATATGTCATCCTCCGGTTGTTACCGACCTTTAACCGAGCGCGCTCTAGCATAAAAACCGCATTAATTTACATCCCGAACGTCATAGCGGGAAGAAATATATCAAGAAGGGGATGATCATAACCTAATCGGAATGACCCACTTAGCCTTGCTGCATCTACCATGTTTTGGTAATTTTCGGTTGATGAGGCTTGAGGCAACGATTAGCTTTCACATATCACATTATCTTTGGATGCCACATTGCCATTTTCGTTGACTACTAATTGCCTTCCACAAAAATACAACCCTTGAGCTCGTACGTCTCAAGGAGGGTGTTAAGCTAAGAGAAGTTACCTTCCCAGCCACCACAGATGTATGTTCGTAAAAACCAATGTACTTAATCTCAGAAAATGCACTGTTAGACATCCATCAATACAAGTTCGTTCTGGGACTGAACGAAACCGAAGGTACTTTCCTCGGTCATTACTAGGCGAGAAGCCCTTGTGTTTCTGAGGTTTTTCATAACAAAGAGACCACTACTACAATAAGTAAATTGGGAGTTTATCCCCAATTAATCAACCAGTAGTCCTTCGTTATTATTCGTCTCAATATCTCCATCTTCAAACAGCTTCATTCTTCGAACACGTAAATTGGTTTGAAGTGGTTTTCGGATAGTAATCACCCAAATCCGATCCCAGTTCCTTCGAATTCCAATTATTGATAAAGAGTGAATATGAGTGTACGGGATTTATTAAGCCTCTTTTCACTTTAATTCTTTTTGGATGATTACAAAATCTCTTCTTTTTGTTTTAGAGTAATTCTAAGTTAATTCATTCTTTTGCTTTGGATAATATTTCAAATCTCCTTACTTATCATCGATCCAAATTCCTTAACTTTTAGGCTGGTCAAAAACAATGTTATTTAAGACATCGTTTACTGTAAACCTTAAACCAATCTTAGAAAACATTATTAAGTAAATAGGATCATAAAAATCATTCTAATTTTACTCAATATCAATTTCCGTATTCAACAAGTGCTATGGGCGGAATAACTGTGAGATCACCTTTTAAATTCCACGAATAGGACGTGTTCCCTCTTCGAAATTTAATACCAAGTATAAAACGATTATCTCTATGCAATGCAAGTTGTAGTTTATTCATTTTGAAGATTGCTTAAATTTTGGATAATACTAATCTTCTTTTAGTTTGAAATAACTTAATATGATCTTTTTAGAGCATCCGAGCTTTCCTTTCGATCTGTTCCACCCCTCTACTAAGAAGAGAAAATATAGGCTAGGTAATTTCAGGGCACTGGTTTCTCCATTCCTAACCTTAGTTAAACACCTTGTTTTATCTTCCCAGATCTCAAAGGCGCGACAAATGTACTACTCGTTTCCGCATGCTCAGTTATTAGCTTTTATTTTGGAATTGATTATAAGGATTCCCAATTATATTTTAAACGCTTAATTTTCCTTTTAAACACATTCATAATTGATTCTAGGAAAAATCATTAAGTTTAAACCTCATATTTTAAAAGTTATAGAATTCGCAGCAGAAAAAGTGCTGCGGAAAGTGCGATATAAGCTTATTTGATTTAAACAACTTTTTAATATTTGAAAATTCATATTTTCCATTTCAAATTTCTTTTAAACTATTTAAATAGTTTTTTATCAAATTTATCCCATATTTTTTCCATAATTAAAAACATCCATTTAAAAAGATTTTCCGTTATGGTCACTTAACTACACAAACGCGATTTTTCTAGAAAATTGATTTGGACATAATTCAAATTTACAAGACGAAATCTTGATTTTCTTTCATTGTTTAGAAGATATAGATATAATAGTGTGGAATTTTCTTATCTTAAAGAATTCCGAGCTATATTCCACTCTGTACACTTTTTTGAACTTTTCGGCGCGAAATCGCGAACTACCGTTGCACGACGCGCCGAGTTTTAACTTATTTTTCAATACTTGAAATAATTATTCAAATTGAACTTTATTACTTATAAAATTATTACAAATCATTTTAAATCAATATTTTCACTTTTTAAAGTGTATTTTCGCTATTTCCATATTATAATATTATTTTATTCCTATTATTTTGATATTAAATTTTTAAATCCAATTTCAATTAAATTTCAATTCTAACTTCAAATTAAACTCAATTAAAACTTCAATTTCAAATTTGATTTCAAATCCATCTTTAATTTCAACTTAAATTTCAATTTCAATTTTCATTTTAACTTCGATTTCAAATCCAATTTCACTTTTAAATTCAAATTCTATTTTACTTTAACTTTAATTTCAATTTCACTTAAAAAGAGACTTATTTTTCCAAAGTATCTCATATCACCAAAACTGGGTCTTATTTAACAAAGGTGATTACTTGGGTGAATTAAACATAATCACTATTTATAATTATCACTACCACATCCAAATCAACCAATCACATCACATAATCACTACCATAAACACTTGCTACTATTCAAACATAACACAAACATAACCAAATATCCATCACAACATTTTAAAGGGGTGTATACTTGCATATGTCATAAGATGATTATTATAACAAAATCAAAATACGATCTTTTAAAAGCGATAAGAATTTATCATCTTCATTTCCACTCCATCAATCTTTTCGCAAACAAGCATGCTTCACGAACTAACACGCTCTCTTCTTCCACGTTTCGCACTTGCCGCTTTGAATTTCTTTTTCTCTTTTCTTTTTCTTTTTTTCTTTTTTTTTATTTGGGTCGTGGGCTATAGGGGAGGGTGTATGGCTTTAAGTAGCTCGGGTAGGTGGGGTGCATGAGTTTTTGAGGTGGTTAGGTGGGTTTTGGAGGTGGGTATGGGGGTGTGCATGGGTTCGGTGGCGAGTAGGGCTGGGTGCATGGGTATTGGGGCTGTGTAGGGTGGTTTGGTGGTGGGTGTGGGCTGTTGGAGGGAGGTACAGCCGTGTAGGGGGTAGGTGGTGCATGGGTGTGTGGGTTTAAGAGGGTACGGTGGTGTAGGGTCTCGGGTTTGGTGCGTGTGGAGGTTGTAGAGGTGGTAGAAGCTTGGAGATGGTGAATGGCTTGGAGGTGGAAGAAGAATGGAGGAAGAGAATGGAGTTTGTAGTTTGTAGAATGAAAATGAAGGGGAAAATGAAGGGAGTTTGGCTTGTATTTATAGGTGGAGAATTGAGTGGCAAATGACCTTGCTACCCTCTTCATATTTACATTTAAATATACATTTCTCTTATGTATGAAAGGAGAGATTTGATATGCATTAATGGTGATGTTAAAGATAGGAATGATTGCTTACTTTTCCTTTCTTAAATTTTGAACTTAAAAGGAAGACTTATGTCTTTGATTTGATTTGCATTAAATGGATTTGTAAGTGTGCATCAATGGTAAGCATATGTATCACTAATTCCTTTAGTTAGTTATCTTTTCACCTCCCATTTTCTTGAATTCAAGGTGTATTAGTTACATCATGTATAAGAGAAAAGAAAGATATGTAATGATGTTGTTTTATAAAATTTTATTTAAATTTTAAATTAGTCAAATCATGTTCTTTTATTTTTTTATATAAACTTTCCTAATATAAATTTTTGTCTTATATGCTAAATGTATATGTGTTTAAAGTTTGTAAAGTTGTATTATATAAGTTATAATATGAACATGTTTATTCAACGTTGCGACAACTTGTTATGGTTGAAAACAGCATTTTTATTGACAAATTTTACAGTCAAAATTTGACGATTTTGTTAAGCTATATATTAAAGTAAACCAAACTTAAAAAATGAACTTCTTACTTCCTTAAATAAATTTAAACATGTCTATTCATATTATAAAACCATATTTAAATAATATCAAAATCACTATTTTTACAGTGTATGTAAAACTGACAAAATACGACAAAATTTGGACATTTTTGCAAAACAATTGTAAACATGTTTTTAAACCCTTTAATATACTTTTATTATCTTTATTAAGTGATTTTTATATAATTTAACTTTTCAAATAAATATGTATACATATTTATTTAAGCATTTATTTATTTTTAACAAAACATAACTTTTGCTGATTTGTGATAAAATCCAAACTTTATACTTCTTAATTATTAATTATAAGAATAAATAATTCCTCTATTATTATTTATTATATATAACTTATTTATTTAAGTTTTAAACCTTTTAAAATAAAAAAAATCTCTCATTTTCGAAGTAGCGAAATTACGGGTCGTTACATTTTCCCCTACTTAAAAGCATTTCTTCCTCGAAATGGAAGTTAGACAAAGGAATCTATCTCATACTTGTATCCTCAAACATCCTAGCTTATTTATAGTGATGATAGAAAAAATGCACATATAAAAAGAAGGTTGATACCATAACAACACTAAAAAAATGATACCAAACATACATACAAAGATGCCACACACTAATCTGAGTACTTATCACGTACTTAAGGTTATATATACATACATCAAGTCAGACTTCTATCCTATCCATCCTAGTGTGTGCTGCACACTTAAGATAATATACACAACTACGAAATAGACTATACTTCCAAAAACAACCATACTGATACTATATCAACATAAATGAATACATCCAACATAACTCATCCCCTGACCTGAGCATGTACTACACCTGAGGTCTATATATCTATACATACCAAAATATAAGTCTAACCCCTAAATCTTAGTGCTTACTATTTAAGATAGCTATCCAACTACTATGTAAACAGACCCAAAACATCATACTATATGTGATATTTGATTCGATCTATTATTCGAATCCACATCTTTACTTTCGAACTAGTATTGATCCTCCGATTTTCTAGTGAGGACTTTGATCAAGCTTCTAGATCGCAAACCCTTGCTTTCCTTGCATAGCTCTCAACTATGATAGAAAACTTGAGTACGTAACCATAAACCCTTATCAATGTTCACCGTCAAGAATCGGGTGATAAATCCTTTCTCGGATTGGTGTAAACACCTCAAAGTTCTGTACTCAAATCTTAGATCAAAATTTTGTGTGCCGAAATGATTTACGTATAACTTATGTATTTATTCACAATCATTTTTACCTAATAATTTCTATTAATCCAAGTTTATTTCACAACCATTTACTTTCTACTAAATCCATTATTACTTAAGCATACAAATATGACTTAAACTTGTATAATATACCTTTACTTCCTAAGAGTATATATACATATCCCCAAACTTCAACCCGTTATTACTTCAATTAGGATGTTTAACAAATGTGGATTCTATTATTATCTCAAATTAATAAGTTATAAAACTTAATCCTTAGTTTTATTTACCTAAGGTCTTAATTTAGCTAATATTATTTATCTTATCCATTTATTAATAAGACAACTTTACTAAGTGTACATCTTTTTCTTACTAATTCTATGATTATCTACTTAACTTGTTTACCTATCCATTTCTAAATAAAAAAAATTTAACCTTAAATCCATCAAATACCTTATAGTCAAATTGTGAAACTTAATTCACATGGTATTTGTTATTTAAACATTTTTATCCAATAATCAACCCACTAACCATATTATTCAAAACTTCCCCCCTTTTTAACCTTTTCTAACCAATCCACTTCCAATCTTACTTCATTTTGAATTACAAATGTTACCCTAAATGTATCGCTAATTCAAAGTTTTATATTAGGATGATATTTCTTATGTCTCTTAGTCCTAAATTTCACTTTGATTTTAACCTAATCAAAGTGTATAAATTTCAAATTATCTTCTATCCTTTATAAGTTATTGAACTTACCATTTTTATATTATATTTACCCAAAGTCTCAATTTAGGCTTATCTTTTTATATCTGTTTGATAAGAATTTTTCTAAGTGTGCATTTTCTTTTTACTTTCTCTAATTACAACTTCTAGCTTCAATATTATTATCAAATATCTTATAATCAAATTATGAAACTCAATTCACAAGATATTTGTACTTAACTTTTAAATCAACCAATTATGATAATCACTTAATCATTATTATTTCTTAATACTAAATATCTAGGGGTATATGATTAAAGTTCTAAATTCTAGCTTTCGACTAATTAATTCTATATGGAATATCTTATAGTCAAATCGTGCAATTCTAATCACAAGATGTTTATACTTAGTTTTCTTTTATTAACTTGTTTTTTTTAAACAATTCAAGTTGCTTCTTTATTATCAAAATAAATTTTTAAGTAAAAATCTTAGTTTTATTAATCTATATTTCAAACAACTATTTATTTTTCTAACTTAATATTTTTCAAAAATATATTCTTTATATTCAAAATATAATCCTAGGTAAAATTATTTCATTTACCAACCTTTTTTAAAACAAAATTATTTTTATAAAATTAACAAATACGCGCTCATATATAATACTCTCATAACTCATTCTAGGGTGTTACTAACCCTATCTCTAATGAGTCACTCATCCTAGCATATTACTAATCCTATCTCTGATGAGACTTACCCCTATTAGGCTTCGGTGTTTGCTT
Organism: Allium fistulosum; assembly: GCA_030737815.1. Taxonomy (NCBI): domain Eukaryota; kingdom Viridiplantae; phylum Streptophyta; class Magnoliopsida; order Asparagales; family Amaryllidaceae; genus Allium; species Allium fistulosum. The sequence goes on along the minus strand of CM060901.1, from coordinate 1,078,382,171 downwards.
AACCAAAAGCTCTGATACCAAATGTGACGATCCACAATTTTGTACCTTTTGAGCAGACAATAAACCACACATGTCCGACCCAAATTGCACGGAAGAATGGATTATCAAGGGTAATAAAGAAAAATAGACAGAATAGAATCTTAGACGAATGGAATAACATATAATATTGAATAATAATCTTTACAGCGGAAAATTTTAAAATACATATATCAGAGTTTAACCTAAATTCAGCTTGGACAGTTATAAACATATGTCCTTACAAATGCTGATAAACATCAAACATAGCAACGAATAATAGAATACGCCATATGTAGATGGGTATCTCCAACTCTCCTTTGGAAACTCCAACCGTCTTCAACTAAACCTGAAACTACTCGGATCTGACCTGAGTATTGAAAATACCCGAATCAGGCTTGATAAACCAGTGTGAGAAAAACTCAATAATAAATGACAGTGTCATATATCAGCCTTGGAAATAAAATCCTTTCGAAAAGAAATAGTATCTCATAAGACCACGCCCACACATAAACACAGATGGGTTTTTACCTTATGATAACTAAAACACTTTTATATATCAAAACATTTGATATTATTTTTAACGACATTACTTTAAAAACATTTGCAAAGAAACTTACTAACCTTAGTCGAAATTGTTACATTGATTAAATTCCAACATATTAGGCTCTATAAAAAAACCGCAAGTCCTTATTGGAGAATGGATTTCCATACAAATGACCAGGTGAAGGGACTACCTTCCGATGGGTACACCTCTAGATGGATGTCCCGAGGAACCATCACAAAGCTCCTCTACCAACACAAGACCGGCCTGCCTCTATAACTAGATAGTACCAAATATGTCATCCTCCGGTTGTTACCGACCTTTAACCGTGCGCGCTCTAGCATAAAAACCACATTAATTTACATCCCGAACGTCATAGCGGGAAGAAATATATCTAGAAGGGGATGATCATAACCTAATGGGAATGACCCACTTAGCCTTGCTATATCTACCATGTTTCGGTCATTTCCAGTTGATGAGGCTTGAGGCAACGATTACCTTTCACATATCACATTATCTTTGGATGCCACATTGCCATTTTCATTGACTACTAATTGACTTCCACAAAAATACAACCCTTGAGCTCGTACGTCTCAAGGAGGATGTTAAGCTAAAAGAAGTTGCCTTCCCTGCCACCACAGATGTCTACTCGTAAAAACCAATGTACGTAATCTCAGAAAATGCATTGTCGACATCCATCCATACAAGTTCATTCTGGGACTGAATGAAACCGAAGGAACTTTCCTCGGCCATTACTAGGCGAGAAGACCTTATGTTTCTGAGGTTTTTCATAATAAAGAGACCACTGCTACAATAAGTAAATCTGGAGTTTATCCCCAATTAATCAACAAATAGCCCTTTGTTATTATTCATCTTAATATCTCCATCTTCAAACAGCTTCATTCTTTGAACACATAAATTGGTTCGAAGTGGTTTTCGGAAAGGAATCACCTTCGGATATGAATCACCCAAATCCGACCCCGGTTCCTTCGAAATCCAATTATCAATAAAAAGAGAATATGAGTATACAGGATTTATTAAGCCTCTTTTCACTTTAATTCTTTTTGGATGATTACAAAATCTCTTCTTTTTGTCTTAGAGTAATTCTAAGTTAATTCATTCTTTTGCTTTGGATAATATTTCAAATCTCCTTACTTTATCATCGATCCAAATTCCTTAACTTTTAGGTGGGTCAAAAACAATGTTATTTAAGACATCGTTTACTATAAACCCTAAATCAATCTTAAAAATATTATTGAGTAAATAGGATCATAGAAATCATTCTAATTTTACTCAACATCAATTTCTGTATTCAACAAGTGCTATGGATGGAATAACTGTGAGATCACCTTTTAAATTCCACGAATAGGATGAGTTCCCTCTTTGGAATTTAATACCAAGTATAAGAATGTTATCTTTATGCAATCCAAGTTGTAGTTTATTCATTTTGGAGATTGCTTAAATTTTGGATAATACTAATCTTCTTTTATTTTGGAAAAACTTAATATAATCTTTTTAGAGCATCCTGGCTTTCCTTCCGATCTGTTCCACCCCTTGCCTAAGAAGAGAAAATATAGGCTAGGTAAGTTCGGGGCACTGGTTGCTCCATCCCTAACCATAGTTAAACACCTTGTTTTATCTTCCGAGATCTCAAAGGCGCGACAAATGTACTAGTCATTTCCGCATACTAAGTTATTAGCTTTTATTTTGGAATTAATTATAAAATTTCCAATTGTCTTTTAAACGCTTAATTTTCCTTTTAAAAACATTCATAATTGATTCTAGGAAAAATCTTTAAGTTTAAACCACATATTTCAAAAGTTATAGAATTCGCAGCAGAAAATGTGATGCGGAAAGTGCTATATAAGCTTATTTGATTTAAACAACATTTTAATATTTGAAAATTCATATTTTCCATTTCAAATTTCTTCTAAACTATTTAAATAGATTTATCAAATTTATCCCATATTTTTCCATAATTAAAAACGGCCATTTAAAAAGATTTCCCGTTATGGTCACTTAACTTCACAAGCGCGATTTTTCTAGAAAATTGATTTGGACATAATTCAAAATTTACAAGACTAAATCTTGATTTTCTTTCTTTGTTTGGAAGATATAGATATAATATTCCGGAATTTTCTTATCTCGAAGAATTCTGAGCTATATTCCACTATGTACACTTTTTTGGACTTTTCGGCGCAAAATAGCGAACTACCATTGCACGACGCGCCTAGTTTTAACTTATTTTTCAATACTTGAAATAATATATTCAAATTGAACTTTATTACTTATAAAATTATTACAAATCATTTTAAATCAATATTTTCACTTTTTAAAGCATTTAAAGTGTATTTTCACTATTTCTATAATATTATTTTATTCCTATTATTTTAATATTAAATTTTTAAATCCAATTTCAATTAAATTTCAATTCTAACTTCAAATTAAACTCAATTAAAACTTCAATTTCAAATTTGATTTCAAATCCATCTTTAATTTCAACTCAAATTTCAATTTCAATTTCATTTTCATTTTCATTTTCAATTTTAATTTCCGTTTTAACTTCGACTTAAAATCCAATTTCACTTTTAAATTCAAATTCTATTTTACTTTAATTTCAATTTCACTTAAAAAGACTTATTTTTCCAAAGTATCTTATATCACCAAAACTGGGTCTTATTTAATAAAGGTGATTACTTGGGTGAAATAAACACAATCACTATTTATAATTACCACTACCACATCCAAATCAACCAATCACATCACATAATCACTACCATAAACACTTGCTACTATTCAAACATAACACAAACATAACCAAACATCCATCACAACATTTTAAAGGGGTGTATACATGCATATGTCATAAGATGATTATTATAACAAAATCAAAATACGATCTTTTAAAAGCGATGAGAATTTCTCACCTTTATTTCCACTCCGTCAATCTTTTCGCAAACTAGCATGCTATACGAACTAACGCGCTCTCTTCTTCCACGTTTCGAACTTGCCGCTTTGAATTTCTTTTTCCCTTTTCTTTTTCTTTTTTTCTTTTTTTTATTTGGGCCGTGGGCTATAGGGGAGGGTGTATGGCCTTGGGTAGCTTGGGTAGGTGGGGTGCATGAGTTTTTGAATTGCGTAGGTGGGTTTTGGAGGTGGGTATGGGGGTGTGCATGGATTTGGTGGTGGGTAGGGCTGGGTGTGTGGGTATTAGGGCCGTTTAGGGTGGTTTGGTGGCGGGTACGGCCGTGTAGGGGGGAGGTGGTGCATGGGTGTGTGGGTTTAGGGGGGTACGGTGGTGTAGGGTCTCGGGTTTGGTGCATGCGGAGGTTGTAGAGGTGGTAGAAGCTTGGAGATGGTGAATGGCTTAGAGGTGGAAGAAGAATGGAGTTTGTAGTTTGTAGAAGAAAATGAAGTGAAAAATGAAGGGAGTTTGGCTTGTATTTATAGGTGGAGAATTGAGTGGCAAATGACCTTACTACCCTCTTCATATTTACATTTAAATATACATTTCTCTTATGCATGAAAGGAGAGATTTGATATGCTTTAATGATGATGTTAAAGACAGGAATGATTACTTACATTTCCTTTCTTAAATTTTGAACTTAAAAAGAAGACTTTTGCATTTGATTTGATTTGCATTAAATGGATTTGTAAGTGTACATGAATGGTAAGCATATGTGTCACTAATTCCTTTAGTTAGTTATCTTTTCACTTCCCATTTGCTTGAATTCAAGGTTTATTAGTTACATCATGTATAAGAGAAAAGAAAGATATGTAATGATGTTGTTTTATAAAATTTTATTTAAATTTTAAATTAGTCAAATCATGTTCTTTTATTTTTTTATATAAACTTTCCTAATATAAATTTTTGTCTTATATGCTAAATGTATATGTGTTTAAAGTTCGTAAAGTTGTATTATATAAGCTATAATTTGAACATGTTTATTCAACGTTGCGACAACTTGTTACGGTTGAAAACAACATTTTTATTGACAAATTATACAGACAAAATTTGACGTTTTTGTTAAGCTATATATTAAAGTAAACCAAACTTAAAAAATGAACTTCTTACTTCCTTAAATAAATTCAAACACGTTTATTCACATTATAAAACCATATTTAAATAATATCAAAATCTCTATTTTTACAGTGTATGTAAAATTGACAAAATGCGACAAAGTTTGGACATTTTTGTAAAACGATTATAAACATACTTTTAAACCCTTTAATATACTTATATTATCTTTATAAATTGATTTTTATATAATTTAACTTTTTAAATAAATATTTAAACATATTTATTTAAGCATTTATTTATTTTAAACAAAACTTAACTTTTGCTGATTTGTGATAAAATCCAAAGTTTATACTTTTTAATTATTAATTATAAAAATAATAGTCTCTATTATTATTTATTATTTATAATTTATTTGTTTAAGTTTTAAACCTTTTAAAATAAACAAAATCTCTCATTTTCGAAGTAGCAAAATCACGGGTCGTTACACCCCGGCTAGACGGGTATGGTGCTTTGGAAGGATAACTCTGATCCTTGCGTAGGAGGACCATTCTCGAAGTACTGAGGGCACCTCCATGGAGTCCTACACAATTAGCGAATGTGCCTTATCGAGTTTTGATTTTATACTAGTATTGTTGTGGTGTACACTGCACGAGCATCACAGCTACTTGATTATTATTATTTTGACTCTTAGACATTATTATAATATCACTGGATTTTGATATAAAAGGTTTTGGTTATCGTAAGGTAAAAACCCGCCGTATTTATGTGCGGCGTGGTCTTACGATATCTTTGTTTTGAAAAGGTTTTATAACTTTAAAAATCAAATTGGATGTGTTTTTCTCACGCTGGTTTACCAAACTGATCAGTGTGTTATTATTTTATAATAATGCTCGGGTTAGACCGAACATATTACAGATTTAGATTGGATGGCTTTGGAGCTCAGGAGACGAGCTAGAGACTGAGACGTATTCTTGTACTCATTTATTCTGCTGTAGTGTTTGTTTGAAATTATCAGCAATTGTGAGGATAGGCGGTTATAAAATTTCTAGGCTGATAATTATTGATTTATATACTCTGATTTGACGTATGTATATTACAGTTTTTTTTGTGTAAAGAGATATTGATATTATATATTATTCAGTCCGCTGTGAGATTCTGTATTTGTTTAATTTCTTTTATTTTTTGCCTTTTTTCTTTTTCCTTAACTATCTGTCTTTCCGGCTCTTGATTGCTCCTCATGCTATATAGTGAACGTATTGATGTCGCTTTTCGAGGGTTGAAAAGTCGGGTCGTCACACACACCCTGCCCTCATCTTAGTTTTTTCCATCTTTACCTGAAGCCTCATCTTGAGAAAAACGTAAGTATTAAACTTTGTTTATTTTTTATTAAACGTGTACCAATTATTATTTTAATAATATTTCTTATAACATGAATAACTTTTGCAAACGAACTCAGAATCGCGCGCGGTTTCTTCTGTTTTTGTTCTTATCGAAATTTCGGACAAACATGAAATTGATTTGGTTGAATTTAGAGACTGTTGAGATTTCGCGCTCCTGTTTGGATTTTTATGGGCTAAAATCAAAGGTGAGTGGTTTAACCCACTCACGCAATACTAAATCTACTTATGTTAGTTGAATTGATATTATGAAATGATGAGAATTTTATTTGTTGTTGTTTTATAGTTTAAATTGACATTTAGTTGAAATTGAATTTTATATTGAATTAAATTGACATCTTAATTATTATTGAAATTAACTGTTAGTTAAACACCGTCAATTGATAATTAGTAACTGTGTGACATGTTGGTTGATTTTGATGTTGTTTGTTATTGTATGCCATTAATTGATGTTGGGTATATGGTTGTTTATTTATTTTGGATATATCTTTGTTATTACCTATTTATTATTTGACATTATGTAAATTGTCAATTGTATTATGGAAATGAATTAAGAAATAGATTGAAATGATATATACCTATGACCTTATTTGGATTGAAATGATATATATACATCCATGTAATTAAATTGATATAAATAATCACTTGGCCAGAGGATAGAAAATTATATACGGACACCGGATTGGTTAAATTAAATGGTTTTACAATCTTGGTTTTTGGATTTTGATTAAATGATATTGTTTTAAAGGAAATAAATTATGGACTTATATGAATTAAATTATTTTCTAATTCAAGCTTAGAAATGTTGAAATTCAAAATTGGTTAAAAGAAATTGTTATAAAGAATTGAATTGAAAATGTGAAGTTATAATTGATATATGACTTTAATTTTGGAAATTGAATTATTTTAAAGATTTGGATCTTAAATTGAACAATGAGGTTTAATTTGATCTAAGTGTTTAAATCAGTAAATTGAAATTGGACTTGAATTTGATATAAATTGAAATGGTTTACAATAAGAATTAAATTTAAATTTAAATCATTGAATTGGATTGTTGAATCGAATTTGAAGTTAAAAATGAACGTTTCGAAAAATGAAGTTAATTCGAATTGAAATTGAAATCAAGTTATTTGACATAAATCTAATTTGAGTCAATTGAATTGAAAGATTAGAAATTGAATTTGTTGATTTGAAATTGGACATGGGTCCAGATTTGTGAAATGGAAAGAAATAGTTTGATTTGATATTATTTTCAAAATAAATTATTTTAATATAAACTATTTAAAATCTATTTTTATTAATATTCAGATTATTCTGATTTCTCCAAACTATTTTACTATATAAACCATTTTCAATACTCAAACCATTTTATATCAAACTACTTAAACTATTTAAACTATTTTTAAACTATTTTCTAAAAATTCAAACTGTGCAAAGTTGGAATGTTTATATCTAAATCGTTGATTTAAATTCAAATGGGGTTATATGAGGTTATAACCTAAGTTGGAAATTGAAATGATACTTTCAAGAGAAAATGACATATTTTGACTAAATATGATGATTTTGAAATAAGGGATATTTTAAATTGAATATGATATTTTGATATCAAATATGAATCAGTCTCGAAATATAAAAGAACCAACCGGTGTGAAAAACGACGTTTGGTTGTTAAAGAGATCGGGGCCTCTTATTGGCATACTCTCTGTCAATATTGGAACCACTTTAACAACTGCGTACGTGGTAGATGATCCAGAATGAAGTGGTTGGATTTGGTGAACGTTTGCTGGATTTGAATAAAGAGAACGATGATGGATGACCCCGGCACTTGTGCCAATTTGAAATGACTAAAACACGACGACTTGTCAGGGCCAAGTTGGCTAGCTACCACTAGCGGACACACCTCTTCATATTACTATATTGATGTTGGCTTGATCAGTGCATCTTGATTTGATTTGATTTTGGGGGTGTTGGATGTGGTGGGCGGTCGTAGCTACAAAGCGTTACCACCAGCCCTACAACCCGAACTGGTAGTATCCTACCTTGGACATTGCCTCACATGCCTTGTCATACTCTTTATCCTTATTCGCGCCCACTACGATTTTGTTTTAGTATGGTACCTATAGGGGACTCACTGGCTAGTGACGTTACTGGTTGTGTTACAGGACCTGTATAGACTACCTGCTTAAAAATGTGTTAAGGGGGATCAATGTAAAGCTTTAACGCTAGGAAAAATATTTACATTACTAATAGACACTACATATATAGCGTATTTTACTACATATAGATAGTTTAATGGACCCTTAGGAGATGGAAAATCTTGTAACATCTCTTAAGTTATTGCACGCACGTTGTACACTGGATAGGAGATGTAAAATTCCATAAACATCTCTGAAGCTATTACACTCATATTTACCTGTTGTTGATTTTACTTACATAAGAACTTTTAGTTCTAACTCGAGTGTTTTGTCTTTTCATTACGCTTGGGATAGCCTGGGTGTTTTAGTGTTTGAAGACATTATTTTTAGAGGACGAAGACGGACTTTGGTATATTATATTATTAGTATTATTCTGATGTATCATTTTGGTATGTTTATTGATTGTACTCTGATTATGTTGTAAAAATTTGTGTAATCAAATGTATATTGTAAAACAGCTTCGTGGACTATTTATTTGATTATTATATTTTGTCATTCCGCTGTGAGATTCCGTGTTTTGTTTTCCTTCTTTTCTCTTATTTTCTTATTTACCCCATTGATAATCTACCCTTTTGAATGGTTTGAGTTAGACATGTGTGGTTTATTGTCGATTTAAACTATCCAAAAATGTGAGTCGTCACAGTTCGTCAAGGGGACACTAGGACACTCACGCGCATGTGCACTTCACAATCTCGCACTTGACCTGTGTCCTTGCTTGTTGGATCTAATATGTTCTTGTTTCCGTTGCAGGATCCATGGAGAAAAAGCAATACATTTATCAATTTTTGAAGGAGAAAGCATCCCAACCACAAAGGCCTCGGTCGAGCTCGTATCGCTAGGGAAGCGGTCACGATTATGAGTCAGGCTATCGTTCTAGCTGAGACAGAGATGACTGAGATAGAAGAAGTTACAATAGAGATCGCTCATCACATAACTCTGCTTCCAAACGTCGCCCTAGGTCTAGATCAACTCCTTCTAGAAGTCCAGACAGGCAACCCGTTCATCACGATGACATCCCACTAGGCGACGCTTCTCATGCTCCTCCTCCGGCTTCCATCCCTATGCAACCTCCAGTGCTGTAACACCCCTAATTTTTTTGATAACATTATTTAGGAGATTTAATTAGATAAATTAAATAGGATAATGTAAATAATTAGAGTAATAAGGGGATTGAGATTTGAAAATAAAACTAAAGGCCGAGCTTAATTAAATAAATGGGTTTAAGAATGGTTTATAAGCAAATTAATTTACATAAGGGCATAATGGGAAATAGTCGCACCTTAGTACCATAACCCTTATATATATCCACGGCTCTACCAACCATTCATGTTCATTTTCACTTTTCACCAAAAACATAAAACGCAAACATAAGAAGAGGAGCCGGCCATTGTTAAGGAAGAAAAAGAAGAGAAAATTTAAATCAAGCTAAGAATTAAAGCAAGGGGAATAAATCTCAATCTCAATCCAATCTCCTTATCCTAATCAAGGTGAATAATAGTTTATACCATTCTATTTTGTTTATAATCATTCGTTTTCGGGTTTAAGATTAAATTCGTTTTAATGATGATTTGGAGGATGATATGCTTGGATTTATAACATGATTGATTTAAATCAAATTGTTCATATATGGATTTATTCGGTTTTTAGGGTAAAACCGATTGTAAATGATTTCGAATGCTATGAGAAAATTTTATGTTATGTAAAACATGATTTTGGAGTTGGGTTTTAATTTCGATAATTTTCCAAGCTATGGAAAGATTATTATGAATTTTCAAAGGAAAATATGGTTAATTGGGTTTAGAAATTTATTCCAGAAATTTATTGAGAATTTGGGTTTGAAATTTAGATATGTTAGATAACATATTAAAAATGAATTTCTGTGATTTTTGGAGGTTTTTCCTAAGTGATTTACTATGAAAATTAAATTATTTTGAAAGGTGGACCTAAATGATTTAATTGTTTTGCTTAATGGAAGATCTTATTTGTTAAATTAATCTTGGTTTAGATCTGAAAATATGCGGCAGTTATTTTTGCAAAGAATTTGAAAAGTTGAGGCAACCAATCACATGTTTACAAGTAGGCAGGTTAGTTAGAAAGTATATGATTTAATTGGCATTAATCAGCTTTTACCCATAAAAGTGGTTTCCGCCTCTATTAGAAGCACCTTTCAACTCATAGCTTCCGCCTTCAATAAGGTCGAAACCCCACAAAGCCTAAACCAATACACAAGGTATCAACATAGGTACGTAGTGGATTGGAGGAAGGCGGAAGCATGGTGTCAAAACCTAGCTTCTGATGGGAACAAAACCTTTGCTTTGCTTTCAAATGTTAAGCGCCTGCTTTGTTTTACTGAAAGCTTTTGATGTAGTCGAAACGTATGCTTTTGAGGGGAGTTTTCTAACTAGCTTCTGAAGAGGGTTGCCATCTTATGTTTTAAAAGTAGAGGCTTTTGAATGAGTTCCTTTATTTGTAAAATAATGTTTTCAAAAGTAGTGGTTCCGACCTGGTCGACACCTTGCTGCCGTTCTTTTGCCTTTTGAGTGTATTGAAGCCATTAATGCTTTTGGAGGGTAGCCTTTGTTTTAAACTTTTACAAATCCACTTCCTAAATGCTTTCGAAAGGGTTCAAGGGTTTCGAAGGCAATGGCTTCAAAAGGGGGTTTCGATGCTAACCTTCAATGTTTACTTAAATGTTTTAAAGCTTTCGAAAGGATGGTGCCAATGCCATCAAACTTTCCCTAAACAATTTTATATGAAGAATTAAGGTTTCGAAATAGATACTTTTTTATATTTTCACTTTGACCCAAAAGATGTTTTGAGTAAACCCAAAGGTTTCGAAAGGAGTACTTTCATTGGTTTCGAAGCTATGTTTCTAAGGATTATTAAGTAATGTTTTGATACTTTCAAAAGTTTGGTTTCGAAAGAGATGATTAAAGAGCTTTGAAAGGTATATATTTAGTGTTTTGAAAAAGAAGTTTTCAATGCTTTCGAAGGAGGTTATCCATAGGTTTCGAAAGTATGTTTTAAGGTTTCGAAACCTTAGTTTTTTCAAAGCAAATAACCCAATCTCATTTTAAAGGAAAACCATGGCATAAATAAAGAGTTTTGAAATGATTTTAAGCATGGAGTTTTTGAAGAAGTTTTCCTTGATTAATAGGTTAAAGGGATTAACCAAGTTATTATGTTTGCTTCTTCATATATGTATATATTGACATTGTAATGGACCCATAATTGTATTTTGGATAAAGGCAAAATAACCAGCTAGGTTGACCCAGCAGTGAATATAAATTTAGTTAACTCTTGAATGAGTAGAATTGCATCCAGGAGGTCAGGAAGACCAGAATATAGGACGCTAAAATATTGATTAAAGAAGTTTTCAGGAAGACAGGTTCATAGTATATCCATGAAAACTATGTATAAAAGAAGTTGTCAGGGAGACAGGTTCATAGTAAACCCATGAAAACTATGATTGGATTATGTTATTGGCATGGGCCAACAGGTTTGTAGTAAACCCATGAAAACTATATCCGAATTAAGTTATTGACAGATGTTAATAGGTTCCTAGTCAACCCATGAAATTAGGATAATAGGGAAGTTATTTGAGTTACCAATAGGTTCAGGGAGAACCCATGAAACAATGATGTTATTGGCAGGGGCCAATAGGTTCTTAGTGATCCCATGAAAACTATGAAACTGGACAGGGAGTCTATAACTATTAAACAGGTTATTAGTCAGCCCATGAAAACTAATAGGTTAATAGTAACTCTAGAAACTATAACTGAGATAGATAGTCAAATAGAATGGTGATGGGTAATCCAGAATTGATTTACTTGTTTTGCATATCAATCATATTATTTTGAGATGTTTTAACCATTGTGGATGCAGGAGCACAATATATGGTTTTATAAAGGTTTTAGGATACAAGCGAGGGGAAAACCCATTCCGCTAAGCAGTGTGGTCACTAGATATCTAAATGATTTGAGATGGTAGATTATTATTCACACCAGGCTTTATGTCTGACTCGAAGTTTATGTTTTCCCATTAAACTCTCGGGTACTCAATTGATTTTGAGTAGTTTGAGAGTTGAGGTTTTCAAGTACCTCTTTAGACGAATAAGCTTTGGGAGACGTGCAGAAGGCATGATAGCTACTTAGAGTTCTATTTATTTTGATTCCGTTGTGTTGATGTTCTAAAGGAAAAGTTGTTTAATTGCCTATATGTACTCTGATCATCCAAGGGGGCATCTTTATATGTCACTCTTGGTGTATGTTGTAATACATATATTTTCTCTAAACGTGGTTCTCGTATTGCGATTATGTAATGAATTTGAAATGTTTTGAAATGGAATGAGAATATTGTTTGTTGATTTTTAAAATTTTCCATATCCATGTGTTTCTGTTATATTAATGTATCTAACATTACCGTATTTGGTCGTCGAGGATTAATGATGACTGCAGCATCCGTAGCCGTTAGTTTTAGACCTCCAAGTGAGGGATGTTACAAGTTGGTATCAGAGCATAGGTTTATGAAACTTAAAAGAAATTTAAACCTAAAAGATATTCAAAACATAATCCAATGAACCAGAAAATGAGATCGGGGTTTGGGTTAACACTATAATAACGTATTTGTATTTGGTGTGTATATATATAAGTATGTATTCCCCTCTCTCAAAGACCGTTCTTATGTATCTTACTAAGGCTCGTATGCAGATTTATGAGAAAGAGGATGCAAAAGCAGGAAATGGAAGAGGAAATCTCGGTGGATAAAGAACCACAACTAATGGAGATGCTCGACCCACCAAGAGGAACCCGAATCGACAAGCTAACGCTAGCCAAAATGCGGATGCCAATGTAGGTGCTAGAAATCCACCAATATATATGGGGGCGATGTATCAGTTCTTTGTCAATATGATGCAAGTAGGAGCTGCTGCCAGTGTTGCTGGAAATGTTGGAGGAGCTAATCATGTGGCTCTAGTTTGGAATAATTACGCTAAGCTGAGCAGAGATTACACCAGTCTTGGTGGGAAACCATTTATGGAGACGGGGAATGCCATAGATGTAGAGAATTGGTTGTCGCATTATGAGAGAGTATTTTCTGATCTTGGTTTAGATAATGAGCAGAAGAGAACGTTGGCCTCTAGACAGTTGCAAGGGTCAGTACTTCATTGGTGGAACAGTGTTACCATTGGAGTTCCGAAGGAGGAATTGACTTGGGCTGATTTTCGAAGGAGATTTGAACAAAGATTTATGTCCGAGGTTGCTAAATCAGCGCTACTGAGAAATTTTTTGGATCTGAAGCAGGGAGAGATGTTGGTTGTTGAGTATGCCGCTAAGTTTGATGAGTTATCCTGTTATAGATATCATACTATAGACACCCTCATCAAAAGGAATGAGAGGTTCATTCGGGGATTGAGGCCTGAAATTGCTAGGGTGACCCTGCCACATCTACGTGATCCTAGTAATGTAGTGGTGGAGATGGCAATTCGCCATGAAGAGTTGCTTGCTATTTGTTCTAGAGAGAAGCTAGTTGAAACTCAGGGTTGTAACATCCCCCTACTTGGAGGCCCAAAACTAACGGCTACAGATGCTGCAGTCATCCATAGTTATTAATCTTCGGTGACCAAATATGGCGAAGTTTGATTCATTGATACACAGAAACACATGAATATGGAAAAAAATTAAACATCAAACAAATTCACATTCCATATCAATCCATGTTCGCAAATCACGTTGAGAGAAAATATATTTATTACAACATACGCCAAGAGCGACATATGAAGATGCTCCCTTGGATGATCAGAGTATACACAGGCAATATAACAACTTTGCCTTTACAAACAACACAACGTAATCAAAGGAAAAGAGAACTCTAATAGCTATCATGCCTCCTGCACGTCTCCGAAAGCTTATTCGTCTTAAGAGGTACCTAAAAACCTCAACTCTCAAACTACTCAAAATCAATTGAGTACCGATAGTTTAAGGGGAAAAATATAAACTTCGAGTCGGACATAAAGCCTGGTATGAATAATAATCTACCATCTCAAATCATTTAGATATCTAGTGAGACCACGCTGCTTAGCGGAACGGGTTTCCCCTCACTAGTATCTCAAAACCTTTATAAAACCATATACTGTGCTCCTGCAACCATAATGGTTAAAACAATTCAAAGTAGTATAATATGATGATATGCAAAACAAATGAATCAATTCTGGATTACCCATCCCCATTCATTTTAGACTATCTGTCTCAATTATAGTTTCTAGGATTACTATTAACCTATTAGTTTTCATGAGCTGACTAATAACCAATTAAACATTTAAGAACTCCCTGTCCAATTTCATAGTTTTCATGGGGTCGATATGAACCTCTTGGTAACTCCAATATATTACTCTTATCCTAGTTTTCATGGGTTGACTAGGAACATATTGGTAACCCCAATATCCTTTCTCTTATCCTAGTTTTCATTGGTTGACTAGGAACCTATTGACATCTGTCAATATTTCATCCGAATATAGTTTTCATGGGCTAACTACAAACCTACTGGTTCTGCCAATATCCAATCATAGTTTTCATGGGCTTACTATGAACCTGTCTATCTCACATCTTCCTTTATACATAGTTTTCATGGGCTAACTATGAACCTATTGGCTCTTACCAATATCTTTTCCTATACATAGTTTTCATGGGTATACTGATAACCTATTAGCCCATACCAGTATCTTTCTTTTATATTTTAGCATCCTATATTCTGGTCTTCCTGACCTCCTGGATGCAATTCTACTCATTCAGGAGTTTAATCAATTTATATTCACTACTGGGTTAACCTAACTGGTTCTTCTACCCTTTATCCCCAAAATTCAGTTACGGGTCCATTATAAAGTGAATATATTCATATTAGAAGAAGCAATATAACAATATAGCAATACCACTCCTGTGGGTTTAATATAAAACATGGTTAATCCCTTTAACCTATTTCTTCATCAAAGATAGCTTCTTCTTAAAACTATTATAAAAACTCCTTTAATTTAGCCATGGATTTTTCCTTTAAAAGTAGAGTTTGGGTCATAAAACCTTTCGATACCTTCGAAACCTAGCTTTCGACTTCATAGGATAGCCTCCTACGAAAGCCTTAAAATTTATCTTTAAAACATTAGGCTCCTGCCTTTTAATACTTTAAAATCTACCCTTCGAAACCATTCGAATATATTAAAGTATTAATATTAACCTTTAGAAGCTTAGCTTCGAAACCAGTTGAAAGTATCCCTTTCGACACTCTTGGAAGTAACCCTTCCAAAATCATTGAAAGTACCCCTTTCGAAAGCATTAGGTTTATACTTAAAACATAATTTGGGTCAAAGTGAATATAGGCGAAATCATCTATTTTGAAACAATCCTTTATCATATAAAAATATTGGGGAAAAACTTGATGGCATCGGCACCATCTCTTTCGAAAGCATAAAACATCTGGGAAAAATATTAGAAGGTTGGCGTCGAAACCATCACCTTCGAAACCCCTAATCCCTTTAGAAAGCTATAGGAAGTGGCTTGAACTTTATAAAACAAAATACCTTTCGACAACATTGATATCTTCAATACCATCGAAAGGTTATAAAACGGCAGTAGGGTTTCGATTAGGTTGGAACCCCTTCTTTAAAATCATTCTTTCTTATGTAAAGGAACCCTGTCGAAAGCAATCATAAGTTAATGGCAACCCTTTCGAAACCTTTTTAAATCCTTTTTTCAAAACCAAACGCTTTGACTCTGTCGAAGGCTATATCAAAACAAAAGCAGGCACTTTACTTTTAAAAGCAAACCAAGGTTACGACTCCTTCGGAAGCTTTGCTTTCGACACCTTACCTTCCGCCTTCCTCCAATCTACTGTGTACCATCTTTGTGATACCTTGTGTATTGGTTTCGACATGGTAGGTTTCGACTAAGATAAAGCGGAAGCATCTGTGTCGAAAGGCGCATTCCTAAGAAGGCGGAACCAAATTTCTGAGTAAACAGGTTTTATACTACTTTAAGCAAACTTTTCTCTAAATATCCTACCACGTGTCAACACCAGATTGTTTTCCTAAACTTTTCAAATTCTTTTTCAAAAATAACTGCCACTAATCCAGATCTAAACCATGGTTAAGTTAATCAATTAAGCTCTTCCAATTTTTGCAAAGAAGTCCCTCTTGTAAAACAATTTATTTTGCATAGCAAATCACTTTGGAAAAACCCCAAAATTCCAGAAATTCACTTTAATCATGTTATCTAACATATCAAAATTCCAGACCCAAATTCCCAATATATTTTTCAAAATAAATTATAAACTCAAATAACCATATCTTCCTTTGAAAATTCATAGTGATCTTTCCATAGCTTGGAAAATTATCAAAATTGAAACCCAACTCCAAAATCATGTTTCTCATAACATAAAATTTTCCCATGGCATTTAATCATCATTTAATCTCGTTTTGACCTAAAACAGTATAAAACTCCTTTAAACAATCTTGTTTAAATCAAATAAATCATAAATCAAGCATATCATCATCCAGTATATCATAAAAATGAATTTACCCTTAAATCCAAAAATATATGATTTAAAACAAAATAAAGATGGAATTATTATTCACCTTGACCTAGATAAGGAGATTGGATTGAGATTGATTTTTCCTAAGCTTGATTTTCTAGCTTTAATTTTGAATTCTTCTTCCCCTTAATGGTCGGCCATTCCTCTATTTTTTTGGTTTGCGTTTTCAAATGACGTGAATAAAGGGTGAAACGGTAGGAATGAGATATATAAGGGTGGAAGCTTTGGATGGCAGATTCCTAATATGCTCTTATGTAATTTAATTAACAACAAGACCCATTCCTAAGCCCATTAATTAGTTTATTAGGCACGGACTTAATTAATTAATTCAAGTCTCAATCCCCTTATCACTTACATTTACATTATTCTATTTAATTTATCTAATTAAATCTCCTTAATAATGTTATCAAAAATTAGGGGTGTTACAGGCTCCCCTCATTAAAGAATTTCATCCTCGAAATTCAGTAAGGACTAAATACTAGACATAGCAATCATCCGTAACAACTCCTAATAACCATACTAGTCTACCTGACTAGGAATTATCTCTATAAATCTAATATAGACATACCCTAAAGGCAGATCAGGATAAGTATCTTGAATCCTATCCTCTGCCTCCCAAGTACAGTCCTTCTCGTTGTCGCTCCATTGAACTTTCACCAACTTGACTGTCTTGTTCCTCAATCTTTTCTCTTCTCTCACAACAACCCTAACTGGTTGTCTAACAAAAGTCAAATCAGGCTCTACTACCCAGTCCTCCAACTCTGTCTAAGGAATGGTGGCCTCTACATCATGAACATATTTACGAAGATGAGACACATGAAATACATTATGGACACCTGCCATACTGCTCGACAACTCAACTCTGTATGCAAGCTTTCCATTCCTTTCTATAATCTGGAATGGACCAATATCTCAGTGCTAGTTTCCCTGACTTCCCAAACCGTACCACACTCTTTGTCGGTGATACCTTAAAGAAAACCTGGTCTCCCACTGAGAACTCTAGGTCTTTACACCTCTTATCTGCGTAACTCTTCTCTCTGGATTAAGCTTCCTTCACCCGTTCTCGGATTAACTCAATCTGCTATGATGCCTCCTTACTAAATCTGGACCTAAGACCAATATGTCTCCAGTCTCCAACCAACATGCATAGGATTTGCATGGCCTTCCATACAAAGCTTTAAAAGGCAACGTTCCTATACTAGTCTGGTGACTATTATTATAGGAAAACTCAACCAAATGCAGGTGATCCTCCCAAGATCCACTAAAATCCAACACACAAGCTCTCAACAAATCTTCGAGCACCTTATTGACTCTCTCCGTCTGCCCGTCTGTCTGCAGGTGATATGTGGTACTCATCTTGAGCTTAGTACCTAACACATCCTGTAGACTCTTCCAGAGTTTTCTAGTGAATAAAGCATCTCTGTCGCTGACTATGCTACTAGGAACTCCATGAAGTCTAACTATGTTCTTCATGAACAACTTCGCCAAAATAGGTGTCGTCCTGGTCGACTTTACTGGAATGAAATGGGCACTCTTGGTCAACCTGTCCACTATAACCCATATACTTTCATTTTCTCTGCTTCATCTTGGCAACCCATCTATAAAATCCATGGATATTGAATCCCATTTCCAAACTGAAATGTCTAGAGGTTGAAGTAATCCACTCGGCTTCTGACGTTTGGCTTTCACTTGTTGATAGTTTACACACTGCCTAACCCATAAGCCAACATCCCTCTTCATGCCTTCCCAATAGAAGCTCCTCTTCATATCTTGATACATCTTGGTCCCTCCAGAATGAATTGTGAACTTGGATCGATGACACTCCTCAAGAACTTCTCTTTCCATATCTGGAACACATAACCGTCCCTTCTTTCTCAACCATCCTCTCTGGTTTAGAAAAAAACCTTTCAAATCATCGACCTCAGTTCCAACCTCAAGCCTTCTGATCCTCTTAGCTAATATTGGATCTTCCTTTTGTTTAGAAGCAATTCCCTCGATCAACACTGGTCGAACTTTTAAACAGGACAACATGGCAGTATTCTGACTAAAACTAGTAGTCGATCTTAGCTGCACACCACAACTGGCCAAAGCTTTTAGAACTTTCCACTCTGCCAACATAGCCAAAACCACATTCTAATGTCTTCTGTTGAGAGAAACTGCTACTTTATTACCTTTCCCTAGGGTATACTCTATACTAAACTCTTAAGAAGCCAAAAATTCCAGCCACCTCTACTATCTCATATTCAACTCCTTCTGAGAGAATATATATCTTAAAGACTTATGATCGGTATACAACTCAAATCTCTCCCTCAAAAGATAATGCCTCCAAATCTTCAAGGCAAAAATCACCATAGCTAACTCCAGGTCATGAGTAGGATATCTTACGCCATTCGGTCTAAGCTGCCTAGATGCATAAGCAATGACTTTGCCCTTCTACATCAACACTACTCCCAATCCAGTCCCACATGCATCAGTGTATACTACCAATCCTTGGTTTCCATCTGGAACTACTAACACTGGAGCATTGGTCAACAAATGCTTTAACTTAAGGAATGCTTCCTCACATTTGTCGAACCAAACAAACTTCACTTCCTTCCTGGTAAGCTTAGTCAAAGGCGCTGCTATCCGCGAGAAATCCTTGATGAATCTCCGGTAATAGCCAGCAAGTCCAAGAAAACTTCTGATCTCGGTTACCGTTTCTAGTCTCTTCCAATTGTTCACAGCTTCGTTCTTACCTGGATCGACTAACAATCCCTTCTCTGAAACCCCATCACCGAGAAACTTAACCTCTTTCTTCCAAAAATGACACTTGGAAAACTTCACCTTTAGCTGATTCTGCCTCAATGTCTCTAGCACAACTCTAAGATGATCTTCATGCTCTCTTTCATCCTTAGAGTATACCAAAATGTCATCTATAAACACCAACATGAATCTATCCAAATACTCATGGAAGACTCGGTTCATCAAATCCACAAAGAAAGCAGGTGCATTCGTCAACCCGAATGGCATCACTAACCACTCATACGAACCATATCTAGTTCGAAATGTAGTCAAAGGAATATTGTCCTCTGTCACTCTCAACTAATGGAACCCCGTCGCCAAATCCAACTGGGAAAACACTTTGGCTCCACCTAACTGATCAAACGAATCATCAATTCTTGGCAAAGGATACTTATTCTTTATTGTCCTTTCATTCAGCTTACGATAGTAGATACACATTCTTAACGACCCATATGGTTTCTTCATGAATACCGTGGCCGCTCCCCAAGGCGAACTGCTTGGTCTAATAAAATTCCTTCCTTCTAAATCCATTAGCTGCACCTTTAATTCCTTCATCTCAGTCGGTGTCATCCTTCTAGGTGGTCTACTCACAGGTTCAGCTCCTGGCACAAGATCTATTTGAAACTCAACAGCTCGTTTCGGTGGTAATCCTGTGACTGACTCAAACACATCTGCAAACTCTCTTTCAATTCGAACCTGACTTAACTCTTCTTTCGCTTCAATTGCACTTAACAAAGCACAACAACTCTGGTCATAATTCCCTATTGAGAATATAATTCGGTTATGACTATCAGGGTGTCTCAAAGATATCTCCCCATCCTGGTAGAATATCCTAGCCTCATACCTCCTCACCCAATCCATACCCAAAATGATTCCGAAATCTACTATATCGTAAACATACAAACTGCATGCAAACTTATGACCTAACAAATCGAGTTCTAACTGATCACATCTCATCCCCAGAGTTGCATACCCTCCTATTGGATTCGCAACCATTAAGGAAGTAACAAGGTATGTGGGTTCTAAGCATAACCTATCAACCAAACACTGGGATATAAATGAATGTGATATATCGGTATCAAAAAGTATCCTAACTGGTATACTTTGAATCAAAAACGTACCTTCCATCACAGTTTTCCCTTTATCAGCTGTTGTAGGCTTAGCTGATGTTCCAACAGCAAAAACTTTTCCCTTGTCCGCCCTGGCTGGCTCTGGACATTGGTTCTTGTAATGCCCAACTTGATTGCAGTTAAAGCATTTCACATTCTTCTTATCTGCAACCTTCTTCCCCTTGCCTGACCGGCACTCATTTACATATTGACCCATCTTGTCACATTTATAGCAAACTAAATCAGCCTTTGCCTTCTTGGCAGCATCCCTTTTCTGGGCTCCCTTCTTCTTAAATTTCCTCTTCTTTCCTTGAGGACCATGGGATTCAACTGGCTTCTCTCCATCAGAAATAACAAGCATCTCTTCATGGTGAATGGCCATCTCTACCATCACATTAGAAGGTTCTCGGATATGGATCATGATCATTCTGGCAAGCTCAGGTCTCAGTCCTCGAATGAACCTTTCTTTCCTTCTAACATCAGTGTTAACCAAACCATATCCATATCGAGATAGCTCATCAAACTTAGCAGCGTACTCGACCACTGACATCTCTCCTTGAACTAGATCCATGAACTTCCTCATCAATGCCGACTTAGCAACCTCGGACAGAAACCTCTGCTCAAACCCTCTCCTGAAATCAACCCATGTCAGCTCTTCCTCCGGTACCCCCGCGGTCACACTATTCCACCAATGAAGCGCTGCCCCTTGCAACTGTCTAGAGGCTGGCCTTCTCTTTTGCCCATTATCCAAACCTAGATCAGTACAGATCTTTTCACAACTCAATAGCCAATTCTCAACTTCAACAACATCCTCTGTTCCAACAAACGACCTTCTACCCAAACTGGTGTAGTCTTTGCTTAGCTTAGCATAGTTATTCCCAACTAGAGCCATAGGATAGCTCCTCCAACATTATAAGCAACTCCAGCTTGCAAAAGATAGGCTAACAACTGATACACCATCCCTGCATTTACTGGCGGATTTCCAGCACCTGCATTGGCTTCAGCATTTGGATTAGCATTAGCCTGTCGACCTTGATTCCTACTAGTATTAGGTCGAGCATTTTTTTTGGTTGTGGTGCTTCCTCCACCTAGATTTCCTCTTCCGTTTCCTGCTTTCATATCTTCTTTCTCGTAAATCTACATACGAGCCTTAATAAGATATAGAAGAACGGTCTAAGAGAGAGGGGAACAAATACTTATATAATATATATATATATATATCAAATACAAGTACGTTACTATAGCGTTAACCCAAACCCCGATCATATTTTCAAATTCATTGGATTATGTTTCAAAAACCTTTAGGGTTTACTTTCTTTTAAAGTTTCATAAACCTGGCTCTGATACCAACTTGTAACACCCCCTACTTGCAGTCATCCATAGCTATTAATCCTCGACGACCAAATACGGCGAAGTTTGATTCATTGGTACACAGAAACACATGAATATGGAAAAATTCTAAACTTCAAACAAATTCACATTCCATATCAAATTATTTCCAATTCATTACATAATCCCATGTTCGCAAATCACATTCAGAGAAAATATATTTATTACAACATACGCCAAGAGCGACATATAAAGATGCCCCTTGGATGATTAGAGTATATTCAGGCAATATAACAACTTTGCCTTTACAAACAACATAGCGGAGTCAAAGAAAAAGAGAACTCTAAATAGTTATTATCCCTCCTACACATCTCCGAAAGCTTATTCGTCTTAAGAGGTACCTGAAAACCTCAACTCTCAAACTACTCAAAATCAATTGAGTACCCGAGAGCTTAAGGGGAAAAATATAAACTTCGAGTCAGACATAAAGCCTCGTATGAATAATAATCTACCATCTCAAATCATTTAGATATCTAGTGAGACCACGCTGTTTAGCGGAACGGTTTTCCCCTCACTAGTATCTCAAAACTTTTATAAAACTATATACTATGCTCCTGCATCCACAATGGTTAAAACAATTCAAAGTAGTATAAAATGATAATATGCAAAACAAATGAATCAATTCTGGATTACCCATCCCCATTCATTTTAGACCACCTGTCTCAATTATAGTTTTTATGATTACTATTAACCATTAGTTTTCATGGGCTGACTAATAATCGGTTAAACAATTAAGGACTCTCTATCCAATTCCATAGTTTTCATGTGGTCACTATAAACCTCTTGGTAACTCCAATATATTACTCTTATCCTAGTTTCCATGGGTTGACTAGGAACCTATTGTTAACCCCAATATCCT
Organism: Allium fistulosum; assembly: GCA_030737815.1. NCBI lineage: Eukaryota > Viridiplantae > Streptophyta > Magnoliopsida > Asparagales > Amaryllidaceae > Allium > Allium fistulosum. The sequence goes on along the minus strand of CM060901.1, from coordinate 1,078,359,284 downwards.
TTCTCTTATCCTAGTTTTCATGGGTTGACTAGAAACCTATTGACATTTGTCAATATTTCATTCAGATATAGTTTCCATGGAGTAACCACAAACTTACTGGCCCCTGCCAGTATCTAATCATAGTTTTCATGGGCTTACTATGAACCTGTCAATCTGACATCTTCCTTTATACATAGTTTTCATGGGTTAACTATGAACCTATTGGCTCCTGCCAATATCTTTTCCTATCACAGTTTTCATAGGCTTACTGATAACCTATTGGCCCCTGCCAATGCCTTTCTTTTATATTTTAGCATCCTATATTCTGGTCTTCCTGACATCCTGGATGCAATTCTACTCATTCAGGAGTTTAATCAATTTATATTCACTACTAGGTTAACCTAACTGGTTCTTCTACCCTTTATCCCCAAAATTCAGTTATGAGTCCATTATAAAGTGAATATATTCATATTAGAAGAAGAAATATAACAACATAACAATACCACTCCTGTGGGTTTAATATAAAACATAGTTAATCCCATTAACCTATTTCTTCATCAAAGATAGCTTCTTCTTAAAACTATTATAAAAACTCCTTTAATTTAGCCATGGATTTTTCCTTTAAAAATAAAGTTTGGGTTATAAAACCTTTCGATACCTTCGTAACCTAGCTTTCGACTTCATAGGATAACCTCCTTCGAAAGCCTTAAAATTTATCTTTAAAACATTAGGCTCCTGCCTTTTAATACTTTAAAATCTACCCTTCGAAACCTTTCGAATATATTAAACTATTAATATTAACCTTTAGAAGCTTAGCTTCGAAACCAGTTGAAAGTACCCCTTTCGACACTCTTGGAAGTTACCCTTCCGAAATTATTGAAAGTACCCCTTTCGAAAGCATTGGGTTTATACTTAAAACATAATTTGGGTCAAAGTGAATATAGGCGAAAGCATCTATTTTGAAACCATCCTTTATCATATAAAAATATTGGGAAAAAACTTGATGGCGTTGGCACCATCTCTTTCGAAAGCATAAAACATCTGGGTAAAACATTGGAAGGTTGGCGTCGAAACCATCACCTTCGAAACCCCTAACCCCTTTTGAAAGCTATAGCACACAACACCAGAACTGTCATTTTGTAACGGTTATAACCGTTGGTAATCAAATTCCCAACGGTTATAACCGTTGGTAGCAGGTACGTTACAATTTTTTTTAAATATTTTGTAACGGTTATAACCGTTGGGAATTTTGGTCATTCCCAACGGTTATAAACGTTGGGAAAAACCGTAATTCCCAACGGTTATAACCGTTGGGAATCTTGGTAATTCCCAACAGTTATAACCGTTGGGAATATTTTAATTTCCAGCGGTTATAAGCGTTAGGAATTCCTTGTATAAGTAAATAGCAAAATTACCAACACTTATAAGTGTTACAAATTTGATATAGCAGAACCATATCTTATTCAGCATCTAATAGTATTTCATTCAACCATATCCCATTCTGGATCTTATAGTATAATCACATATTATTTCATTCAACTATATAAATTCAAATTTATAGGAATAACAAACATGAAACTAAATTTCAAAACTAATATATCATCAATTTGTAAAGAAAATCAAACATACTAATTAGTTCATATCAAATTCTACAAAGTTTATTATGAAAACTTCAAATTTCACTACTACAAAATATTTTGAAGCTTACAAACGACACTCCGACCAAACTACAAAACCACCATCAACCAACTCTGTATACTACCCTTCTGGCCCAAGCTACTAACAACCTTCTTGTAGTGTTCTACTCTCTTCTTCCAAAGCTTTGTATCATGCATGAACATTTCTCCATTCACTCCATCTACTCTCCCACTACTGATTCTTGGAGGCACTGCAATCAACTTTAAAAAATTGTAGTGAACAATCAGCTTTAAAAAATTGCACTTAGAAGAATATTAAGGATCTAATTAACCATAAAATATGTAAGGTCATTAATTGCTAAATATACTAAGAAATGGGATTCTTCGTAAATTCAAAAAATAAATTAGTAAAACACGGTAAGTTGAATGCTGTGATTAGTATTGTAATTGGATCTTCCATATAATAGAATATAATGAATAATAGTAAGATACTTCAAAAACATACCCTGTAAATAATAAATTCTCCTCATTTTCAATTTATTAAGATACTTAAATGCATATTTTTTCCACAAATAATAATATACATAAATAACACTACAAAAATAAGCATGATGCAGAAATGTATGAACACTTATATATACTCAAATATTTATAAACTGATTTCAAAGTTATGTAAATTAGAACTTACTGTCTGGTCCTCCAAGATGTGAAACTGCATTAACAAAATATTCATGTAGTTGTCGAGTACATTTCAATCTGATCTTAGCATCAGCTGACCGAACCAATTCATTCTGATTATTAGGCATTTCCTGTAAAATAGATTTCAAGTAACACTATAAAGAATCTTTCTTTTACCCTCTATACAATTCAAGTAACTCTCGAAAGAAATAACACTTCCCATACAAGCCATGATCTTATATATATAATTAGTTCATTTCCCGTTCAAATCTATCAAAGTATTCAACCTACATCCCTACAAACTATACCACATTAGAAGAATATATTGCTATGGATTCATCAAAAATACCTTCAGCTCTTCCAAATCAGGCAACCTATGTAGATTTTGTACCAATATTGATGTGGACAAAAGGAGAATCATCTGATAAACTCACAATCCAGCTTCCAGGCATTTGAAAACTATGTACTACATATCTAAAACTCTTCTTAACAGAACCTGAAGTTTATTTTTTTTGAAATTATGCATATAGTAAAAAGTTACAAATACTCGAAACTACAGATTTGTTAGAGACATATGAATCCGAAATTCACATGTTGTCTAATACTTTACTTATTTGAAATCGTAAAGCACTGAGTTCATTTAAATTATATAAGTTCAGAACTATATATTATAAACACCTTCCAAGATTTTTATATACCCATAGGCTAATAAATGTCAGACTCGATTTCATAAGAAACCTTATCCATATGCCCAGAACTAACATGTATTCGAAACTTCACATTTCCAAAACATAAAACCATGTACTCTTTTGCAAGTAGGACATTCAATACAATAAATAACTTAGCTAACTAGTGCAGACAGCAAAATTTAGTACACAATAGAAAACTAGTTTACTGGGATATTATTAAGCAAACGAATTAATGCAATCAATCAGTTAGCTAGCTTACAGATAACAGACATAATAAGATATGTTCTATTAACATATTAAGAATAAAGATTATGCAAGTGTGACACTTGTTCAGCTCCAACCTACTTATAATTAATTGGAGAATATGGAAATTTCAAAGATACTACCTGTCATGCTAGCCCTCACATAAAAAATTAACCACAAAAGAAAATATAGTAAAAAGTTATGTCCCTCCCATGTGGAACAATTGAAAAAAGGAATAGTAGCACATCTACTGTAAATTGAAAGATGCCTATAAAAATAATAGTTTTTAGACATATAACAACAAATTTTTTCCATTACAGTGATGTATGCACTAGTTAGCTGTTGACTAACATTGTACTGAGTAAACCATTAGTTCCATCATCTCTTTCTCCGTCATTGTACTGAGTAACCAGTTTAAGATAATGGAAATGTTTGACTGTTGTACCATCTAATAACATACTAACATGCCTTCAGTTAGTGAATTAATGAATGGAAATCATATAAGGACTGCGGTTATCAAGTGGTGGCAGTTTTCTTTTTATACCAGCGACTTTGTTTTAGCAAAAAAATGGACAAGTGCTTTATTCCCAGCTCCGCATTTAAATTAGATCACTGCTTCAATTAAATTTACTATTTTTTGGGTTTAACGTGTGGTTCTTAATTGTTTAATTAAATCAAAATGGATCCCCAAAAAAATCACTGCAACGTAAAAATCGTTACGTAATTACAGTAATTTGATTGGAGTTTCAGAAAGCACATTTTTGGAAGCTGCTCTCTTCCATTTTTTGGTTGTTTCCACAACCTCTTTGGAACCTGGCTTTGATCCTGAAGATCCATTGGTGCCCGATTTATTTTTAGGCAATAAAAGAGAACCTAACTTGCCATTAGATTCATATTCGCAATACTACAAGAAGATTAAGCAAAGACAAACAAACCTAGAAAATAGATGAAAGCATGAGGATAAGCTATTTCTACTTTCATTTATTCACATATTTACTTATTCATATGAGTTGGATTCGTTACGTACCTTATCTCATTTGAATATATGTTTGTTTTGTTACATCAATTAGATCCCCTTTTGTTACACCTCAATTAATAACATATGTTCGACATGTAAATTTTTATTTTGATTCATTTTATGATATACTTTAATTTATTGCATGTTTATCTTGTTAAAATTAGACCTATTACATGTTTTGAAATTAAAGCAACAAATTGGAATTTAATTTTAACTTAAAAGAAAATGAAATGGTTTATGAAGTTTTGCACAGAAGTCCACTTGTTTTTTTTTCAAATATTCAGTAATAACAAATATATCTCTGTCACGAGATTAGGCAAGTTCAGGAATCAAGCATCTGAATAACACACATTACCAACCTGAGAAATTGTTCTTCCAATGGAAAGTAAATTAATTTTTGCAAATTCAAACGAAATATTTCACCTTCAAAACAGAAAGTGTACCAGTTATTATGAGCAACAAAGATCTGAAATTTTAGTACTGTATAATCTTTCAAAAGGTAACAAAACTGTGTATTTTAAAAGTTTTAGATAGCTTCCATGCTCAATTCATTGGGTGAGAAATGAAAATGGGCTTTAGTAAATAACCACACATAGTATAATCCAAAGTCAATGTGTGGCAACGCAAAAGCTTTCCACATGAAGATTCATGCAGAGCACCTATGCGACCTTTCTCATAATCATGTAATCATTACAAGTGAGTTTAGGAATTCTTATCAGTCATGCTTTTACAAAAATTATTCTCTCTTTAATCAGCCCTGCTTCAACAAAATTCATTTTGCTCTTTCGAAACCGAATACAGACAATGTTAATCAGTTCTACTATTCTTATAGAATTTACGATTGAAACGAACAATTCAAAAACACTTGCTAGTAGTATTTTGTTTCTTAAAGTAATAAATTTTTAGGAGTCCTCGACCACTCTTTCATAAAAATAAAAATAAATAATAGTGAATTTAAACTCCACTGAGTTATGTATTTTTTTTCTTAAAAATCATAAATCTTTTGTATACATAGCATGAAATGGTTTTAAGACGCAGTGGGCGAAGCAAGAAAACCAAAATTGATATTATAGTACAATCTCACATGAATACAATAGTGAGCTTTATAGCTTTACTGCATAATATTTGTACCTATAAAGCATCAGTCAAAGCACAGACATATCTTAATATTTTGTATATGTTGAGTTGATTAATTATAATGATATGTCCCATCAATATTCACATACAAAAAATTAAGTGAATATAAAATTGCGAAGGTGAAAATAATATACTAAGCTGTAAGTTTTAGGCAAGCAAAATAAAAAAGTTCACAATTAGAGGAGCATGTGACATTTTTGTAGTTATTGATTAGGTCAATACCTTAAGGTAAACATGAGCATTGATTGAGATGCAATCGATGTATGTCTATCAGTGTATATCTTTCCTGATGTTGTTCCCTGATGTTCATTAATTATGACAGACAATAGTATGTGCTAAATGTTTCGGCATCAAGTTCTACCAAAAGTAATCATTCATGTATGAGGGAAAAGGGCATAGATATCATATTTTGTTTAAAGGATAAGCAAACGATAAACAATAATTTTCTAATTTCAGTGTGTACCTGGAAATGTTCAAGCATCCATAAGATACTATTTTCCTGTTATGAGAGTCTTTTTGCATTAAAATCCCACCTACATGAAAACATGTGCAGTCTCTCTTTTAGTAATCTATTGATGTAAAGTACGAAAACATGTACGGTCTAAATTATTATTCAATGAAAATGTTGATGATCTAATAAATTATTGTGGAAAATAATTACATAGAACTTAAACTGACAATTCACTCTCTCTACTTCTTTCATCTTTGTCCACTAAAAATTGAAGAATGTATGACCCATCTATATAACATATTTTAGATGTTCAGTCCCAATATTAGTTGATTAGTAAATATATGAGAGATTGTCAGTATTACATCTCAATCGGTAGGACACAGGAAATTTAAATGGATATACATAAAAATTGATCTGCTAGTATTTACAGTAATTTGTATTTGGATTTTGGAATATTGTTGATCTCATATCGATAGAACACGAGAAATTCAAATGGATATACATAAAAATTGATCTGTTAGTATTTACAATAATTTGTAACTGGAGTACCGTTTAGGTCACTGTTAGAATTCAAAAAATAAAATACACTGCCTTTTGTAAGCTTAGCTAAGTTTAATTTACATGAATGTGAACATAAAGATAAAATCAAACAAAACTGTAAACAAAGAGTACAGTGTAAACAAAAAGTACAGTGCAAGAGTACATTAAATGTACTCATGTAGTTATATCTATTTGAATTCATTACCTAGGTTGACAAATATCAATTCATGACCTTCTAAACTTGATAGTGTATAATCCAATACTTCCATTTCCATCCTCCTAAATGTGAAGAATGCAGTAACCATTTCTCCCTAAAAGCAGTAACGATCAATCCCTGAAATTTAGCAAATGAAGGAAACCGTTTTCAGTTTAAATTCATATCATTAATTAAATGATTAGATAATAAGAACCACAACTAATCCTTCAAAGGTACCGAAACTGAATGAAAACACTGTAAAGCGACAAATTACCACAAAATCCAGAGCTCGTGGATAAGCATAGACACAGGAAACTCCTCCCGCAGTCAAATCCATCTCGAACCGTCTTACATTGCTAAATCTGTCAACAACCAAAACCCTTTACTTCAATTTTGCTTGCACTGCCAGATCTGCACTACCCTAGCTTGACAAACTTGCCTTCGCCTCGCAGCCAGATCTGATCCGCAAATCCATGAAACTTGAACCCCATCTCATGCCGTGTCTTCGTCTTCTGGAACTAGCCTCGTCTTTGTCCGGAAGATGGAAAATCAAGACACTGCCTTGTTCTTTCTTCTTCTTCAGGGTTTATCATTCCTGGACTGAGACTAGGATATAAACTTTTCATCCCTTTTTTGGTTTTAACTGAAGAATAAGAGAGGAACTGTTTGATTATTTTAAAAAAATCGATTTAAACTTGAAGGAGGCGGAGTAGAGAGAAAACCCTAAACGATGAGATGAAAAAGAACGTGGTTGAAGCGTTAGAAAGGGGGAACTAAGGAAGAAAGAATAATTACTAGTTTGTCCTTCATTCTTCAACTTAATTACATGTGTACCAAATGTTCTAACGGTTATAACCGTTATAAAGTTTTACTAACGGAAAAAACTGTTGGTAATTCGTCACAGTAATAACCGTTGTAAATTTTTAAACAATAAGTGTTACAAAATGCCTGATTTGGTGTAGTGGCAAGTGGCTTGAACTTTATAAAACAAAATACCTTTCGATGGCATTGATATCTTCAATACCATCGAAAGGTTATAAAACGGCAGCAGGGTTTCGACTAGGTCGGAACCCCTTCTTTAAAATCATTCTTTCTTAAGTAAAGGAACCCAGTGGAAAGCAATCATAAGTTAATGGAAACCTTTCGAAACCAAACGCTTCAACTCTGTCGAAGTCTATATCAAAACAAAGGCAGGCGCTTTTCTTTTAAAAGCAAACCAAGGTTATGACTCCTTCTGAAGCTATGCTTTCGACACCTTACCTTCCGCCTTCCTCCAATCCACTGCATATAATCTTAGTGATACCTTACCTTACCTTCCGACTCTGTCTGACCTGGATCTTTCTTTCCCTAAAACTCTTGGGTACACAAATTTGTACGAGTGGCCAAGTAGTCCACGTTCTGACGGATGCATTTTGGAGGGGCATGGAGCAGATGGTTTTGATGTTAGGTAGTTATCAATTTTATTTCCGCTGTGTATGTATATTTTATATTAGCATTGTAAGGGTTGGCAATTATAACTATCCTTGGTTGAAGTTAGTACCTGTTGTGACTCTGATGTTTCATTTTGGTAATGGCCATATGTACTATCTTATATTCTATTATATATGTTTGTCGTGCAACGTTATGAGATTTTGTGTTTCTTTCTTCTTGTCTTTTCTTTTCTTTTTATCCCAACGTCTTTTCTTTCGGACATCTAGATGACCGACACATGAATACCATGGATGCATTAAGTGTCGTATTTTGGAGTAAGAAAGGCAGATCATTACACATGGTATCAGAGCTTAGGTTGAGCGAACACCTAGGCCCTAGTTAGGGTCAACCCATTAGAGATAGGGTTAGTAATACTCTAGAAGGAGTTTATTCTATGAGAGCGCGTACTTATAATTTTTATTCATGTGTATACATATTAGAGTTATTTGATCATCTTTGGTATGTTTGATTTAGTACCCTTTTTTCTTAGAATTATCTCGCCTAAGAATTCTAAAGTTATCTTACTATATCCAGACGATAAGAATGAGTAATAGGGCAAGACGAGGTAGAGGAGCTAGTAGCATCACAACCACCAATGGTTGAGCTCCAAATTTTGGAAGAGTTGGAGAGTTGAAGAGGCAGCATCGGTGATGCCCCGTATGAACTTTGCAGCTCTATGCAAAGACTATACTAATCTAGAAGGAAAGCTGTTTAAGGGCATAAAATCCATCATCAAAGTCTAAGCTTGGCTTCATTTTTGCAAAAAGATTTTCAAGGGGTTTGATATTTCAGATGAGCAGAAGCGCTTCTTAGCACCTTGGTAGTTACAAGATTAAGTTGCGGCATGGTGGGATTCTGTTATAGTGAATGTTCTAAAGGATGATTTTTCTTGGGCTATATTTAAAGAGGTGTTTGAAGACCAGTCCATGCCTGCTACAGGAAAGACCTGCATGTATAGGGGTTTCTTGGATCTTAAGCAAGGAGATTTGTCGATAGTTGAATATGAAACCAAGTTTAATAAGCTATCACGATTTGGTTTGGAGTTGATTGATACCCTACTTAAGAAGAATAAGATATTTGTGATGGGAATGAGGAAAGGATTTTAGGAGAAGATGACCATCCATCTGAAGGGATCTTTTGTGGATTTGGTAGACATAGCTTTGAGGTATGAAGTTCTGGAGAAGAAAAAGTCGATAGCAGCACCAAGCAACAATAATAGCAACCCAAACAATAGGAAGTTTAACCCACAAGGAAAGAAGCAATGGAAAGGAAAGTCAGAAGGAGTCCAAGGGAACAAGTTCAAGGATGTTGAGTGTTTTCAATGTAAGTAGAAGGGCTATCTAGCAAGGTTTTGTAAGAATTATAAAGCTTCGAAGCAGCAGGTGGGACCCATCTCTCCAATGGTTCAGAAGATACTTTACTACAACTACCAACAACTTGGGCACATGGTAAAGGATTGCCAGCTATTGAAGAAGGGTCAGCAAGTGAAGGTTTATTCCATCAAGGATGAACCATCTACCTCAAGAGATGCAAAAGGGAAAGGAGTTCTTGAAGGTACTTTACTTGTTAATGACATTTTTATTCGAGTATTGTTTAATACCGGGGCTTCCCATAGTTTTATTACTATAGAATCAGGAGGGTAGATTGCAACTTTCTCCAAGAATTGTATAAACCCTTATTTGTGTGTCTAACCCCATAAGAGGTACAGCTAATCTACGCATGATTTGTGAGAATGTGCAGATTACTTACCTTACCCATAATTTTTCATGTAACATGTTTGGGTCATTATGGATCAGCTAACCAAGAGTGCACATTTTATTTTGGTAAAGCCGATGAGGATTGCAGTAACTTTGGCAGAGATTCATATGAGAGCGTTCGTTCAATTGTATGGCGTTCCTATTGGCATTGTAAGTGATTGGGACCCAATCTTTACCAGTCAGCTTTCGGTGGCATTACAAGTAGCTTTGGGAATAAAGCTAAATTTGAGCATACCCTACCATCCTCAAACGGATGGGCAAACAGAAAAGGGTGAACCGATCTTGGAAGATCTTTCAAGAGCATGTATATTGGACTTTGGAGGATCGTTGGAGGATCATCTTTACTTGGTGGAATTCTCTTATAACAACAGTTATCAAGCAAGTATTGGCATGGCGCCTTATGAAGCTCTTTATGAACGACCATGTAAATCATCATCTTGTTGGATGGAAACCGAGGGACCAGATAGTGCTTGGACTTGATATGATTCGGGAAGCTATGAAGAAGGTTATTATGATCAAAAGGAGGATGAAGGAAGTTCATAAATGACAGAAAAGCTATGTTGATCGAAGGTGAAGGGATTTGGAATTTTTAGTTGGAGATTCTGTGTTTGTGAAGATTTCCCCGATTAGAGGAGTTATTCGATTTAGAAGGGCAGGGAAGTTGGCGCTTGGGTATTTTGGACCTTTTTGAATTCTTGAGATGATTGGTCGCTTGCTTGTAGAGTTGAATTGTTGAAAAGATGGTCGGAAGTCCATAATGTTTTCCATGTGTCACATTTGAGGAAATATGTGCATAATCCATCTCTTATAATTGAGCCATTTTTCAAAAAGATTTGGAGGTGGAACCGAATTTAACCGTTATAAGGCATCCAAATCGCATTGTGGTTCGAGATGTGAAACAATTGCATAATAAGGTCATCAAATTGGTTACGGTTCGGTGGAGTGAAGATTCCAAAGATTGCACTTAGGAGGCAGAAGACAACATGAAGGAAGCTTATCCGAGTTGGTGATAGAATAGTAGTTTGCTTGTTGTATGGATTGTGTACTCACCGTTTATGATGTAGTTGCTTAGTATCTATCTTTTGTATGTGTTTCATCATATATAATACATGTTTTTTAAAAGTTATTTTGAGTTGTCTTTTTGTGTGTTAATTTCGGGATGAAATTCTTTTAAGGAGGGAAGAATGTAACGACCCATAATTTAATCACTTTAAATATGAATATTTAATATATTTTTAAATAACTAATTAGTGGATTTTATAAGTTAAATAAAACTCTTTTAAGTAATAACTAACGATGGTGAAATTGTTTTAAAATTTGGTTTACAAAAATAGTTAGTTCGGAGAAAAATCGAAAATATGACCGAATATCGTTTTTTGGATTTTCGACTGTTCATCGTATAAATGTTATCAAAATATGTTGCATACACTAGAGTATACACACGCACACATATAAATAACATATGCTTTGATGAAGAAAATGATTTGAGTTAATAAGTTTAAATATTTACTTAAAGTAATGAAGTAAATTTAACTTTTCTTTTCCTTTATTTTTTAAAAAATGGTAAAAGGTAACATCACATCAAAAAAGTGATGAAGCGATGGAATGAAGGGGGATGATGGGTTGCGTGTAGAACAAGGGAGGAAGGGGTGATGTGGCAGCAAAATATGGAGGGTAAAGGGGTAAGGGTAAAAAGGTAATTTTCATATTTCATTTTATAAAATAATAATTTTTTCTGTTTTCAATTTTCATTTTACTTCACTTTCATTCATTCCAAAACCTTATCTTCTTTTTTTCAAGCTCCCCTCTTTCATTTTCATAGCCTCTTTATTCAAATTAAAAATCTCCTCTTTTTCCATTTTCAAACCTTAAACCAAGGTAATATATACTTCCTCTCCTCTCTACACCTCCTCTCTTTCAAAACAAGACCCAAACCACCCTCTTCAACATAGGCCGAGCCCACTCCACCATAGGACGAGCCAAATTACACTTCCCAAGGCCATAAAAATCAAGTTTTTGGAAGAGATGTTAGATCCGGGTGTTGGTGCTAGGTCGTAGTAACTTTGAGTTGTATTCGTGTGGATTTTAGTGAGTAAATCTCACCTTTAAAACGATAAACTTTATTATTGGTTAATAGTTGTTAGTTGTTTGGTTTGGAAAGTGATGTTGTTTGTGCTTATATATTTATGTGTTTATATATGATGATTTGTTGTGGACTTGAAAATGTAGTCGAAATGTTTAAGTGATTATGTGCAAGTGATGGTCTTTCCTTATGGTACGAATGTTATTTGCATTTGTGTATATGTATGTGCTTATGTTTATGGATGGTCGTATGTTGGATGGAAAGTGACCCTTGAACTTGTTTATATTTCGACATCGAGATCCCGTGTGTTTTAAAAACTGTTTACTTCCTTGGTTTCTAAATGTTACTAAAAGTTTTTTGAACTTTAATTTTTGTTGTCAAACCTTTGTACAAGGCTATTAAAGTAATTTAAATATAGAAGGAAAAGATTAAAGGCTATTTTGATATATAAAACAAGTTTAAAAATTATGGTCCATATAGCGATAGTCGGTATGGGTGCAGTTCGTGAATCAACAACTTTTGTGTAAACTAAAAAGAGTTTCTTCTTTAAATATTTTTGGAAAGTCTTTTAAATATATTATAAGTATTAAAAAGGAATTATAAAATATTTAAAATATTTACAATAATAATTATTAATTAAGGTAAAGGATAATTATTATTTAATTATTAATTAAGTAAAGGATAATTATTTAATTATTAATTAAGATAAAGGATAATTTTTTATTTAATTATTAATTAAGATAAAGGATAATTATTATTTAATTATTAATTAAGTAAAGGATAATTATTAATTAATTATTAACTAAGTAAGGTTTAATTAGTATTTAATTAATAATTTAAATAATGGGTTAATAATTAAATAAATAATTTTTTTAATTAAATCACTATATCTCCAAAGGTCGAGTTTGTTTAAAAGCAACTTTCTTTTACAAATGATGGTTTTCAAATACAAGGGTTTTCTTCGTATATGCCATTAAGTAGCCAAACAAATATGATAAGTTATGCTAAACATTGATACATTATATGGAGAGTAAGTCATCTTGTATTTAGCACTAAAAGCCGATGAGTAGACTTTCCTCTATCAGTGAGATTCAGAACCAGATTTTCTAAGCAAGGGATATAGAAGTCGAAATGTCGGAAATGTGATAAATATGAGAGAGTTAACTTTGATAAATGGGTCATGATTAATTAAGTAAATGGAAGATAATTCATTGTATACTTAACACCAAATTCCGAGGTCCAGAAACTCGTTTCTATCCCACGAAGTAAGAATGTACATTGTGGCAAGGTTAGTTTTCTAACTTGTTCGACTTCATTGTTAATCAAGGGATGGTATTCTTTGAAATCGGAAAATGAGGATAAGTATAGGAGATCTTAATTTTCATATGCAAATCTAAACTCACCCCAAATAGTGGATTTGTCCACTATCGATAACTTGGCCCGTTTTAAAATTATCGAATGTTTGTTCGAAGAGACTGGGATTGGATAAACATGAGTTATTCGAAAAGCACTTTGAACCAACATAAACGTTCAAATTGGAAAACATCTCGAAGATGATGGAATCGAAGAGGAAGATTTTTGAAGTGCAAGAGCTACTTGCTACTAATCCTAAGGGTGACTCCAAAATGGAAATAGTAGAAGTAATGCCTTCAGTTTGTTCATATCTTGAATAACTTGTATGGTTGAATTCTAGCATTGCATTATCGCCCGGAGGGCAGTTTAACGAACCAGATTTTCGACCCACAAAAATCGACACTAATACGTCCACTGTACCACATGTCGAACATTCAAGTGCCGGAAATACCGATTTGTTAGGGTGAAAGAAGAAGGTAGAAGATAGAAGAAAACTAAATAACACGGAATCTCACAACGTAGCGAATAATATATAATGCAACAATGATCTTTAAAAAAAGAAAACATCTTTATTCATATAACATCAGAGTACACTAGACTTATCCTAAATTTGGACAGTTATAGAAACCTGTCCTTACATTGACAAACATACAGACTCTATAATATAGTGGAATAAAAATATACGTGAATACGTCTTGACCTTCTAGCTCCTCCCCATCTCCAAAGTATCCAGCTAAAGCTGGGAAAACATGCTCGGTCTGACCCGTGCATTACATGGAATAACACTTGGGTCGGTCTGGTAAACCAGCATGAGTAATACTCGATGACAAGTAACAACCAAACTGATTTCAACGTTTGAAAACTTTTCAAACAAAAGGTATCTCGTAAGACCACACCGCACATAAAAATGGACGGGGTATTACCTTAAGATAACCAAAACATATTATATCAAAATCCAGTGATATTATCATAGTGTATTAGTTTAAAGTAAATAGATAAAATAGTTGAAATGCTTGCATCTCACATTCCAACATACTAAGCTCTACAATCGAAAATGTAAGGCGCGTATTGGAGATTGGATCCCAATAATGGCAAGGTAAGGGACTACCTTCCGATGACACACCTCTAGAAAATGCACTGATGCTAACACAGAGCCGGCTGCCCCTTTAAAATGGCAGACCGGATTACCTCACCCCCTTGACACCAAGGCCTTAGACTACCACGGTGTTTGCGCACAAACCAACTCTAAAAGGGACATCTAGAATGGGGTGACAGCTCCTATTGGTAGCTAACCGCATAACTCTGACGCATGCCCTATTTTTGCCATTCCTACCGGTTGTGAGGCTTGAGGCTACACTTTACCTTCTTTCTCTTAGGAGACCATCTTAGAATGCTAGCACTGCCCTCCATGCGTCATTGCAATGTCAGCATTCATCCATACAAGTTCATTCTAGGTATGAATGAAACCAAAGGCACAAACTCTATATCCATTTTGGAATCACCCTCAGGATTAGTAGTAGTGGTTCTTGTACTTCAAAGAGCACTGTCTTCAATCATCATCAAGATGTCTTCCACTCGAACGTACATGTTGGTTCGGAGTGGTTTTCAGATATATAAATCTGATCCCGGTCTCTCCGTACCAACAACCGATAATTTTCGGTTGACTCATTCCCAGTTCTTTTGGAAGTAAGTATTCGAGTACTTGTCGGAAATTCACATTTTACATTCATACTTTCTAAGTCAAAATAGGCCAAATTTGATAGTTGGTTATTTAACAATCAAATAACAATAACAAAATCTAGAGATTTAATTACCCAAAACAATCACTAAGCCTCAAAACCATTTTCATTTATTAAATCTATTTTCCCAAACATTTATCAACATTCATATACTTATCTCCTTTACATAAGTATATTCACAAAACATTTGTAAGATTTCCCATTACTAAATCTCTTAAAAAGAATTGAACTACATTATTTAAATTGGAGAAATTGATAACTCTAAACATTATTCCTTCGGTGTTAACTGTGGAACGGATATCCCATACCACCATTTTTAAAAGGTTAGGCTCGAGAAACCCAAACCTCAAATTCTCGTTTTATTTATCTTAAATAAATCCTCTTATAAATTTTCTTTATCCATGAAATCCTCTTTGCTTAACCCAAACCCGTTTACAAACATTTATCAACTTCCATACTCATTTATGAACTCTTTATAATTATTCAAACCTGGTTATATAACTTCTTTATAAACTTTTAAAACTTGTATAAACTTCCCTTTATAGACATTCAAATCCATTTATAAAACCTTTATATAAACATTAAAAATCGTTTCTAAAACTCCTTTTATGAATACCCAAAATCATTTATAAAACTTCTCAAACCAATCATCAAATCATTCTTCAAATATCTTGTTCAAAATATGTGACGACCACCCACGACCCCTGCACTGAATCTAGAGAAAGTGCGCTGTAAAGTGTGCCAGGCGACCATGGACGATTGTCAAGGTAAAATAAAACAACAGAATCTATCGTATTAATCACAGCGCATGGACAAAATACAATAGAACATATGTATAGTGAAGCTTTACAGAATAAAATGCCATCATATAAAACTCCATAATGGTTGAATACAAGCATCCAAATAGTCAATACATCAAGCCTCACTACATATCACTCAGAGAATACAAAGCAACGGAACATCCAGTACATATAAGAAGATAATATGCAACCCTCCAGCTCGTCTTCGTTATCAGCATCGTGAGAAGAGAACAGCACCTGTCACCTGCTACCTAGTCTGCCCGTCCCAAAATGGACGAATAGCCCAAGGCAATAAGAGTTAAAACATAAAGCCTTGAGTCAGACAACAGTCTTAGTGAGCAGTAAATTAACTAACAAGAGTACAAAGGAAAAAGGAATAGGAATACAACCCTCCCACTCCAACCTCTTTCTACAGTGATAGCCCCCAGACACACACTAAGAAAAAGCAAACATAGCAGAGCATACAATGTAAAGTAAAAAGATTATCACTCGAGTCAAGGGTGATGTTTTCCAAGCACAAACCCCCAAGGCCTAAACCAAGATCAAATAAGTACCCAGAAAACACTGCTCTTGAGACCGAATGACGATACAACCAAACATCCATGACTCTGGCTATCACTGTTATCATTGCTTCGATATCACCGTTAATTGAATGACCGGCACATTCTTTCAGTCGTCCGTCAAGGGCTAATGGAAACCCCGGTTCTAGACATAACTCCCGCACGTCGTCGCAGCCCGTGCCTAGGACTATCGAATCTGCCCAGAGTACTCGACCATCAACAGTTAGTCGTTGGGACTATCGAATCTGCCCAAACGTACTCTTGCTTAGAGCATGCTAGAACCTTCAACAACGATGCTATCCAAGCCTCCTAGTCATCCTCCTCGACGACTATTTCCATACTAGCTCAAGCGCCTCTTAAGCATCCATTACCCTTAACTCGAATCATATCACCGAGTTACCAACGTGCTTGGAATGATCCCGTCTGGATTAGACCAAGACTATCTCATATCATACTTCGCTTCATCACATCCTCGCAAAGTCTCATCTCAACATCACATCATCAAATCTATGCATAAGAGCTTCATCATCCCGCTACATATGCCACGAGCAGCTTTCCCAATTCAAGAGCCTTTCCCTTAGCTTTTGAATCATCTTCGGTCTAAAGCAAATCATCAATCATCTAATTCATAGCAATCAACCAAGTCAAACATTAATCCAAACAATCAAGCATTCAAACAAGATCTAAGTAGACAATTATCACAATAATGGCATTTTCGTAATTAAAGAGTTGAAAGTCCAATAAGCATGAAAACATGAACAATATCTTTATAAACTTGATGAATGAACTTGCATAGGTTAACATGTGATAAAACGGATGTAACATCATTATGAACAATGAATCTATATGGATCTACACTTAGGATGAAGAAAGTGCATGGAAATCACTATTTTAACACCAAATCGGGCCAACAATCCGATATACTCCTTTGGATCCGTGTGAGAGATAATCACCACTCACCAAATCACCAAAACAACCTCAAAACAACACGCTTCAGATCTGGATAGCGAAGGATCAAGCTTGATCTATCACGAATCCGCTTCAAACGATGAAATCTCACTTCAAAGGATGAAGATCTTCAATCTAAGCTCTTGAATCTTCAATTTGATCTTCAACTTGGATGAATGGAATCACTAGATTGGAGTGGAGAAAAGAAGTGAAGAAGTGTAGAAGTCGAGCTCTCAAAATGGCAGCACTTCGTCGCTTCGAAATCTGGATCCCAAAAAGTGAGAACAACCTTCCTATTTATAGCAGAAATTTCCTTAAGTCGTAACTCGGCTATCTCCATAAGTCGTCTCCGACTTACGACCTAAGACCCCAAACTCTACGACCTAACCAGCTTCGCATCCACGACCTAGCGCTCACCTGTCTATGACTCACGACATAACAGCTATCTCCTAAGTCGGTCACGACTTATAGCATGCGCGCCTACGACTCAACTGAGAAGCGACCTAACAAAGTTACGACCTATGTCTTAGCGACTTAACAATAGGTGCGCGACTTAACCGGGTTAAACTCTTAAGTCGTCTACGACTTAATACCTACGACTTAAGAATGCGTGACTTAACTATTTTGGGGCCTAATAAGGGATACGACTTAACCCCTAACGACCTAACTCCTCAGTCTTCTCAAGCAACCTACGACTCACTAGGCTACGACCTAACTTCACCCAGACATAAGTCGCTTATGACTTAACACCTTAACTCGTCCACGACTTAACTCCCATAGGTTGTACCCTCCTTAAGTCACTAACTGACTTAAGTCGCACTATTACTTAACTTGCTAACTCGCTGTTTCTTAACTCGGTCACTTCCTTAGGTTGTCTATCCCTTAGGTCGTTAACTCACCCAGTCGACTTAACTTGGCAACGACTTAAACACTTAACTCGGTAACAATTTAACTCACCACTATCCTTAAGTCGTGCCTACCTCTTAAGTCGTCCAAACGACCTATCTCCAATCTCTTAACCCGCCATTTCCCTGGGTCGCTCCTATCCCCTAAGTCGTATACGACTAATGTCTTACTCTAAGTCGTGAACGACTTAGGACTTAGCAAATTTTTCGCAAAAATCTAAAATGACTTAACAACAATGCAACCCAAGGTCAACTATTTTACGATGTTTCGATCTGTAAAATACGGGTCGTTACATTCTCTCCCCCTTAGGAATTTCGCCCCCGAAATCCCAAACAAACAAAGCAATCAAAGAATATTCTGCATGCCTACCATCCATAGCAATCAACAAACCATGCATCCAATTCTAGCTTAGCATGCAGAATTCTAAAACTAGAACAAGTTACAATGTCGTTTAGATGACACGACACCTTAGGGCCATACCTTGAAGAGTTCGGGATGAGCTGCTTTCATCCTCTCTTCCACCTCCCATGTACAATCGTTATCATCGTCACTCCATTGTATCTTGAGCAACTTAACTACCTTCCTCCTAAGCTGTTTCGTGTCGGTTTCCACAACACGAAACGGCTTACGAGGTCTTCTATCGACTAGATCAACTTTGAAATCTTCACAACTATCAGCAGAAACCACCGTACTCGAGTCGTGCACATACTTCCGTAGATATGATACGTGAAAAACATTGTGCACACTCGACATCTTCTCCGGTAATTCCAATCTATAAGCGAGCTTTCCAATTCGCTCGATAATCGGGAATGGTCCAACGAATCTCGGAGTCAATTTTCCTTTCTTCCCGAATCGAATAACATTCTTCAGTGGAGAAATCTTCACAAAAACCATATCACCAACATCGAATTCCAAATCTTTTCGACGCTTATCGGCATAACTCTTCTGACGGTCTTGGGCTGCCTTCATTCGTTGCCGAATGATCTCTATACAATCTGAAGTCTGTCGAATCATCTCTGGCCCAAGCATCAGCTTTTCTCCGGTCTCTAACCAACATGTCGGAGAGTTACACGATCTTCCATACAATGCCTCATACGGTGCCATACCAATACTTGACTGGTAACTGTTGTTGTATGAAAACTCTACCAAATGAAGGTGATCTTCCCATGATCCCCCAAAATCCAAAACACAAGCTCTGAGGAGATCTTCCAAAACTCGGTTGACTCTCTCGGTCTGACCATCTGTTTGAGGGTGATAAGCTGTACTCAAACACAACTCGGTTCCCAAAACTTCCTGGAAGCTCTTCCAAAATCCACTAGTGAACAATGGGTCTCGATCGCTCACTATACTCTTCGGAATACCATGGAATCGAACTATCCACTTAACATACAACTCATCCAACTTTGATGCAGTCCTAGTCGATCGAACAGGAATGAATCGTGCACTCTTAGTCAAACGATCTACGATGACCCAAATCCCTTCATTTCCTGTTCTTGTTCTAGGTAATCCATCAATAAAATCCATCGATATCTGCTCCCACTTCCATGTAGGAACTTCTAATGGCTGAAGCAATCCACTTGGCTTCTTCTGTTCGGCTTTTACCAACTGGCAGTTCATACATTTGGAAATAAAATTTCCAACATCCTTCTTCATACCTTCCCAGTAGTAGGTTCTCTTCATATCCCGATACATCTTATTTCCACCTTGATGAATTGTCAGCTTCGAGTGATGACTTTCCTTCATAACTTCACTCCTCAATTCATCTATATCGGGAACAACTAGTCGTCCTTGCTTCCGAAGCCAGCCCTCTCGATCGACCTCGAATCCTTTATCCTTTTCTGGATCCAATCCAGATTCCAAATCACGGATAATCTTGACAAGCTTATCGTCCCGCTTTTGGCTCTCGCCAATCCTTTCCACAAGAGAAGGTCTTATCGATAAGTTTGCCAACATCTCAGGTTCCAATTCGCATCTAGGCCTGAAGTCAAATCCAGCTAAATACTCGAGATTCTTCCATTCAGAAAACATGGCTCCCAGTCCTGCATGTCTTCGACTTAACGCATCTGCCACTGCGTTACCTTTTCCCGGAGTATAAGCTATACCAAAATCATATGATGCCAAAAACTCTAGCCAACGTTGCTGCCGAAGATTCAAATCCTTTTGGGAGAAAAGATACTTCAATGACTTATGATCTGTAAACAACTCGAATCGAACTCCCAATAGATAATGTCTCCACATCTTCAGAGCAAAAACAATCGCCGCTAATTCCAAATCATGAGTCGGGTAATTCCTTTCATGCGGCTTCAGTTGTCGACTTGCATACGCAACAACTTTATCTCTCTGCATCAGCAATGCTCCAAGTCCAGTACCACATGCGTCGGTGTAAACCACCATCTCATCATTCCCACTAGGAATAGTCAAAACAGGAGCACTTGTCAATCTCTCTTTCAGGATTCCAAAAGCTTGCTCACACTTATCATCCCATCTGAACACTAGGTTCTTCTTCGTCAATCCTGTTAACGGTGCAGCTACCTTGGAGAAGTCTTTGATAAACCGACGATAATATCCTGCTAATCTAAGAAAGCTTCTCACATCAGATGCATTCTTAGGTCTAACCCAATCCTGGATTGCTGCCACCTTAGCGGGATCAACCGCTATTCCTTTTCCAGAAATCACATGGCCTAAGAACCTCACTTCACTCTTCCAGAAGTGACACTTCGAAAACTTAGCCTTCAGCTGATGTTTCCGCAAGATTTCCAAAACAATACACAAGTGCGTCTTGTGCTCTTCTTCAGTTTTGGAATAAATCAGAATATCATCCACGAACACAAGTACAAACTTGTTCAACTGATCTCTGAACACTCTATTCATAAGATCCACAAAATATGCTGGCGCGTTAGTCAATCCAAATGGCATTACCAGCCACTCAAAGAAACCGGATGGTGTTCGAAAAGCAGTCTTCGGCACACTATCCTTAGCTACTCTCAACTGGTGAAATCCCGTTGCTAAATCCATCTGAGAAAACACCTTGGCTTCGTGAAGCTGATCAAACAAGTCATCTATTCTCGGCAATGGATACTTGTTCTTCTTAGTCACCTTATTCAGCTCACGATAATCCACACACAATCTCAACGACCCATCTGCCTTGGTTGCAAACACAACTGGTGCACCCCACTCGGACACACTACGCCGAATGAATCCTTTCTGTAAAAGGTCATCAACTTGCACCCTCAACTCTTGTTGTTCCCTAGGCGCCATCCGCCTAAGAGGCATCACAACAGGTCTGGCTCCTTCAACTAGATCTATACGAAACTCGATCTCTCTATGCGGCGGCAACCCTTTGACTTCATCAAAGACATCCTCGAATCCGTTCGCGATTGGCACTAATGACAGTCCATCCCGTGGAACAACTAGCGAATACATGAAGCTCATGAAGACGACTTCTTCATGCTTACATCGTATCACAATCTTTCGCCCCTCCACATTCTCGACTGTCACCTCCAGCCTCTCACAATCAACCTTAGCCACATACTTCCTAAGCCAGTCCATACCCAAAATAATTCCGAACCCCGCAAAGTTCAGAACAAAACAATCACAAACAAAAGAGCAACCATGACTCGACACAATCAGACCACGGCATAACATACACAAACAAGACGAACCCCCAACTGGATTAGTCACAACCAATGGCCTATCAACAATATCCGGTTCCAAACCTAACCGGCCTACGAGTTCACTACAAACAAACGAATGCGACGCTCCAGTATCAAACAGAACTCTAACTAGAACACCACATAGGAAAAGAGTACCTTGAACCACTACACTCTTTCCCTTCTCTTCAGCGGTAGGATCTTTTGAAGACGACGGAACAGCTCCCAAAGCATAAGCTTGCACAATCTGCTTGTCCCTCCTCGGTTCTGGAGAATTCTTCCTGAAATGCCCCGGATTGTCACAGTTGTGACACTTCATCGGTGCCTTCGGATTCTTACAATCCTTCGAGAAATGGCCCTTCTGCTGACAATTGTAGCAAGTCACTTCGCCCTTCGGCTTCTTCTGGCCATCCTTACCCTTCTGCTGCTGCTGCTTCCTCTTCTTGTTCCCACCCTGCTGGGGTTTAGACCCTTCCCTGGTCACAGCAACAACAGATCCTTCTTTAGGAAACAGACTCTCATGCCTAAGAGCTTTCTCCACAAGCTTCTCAAATGAATCGTCCAAATGATCCACCAACTGTCTCCCAAGATAACTATCCAAGCCTGTCACAAACTTCTCATTCTTCTGATAGGCAGATTCGATATATGACCGGGCATACTTGGACAAAGCTTCAAACTCAGAAACATACTCAAGAACTGATCTTCCACCTTGCTTGAGCTCCACAAACTTCTTGAACAGAACAGACTTCTGAGCTGTAGAAATGAACTTAGCTTCAAATCTAACCTGGAATTACTCCCAAGTAATCTCTTCCTCCGGAGTATTGATGGTAATAGAGTTCCACCAATCAGAGGCTCTCCCTTGAAGCTGTCTCGATGCCAACTTCCTCTTAGTCGCATCCTCAATTCCCAAATCACCAAAGATCCTTCTACAAGCATCTATCCATCTCTGGACCTCAATGGTAGATTCTGTTCCCAAAAAAACCTTCCCTCCAAGAGCAGTATAATCTTTGCAAATCTTAGCAAAATCCACTGGTTTCGGAGTTTGGACTTGAACTCCAACATCTACTGCTGCCCCTGGGACTGGTATCCTTCTCATGATCGAAGTCATCATAGCTTCGAACATAGCTGCATAATCAGCAGCCCCCTCAGTAGCACGGCCTTCCCTAGCAGCTGGTCTCCCTCTTCGACTCATTCTCAATATCTATAAAAAGGAATGATCAGAACATCTAGAGAAATAACTGCATAAAGGATTCAAACTCTACTAAGCTACTATATTATATATAGTAATCATCCATCAAAATACAATTACGTCTCTCATACGTAGTTACGTCAGCGAGCGTTGGGTAAAATCGATTAACCAATGCTCTGATACCAAATGTGACGACCGCCCACGGCCCCTGCACTGAATCTAGAGAAAGTGCGCTGTAAAGTGTGCCAGGCGACCATGGACGATTGTCAAGGTAAAATAAAACAACAGAATCTATCGTATTACTCACAGCGCATGGACAAAATACAATAGAACATATGTATAGTGAAGCTTTATAGAATAAAATGCCATCATATAAAACTCCATAATGGTTGAATACAAGCATCCAAATAGTCAATACATCAAGCCTCACTACATATCACTCAGAGAATACAAAGCAACGGAACATCCAGTACATATAAGAAGATAATATGCAACCCTCCAGCTCGTCTTCGATATCAGCATCGTGAGAAGAGAACAGCACCTGTCACCTACTACCTAGTCTGCCCGTCCCAAAATGGACGAACAGCCCAAGGCAATAAGAGTTAAAACATAAAGCCTTGAGTCAGACAACAGTCTTAGTGAGCAGTAAATTAACTAACAAGAGTACAAAGGAAAAAGGAATAGGAATACAACCCTCCCACTCCAACCTCTTTCTACAGTGATAGCCCCCAGACACACACTAAGCAAAAGCAAACATAGCAGAGCATACAATGTAAAGTAAAAAGATTATCACTCGAGTCAAGGGCGATGTTTTCCAAGCACAAACCCCCAAGGCCTAAACAAAGATCAGATAAGTACCCAGAAAACACTGCTCTTGAGACCGAATGACGATACAACCAAACATCCATGACTCTGGCTATCACTGTTATCATTGCTTCGATATCACCGTTAATTGAATGACCGGCACATTCTTTCAGCCATCCGTCAAGGGCTAATGGAAACCCCGGTTCTAGACATAACTCCCGCACGTCGTCGCAGCCCGTGCCTAGGACTATCGAATCTGCCCAGAGTACTCGACCATCAACAGTTAGTCGTTGGGACTATCGAATCTGCCCAAACGTACTCTTGCTTAGAGCATGCTAGAACCTTCAACAACGATGCTATCCAAGCCTCCTAGTCATCCTCCTCGACGACTATTTCCATACTAGCTCAAGCGCCTCTTAAGCATCCATTACCCTTAACTCGAATCATATCACCGAGTTACCAACGTGCTTGGAATGATCCCGTCTGGATTAGACCAAGACTATCTCATATCATACTTCGCTTCATCACATCCTCGCAAAGTCTCATCTCAACATCACATCATCAAATCTATGCATAAGAGCTTCATCATCCCGCTACATATGCCACGAGCAGCTTTCCCAATTCAAGAGCCTTTCCCTTAGCTTTTGAATCATCTTCGGTCTAAAGCAAATCATCAATCATCTAATTCATAGCAATCAACCAAGTCAAACATTAATCCAAACAATCAAGCATTCAAACAAGATCTAAGTAGACAATTATCACAATAATGGCATTTTCGTAATTAAAGAGTTGAAAGTCCAATAAGCATGAAAACATGAACAATATCTTTATAAACTTGATGAATGAACTTGCATAGGTTAACATGTGATAAAACGGATGTAACATCATTATGAACAATGAATCTATATGGATCTACACTTAGGATGAAGAAAGTGCATGGAAATCACTATTTTAACACCAAATCGGGCCAACAATCCGATATACTCCTTTGGATCCGTGTGAGAGATAATCACCACTCACCAAATCACCAAAACAACCTCAAAACAACACGCTTCAGATCTGGATAGCGAAGGATCAAGCTTGATCTATCACGAATCCGCTTCAAACGATGAAATCTCACTTCAAAGGATGAAGATCTTCAATCTAAGCTCTTGAATCTTCAATTTGATCTTCAACTTGGATGAATGGAATCACTAGATTGGAGTGGAGAAAAGAAGTGAAGAAGTGTAGAAGTCGAGCTCTCAAAATGGCAGCACTTCGTCGCTTCGAAATCTGGATCCCAAAAAGTGAGAACAACCTTCCTATTTATAGCAGAAATTTCCTTAAGTCGTAACTCGGCTATCTCCATAAGTCGTCTCCGACTTACGACCTAAGACCCCAAACTCTACGACCTAACCAGCTTCGCATCCACGACCTAGCGCTCACCTGTCTATGACTCACGACATAACAGCTATCTCCTAAGTCGGTCACGACTTATAGCATGCGCGCCTACGACTCAACTGAGAAGCGACCTAACAAAGTTACGACCTATGTCTTAGCGACTTAACAATAGGTGCGCGACTTAACCGGGTTAAACTCTTAAGTCGTCTACGACTTAATACCTACGACTTAAGAATGCGTGACTTAACTATTTTGGGGCCTAATAAGGGATACGACTTAACCCCTAACGACCTAACTCCTCAGTCTTCTCAAGCAACCTACGACTCACTAGGCTACGACCTAACTTCACCCAGACATAAGTCGCTTATGACTTAACACCTTAACTCGTCCACGACTTAACTCCCATAGGTTGTACCCTCCTTAAGTCACTAACTGACTTAAGTCGCACTATTACTTAACTTGCTAACTCGCTGTTTCTTAACTCGGTCACTTCCTTAGGTTGTCTATCCCTTAGGTCGTTAACTCACCCAGTCGACTTAACTTGGCAATGACTTAAACACTTAACTCGGTAACAATTTAACTCACCACTATCCTTAAGTCGCGCCTACCTCTTAAGTCGTCCAAACGACCTATCTCCAATCTCTTAACCCGCCATTTCCCTGGGTCGCTCCTATCCCCTAAGTCGTATACGACTAATGTCTTACTCTAAGTCGTGAACGACTTAGGACTTAGCAAATTTTTCGCAAAAATCTAAAATGACTTAACAACAATGCAACCCAAGGTCAACTATTTTACGATGTTTCGATCTGTAAAATACGGGTCGTTACATTCTCTCCCCCTTAGGAATTTCGCCCCCGAAATCCCAAACAAACAAAGCAATCAAAGAATATTCTGCATGCCTACCATCCATAGCAATCAACAAACCATGCATCCAATTCTAGCTTAGCATGCAGAATTCTAAAACTAGAACAAGTTACAATGTCGTTTAGATGACACGACACCTTAGGGCCATACCTTGAAGAGTTCGGGATGAGCTGCTTTCATCCTCTCTTCCACCTCCCATGTACAATCGTTATCATCGTCACTCCATTGTATCTTGAGCAACTTAACTACCTTCCTCCTAAGCTGTTTCGTGTCGGTTTCCACAACACGAAATGGCTTACGAGGTCTTCTATCGACTAGATCAACTTTGAAATCTTCACAGCTATCAGCAGAAACCACCGTACTCGAGTCGTGCACATACTTCCGTAGATATGATACGTGAAAAACATTGTGCACACTCGACATCTTCTCCGGTAATTCCAATCTATAAGCGAGCTTTCCAATTCGCTCGATAATCGGGAATGGTCCAACGAATCTCGGAGTCAATTTTCCTTTCTTCCCGAATCGAATAACATTCTTCAGTGGAGAAATCTTCACAAAAACCATATCACCAACATCGAATTCCAAATCTTTTCGACGCTTATCGGCATAACTCTTCTGACGGTCTTGGGCTGCCTTCATTCGTTGCCGAATGATCTCTATACAATCTGAAGTCTGTCGAATCATCTCTGGCCCAAGCATCAGCTTTTCTCCGGTCTCTAACCAACATGTCGGAGAGTTACACGATCTTCCATACAATGCCTCATACGGTGCCATACCAATACTTGACTGGTAACTGTTGTTGTATGAAAACTCTACCAAATGAAGGTGATCTTCCCATGATCCCCCAAAATCCAAAACACAAGCTCTGAGGAGATCTTCCAAAACTCGGTTGACTCTCTCGGTCTGACCATCTGTTTGAGGGTGATAAGCTGTACTCAAACACAACTCGGTTCCCAAAACTTCCTGGAAGCTCTTCCAAAATCCACTAGTGAACAATGGGTCTCGATCGCTCACTATACTCTTCGGAATACCATGGAATCGAACTATCCACTTAACATACAACTCAGCCAACTTTGATGCAGTCCTAGTCGATCGAACAGGAATGAATCGTGCACTCTTAGTCAAACGATCTACGATGACCCAAATCCCTTCATTTCCTGTTCTTGTTCTAGGTAATCCATCAATAAAATCCATCGATATCTGCTCCCACTTCCATGTAGGAACTTCTAATGGCTGAAGCAATCCACTTGGCTTCTTCTGTTCGGCTTTTACCAACTGGCAGTTCATACATTTGGAAATAAAATTTCCAACATCCTTCTTCATACCTTCCCAGTAGTAGGTTCTCTTCATATCCCGATACATCTTATTTCCACCTTGATGAATTGTCAGCTTCGAGTGATGACTTTCCTTCATAACTTCACTCCTCAATTCATCTATATCGGGAACAACTAGTCGTCCTTGCTTCCGAAGCCAGCCCTCTCGATCGACCTTGAATCCTTTATCCTTTTCTGGATCCAATCCAGATTCCAAATCACGGATAATCTTGACAAGCTTATCGTCCCGCTTTTGGCTCTCGCCAATCCTTTCCACAAGAGAAGGTCTTATCGATAAGTTTGCCAACATCTCAGGTTCCAATTCGCATCTAGGCCTGAAGTCAAATCCAGCTAAATACTCGAGATTCTTCCATTCAGAAAACATGGCTCCCAGTCCTGCATGTCTTCGACTTAACGCATCTGCCACTGCGTTACCTTTTCCCGGAGTATAAGCTATACCAAAATCATATGATGCCAAAAACTCTAGCCAACGTTGCTGCCGAAGATTCAAATCCTTTTGGGAGAAAAGATACTTCAATGACTTATGATCTGTAAACAACTCGAATCGAACTCCCAATAGATAATGTCTCCACATCTTCAGAGCAAAAACAATCGCCGCTAATTCCAAATCATGAGTCGGGTAATTCCTTTCATGCGGCTTCAGTTGTCGACTTGCATACGCAACAACTTTATCTCTCTACATCAGCAATGCTCCAAGTCCAGTACCACATGCGTCGGTGTAAACCACCATCTCATCATTCCCACTAGGAATAGTCAAAACAGGAGCACTTGTCAATCTCTCTTTCAGGATTCCAAAAGCTTGCTCACACTTATCATCCCATCTGAACACTAGGTTCTTCTTCGTCAATCCTGTTAACGGTGCAGCTACCTTGGAGAAGTCTTTGATAAACCGACGATAATATCCTGCTAATCTAAGAAAGCTTCTCACATCAGATGCATTCTTAGGTCTAACCCAATCCTGGATTGCTGCCACCTTAGCGGGATCAACCGCTATTCCTTTTCCAGAAATCACATGGCCTAAGAACCTCACTTCACTCTTCCAGAAGTGACACTTCGAAAACTTAGCCTTCAGCTGATGTTTCCGCAAGATTTCCAAAACAATACACAAGTGCGTCTTGTGCTCTTCTTCAGTTTTGGAATAAATCAGAATATCATCCACGAACACAAGTACAAACCTGTTCAACTGATCTCTGAACACTCTATTCATAAGATCCACAAAATATGCTAGCGCGTTAGTCAATCCAAATGGCATTACCAGCCACTCAAAGAAACCGGATGGTGTTCGAAAAGCAGTCTTCGGCACACTATCCTTAGCTACTCTCAACTGGTGAAATCCCGTTGCTAAATCCATCTGAGAAAACACCTTGGCTTCGTGAAGCTGATCAAACAAGTCATCTATTCTCGGCAATGGATACTTGTTCTTCTTAGTCACCTTATTCAGCTCACGATAATCCACACACAATCTCAACGACCCATCTGCCTTGGTTGCAAACACAACTGGTGCACCCCACTCGGACACACTACGCCGAATGAATCCTTTCTGTAAAAGGTCATCAACTTGCACCCTCAACTCTTGCTGTTCCCTAGGCGCCATCCGCCTAAGAGGCATCACAACAGGTCTGGCTCCTTCAACTAGATCTATACGAAACTCGATCTCTCTATGCGGCGGCAACCCTTTGACTTCATCAAAGACATCCTCGAATCCGTTCGCGATTGGCACTAATGACAGTCCATCCCGTGGAACAACTAGCGAATACATGAAGCTCATGAAGACGACTTCTTCATGCTTACATCGTATCACAATCTTTCGCCCCTCCACATTCTCGACTGTCACCTCCAGCCTCTCACAATCAACCTTAGCCACATACTTCCTAAGCCAGTCCATACCCAAAATAATTCCGAACCCCGCAAAGTTCAGAACAAAACAATCACAAACAAAAGAGCAACCATGACTCGACACAATCAGACCACGGCATAACATACACAAACAAGACGAACCCCCAACTGGATTAGTCACAACCAATGGCCTATCAACAATATCCGGTTCCAAACCTAACCGGCCTACGAGTTCACTACAAACAAACGAATGCGACGCTCCAGTATCAAACAGAACTCTAACTAGAACACCACATAGGAAAAGAGTACCTTGAACCACTACACTCTTTCCCTTCTCTTCAGCGGTAGGATCTTTTGAAGACGACGGAACAGCTCCCAAAGCATAAGCTTGCACAATCTGCTTGTCCCTCCTCGGTTCTGGACAATTCTTCCTGAAATGCCCCGGCTTGTCACAGTTGTGACACTTCATCGGTGCCTTCGGATTCTTACAATCCTTCGAGAAATGGCCCTTCTGCTGACAATTGTAGCAAGTCACTTCGCCCTTCGGCTTCTTCTGGCCATCCTTACCCTTCTGCTGCTGCTGCTTCCTCTTCTTGTTCCCACCCTGCTGGGGTTTAGACCCTTCCCTGGTCACAGCAACAACAGATCCTTCTTTAGGAAACAGACTCTCATGCCTAAGAGCTTTCTCCAC
This sequence comes from Allium fistulosum, assembly GCA_030737815.1. NCBI lineage: Eukaryota > Viridiplantae > Streptophyta > Magnoliopsida > Asparagales > Amaryllidaceae > Allium > Allium fistulosum. The sequence goes on along the minus strand of CM060901.1, from coordinate 1,078,329,352 downwards.
AAGCTTCTCAAATGAATCGTCCAAATGATCCACCAACTGTCTCCCAAGATAACTATCCAAGCCTGTCACAAACTTCTCATTCTTCTGATAGGCAGATTCGATATATGACCGGGCATACTTGGACAAAGCTTCAAACTCAAAAACATACTCAAGAACTGATCTTCCACCTTGCTTGAGCTCCACAAACTTCTTGAACAGAACAGACTTCTGAGCTGTAGAAATGAACTTAGCTTCAAATCTAACCTGGAATTACTCCCAAGTAATCTCTTCCTCCGGAGTATTGATGGTAATAGAGTTCCACCAATCAGAGGCTCTCCCTTGAAGCTGTCTCGATGCCAACTTCCTCTTAGTCGCATCCTCAATTCTCAAATCACCAAAGATCCTTCTACAAGCATCTATCCATCTCTGGACCTCAATGGTAGATTCTGTTCCCAAGAAAACCTTCCCTCCAAGAGCAGTATAATCTTTGCAAATCTTAGCAAAATCCACTGGTTTCGGAGTTTGGACTTGAACTCCAACATCTACTGCTGCCCCTGGGACTGGTATCCTTCTCATGATCGAAGTCATCATAGCTTCGAACATAGCTGCATAATCAGCAGCCCCCTCAGTAGCACGGCCTTCCCTAGCAGCTGGTCTCCCTCTTCGACTCATTCTCAATATCTATAAAAAGGAATGATCAGAACATCTAGAGAAACAACTGCATAAAGGATTCAAACTCTACTAAGCTACTATATTATATATAGTAATCATCCATCAAAATACAATTACGTCTCTCATACGTAGTTACGTCAGCGAGCGTTGGGTAAAATCGATTAACCAATGCTCTGATACCAAATGTGACGACCGCCCACGGCCCCTGCACTGAATCTAGAGAAAGTGCGCTGTAAAGTGTGCCAGGCGACCATGGACGATTGTCAAGGTAAAATAAAACAACAGAATCTATCGTATTACTCACAGCGCATGGACAAAATACAATAGAACATATGTATAGTGAAGCTTTATAGAATAAAATGCCATCATATAAAACTCCATAATGGTTGAATACAAGCATCCAAATAGTCAATACATCAAGCCTCACTACATATCACTCAGAGAATACAAAGCAACGGAACATCCAGTACATATAAGAAGATAATATGCAACCCTCCAGCTCGTCTTCGATATCAGCATCGTGAGAAGAGAACAGCACCTGTCACCTGCTACCTAGTCTGCCCGTCCCAAAATGGACGAACAGCCCAAGGCAATAAGAGTTAAAACATAAAGCCTTGAGTCAGACAACAGTCTTAGTGAGCAGTAAATTAACTAACAAGAGTACAAAGGAAAAAGGAATAGGAATACAACCCTCCCACTCCAACCTCTTTCTACAGTGATAGCCCCCAGACACACACTAAGCAAAAGCAAACATAGCAGAGCATACAATGTAAAGTAAAAAGATTATCACTCGAGTCAAGGGCGATGTTTTCCAAGCACAAACCCCCAAGGCCTAAACAAAGATCAGATAAGTACCCAGAAAACACTGCTCTTGAGACCGAATGACGATACAACCAAACATCCATGACTCTGGCTATCACTGTTATCATTGCTTCGATATCACCGTTAATTGAATGACCGGCACATTCTTTCAGCCGTCTGTCAAGGACTAATGGAAACCCCGGTTCTAGACATAACTCCCGCACGTCGTCGCAGCCCGTGCCTAGGACTATCGAATCTGCCCAGAGTACTCGACCATCAACAGTTAGTCGTTGGGACTATCGAATCTGCCCAAATGTACTCTTGCTTAGAGCATGCTAGAACCTTCAACAACGATGCTATCCAAGCCTCCTAGTCATCCTCCTCGACGACTATTTCCATACTAGCTCAAGCGCCTCTTAAGCATCCATTACCCTTAACTCGAATCATATCATCGAGTTACCAACGTGCTTGGAATGATCCCGTCTGGATTAGACCAAGACTATCTCATATCATACTTCGCTTCATCACATCCTCGCAAAGTCTCATCTCAACATCACATCATCAAATCTATGCATAAGAGCTTCATCATCCCGCTACATATGCCACGAGCAGCTTTCCCAATTCAAGAGCCTTTCCCTTAGCTTTTGAATCATCTTCGGTCTAAAGCAAATCATCAATCATCTAATTCATAGCAATCAACCAAGTCAAACATTAATCCAAACAATCAAGCATTCAAACAAGATCTAAGTAGACAATTATCACAATAATGGCATTTTCGTAATTAAAGAGTTGAAAGTCCAATAAGCATGAAAACATGAACAATATCTTTATAAACTTGATGAGTGAACTTGCATAGGTTAACATGTGATAAAACGGATGTAACATCATTATGAACAATGAATCTATATGGATCTACACTTAGGATGAAGAAAGTGCATGGAAATCACTATTTTAACACCAAATCGGGCTAACAATCCGATATACTCCTTTGGATCCGTGTGAGAGATAATCACCACTCACCAAATCACCAAAACAACCTCAAAACAACACGCTTCAGATCTGGACAGCGAAGGATCAAGCTTGATCTATCACGAATCCGCTTCAAACGATGAAATCTCACTTCAAAGGATGAAGATCTTCAATCTAAGCTCTTGAATCTTCAATTTGATCTTCAACTTGGATGAATGGAATCACTAGATTGGAGTGGAGAAAAGAAGTGAAGAAGTGTAGAAGTCGAGCTCTCAAAATGGCAGCACTTCGTCGCTTCGAAATCTGGATCCCAAAAAGTGAGAACAACCTTCCTATTTATAGCAGAAATTTCCTTAAGTCGTAACTCGGCTATCTCCATAAGTCGTCTCCGACTTACGACCTAAGACCCCAAACTCTACGACCTAACCAGCTTCGCATCCACGACCTAGCGCTCACCTGTCTATGACTCACGACATAACAGCTATCTCCTAAGTCGGTCACGACTTATAGCATGCGCGCCTACGACTCAACTGAGAAGCGACCTAAAAAAGTTACGACCTATGTCTTAGCGACTTAACAATAGGTGCGCGACTTAACCGGGTTAAACTCTTAAGTCGTCTACGACTTAATACCTACGACTTAAGAATGCGTGACTTAACTATTTTGGGGCCTAATAAGGGATACGACATAACCCCTAACGACCTAACTCCTCAGTCTTCTCAAGCAACCTACGACTCACTAGGCTACGACCTAACTTCACCCAGACATAAGTCGCTTACGACTTAACACCTTAACTCATCCACGACTTAACTCCCATAGGTCGTACCCTCCTTAAGTCGCTAACTCACTTAAGTCGCACTATTACTTAACTTGCTAACTCGCTGTTTCTTAACTCGGTCACTTCCTTAGGTTGTCTATCCCTTAGGTCGTTAACTCACCCAATCGACTTAACTTGGCAACGACTTAAACACTTAACTCGGTAACAATTTAACTCGCCACTATCCTTAAGTCACGCCTACCTCTTAAGTCGTCCAAATGACCTATCTCCAATCTCTTAACCCGCCATTTCCCTGGGTCGCTCCTATCCCCTAAGTCGTATACGACTTATGTCTTACTCTAAGTCATGAACGACTTAGGACTTAGCAAATTTTTTGCAAAAATCTAAAATGACTTAACAACAATGCAACCCAAGGTCAATTATTTTACGATGTTTCGATCTGTAAAATACGGGTCGTTACAAAATAGAATAACTTGGAAGACCATTTTAAAAGAAAATGAAATATTTACTTTACAAAACCAAACGAAGGCTCAACGACTGTAATGGATCATTAAATTTGGGTTTAACTTATCTAAGTCATATTATAGATACTACCAAACATCAGATATGTAAGGGATTCTCACATAACATATAATCAATCATAGGTAGATGTCCATGTTATAAATATAGGCAAATCCATAATCGAAGGAAAAGTGTACATATAGAAGTATATCTGTATGCTAAAGTTATCATGACCCACTTATTGAAATTAACTTCCTTTTGTTTATCACGTTACCTATATTCGGAATTTGTGCTAAGCACAAGTCACTTACTTCCCATAAAATGTGTCAACATTTTATAATCACTACTTTAATTCATTTGGCGCTCTAATGGTCCAGACGAGAGATCCTTTGATTTGAAATCAATTAACCTTAAAAAGAAAACTGATTTAAAACATAACCGATTAAGTTTAAATATAGCTTTGAAAAGATTAAAGTATATTCAATTAGCTTAACCCTAATTATATCTTAATCAAATCAAGATTAATTCATAATTAAACTGTAGTTAACTTAATGAACTTGGTTAAGTCCTTAACTTCTTAATGCATCTTAGTTAAGGTTAAAAAAATTCATTATTAGTTAAACCCTAATTAATTAAAAGTAAATTAAATAATCACTTGATTAAATAATAATTAATTAACTAATTAACTTAATTAAATAATAATTAATCATTAAATTATTTCTTAACTTCATTAATCAGTAATTAAAACTTTATTAATCACTAATTAGTCATTAACCTTCTTTAAGTGTTACTTAACCCTTAATCACTTACTTAATTATCAATTAAGTACTAATTACTTTTCATTACTTTATTAAATAATAAAATATTAATTTAACTAAACTTAATCTCCTTTTATATTACTGATTAAGTTCAAAAAACTTTTGCAAAACCATTTCAAAAGAAAACGTTTTAAAACGAAAATCAGAAATTTTGTCGAACTATGTCCATAGCGACTATCGCTATAAGCGCAGTTCGCTTAAACATACTTTAAGCGAAAACACTTGCTTATTATTTCCTATTTCATGTTTAGAAACATAAATTTTAAAGTTTTTGAGACTTAGAAACCAAGATAGAAACTTTGAAACAATTTTCAAACTTTAAAATAAGAAAACATAGTTTTCGATTCGAATCGGATCACACGTCCGTCGCAACACACAAAGTTGTTAACTTTGTTTCAACTCAACATACTTTGGTTCTTAGATCACAAACATACATCCATGCTATCATACTTTTAACATCACAATGAAACACATATATGAACATAAGGTTATATGCTTACTAACTCGACAACATCACATTCAAATCTCAAATTCAACTCCAAACGCAAACATCCATCAAATCACCATCGGCCAACATAATAACCATTCAATTTTCTCATCATATTATCACCACAATAACACATCATAGTAAATTCAAAAACCTTTCCAATATAAAGTAGTTTACTCATCTTATGCTAACTAAATTCGCCCGAACTTTGACTATAACTCGGCAACGCCTCTACGCTCGACTCTAGCTTAAAAAGTTGAAACTTTCGAAGGGCTAAGGCCTTAGAATGGGTTCGACCAGAGGTGTTTTATCTTGGCTAGGGCTTTTGTGGGGTAGTGATGGCCTTGGTTTTTGGAAGAGAGGATGTTGAAATGAAAGTATAAGAAGTATAGAAGGTATGGAAGCAAGTTACAACACAAAAGGTTAACTTTCTCTAAAAAAAATTGAACTATGTAAGCCATGGAATTTTGAAAGAAAAAGGTTTAGAAAAAATGAAATTGGAATGTAAATGAAAATGTGGGTGCGAGGGTGTGTATTTATAGATGAAAGAAAGTAGGAAAATTACCATTTTAACCTTAGTTTTTAAAATATCCTAACATGTCATTATTTTGACAAGCCACATCACCACCTTCCTTTCCCTCATATGTCATGTCCCCCCTCTCTAGTCACATCCTATAGGTCATGATGGATAATGATGATAATGGTAAGATATGACAAGAGATAATGATATATACTTATATATATAAGGTATTATTTTTAAAACCATGACTTGTCACATCACTTGCTAAACATAAGTAACATAAGATAATATGCTATTAGTGTATTATTACATGGTTAATTATCTACTATACATTGTGTACATAGTGCATAAAAGTGAACAACGTTCCCGACAACTTTGCAGTGTCGAAAAATCGAAATTCCGAAAAACGTTCTTCGGTCACATTTTCTATTTTTCTACAAACTATCTGTTTTGGTAAACAAAATTTTAAAAAATAATTACCATCATCATTAAATAATTAAATATGTTTATTTGTAAATAAAAACCTATTTATTTAATATTTAAACTTAACTTGAATTTTCGAAGAAATATATAAAACCGATGATATTAACTGTCAATGTCATGAATATGTTTTATTTTCCAAAAATAAAATAAATTATTTTATTTCATAATCTTGTTTGAATACATATATTTATGTATGTATCCAGAGCCGTGCATGATCCTTATTGTTTAAAATCAGTTTTATTGATAAAACGATTTCCGGACCTAGGACGATATTTACAAATTATCAATATTTACCTCAGTAATTTGTCCACAAATATTTTTCCCAAAAAAATAACTATTATTATTTACTACTTAAAACATGATTATTTTTTACTTTTAAACCCATATCTAAATATTTTAAAAATAAATATAATTTATCCAAGTGATAAATTTGTGGGTCGTTATAGTAGTGTTAGCATTCCAAGTGAGAGTGCTATTAAAAAGGTAAACGTAGCCTCAAGCCTCACAACTAAGAATGACTAAAATAGGGGATATGCAACAGGGCTATGTGGATCGCACCCATTAGGGTATGGTTATCACCCGATCTAGATCAATATTTCCAGATTATGCATGCTAGTGACCCAGGTACGGTTATTGATCACAACCGAGGTGGTGACATATTCGATACTATCAGTAAGGGGTAGACCGGTCCTATGTTGGCAGGGGGTCCATGTGAGACCCTCGGTATATTTTTCTAGAGGTGTACTGTAGCAAGCGGTACCTCAGTTGCCTTATCATTGTATGAAATTCATTCTCTAATAAATATTTTTACGGACTTAGTTGTATACCTATTATGGTGGAATGTAATTAAAGTAACCATTTTGGCTATGATTCAATATTTATTTTAAACCGTAGATATTATTATAATATCACTTGATTTTCTATAAAAATGGTTTGTTTATCGTAAGGTAAAAACTCGTCCGTATTTATGTGCGGCGTAATTTTACGAGATAACTTTATTTTTAAAGAGTTTTATAAGTTTAAAATTTTAGTTGTTTGAAGTTACTCACACCACACCCATGTCTGACCCGGAGTTTTTCTTTCTTTCCCTAAAAATCTTGGGTGCTCAAATTTGTATGAGTAACTAAGTAGTCCAAGTTCTGATGGATGCATTTTAGAGGAGCATAGAGCCGGTGGCTTCGACATTAGCTAGTTATCTATTTTATTTCCACTTTATATGTATATTTTATATCAGCATTTTGGGGGCAGACAGTTATAATTGTCCTTGGCTGAAGTTATTACTATTATGACTCTGATGGTTCATTTTGGTAACGATGGTATGTACAATTTTATATTCTATTATATATAATTTCCTTGCATTATGAGATTCTGTGTTCATTTCTTCTTGTCTTTTCATTTCTTTTTACCCCAACGTCTTGTCTTTTGCACACCCAGATGACCGACACATAAATACCGTTTATATATTAAGTGTCATCTTTTGGAGTTATATTTTATTTATGGGTCTATTGTACATAAGTTGTCGTGCTCAGTGTGCTCAATTTGTGTGATATTCCAAGTATCCAAACCATTAGACTATGAATAAATTTTCATTCTACATGACCAATATGCATAATTACTATCATTAAATAGTGGTGGTCTAGTAGTGGATTGACCTTCTAATGGCATTTAAATTTTTCAAAAATCAGATAATGAGTTCTTAAAAACCATGCGCTTGGATTCCTAATGTGGAGTATGTGAGTTATCCGAATACTTGTGTAGGATGGATCTTAAGGCTATTATAACATTAGAGGGGAGGTGAACGGTGCATTTAAACTTGTTAATGTTTAGCTTGTAGCGTTCAAATTATTCAATTCAAAATTATAAAAATAATAGATACATGTAAATCAACATAGTAATAGAAAGCATTAAGGTAAAAAGAGAGACAATGTGAATTTTTATATTAGATCAAATTCCCAATCATACATCCAATCTTGTATCCCGTACAAAATTTCCACTATAATAAACTTACAATTTCGTGGGTGGAAAATACACGTATACAACTTGGCTTTGAACCAGGTGGCAAGTACATTTATCATGACTTTTCACGGGTGGCATGATACATCTTGCCTCTTGATTTTCTACAGATGGTCAAGATCACCTATACAATCCTGATTTTCTATGGGTGGCAGGATACACCATTACAATTTAAGTAGTTGTAGAGTAATTCTACAAAAAATTGTATTTTTTGAACAAAAATCTTGTAATCTTCAATACAATGATCTTATGGACCTCTGGTAGAAGTTTGTAATCGAAAACTTTAAGGAATGGGATGAAACCAGAGACAAAACGATAAAGAATTCAAGTAAGAACTCTCTAAACTTTTGTGGTTTGCGAATTCGTGAAGAATGAGAGTGAAAGAATATAAATTCTCAAAGTATATATGCATATAATAGTAAAGAAAACTTGATCACAAAGTAGTAGAGAGGAAAGAGTAAGAGAAAAGAATGAGAATTGTTATAAAAATTCATTTTCAAAAGTCTTTATATAGAAGATGAAGAGAAGTTTCTTTTGACGAACGTGTGAAAGGATGTGTCTATGCATTTAAATTTAAAGGTTGCATTACCGGTTAGTGTGTCGACATATATCTAATGGGTATGTTGATATATCCGTGTTTGTTTATTTTTTAAAACATAACGGTGGTTACTATGCCGACATATATTCCTAGAGTTTGTTGACATATGCTGGTCGACTTTGAAAACACTTTATAAAAATTGGTTTAAAATTTATAACTTCTAAATCAATACTAGTACTTTTGTAAAAGGTTTGGAATATAAAAATAAAGATCTTTATAAGAGAGATTTCATATATGTGCTAATGGTCTTTAACAAATAGTTCTAAGAGTGTTTACACATAACTTTTGACTAACTAAATGCCTTGTGCTCTTCCGGTCTTTGTTTCTTGATCCTCTTGTATCCTCCTAGCCTTTGTTCTTAAATCATATGTATTCTCCTCGTTTTGTTACTATCTTCCTAGTCTTGATTCCTCTTAGTCTACTTGATTCCTCTTGGTTTCATTGATATGCTGGATTCTCCTTGGTCTACTTTATCTGCTTGATTCCTCTTGAAATATGATTCATTTGTATCCCTACGACACTTCTGAGTAGTATACTTTTATTTCCTACACTAGTCTACACAATTTGAAATGTCATTAGTAACAATATTGCATGGTTGTTGTCATCAAATCCATACGTGTGGTATTACCACCAATATATGACGCTTGTGTGTTAGTAAACTATTTATTTGATATACATGTTTGGCAAGCAACCAAAGCAGCCTCAAGATGAAGACATTATTAAGATGAACTACGATAAACCCATAAACCCCTCGTGTGAGGATTTTTTTTATAGTAATCTATGCATACGTTCAAAAGCAAAAGATACCAGTTAGTCAGTAGAATATTATTTGATACGTATGTTGCCTGATTTGAATTACTTACATGCATGTTATCTATTCATGTGAAACCCTAAATGAAATGTTAATATTTAAGATCGGGGTTTGGTAACAAGTGCAAGTTACAAGATAAGTAAACCTAAGAAATCCTACTATGGATTCAGGGCTACCCCTCCGTGATTTGTATTAGATAGGTTGATGTAAATAAATTGCTAAAGGTGTTGCCATTTGTATTCAAGTGGAAAAAGGACTTAGAGGATGCTTTATAGGAAGGCCTTTTGGGATTTACAAAGGTTTGGACTGATAGATTAACAATGTGTAGAATGAAGATTTAGTGCCTGTACACATAACGACCAAGTGTAAATTGTATTAAAGATATTGAATTTTGTGTTGTTTGAAATCGGACATGATTCTTAATATGAATGCTTTATTTGTGTGATTTGATTTCTTTTATATGTTATATATGTACGTATACAGTGTAACCATTGTGTATTCTGAAGAAGAGCATGTGTTGGTATGGGTATTTACTCATTTGGGCATCTTTTTTATTTATAAAACTAGCAATGGTTATGGAACAGTTGAGCGTTCCTTCCAATTCACATTGTTATCACTATTACATATTATTTCTTCATTGTACTTTGGATGAATAATCATCGCATGTTATTTGTAGACTTGGTTGGCTATTATTTTCCTCCGGTACTCAAATAAGTAGGTTGAGGGTTCAGGTTAAAATACGCTGGTTAGCATTGAGTCTGAAGTGTTGAAGGCAGACTAGTTTAGTCTTTATGCTTTTAGCACGGAAATCGTGTTTGAGTAATTTACAAAAGATAATATTTAGTATTGGTGTGAGGTTATGCAGTGTGTAGCAGTAAACATCTACAAATGTCAATTATGCACGGGTGTTTTGTTTCCACTATATCCATACAAATAAAATGGGTAGATAATTTATGTGTTGATATATTGTTCTTAATTATAGAAAAATCCTTATTTGAGTGCTTTACGCCAATACTAATTATAAGTTATTGGGAGTACTTTCAGAATTAACATAAGACATTCCGAACAAAGGTTCACACCATAAACAACTTCCTTCTTCGTACTTTCGATCAGCTAAAATATATTAGTAGTAGTATTAGAGGGTCATCACACATGCACCATAATAATTCGTAATAAATTAGTGTGGTGCATGGAGCAATGTTTGCTGGCATGAGATAAAAAAGAGACAATGCTTCTACTTGATACCGAAGAGGAATGATATTATGTTGAAGCCGAGTTTGTTTGTCATGTAAGAATAAATAAACAAAAGGAAAAAATAAAGAGTAAAGTGAAATAATACGAGGGTACAAAAAGAAAATATATGAGATGTCCAAATATTTTAGAAAGCAAAAAATAATGTTAATTGAAATGAAATTAACCTGTCAATAGATTAACTTGAAAGTTCATTACCGACAATTTAGTTTGAATTTTCCTAAAATAAGTTTTGAATGTAAACTTCAAAGTATTTTTGAATAATAAAAAATTTGGATGTAATTTAATTTTTAAATGAGAATACTTGATAAAATGCTAGTTCTATTTCCACCACATTTTGTTCTTTTAACACCCTGACATAATTCAAAACAAGAATTATAACAAATTTATCCCAATGTTATACTTTGCAGCATTGTCAATTTGAAGAATCGAATATCAACTACCATGATTTGTAAAGAACCATACTGCCTCCGAATAAGATTCTTATGATAACCTCACTTGGGTGGAGCGAGGATTTTATGATAACATCGTTTGGATGGAGCGAAATTCTTATCATAAGCTCAATCGGGGAGCGAGGTTCTCATAATAACCTCATTCGGATGGAGCGGGGTTTCTACGATAATATAACTTGTTCTGAGCATGGTAGAAAAATGGCATTTAAAAAACCCTCGCTCAAAACGAGTTCGGTCCTTTATGGAACCTCACTCATAGTAAGCTTTGTTCCTTATAGACTCTCGCTCGTATTGATGGGACCAAGGAATTAACCTTTATGGAACCTCACTCATAGTAGGTTTGGTTTTTTATGGAACCACATTCGGAGTATAACGAGGGCTTAAGGAAATTGATGGGGTATGATATATTTTTCAGCTTGATAGGGTGTTAAAGGAAATTAATGGATATTAATATAGAATTGGAAAATAGGCACAATGATAACTTTGAAAAAAAATAGGTTGAACGACAACAGGTTTTTTTGGACTGAAAGACAATGCTAATTATAACTAGTAGTTTGTATAGTGTAAACTGAATATAATGCTAGTTATAACTAGCATTTTATATAGTGTAAAAATTAAAAATAATGCCAGTCGTAGCTAGCATTTCATCCTTCAGTCTAAAAATAAAACTTGATGTCCTTCGATCTAAATTTTATACAAAGTTTGTCCTTGGAACCAGTTTAATAAAAATTGATTATAAAATTGTTTATAGATCATAACAAATTATTAATAGTGTGTTGCTAAGGGCATTCAGTTTTCCTTTTCATAATATTATTGAGAAAATAATAATAAACGCAATAATATTTGTATGCTTTCTAATATCAAAATCATTTTACATGGCAGTCAATCACCGCGTAAAGTATCGGCGGTTGTTCGTCATGCAAAAATGAGTCGAAAATAATGTCTTTAGTAGTCTCTTAAAAAATAGAAAAAGTTGTGTAAAATTTTATTGTAGTTTTTAGGAAAAGAAAATAAGATAATAATTTTACTTTGCAAACTTCTTAAAGTGAGAAGTTACTTGGAGTTTTGCCTGTGTCAAACATGCTCTAAGAGTTGAGCAGATGTTTTTGCATCTTCTTCGTTCATTTTGATTGCAAATTGAAATGTCATTAATCTTTTCATTCCATCATTCTCGTTAGATTATATATCAAGTTCAATGGCAGTAGTAATAACACCAGATCAACCATGGTCGCCGCCTCCACTCACCTACGTACTGCTCTTCCTAACCTGCTTCCTCTGTTTGTATTTTTCAAAAAACCCCTCCATTTCATCTTCTTCTCTAATCAACCCTTTTGACTTTGCTCCATTTTTGCGGTTTCAACGGAGCTTTCTGCTCATATTTTCTCTTTCTTCAGGTGGGGTTTCTACTTTTGATGTGTTTTTTTCCTAGTTTTAGAAGATTGCATTTTACCCCTTTTTTATTTTGATGATCCTGCCTATTTATTATTCAGGCGATTTTCCTAGTTTTGTTTGCTTAGGAAATACAGCAATACCTTGACTTTGCCTTTATTTTAACTTAATTGCGAACTTCATTGACGTGATCAACCAATCGTTGTTTATGCAGTTATTGAAGGATTGGCGGTGGTGGTTAGAGAGTACGAGTTTGTGGATTATGGAAGTGGAAGGGATGAGATTGCAGCATATCTTGCAGGAGGAGCACTTGCTACTGTTTTTCTTGGGTCATTTTTGGGAATTCTTTCAGATATTATGTGAGTTCGTTTTGTATATTTTTCTCAGTTTTTGTCTGATTTAGTTATACTATGACTATTTCTTTGTGACTGTGATTCATCATCTAGCTGCGTAGATATTACTTCAATTAAGTGTACATTATTACATATTATATTTTACAATTTTTACAGAGATATTATAATTAATGCTCTTGTTTGATGTAGTGATATAACCCATAACTTATGTTGCACCTGTAAATCACCCAAGTTACATCTGTATCAAGTATGGAACTTAACAAATGTACCAGTATTCTTGTGGCTCTTTCATTTGAACGTTATTAAACTACGTGATATAAAAGTTCCTTTGGCAGCCCAAAGTAGTGGTGCTTTTGATATGATTAATGGTGTTTGGGGTTTTAAAAAGTCAAATTGTCTAAACATTCATTTATAAGTCAAAATATAAAAATAACAATAATCAGATCTATCCATGAAGTTCGAAGAGCAATAAGTATTTTATTTTCATATTTAGTAAAAAAGTAGTATACAGGTTATTATTGTACATCCAAATTACTTTTCCAATTTTTGCCTTTTAAAAGCAAAAAGTGACTTAAAAAGTTTATCGAAAGGAGCACTGGATATAGACATGGTAGATATTGTATCCCTATGCATACACTTGTATCTAATTCCCGTTGGAAAATTGTTTTAGTGACTATCTGATACAAAAGTCCAAGACACGGTTATAATCGTTGTCTTTTAAGAGATGTTTCTTCCCTCTTAGTCACAAAGGAACTAAATCAAAAACCTCTTTCAGGATACAATGAAGTTGTTTGATTTAAGTTGTTACTACTTGAATTAAATTGAAAAAACACTCAATTGTTTTTGATGATGCGATCAAGAAGAAAATGAATGAGGGGGTAGTCTGCAAAAATACAAAGTAAATTTTTTCTATGTGCATAGGGGAATCTTATATATCAGAGTCTGATGACGATTTAGAGAGAGTGACTGTTTGAAAAAGAACGGTTAAATCTACCAATCCACAGGGCCATTGCCACCCCTGGACACCCCCTTTCCTCCCTTCATGGTAAACATTTTGAAAACATTTACGACAATTCATTGGAACAATAGGGTATAGTGTCCAAGAATAGTTAACAGCTAACAGTACCTTACTAACTAGTTTATAATGTGAGTTTTGGGACTCGGACTGCTCATATATGGAAACTCAATTTCATTTGGATATGTACTTCAAAACATTGTATAAAAGCATTAGAGGTTTGTCATATTCTTTATGGCACCCAGTCTGACATGCCTGAAACATTCTTGACTGGGCATGGCAGTTCAGGTCTCTTCTGCCAGTTTCAGACTAAATAATAACCAAATTTATCCCACCCTTTCCTCATAAAACTTTTAGTTTAGGTTAGATTTCAGCATTTGCTATCTTTTTTGAATCATTTATCATTAGTGTATGCAAGTAGTATCTTAGCTAGTCAAGTTTTTGCTATGCAATTTATTAAGAATGCGGACACATGATTGTTATGCAGGGGCCCAAGAAAAGCTTGTTTACTCTTTTGTGTCCTCCACCTTTTCGTGGGCACTTTGAAAATCATAAGCGGACACCCAAACGTATGGATGACAAGTATATGTTTCTCACTTGCATCTTCAATATTTTCGTTTTGCTTTGAGACATGGATGGTGAATGAGCATGAAAAGGTTTGCTTATAACTAAACTGCTCTGCTGTTATGGATAAATTGAAATCACACATTTATTTCGCATTAGTAAAAAGAAAAAATGCCACTTACTTTGTTTGGTGGCACTTTTCCTAGCGCAAGTCCATCAATTTCCAACTTTACTGTACTATGAATATTTTAGGAAAGAAAATTGTACCTAAATTAGCTTCTAATTCACATTGGGGTAGAGTTGGAAATTAACTGCACACATGGGATTTGGACACGTGGGGTTTATCATGTTTACATGTGTATGTATTGTTACAAAATGATTTGTATTAGTTCATTAGTTCTTCCATTTTAGCACGATTACAGGAAAGATTTGATGAACGAGACATTCTGGGTAATGACCTTTTTTGAATCCACTTCTTTACTTGGAAGCCAAATGTTTGCAAATATTCTAGTTAAAGATGGGCAGAAAGGATTTCTTTCTCCTGGTTTTGCAGTTTCACTACTGGCGCTTACATGTATTTTTTGTATCCACGAACAATGGAAAGGAAATCACTACAAATCCGCTATTGCAAATTATAGAAAGGCTTTTGTTGGGCACATTATAAGAGGTAAGAAATTACTCTAAGAACTATTATTCTCCTACAAATGTGTGCACTGATAATAATGTGAAATTGATACCAAATGTGGAACATAAATGCAATCTCATTGGCATTTAATGTTTGTTTAATAGTTTTTGATTTTATTCTATCTTTATTTGATGCCTTGAGTTTTTGTGATTAATGTTTTGGGAAATAAATAAAATAAACTTTCTGTCACTAGCCATGGAGCTGATAAAATAGGATAGACATTTACATAGCTTAAAAATAGTAAACATTAAACAATGTTCAGAACTGAGATTGAAATGTAAAGACAATTTATACATTATAGTGACAACTTGTAGTGCCGAGGGAATTAGGCTGAAGGAAAAACCTGATAACAATTTTAGTCTGAAGGACAGAAGTTTTAAAATTTAGTCTGAAGGACAAAAAAATGATATATTTATATAGCATTACACATCTATAATACTATATTTATATAGCATTATATATATATATATCAAATTGTGCCTATTTTCATTGCATCCAAACAGTTTTCAACATGCATAAACAGGCAGCCGGCTTTCCTAATATACAACACAATTCTACAAGTTTCTGCATACACAAACAAGTAGCTGTGTTTTCTAATTCAACACAACATGGTTTGTTGCCTCTTTTAAAAACGAGAGCAACCACGTAGAAAAAATAATAATATGATACCCATGTTCTAATCTTCAAACTACTATTGTACAACTGCGGCAAAGAAATCGAATAAAAGCCCCCTACATAAAAAAATGATAATCTAACATCAAATACAAGTCAAGCATTAATCACAGAATTGCATTGGTTTACACGGTGGAAGTTCCTGATCCAAAAAATACCGTAACAGCTCGTTCTTTTGAGACTCTCCTCATTCAGTTTATCTTCATTGGTGATACTGCTCTGAGACCTGCATGGAGATTGCTCTCTTCCTCCTTCGTTTTCGACATCGGGACATGGATCATCATCGCGAAGAAATGGGTATGGATGGAAATGGAGTGCAGGAAAGAGGGCATACGACCTCTGAAGAGACAGATGCCACACTGTTTCTTATTATTTCTAATCTGCAGTTGAGTGGGGAGCCCAAAAGACGGGGTGAGAGATGCATGATGTGCATAGGTTTAGGACATGTTTTGCTTGAGTTTTTTTAAGGATATGGTGGGTAGTTTGACAAAAGAGATGATTTCGCTTCGGCAGAGAGGATGTAATGCTATATGAATATAGCATTATAGATGTGTAATGCTATATGAATATATCATTTTTTTTCGACTAATTTTTAAAACTTGTGTCCTTAAAACTAAAACTATTATCAGGTTTTTCCTTCAGCCTAATTCCCTCAATTTATATTATGTGGCACTGGAAAACTGACATGCACGATGTACATGTGTATATATATGTTTATATGTGTGTGTATGTATATATGTGTGTGTATGTATATGTATGTATGTGTGTGTGTATGTGTATATACACATGTGTGTGTGTGTTATATACCATTTATTTTGTCATTTAAGTCAAATTTACTCAAACTAATATTACAATATAAATATCCTGTAAAAAAGACACTAATAAAATACATAAATTGATTAACATAATTTTGTTCATGTACATATGTTTTATTTTAAATTATTATAGACTTATTTGAAAATAAACCAATCAATTTTATGAATAGAAACAATTATCTATCATATACACATAAAAACATACAAAGAAAACATTTCAATGCAAAATAAATGATATTAAGTGAAATGCAAATAACTCGGTAAAAGGTTGAAATTTTGAATATTAGTTGTAATTAGCATATATAAAGACAAGAAGTAATGAAGGCTAAAAATGATATTTGTCATTTGAAAAGAAAAAGTTCGAATCTTATGGAATGAGTTCCTTCTATTAATTGTAGAGATAGTCCTCTATATTTACCAAAATTCTCTCTTTTATATGTTGTTTCGTCTACTTTTCAGCTTTTGTCTTTGTGTTACAGATAAGAAGATTTGGTTATTGGCCTGTGCTCAAACATGCATTTATTTTTCCATGTCGGTTGTTTGGTTACTATGGGCACCAACGATTGTGGTACGCATATCATTGATGTTTTCTTATCTGAATTGAAATTTCAGGACATGTTTTATGTTTTCAGTTGATGTTTATTAGCCTTACTTGATCTTCAACAGTGTATTCCAGATGGGATTCAAATCGTAAATCGAGAAGTTCAAATATTAAATCAATATTGGGTTTAAATCATAAATCATAGATTCAAGGAGTTCATACTTCAATACGTATACAAATTTTTATGCTACAAATTTTGCTCTGTATAGATTATTAAATACATTATGTAAAAGCATCAACTCTTCTTTCCGCAATAATAATTTATATAAAACCCTAAGCTCTATTTAGATTATTAGTAATTTTGATGTTTGAGTTTCTACATCTGAAACCCATATTTAACGTTTCTCTTGAGAATTGAATCGTAGAGATTCAAATTGCAAGGTTTCCAGATTTTTGGCAACAATGTTCTTCGATACTTCTCTATTACATCGATTTAACTTGTGCTATTCCATGTATTTTGAAGTCACACCGGTGCTTTCATTATTCAACTTAGAGTTTGTTTGACCTCTTATTTGGACGATCTCGTATCTTCTTTACCGAAGTTCCAAACTACACATCCCCACGCTCTATGATGATTATTCCTCATTTATATTTAGCTAACTCCAGTGCACTCCTTATGCTATCACAATTTCATTTTACTTATTAAAATTATGTCAACCAATGTGTTTCCACCAGCTATGGGTATTTGTTTCAAGGACTAATTCCTTAGGGTTACCGCTGGTTGACCTTGTAAAGCAGGGAATCTTATGTAGTTGATTACCCTCCCTTTCCCCCCTTACCATGCGACTTACATAGAGAAAATGAGAAATATTTTATTGTATCTGTGTGCGCCAGAGTGCATAGAATCAATAGTATGGTGTTGTGACATTTCCTTAGTAATAAAGGACAATAGACAACAATTGCGCTAATTGAAGGAAGACCATCTCCTCAGTATTTACAAAGGTTTGGTTGTTACTCACTTGACGGAATAACTCTGAAGACACCACCGTGCTTCAATTACGCCGTTTCAACATTATATTCAGTAGCATATTTCTCAAGTTATGTTCATTAAAGTGCAGGCCCGTCATCTTTGACCATAACATTGGAAAACATCATGTACCTAGGTTGGTGTTAGTTCACCACTCGTTCACTCATTTTTTCAATTTAGCGATGATTAGGCTTCAAAGTATCTGACTTGTGAATATTGCCTCTGCACAGTGGACCAACAGAAATTTTCTCCAGTGTTTAGTTTGATGCATAAAAGACATAAACTGGAAGATTATTAATAGTTGATTAAAACATAAAGTTGTATACCATATTTGGTAAAAAGAAGAAGAAAATAGTTCATTTTCATCAAAAGTAGAACATTATATAGATGTGGATTTTTTTTACATAAACTGTGTAGCATAAAAAATAAAATAAATTAAAACATAGCGGCTAAGGTATATTTTGAAAAAGATGATGGAAGTATGTTATGATATCGTGTCATTGTTTAACTGATATGTTAGTATTGTTTCGTTTAAAATTAAATATAAGAAAACGATTGAAAGATTATGCTCAGCTCAAATACAATCTATGGTTTATCAAATAGTACGAGAATTGAACAACTTTTCAAGTGCTATATACATCTCTATATCCTTATAGTATTATTTGGAAGAAAATTTTATTAAGAAAAATATATTTTAAGAGGGGACCTAAAATAGTTGTGAGAAATAGGAATCAAGAATCTTTTTTTATTTTATTTTTTTCCTTTGTAGATATTTTATTGGAAAACAAACGAAACAAAATTAGTATAATTTTCAAAGTTTTTGAGCATCTTTTTTCTTCAAATATCAATTTTTTATTTTTTTTAATCCGGAATTGAGACAATGGAGGGATAGAAGCTCCAACTCTCGACTCCATGGTCGTGATAGTAGGAAACAGATCCGCCATGGTCCGACGAGTATTGGTAGACAGTGGCAGTTCTACGAATATTCTTTTCAAACGCACCTTTGATCAGATGAAGATTAGTATAAAAAATGTATCCGTTTACCGAACAAAGATCCAGGGATTCACCGGTGAACCCAGACAATCTGTCGGAACAATTAACTTACCTATAGAACTCGGGGAAGGCGACCGAAGAGTCATCCTCATCCAAACCTTTGTGATCGTAGATGAAATTTCCACCTACAATGCCTTCTTGGGGCGGCCCGCCTTGGTAAATTTTAGAATTGCTTTAGCTCAATGGTGCCTAACTATGAAATTTTTGACAAAGAATGGAGTCGGGGTGATCAAAAGAGATCAAAGTGCCACTAGGGAATGCTACATTGCGGAACTACGCGAGTCTAAAAGAAGGAAAAAAGAAAAGAATGTGGGGAGAACTCTCCACATTCGTGAACCTGCCGAATAGCAACTACCGAGTCCCCTGGCTTGGGGACCATAGCCGATTCGATAGGGCTTTGGACCCCAAAAAGAAGAGTTCAGGGGAGGATGGGGTAGCACTAGTGTCCCTGTCGATATGGATGACCCGACACGCGTCCTGAAAATTGGATCGCATCTTGAAAACAAGACGCGATTGGTACTCATCAAATTTCTTCACGCCAACCTGGACATATTCGCTTGGACGCATTCCGATATATGTGGAGTGTCGCCGGAGATTGCGTGCCACACATTCAACATCAATCCCAAGTATACACCAGTAAAGCAGAAGAGGCGCAGCCTAGAACCTGAACGGTCACAGGTGCTAAGAGAAGAAGTAGACAAGCTAATGGCGAGTAGTTTTATTCACGATGCAACCTACCTCGAATGGGTATCTAACCTGTCTTGGTCAAGAAGTCCAATGAGAAATGACGAACCTGTATCGACTACTTAGATCTAAACAAAGCTTGCCCGAAAGACAGCTTTCCTCTATCCAGAATCGATCAACTTGTGGACGGGGTGGCTGGACATGAATTGCTATCATTTATGGACGCATACTCGAGATACAACTAGATCATGATGCACGAACCTGATTAGGAAAACACCAGTTTCATTACTGATCTAGGGTATGTGTGTAGAGGATGTTTTTTTTTTGCATATGTTTACCTTCAAGGACAAAAAATGTCATTTAGACCATTATTCTTATTCATTCTTTCATCCCCTTCATATACCATCTTATTGATTCAAACTTCAAATCTACTTTTTTACTATATAACCCAGTGGCAAAATCGCTCAAATATATCAATTTCATTTTATATTTATTGGAAATATTCATAATCCTCTCAACAATTTTTTTTGAAATCAACTCAATAATCACTTAACCCTTGCGAAATCATGGTTTGATTTTGATTGTTGACTGGAGTTAAGTAGCTATGAGAAAAGATAAAAGGCTAATATTGGAAAAGTAACATGATTTCCAAACCTGAAATCATAAAAGTCAATGAATAGTTTTCTTTTTGATTTCTTAAACTGATACATGCATATATCTTTTTATAAACAGATGAATGCATACATCTTTTTATAAAAGGATGAATTCATATATCTCTTTAGTTGAAAGTATTTCTATATGAACTGAAAATCAAAAATTGAACTGACACTCAAAATCATTCAATTTAATTTTTTCAATCCAATATTCTTCTTTGAACCAAATTTTGGAGATGACAATGAGACCCACTGGTGGTAGGGTGACAGAAGTGGAGAAGAACATGACAATACTCAATAGAGACAAGCACGATGATAACAATAGTGAAGGAGAGAGCAAATGCTTTTTCTAATTTGATTTTTTTTCGATCTATTTTTTTTTTCCAGTGATAAATGAGAATAGAGCCAGAAGAGAAACGACACTTTGGTCCATTGAGAAATAAATTGTTCTGAAAAACAAATAAAAGAAGATATCTTGATTTTAATTTTGAAATTATAATAAAATTTGGTCTGAATTCACACTTTTGAAATATGTTGCCCTTCTTCTAAAAGGCAAAGTCAAACAAATAAGTCCATAGGAAAATTTCCACTTCAATAAATATTTGAATTTATTTTAAACAATTTTTTGGAACTTCTACATGTTGTTTGAGAAGTTCGAGTATTTGAAGATATAATTTATTCCAGTAAGATTAGAACTTTGTTATTGTTTTTTTAATTTTATGAATTTTTTTTTGTATTTCTTCCGTATATTTTCATCACTTAAAAAATATATGCTAATTTGTTTGTTTTGATTTCTTTAATTACTTTGAAAGCTTCTGATTTAAAATATAAAGTTGATTATTGATTTTTTTTTTTTGACATTCCAAGAGGTAGTCTTAAGTTTTAAAGTACTGTGGTAAACAGTGAGACATGCGAGTTTGAACCATGGTTAAAATATCAGTTCTTTATCACTTGAGTCTATGTTGAAGTATGCATACATCCCTCGTGTTCATGTGTAAAGTTTCGTCAAGTCTTCAATACGAGTTCTGACCTTTTAATTATTTGTTTGAATGGTTTGCTATTATGTTTTGAGTTATTTAAATAGTTATAGAATAAAATGTTGTTTTTGGGAAATAATTGTTTTTTTTTGTTTCTAAAATTCTTTGAATTCTTTTCTTATTAAATATGCATGAATCTATTTATGTATGTATCCTTTAAAAGTAACAGACTAGTTGAAAATTCTGAAGAACTTTGGTTATTAATGATGTGTTTACAAAAGTTCGATTATTAGTTTTTTTTTATATTTATCGGTAAACATTTTAATTGATTTGCTAATGTTTATTATTTTGTCAAAACATTGACCTAAAAAAAAAACTTTTCTTAACTTGGTTGGGCAATAATCGAATATCTAATTTTCTGTTGAGTGAACATTGAATGATGTATATGAAAAAAAAAATCATATTGGGAAAACCTTTGTAAAACACAACATTTATATTGTTTATATTCTTTTTTAATATTTATCAGTACACCAATGTTTTTATGCAATGTATTTATAGAGATAGTTGGATCATTTTTAAAAACATACTATTTTTCGTAAAATTCAGGGCTAAATAAGTACTGTATAATGTTTATAAAAGTGCATGCGTGGATTTTTTTTTTCTTTTGTGTTTGTGCGTGTGCCCACGGGGGGGGGGGGGGGTGGTGGGTTGGTTATGCGTGTGTGTTATCGATTCCCTATTATAAGGAAAGCTTCCTTTTGGTTGTTTGATAAGTATACGTTTGAAAAAAAAATATGTTTACAGATTCCCCTCAAACTACATGATGTTGTTCTACTGTCTCAAATATTTGACAGTATGTTTTGGCCAGAGTAAAAGCTATAAATGTTTCTCTAGGTTGGTATTACTGTAGTAGTTGCACTCACTTTCATTTGGTATTATAGGCAGATGGAAGGGTTGTAAACTTATCTCTTATATACCCATGTTTCCTGGGTTCAAGAATGATTGGGAGCACATTATTTCCCTGGATTTTTGGTGATACTTCTCTTCACAGCAGCGATGACTGCCCCATCTATGCATATATTGTCGCTGCTATTTCTTTGTTAATAGTTGCTTATGATTATCAGGTATGATCAAAATGAACTATATTTTGAATTGGCCTAAATTGCTGAGAAGCAACCATTTGATAAAAACTTCCCTAGCTCTATGAAAGAAAGTAATTGCAGTATGACCTCTCAGCAACACATGTAGTGTGCTAATATTATATGGTGAATGGTTGAGTGTACACACACATCATGTGTTTCTTGCAGTTCTTGCAAATTACATTATCTGCATCTATCCTCAACTTCGTATTGTATTTGATATAGGAAATTGGGTTTCTCGTGGCACTTTTCTGCGTATTCCAAGTCTGTGTTGGTTTGATCTTGCCTTCATTAGCCAGATATAGAACAATGTAAGCCAAAATTTTGCAGAAATTTATGGCAAGTATATTTATAAATTTTTTGTTTTGTTTTTGTTTTTTATGCAGCTATGTCCCAAATGAGCTGCGTGGCGGCATGATAACTGTATCATTAGCACCTGCAAATGCAGCGCTTTGGTTCATTTTAATCCAAGTTTGTTCTCTTTTATCTATACCATTGTAATTGCATCCTATAAATATAATAGCTTGAGTTTATCATATCAATTTTAATTACCATGTTTACTTTCATGTAGGGTGGTTATTATCGCAATCTTGGAAATGCTGTTATCTTCTCTTTTTCAGCAATTGGACTTTTAATAGGATCAGGCTGCCTATATGTACTTAGGCGGGAAACAAAGCAAAGTAGGCGAAGTTGGCATAAATTATAGGTAGAAACAGTAGTAGTCGAATCAAGTTGATCTGTTACGATAAAAGTAAGCATAGGAATCAAACCAATTGGAGTTGATGCATAGACAATGAATAATCCATTTTAGTTGCAGCAGTTTGAACAATCCTATTGTTATCGTCTTTAAGTGCAATGATCAAACTGCATATAGTTTGCATGGGTTGATACATCTGAAAGCTGTAAACTTGTATAGAAACCTATCATTACAATAGTTAATGTCAGTTTTAGTACCTCAGTTTACCTTTACCCCACATTTTTCTTTCAAGTCTTCATGACATGCATGTATTTATTGGTGTGCAGCCAATGGAGAAAAGAGAACACTGAAAGTCTTCGCTTGATTCAAAAGCCTTTTAAATCTCCAAATGCAATCAGTCACTACTAATCTTCGGTTGCTAATGCTTGAGGCTGAATTCATTTACATTTTTTAGAAGTTGAAATGAATCTCGAGGCTCAAATTTCATTTTATTTCATGGATTTTCCCGGAAGTTTCGGCCATAATGTTAGCAATAAAACATAAAGGAAGCCGTAATTCAATTTTTTTTAACTGTAATATTTTGTAAAATCATTAATGAACATTGCTCCAAATTTGTTATGTTCATTCTAATGTGAAAAGAGACTAGTATTAAGATGCCATTTTTGGTTGATGATATCTTCATCTTTGACTTTTTTGGGTTTATTTAGCACCTGTAACTATCAAATCAAATGGAATAAAATTGTCAATTTGAGGTTTAGTGCTACCTCAGTTAAGACCTAGTTCCTCAAGTTTACTTTGACCAAATACCCTTGCAACCATTATAAATGCCTAATACAAGGTGTGGACTCTGCACAGGCAAAATATGGTTTCCAAGTTCTTGCTCATGATTGTTTTCTTTTCAGGTAAACGGTATGTTCTTTTAGTATATATGTATACAGTATACATATAATGAATATATATATATATATATATATATATATATATATATATATATGTATGTATGTATATATTTTCACGAATGTATACAGGTATGATGACGTTTGGGTTTGCAAAAATATGCCCACAGATATGTAGCGAATCAGCATCATACATGTTGTGTCCAGCAAGCGGGGATACGCGACTGAGCCCTGTGTGCAACTGCTGCATGGCTGTGTCTCGAGGTGACTGCAAGCTCTATTCTGCAGATGGAACATCGCTTTGTCCTTGATTCTCATTTGTTCTTTTATGCCCACTTGTTGTTGCTTGCCATTATTACACTAGCGTGCTCACCTTTATGTGTTATGCTGCCTGCCTTTTTTGTTTTCCACCGTCTTGCTTGTTTTAATTGTTCAGTCGTGAATAAAATACTCTAATTTTATACAAATGTTCCATACCTGAGGGTTAATATTGCAGTTGCATTGCTAAAAGAATGAAGAACATAGACAATGGTGGATCCAGAAGTTCGATAAGTGAAATCTGAAACCAAAAGGGAATAACACATGGAAAATTTTAACATTCATCCTTGTGATTATAAAAACAAGCATTAAGTCTCTTTTAATTTTCTTCTATAAATTACATTCTTATTTAAAAAAAAAAATTTGGTGAAATTCATAGAAGTATTTAGATAATTTTAATAATCTTAATAAGCGTTTTTAGGTTATACGTTCATAACTCATAACCATCGTAATATACGGAGCGGCCGCTTTAAATTTGAAAACGAGAAAAGTAAAAAAAAAAGAAATACAAAAAAAGAACGTAGAAAATAGTGTCTAAAAGAGAATGATGTAAATTAAATAAGTTTAGAAAAGAGAGGTCTGTCTTCAATTTCCACAAAACATATTAGAAACTAGATTTCAACTCATGCGCATGGGTGATTGTTTCAGTTGTAAATTTAGTGCTTAAGAAGAATTGGTCTTAATGTGTGGGCACACATTTGCATGGTGGGAAGAATTCTGCTACATCTCTTTCCACTCCGTCTCATTTACACCATCTTATTTTTCGATCTACACAATTCGAAATCCAAAGAAAATTTGTAGATATGTTCTCACAAAACTCAAGACATCTCTACAAAATTTGGTTTAATTTGATTAATCCTAACACGTTGAAAACAATGTTTTAAATCAACGATTAAATAAGTATTTTAGTGGTTGATGTTCGGTTTAACAGTTTGAACATGCTAGGAGTTTTAAAATGATATCATTTTTTGTAGACATGATATTCATAGTGTAGATTGAATATCTAAAGGTTTCATTTGATTTGGAGTAGTGTAATACCGAAAACAGTAGAAGTGTTTATGAGATGTAGCAAAAGGGAGGTATATCAAATCCTTGCCCTCTATTAGATCCGTCAACAAGCCGATTTCGGTCTGGGTAGCTTCGAACCTGAACCCGAACCCGAACCCGGTTAGTATTATCAAAACCGGAGCCCGACCCGAGCTTGATGGATATTCCAAACCCAATACTCGAGCTCAGCATGTCGGGCCTTTTAAGCCCGCTTGTGTAATGCTCGTATACCTAACTCATAGCAGTTATGCTAAAACCATATTTTAAGCTCATATTTTTAAAAGAAAAATTATATATACAAATAATGTTATTATACATTGGGGTAGTGATCAGCTAAGTTCACAATAAAAGTATACAAAAATATCTTCATGCAAACAAACAAAGTGATAAACAAATATCATACATACTCATGTTTTAGTACTATAAAAAACTAATAACCGGGTCATGTAGCGATAAAACCGTATCCGATCCTAATAATAACCGGATCGGGTCTAGGTCGGATCTGGGTAGTTAGAGTTGAACCAATACCCATATTAACAAGTCTAGTTCGGACCGGGTTCGGGCAAAAACCCATACCATTGACAAGCATACCGTGTGTGTGTGTGACGCACAAAAGAAGGGTTCCGCCGTACCACTCTTACTTCTCGACCTAGACAATATGAAATCGAATGAAAATATGTAGATATGTTCTTACATAATTCAAGATTATCACTACAAAATTTGGCTTAATAAACAATCATAACATGTTCAAAAGCATATTTCGAATTAATGGTTAAAATAAATGTTTTAATGGTTGATATTCCACATAACATTTTGAACATATTATGAGTCTTGAAATGATCTAATTTTTTATGGACATGATCTTCATAGTGTAGATTAAACATCCTCAAAGTTTCATTTGATTTGGAATAATGTAGCACCAAAAAACGTAAATGTGTAGAATGAGGTGTAGCGGATCTTTACCCATACATACATATTGAACATCCCCAAAGTTTCATTTGATATGGAATAGTGTAGCACAAAAAAAAAAATAGATGTGTAGAATGGAGTGTAGTGGATCTTTGCCCATACATACATACATACATACATACATACATACATAACACGCACACACATACACATACATATAAAATTTAGCCTCCAAACATTGCCTCTTAATTCCATCCACTCGTTTCCATTTAAATAATTGTATGATGTGGTAAAAGAAAGAGAAAAACAATTAACATTTAAACGGAAATGAGTGGCTGCAATTAAGGAGCTATGTTGGGGACTGCTGATCCTTTCCATATATTACACACACACACACACATATATATTAACAATGAGATTTTTCGTTTAACAACATCAGATTAATTATTAAGAAATTACAGTGTTATATGCCTTCTGTAATCGAGAATTAACAAATTTAAGCAGTGTTAAATTTGACTTAAGATAGTAATTATGTTGTTGTATACCGAAACAATTATATAGTTGTACTTTAACTTTTGTTGAAATGTCAAGCTCAACTTGTATTTGATTTTTAGTAGAATATAAAGAGAATCTAATACAAAAAACAATTAATCCAAATGTTCACATAAAGTAAAAGACAAAGAATTTAACGTGATTCGGATCACGGGGTATCCTACGTCCATGGGAAAAGCTTTCTTATGATATTCTTATTGGTACAACTTTAATGGTAGAAAGTACAAGTTTATCTAGTATAGAATTTGGAGAAAGTATCTAAAAGTCATTTTCTCTGCTACGATACCATTCTATTTATAGTACTATGACATGACGTGGATCGCTTAATTCCTAATTTAGCATTGCTTCTCCGCCGTTCGATCCTTTCATGTGTCGTTAATCACATTTCTTGCTGATTTGTGCACGGACTGCTAACGTGGATGAATGCATGAGAAAATTCTTCAAGTGAGAAGATTTGGCTGAAGGTGGGAATTTTGAATTGAATTTAAGCAGGAAATTTGAAGCTTGAGGATTAACTACTAGATTTATTCTGAGACTGCGCTCCGCTAGCTTATGGTGTTGTGGCTTCTGTATTTGTTCTTGGTTGATGTAGTTCCTCTTGAACATAGTGATGAAATTCTCATTTAGTGTTTATGTGGTTCATTAATTGATGGCGTATAGATTTCAAAAAGATGAGGGCATAGATCTGAGGATGGTGTCGGTGCTGGTTTCAGGAAGGTGTTAATGCAGACATTCATGTGGTGGCGACGTGGAAGTCAAGGAGATGGTGAAGCTGACTTTTTAAAGGAAAGGCGGCGCAGTTTACAAAGGGGTGACGAATTTGACTTTAAAGTAGGTGGCGATGCAGTCTTCGAGGAGGTCGGCGCAGTCTTTGAGGAAATGAAGTAATCTCTCAAGAGAGGTCGACGCAGTCATTGAGTGGGCGATGATGCACTCTTAGGATAGGTCGACTCAGTCTTTACCTTCTGCTGGTAGGTAGATTCTTTAGGTTTAGTTTTGCCTGTAGCAGCATTAATTTAGTTTTTTTGGAAGGAGTGGCCTCCCTATTTGCTTTCCACTATATGTTGTTGTAGTATCAGTGTAATTCGTCTATGGAGATTGCATGACCTATCTTTGATTCGGATTGATTATTGTAGTGTCTTTCATCTTTGATTCCTTTGTTTCGTCGTTGATTGTATAAGGGCTGCGTGTTTGTCCTGTTGTCTTTGAGCATAATTTGTTGAGTTTGAAGGTATCCAGCTTTGTGCAGTTCCTTCCTTTTAGTGAAGCTATGGCCTCTTTGCTTTTATCTTTGGGTTGCGCGGCTCTAATCTGCTCATTTCATAGATTAGTGTCACATATGTTTATTAGAGAAAAATGAGTGTAATAGTTGTCCGCTAAGTATGAGCTAATGGCATTAGTGCAGACTTGTCATATCCGTACCCAGTTTTCTTAATTGTCTGGGCAGTCACATCGTAATTAATGCTCTTTACACGTGTCTTATTGCGAATGACTATCTTTCTGACAGTTATGTAGGATCGATTTCACCCTAGAGGAGGGGGGGTGAATAGAGTGATACTAATAATAATAAAAATTAATGCGGAAATAATATATAATAATTGCAGCACAGATAATAACAGAATAATAAAAGCAGAAATAGAACAAAACAGATTTACCCAGCTTCAGCAAAACTCTGCCTACGTGCTGCCCCCAAGGTTTCTACTAGAAATTAAGTAGTCAAACGCTTACACACGTAAACTTACGACACCCGCGAACGACTAACCTAACTCTATGCTCAAAACCCTTCCACAACTCAGCCACTGAGTTGCGAATTCTCGAACTACACCATTGTAGTTCGTCCTAGTTACACAATTAGAGTTTGATTTGAATTTAAAAGGAAAATAAACTAAACAAAATAAAACAACACCCTAATTAAAATAGTGGCCCAAAACAAATATGACCATCCCACTTGATAACCCAACAAAGAAAAATTCTATCTCCTTATCCCTTTTAGTAGAATTTTCGGCCGTGTTCTCTTTTAGTTCATGATGTTCCTTTTTCCACTTGCGATCTGAAATTAGGGTTGTTGAAAATTGAAGCACTGATTCGAAATTGATCGATTTCAGTGATGATTTGAGATGCCTTCCCAATCGATTCCTTTCCCTTGATAATTCGCAGCGGCTTCAATGCTCCTTCAATTTGGCTTGCGGTTGATTTCAGGATTGAGTTCGAAACTATGAATCTGGTATGTAAATTTTGCCGTTTAACTGCTCTGTTATTTTTCTTTGGTTCGAACTCAATTCGAGTTATTGATTTGGGATTTAATTTTAAACTTGGCTCTGTGATTTTTTGCTTGAACTCGAATGATTTAACTGCCGATGATGTAACTGGGTTTTATAGGGATTAAATCCCTAAATATACATTCGTATAATTTGCTTTGAATAATTCGTGATTTTGTTTTCTGCGTTGATTTTTGATCGTATGATCTTGAGACCTCTGACTGGTTTGTTCCTTGATTGTAGCTTGGTATTTGAATTTGAGATATAATTGACGATATATTTCTGATATAATTTCACTATGATACCCTATGATATTAAACCATTTTCTCTGATTGACTTTACTGTCTAATTTTTTGAAAAGATGTTTGACTGCTCCTTGACTTGTTCGATTCGTGTTACCTTGCTCTGTACCTTGCTCTTATTTATGACTCTTGGTTGTTACTGCATATATACTTGTATGCTAGTTTGTTGAATGGGTTGGTCTTCATGTCGCATTTCATTCCTAAATGCTTGCATATTCCAGTGTGCATTGTGTAGTGCTTATATCTCAGTGATTCATTGCTTTTGTTCCACAGGCTTGTCTTTTTGAACTGGTTCACCTGTCGTTGTGAGCACTTTGTTGTGGCTTCATGCCTTGACTCCATTGACCTGCTTTCCTCCGGTTATTGTAGTCTGGTTCATCACTGTTTGATGCTCTTACTTGTTCTTGCATTTGTGTTCATCATGTGTTCATTTGTGTGTGTACTGGGTTGTAGCCTCTGTTGCTTCGAGCCAGTTCATTTGTATTTATGCCATATCTGGTTTTGAACCGCGTTGATCTGAACATGTTTTGGTTGCTGTGCACTACATATGTTGTTTTGGTTGAGCTTTTTACTTTATGTCTGTAGCTTTTTGGAGTCCAAGTCTTGTATATGCCTCTTTGAGTCTGGAGCTTGTTGTACATATGACCAACCATGTGTATGTGCATTGAGCATGTGGACTTGTATTCAGTTGCATTCATTCTGGACTGGTCTTTGTTGCTCCTGATTTGCTTCGCTTGGTCACCACGGCTTGCGTTTGGTTTTAGAATCTGTGATGCTTGTTCATCACGCTCTTTCCATTTTCAAATATTTTTGACTTTTTTGAATTTGTTCATCTCAACCTTGACTTGGTTTGAAACTGCTACCTTGATTTTTGTTCGAACTGCACCATTGAAGTCTTTTTCAATCACTGTTTTCTTGGTTTGTTTCTGAACCTGTTGTCTGAATGTAGAGATCATTGCATATTTAGAAATGGTTTAGTTCACATATTCATGTATATACATGCATACATATGAGATGCATGTATATATATGTATTCTGTGTGGTTCCTTTGTGTTGAGGCAGTTTCATTGATCTGGTCTAGTTCAATATTTAAGCTGGTCCGTGATTGCTATGGCTGCTCTGTCCTCTGTTTCATTTTAGATCATGTTGACTGACCATTGAAACTTGTACTTGTTTTCGTATTGCACTTGAGTTGAATCCAGCCTCGGCTCGGGTTTGACCTTGTGCACACCTGTCCCTGCAATTTTATCAAGTGGTGTGCACGACCTTGTGGCATGTACAGTGATAGAGTGTGCATGTCACAAGTTGTTTGTGTAAAATGAATTTAAAAGAGAAATGATGACGAACAACCTAAATAACCGAGGCAAACAATATTTTCAAAACACACATTTTATTGTACACTGCAAAATATTTTTTTTTCAATTTTACCGCGTTAGTGTTTATTTTGCAGATAATTCAGATGTTGGATACAAACTGGAATAGAGTTGAAGAACAAATATGAGTGATGAGTGAATGTAGTGAGGTGACATTGTACATTGAAAAATGTGATGTAATCGAAATCGTAATGTAATTGAAATTGTAATTGTAATTGAAATTGTGTAAATGTAGTCAGAGCTGAAGTTTGTACTATTTAAATTTGTAATAAAATATCTGTTTGAATAAAATATTTGTTTGAATATGAATTCTGTGTTATTTATGTTATTCATCAAATATTTATTTAATTATGTGAAAAATAAAATAGTACAATAACAAATACATTTAAATGAATATATATATATGTTTATTATCATCAAACAAAAATCATATATTAGCATATTCTACAATCTCCCCCTTTTGGTGATAACAAACATATATTAAGATTTTGTATCTATAAAATGTATTTGTTCATTGATGAATTCTATTTGCTCCCCTTCACATATGCATGAAAATAAAAAATGTAAATTAAAAAATAGTAAACCATGCAAATGAGCCTAGATGGAAATATACAAATAAAAAATATGACTTGACTTATTTGCCAAAATTTATTTGCCAAAATCTTAACTTCTCTCTCACCCTTTTGTTATCAGCAAAAGAGTAATAGTAATAGAAAAATAAAGATAAAGTGATAGATATTAATACAACATTAATACCCAATCGAGTATAAATATTAAATTTCAATAAAAAAATCAAACAAAAATCATAAATACTCTGTTAGGCGCATATTCCACTTTAGAGTGATAGTGGTGATGTCGGCATATAAAACCATATAGTTGTGTCTATTTGTGGTATATTTATATCAGGAATTTGAATATCTACTAACCATGCATAACCCTTAGGACTTTTAAATGAGATTAGTAGTATTCCTAATTTTTATATATAAAAAAATGAATTTCAAGCATCTTTTAACCACGCATAACCGTGAGGACTTTTAAATGGGATTAGAATTAACTCGTCTATTTAATAATCAATTTTGATATGTGCTCCATACATGCATAGAGGACTTTTAAATGAGCATGAAAGCACATAAACAAATATTTCAAGCAATTCACCCATGCATAACCGTGAGGACTTTTAAACGAGAGTGAATACTTTGGATGTTTTTATTGCTAAAAAATAAAATAAAATAAAAACAAATAATTTCTCGTTTAAAATACCACATTTTGACATACTATATTGGATTTTGATGAGTGATGGTCGTTAGAAATATGATAGAAATAGAGATGGTCATGGAATTTTTACCAATCAAAGTTATTACAAATTTTGTTTAAATTTTTAAAGAAATTTACTGTATATACTGTCTCAAGTCAATATGTTTAATTAATATCAACACTCATCATTTTTTTAATCACTATTTATCTTTTCGATAATCAGTAGGGAGTCAGATTAGTTAATGTATTCATTTAAGATCAAATCCAAATGTCTAATCTGAAATGAAGTCAACAAAAACTATTTTCTGAAAGGGGTTTTATAAAAAAATGTCTGCTAATAGAAAATCAGTTGAAACGAAAAATATGCAGATATTTTCTTTGAAAATGATGCAACTAATGAATGTCTCAACATAAAACACATTCCACTAGTACTTTTTCTATCAACTAGACTACCAATGTAATCTGCATATGAATTCCCCTTTGACTCAAAGTTACCATTAGATAGATATCATAGACCATACCGTGAAGTGTGCAACAAATACCTTATAATCATTTTACAGCTTTTAAAATGTGATTCCTTAAGGATTTGATTGAAAACGTGCATATAAACAACCACGGAACATAATGTCAGGTCAAATATATCCACGTGTATCTAGAATAATCATCAACTAATAAAACACCATCATTAGTCCAAACAAGTCTATATGAACTAGTTCAAAGACTCTAGAGGTGCTTATAGTGTTCTCGGCATAAAAAGATAATTGGCCAACAATTTTGCATAAATCAGAATCAAAATAAAGGTTCATTTCTTTATCACATAAATGGCTGAATTAAATCAGATTATGGTGCAGATTTTCACATTTAATATATCGTTCAAGATAAATGTATCGTTACCTATTTTACCTTTACCGATAATTTTTCGTTGTTGCCCATTGTGATTCTGCCACCGTTGTACCAGGCTAAGGAACTTTTGATTTGTCGCCCGTTATGTGCCTGGAACAGCCAGAATCCAAGTAACGCTGTTGTTGTTCCTTAGCCTGCTACCATACCTACACGAGGAAATATTTTTGTGACCTATTTGTTTTTATAGGTCCATGGTTGTTAGTGACAAAAGATTTTGAAAAATATGTTTGTGTAGACCCAAGACAATTTATATTTGTTCCTTTTGGCACCCAGATTTGTTTGACTTTAAGGGATTTAATATTCGTGCCTTTTGGAACCCAAATTGGTATGGTTTTCACATGTTTGGGTCTATACCAGCAATTATTGTGATTAGGTCTAGTTTTTCCACAAATCGTGCACTTGGAATTGACTTGATTAATTTCACTTCTAACACGTTCAGATTGATTATAACCAGGTCCTTGTCTAACAGTATTGACAGTTTGTTTCCCCAATAGCATATTTAGTGATTTTTCTCCTTTGGAAAATTTTCCTAAAGTTGTAGACAATTGTTGGACTTGTGTTTTGAGAGATTCATTTTCATTCAATAACAAGGTGCACTTTTTAATAGAATTTTCTCTCCTTGTGTTTTCACTTTCTTTCAAAATCAGAATTTCATTTTCAAGTGATTTAATTTTAATTTCTGATTTTTTAATTTCCTCTTCGAATGATGGACACTTATCACACTTAGGGCTCTTATTTTGATAGTTTTTGACCAATTGATCAAGCTGTTTATTTAATTCTATCAACCTATCATTTTGTGATTCAATTTTAGCATACTTCTCCCTAAGTCTTTCAAAACAGCCATTTACTTCGTGAAAATATATAAGTAATTCTGAGTGAGTAAGTTTTGATACCTCGCTTGGCTCGTCATCATCGCTGTCACTTATTTTTCCTCGAAGACACAGATTTGCTCTTTCATTCTCACTGCCAGTGCTTTTATCATTTTCATCACTTTCATCCCAAGTTGCTGCAAAGTTTCTCCTTTTCGGTTTCTTTCCTTTGATGAATTGATTTTGAGGACAATTTGGCTTGATATAACCAGGTTTATTGCACTTGTGACAGATGATCTTATGCTCTTCTGAATCGTCTAGAACTTTGACTATTCTATTCTTCAGTTGTTGATTCAGGGCAGGATTTCCATATTTGCGGTTCCACCTTTTGAATCTCTTTATTATCAGTGCCAATTCAGCTGTTCCATCCTCCTCATCATCTTCACTTTCCGTTGTTCCTTTCAGAGCTATTGATTTCTTTCGTGTATCACCTCCTTCATGTTCTTCCTTGAATTTGATTTCCAGCTCATAAGTGGTGAGATTTCAGATGAGTTCTTCAACTTTGATTTGTTTCAGATCTTTTGATTCTTGAATGGCAGTAACTTTCGCTTCAAAATTTCGTGGAAGGACTTTGAGGATTTTTCAGACTATTTCCAGCTCTATGTATGATCTTCCAAGAGATTTTGATTTATATACGAGATTAGAAAATCGTCCATACATTTCTTTGACACTTTCATCCTTTGCCATTGTGAAGTTTTCGTATTCGCTACTGAGTATGGCAAGGCGAGATTCTTTGACTTGGGAGGTTCCTTTGTGAGTCACTTCAAGTGTGTGCTAAATTTTCTGTGCAGTTAGACAATGTGAGACACGATTAAATTCAATTTGATCCAATTAACAAATAATAGAATTCATAGCTTTAACATTAGCATTCTGCAGTTTATTTTCAAGATCTTTCCATTGATCCATTGGCTTTTCAATTTCTTGATTATCTACCACTATAGTTGGTGTCATATATCCCGTCTCAACAATATTCCATGCATCTACGGTTTTCAGAAAAAATTTCATTCTATTTTTCCAGTAAGCAAATTCACCATTGAACATGGGTGGTTTAACTATGGACTGACCCTCAGGAAAAGAATTATTAAAAGAAGCTATTTAAAAAAAATTAAAACAAAAATTGGTTTTTGAAAAATCAATCTTTTAAAACAAAAAATGGTTTTTGTTCCTAGCACTGATACCACTTGTAGGATCGATTTCACCCTAGAGGGGGGGTGAATAGAGTGATACTGATAATAATAAAAATTAATGCGGAAATAATATATAATAATGCAGCACAGATAATAGTAGAATAAAAAAGCAGAAATAGAACAACACAGATTTACCCAGCTTCGGCAAAACCCTACCTACGTGCTACCCCCAAGGTTTCTACTAGAAATTAAGTAGTCGGACGCTTACACACATAAACTTGCGACACCCGCTAACGACTAACCTAACTCTACGCTCAAAACCCTTCCACAACTCAGCCACTGAGTTGCGACTTCTCGAACTACACCACCGGAGTTCGTCCTAGTTACACAACTAGAGTTTGATTTTAATTTAAAAGGAAAATAAACTAAACAAAATAAAACAAAATAAAACAACACCCTAATTAAAATTGTGGCCCAAAACAAATATGACCGGCCCACTTGATAACCCAACAAAGAAAAATTCTATCTCCTTGTCCCTTTCAGTAGAATTTCCAACCGTGTTCTCTTTTAGTTCATGTTGTTCATTTTTTCACTTGCGATCTGAAATTAGGGTTGTTGAAAATTGAACCACTGGTTCGAAATTGATTGATTTCAGTGATGATTTCAGATGCCTTCCCAATCGATTCCTTTCCCTTGATAATTCGCAGCGGCTTCAATGCTCCTTCAATTTGGCTTGCGGTTGATTTTAGGATTGAGTTCGAAACTGTGAATCTGGTATGTAAATTTTGCCGTTTAACTGCTCTGTTATTTGCTTTTGTTCGAACTCGATTCGAGTTATTGATTTGGGATTTAATTTGAAACTTGGCTCTGTGATTTTTTGCTTGAACTCGAATGATTTAACTGCCGATGATGTAACTGGATTTTATAGGGATTAAATCCCTAAATATACGTTCGTATAATTTGCTTTGAATAATTCGTGATTTTGTTTTCTGCGTTGATTTTTGATCGTATGATCTTGAGACCTCTGACTGGTTCATTCCTTGATTGTAGCTTGGTATTTGAATTTGACATATAATTGACGATATATTTTTGATATAATTTCACTATGATACCCTACGACATTAAATCATTTTCTCTGATTGACTTTACTGTCTAATTTTTTGAAAAGATGTTTGACTGCTCCTTGACTTGTTCGATTCATGTTACCTTGCTTTATACCTTGCTCTTGTTCATGACTCTTGGTTGTTACTGCATATATACTTGTATGCTAGTTTGTTGAATGTGGTTGGTCTTCATGTCGCATTTCATTCCTAAATGCTTGCATATTCCAGTGTGCGTTGTGTAGTGCTTGTATCTCACTGATGCATTGTTCCACAGGCTTGTCTTTTTGAACTGGTTCACCTGTCGTTGTAAGAACTTTGTTGTGGCTTCATGCCTTGACTCCATTGACCTACTTTCCTCTGGTTATTGTAGTCTGGTTCATCACTGTTTGATGCTCTTACTTGTTCTTGCATTTGTGTTCATCATGTGTTCATTTGTGTGTGTACTGGGTTGTAGCCTCTGTTGCTTCGAGCTAGTACATTTGTATTTATGCCATATCTAGTTTTGAACTGCGTTGATCTGAACATGTTTTGGTTGTTGTGCACTACATATGTTGTTTTGGTTGAGCTTTTTACTTTATGTCTGTAGCTTTTTGAAGTCCAAGTCTTGTATATGCCTCTTTGAGTCTGGAGCTTGTTGTACATATGACCAACCATGTGTATGTGCACTGAGCATGTGGACTTGTATTCAGTTGCATTCATTCTGGACTGGTCTTTGTTGCTCCTGATATGCTTCGCTTGTTCACCACGGCTTGCGTCTGGTTGTAGATCTGTGATTGTAACAACCCAAAATTCTGTAAATATTTTTAAATTTTTATTTACCTGAAAACTTTGATTTTTATTATTTAAAATTTGAATTTTTGGAATTTTTCCAATGAAATTTTGGATTTTGTTTGTAATTTATTTTCCAAATACAATAAAATAAACATTTTCTGAAAATCTTATATTTTGGTCAACTTTGGTCAAACTTTGACTTCCATTTGAAAATTTTGAATTAAATTTTTGAATTTTAATCTTTTATTTCAAGCTGGATATAAATCTGATATCCGTTCTGCTTTTCATTTCGTTAAATTCTGAGTTATACTTTTTAAATTTGATAAAATACAGTGTTTTACACGTAATTAATTTCTGTATTTTATTTTATATTTTTCCTATGTCCATCTCTATGTTATCATTCTATTTTATTTTGTCTAGACATTCATTTTTATTTACTGGATTGTTACTTGTTTATATCTTTTTATTTATGGCTTAGAAAAAAATCAAAGGGACATATGTTTCATTGTTTTAATTTCTTGCTTTTAATTGCCTAGCCTCTTTATTTCTTACCATAGCCGTTCCTTCTACTGATGAGCCGTGAAAAACTCCTCAATTGATTATCAATTCACGTACAAATATTTCCCAAACATTCCCTTCCTCATTTGCCTCTTTTGATTGAAGGATTTTACAGTAAGTTCTTTCTCATTTCCCCTTCTTTCTATCTTCTTTTTTTGTTTTCTTTTGTTTGTTTCTCCCTAGCAAAGCTCGGCCATCACCAAAATCTTCTATTGCCGACCACAAACCTTATCATCCACCACCTTAGATCGGCCTCCATCACATCACCACCATCTCCTTGTTGCCGTGAATCCCTAGATCCAAAAACCTATCACCAAATGTTACTTGAAACCCTAACGAGCCTTTACATCACCAAAACCCTCTTTGTTTGCCTCGGCCACACCTATTTCCACCACCTACTCCTCCTCCTTGCCTTGCTCTAGGCCGTGCCCTCTGACTTGACCAGATCTGACCCAAAGTCTAGCCATAGGCCGAGCCCAAACCTCAACACCCCTTGCCTAATGCCTCTACTTGCTTTGCCTTCCATTTTCTATACCATAGCCGTGCCTATGTGACCTTGGCCGAGCCTAACACTTCTGATCTAACCATGGCCGAGCATGACTTGATGGTGGTCAAGCCATTTTGGGTTGTAGCCGAGCCACTTGCATTGGTTAAGCCAATGATTGTTCTTTTGATCTAGATTTGTTCATCGTTTTGGTTTATATTCTTTTGTAAATTATATTCTTATGTATGTTATATATTTTGGTTGTTACAAGATCTAAATCTTGGCTCTCCCTCCACTCGAATCTAAGTCGTGCTGTGTTGTGCTTTCCGAAGTCTATTCGTGTGTTTTGAATTGTTAACTCCAGCTTTAAAAGGTGAGTTTATCACTCTCGACATTCGTACTTATATAAATGGTGAAACGATGACAAGTGAATGTGTAATAATTGATATACTATGTTTATAAATGCCTGTGATTTGATTATATGATGTATAACCTGATTTTATACCTGTTACATCACCTGATCTGATATTATATGCTATACTGTTTATTTTATTTTCTGTTTCTCACACTGCAAGTTCCCTGTAGAATAT
Source organism: Allium fistulosum (assembly GCA_030737815.1). NCBI lineage: Eukaryota > Viridiplantae > Streptophyta > Magnoliopsida > Asparagales > Amaryllidaceae > Allium > Allium fistulosum. Next base: position 1,078,290,641 of record CM060901.1, on the reverse strand, counting down.
GATCACTATGGGTTAAAATGATACATACCCGAACAGACATTAAAATAAGGAAAAATCGTTATGAGCTGAAATGATAGGCTCAAGCGATTTTTATTTATTTTGTTTGACTTGGTATTGCGGGTTTGAAATGATGGAACCCGGATTTTTCTTTTTAAATTACGGATTGAAATGATATATTATCCGTATCACTTGACCTAGGTTAGAAAATATTATACAGACCCGTGGTTATTCTATATATTTTCTGAAAATTATTAAGTATTTTCAAATGTAAAATATGATATTTTAACTTAAATTTGGATTTAAATGATATTAATAAAGTTTTAGTTATTTTCTATGAGTTAAAATGTATAAGTAAATAAATGGGAAATGTATTTTGAAAATATGACTAAACTTGATAATTTGGGAAATTTGGCTTTTAAAAGGGAAATTTTAGGTTAAGTAAATAAAATGGAAACTTAGTTTTATTATAAGAAATGGTATTTTAAAGTAAAGTATTAAGTTAATTGTTCAAATACAAAAGTTAAGAAAATAGTGCACTTTGGCATAATAAGTGAATTATTGTTTAAAAATTGGATAATTAGTAATGAAATTTTTATTTTATAAAATCTTAAGTTAAATGATATCCAAATGAACATTTTTGAAGCGAAAAAAAATATGATTTTATAAGTTAAATGGCTAAAAATTGAAGTTTTAATGTTTCTGAAATTTTATAATAAATCTGGAATTAGTATTGGTAGCACTTCAGAAATGCTGTAGTATTAAGACAGCATTTACTAAGTGCCATAGTTTCTAAAATATAACTAAGTTCTGAAATAAATAAAGGGCTACTACAGCACTTTGTAAGTGCTGTTGTTGTTGCTGAAGCTAACTAAAATCCGAAGTAATAAAGCTACTGCAGCACTTGGTAAGTGCTGTGGTTGCTGAAAGTAAACTATATTCTGAAATAACTAAAGGGCTACAGTAGCACTTGGTAAGTGCTGTTGTTGCTGAACTGAACTGTTTTGAAACTAATATACCTACTGTAGCACTTTGTAAGTGCTGCTATTTCTGAAATTTGACAATGTTTTGAAATACTACAATATCTACCGTAACACTTTATAAGTGCTGCTGTTTTATGAAAATACAATGTTTTGAAATTGTTGTAATTAAATGAATGAACTTAGAAATGTTAAAAATTCTGGAAATTGAATATTTGATTTGAAAGGATAATGACTTCATATTTAAATGATTCAAATGAATATATATATATATATATATATATATTGAAATAGAAATGATATCGTTTTGATTTGGGTTTTGAAATGGTGGTTTTTGAAATGGAAATGATATTTTGATTTTTGGAATATAAACCATTTTGAAATTTATAACCACGGGTTATAATAACGATTGGTTGTTAAAGAGACCGGGATCGGATATGGACATACTCTCTGTCGATACCGAAAACCACTTTAACAACCGTGTACGCGGTGGAGATTCCAGAATGAAGTAGGATGGTGGCTAGGATCCTATTGAGGTATATACGTGGACCTGACTCCCGTGAGTTGGCTTAAGGTGGCTAAAACAGGAGCGATTCCGGGCCAATGAGGTAGCTCCTCTGATCGGACACACTTCTTCGATACCATTCTATTACTTTGTGATTGATTGGGTGCACCCTTTGATTTTTTGGGAGTGTGGCTCGAGGTGGGCGGTAGTGGCTGCTATGCGTTTCCACCAGTCCGGATGCGTAATTGGTATATCTATCCTGGCATTGCCTAGTTGTGCCATGTCACCTACCCTAGCGCGCCTTTTACGAGTTTGTTTTGTACCATACCTATGGAGTGCCCTCTGACGACGCCCAGTACGGGGGAGATTACGATACTGTTTAGACTATGGGAATATATAAAATGTGTTAAGGGGGATATGGGTAATGCCTTAACGCTATTTTAATAGTTTACTTTACTTTAGACATTATTATAATAGCGTATATTACTACATAGTAGATAGTTTAACGGATCCTTAAAGAATGGGCGATCCCAAGCATTCTTTAAGTTACTTATGCATTTCTATTACAGTTCACTTGAGTTGGTTTACATTGTATAAGTATGTATGTCCTGACTCGAGTGTTTATGTTTTTGCTTTACGCTCGGGTCAGCCTGAGTATTACAGCTTTGGATTCACCTTCTGGAGCTAGAGATTTCTGGAGTTTATCTGTCTATCTAGTTGTCTTCCCATTTCAGTTATTTCATTCAGCTTTGCTTATGTATTTGTGAACTTATGTATTCAGTTTCCTGTTGTATCTATTTTCAGACTATGTATTTTGTATCTGTTTTGAGACTATGTATTGTAGTGGCTTCATGAACCACTATTTATTTTATTTTCCGCTGCGAGTTATTCTGATATTCTATGTCTGTGATTCTGTGATGGTTTTATTTGCTCCAAATTTATTTACAATCTATTCTTTTGTATTATTCAAGTCCGACATGTGTGGATTTATTTCGGATTTGAATAGTCCAAAATAGTGGGTCATTACAGTTGGTATCAGAGCTTTGGTTTTAGGCAAACCTTAGCCTATGGAGCAAAAACTCATTAGAGATAGGGTAGAAATACCCTAGAATGAGTGAAATCAATCTTAGAATCATTTCTTTGTGAGAGAACGTATTTTTAAGTATAAAGGATTTTCAAATGATTTTAAAGGATTTTAAAGATTATTTTGGATATAAAATTTTCTTGTTTAAAATCTCATTTTCTTAACTTCATTCCTTTCGAATCCACCTTGTTTATTTGAATTCGTTGATTAGGATTTCCATTCTAGTTGAATCTTATCTTTGTCTTTCTATTTTACCTTTGTCCTAAAATTCATTCTTGATTTTTCAGGATGAATTGTATGAATGCCAGAGGTAGGGGTCGTGGTATTGCCCCAGTTCTCGAGCCTGTTGCACCCATCAGGTTCACTACTCTTTGCAAGGAATTCACTCAGCTTGGTGGTACCAAGTTTATAGGATCTGAGAGCATCGTGGAGGCTCAGCAGTGGTTGAGGAGTCTTGAGAGGATTTTTACTGGTTTGGAGATTACTGATGCTCAGAAGCGTCAGTTGGCAGCTTGGCAGTTGAAGGAAGCAGCCTCAGATTGGTGGGAGTCTGTTACGGCTAACACTGCTGAGGCTGACATTTCTTGGGATCAGTTTAGGTATCTTCTTCTTGTGTTGTCTTGTGTTCTTTTCAGTTTCTCTCTTTGAAATCTATCTTAAGCTTTTCTATCTTTTTCCAGGGAGGCTTTTGTGGCAAAATGGATGCCCGAAGCCGGGAAATCTCAGCTTTATCGTGAGTTTATGGATCTCAAGCAGGGTACCATGTCCTTTTCTGAGTATGAGCGAAAGTTCAATGAACTTTCCAAGTTCGGTCCTAGCCTCATTGACACCTAACTTAAGAAGAATGAGAAGTTCATAGCTGGTGCTCATCCTGAGTATTATGACCGCCTCATTTCTCATGTTCATGGCACTTTCACCGAGCTTATGGATATGGCTATCCGTTATGAGAACCCTACTTCTAAGGGTCCGGCTGTTGCTCGTGCTCCTTCATCTCAGTCTTTCTCTGCTAACTCTAAGAAGAGAAAGCCTCATTTCCTTCAGCAGAAGAAGAATTGGCTCAAGAATCCGGGTTTGGGATCTTCATCTTCTCCTTCTCAGAGGCAGCCTGTCGACCTATCTTCCATTACATGTTTCAAGTGTGATCAGAAGGGACAATATGCTAATAGTTGCCCTACTTCAGTTGGTGCTGCTGTTCCTCCACCTCAGGATACCAGGAACAACCTCTGTCATGTCTGTCTGCAGCCTGGTCATTTCAAGAAAGATTGTCCTTTGTATCAGAAGGGCAAGCCGTCTGGTATTTTTGCTGTTACCTCTGCTTCTTCTCCTTCTCCACCTGCACCTGCTCCTGCTCCTAGTGATAATCAAGGTACTCTCCAGGGCACCTTTTCTTTATTTAATCATCATGTTCGTGTTTTATTTGATACTGGAGCTTCACATAGTTTTATTTCTGTGGATCTTTGTGATAAGTTTGAGCATCTTTTTTCTCCCATGTATGCTGTTGAATCTTTATGTGTTTCTAATCCTATTGGTGGTCCCGCGAACCTTAATAGGATTTGTAAGCAAGTGAAACTTCTTTATTTTTTATCATCGTTTTAGTGGTGATTTCTATGTTCTTGGTTTCGATGCTTTTGATTTTTTGCTTAGAGGTGATTGGCTTAAGAGGTATGATGCTTTTATCTCTTGTAAATCCTGAACTGTTTCTCTTGTTGATGATCGGGGTAATCCTTTGGTTATTTAGTGCCGTATGCCTCATGATTATGCTGGCAGCTTTATTTATTCTCTGGATTCTTCTCCTGTTGATCTTGATTCAACCCTTGTGGTTAAGCTCTATCCCAATGTAAGTGATAATCCTTTGGTGAAATTTCTTCTTTACCTCCTAAGCGGTAAATTGATTTCCGTATTGATCTTATTCCTGGAGCTCGACCAATAGTTCTTCCTCCCAGAAGAATGGCACCCCATGAGAAGGTTGAGTTAAGGAAGCAAATTGAGGACTTATTCTCCAAAGGTCTGATCAGACCTAGCCATTCCGAATGGGGAGCATCTATGGTTTTTGTCACTAAGTCCGATGGTTCTCTGAGGATGTGTATTGATTATAGGGAGCTGAACAAGCTCACTATGAGGAACAGATATCCAATGCCTCGCATCAATGATATGTTCGATCAGCTTTATGGTGCCACTGTTTTCTCTCAGCTTGATCTTGCCACAGGTTTTCACTAGCTCAGAGTTTCTGAGGAAAGTATTCCCAAGACTGCTTTCCGTACTGAGAATGGTTTCTATGAATGGTTAGTCATGCCTTTTGGTTTGACTAATGCCCCTGCTTTCTTTTTTGATTTGATGAATCGTGTCTTTCATGATGTGCTTAACAAGTTTGTGCTTGTCTTTGTTGATGATATCCTGGTTTTTTCTAAGACCGAGGAAGAGCATGAATCTCATTTGAGCTTTGTTCTGGGGACTCTTAGGAGTCATCAGTTGAAAGCTAAATTCTATAAATGCCATTTCTGGAAAGATGAAGTCCGATTTCTTGAACATATTGTTTCTAGTAATGGAGTTTCTGTTGATCCAGTCAAGATCGCTGCGATCAATGTAAGTCTACCTTTTCTCATCTTTCTTTTGTGATCTAATTATTCTATCTTTCTTGTAGTTCTTATTTTCCTATTCTATTTCAGGATTGGGAAACTCCTAGAACTCCAACTGATATCCGTAGCTTTCTGGGCCTTGCCGGTTATTATCGGAGATTCATTGAGAATTTTGCTCGGATTGCTGCACCTCTCACTGCTTTGACTTGTAAGAATGCCAAGTTTATATGGAATGATAAGTGTAAAGCTGCATTCAATGAGTTAAAGCACAAGCTTACTTCCGCACCAGTTCTTACCGTTCCAAATAAAAATGAGGGATTAACGGTATACACTGATGCTTGTCGTGAAGGTTTGAGAGCTGTTCTGATGCAGGATGGGAAGGTCATTGCTTATGCCAGTCGTCAGTTGAAGACCCATGAAGTCAATTATGCTGCTCATGATCTGGAATTGCTTGCTGTGGTTTTTGCTTTGAAGCTTTGGAGGCATCATCTTTTGGGAACTAAGTTTGAGCTTTTTACCGATCATTAGTCTTTGAGATATATTTTCACCCAAAAGGATCTGAATCAGAGGCAAGTTCGTTGGCTTGAGTTTTTAGCTTCTTACGACCTCGATATTAGCTATACTCCCGGTAAAGCTAATTGTTCGAACGACGGAAATTCTATCGGTTTAGAAAACCGTCGAACGAATTTAGAAATAAAATATAACCGCAAGCACACGGCGTACACTTGTAGTACGTGGCGAATACGGGTCGATCCGTAGGGAATTGTGAGAGATTAAAAATCTATTCAATCAAATTAGACCAAAGTGAGATGAAAGTTGTTAACTACAAAAGAAAGCTAAAGCTAGAATTAAAATGTGATTAAAAAAAACTATTGAACTAGAGAACAATTTAGAGGCAAATCCACTCTCATATTTTTGTAAATCAACAAACAAATAATTTGTGATCTCTAGCTTTTGATATTAAGTGAAATATTGTTGTATTTATCATAAGTATGGTTTGTTTATGTTATTAATTAACATAACTCAAACCATCAAACTATAATACAACAAATAAACCACTTATAATTCCTATGAAAATGAAGCCAAAGAAAAAGCTATTTTAAGTATGATCTATTTACTATTGTAACTAGTAATATAGATCATCAAATTTCATTTTTACTTTCTTTTCACAATCAAAAATGGATTAGCAAATGATGATGCAACTTGTGTTTATGTTGAATAAGTATAGCTCATTTGCATAAGCAATATAAGCCATCAAACCCACTTCTATAAACTTGCATAAAAATTCACTTTCATTAAGCACAAACAAAGAGATCATAAATCATAACAAATGTTGAAATTACATAATATTTGAGAGCTTCATTACCCCTAAATTGAAGGGGTTTAAGTACTCATTTGTGGAATTGAAGCAACACAAGTAAATTTCATCATTAAAAAGAGAAGAAAATAGAAAATAAGCAAAGAAAGCAAAAGAGATTAGCTACTAACTACTTGCATAAAAATATAAACTACACTATTTGCATGAATGTAAATTTAATCTACTAGCAAAGAAAAGAGCATAGAAAACATCAACAAAAAAAGTAAATAAAAGCAAGAAGATAAGAGAAGAGAAAGGGGCTTGGAAGCCATTTTTATTTCACTTTGATTTGTGTTTACAACTTGCTAATTTCCTAAGTAAACATAAGAGAGAAAATAGAAGATAGTTTCATGTATATAAGAGGGTTATTTATACATGCATAAAACCCTAATTCTATTTTTAGGGGGCTTCCCAAAATATCCCTTAGGAAGTGTGGAGGCCAAGTAATAATTAGCTTCTACTAATCATCATTTAAGTGTACATGAAGCCATTAATTCCATAAGCATGTTCATTAGCCTCTAATTTGTACATTAAGGTAGGTGGGTAGGTGGGGTCTTCCATGATTTTCACTTTGAATTATTTCCCTCTTCTTTCCTTTGTATTCATTTGTGCATGCATGTATCTTCATATAAGCCTCTTCCATATGCATCCAAATTCCTATAAAAATCATCAAAAATGTCCAAGTAAAAATTCTCAAATTTACACATGCACAAAAATGACCATTTTGCCCCTGAATGAAGATGAAAATATGATGGTTTGAAAATAATTGAATTTTGATTTTAACATGTACAAATGCCCAAATATGATGTTTATTTAAATAAAAAGAGATAAAATATGGATGTAAATATACGCACATTTACGTGCACATCACTAATGTTGTGGCCGATACTTTGAGTCGGAAGAAAGCTATGTTGTGTCAGCTTGTTGTTTCTTCTCCTCTTTTGGATCGTATCATAGCTAAGCATGATGAGATGCTTAGATTGATGAAGGAGAGTGTTCGTAGCAGAGTTGGTAGTAGTAGTCTTGATGGCAGTGGTGTCGGATCGATGATAGAGGTATTTTGAGGATTAATAATCGGATTTATGTCCCGAATGTTGATGGATTGAGACAGGAGTTGCTTCGGGAAAATCATCGATCCAGACTTTCTATTCATCCGGGTGTGACCAAGATGTATCAGGATATGAATAAGTTGTATTGGTGGAAGGGTATGAAGAGGGATATCTCCATTTTTGTTAGTAGTTGTGCGACATGTCAGCAAGTCAAGGTCGATCATCAGAAGACCCCTGGTTTGTTGCAGCCCCTTGAGGTTCCCAATTGGAAATGGAAACAAGTTTCTATGGATTTTATTGATGGATTACCGAGGACTAGGAGGGGTAATGAGAGTATCTGGGTTATTATGGATAGACTGACCAAGTCCGCTCATTTCATTCCGGTCAAGTCTACCCGTTCTGCTTCTAATTTGTCTGAGATCTATATGAGGGAGATTGTTCGTATCCATGGTGTCCCTATCAGTATTGTTTGTGATCGTGATCCTATCCTTACTAGTCAGTTTTGGAGAGCTTTTCAGGAATCTTTGGGTACTCATCTGAATCTGAGCACTGCTTACCATCCGCAGACCGACGGTCAAACAGAAAGAGTGAATCAGATTCTGGAGGATCTTCTTCGTGCTTGTGTTCTTGATTTTGGAGGATCTTGGGAAGATCATCTTCATCTTGTCGAATTCACCTATAACAATAGTTATCAGGTATAATCTCAATCTTTTATTTGAATCTTGTCTTAATCTTTTATTTAGCTTATTTCATCTTTTGAATTCAGGCTAGTATTGAAATGTCTCCGTTTGCTGATCTTTACGGACGACCTTGCAGATCCCCATCTTGCTGGATTGAATCCGGTAATCATTTGGTTCTTGGTCCTGATGTGATTTTGGAAGCTTCTGAGAGAGTTGAGGAGATTAAGAGGAAGATGAGGAGTGCTCAGGATAGGCAGAAGAAGTACGTTGATAGGCGTAGCAGGAGTTTGGAGTTTGCTGTTGGTGATTTGGTTTTCCTTAAGGTCTCTCCCTTAAGGAATGTGATTCATTTTGGTCGTAAAGGGAAGCTTGCTCCTAGGTTCATTGGTCCTTTCCGCATCTTGGAGAGGATTGGTTCTTTAGCTTATCGTCTGGATTTGCCTGAGAAGTTTTCTGGAGTGCATAATGTATTCCATGTTTCGCATCTTCGTCGGTATCTTCATGATCCATCCCTTATTGTCCAGCCTTCTGCTCTCGAGAGTTTGGATATTCAACCTAATCTGACTGTCGAGAGGAAGCCACTTCGTATTGTCGATAGAGGTACGAAGTAGCTGAGAAGAAAATCTGTTAATCTGGTCAAAGTGCAGTGGAGTACTGATGACCGGGATTGTACTTGGGAGACGGAGGAAAGCATGCGTGCTTCGAATCCGGAATTTTTTGTTTCAGGTACTTTTGCTTTTCTATCTTACCTTTCTTTGATTTCCTCGTTTCGTTCCCTTTTCGAGGACGAAAAGTTTTGAGTGGGAGAGAGTGTAACAACCCAAAATTCTGTAAATATTTTTAAATTTTTATTTACTTGAAAACTTTGATTTTTATTATTTAAAATTTGAATTTTTGGAATTTTTCCAATGAAATTTTGGATTTTGTTTGCAATTTATTTTCCAAATACAATAAAATAAACATTTTTTGAAAATCTTATATTTTGGTCAACTTTGGTCAAACTTTGACTTCCATTTGAAAATTTTGAATTAAATTTTTTGAATTTTAATCTTTTATTTAAAGCTGGATATAATTTTGATATCCGTTCTGCTTTTCGTTTCGTTAAATTCTGAGTTATACTTTTTAAATTGGATAAAATACAGCGTTTTACACGTAATTAATTTCTGTATTTTATTTTATATTTTTCCTATGTCCATCTCTATGTTATCTTTCTATTTTATTTTGTCTAGACATTCATTTTTATTTACTGGATTGTTACTTGTTTATATCTTTTTATTTATGGCTTAGAAAAAAATCAAAGGGACATACGTTTCATTGTTTTAATTTCTTGCTTTTAATTGCCTAGCCTCTTTATTTCTTACCATAGCCGTTCCTTCTATTGATGAGCCATAAAAAACTCCTCAATTGATTATCAATTCACGTACAAATATTTCCCAAACATTCCCTTCCTCATTTGCCTCTTCTGATTGAAGGATTTTACAGTAAGTTCTTTCTCATTTCCCATTCTTTCTATCTTCTTTTTTTTGTTTTCTTTTGTTTGTTTCTCCCTAGCAAAGCTCGACCATCACCAAAATCTTCTATTGCCGACCACAAACCTTATCATCCACCATCTTAGATCGGCCTCCATCACATCACCACCATCTCCTTGTTGCCGTGAATCCCTAGATCCAAAAACCTATCACCAAATGTTACTTGAAACCCTAACGAGACTCTTCATCACCAAAACCCTCTTTGTTTGCCTCGGCCACACCTATTTCCACCACCTACTCCTCCTCCTTGCCTTGCTCTAGGCCGTGCCCTCTGACTTGACCAGATCTGACCCAAAGTCTAGCCATAGGCCGAGCCCAAACCTCAACACCCCTTGCCTAATGCCTCTACTTGCTTTGCCTTCCATTTTCTATACCATAGCCGTGCCTATGTGACCTTGGCCGAGCCTAACACTTCTGATCTAACCATGGCCGAGCATGACTTGATGGTGGTCAAGCCATTTTGGGTTGTAGCCGAGCCACTTGCATTGGTTAAGCCAATGATTGTTCTTTTGATCTAGATTTGTTCATCGTTTTGGTTTATATTCTTTTGTAAATTATATTCTTATGTATGTTATATATTTTGGTTGTTACAAGATCTAAATCTTGGCTCTCCCTCCACTCGAATCTAAGTCGTGCTGTGTCGTGCTTTCCGAAGTCTATTCGTGTGTTTTGAATTGTTAACTCCAGCTTTAAAAGGTGAGTTTATCACTCTCGACATTCGTACTTATATAAATGGTGAAACGATGACAAGTGAATGTGTAATAATTGATATACTATGTTCATATATGCCTATGATTTGATTATATGATGTATAACCTGATTTTATACCTGTTACATCACCTGATCTGATATTATATGCTATACTGTTTATTTTATTTTCTGTTTCTCACACTGCAAGTTCCCTGTAGAATAGGATCACTATGGGTTGAAATGATACATACCCGAACGGACATTAGAATAAGGAAAAATCGTTATGAGCTAAAATGATAGGCTCAAGCGATTTTTATTTATTTTGTTTGACTTGGGATTGCGGGTTTGAAATGATAGAACTCGGATTTTTCTTTTTAAATTACGGATTGAAATGATATATTATCTGTATTACTTGACCTAGGTTAGAAAATATTATACAGACCCGTGGTTATTCTATATATTTTCTGAAAATTATTAAGTATTTTCAAATGTAAAATATGATATTTTAACTTAAATTTGGTTTTAAATGATTTAAATAAAGTTTTAGTGATTTTCTATGAGTTAAAATGTATAAGTAAATAAATGGGAAATGTATTTTGAAAATATGACTAAACTTGATAATTTGGGAAATTTGGCTTTTAAAAGGGAAATTTTAGGTTAAGTAAATAAAATGGAAACTTAGTTTTATTATATGAAATGGTATTTTAAAGTAAAGTATTAAGTTAATTGTTAAATTACAAAAGTTAAGAAAATAGTGCACTTTGGCTTAATAAGTGAATTATTGTTTAAAAATTGGATAATTAGTAATGAAATTTTTATTTTATAAAATCATAAGTTAAATGATATCCAAATGAACATTTTTGAAGCGAAAAAAATATGATTTTATAAGTTAAATGGCTAAAATTGAAGTTTTAATGTTTTTGAAATTTTATAATAAATCTGGAATTAGTATTGGTAGCACTTCAGAAACGCTGTAGTGTTAAGACATCATTTACTAAGTGCCATAGTTTCTGAAATATAACTAAGTTCTGATATAAATAAAGGGCTACTACAGCACTTTGTAAGTGTTGTTGTTGTTGCTGAAGCTAACTAAAATCTGAAGTAATAAAGCTACTGCAGCACTTGGTAAATGCTGTGGTTGCTGAAAGTAAACTATATTCTGAAATAACTAAAGGGCTACAGTAGCACTTGGTAAGTGCTGTTGTTGCTGAACTGAACTGTTTTGAAACTAATATACCTACTGTAGCACTTTGTAAGTGCTGCTGTTTCTTAAATTTGACAATGTTTTGAAATACTACTATATCTACCGTAACACTTTATAAGTGCTGCTGTTTTCTGAAAATACTGTTTTGAAATTGTTGTAATTAAATGAATGAACTTAGAAATGTTAAAAATTCTGGAAATTGAATATTTGATTTGAAAGGATAATGACTTCATATTTAAATGATTCAAATGAAAATATATATATATATTGAAATAGAAATGATATCGTTTTGATTTGGGTTTTGAAATAGTGGTTTTTGAAATGGAAATGATATTTTGATTTTTGGAATATAAACCATTTTGAAATTTATAACCACGGGTTATAATAATGATTGGTTGTTAAAGAGACCGGGATCGGATATGGACATACTCTCTGTCGATACCGAAAACCACTTTAACAACCGTGTACGCGGTGGAGATTCCAGAATGAAGTAGGATGGTGGCGACGATCCTATTGAGGTATATACGTGGACCCGACTCCTGTGAGTTGGCATAAGGTGGCTAAAACAGGAGCGATTCGGAGCCAATGAGGTAGCTCCTCTGATCGGACACACTTCTTCGATACCATTCTATTACTTTGTGATTGATTGGGTGCACCCTTTGATTTTTTGGGAGTGTGGCTCGAGGTGGGCGGTAGTGGATGCTATGCGTTTCCACCAGTCCGGATGCGTAATTGGTATATCTACCCTGGCATTGCCTAGTTGTGCCGTGTCACCTACCCTAGCGCGCCTTTTACGAGTTTGTTTTGTACCATACCTATGGAGTGCCCTCTGACGACGCCCAGTACGGGGGAGATTACGGTACTGTATAGACTATGGGAATATATAAAATGTGTTAAGGGGGATATGGGTAACGCCTTAACGCTATTTTAATAGTTTACTTTACTTTAGACATTATTATAATAGCGTATATTACTACATAGTAGATAGTTTAACGGATCCTTAAAGAATGGGCGATCCCAAGCATTCTTTAAGTTACTTATGCATTTCTATTACAGTTCACTTGAGTTGGTTTACATTGTATAAGTATGTATGTCCTGACTCGAGTGTTTATGTTTTTGCTTTACGCTCGGGTCAGCCTGAGTATTACAGCTTTGGATTCACGTTCTGGAGCTAGAGATTTCTGGAGTTTATCTGTCTATCTAGTTGTCTTCCCATTTTAGTTATTTCATTCAGCTTTGCCTATGTATTTGTGAACTTATGTATTCAGATTCCTGTTGTATCTGTTTTCAGACTATGTATTTTGTATCTGTTTTGAGACTATGTATTATAGTGGCTTCATGAACCACTATTTATTTTATTTTCCGCTGCGAGTTATTCTGATATTCTGTGTCTGTGATTCTGTGATGGTTTTATTTGCTCCAAATTTATTTACAATCTATTCTTTTGTATTATTCAAGTCCGACATGTGTGGTTTTATTTTCGATTTGAATGGTCCAAAATAGTGGGTCGTTACAGTGATGCTTGTTCATCACGCTCTTTCCATTTTCAAATATTTTTGACTTTTGTTGAATTTGTTCATCTTGGTTTGAAACTGCTACCTTGATTTTTGTTCGAACTGCACCATTGAAGTCTTTTTCAATCACTGTTTTCTTGGTTTGTTTCTGAACCTGTTGTCTGAATTTAGAGATCATTGCATATGTAGAAATGGTTTGGTTCACATATTCATGTATATACATGCATACATATGAGATGCATGTATATATATGTATTCTGTGTGGTTCCTTTGTGTTGAGGCAGTTTCATTGATCTGGTCTGGTTCAATATTGAAGCTGGTATGTGGTTGCTATGGCTGCTCTGTCCTCTGTTTCATTTTAGATCATGTTGACTGACCATTGAAACTTGTACTTGTTTTCGTATTGCACCTGAGTTGAATTCAGCCTCGGCTCGGGTTTGACCTTGTGCACACATGTCCATGCAATTTTATCAAGTGTATATCGGTGTGCACGGCCTTGTGGCATGTATAGTGATACACTGTGCATGTCACAAGTCGTTCGTGTAAAATGAATTTAAAAGAGAAACGACGACGAACAACCCAAATAACTGAGGCAAACAATATTTTCAAAACACGCATTTTATTGTACACTGCAAAATATTTTTTTTCAATTTTACTGCGTTAGTGTTTATTTTACAGATAATTCAGATGCTGGATACAAACTGGAATATAGTTGAAGAACAAATACGAGTGATGAGTGAATGTAGTGAGGTGACATTATACATTGAAAAATGTGATGTAATCGAAATCGTAATGTAATTGAAATTGTAATTGAAATTGTGTAAATGTAGTGAGAGCTGAAGTTTGTACTATTTAAATTTGTAATAAAATATTTGTTTGAATAAAATTTTGTTTAAATATGAAATCTGTGTTATTTATTTTATTCATCAAATATTTATGTAATTATGCGAAAAATAAAATAGTACAATAACAAATACATTTAAATTAATATATATATATATGTTTATTATCATCAAACAAAAATCATATATTAGCATATTCTACAAGTTATATACGAGGCGTTTTGAATTTCAGCAAATCCTCATCGTTTTTTTGTGTACTTAGGGATTATCATTATTAAAATCTAATGATCATTAATTATCGTGCCTTACAGTTTTAGGGCTGAAATTCTTTTCCTGAAACAATACAAATTCTTTTCCCTTTTCATTCCTATTTTATTTACTCAAGAATTCTAACTTCAAATTGTGGTGGTTCTTCTCATTTTTCTTCACAACGCTCCTTGCTCCGATTCGTAGCCTATTTCAAATCACAGGTTAGACTTTTCTTTTATATTTTTATTTCTCTTCCATACATTTTCTTTATATCCTTTATCTTCCTTTTGATTTATTATTGTCATGCGTATTCACGTCTTGAATGTGTTCGGGGAAACGTCTATATGGGTTGTTTGATTGATTGGCTGAATGATTAGTTTTTTTATAGGAAATTCAATGTTGCATACATATTTTCTTTCTATTTTGGTTAGAGACTCCAAAAAACATCCTTCCATTATATCCCTCTTTTAGTGACTCATGGCTTAAGGCAATCTTTCGAGCACTTCGGGTCATGGATCAACTTCTTACATCGAAATGATTTCGGCTATCTATGAAGAAAATCAAGCGTAAGGAATTTCAGATCATTTTGGGTTTAGAGACTATGTGCTTAGGATTCCTACCCCTTTTGGTCGCATTCATATGCCCCCAGAAGGATTTGTTTCTATCACATTAGAACACATCCGAAATGGGTTCTATCTTTCACTCCATCCCATCATTAGGGAATGGTTAGCTACCATCAATTTGTCCCCAATCCAACTATCTCCTTTTTCTTATTATCTACTCACATCCACCTTTATCTTGTATGCTGAATGCCTGACTATACCTCCTACTTATCGTGAGCTCTTGTTCTTGTAATCAATTAATGAGAATACGGCTATGGACTGTAACAGATTCTATTATGTTCAAGCTTTGAAATCCACCTTCTCTGTTTCTCCCCATAAGACTCAAAGATGGACTGAATAATTTTTCAATTTTTCTAATTGAGATGATTTTATTCCCTCTTTTAGATCTTCTGGTACTGTTATCACCCTCTTATTATTTTGTTTTCTATTATTATTGCTACTTTAAGCTGCACTGACTTTTATACTCCTTCTCTCCTTTTTCTTTCTCCTCCTTTCCTTCTCTTTTTTTTGTTAAACACCACGACTTTTCCAACGAGGAACGAGACTCATTTTTAGTACGCAGAACTAGCGTACTTGGGCTTGATTAGGACATTCGCAAAGGTTCTAATGTTTTTACAGAAGCTTTACTGCGCAAGCATGATTTTTTGGATTCACAACATCACTTTTTTTCAATGTTCATTTATGATCTCATTACCTCTGCACCACACTATATATTTGTTATTTGTATGAACATGTTAGTGTACACGCGTTAGGATACATCTGTGTTTCTGTACGCACCTAAGTAATGGTCAATATCCTTTTAATTATCTCTTGTTTAACACTATATGTGCCTTTAAATGAGCAGTTGATTAAATTATGTAGGCATAATGTCTGAATTTCTAGATGAGTTCAAGGTCAAGAAGCTAAATAAGAGAATGATGGTTAATGATGGAGAGGGGCTATCCATAGGTCGTTCTACTCCTCCTCCTACATCTCATGCCAATACTCCTGTCATGACAGTACCTCCCCTCAACATACTTTCAGCTTCTTAGCGCTTCTTGTCCCTTCCAAAAGGAAGTGTTGTTTCTGCTTTGGTCGAGCAGATGAGGCAGATTATGATTGATGGCGTTCTGACCTTTGGCTTTGCTACTTTTTTTCGTTGTTTCTCCTGATTACAGAGCCTCCTTCTGTTGAGCTTTTCGAAAGTCTTCACAAAAACTTATCTTGTGTAGTAGTTTGATCTGACTTCTACAGGAATTTTTTATATCAGCTGAATTATTACTTATTTGTTTATTCATTTCATGCTAGAGTGCGTTTTAGCTATGGAGTTGCATCGTCGGGTTGATTCCTTCAAACCGGCATTGATAACTTTGTTAGTCGAGGTTTAGAAAAACAAGGGGGATGTCGAGTTTGAGCGTCAAAGGGAAGAGGGATAAAAGAAAAAGCTTGATGAGCTTAAGGAGAACACATAGAGATGGAGACTCATGCAACAAAAGACAAGGATGACCTTGCAAAGGCCAAGGATGCCCTTACAAAAACCGAGGGGAGGAGAAGCAACTGAAGAGGAAGCTAGCCCGAATAAAAAAAGAGGCTAAAAGCTCTGCCTATAATGTTCTTTATTAGATATACGCATAGGTTAAGAGTCAATTCTTCGTGGAACGTCTTGATGACCCTGAGGTGGAAGTGGGCTTTGAGTTTTTGACTAACCCCGCAGTTGCCAAGTCATCTTGGGATCATTGTCGCAAATTATAGACTAAGGAACATAGTGTGGCAGGTTTCCCCTCGACTACTATTTAACAATTTTCGGATGATTCAGACACTAAGGAAGCGTTTAAGGCTGTGCTTGATGTTGGCGTCGATCAAGTCAACAAGGTCTCCCACTCCACTGAAGTAAACACTTGAACCCTAGTTTTGTTACCATTATATTTTTCTTTTTAGGATTTTGGGAGCTTGTAATGATATGCTTTTAGTTCAATAATGCTTTTAGTTGTTATTGTGGTGATCTTTTGTTGACATTTTGCAACCGATGAATAGATTCGGATTTTTAAGTACTCAACTTGCGCTTCATCGTCCGATGTTATAGGGATTGTTAATTTAGTGTTTCATGTTAGATATAGTTATATGCTTGAATTAATATCCTTTTCTTTTTAGGTAGGATTGTTAACGTTGATATACCTATTTTAGCAAATTCAAAGAGGATAACTAGTTCAATATCTAAAAAGGTATGTTGAGATTCTAGAAACTCAAGCTGCAGAACGTTTATTAAGGAAGGTACCCTTTGTCCATAGGAGAGAAATTGAGCTCGAGAGATCTACCACCCAACTAAGGAGGGAATTTCTAGAATTTTTGTTTAGGATTACAAAGTTATTCATGAAAATGATGCACTTTATGACCTAGTAATGCGTAAGGGGGGTCCTCATTAAAGGGTGAATTGCTTCCTTTAAGGCATCTTTACTTATTATGGTTTAAGAAATAGACTTTGTCACTGGCAGTCATGGTATTACATATGACATGTATTATATAATGTTGTTTATTTTAATAAATCTTCCTTTATCTGTCTATGTGCATCCACTTTTTTATTTGATTTCTTTATCTTTTATGTGGTACGCACCTAATGTTTCATCAACATTCAATCCGATCCTAGTTAACATCATCGGGGTCTGGACAAGTTGGCGGTGGTTTAGAGGCCGTCGATGATGATATCCTTCAATAGGACATAAAGAGGGAGTCGATGGAGAAAGATCTCCAAGATTTAAAGAATGAGTCGAATGAAGCTAAAATGGCTTTACTTAAGCAGCATAATTATATTAACAAGCAATGCTCAGACTTGAAGACCATAGATGAAAAGATAGAGAGCCTTGAGGCCAAATTAAGGTCTTTAAGAAAGAAAATTGCAAACTTGGAGGAGCTATTAAAAAATGTCGAGGGGTTGTGTAGGATAACTTATGAGGATGACATTAAGAATCCTGAGAAGACCATTGAAGAAATATTCAAGCAAGTATCTCATTGACTGGCCGAAGAGGACAAACAAGCAAGAAAAGAAGGCTCATAGCAAGGGAGGATTCTGAATCTGACTAGGGCATTTATTCATTCATTTTTTTACAACTTTATTGAATCTTAGCTTTTATGGTTCACCCCTATTGCACATACTTAGCATTCTGTGATAAGTATTGTAACGTGGGAAAGAAATTGTAAATTTATCTATGTACCATTTTGAGTTCTAGGTAGACTTTCTATTGATTCTTTCTTAGTTCATATTGCATGATTTTCTTTTTGTGGCTACTCTTGGCATGATCTCCCCCGCTTTGGGGGTGCTGATTTTGTGCTTCGATTGCGAAGTTGGATCGTGTATTTACAACCCCTTATTAAATGCGCATAGTTTTTTATATTGGTTTAGACAGTCTAATATCCCTATTTCTAGTGAAGTTTTGGTTGAAATGTCAAGTTACATTGTTATAACTCTTATGTAATTTGTAGGCAAATAAAATTGACAAGCAAGTTTTTATATTGTTTTGGGTCGTCCAATATCTCTATGTCCATATTATTATTTTATTAACCTTTTTCAATCACAACTTAGCACATCATACTTTTTTTTACAAGAAATGAATTGTTAAACGAAGTAAGGCCAGAGGTTTTTCGAATTCCATGCCGTTGGGATTAGGTTCCCATTGGGTCTAGAGAGGTGATATGCATCTGTAATACCCCAAGATTTTGAGGAAAATTCTTTTAAATAAATGATTAAAATTCTGGGGGAAAAATCAGAATTATTATTATAGGTGGGATTTTCAGTGGTGCAAGGTTGTGTGCATGTGTGCACGTGCACACTAGTTATGGCACTAAGAGGAAATCCAGAATTCCTGAATAATAAAACAAGGAAGGAAAACATTTAGATAAAATGTTTTAAATAAAGAAAATATAGACCTAGACATGAGTATTAAAAATTCCTAAGGATGTGTGTGTATATATATATATATATCTATATATATGCCTATGTAAGACTTGTCTGAAAATTAAGGCAGAAGAAAACATTGATTTATAATGAATAAGTGAAATTTTAAATAGGTGTAGAAATGCACATAAGTATGCACATGTTTTCTGCAAATAAATGGTTAAAATTAAATTAACACCCATAGTTGTATAAATGTATATATATATATATATCCAGATATTATTTGAGCAGAAAATTAATAAAGGAATCACTAAAACAGTAAGAACCAAAGTGCAAGAAAGAAGATGTGCATAGGCAGAAAATAGAAAGTCACACCATTATCATGTTTGAGGTAAGTATAATAAAAATACTTAAAGTTATCACTTTCTGGAAAGAAAGGAAAATAGGCACAATTTAGTCTTGTTTTAAAATATTGACCGGGACATTAAGGGTTAGGAGGGAGGGAATATGCAATGCCAAATGCATGATTCTGGTCTGGGCTAAAATAGGGATTTTGCATCACCCAAAACCCTAGACAGAACCCTTATTTAAACCAAGAGCCCAATCAGAAAACTGCTCTCTCACTAATTAATTAACCTAAGGAAGAAGGGGAAGATAAGGCTAAAGATTTGAGGGGTTTTCTGGTTTAAGCTTGTGTAAGCATTTAGGTGAGTATCCTCACTCATATACATGGCATTAAGACCTGGGATTAGGCAGCCAAGCTTTTATATGCTATATTTTGCATGTTTTGATTTACAAACTATGTTGGCTACTGATGGTTACATGGATGCTTGATGATATATGATCTGCTATGATGGATGTGTAACTTTGTTGTTCTGTTTTCATCTCTGTATGATTATACCAAAACCTTAAAGAATATATAATAGAGTATTTGTAACTAGTCTGAATCATGGCTTAAGACAAAGAATGAAAAAGAAAACTATGAGCTGCATATACATTGGTATGGTGCTGAGGCTTGAAATAATTGGTTAAGGGTGCAATGGAGTCTTTCTCTATAATGTGCTGAGCCCTAAACTAAACAGAAATTTACAAGCCTAAAAACTATGTTTAAACAAGATTAAAAATCTGGCTAAACACAGTTGCTTGCAAAATCAAAATAAACCCAATAGAGCCATGCATTTATTCTCAGTTGCAAACATTCTGGTATATGCTTGAATAGGGTGTTTATATGCTAAATAATGTGAGATGGAATGACTGGGGTGTTATACCTCTAGAAAGTAACCTTTAACTTGCTTACAATATTATGTCTGCAAGGTAACTAGTATGCTTCATGAGTACAGGTGGTATGTACACCTAGCTATCATTGATAGAATGAACATAAATACACTTAGTGATATAACTAAGGATTTTGTGCCAAGAAGGCTGCTGGAATGCTTGTCCTATTTGAAGTAGACAAGTTGGCACATGGCTTGTTTAAGTCCTGAGATCTTTGTGCCATAATGTTAATTAGTTCATGGCAATGTGTCCCTTTGATTCCTTATAGCAGATGAGGCCAGGAATTTATAGGAAGAAGAAAATGGCAACCTTAGTAGTTCCAGATAAAAGTTGTTTTATTGCATATGTTTGCTCTTATGTATTGTACATGATAATACCTGTCAAGTATGCAAAGTATATTTATGCTGTATCCTTAGCTTAATATCATGGATATGTTAGAAATGCTCACACCAGATCTTAGATCTGACCCTTATTGCTCATGGCACATGGGGGTGTCTCATTTATAATGGGGCAGCCACTAATGCTTTTGCAGGTTGTGATGGAGCTAAGTAAGCAAGATTAAAAAGATATGGAATAGAGGATGCTAAGATAATTAGAAATAAAAGCTAAAATGTGTTAATTCAAGCATGTATTCCCTGATTAATATGGCTATCTAAATGTATTAAGTAGGAAGAACTTGTAAGAGACATGTGCTATGTTGTTTCTGGTTATTTCTGATTTGGTATGTACTAAGGATATTGATGTTAAACTGATTTGAAAACCTATTTGCTAAAGTTGTTTTGATTTAGAGGAAAACCTGGATTTTATAAGTATAATCATTTCATGATGATTTTAGTTAATCCTGAGTTCTTTCAAAAAGAATATAGATATGCAGAAAATAATATTGGGAAAACTCAGAAAAAAATTAAACTGCTATATCTTCAATTTATGATATTGACATAAGTCCAAATGCAAGAAAAAAGTGTTTATACCCTGAAGATGTATTTTTTGAAAGAGAAGTATGGTTAGGAAGAATGATATATATATCTGATCACAAGGTCCCTGATTCATACAAATATATACACATGCTTTTGAAAAGGAAAGGTAACAATGTTTTGTATATAATCTGGGTTGTAAAAATGCAAACAAAAGAATGGCCAGAGTAACCACATGGTTAGGCCATAGGTCAGGCCAAATGTTTCACTTCAGATCAATGAAGCAAGGGAACATTTGAGCTCAGTTTTCTGGAAAATGAACAAAGACACTGACATGTACATGTATATCTGTGTACATGTTGATATTAGGCAAAAATATAGATGTAAATTCTTAAAACAGTTGAAAGAATGGGTTTTAAAAATAGTTATGCAAGAAGAATTGTTTTGTATGTTAGGTTATAGGCAAAAATTAAATATATATGTACAATTATAGGTAGGTATCAGATTTCAGCCATACAGGAGAAAATAAAAAGAAAAACAAAAATTGTGTTTGGACCGACCAGCATAGTACTCGAACTAGTGACCTTGCATGAATAAGTTAGGCGCGTTTCCATTACGCCTAGATGTTGCTTGTGTTCACTTAGGATCCACTTTCTTTTAACCTGAGTTTGATAATATTCAGACTTTAAGACAATCATCTATATTATAAGCTGGCTTTCCACTGATTATTGCTTGGTTATTTCTTAATTATAATAACAGTCTAAGGTACATGTTTCCAGTGGATACTATAGTCAAAAATCAGGATACAATAAGTTTTAATTTAAAAGGGAATTTATCACATTTTTGCAAATTTAAAAAGGATTTCTACTTATTATCATGCTCTGATTCAAGTAGAATATAACATAGATATCTTCATATATGTATGTTAAAAATGATTTAGAATTAAAACAATATTTCTATATTGTGAAAGATCCTGGATATATATTTTGTTTATTAGAGAAAGAAAAATGACCCTGGGAAATATATTTGTAATAGATGATATATCTATATATCATCTCTAAAAAAAAAATCACTGATAAAATTAGTGTGTAAATAGGAGGGTCATTTCATTTGGTATCAGAGCTATGTTTTAATTAACATAGCAAATGTTTGTATGCTTATGTTTATACTAGGTTTGTTTGTATATTTGACTGCTTATAAGTATTCCCTGAATGTATGTATGTGTGTGCATGTGACATACACAATGATTAAATAGGAAAGATACAATCAATTTAAAATTAAAGCTAAGTGTTATAAACTAATAAGATGAAATACATATACTTTTAGAAATATGGTAGGAAGAGGGTCTCATCATCAAGGAGGATCTAGCACACCACAAATGCTTGACATGCAGGAATTTGTGAGAGTTTTGAGAGATGGAATTGGGCACAGACCTGAGAACCCACATGAGGAGCTCTCCAAGTTAGTGAAGACTTATACCAACTTGGGAGGCAAGAGCTTTGAAGGAACTGAAAGTGTAATGGAGATTCAAGCATGGCTGAGGACATTAGAGAGGATCTTCACTGATATGCAACTAGATGACCAAAGGAAGAGGCAAGTGGCCTCAAGGCAATTAAAAGGTGCAGCTTTGAGTTGGTGGGAGGTGATCATAGCTGGCCGGAATGAAAATGATATTAATTGGAATCAATTTAAGGAGATGTTAGAGGCAAGGTTTGTTCCAGCCTCAGCAAAAACCACTTTACTTGAGGAGTTCATCAAACTTAGACAGGGGACTATGAATGTCACAGAATACACCCAGAAGTTTGAGGGATTGTCAACCTATGGGGCAATGTTAGTGGCTGATGAAGCATCCAAAAATGATAGATACATCAAGGGATTGAACCCAGGGCTTAGCAGGGCTATACTACCTTATGCTGACAGAACTTTTGATCAAGTGATAGATTTGGCTCTGAAGATTGAGCAGCATGACAAGGAAAGAGATAAGTTCAGGAACTTCAAAAACAATAGTAACAAGAAGAACAAAGGGAAGTACCATCCTTATGATAAGAAGAAAGGAGAGGCAGATGGTAAGAAGGCAGTAGATGCAAAGCCCAATGAAGCCAAAAGAAAAATAGTATGCAACCATTGTGGGAAAGAAGGCCATATTAAGCCAAGATGCCCAGAGCTTAAAGGGGGAGCTTTCAAATGCTATCTATGTGGGAAGGAAGGGCATATGAAAAGAAATTGCCCAGAATACAAGCAACAAGGGAAAGTGGCAAACCTGGAAGGTAGGGGCAAGGCCATAATTGAGGCTAATGCTGAAAACCATGGTCAAGTGGAAGGTACACTATTTATTTGTACCATACCTTTAGCTGTAATATATGATACCGGGGCAACCCACTCACTCATTTCCCATGAAATAGTTAAAAGGTTGAAAATGAACTGCAATTTGGCTGAAATACCTCTGTTAATACAAAGCCCTTTAGGAAGTTCTAGTGTATTAGATATGATCTGTGTGGATGTGAATTTGAACATAGGAGGAAACACATTTGTTTCCAATTTGTATGTTCTAAATTTCCCAAATATAGGAGTCATATTAGGGGCAGATTGGCTAAGACAATTCAAAGCCATAATTGACCTAGATGCATCCACCATTTCACTACAAAATTCTAAAGGCCAAAGGGTTACAATTCTATGTGAACCTATCAAAGAAAACAGTCTAAATCATTTAATTGAATTAGAAAATAATCCCAAGGAAATAGCTATTAATGAAATCCCCATAGTTAAAGAATACTTGGATGTATTTGGGGAAGTAAAAGGTGTCTCACACCATAGACCTGTTGAATTCCAGATTAACCTTATGCCTGGGGCTAGCCCAGTTATCAAAAAGCCTACAAGGATGGGGCCAAGTGAATTAAAGGAGCTAAAGAACCAGTTGGAAGAATTAGAAGCCAAGGGGTTTATAAGGCCAAGTAATTCATGCTGGGGTGCTCCTGTAGTATTTGTTAAAAAGCATGATGGTACTTTAAGAATGTGTATAGATTATAGAGAATTAAACAAAGTAACCATCAAAAACAAATACCCATTACCCAGGATAGATGATCTCTTTGATCAACTCAGTGGAGCTAAAGTGTTTTCTAGGCTAGACTTGGCATCTGGGTTTCATCAGATGAAGGTTGAGGAATCAAGTGTTAAATATACAGCATTCAACACAAGATATGGATTGTATGAGTTTCTGGTTATGCCATTTGGGCTAACAAATGCCCCTTCTTACTTTGTAGACCTAATGAATAGGATATTCAGAGATTACTTAGACAAGTTTGTTCTGATTTTTATAGATGATATTCTAATCTACTCTAAAACAATAGAGGAACATGAGAACCACTTACATTTGGTCTTATCTAGATTAAGAGAAAAAGATTTGAAAGCCAAGTTCTCTAAGTGTGTGTTCTGGCAAGAGGAAGTACACTTTCTTGGACATGTTGTCTCTGCTAGAGGAATTTCTGTAAACCCCAATAAGATAGTAGCAATCCAAGCATGGAAGAAGCCTAACAATGTTAGTGAAGTTAGGTCATTCATGGGGATGGCAGGATACTATAGGAGGTTCATACAAGGATTTTCTAAAATAGCAATGCCACTCACTAACCTGACTAGGAAGAACCAAAAGTTTATATGGACTGATAAGTGTGAACAAGCTTTCACCCAGATCAAGGAGGCTTTGGTAAAATCACCAGTGTTGAGAGTACCAGAAGGCAATGAGGGATTGGTTGTATATACAGATGCATGTGGGTCAGGGCTAGGGGCTGTGCTGATGCAGCAAGATCAGGTCATAGCCTATGCATCTAGACAACTAAAACCCCATGAAACTAGATATGCAACTCATGATCTTGAGTTGGCAGCAGTAGTATATGCCTTAAAGCTCTGGAGGCATTATTTATTGGGTGCAAAGTTCATTTTATACACTGATCACAAGGCCTTAAAGTATCTCTTTTCACAAAAAGATTTAAATATGAGACAACACAGATGGGTTGAATTTCTTGCTGCTTATGACTTAGATATACTTTATACACCAGGCAAGGCTAATAAAGTGGCAGATGCATTGAGTAGGCAGCATGCAAAAATGGCCATGTTAATGATGGAGGAGTTTAGAGATTTGACCATACTCACTGATTTGGAAATAGATGAGAGCAGTGGGATAAGTATGGAGATATTTGAGGAAGAAAAGAGTAAAGGAAGGTTAAGTTTAATTACTTTACAATCAAATTTGGCCTTGAAGGTGGCAAAAATGCAAGAAGAAGATCAAGACTTAGCAGAAAAGAGGTCTCTCCTATTAAAGAAGGAGGAAGTGAAGGATTATCACA
The DNA here is from genome assembly GCA_030737815.1 of Allium fistulosum. Lineage (NCBI taxonomy): Eukaryota > Viridiplantae > Streptophyta > Magnoliopsida > Asparagales > Amaryllidaceae > Allium > Allium fistulosum. Next base: position 1,078,265,365 of record CM060901.1, on the reverse strand, counting down.
TTGATGTAAAAGGATACTTAAGGTACAAGGGAAGGATATGTGTCCCAAACATCATAGAATTGAAAGAAGAAATCCTTAATGAGTACCATAGGAGCAAATATTCCATACATCCAGGCAGCACCAAGATGTACCAAAACTTAAAAAGGGACTATTGGTGGAAGGGAATGAAGTCTGATGTAGCCAGATATGTTGCTAAGTGCATGGTTTGTCAACAAATAAAAGCTGAGACCCAAAGACCTTCAGGATTGTTGCAGCCACTTAGCATACCACAGTGGAAGTGGGAAGACATATCTATGGATTTCATAGATGGTCTTCCTAGATCCAAGAGGGGAAATACAAGTATTTGGGTGATTGTAGATAGGCTGACTAAAGTAGCCCACTTCATACCAGTGAAAGCAGACAGAAATGCACCTAGGTTAGCCCAAACTTTTATGAGAGAAGTGGTAAAACTGCATGGTGTTCCTAAAACTATAGTGAGTGATAGGGATACAATCTTCACTTCAAGATTCTGGAAGAGCTTCCAAGAAGCTATGGGGAGTGAATTGTGCCTAAGCACTGCTTATCACCCCCAATCAGATGGGCAAACAGAAGTGGTAAACAAGATTTTAGAGGATTTGCTTAGGGCATGTGTGTTAGACTTTGGAGGAAATTGGGAGGACCACCTCCATTTGGCTGAGTTCACATACAATAATAGCCACCAAAGTACAATTGGAATGGCACCCTTTGAAGCCCTATATGGGAAGCCATGTCTATCACCTATGTGTTGGGCTGAGGCAGGAGAGAAAGCTATCCTAGGGCCAGAATATGTCAAAGACATCACAGAGAAAATAGGACTGGTGAGAAAGAGGATGGCAGTAGCTCAAGATAGGCAAAAGAAGTATGCTGATGCAAAGAGGAAGTCAGTGGAATTCAAAGTAGGTGATTATGTCTTCATTAAGGTTTCACCAATGAAGAAAGTCTTGAGATTTGGCAAGCAAGGGAAACTCAGACCCAGATATGTTGGACCATACAAGATTTTGGAAAGGATAGGCTCACTAGCCTATAAGCTGGAGCTTCCAGAGAAGATGAGTGCAATGCACAATGTGTTTCATGTGTCATAACTAAGGAGATGGGTACATGACAAGGAGGAAATCTTAGAAAAGCCTACTGAAGTTCAGATTAATCCAGATCTAATCTATGAAAAAGAGCCAGTGGGAATTGTGGCAAGGGAAGAAAAGAAATTAAGAAACAAGACAGTGAAGCTTGTAAAAATTCAATGGAGTATAGATCCTAGTGATTGTACTTGGGAGCTAGAGGATAAAATCAGGATGGATTACCCTAGGCTCTTTGCAAATTTGAAAGGTAAATTCTTAGATTACTAAGAAAGTTTGATATGTATGATAGACAGTGACTATTTAAATTGCTCATGCATATTTGAATAATTTTCCTAAGAAAGTAGGAGTACTCAAAGAATATGTTGCAAATTGTGAGGGCACAATTCCTAAAAGAAGGGGTGATTGTAATACCCCAAGATTTTGAGGAAAATTCTTTTAAATAAATGATTAAAATTCTGGGGGAAAAATCAGAATTATTATTATAGGTGGGATTTTCAGTGGTGCAAGGTTGTGTGCATGTGTGCACGTGCACACTAGTTATGGCACTAAGAGGAAATCCAGAATTCCTGAATAATAAAACAAGGAAGGAAAACATTTAGATAAAATGTTTTAAATAAAGAAAATATAGACCTAGACATGAGTATTAAAAATTCCTGAGGATGTGTGTGTGTATATATATATATATATATATCTATATATATGCCTATGTAAGACTTGTCTGAAAATTAAGGCAGAAGAAAACATTGATTTATAATGAATAAGTGAAATTTTAAATAGGTGTAGAAATGCACATAAGTATGCACATGTTTTCTGCAAATAAATGGTTAAAATTAAATTAACACCCATAGTTGTATAAATGTATATATATATATATATCCAGATATTATTTGAGCAGAAAATTAATAAAGGAATCACTAAAACAGTAAGAACCAAAGTGCAAGAAAGCAGATGTGCATAGGCAGAAAATAGAAAGTCACACCATTATCATGTTTGAGGTAAGTATAATAAAAATACTTAAAGTTATCACTTTCTGGAAAGAAAGGAAAATAGGCACAATTTAGTCTTGTTTTAAAATATTGACCGGGACATTAAGGGTTAGGAGGGAGGGAATATGCAATGCCAAATGCATGATTCTGGTCTGGGCTAAAATAGGGATTTTGCATCACCCAAAACCCTAGACAGAACCCTTATTTAAACCAAGAGCCCAATCAGAAAACTGCTCTCTCACTAATTAATTAACCTAAGGAAGAAGGGGAAGATAAGGCTAAAGATTTGAGGGGTTTTCTGGTTTAAGCTTGTGTAAGCATTTAGGTGAGTATCCTCACTCATATACATGGCATTAAGACCTGGGATTAGGCAGCCAAGCTTTTATATGCTATATTTTGCATGTTTTGATTTACAAACTATGTTGGCTACTGATGGTTACATGGATGCTTGATGATATATGATCTGCTATGATGGATGTGTAACTTTGTTGTTCTGTTTTCATCTCTGTATGATTATACCAAAACCTTAAAGAATATATAATAGAGTATTTGTAACTAGTCTGAATCATGGCTTAAGACAAAGAATGAAAAAGAAAACTATGAGCTGCATATACATTGGTATGGTGCTGAGGCTTGAAATAATTGGTTAAGGGTGCAATGGAGTCTTTCTCTATAATGTGCTGAGCCCTAAACTAAACAGAAATTTACAAGCCTAAAAACTATGTTTAAACAAGATTAAAAATCTGGCTAAACACAGTTGCTTGCAAAATCAAAATAAACCCAATAGAGCCATGCATTTATTCTCAGTTGCAAACATTCTGGTATATGCTTGAATAGGGTGTTTATATGCTAAATAATGTGAGATGGAATGACTGGGGTGTTATACCTCTAGAAAGTAACCTTTAACTTGCTTACAATATTATGTCTGCAAGGTAACTAGTATGCTTCATGAGTACAGGTGGTATGTACACCTAGCTATCATTGATAGAATGAACATAAATACACTTAGTGATATAACTAAGGATTTTGTGCCAAGAAGGCTGCTGGAATGCTTGTCCTATTTGAAGTAGACAAGTTGGCACATGGCTTGTTTAAGTCCTGAGATCTTTGTGCCATAATGTTAATTAGTTCATGGCAATGTGTCCCTTTGATTCCTTATAGCAGATGAGGCCAGGAATTTATAGGAAGAAGAAAATGGCAACCTTAGTAGTTCCAGATAAAAGTTGTTTTATTGCATATGTTTGCTCTTATGTATTGTACATGATAATACCTGTCAAGTATGCAAAGTATATTTATGCTGTATCCTTAGCTTAATATCATGGATATGTTAGAAATGCTCACACCAGATCTTAGATCTGACCCTTATTGCTCATGGCACATGGGGGTGTCTCATTTATAATGGGGCAGCCACTAATGCTTTTGCAGGTTGTGATGGAGCTAAGTAAGCAAGATTAAAAAGATATGGAATAGAGGATGCTAAGATAATTAGAAATAAAAGCTAAAATGTGTTAATTCAAGCATGTATTCCCTGATTAATATGGCTATCTAAATGTATTAAGTAGGAAGAACTTGTAAGAGACATGTGCTATGTTGTTTCTGGTTATTTCTGATTTGGTATGTACTAAGGATATTGATGTTAAACTGATTTGAAAACCTATTTGCTAAAGTTGTTTTGATTTAGAGGAAAACCTGGATTTTATAAGTATAATCATTTCATGATGATTTTAGTTAATCCTGAGTTCTTTCAAAAAGAATATAGATATGCAGAAAATAATATTGGGAAAACTCAGAAAAGAATTAAACTGCTATATCTTCAATTTATGATATTGACATAAGTCCAAATGCAAGAAAAAAAGTGTTTATACCCTGAAGATGTATTTTTTGAAAGAGAAGTATGGTTAGGAAGAATGATATATATATCTGATCACAAGGTCCCTGATTCATACAAATATATACACATGCTTTTGAAAAGGAAAGGTAACAATGTTTTGTATATAATTTGGGTTGTAAAAATGCAAACAAAAGAATGGCCAGAGTAACCACATGGTTAGGCCATAGGTCAGGCCAAATGTTTCACTTCAGATCAATGAAGCAAGGGAACATTTGAGCTCAGTTTTCTGGAAAATGAACAAAGACACTGACATGTACATGTATATCTGTGTACATGTTGATATTAGGCAAAAATATAGATGTAAATTCTTAAAACAGTTGAAAGAATGGGTTTTAAAAATAGTTATGCAAGAAGAATTGTTTTGTATGTTAGGTTATAGGCAAAAATTAAATATATATGTACAATTATAGGTAGGTATCAGATTTCAGCCATACAGGAGAAAATAAAAAGAAAAACAAAAATTGTGTTTGGACCGACCAGCATAGTACTCGAACTAGTGACCTTGCATGAATAAGTTAGGCGCGTTTCCATTACGCCTAGATGTTGCTTGTGTTCACTTAGGATCCACTTTCTTTTAACCTGAGTTTGATAATATTCAGACTTTAAGACAATCATCTATATTATAAGCTGGCTTTCCACTGATTATTGCTTGGTTATTTCTTAATTATAATAACAGTCTAAGGTACATGTTTCCAGTGGATACTATAGTCAAAAATCAGGATACAATAAGTTTTAATTTAAAAGGGAATTTATCACATTTTTGCAAATTTAAAAAGGATTTCTACTTATTATCATGCTCTGATTCAAGTAGAATATAACATAGATATCTTCATATATGTATGTTAAAAATGATTTAGAATTAAAACAATATTTCTATATTGTGAAAGATCCTGGATATATATTTTGTTTATTAGAGAAAGAAAAATGACCCTGGGAAATATATTTGTAATAGATGATATATCTATATATCATCTCTAAAAAAAAAAATCACTGATAAAATTAGTGTGTAAATAGGAGGGTCATTTCAGCATCGCTTGAAAGCATTCCAGGCACTACCAAGGCCCTTCTAATTTGGTCCAAGTACTCCCTCCATTGGGTCTTTTGTGTTAGCCATTATTCTCTTTATGACTAGATCCTCTTTGTGGAACTTCCTTTCTCAAAGTCGTGAGTTATAGGTCCTAGCAATCCTCTGTTTATAAACTGCAAATCTAATTGCTGCCTCATCTATTCTCTCCTATAAGAAGTCAAATGTGGCTTCTTTTAGATGTTATATTCCATCACATATGATAAGCATCGATGTGAAGGTGCATCTACTTCGACTGGAATCATGGCTTCATATCTATATGTCAGAGAAAATAGGGTGTGTCCAGTGGGAGATCTCATGGATTTTCTACATGCCCATAATGCTAAAGGAAGTTCCTTCATCCATTTTCCCTTGGCCTTCATGAGCCTATGAGCCTTTTCTTTAACGGCTTCTTTATTTATTTTTATTGCTTCGAGCTGTCCATTAGGAGCCATGAAGGAGAAACTTTTGATAATGTCATTTTTCTCACATAGGTCGGAGAACTCCTTGCTTCCGAACTACGCCCCGTTACCGAAGATTATCTTGTGGAGGACTCCAAACCTAGTGATGATATTTCTAACCATGAAGGTGACTGTCTTCTTAGAAGTTATGGTTGCGAGGGGCACAGCTTCCACCCATTTGGTAAAGTAATCTACTACCACTACTACATACCTTGCCTCCTTTAGACATTGGGAGTGGACTTATCAAATCGATTCCTCATTTGTTGAATAGCCATGGGCTGGTCATGGGAGTAAGCTAGTGTGATGCCTCGGGGTGCTAGCGAATCTTTGGCATCTATCACATCGCAGGGAAAACTCTTATGCATCGGCTAATGTATTTGGCCAAAAATACCCTTGTTTTAATATCTTTTTAGCCAGCTTCATCCTCTCTGAATGATCTTCGCGGTATTTCTCATGAACCACTCTCATGATTCTAACTCCTCCTTTTGTCACACATCTTAAATAGGGAGTTGAATAACCTCTTTTGTAAAGTATTCCATCGAAGAACATGAAACAAAGAGTCTAATATCTAATTTTCCTTGTTGAATCTCTATCTGCTGGTAAAATTCCTTCTTGTATAGTTAAACCGCTTAGCGATTCTACAGCGATGGAGGTGCATAAAGTTACAGCGAGGATAAAGGGAAGATATCATGGAAAATAACGGAGGTGCTAAAAGCTTCCTTAGATAAAAAACAAATATTTAAATTTACTTTATTCTCATTCTTACATGATTTGTGTAGAAAAATGAAATATTGTTTAATCTTATACAACAAAACCGAATAATATCATAATTTATAAACACTAGATTTGCTTACTACAATATATTTCTAACTTATGTTGAGTACTTATGTCTTAAAATTAGGTATTTACCCTAACTTTGTTGATTTGGTTCAAAAGAGAACTGGTCAAAACTTTGTACATTAATGTTATTAAAGCAGATGCTAAAAAGCCTTGATATAGTGGCATAGCTGAAATAAGCAGGGCTTAAAGTGGATCTATTATTTAATAGCGCTAATTTGAAATAGCATAGTGGTTGAAGAGTGCTATGCGCTATAGTGAGGATTTTACGGGGCTTTAACTACATAGGTTCCTTACAATGGAAAATGTTTAATGGGAGTCATTTAAGATTCTGCCTCTACTTGATTTACCATTGGTGGGGTATTGTTATCCTGAATCTCACCCACTTCAATTTAGTCTACAGTCTCCTTACCTCTTGTTCGTTAAGCCCGCGTCAGCACTAGAATCTGTTGTGCTTGGAAATGCTTACCTTAGTTAAATGTCTCATAGGGATGACCTTCATTTCATGCGCAACCTTAGTGCTTTCCAGCTTAGCTAAAGAATCCACCGAGGAGTTTTCTTCCTTGGGAATCTGCTCAATATCAAATTGTTTGAACTAAGCTAATAATTCTTTGGACAATCCCACATATTTAGCTAGAGTTAGTTCCATAGTTTAATAGTTTCCATGCACCTAATTTACAATAACTTATAAATTGCTTTGGGCTTTAATATGAGTTACCTTCATTATCCGTGCCATTTTTCGTATGGCAATGAGCGCTTCATACGAGGAGACATTATTTGTTGCTTTAAACTCTAATTGAACTGCTCCATATAACTTCTATTTATCTAGGGTAACAAGCATATACCCAATCTCTAACCCCTTGTTCATTGGATGCGTCGTGCAGAGTTTCCATGCCTATAGAGGCTCTTCCAGTTCCTCACTGGGTTGCTTGATGGAGCCATGCATTCGACGATGAAATCGACCAACACTTGACCTTTGATGGCATTTCGAGAGTAGCAGGAAATATCATATTGGCTTAGCTCAATGACCCACTTTAAGAGGCAGCTAGACGTCTTAGGCTTCTAAAGTATCTTCTTTAGTGCTTTTGTCAGTTGTAAGCTAGTTTCTTTATCATTAAATTGTAAATATGGCCGCAACTTTCATGCTATAAACAGTAAATTGTAAGCTAGTTTCTTTATCATTGAATAATTTAGTTCGATGTCGCTTAGGTGCTTGCTAGTGAAGTACATCGATCTTTGTACATCTGCCTCTTTTCATACTACTGATGCACACATAGCCTGATTAGTTATAGTTAAGTATACAAATAGATCCTCACTTGAGACTAGCTTTAAAAGTGGGCGGATTGGCCAAGTGGTCTTTCAATACTTCAAAAGTTGCTTTGCATTCCTTTGTCCATTCGAATTTCCTGCCCTTTTTGATTTGATCAAAGAAATTCACTACACCAGAACAAAGGATTCCCAACGATTATAAACATTGCAACCAATTTCAGTAACACTTATATATGTTGCTATAGGGGCATGGACATTTATTTGTAACATTTATAAGCGTTGGAAGATATTTTTGCTTAAAAAGCATTGGAATATATTTTTTCTCCACGCTTATAAATGTTGAAAGATATATTTCTTTACGCTTATAAGCTTTGGAAAATAATTTTTCTCAATGATTATAAGCGTTGATAATATGATATTTACAACACATATAAACATTGAAAGATATAATGTAGACTATATTTAATATGAATTAAAAAATAACATTTTCTCAATTTAGCAAATTATAACCAGTCAATATCAATAAACAACATCTATAATCATCATAACAAAATAGAGTATCAATTAACAAAAGATACATAATTAAGTTACTAATACATAGTTTACCAATTCCATACTAATATCAAATTGGAATAACAAAAAACAAGACGTGGTTCATAGTTAATGTCTACAAATACCGAACACAAAACTCCGGCCATACAATGAAGCCTCCATCTGAAAATTCACATAGCTTGTACATTTCATTTTGAAGACCGTCGTAAATTAATGCATCCGGTTCAAGAATATCAACCACACAAATAACTTTATCTACATTCGATATCACCTTCCTAAAATGACAAGTTGTTCGTGTTCCAACATAACTTTTAGCTACATCCATCTCTAAATCTTGTGACAGTAGCATTACATATTTTTTTACATATTTTTTTCTTCCTTGTGGATGAATGAATATCATTATGTAAGATGGTTGGAGTGACAACTGGATTATTGTTCATATGGAATGTCCTAAATTAGAAGCACATTCTGTAGGTGGAGTCACCATTGGACTTGCAACATGCTTTTCTTGCAAATTAGGTATAAATTTTATAAAAGTTGAAGTAATTGATTTAATGGCATTATCAACTTGATTAGCTATTTGCCTTTCTATCTCTAATTTTCAAACAGACAAATCCACGGCTTGCTTTTTTTCAGCTATAGATTTTACAGTTTGAGTCATCTTTACTTGTTTCATGGAAGAAGTAGAACTAATTGCTCAACAATAATTTTTCTTTCTATCGAAACCAGAAACTTCCATAATTGGATCATTTTCAAGATCTTCTACTCCACCATTACCACTAGAACTACCATCCAATTTCCTCTTTTCCTCCACTTCTTCTATAAGCACCTACATGCATTCAATATCACATTAAATTGAAATTTATACCAAAAAGAATGACCATTAATAATCAAGGTGATAACACATGATTTAACAACAAAAAGACATTAAACAAAAAAGAAAATTTACAAAAACTAATCAAGATGATAGCGTAGAAAAATAACTTTTAAAATCTGAGACTTAGTTAAAACGGAGTCTCGCCTCGGTTTGTAAAACCGAGCCTCGGTTTTACAGTTGGACAAGAATGTAGTTGGGGGTTACATAATCAAATATAGCAAAAAAATTACTGCAAATACGGTTTACAATGGACAATATGTAGTTGGACATACACATTATGGCATGATTTCATACAATAGTTCTAGTAAAAAAACTGGAACCTGAAAACATGTTTATACATGGGCTGTATCGGGGGATCTTAGTTAACAGAAAATAGCATGGAACATATAGTTAACAGCGTGTACAGTTATAGTTAACAAGTATTGTACGTTAACTGTATAAACATGTATAAACATGAATTAACAACGATACTATAACATGGCTGTATCAGGTTCTTACATGGCTGTATCAGGCAGATAACATGTTTATACATGGTTGTATCAGATTCTTAATAGCTTTATACTGCAAAGACTCAGTTAACAACAGTACGTTAATTCATGGCAAGATAACATGTTGCATCAGGTTCCATGTTATATTGGAAATCAGATTCCAGTTACTTCTGTTTTCATGTTATGTATAAAAAGTTAGGATGGCTAAGATAATCTTCGTTGTTAAAGCAAATGGATTTATACAGATTTTCATGTTATGTTTAGTTAACAATGATACTAGGGGGAAGCAAATGGCAGAGCAAGTACTTCCAAAATTTTGTTGGTCCTAGTTACTAGCAAGAAAACAGTAGCATGTAGCTATTTTTTTGCTTGAGATATGAGACTGGAATGATGAAAATTAGGCAAACAAGGTAAATTACTATCACTTGAGCTTTAGTAAACATCGATGACAAAATTATATTAGTCTATACTAGTCAAACAGAATTCTACGCAGTTTATACTTCTGCATTCAACAGGCCAAGATAAACAATAATATCCAAAATAAAGTATTAATTTGCTTCTAGTGTATATTAACAAAGTTGCAACATATTTATGGCTGTTCATTCATATATTAATGGTTGTTCATACATGTAATTGGATTTAAAAACAAGAATACTAGAGAATATAATGGTCAGGATCAGGAAACAATACAATAATGAAGATTCATATATTAAAGTTTTCCCCACTTACTCAATTTTAAAGAACAGCCATAAATCAAACGACAGACATATTGGTGTAATACTTTAATCCTGGTTTTCTCTATGTTGGCATAAATCAAACGATGGCCATAAATCAATCGACACATGGTACTCAGTGTATAATTCCCTTGCTCATTTGAAACAAAGGAATCGGCAAATAATGCAAGTGCTACAAATTTCCTACCTTTCAAAGAGAATACAAAAGTGCACCACCTCTACTACTAGTATAAATTGCATATTGTAATCAAAACACTTACATATTTTTCCCCGGCACATGGTAGTACTTCTCCATATTTTCTTTTATGCCCCACCTTCCAAACTAGCGTTCATGAAATATTTTTTTCCGGGTTTTCTAAGACCTACAAGAAAGAATAAAGATCAAAGGCCTACCAAGAAATATATTTTTCCGGGTTTTCTTTTATGGAGCATATTTTAGACACCGAATTTTCATAACAAATAAAATAAAAGTCATCTCAAGGACAATACTTATATCTTCAACGAAGTGAAGCTAGCACCATAACCTATATTTTTACAATCACATGATACTAATATTGGATAAATGATGACTTCAAACAAGTAATTGCAGTATCACTATAAAAAAAAGCAATTTATAATTAAACAGTAAACTATCATTTTCACATAAAATAGAGCTTTACCATTACTATAATCACTTCTCACTTCTTGTTACTCTTTATTTATGCCTAAGAACTACCAATCAATTTGAGACTGGCTAATACAGATTACCAGATAACATGCTTGCTAATGCACAAGGCGGAATGTGATTATTCAAGATTTAACTTTTCTTGCTTTGAAATTTACTTTTAACCAGAGCGAAACACTGCACATAAAAGCATGACTGTTCTGGTATACAAACAGGGCATACATTACAAACTAAGTAGTTATTGTTATACAATTTAATGTTGAATCGTGCAATAAACAAACAGTGGATACATTACCTATTAGCGGCTACTGTTGCAGAGCTTGATTTTGAATGCATTTCTATATCAACAGATTTCAGACTCGACTACAACGTATTTCATATTCATGTTTAGTTAGTTAATACATAATCAAGGTCAAGCCTAGGTTTTCTTTCACATAGCCTTCAAATTAAGTGAACTCTTATTGTTGTCCAGAAACTATCAACTAATTACTAGGACCACTTTAAGTATTGGGTATTACATATTAGGCATCATTCGCAATATTGATTTCTAATGACTTGGCATCCTAAGAAAATGACTTAAGAATATGATACCTGTGGAGATGTGTGCCCATTTACCAACTATTTACCATAATCCATGTTTCTTAAAGTCTGAAATTTCAGAAATGGAGTAACCACAGATAGATTTATACTGTTTTTCTTATATACAAATTAATTTAGTTGACATCTACAAAGGATTTGTCCAAACAAAGAAATGACACAGTATAGTAACTATTCAAAATTGTTGCATTTTCAACAAAAATATAAAACAATTTCATCGAATTTATCAAGTAAAAATGACAGTTGTTAGTCCATAGGATAGTGGTTTTGATGACAACAACTATAGAAGTGTTATAAAATATATATGTGCAGGAAATCTATATGCAGGTATCAACAAAAGAAGACTGTACAGTAAAGAAGACAAAATTGATGAAGACAAAGATCAAGATTGAAGACTCATGAGATTCAAGATATTCAAGAGTTCAAGACAAATAATATAGTTAGGTTAGATATTTGTTAAAACTCCTTGAAAGCACTATCATTCTTTTTTATCCAATTTACTCGTGGAATGGAATCCACTTCGTTCTTGTTAAAGGGATGGAACCCTAGTGAGATGGAACTCACGAAATATCTAGTGGAACGGATAGTAGCCCTATTTTGTTATCCACTAATTTTGATTCAAAATGATTTTCAAAATTATCTATTGTTTTATAAAATGATTTTCAAATATTCCTTTTCAAAAGAAAAACCTTCGTTCACATTTCCAAAAATGTTTTAGCCTCAAAATCATATTTATCATTTTGTTATATTTTGATTTCAAAATTGTCCTTGATATTTTACCCTCAAAATCTATTTTAATATTATATTTACTTTAGTTTATTTACTTTGATTTTAAATATATTTTAGTATATATACATATATACATTCATAAGTATTTCTACTTCTAAATACCTTCTACAAATACATAGAGTCCATTTGAATAAAGCTGCATATGTTTTAAATCATCATTTTCAAAGTAAAGCAAATCATCATTTTTACTAGACCATGTCGACATCCTATTTACCCGTCATGTCGACATGCTTCCCGTTATAGCAAAGGTTGTTTTCAAAAGAAGTGTCTATTCGCTTAAACCTCTTCGAATGGACACATCCATTCATTCTCTATAAATAGAGACTATTATGGACGTTTTCCAGTAACTACTTTCATTAGTATCTCTCCTCTTTATTCTCTTATCTTATTTTCTAATCATCCTATCCATATTCTGCCGAAATCTTAAGTGAATCAAACCAGAATATCTCTAGTTTGATTCTCTGCCACTCTCTTCAAAGAATCTCAGTGCTTATCAGAGTTATAGATACATTTGTACTCAAAGAAACTTGTGTAGGGTTATAAAGGTGTGATCGTGTCCTTGGAAATCGATCGGGTGAACTTGTGTCCTGTGAATCAAGTGGTTCTACCCAGAGACCTGAGAATCTGGAGGGTGTACCTCGTTGCCTTGGAATCGAGGGATTGTAATCTAGATTATTATTGAATAGAAAGCCGTACGAGTTGTGCGGGACTGGATGTAGGGTAACACCGAACCAGTATAAAATTCTTGGTGTGTTCTTTCCTTTACTTGCTTTTTATTTATATTTGCATCTGTTTGTGATTCTGTGATTTGATCTGTGATTGTGTATTTGCATTAAGTTAGTTAAATCAATTTAAATCAAAGAAGTTTTAAAGAAATTCTTAAAACACTATTCACCCCCCCTCTAGTGTTAAATAGCCTTAAGATCATCTTCCGCGTCCCTTTCATTTGGTATCAGAGCAAGGTTTTCAAAAGTTTCATAATCTGAATTTTGAAAATTTTTAAAATGGCAATTTTTTTTTTAAAAAATTATTAACACTGTTTTCATATAAATATGTCACAGAATCATCATGATATTGTTGTTTAAAATTATATTTAGTTATTTTGAAAAGTCACTTGATTCTTTAAATAGTTATCTTGTTTTGCAGGAGAAGAGTTATGTACAAATGGATATATAATGGAAATTGACAATGAATTGGGTACCAGATCAATTCAAAACTTTGGGTTCTTATCTACAACTTGATTTGATACTATACTTCTCTCCATATGATTTGCAATGTCGCTGGTTTCGTGTGAATCCGTCAAGAAATGACCAAGTTATGGTTAAATGAAGTTTTGGTGAACAAAGAGAAAAAGAAGGCAAAACTGTCAAAGGTATTCTTCAAAATGCATCCAGAGATTTGAGTATTTTGTTCCCACTCCATTTCAGATTGTAGTTCTTGTTCTCACGGTCGTTTTGATGGGTGGATCATCAAATTCCGATCAAAATTGAGTGAGATATGACAGTTTGAAGTTGGCTATCCAAAATTGAAAAACTGTGTACGGGATCTTCTACATTTCTTCTACTGCTCGGCCTGTTGCATCACAATACCATCCAAATTCGACACCAAACTATTACTAGATCGTAGCCCTTGCCTTCCTCTTCGACTTGCCGCTGGTTTCATCCAATTCCGTTAAGAAACGAAGGAGATATGCCTTCTAGAAGTTTGATAGTATATAGAAAACGGGAAGAAGATGAAGAGGATAAATTTTTATGAAAAGTGGTGACCGTTGGGCCTATTTATAGTGGTTGAAGTGTCCATTCATTCAAAATTCGAATTCAAAGTTTTGGCGCCAAGTTGGTCAAATTACTAAATCATCTGTATCTTTCTCATACGGTCTTCAAATTCAGCAAATGAATATACTACGCTGATCAGAAAAACGAGCCCGTCGCAATAGAACATATCTCGTCGTCAAATTCAGAAAGATATAAATATGTGGTTCACAACAATGGAGGAACAACAAAGTTAGAAAGATGGAATGCAAAAATTGGTACGCTTTACTATTATTTCATCTTTATTGTTGCATTTAGAAATATATATCTATGCATTTAGTTAGGTATAGAAATTTATCTCTTTTATAAGTTTTGATATTTTGATCCATATATCGACACACCATAGTATAAATATCGTTATACAAGTCTATTTTTTTTTAAAATCTTTTAAAATGTGTTTTCTTTCAAATAAAATCTACAACTAATTTATTACAACTATACTAAGTAGAAAAGCATACATTCATTCATGATTTCAACTTTTCTAATGTTATTTTTACTTCTCATACTCTATTTCTTTTAAGACACTAATTTTATATTTTTAAGAAATTAGTAGAATGAATTTAGAATGTTAAAATAAGGCTCTATTTATATATTTCTTCAATTAATAAGATTGCACCACATCACATGACCGGAATTTTAGATAGCATTTCTAAAATGCTTCTTTTCTTCTGTAATGTTTTGTAAGCACTGCAAATTCATTTTTATAGCATTTTTGTGCTTTGAAACGCTGTAGAGTTTCAGAAACTTTACACAGCATTTAGTAAAAGCTACAGTTTCTATTTTATAATGTTTTGAATATATTTCATTGCAAAAACCTTTTATAGCATTTTGTAAATGCTGTCTTTTCTGTTTGAAATTTTAAATTATAAAAAAACATGATATTTAAACTAAGTACTTTTCTCTATTCTTTTTAGAGTTATTTTCTAACTTATATTAGAATATTTAAAATTAATGTTTAGATATTCTTTAGTAATTAATTAAAATTTAAATGAAAAAGGCCTTAACATAACACATGTTTATTTTAGTTTTTTTAATCTTTGTTATTTTTAATATTTCATTATGATACTTTAAAAAAAAATGTTTAAACATGTTTCTAAATATTTTAGTCAATAGAAATTTAATATAAAGGTTTTAATTAGTAAGTTAAGAACATGGAAGTTTGGATTGTAGTAATTAAAATAATTATAATTAAATAAGTAGGCTATTAATCTTTATAAAAACCATATTTGATCATATATAGTATAAGTCCTTATTCCTTAGCATTTAATTTTGATATTAAGTTTGGTTACTACCTTTCACGATTATGTTACAGTTTTAATACCATTTATTACCTTTAAACTATTGTCTTTACAACTATTTCAGTCACATTCATTAGTTTCCTTAACTTAGGTTTAGTAATTGGTGTGTTTTACCTTTGTTTGGTTGAAGTGTTTTATAATAAATAGGTTGATATATATATATGCTTGTCAATTAGATATTACTTATCACTCATGTTTATCTTATAATCTGAATGTCACTTACCGTAGTATATATATCATCATATCATTTTGCATATTATTATTATTTTTTCTTCATTATCATTTTGTTTCATATTACATATCATTATGCATCCTATTTCATATCACATTTCATTGCATATTACATCATAAATTACAATGCATGAAATATCATAATCATTTGCATCACAAGTTACACTTCATTCTGCATATCATCTCATGCTACATTGCATATGTCATACATTTCATACTGCATTACAAACTACATGTTGCATACATGTATACATAACGAGTGTATTTTATTTAGGAGGAGTTTGTAGTATTGTCTTATAATATAGGATTATTAGTTTTTGATGTTTTGATTGACTTGATTGACTTGATTGACTTGTTTGACTTGTTTGACTTGATTGATTTGTTTGACTTGTCTGACATGATTGGTTTTGATGAGTGTGTTGAAATATACTTAATAAATAATTTATGTTCTTATATTTGATTTCTAACTATTATAAGCATTATCATAGATTCTTAGTTAGGATAGATAGTAATTTAGGATTAAGTTCTAGTTTTTAGAGTTAAGTGTTGATTATTTATGATAACACTATCATTATAATCACATGTTATATAGTATTAGTTTTAGGGGGAGTTATATAGAATTATATAGTATTATAATTATGGAGTTAGTGTCATTTTTTTGTTGATGACAAAGGGGGAGAAGTATAAAATAGGTTAGTTAGGCATAGATTAAGGGGGAGTTATTAGATTTAGGGGGAGTTATAAGGAGAATATAAATATTTTATAAACAAAGGTTGTCATCATCAAAAAGGGGGAGAATGTTAGTCCATAGGATAGTGGTTTTGATGACAACAACTATAGAAGTGTTATAAAATATATATGTGCAGGAAATCTATATGCAGGTATCAACAAAAGAAGACTGTACAGTAAAGAAGACAAAATTGATGAAGACAAAGATCAAGAGTTCAAGATTGAAGACTCATGAGATTCAAGATATTCAAGAGTTCAAGACAAATAATATAGTTAGGTTAGATATTTGTTAAAACTCCTTGAAAGCACTATCATTCTTTTTTATCCAATTTACTCGTGGAATGGAATCCACTTCGTTCTTGTTAAAGGGATGGAACCCTAGTGAGATGGAACTCACGAAATATCTAGTGGAACGGATAGTAGCCCTATTTTGTTATCCACTAATTTTGATTCAAAATGATTTTCAAAATTATCTCTTGTTTTATAAAATGATTTTCAAATATTCCTTTTCAAAAGAAAAACCTTCGTTCACATTTCCAAAAATGTTTTAGCCTCAAAATCATATTTATCATTTTGTTATATTTTGATTTCAAAATTGTCCTTGATATTTTAGCCTCAAAATCTATTTTAATATTATATTTACTTTAGTTTATTTACTTTGATTTTAAATATATTTTAGTATATATACATATATACATTCATAAGTATTTCTACTTCTAAATACCTTCTACAAATACATAGAGTCCATTTGAATAAAGCTGCATATGTTTTAAATCATCATTTTCAAAGTAAAGCAAATCATCATTTTTACTAGACCATGTCGACATCCTATTTACCCGTCATGTCGACATGCTTCCCGTTATAGCAAAGGTTGTTTTCAAAAGAAGTGTCTATTCGCTTAAACCTCTTCGAATGGACACATCCATTCATTCTCTATAAATAGAGACTGTTATGGACGTTTTCCAGTAACTACTTTCATTAGTATCTCTCCTCTTTATTCTCTTATCTTATTTTCTAATCATCCTATCCATATTCTGCCGAAATCTTAAGTGAATCAAACCAGAATATCTCTAGTTTGATTCTCTGCCACTCTCTTCAAAGAATCTCAGTGCTTATCAGAGTTATAGATACATTTGTACTCAAAGAAACTTGTGTAGGGTTATAAAGGTGTGATCGTGTCCTTGGAAATCGATCGGGTGAACTTGTGTCCTGTGAATCAAGTGGTTCTACCCAGAGACCTGAGAATCTGGAGGGTGTACCTCGTTGCCTTGGAATCGAGGGATTGTAATCTAGATTATTATTGAATAGAAAGCCGTACGAGTTGTGCGGGACTGGATGTAGGGTAATACCGAACCAGTATAAAATTCCTAGTGTGTTCTTTCCTTTACTTGCTTTTTATTTATATTTGCATCTGTTTGTGATTCTGTGATTTGATCTGTGATTGTGTATTTGCATTAAGTTAGTTAAATCAATTTAAATCAAAGAAGTTTTAAAGAAATTCTTAAAACACTATTCACCCCCCTCTAGTGTTAAATAGCCTTAAGATCATCTTCCGCGTCCCTTTCAACAGTAACATGTTAATACTTGGATTCTTTTTACCGAAATGGAAATTTGTTTTTCTAGGGAGTAATAATTCTTGTATATTATACTATCAAAGAGAACATGAAATATTAGTGTAGTTTGACAAAAATGTTAAAGAAAGTAATATTTTATTTAACCAATAAAAATATATATCATTTAAATGAAAAATAATGTATTTTTCTTATAATGATGGGTTCTTTTATCATTTTCATGAGATCAAAAGGCTATAATGATAAATTGTGTTTTCTCTATAGTAATAAAATTTATATTTTCCTTATAATTGATATGCAGTTTGTTTACAAATAACTACTTGTTTTTTTTAAAATGAAAACTTTGATTAATTCAAGATTGAAGCAATTCTCATTCACTCCGGTTATATTTGCTTTAGATATGGCAAATTGTTGACGATTTTCATGATTCTTTGTTACTTAGCTCTGTATATAGCAATGTATTAGGACCAATACAAATTATTGACGATTTCCATAGTTCTTTGTTACTTATGTTTTATGAGAGCATTATATTGTTGATTTCACTAAGATTATCTATTTCTTTCCTATAGAACTGGCAACTCGCAAGCATTATAATGGGAAAGAAAACTTAACCATGCCTCACTCTATAACAAACATAGAGCACTGAACTTCAATATTTATAACATATATATACAAATTGAAATTCTTTTCTTCCAAATTCAGATTAATTTCCAAGATGTATGTGCTTTTACCAATACTTTACAATAGATCCATGGAAAAAACATGGCGCCTTAAATTTCCTATTAATAAAGATTTTTTATACAATATTAATAATCTAGTAAACATTCAAACTAAAATTGTTCACATCTTGCTAGAAATAGAAACTGATGATTGCATTTGACCTACCAACTTTAGACAATTAACAAAGCAACCTGACAGACGTAACCTCAACACCCTAATCACATAGCTTTGTAACTTAGTAACAAAACAAATAAAATTAAGCAATTATAATATCAAACATTTGTTTGACTACAATACATTGCAAAACTAGGCATCCTACTACAGCATGCATTCCACACTAAACACAAATGCCCAACCTAACAGCAAGCATATTCTTTGCATACTAAGTAACAAAATTCAAATAAATCATCTTGCAAAGCAATGGCAACCAATACCTTATAAGGCGATTCGGCAGTTTGGGTTGGCTATTAAAAAAATTGGGTATCAAAGCATCCTTAAAGTCAAAAACCAATGCCAAAATTTTCCAACTAAATGTATAATCACAAGGCCCTACTACATATGAATTTACAAATTCATCTTTAAAAAAAATGGTTTTCCAAAATATAGATGAAGGATCATCTGCTCAGGTTATATAGGTTAAATAGATGGTGAAATATGGATAGAAACTAAACTAAAATGTAAAAGAAAAGATTATGAGTTCAATGCAATGAATGAGCATATAAGGAACATAAAGTTAAATGGTCTTTGGACATTTAGAACTAAATAGCTGAGTTTTTCATGAATCAAAACAAAGCATGTGAGAAAAGAGTCCAAGGCAGCGGAGATGCACTGCAGACGATGGGCTAGTAAAGCAAGATGTGATTTCTAGGCCTCATTTATAAATTCTAGAATTCACTTTGTTGGTCTGTATATCTTCTAAATCTGCACAAATCTTGTTAGTCTGTATGCTAAAAGGAAGGTTGTAAACTAAATCCGATCAAATACAACCTAGGCATCAGATTACAAAGACAAACAAAATGGGAAATCAATACATGATAAATCTAAGAAGGCATTATTTTATCAAGCAAACATACTATCTTCAAAACATGGAAGTTAAGTAACCGAACTATATTTACACACAATAAAAGTGTATGTTAATGAACTTACAACAAACAGGTTATTACATACTTGATCAAATTAATAAAAAAAAAGCAGGATTTAGAAGTATCTCGACCTGAATTGACTGTAAACTTCGACTTGCAAGCTAAAGAACAACCTGATTGACAATACCGAGGGTTAAAAACGACAGATCTGTTTTCCTTTAACTTACAACAAACAGGTAATTGAATCATAATAGCATCAACAATTCAGAGGAGAGTTCGAAATTTTGGATGAGGGAGACGGAAAATTTGGAGGGTTTGTTCTGATATGACTGAATTGGGATAGCGTTGGTAGGGCTATGTGTAAGTATAATACTCATTTACTGTTTTGCCCTAGTACATTTCAATTCAACGTGGGCTTCCAACGCAAAGAAGTGTTAGAATATTTAAAATTGTAAATGTTTATTTTTAATCGCACAATTGTTGAATTGCGACACTATTCTAGTGAGACTAAAATGCAATGCAAGTAAGTGTTAGCAAATGAAAAAAAGTGTTGCCAAATGATTGTTTTGGTATAGTGAAAGGAATGCATTTATTTGTGGCATTAGAAATAAGTCTACTTAGAGCCGCGACTTTCCTATTCAAACACATCACATCTTTGGGCTTTTTTAGGACTTCTGTCTTCCTAATAACTTTAATCTTTTTTGGATTAGCTTCTGTTCCTCTGGCGCTCACTATATATCCTAAAAGTTTCTCAAACTAGATTGCAAAAGTACACTTTAATGGATTCAGTTTCATCCCACACTGCCTTAGGGTTACAAAGGTTTCCTCTAAATCTTGAACATGAGCCAAAGTTGCTTTGGATTGGACCAACATGTCATCGACATAAATTTTGATGTTCTTACTAATTTGGTCCTCAAACATCATGTTAACTAACCTTTTATATGTTGCCTCCACGTTCTTCAACCAGAATGGCATTACCTTATAACAATACAACCCTTTGTCGGCAACAAAACTTATGTGTTCCTGATCTGGTTCAAACATGGCTATTTGACCTTATCCAGAATATGCATCTGTAAATGTCAGCAACACATGACCGCTAGTTGCATCAACAAACTGGTCTATTCATGGTAATGGAAAGATGTCTTTACGACAGGCTTTGTTGAGGTTTGTGAAGTCTATGCTGGTCCTCCATTTTTCGTTAGATATTTTCACCAGAACCCAATTCGCTATCCACTTTGGATATTACACTTCTCGAATGAATCCATTTTCCTTCGGCCTCTTGATTTCTTCCTGACGGGCATTGTACCTTTCTTTATCTAGGGTACGCTGTTTTTGTCTCAATGGGTGTGCATCGAGATCTGTATTTAGGGCATGGCAAATTATTGCGGGTCGATTCCTTTCATATATGAATGGGTCCAAGAAAAGACATCATGGGACCTCTTTAGGATATTAACTAACTCAATGCGTTGTTCGCTATTTTGGTTTTTTCCAATCTTCATTATTTTGGTCGGATCTAAAGGATATATTTGGATGTCTTCCAAGTCATCTACTGGCCCTAGGTCTTCGCTTTTCATTCCCAAACAAGAGTCCACCTCATCTTCTACTTCTTATGTTTTTGATAAGACTGCGCTTTCTTGGAATGGGGAAGTATCTGATAAATACTATGCAAACACCAAATCATATTCATCTATTACGATCATATGCAAATAATCCCTTTTCGGTTTTCTCGCATATACTATGGTCATAACTATGACGTGTTTCGGTACCCGCCCTGGAACTTAGTTTTGATGCAGTTCTTTGAATTGGCTTGTTATTTTAATTTTTATATAAATTAGAGGACACATGAATATAGTTTCAAACAATTTTATTACCAGGATTCAAAGTTATATTGTATAGTTCCCAATTTAATAATTGCTTTTCCCTTTCACTCCAAACTCCTAAGGAGGTATGAAACTTCATAAGCAAGTCTTTATGAGAGATAACTCCTCTCATCCCTATCAATGCAAATCTCCCCAAAGAAACATTGTACGGAGAGTGTTGGTCTATGAGGAAGCTTATGTATAAAGATTTATGCAATAGAAAAGTTCCTATAGTGTGAAGTGGAGCCATTCCTAATAGGATAGTTGATGTATAATTGTAGCCATATATTAGTTCTGGACTCGGCTTCAAAATCTAAGTTTGTATCCCCATTTGGTCATATGCTACTTTGAAGATAACATTCACGGAACTTCCTGAATCCACATAACTTTCTTCATTGTGCAGTTTGAGATCTACATAGTTACTACTAGAAGGTCTTGATATAGGAATGTAACCCCGGCTAAGTCTATAGAGGTAAATGTTATATCTTACACATGCTTCTGCTTGATATGAAACAGGGTCCTATACTCATGGAAAGCCTCTTGGATGTATCTTTCCTGTGCCTTCTTACTCTTACTAGCAAGATGGGATTCCCTATGAATTAAAGCTATAAGAGTATCGAGGTTTCCCACCAGATCCTCATATGAGGGTCGATGATAGGTTATACGTAGGCGTGACTGGATCACCTTTCTGATAAGTGCTTAAGTATTCTTTCTATATCAACCTCTCAATCTCATTTTTCAAATGGCGGTAATTATCGGTATAAATAGCCATTCACTTTGTGGAACCTACAATAGCATCGCCTTTGTTTGGCTCTACTTTCCTTCCTATATTTGAGACATTATATGCTAATCTGTCTTGGTTAGTTCGTAGATATACTCTAGACTATGAGTGAGCTGAGTCTTGGTAGTGAAATTGAGCTCTCTTGGCCTTTTCGTAGGTGGATGACTATAAGCTTCTGCCTCCCCCCCCTCCGCTTCCTTTTATTGCGTACTAAAGAAGTTCTTCCCATTGTAACTCCTTCAACTTCTCTTGCTTCTTCAGTGCGTATATAATCGCTTGCCCTTTCATAAATACCCTTCATACTCTTATAGGGTTTCCTACTGTTATTATCCCACATTTATGTATCTCTCTTTATTCCTAGGTGTTTGCCATTAACAATGCATCCTCACTTGTAACCCATATCCTCCTTGCTTCTTCCTTAAAGCGTTTGATGTTGTTGTGTAAGCTTGCATTGTCTCTTTGCTTAACATAGGATAGGGTGTTTGTGTCTGCTAAAGTTTAACTCTCTGCATGGAATTGTCTTTGGAAATTTGCCGATAACTACATCCAAGAATGAATTTCTCTAGATAAATACCTCAGGAACCATTTAGAGGCTTTTCCTACAAGGTACACAGGGATAGCGAGTAATCTTCCCACCTTTAATATTTCCATGTAATATTCAAAAGTGGAGAAGTGATCATAAGGTTTGGATGACCCATCGTACTTTTCGATGTTGAGGATCTTTAATATATCTAGGAAGTTAGATTCTATGATTACTTCGCTAAACGAGAAAGAGTACTCTTCCCTTCCTCCTTCCTTACTATTTTGCTCACACAGTTTTGCCAACTGTTCCGCATGGGCTTTTACTCCCATACCTTTTTCATCCTTCACACTCACTGTGCGATAAGCCGCCTCTACGCGCTGAGATAGCCTCATCCACTTCTTGGGCGGTTTAATTATTATATTTTACAACAACAATATGTTTATATTGGTTAATTTGGATTTAATGTTTGGGTTTGTTTGGTCCTTGTTCTTGCCCTTGACCTTAGCTCAATAGTCAAACATCATCGTTCTAGTTAATGAGATTGCCTTTCTCGTCCTCTTCTTTTTTTGTTGAGAAACAGTGAACATTGGCAATGTAATGCAAAGCTATGGGAGTTAGATGACCTTTTGGGGGGGGGGGGGTTCTAAGATACTAACTTTTCGATTCCACACATCTTTTCATTGATCCAAGCAACAAAGGCATTAAGAGTATCAAGTATCGAATCAGTGGTTATTTTCTATGGAGGACAGAGGGTTTAGATAAGGAAGTAAAGGGTCTACTATCTAGCTTCACAGCTAGGTGTTCAGGTTCTTGAGGAGGAGTAGGAGGAGACTTCACAGGTTGCATGATTAAAATTTCAAGGAAGTTATGAGGATTGGGTAATTCAGCTCAGGTTTGCTAGGGTTAGGCCCTCCTTCCAGTGCTAAAATGTTAATAAGATTTTTCGTCTCACAACACCAAGTTAATTATGAAACAATTACGTTGCTGTATGCTTACCATAGTTGAGAATTAATAAATTAATAGTGTCAAATTTGCCTTAAGTAGTAATTATGTTGTTATATGCTGACACAATTATATAGTTGTACTTTAAATGTTTGTTGAAATGTCAAGCTCAACTTGTATGCCATTTTTAGTAAATATGAAGAGAATCTAGTACAAAAAAAATTGAATTTAAATGTGTAGATAAAGTAGAAGAAACAAAAATTTACGTGGATTGGATCACGAGGAATCCTACGTCCACGGGAAAAACTTTTCTTATATTCTTATTGTTGTTAACTTTAATGGTAGAAAGTACAAGTTTATCTAGAATAGAATTCAAAGAAAGTATCCAAAGGTCCTTTTCTCTACAACGGTACCCTTCTATTTATAGTACTATGACATCACATGAATCGCTTAATGTAACACCGCTAATTTTTTATAACATTATTCAGGAGATTTAATTAGATAAATTAAATAGTATAATGTGAATACTAGAGTGATAAGGGGATTGAGATTTGAAATTTTAAATTAAAGGCCGTGCTTAATTAAATACAAAGAATGGGCTATGAAAGATTTCATATGTTAATTAATAAGAAAACAATTAACGCAAGAGCTTAATGGGTAATTGCCGCACCATAATTCATTACCCTTAAAAATTCTCGTTTACATTCTTTATACATTCATTTTACAAAACAAAAGCACGCCGGTCATTACCTAGGGAAGAAAAGGGGAAAAATCAAATTAAAGCTAAGCAATCAAGCAAGGGGAATTAATCAAAGAATCAAATCTCAAGTTCCTTATCCTAATCAAGGCGAATATAAGCAAAACCATCTCTATTTTTGTTTTTAATGATCATTTGATTTCGGGTATAAGTTTAAATCCATTAAGATGATTTTTGATGATGATATGCTTGGATTTCATGATGTTATATTCAAACAAGTTTGTTTGATAAATGTTATATACAGTTTTTAAGGCTAAAATCATTTATCTTGTATTTTGAATGCTATAAGGAATTTATATGTTATGTAAAACATATTTTGGAGGTGGGCTTTAATTTTTATAATTTTCTAAGCTATGGAAAATTTATTATGAATTTTCAAAGGAAAATATGAACAATTGGGTTTAGAAATTTATTTCGGCTATATTATGAAGAATTTGGGTCTAAAATTTATATATTTAGATAACATATTAAAAGTGAATTTCTATGATTTTTGGGGATTTTTCCTAAGTTATTTACTATGGAAAATTAAATTATTTTAAGTGGAGGACTTAAATATTTTATTTGTTTTGCTTAAAGAATGGCTTATTTGCTAAATTATTTTATTTAGATCTGAAATTAATGCGACAGTTTTATTTTGGAAAGAATTTGAAAAGCTTAAGGCAACCAATTAAATATTTACAAATAGGCAGGTTAGTTAAAAAGCAATTACTTAAAAAGGCATTAAAACGGTCTTTACCTAGAAATTATGTTTCGCCTCTTTCAGACACTACCTTTTGACCTTATACTTCCGCCTCAACCAAGTAGAAACCATCCAAGTCGAAACCAATACATAGGGTATCAATAAGTTGGTACGTAGTAGATTGGAGAAAGGTGGAAGGTATGGAGTCAAAACCTAGCTTTCGAAGGGGCCGAAGACTTCGTTTTACTGTCCAAAGAAATGTGCTTGCCTTGTTTTCAAAAGAATGCTTTTGAAAGGGTTTGCTATAGCTTTCAAAGAAATCGCTGCCTTTTTGTTTCGAAAAGATAGCTTTCAAATGAGTTGCCTTGTTTTTAAATCAATGCTTTCGAAAGGGTAGTTTCAACCCAGTCGAAACTATGCTGCCAACCTTATGCCTTTCGAATGGATTGAGGTCATCAACTGATTTGAAAGGTAGCTTTTTTTTATAAACATAATAGCTGCTTCCTAAAAGCTTTTGAAAGGGTTTAATGGTTTCGAAGGCAAAGGCTTCGAAAGGGGTTTCAAAGCTATCCTTCCAAATGTTTTTCTTAACTGATCAATGCTTTCGAAAGGATGGTTTCGAAGCCATCAGTTTTTCCCAATCACTTATATTTAAAGGTTAATGGGTTCGAAAGGGGTACTTTCGTTTATATTCACTTTGACCCAAAAGATATTTTTAAAGATAAACCCAATGGTTTTGAAATGGGTACCGTCAAATGGTTTCGAAGCTATGCTTCTATGAGTTAATAAGTGATGCTTTAATACTTTCGAAAGGTATGTTTTGATGGTTTTGAAAGAGATGTTTTAAAGTGTTTCCCATATGCTTAGTGTTTTGAAAAGAAGATTTGAATGCTTTTGAAGGAAGTTATCGAATGGTTTCGAAAGTAAAGGTTTAAGGTTTCGAAAGCCTTAGTTTTCAAAACAAAGAACCAAGTCTCATTTTTAAAGGAAAAACCATGGCAAAAATAAAGGAGTTTTAAAATGGCTTTTAAGTATGGAGTTTTTGAAGAAGCTTTCCTTGATAATAATAGGTTAAAGGGATTAACCATGTTTCATATAAAAATGATTTCAAGGATATTAAACCACAGATGTTGGTGTTATTATGTTATAATGTTTGCTTCTTCTAATATACATATTCACTGTAAAAATGGACCCATAACTGTATTTTTGAGAGAAAGGGTTGAATAACCAGCTAGGTTGACCCAGAAGTGAATATAAATTGAGTTAACTCCTGTATGTGTAGAATTGCATTTAGGAGTTCAGATAGACCAGAATATAGGATGCCTAAATATTAATTAAAGAAATTGTCAAATAGACAGGTTTATAGTAAACCCATGAAAACTATGATTAGAAAGAGTTATTAGTAGAGGCCAATAGGTTTGTAGTGAACCCATGAAAACTATATTTGATAATGTTATTAACAGAAGTCAATAGGTTCATAGTCAACCCATGAAAACTATGATAAGTGGGAAGTTATTGGAGATACCAATAGGTTCAGGGAGAACCCATGAATAATGAAGTTATTAGTAGGGCCAATAGGTTTTTAGTGATCCCATGAAAACTATGAGACCGTACAGGGAGTCCATAAGTTTTAAACAGGTTATTAGTCAGCCCATGAAAATTAATAGGTTAATAGTGACCTTAGAAACTATAACTAAGACAGATAGTAAAAATAAATGTGGATGGGAAATCTAAAAATTGATTTACTTGTTTGCATATCATAATAATATTTTATATTGCTATGTTTTTAACCATTGTGGATGCAAGAGCATAGTATATGGTTATTATAAGTTTTTGATAAGATACTAGTGAGGGGAAAACCCATTCCGCTAAGTGGCATGGTCTCACTAGATATCTAAATGGTTTGAGATGGTAGATTATTATTCATACCAGGCTTTATGTCTAACTCGAAGTTTATGTTTCCCCCTTAAATCTCGGGTGCTCAAAATTAATTTGAGTAGACTGAGAGTAAGGGTTTTTCAGGTTCTCCTTAGACGAATAAGCTTTCGGAGATGAGCATGAGGCTAGCTAGCTAAATATGAGTTCTTTTCTTTTTGATTCCGATGTGTTTTGTTGTAAAGGCAAAGTCGTTTAATTGCCTATGTTTAGACTCTGATCATCCAAGGGGGCATCTTCATATGTCGCTCTTGTGAGGAATGCGGAATATGGATCTTAAGGCTAGAATGAACACTAGAGGGGGGGGGGTGAATAGTGTTTATAAGAAATTACTAAATCTTTTTGAGTTATTGTTGATTTGTACACAAATGTATACAATATTCAGACATAGATATAATCACAGAATCAAACACAGATGCAGAAATAAAGTAAATGCAATAAAGGAAAGAACACACCGGATTTTATACTGGTTCGGAGTTACCCTACATCCAGTCCTGCACAACTAAGTACGGATTTCCTTTCGAAAGCAATTCAACAATTACAACCCTCGGTTTCAAGGCTATGAGGTACACCCTCCAGAATCACAATCCTCTGGGTAGAGATACTTGATTTCCGGGCAACAAGTTCACCCAATTGTTTTCTCAAGGCTACAATCACACCTTTTCTCGCTTGATTGATTTCCAAGGCTACAATCACACCTTTTCTCGCTAGATAGATTACAAAGAAGCCTATAACTCTGAATAGCACTGTGATCTTGTTGAGATAGTGATAGAGAATCAAACCAGAGATGATCTAGTTAGATTCAATGTTGATTTCGGTAGAGTGATGATAGGATTTTGAATAAAAAAATGTGGAAGAAGAAGAGAAGTGAAAAACCAGAAAATCTAATATAAAATTCGTTGAAACCAACCCCTATTTATAGAAGAACAACAACCATGTCCATTCGTGAAAGGTTATGGCGAATAGACACTTCTTTTGAAATTCAAATTTTTGAATCTAACTGTCACTATGTCGACATGGGGTACTAGGGCATGTCGACATCCCAAAGCATTTTTTGAAGATTTGATTTTCTTTGAAAATAACCTTTATCTTATATTAAAAACTATTTAAACTTTATAAATATACTTGACTATAGATAAAATACATAGATAAATATAGAGAATAATATATATAAAATTTTACTATAATTTTATATTTAAATCTAAGTATAAATATATTATAATTAAAAGATAGTTT
This sequence comes from Allium fistulosum, assembly GCA_030737815.1. Lineage (NCBI taxonomy): Eukaryota > Viridiplantae > Streptophyta > Magnoliopsida > Asparagales > Amaryllidaceae > Allium > Allium fistulosum. The sequence goes on along the minus strand of CM060901.1, from coordinate 1,078,236,909 downwards.
AAAACAAACGAAGTTTAAAAACAAGAGTTTATTAATAACAAAAACAAAGAATATTTGAAGGCTAAAACATCTTTTTGAAAATCATTTGAAAAGATAATTTTTAAGGCTAAAACATTTTGAAAAGCAGTTTTGAAAATCATTCTAAAGTAGTTTTGAAAATCATTTTGAAGTAGTTTTGCAAGCTTCTTCCTATAGAATATCTCATCACATCAGGACTCGAGAACTTGTACAAAACCAGGATGTTTGTGGGTTTGTAAGCCACTTGTCGTAGGTTTGTAAGCTACTTGTCGTGGGTTTGTAAGCCACTAAAAAGGTAGAAATGGGTTCCATCCCAAAAGAAAAATTGAGTGAAGATTTCAGTGCTATTATGAAGTTTTAACATAATTCTAGACTCAATACTTATCTTGAAATCTTGAACTCTTGATAATCTTGATATTCTTGATACTCATGAGTCTTCAATCTTGATATCTTGAATCTCTATACTGTACAGTCTACATTCTTGGTACCTGCATGGTTAAATCCTGCATATACATATATATCTAAACTATAATGTTAGTATTTATATTTTATAATCTTATTCTAAGGTTGTTGTCATCAAAACCATCATCTCAAGGACTAACAATCTCCCCCTTTTTGATGATGACAACCTTTGTTTATAAAATCTTACTTCAATCCTAATAACTCCCCCTAAATCTAATAACTCCCCCTTAATCTATGCCTAACTCTTCTATTTTATATTTCTCCCCCTTTGTCATCAACAAAAATAAACTAACTCTAAACTATATAACTCTTAGTATAATATCCTATATGATGATAGTGTTATCATACATAATCAATACTTACTTGTAAACCTAAAACTTAGTCCTAAACTACTAACATTCCTAACCAAGTACCTATATAATACTTATATATAACATATATAGGAATCATATATAAGAACACATAATATTTATTTTTATAAATATATGTTTATATTTACATTTTCATAAAACGTGACAAATATACACATAACAATGAAAAAACGAAAAAGAAGAAACTACTGAGTATCTTTGACAATTGGAGATCTATGGATCGAACAATTTGGATAATGGAAACGGAAATTTCCACGTTGTTCAACCAAGTTTCCGTCCTTGTCAAAACATACTTCGCCAACGCAAATGACTTTGTCGTTGTCTTCCGCATGCTCTGCTTCCATTGGTTCTTCTTCTTCTTCTTCACTTTCCTCTTGTTCATGATCTCCTGAAGAGTCCTCGTCAATCAAGATTGGATTAGCATGATTGTCCATTAGAAATTTTTGTAAATTTCTAAAGATTTTCCCTTGCCTTTCCTGTTCTTTTGCCATTCGGAGTTGCACCATTTGAATTTCAGTCATTAACTGAATTGCATCCTTCAGAGAATCCTCCATTTTTATCACTCGGGCGAGCATAGTACGTTGGAACGGACCAGAGGTAGGAGAAGGGAACGAAAAGATTGATTTTATGTTTGATTTAGAAGAGGAGGCCATTAATAAATTGATTTCAGAAGATAGAACAGAAAGAGGACAGAGAGAATGAAGAAAATTTCAAAAATAAGAAGAATATATAACCAATTATTTGAATTTTGGTGGGAAAATTTTTTTAATTTAAAAAAGAAAGTTATATGTCGACATGGGTATAGGGGGATGTCGACATGGTTCTCAATATTTTTACTATTTGATTTATTTTGATTTAATTTTTAATTATACTTTGTTATTTATATTTTATATTTCAGTTAATGAACAAATACCTAATTCTCTTCTTAATTTAGTAAATGTAGATTCATTTAAGGGTTTTGTTAAGATATCAGCAATTTGATTTTTAGAATTGATATAGTCGAGAGTAATTACTTCTCTACTTATATTATCTTTGAGAAAATGGTGTCTGATATCAATATGTTTAGTTCGAGCATGTTGAGTAGTATTTTTGGATAAATTTATTGCACTAGTATTATCATAATAAATTGGTGATTTTGAGATATTTAAACCAAAATCTTTTAAAGTTTGTTGCATATATATTACTTGAGAACAAGCCAAAGCAACAGAAATATACTCTACTTCAGTTGTTGATAGAGAAACTGTGTTTTGCTTTTTACTAAACCAGCAAAACAGAGAATGCCCTAAAAAGTGACAAGTTCCACTTGTACTTTTTCGGTTTGATTACAACCAGCATAATCAGCATCACAGTAAGATATTAAGTCAAACGAATCATTTTTAGGATAAAATAAGCCATAATCAAAGGTGTGTTTAACATATCTTATAATACATTTTACATCTTTTAAGTGAGTTTCTTTAGGTTGTGATTGATATCTTGCACAGAGACAAACACTATGCATGATATCAGGTCTACTCGCAGTGATATAGAGTAGTATCCAATCATTCCTCTATATAATTTTTGATCTACATCTTTCGAGAGATCTTCTTTACTAAGGTACTCATTGGTTGCCATGGGAGTGGGTTTTCCACTCGCAGTAGTCAAACCAAATTTACTAACTAGGTCTTTAGCATATTTTTCTTGACAAATAAAGATACCATTATCTAATTGTTTTATTTGTAATCCTAAAAAGAAGTTTAATTCACCCATATGACTCATCTCAAACTCTTTTGTCATTATTTCAGAAAATTCTTTATTCATTTCAAAATTAGTTGATCCAAAAATGATATCATCTACGTAGACTTGTACTAGTTGAATATCATTTTTATTTCTTTTAATAAAAAGAGTATTATCTACTTTACCTATTTCAAAATTTGATTGTAACAAGTAATATCTTAGTCTATCATACTGTAACGTTTCGACTTTTCGTCGCTCGAAAATCGACATTAATACATTCACTGTATCAACTGCCGAGCAATCGAATGCCGGAAAACTGAATTGTTATGGAGAAAAAGAAGAGGTAGAAGAAAACAGAAGGAAAAGAAAGAAGAAACAACAGAAACAGAAACAATATCAGAATCTCACATTCGTAGCGGAACAACATATAATAGATAAATGAATAATCTTTTAAAACAAAGAACTCTATCATTTTATACATTACATCATCATCAGAGTTTACAACAACAATATACAACACACCAGACAGTTATATAAACTTGTCCTCATACAGAATACACAGCGGAATAAATAATATCATATACAAGTGGTACGTCTCGCCATCCAGCTCACCACTAAGCTCCAAAGCATCTCCTGAATCCAGAATGATCTGATAACCTAACTCTAGACTGCCCGTGTGGAAATTGGTGGGCACCCAGAGTTTAGGAAGGGAACAATAAACTCCAGGTCAGTCATGGTGACTGGTGTGAGAACTAAAACAGTTTATCTTTAGAAACAAACAATAATAGAATTTTAACATTGAAACCCGCAATGCTTTTGGAAAATGAAACTACCATAAGACCTCCCGCCACACACACAATGCAAACGCAGAATTGGAGGAGATTTCTTCTTATGATAGTCAAATATGCTTACTATGCAAATCATTGGATTATTATTATTAGTGCATAGTGCAGAAAACATTTCGAAAGTATAATATTAATCTTAGCCAGCATAGGCATTTCACGTTATGCCTACTATAGCTACTATGTTCAATAGCAGGTTACCGACACATTCCATAGCAGGTTATACAATTGCAATCGTAAAGGTTCGTATTGTTTCTTTGGATTTCCAACAAATGGTCGGGCTAAGGAACTTCCTTTCCTACTGCCGAATGGGATCGCCTCTGGCTGGACGTCCCAAGAGACAAACTGCTCTCTACCAACAAGGCCGGGTTACCCCTGTAACTAGGTAACTCACAAATATGCCATTCCCCGGTCCTTTGGGCCCTTTATCCGAGCGCTCGGTAACATCATCACACATAATAATAAAGTGTGTCCACATGAGTAAGTATCTGGGCTCCATACTATGATACCACCCCTTTCCAGAAGGAAATGACATACCCTAAAGGGCGCGACCCTCATAACCTTGCCGCAACATTCCTGTTTCGACCATTTCCGGGTTGTGAGGCCTTGACGAAGTCTCGTCCACAAAGCTGCGCTTTTTCACAAAGCCATGCTTTGATCACAAATGATCAATAAATGATCATCATTACATCAACACTCAGCATGCCACATTACCAAATTGGGAATATATCGCTGATAAATTTCAACTACATAACCTCTGAGCTCGTACGTCTCAGAGAAGGGTGTTAAGCTAAGAGAATAAATTCTCCGCCACCAATAGAAATGTATTTGAAAGAAATCAGCTTTACATCTCAAAACGTAATGTTAGACACGTAACCATACAAGTCTGTTCCAGGTCCGAACAGAACCGAAGGCACTTCCAAAGAAGCCCTTGCAATCCGGATATTCACAATCCCAATAAAAATTCCCATCACAAAGGAAATCTCTATACCGTAGCTAACGGTGCAGAGACAATCGATAGGTCATCCTATCGTTTTCACAAATACCTGATCTTCACCACCGGTCTTCAATACGATCCATATCATCGTATCACAAATTCGGAATGGGTTATACGACACAAAGGTCTTTTCCCGGCTAACCCGAATAGTGAGTGCTTATTCAAAAATAAGTGTGGCATTCAAATTCAAGCAAATCACAACAAATACCCATTCAAGATAATTATTGATAGTCGGTTATTTAACTATCAATAGGTCTGCACAACATCATCAGATTCCAAATAATTTTCCAAATTATTTATCTTTCAAAAATATCTTTACGAGATATATCATTTTCCACACTTTAACTATTTGAAAACAATTTCAAATCAATTTCCACATTTCAATTTATCTTTGAAGATAAATCTCAAAACATTTCACTTCATATTGGAAAAACATTTCCATACCTATTTAATAATAGGTAATTCACAAATCCATTTATTTTCAACATTTGAAAATATTCGATATACTTAAATCACAGTTAAGTATATATTTCATTCTTTAAGGAAATCATTCTCTTTCACAAATTTTATTTGAGTCAAAACGAATGTTACGTAAAACATCGTTACGACAACTCAAAATCACTAGTATAAGGATTCAAAATTAAGATAGATATATAAATCCCAATACTATATAAAACATTTCCTTTCGGAAACCATTTACTATAACAACAGTGTTATAGTCCACCATTTCCTTATTCCTCGAAACGTCTATTTCAACAATAAATGTTGAAATCTATGTTTTCGATACTTAACACGTTTTAAAACATCTTTTTAAAACAATTACTTCATTTCATAATATCACTTCTCCAAAACATCTCCGTTTTATTTAATAATACATTCACTGTCCAAAATCGTGAATATACTTCGTTATCCAAACTCAACATTGCTACACATTTTATTTAAAGGATTATCCACTGTCCAAAATCGTGAATATACTTCCTTTAACAAGATATAATAATTCACTTATCAAAATAAGTCAAATTTTGGATTTAGAAAACAACGTTTATAAATTCCATTTATATTTTATAACAACTTCAAGTTATAAAATCACTTTATTAACAAATTCTGTCCATATCCCATTTACAAGCCAAAATCCAAATTATAAGCAAATTACTTATAATTCTCTATTTACAAATTCATTCATTTTATAACTTCCCAAATCATAGATTCTATCCTTTTATAAATCCATTTATATTATCGTTTTAAAACGTCTTTAAAACTCCTTTATAATTTCATCACTTAGATTTATAAAAATCAAATTTTGGTTTTATATCACAAAATTCTTAATTTTTATAACATAAAAATTATAACATTTATTTATTTAAAATGAATCAATTCCAAAATTTAATAAAACGTATATTTTCCAAAAATCACTTAAAAATCCTTTTAAAATCAAAATCGTTATTTTTAAACTTCAAAAATGAATCCGATGATGCAACAGCACCAAATAGTCAATCACAGCATTCAAACATCATATATCATCATATGATAACAGAATATACAATTATATCTGTAAATAAATCAATACAGTGAGGAATCCAGTTGGATCCCTCCAACCTGTTTCCCTGCATCCACAGATGTTATCACAATACCAATTTCACTTCACAGTGAAATTATCGCGGTATATGGGATTTATAAATATTATCCGCTATTATGCGGTGCAATAGGGTCTCATCCGCTATACAATGCGGGAAATCAACTCCAATATATACATATTCCAATAAATATATATATATATATATTGCTATATACATATATAATACCAATTCCACTTCAATGTGAAATTATCGCGGTATATGTTTTTAATAAATAACCTCCGCTTAATAATGGCGTATAGTGTCTATTTCAACAATAAATAGCAATCATCATTCAATTCACACAATCAAGCAATTTTAAATCTAACTATTTAAAATTTAAATCGAAACAAAACATTCGATTGAGTGAGGAGTTCTCACCTTGATTTCAATTCTGTTCCAGCTTTTTATTTCGAATAAATTAAACAGACGTTTAATTTCACTCAAAATTTTCACTGACTCCAATAGCTTCCAATCCAGTTCCATAGCATAGTGCTCGTCAAAATGAAGCCAACGCAATTCGTTTCGTGCGAAACGGACCTCGTATGAAGAAGTTATTGATTTTTTAAAGTTTACACAAATTAATACACAATTTAATTTCAATTCCTTTTATATTTTTTATTTACCAAAATTCCAGATCAAATCCTGGCCGCACATTTTCACTTCTCAAATCTGGGCCGTGCTTCCTCATCTTCTTCCCAATGTGACATTCACGTTCAAACATGAACCCATAGCCGTTCACTAGGGTTTGAAACTACGGCTACCACAAAGCTCGAAACTGCATCACTCCACCACCATCGGAAAGTTCATCGCCTCCTCTATGCTCGGCCAGAGATTTGTGAAGCTCGGCCCCACCAACTGCTGTAAAAACGTGAGAGGAGCTGCTGCCTTCAAGCCCCATTTGCCATTGATTGGCTCCGCTTCAGACGATCTCCACCGTTGGATAGCTAGATCTCGATGAGATCTACGACTTTGTAGTTGAAAGTTTGTTCTAATTGTTTGTGGATTTGAAAAAATTGGAGGAAGAAGGAGATGAATTGCTGGTCATTGAAATGATAATGGCGGCTAGAAGAGATGAGTTAGGGTTTTGCTTGTTAACGTGTATATATATATACGTATATATATAATAATATTAAATTCATTTTAAAACAACTTTTTCAAACGATCTCCAAATCACACGTGCCGCCTGGCATTCGTAAGGTTTACCCCGCGTTCTGAACACAATGGAACATGTTTCGGAAGTTAATTCGATCGTATGTGAGAGTTATGGAAATAATCAGTCAAATTTAAATCAAACCGATAAATCAAATTTCTGTGCGTTTTAGCTTGCCCCGGACAAACGGTAAATCCAATTGACACGAAATTTGAAATCTTACAATAATATCACATTACGGATCCGATGAAACTAGTTTCGTCAAAATCCGAGACTTTTTGAAAAATGACTATTTTAACTCGCCAATTTAATATTAAAACAATTTCGATGCGTTTCAAGCTACCGCAGTCAAACGGCAACTCCGATTGCTACGAAAATTGAAATCCGATAATAACAAACTATTACGGATCCAATGGAACTAATTTCGTCCAATTCTGAGACTGTCCCAAAAATGGCTAATTTCACTAGTCGATTAAATATTAAAATATTCAATTTTCACAGATTAACTCTTAATTCAATTTTAAAAGTTCTATAACATCACTATAACTTCAACATGATTTAATATAACTTCATAAATCATTTTCAATCACATTAAATCCAGATTTCAATTATTTCTGGAATTTCAACTATTAAATTATCGATTTAATTATCCAATTAAATCCAGTTATTCGAAAAATAAATTATTCGACTTATTAATTCCACTTGTTAATATTTAAAATAAATTAAATATTCAAATTTCAAATGTCAGAAATTCTGGGTCGTTACAAATTCCCCCCCTTAAAAGAATTTCGTCCTTGAAATTACCAAGTAAGAAAAATTCACAAAATCCATTAACTTTTCAGAAATCCATTTTGTGAAAATTTTATATTCACATTTTTCAAAACCTTTAACTTCAACTAAAACAATGGTTTCCATTTTCTAGTTCAATTCCTACGTTTATTTCAATTTAGAAAATTGACTTTTCATTAACAAAAATTTTCAAAATTTCCCGAAAATTTTCTAACGCCTTAAATTTCCAGAAATATTCGCCAGCGTCTCCTTTGCGCGGTTCGATCGTAGTAGGATCACAATTAACATAAATATGTATACATCGACCCACCCGGTCGGAAAAGCAGAAAAACAGTTCATATTTCCTATTTTTATTGCGTAGGCGTACCTTTTTAGCATTTTTAAACAAAGCAGTTATTTATTTAGCATTTTAGCGCAACTCAACAGCCGAACGGTAGCCCCCGCACCTGTACTTACTCAATTTAAACATGTAAGTAACATATATATAAAGTTATTAATAATTTACTCTTTTAAACTACTACAACACTTGCATATCAAAGAAATGCATACTAAACAAGGTTATAAGCACTTATAAAATTTCAACATCACTTGCAATTGTTTACAACCAATTCATATACAATGACATTCAATTATTCATTTTCAATTAGTTTACATTCACTAATTTAAATTCAAATTGGTTCACTTTCAATTCAAATCAATTTCTATTTAAATTTACTTCACTTTCAATTTAAATTTAATTACATAGCTTCCATTTCCATTTATTCAATTTCATTAACACTAATGAATTATACTACAATCAACCAACAATCATATAACATCCAATGTATATTCTACACAACCAAATTTATTCAATTTACTTTACTTACATTCAATTTGGTTCAATACTTTAAATTAGCTTTAATGAATTTACACTTACATTCATTATTCCATATTCATTTATTTACATTTGATTGATTAACATTCAATCCATTTATTCAATTCAATTGCTAATCCATTTAACAAATAAAATTGAATTTTATTTATATAACTCAAGTTCACATTCATTTAATAAATTCACTTTATTAATTTACTTTGATATCAAAATCAATTTCATTTAACATTACTTAAGTTATATTCCATTTCAAACATCATTTGTTCAAATCAACTTAAGTTTCCACTTATTAATCAAATTCAGATTCAAATTTTATTTAACTTTTACCAAAGTCAAAATTTATTATCTCATATTATAAGTTCAAAACTGGATTACTTATATTCAACAATTACAGCTTGGATTTAATTGATTCACTTATACTTATTTTAATTTAACTCCATCCTTAAGTTAAATTTATTCTATCAAAAATTCAAATGGTATAAGTTATCAACTCATTATCATTCCCATAAATATTTTAAATAGGATTCCAGAGTCTTTTCAACCTTTCAAAAACCATTTTGAAATCAATTCAAATTATCTTTTGAATTTCCAAAACCAAATCCAAATTTTCCAAACAACTTTCATTTAAAATAATCAGGCAGCAATTCCTCTTTTGGAAACCCGAAAATGAACACCAATGATGTCGCGATCATCATCGGAATTATTTTCCAGCGACCTGAAAAGAGTTTAGAGCTTTCATCTCTCCAAAATAATTTTCCAAAACATCAAATCCTTTCAAAACACTTCTGTAACGACCCAGGATTTTGAACGAATTAAAGGGAGAATATTTAATTAATTTTAAATATTTGAACGATAATTTAATTTGAATCCCCGATATAACTTTGAAAATTTGCGATTAAACTTTAAAATTTAATCGATTGAATGCTGAATTAAAATTTGAATCTACGATTTTAAGTCGAAGAAAAATATTTCGAAAGCTTTTAAAATTCGTATTGATAATACTGGAGAGGATTGAAGCTTCAGAATTTAATTTCGAACTGTTTTGTTCAGTTTTGAAAATAATCACTCGAACCGATATTTATAAAATAGTCAATTTTCAAACAGTCTCGGAATTCGACGAAACCAGTTCCATTGGGTCCGGAATGTTTTATTATTGCCGGATTTCAATTTTCGTAATTTTCTGAGTTGATATGTGAGCACACGGAAATTTAAACGCGTTAAAAATAAAAAGAAATTCAAATTAAAGATTTAAAATTTATATTAATAACATCCCACGTTCTCCCATACTTACTCCCATACCCCCGTACCTTATCACCATTCCTCAGTTCCCATTCAAAATTCACGAAGCCTTCCTTCACAAAGGAAAATAATGGCCGAGTTCGTTCCCAGTTAAATCGAGTTCCCCTTCAACCTAATTCATCGAATTCAAATCCTTTCCCCTCAAATCGTTCCCAAATAAAAAGAAAAGGAAAAGAACTCGGGATTAAAATCAAAGCACGCGTGTGTGGTGGAGTCATTCGAGGCGAGGCGTGTGATGTCGCGATGCGACTGGGTGCTCGGGGGGGAGAGCGACGAGGTCGCGATGGTGGCGAAGTCAAGGCGGCAGATGATGGGGGTCGCGACCGCGCGCCTGTAGACGATTTGGGTGAATTCGCGATGTTCGAATTGGCAGTCGAGCTCGAGTACGAGAAATATGGGCACGGCGATTTCGCGAAGAGGGAGGTGGTTTCGAGGTTCGCCAGCGAAGCGCGACGTCGATGGAGGAGCTCGAACTCGAGCTCACTGGGATTGGCGGCAGACGAGTCGAGCGTGACGAGCAGATGAGGTACACCAATTTAAAGTTTAGATAATTTTAAAATTCTATTTTCATCTGGAAGCATATATATACAGTAAAGAATTTATACAAATTTTTAATTTATATATATATACCGAAAGAAAAAGAAAATGAATATAAAGGAAAAAGGAATTTTTGTTTGAGATTTAAAAATATTTGTTTAAAGTGAAATTTTATTACAATGAATATATTCATATATAGATAAACAGAAAATACAATTATTACCATAAGGTAGTTCTAGTTTATCTACAAAATTATATATATATATATATACAGTTTTAGAAAAAATTTGATTGGTCCAGTGAAAATAATTTATTAAGGAAAATTTAGTTCTAATTTAAATCTGGTTAGACAAATTATTTAAAGGAAAATTGGTTTAAAATAAAATCTTGGGATAATTAAAATTTCCAAACGAAAATTTAATCGATCGATTATTTTGAATATTGATTAATTTATATAATTGTTATACAAGGTATAAATCAAGGGAACAATCCAATTTGGAAATGGGATGGAAAATTAATAGCTCAGGTGAGATTTTTCTCACTCGATTGAAAAGTGGAATTTTCAGTTATTTATTGATTGTGTTGATTGCTATTTGATGTGCTATTAGATATGATAGGATATATCTATATATATAGCAGTATATACATATTGGCATATGTATATATTGGATTGATGATTTCCCGCCTCGTATAGCGGATGAGACCCTATTGCGCCGTTAGTAAGCGGATTTATAAAAAAAACCTATATACCGCGATAATTCCGTACTGGAGCGGAATTGGTATTGTGCTAACATCTTTGGATGCAGGGAAACAGGTTGGAGGGATCCAACTGGATTCCTCAACTGTATTTATTTATTTACAGATGTTGATATATATTCTGTTGTCATATGTTGAGATATGATATTGACTGTTGTGATTGACTAATTGATGTGTTGCATCATCGGATTCAAATTTTGAAATTTAAAAATAACGATGTTGATTTTAAAAGTGAAATTTTAAAAGTGATCTTTGAAAATATACGTTTATTTAAATTGTTGAATTGATTTACTTTAAAAAGATAAACGTTAAAACTTTTAAGTTATAAAAGTTGAGATTTTGTGAATTTTAACAAAAAAAGTAATTTCTTTTGAAATAAAGAGTTAAGAAATTTATAAAATGGTTTAAATTGAGATTTTTGAATTATTAAAACGATGTATATAAAAGATGTATAAAATTTGATTTTTATAAATATAAAATATTGGGATTATAAAACGGGTTGTAATAAGTGTTAAAATGAAGAATAAAGGGATGGTATAAGTGAACGAAATTTATATTTATAAATTATGAAGTTACAAAATAAATAGATTTTTGTAAAACAAAAGACTTATGAGTGATTTACTTATAAATCGGGTTTCGACATTTTAATTAAGAGTTGTGAATAAGTATGAATGGGTTATAGACGAGATTTATAAAATATATATTTTATAAATCCAAACAATGGAATTTTAAACGTAGTTCGGTTGTTGTTAAAAATAAGGTTTTAAATGAAATCTTATAAGAAATAAGATTTAAAATTTGTGAAGCCTTAAAGGAACGAATGTTATACATGAAGTATAAGTACTTAACCTCTAATATGGACTTTTGGTATATAAAGTTGAATTATAAAATGAATCGAATTATAAAGAAGATTTATAAATCAAAGTTGTTAGAAAATAGAAATAGGATTTATAAATGTTGTTTTATAAATTTGAAGTCAATTGGATTTGATAAAGTAAATATAGGAGGTTATTAAAGAAGGTATATTCGCGATTTTGGATAGCGAATTATCTTTGAAATAAATGGTAGAAATGATTGAAATTGGGTTAAGTAAATTATATTCACGATTTTGGGACAGTGAATATATTGTTAAGTAAAATGGATTTATTTTTGAAGAAGTGATATTAAAAATGAAGTTAAACATTTTAAAGATGTTTTAAAATGTATTATAAATCGAAAGCAGAGATTTCCGCAGTTCTTGTTGAAATAGACGTTTTCGAGAGATATAAGGAAATGGTGGACTATAACACTGTTGTTATAGTAAATGATTTTCCGAAAGGAAATATTTTTATGTAGTATTGGGATTTATATATATCTATTTTAATTCCGAATCCCTATACTAATGATTTTGAGTCGTCGTAACGATGTTTTACGTAACATTCGTTTTGACTCAAATTGATGTTGTTATAGAAAATGGATTTCCTTAAAGAATGAGATATATACTTAATTTGATTTAAGTATATCGAATATTTTAAAATGTTGAAAATAAATGATTTGTGAGTTACTTATTATCAAATAAGTATGGAAATGCTTTTCCAATATGAAATGAACTGTTTTGAGATTTTATCTTCAAAGATAAATTGAATTGTGGAAATTGATTTGAAATTGTTTTCAAACGGTTAAGTGTGGAAATTATATATCTAGTAAAAGATATTTTTGAAGATGAAATAATTTGGAAAATTATTTGGAATCTGATGATGTTGCGCATCTTTATTGATAGTTAAATAACCGACTATCAATAATTACCCTGAATGGTATTTGTTGTGAATTGGATGAATTTGAATGCCACACTTGTTTTTAAATAAACGCTCACTATTCGGGTTAGCCGGGAAAGGACCATGGGGTCGTATAACCCATTCCGAATATGTGATACGTCGTTATGAATCGCATTTGAAGACCGGTGTTGAAGACCGGATATTTTTGAAAACGGAAGGATTACCGTCGAGTTACTCTACACCGACTGATCCTCGGTTTAGAGGTTTTATCACCCTTAGTGACGGGAAGTCCTGACGTGATTGAAAACCATCCGGATGTGCAAGGGCTTCGTGAGAAGTGCCTTCGGTTCTGTTCGATCCCGGAACAGACTTGTATGGATTGTGTGTCTGACGTTACACTTTGAGATGTAAAGCTGATTTCTTTCAAATACATTTCTGTTGGTGGCGGAGAATTTATTCTCTTAGCTTAACACCCTTCTCTGAGACGTACGAGCTCAGAGGTTATGTAGTTGAAATTTATCAGCGATATATCCCAATTTGGTAACGTGGCATACTGAGTGTTGCTGTGAAATGATCAGTGTTTGATCATTTGCGATATGATCATTTTGTTTGATCTTATATCTTTGTGATCATAGGTTGATCATTTTGTTTGACCCGAAGCAGGGCTTTTTGTAGAAAGCGTAGCTTTGTGGACGAGACTTCGTCGAGCCTCACACCCCGGAAATGGTCGAAACAGGACGAATGCGGCAAGGTTCTAGGGAGTAGCGCCCCTTAGTGTATGTCATTCCTTCTGGATAAAGGTGGTATCATGGTATGGAGCCCAGATACTTAACCTCTGTGGTTACTGCATTATTATTATCTATGTGGTTTGTTGCGAATCGGGGATCCTCGGGAAGATCGGTGACGATCGGGGGATGGCATATGCGTGTCAGTAGTTACCTATTTTTGCAGAGGTAACCCGGCCTTGTATTGGCAGAGATCCGGTTAGGTTCTCGGGTCGTCTATTCCAGGGACGTACCCATCGTGGATAGGAAGTTCCTTAGCCTGACCATTTGTTGGAAATCCAAAGAAACAATACGAGCCTTGTACGGTATTAGTTGTAGAACCTGCCATTCACTTATGGTGGAGCCCCACTGTTTGGATGGTAGCTATAGTAGGCATACGATACTGGTCGTATGTTGGCTAAGATTAATATTATACTTTCGAAATGTTTTCTACACTATGCACTAATAATAATATCAAAAACGATTTGATTTTGCGTAGTAAGCATCTTTGACTATCATAAGAAGAAATCTCCTCCAATTCTGCGTTTGCATTGTGTGTGTGGTGGGAGGTCTTATGGTAGTTTCATTTTCCAAAAGCATTGCGAATTGACTTTAAAAATTATCCTGTTGTTTATTATAAAGAATAACTGTTTTACGATCTCACACCAGTCACCATGACTGACTCGGAGTTTATTGTTCCCTTCTAAACTCTGGGTGCCCACCAATTTTCCACACGGGCAGCCTAGAGTTATATTATCAGGATATTCTGGATATTCTGGAGCTTTGGAGATAAGCTGGATGACGAGACGTAGTATTTGTATCTGATATATTTATTCCGCTGTGTATTCTGTATGAGGACAAGTTTATATAACTGTCCATTGTTGTTTATTGACTCTGATGATATGATGTAATGTAATAACAGATATAATTCTTTTGCTTTTAAATGATATTCATTTATCTATTATATATTGTTCCGCTGCGATGTGTAAGATTCTGATATTGTTTCTGTTTCTGTTCTTGTTCTGTTGTTGTTCTTCTTTCTTTTTCTTCTATCTTCTTCTTCTATCTTCTTCTTCTACCTTTTTCTTCTTTCTTAAAACCATAACTTTTCGGGTTTCCGGCATTCGATGGCTCAGCAGTCGATAAAGTGAGTATCGATGTTGAATTTTCGAAAGTCGAAAATTTTCGGGATGTTACAAGTGGTATCAGAGCATATGGTTAAGCGACAACCCTGTTCTGTTGGGTGTTACTCATTAGAGATAGAGTCAGTAGTACTCTAGAATGAGTTGAGTGTAATAATAGATATGAGCGCGTATTTGTTATTTGAATATAAAATTGTTTTGTATTGTGTTGACTTATCGGTTGATTGTTTATGGATTCTGGTCGGTGCAGTCTAGCTAACTTTAATCGATAGGGGTTTCTAAACTCTTAAAACAAGATAAACCGACACAGTATTGATTTTAAATAGGGTAAATGAAATAATTTTACCCAAAACTATTTTGTATAGAAAAGAAATGTTTTCTATGAATTACTATAGTATATGGTTGCATGGTTGTTTGAAGTGATAATATTAATCTATTATCATTGAAATTGAATAAGAAATTAAAAATCGTAACTCCAAAGTTAAGAAATTAATTCACATATAAATGAAATTTAAGAATGTAAATTATAAATGTGAATTGTAATTTAAAACGGAATTCCAGAGAAGTTTTTGGAAATGTTTTGAAAGGAACTTGAAAATTTTGGAGATTTGGAAAGTTAAATCATTTTTGGAGTTGAAAATGAATTTCGAAGGTTTTGAAAAATATTTTGGAGAGTTGAAAGCTCTAAACTCTTTTAGGTCGCTGGAAAATAATTCCGATGATGATCGCGACATCACCGGTGTTCATTTTCGGGTTTCCAAAAGAGGAATTGCTGCCAAATTGTTTTGAATAGAAGTTGTTTGAAAAATTTGAATTTTGTTTTGAAATTCAAAGGATAATTTGAACAGTTTTCAAAATGGTTTTGAAATGTTGCTAAGACTCTGGAATACTATGAAATATAACTAAGTTGATAACTTATACAATTTGAATTTTGGTCGAATAAATTTAACTTAAGGAATGAAGTTAAATCAAAGTAAGTATAAGTGAATCAATTAAATGAAGAGTGAAATTCTTTAAGTGAAACTTGATATTGAAATTATTCTAAGTTGATAATTGAACAAAAGAATAAAAATTGGGATTCGAATTAAAAATGAAAGAATGTGAGAACAAACGAATAAAATTGCGATTTTAAGCGCAAGAGAATAAAATTGAAATGTTAAGATTCATTTTGAATTTGTAAGAATGTAAGACTGAATTTGAATTGGATTGTGAAGTATTAAACTAAAATTAGTAAGTGAAGCTAATTGAATGAAGATAAAACTGAAATTGAAACTGAATGTTGAAAGCAGATTTGAATTTGTAAGTGGATTAGAATTAGAAATGAATTAGTAATTGAAACTGATCGATAAAATTCAATATTCAGGAGATAAATAGAATCCAAATTGAATTGAATTGAAATGGTAAAGTAAATTCAAATGAAGTTTGAAATGTAAAGATTGAACAAAATTGAATAGGTGTAACTTCAATAGTGAAGTAATGATGATATAAGCAGTTATGTTGAAAATTTTGTAATTGAATGTACGAAATGGTTTGAATATATGCAACTAGATATTATGGCTAGTAGGATATACAGGTATAAAGGGAATTGAATTTGATTTCACAGATAATTTGAATTGCTCGACAAAAGGTACGTATTTGAATTATAATATGAGTTTTTGATGATTTCTCTCTAGCCGCTTGGCTTTTTCTTTTTCTTTTTGAAATCTGAGAGTCCGTAGGGACGTTTTGTAGTCGTACCGTATTAGCCGCGCAAAGGAGACGCTGGCAAAATTTTTCAAAAATTTAGGGCGTTAGAAATTTTTTGAGAAATTTTGAAAGTTTAAATTCGAATTTGAATTGTTAAGGAAAACAAAGATGTTTGAAAATTATGAATATGTTTAGAAAGTTGATTGGATTAATAACGAATCTTTAGTAGGAAGATTTGTTTTGATGAATTGATAAAACTATTGAATTGTGAAAAATAGTAGACGAGTTAAGGACCATTTTCCTAACTTGTAATTTCGAGGACGAAATTCTTTTAAGGAGGGAAGTTTGTAACGACCCAGGATTTTGAACGAATTAAAGGGAGAATATTTAATTAATTTTAAATATTTGAACGATAATTTAATTTGAATCCCCGATATAACTTTGAAAATTTGCGATTAAACTTTAAAATTTAATCGATTGAATGCTGAATTAAAATTTGAATCTACGATTTTAAGTCGAAGAAAAATATTTCGAAAGCTTTTAAAATTCGTATTGATAATACTGGAGAGGATTGAAGCTTCAGAATTTAATTTCGAACTGTTTTGTTCAGTTTTGAAAATAATCACTCGAACCGATATTTATAAAATAGTCAATTTTCAAACAGTCTCGGAATTCGACGAAACCAGTTCCATTGGGTCCGGAATGTTTTATTATTGCCGGATTTCAATTTTCGTAATTTTCTGAGTTGATATGTGAGCACACGGAAATTTAAACGCGTTAAAAATAAAAAGAAATTCAAATTAAAGATTTAAAATTTATATTAATAACATCCCACGTTCTCCCATACTTACTCCCATACCCCCGTACCTTATCACCATTCCTCAGTTCCCATTCAAAATTCACGAAGCCTTCCTTCACAAAGGAAAATAATGGCCGAGTTCGTTCCCAGTTAAATCGAGTTCCCCTTCAACCTAATTCATCGAATTCAAATCCTTTCCCCTCAAATCGTTCCCAAATAAAAAGAAAAGGAAAAGAACTCGGGATTAAAATCAAAGCACGCGTGTGTGGTGGAGTCATTCGAGGCGAGGCGTGTGATGTCGCGATGCGACTGGGTGCTCGGGGGGGAGAGCGACGAGGTCGCGATGGTGGCGAAGTCAAGGCGGCAGATGATGGGGGTCGCGACCGCGCGCCTGTAGACGATTTGGGTGAATTCGCGATGTTCGAATTGGCAGTCGAGCTCGAGTACGAGAAATATGGGCACGGCGATTTCGCGAAGAGGGAGGTGGTTTCGAGGTTCGCCAGCGAAGCGCGACGTCGATGGAGGAGCTCGAACTCGAGCTCACTGGGATTGGCGGCAGACGAGTCGAGCGTGACGAGCAGATGAGGTACACCAATTTAAAGTTTAGATAATTTTAAAATTCTATTTTCATCTGGAAGCATATATATACAGTAAAGAATTTATACAAATTTTTAATTTATATATATATACCGAAAGAAAAAGAAAATGAATATAAAGGAAAAAGGAATTTTTGTTTGAGATTTAAAAATATTTGTTTAAAGTGAAATTTTATTACAATGAATATATTCATATATAGATAAACAGAAAATACAATTATTACCATAAGGTAGTTCTAGTTTATCTACAAAATTATATATATATATATATACAGTTTTAGAAAAAATTTGATTGGTCCAGTGAAAATAATTTATTAAGGAAAATTTAGTTCTAATTTAAATCTGGTTAGACAAATTATTTAAAGGAAAATTGGTTTAAAATAAAATCTTGGGATAATTAAAATTTCCAAACGAAAATTTAATCGATCGATTATTTTGAATATTGATTAATTTATATAATTGTTATACAAGGTATAAATCAAGGGAACAATCCAATTTGGAAATGGGATGGCAAAATTAATAGCTCAGGTGAGATTTTTCTCACTCGATTGAAAAGTGGAATTTTCAGTTATTTATTGATTGTGTTGATTGCTATTTGATGTGCTATTAGATATGATAGGATATATCTATATATATAGCAGTATATACATATTGGCATATGTATATATTGGATTGATGATTTCCCGCCTCGTATAGCGGATGAGACCCTATTGCGCCGTTAGTAAGCGGATTTATAAAAAAAACCTATATACCGCGATAATTCCGTACTGGAGCGGAATTGGTATTGTGCTAACATCTTTGGATGCAGGGAAACAGGTTGGAGGGATCCAACTGGATTCCTCAACTGTATTTATTTATTTACAAATGTTGATATATATTCTGTTGTCATATGTTGAGATATGATATTGACTGTTGTGATTGACTAATTGATGCGTTGCATCATCGGATTCAAATTTTGAAATTTAAAAATAACGATGTTGATTTTAAAAGTGAAATTTTAAAAGTGATCTTTGAAAATATACGTTTATTTAAATTGTTGAATTGATTTACTTTAAAAAGATAAACGTTAAAACTTTTAAGTTATAAAAGTTGAGATTTTGTGAATTTTAACAAAAAAAGTAATTTCTTTTGAAATAAAGAGTTAAGAAATTTATAAAATGGTTTAAATTGAGATTTTTGAATTATTAAAACGATGTATATAAAAGATGTATAAAATTTGATTTTTATAAATATAAAATATTGGGATTATAAAACGGGTTGTAATAAGTGTTAAAATGAAGAATAAAGGGATGGTATAAGTGAACGAAATTTATATTTATAAATTATGAAGTTACAAAATAAATAGATTTTTGTAAAACAAAAGACTTATGAGTGATTTACTTATAAATCGGGTTTCGACATTTTAATTAAGAGTTGTGAATAAGTATGAATGGGTTATAGACGAGATTTATAAAATATATATTTTATAAATCCAAACAATGGAATTTTAAACGTAGTTCGGTTGTTGTTAAAAATAAGGTTTTAAATGAAATCTTATAAGAAATAAGATTTAAAATTTGTGAAGCCTTAAAGGAACGAATGTTATACATGAAGTATAAGTACTTAACCTCTAATATGGACTTTTGGTATATAAAGTTGAATTATAAAATGAATCGAATTATAAAGAAGATTTATAAATCAAAGTTGTTAGAAAATAGAAATAGGATTTATAAATGTTGTTTTATAAATTTGAAGTCAATTGGATTTGATAAAGTAAATATAGGAGGTTATTAAAGAAGGTATATTCGCGATTTTGGATAGCGAATTATCTTTGAAATAAATGGTAGAAATGATTGAAATTGGGTTAAGTAAATTATATTCACGATTTTGGGACAGTGAATATATTGTTAAGTAAAATGGATTTATTTTTGAAGAAGTGATATTAAAAATGAAGTTAAACATTTTAAAGATGTTTTAAAATGTATTATAAATCGAAAGCAGAGATTTCCGCAGTTCTTGTTGAAATAGACGTTTTCGAGAGATATAAGGAAATGGTGGACTATAACACTGTTGTTATAGTAAATGATTTTCCGAAAGGAAATATTTTTATGTAGTATTGGGATTTATATATATCTATTTTAATTCCGAATCCCTATACTAATGATTTTGAGTCGTCGTAACGATGTTTTACGTAACATTCGTTTTGACTCAAATTGATGTTGTTATAGAAAATGGATTTCCTTAAAGAATGAGATATATACTTAATTTGATTTAAGTATATCGAATATTTTAAAATGTTGAAAATAAATGATTTGTGAGTTACTTATTATCAAATAAGTATGGAAATGCTTTTCCAATATGAAATGAACTGTTTTGAGATTTTATCTTCAAAGATAAATTGAATTGTGGAAATTGATTTGAAATTGTTTTCAAACGGTTAAGTGTGGAAATTATATATCTAGTAAAAGATATTTTTGAAGATGAAATAATTTGGAAAATTATTTGGAATCTGATGATGTTGCGCATCTTTATTGATAGTTAAATAACCGACTATCAATAATTACCCTGAATGGTATTTGTTGTGAATTGGATGAATTTGAATGCCACACTTGTTTTTAAATAAACGCTCACTATTCGGGTTAGCCGGGAAAGGACCATGGGGTCGTATAACCCATTCCGAATATGTGATACGTCGTTATGAATCGCATTTGAAGACCGATGTTGAAGACCGGATATTTTTGAAAACGGAAGGATTACCGTCGAGTTACTCTACACCGACTGATCCTCGGTTTAGAGGTTTTATCACCCTTAGTGACGGGAAGTCCTGACGTGATTGAAAACTATCCGGATGTGCAAGGGCTTCGTGAGAAGTGCCTTCGGTTCTGTTCGATCCCGGAACAGACTTGTATGGATTGTGTGTCTGACGTTACACTTTGAGATGTAAAGCTGATTTCTTTCAAATACATTTCTGTTGGTGGCGGAGAATTTATTCTCTTAGCTTAACACCCTTCTCTGAGACGTACGAGCTCAGAGGTTATGTAGTTGAAATTTATCAGCGATATATCCCAATTTGGTAACGTGGCATACTGAGTGTTGCTGTGAAATGATCAGTGTTTGATCATTTGCGATATGATCATTTTGTTTGATCTTATATCTTTGTGATCATAGGTTGATCATTTTGTTTGACCCGAAGCAGGGCTTTTTGTAGAAAGCGTAGCTTTGTGGACGAGACTTCGTCGAGCCTCACACCCCGGAAATGGTCGAAACAGGACGAATGCGGCAAGGTTCTAGGGAGTAGCGCCCCTTAGTGTATGTCATTCCTTCTGGATAAAGGTGGTATCATGGTATGGAGCCCAGATACTTAACCTCTGTGGTTACTGCATTATTATTATCTATGTGGTTTGTTGCGAATCGGGGATCCTCGGGAAGATCGGTGACGATCGGGGGATGGCATACGCGTGTCAGTAGTTACCTATTTTTGCAGAGGTAACCCGGCCTTGTGTTGGCAGAGATCCGGTTAGGTTCTCGGGTCGTCTATTCCAGGGACGTACCCATCGTGGATAGGAAGTTCCTTAGCCTGACCATTTGTTGGAAATCAAAAGAAACAATACGAGCCTTGTACGGTATTAGTTGTAGAACCTGCCATTCACTTATGGTGGCGCCCCACTGTTTGGATGGTAGCTATAGTAGGCATACGATACTGGTCGTATGTTGGCTAAGATTAATATTATACTTTTGAAATGTTTTCTACACTATGCACTAATAATAATATCAAAAACGATTTGATTTTGCGTAGTAAGCATCTTTGACTATCATAAGAAGAAATCTCCTCCAATTCTGCGTTTGCATTGTGTGTGTGGTGGGAGGTCTTATGGTAGTTTCATTTTCCAAAAGCATTGCGAATTGACTTTAAAAATTATCCTGTTGTTTATTATAAAGAATAACTGTTTTACGATCTCACACCAGTCACCATGACTGACTCGGAGTTTATTGTTCCCTTCTAAACTCTGGGTGCCCACCAATTTTCCACACGGGCAGCCTAGAGTTATATTATCAGGATATTCTGGATATTCTGGAGCTTTGGAGATAAGCTGGATGACGAGACGTAGTATTTGTATCTGATATATTTATTCCGCTGTGTATTCTGTATGAGGACAAGTTTATATAACTGTCCATTGTTGTTTATTGACTCTGATGATATGATGTAATGTAATAACAGATATAATTCTTTTGCTTTTAAATGATATTCATTTATCTATTATATATTGTTCCGCTGCGATGTGTAAGATTCTGATATTGTTTCTGTTTCTGTTCTTGTTCTGTTGTTGTTCTTCTTTCTTTTTCTTCTATCTTCTTCTTCTACCTTTTTCTTCTTTCTTAAAACCATAACTTTTCGGGTTTCCGGCATTCGATGGCTCAGCAGTCGATAAAGTGAGTATCGATGTTGAATTTTCGAAAGTCGAAAATTTTCGGGATGTTACAACTTCTCTGGAATTTTATTTTAGATTATAAATCACATTTATAAATCTTTTACTTATAAAATTTCACTTCTTATATATAAGATTATTTTTACCATTGTAAATCACTTTAATTATAACTTCATTCATTATAATTCATTTGCTTATACAATTTACTCTTTCACAATTGTTGTTTTATTTAACTTATTCAAACAACTTTTATTAACTTATATATATTTACATTTTTAACAACCAAACAATCAATCATATACACTTTAACACTGAAAAATTATTTCTTTATATACACAATATAATCAAGGTAAAATTATTTCATTTACCCAATTTAAAACAATATCGTGCCGAATTGTTCTAAACAAGTGTTTAGAGATCCCTATCGATAGAGTTGTATGGACTATACCGACCAGAATCCATATACCACTCAACAAACCAATCATCACAATATAAAACAATTTTATATTAACTAACAAATACGCACTCGTATCTATTATTACACTCAACTCATTCTAGAGTACTACTGACTCTATCTCTAATGAGTAACACCCAACAGAGCCATGGTTGTCGCTTAACCATACGCTCTGATACCAAATGTAATGTTTCGACTTTTCGTCACTCGAAAATCGACATTAATACATTCACTGTATCAACTGCCGAGCAATCGAATGCCGGAAAACTGAATTGTTATGGAGAAAAAGAAGAGGTAGAAGAAAACAGAAGGAAAAGAAAGAAGAAACAACAGAAACAGAAACAATATCAGAATCTCACATTCGCAGCGGAACAACATATAATAGATAAATGAATAATCTTTTAAAACAAAGAAATCTATCATTTTATACATTACATCATCATCAGAGTTTACAACAACAATATACAACACACCAGACAGTTATATAAACTTGTCCTCATACAGAATACACAGCGGAATAAATAATATCATATACAAGTGGTACGTCTCGCCATCCAGCTCGCCACTAAGCTCCAAAGCATCTCCTGAATCCAGAATGATCTGATAACCTAACTCTAGACTGCCCGTGTGGAAATTGGTGGGCACCCAGAGTTTAGGAAGGGAACAATAAACTCCAGGTCAGTCATGGTGACTGGTGTGAGAACTAAAACAGTTTATCTTTAGAAACAAACAACAATAGAATTTTAACATTGAAACCCGCAATGCTTTTGGAAAATGAAACTACCATAAGACCTCCCGCCACACACACAATGCAAACGAAGAATTGGAGGAGATTTCTTCTTATGATAGTCAAATATGCTTACTATGCAAATCATTGGATTATTATTATTAGTGCATAGTGCAGAAAACATTTCAAAAGTATAATATTAATCTTAGCCAGCATAGGCATTTCACGTTATGCCTACTATAGCTACTATGTTCAATAGCAGGTTACCGCCACATTCCATAGCAGGTTATACAATTGCAATCGTAAAGGTTCGTATTGTTTCTTTGGATTTCCAACAAATGGTCAGGCTAAGGAACTTCCTTTCCTACTGCCGAATGGGATCGCCTCTGGCTGGACGTCCCGTGTAACAACCCTAGATTTTTGCATATATTTTAAATTTGACTTTATTTTGAAATTATTTTTAAGCTTGTTTGATTTCAAACATTTCATTTTTAAAAATAAATGTTAATTATTATGTGAACTATAACTTCAAACTAGTATAAATTGGATATTTCACTGAAAAGTGAATTTCTGTTCAAACTGGTCGAACTTTGACTTTTAAACTTCAAAATTTAAATTATTTAAAATCTTAAATTTTATCTTTTATTATGAAAATAGATTAAATAACTTGGATATTGCTTTTCGTTTCATTGGAAACAGAGTTAAATTGTGAAAGTTATGTATATTTCAATATTGTGTGTAAACTGATTTATTTAACAATATTGTCTATTTTAAATCATATAAATTATATTTTTAATGTCATATTTTGTTTTAATATGTTATTTTATGTATATTTTTGTCTTTTAATATTTTTAAAGTGATTAAATAATTTTTCCAAAGCTTGTTGAATTTTTTTCTAATTTTAAAGCGTAGTTTCTATTTTCTTTGCTATTTTCTTAATTTAATTATATATAATTAAAAATTATTTATTTATTTTATACATGCACTTTTATTTGCTGTGTTTTACTTTATCTATATTCATTTTACATGTATTTAAATCAAAATAGATTTTTTTCCAAAGTTTATAGAAGTTACTTCTAATTTTTAAAGCATAGTTTTCATTTTGTGCTATTTTCTTATTTTAGTCATATCTAATTAATATTTAATTTTTAATATTTTGTTTATCTGTTATATTTTCGAAATTTTAACTGAAATTTTAAGTATTTTCAGCTATTTAAATGTATATAAATATATATGAGAAATTTGAAAGGGTTTATGACTTTTAGTTTTCCTATGGCCTTTTATCTTCTAACCTTTTCATATTTGTAACCTAATTTTTCATTCAATTGGCCGCATCTCCTCATTTCTTCAGCCGCCTATTTTTTTTCTCATTCACGTAAAACATTTTTCTTCCTATCTGAAAAAAATTTCGGCCTCCATCATCTCCAAGTGTTTGGTAAATTTTATTTCTTTTTTCCATTGTTTTTCTCTTGTTTTTCTACTTGTTTATGTTGATTTTACTTGCCTTCTCTTCTACTTCAGGTTCGGCCCCACCACTCCAGCCACCATGGCCGCCTCCTCCACCACCTGAACCATCCACCACCTCCTCTTCAGCCCCAAACCATTGGCCTTGCCCAATAGTTGATCAAACTCCACCTAAATCTACACAAACTTCACCTATATGCACCATAGCCAACACCTATGCCTTCATCACCTTCAACCTTCCTTTGGCCGCCACCAACTCCACCTCCACCACCCATGGATGACCTTAAACTCACTGCCACACCATTCTCCAGCCCACTACAGAGATGGCCATGCCTGGTCTTGATTGGACCGAGTCCAATGTTGCATTGAATCCTTGTAGTTTGCCTTTGTAGTTGAAATCCATGCACCTATCTCTTTGTATCACCTTTGCCCCATCACCATACATGTTTGGCCGACCCTATTGAACCCAAAACCAGACCATAACACACACTTTGGCCATGCTAACCTGACCTATGGCTGAAGCATTAGTGGTAGAAGGCAAGTGCAAGTGGTTTGGAGATGATTTATGCAATCGTTTCTAGCATTGTTTATTGAATTTTTGGGTTGAAATCTTATGTTGTTTGTAATTGTTTGGTTTGAATGTGATAAGGCAATTAGCTTTGGCTCTTCCAATCTCAAATCATATTCGTGCTCTCATGCCTTCAAAGATCCTTGTTGTGTGTTCGTGGTCGTCATCTCCAGCTTATACAAGTGAGTAATTCTCACCAGACAAAGTTATACTTGTATGACTAGTAAACTGATCACAATTGAATCTATAAACATATCACCATGCTATATTTGTTATGTTATGATCATATGATGTTCATTCATGCTTATTTATCTGTTATACCATATGTTACTGTTTATTATGTTATTCTGTTTATTTATATCAGTTTATCACACTGCTATGGGTTGAAATGATACATACCCGAACGGACTTTAGAATAGGGAAAGATCGTTATGGGCTGAAATGATAGGCATGAACGGTTTTTATTTATTTATTTATATTACTTGGGATTGCGGGTTTGAAATGATAGAACCCGGTTTTTCTTTGTAAACTACGGATTGAAATGATACATATCTGTATCACTTGACCTAGGCTAGAAAATTATATACAGACCCGTGGTTTATATATTTTTCTAAATTTTTAAAATATTTTAAAAATGTAAATATTATGATATTTTGATTTAAACTTTATTAAAATGATTTCTATAAAATATTTGTGATTTTCTACAAATTAAATAAGTGAATTAAGTAAATGGTGAAGTAGAATTTGAAATATAAGTTAATTTTGGAATTTATGATTTTGTTTATAAATGGAATTTATGTAAAGTAAGAATATATGACAAATTTGATTTAAAAATGAATTTAATAATTTTATTAAGAAATAATAATTTTATAAAGTGTTAATGATTTTGTATAACTTAAAATATGAAATAAATGAATATTTAAGCTGAATTTGGAAATATAACTTAAATTGAATTTTGTGGAATTGGTTTAAAAGTGAAATATTAATTAAGTAAAATAAATGGAAATAAGTTATATTTTGGAAATTTAAACTTAGTTGTTAAGTTAAGAATTTAATTAAAGAAATGAAAATTTAATTGTTATTTAATTTGATCTTTGTATGGAAATTTGACTTTATAAAATCATAGAAATAAACGTATTTAAATGATTGTTTTTAAAATGTGAAAATATATGATTTTATAAGTTAAAATGATTTATATTAAAAGTTAATTATGTGTGAAATTGTAAAACTCTGAATTTGATTTGACAGCATTCTTGAAATGTAATGTAAAAGATATTACAGCATTTTTAAAATGCTGTAGTAGTTTTAAATGAACTAAAAGGCTAATTTGAACTAAAGGTTATTATAGCACTTTGTAAGTTCTATAGTTGTTTAATTTAACTAAAGTTTACTTGAAATTAAAAGAAACCTATTACAGCACTTAAGTGTTGTCTTTTGTTAATGAACTGTTTTTATACATAACATTTCGTAGCATTTTCTAAGTGCTGCGAAAGTTGAATTTTCTTTGTTTAATAAATTCAAATGAATAAATGATCTTTGAAAAAGATTAAATTTTGGGAATTAAATATTTGATTATTAAATATAATGAATTGACTTTAAATGATTTAAATGGAATAGTTGATTTGGGAAATACAGCTATTTTGAAATGTGATTAAATGGTATTTAAATTTAAATTAAATAGATGATATTTTGATATTTTGAAATGAATTTGAAATGATATTAAATCTTGGAATAAATAATTGAAGTTATATTAGTATGAAAAATATTTGGTTTACTTGTAATTTGAATCTATTTAAAAGATATTGGACTTATGAAATATATGATAATAAAGCTTTGGAATTTATTTTATAATTTGAATAGTTATTTTATGGATTAAATCTATATTTGAAATTTATAAGATTTGAAATGGTCTATGGAAATTTAATTGAAATAAATGATTGAATTGAATTGAAACTTTGGAAATTTTAATACTTGATTTGAAAGTATAATAATTACACTTTTAAATGGTTTAAATGAATTATTTTGATTGAAATATAAACTATTTAAAAGGTGACTTGAAATGATAATAAATGAATTATATCTTTGAATTTAAAAGGTATTTAAAGTTGAATATTTAGATTGAACTCAAATGATATTTTGGTATATTAAAATGATTTGAAATGAAGTTTGAAAGGATATGATATTTTGATATATTAAAATGATTTGAAATGAAGTTTTGAAAGGAGATGATATTTTAATATATTGAAATGATTTGAAATGAAGTTTTGAAAAGATATGATATTTTGATATATTGAAATGATTTGAAATGAAGTTTTGAAATGATATGTTATTTTAAATATATTGAAATGGTTTGGAATTGATTTAATCTTTATTTTGATAAAGATTTGGATTTGAAATGATATTCTATTTTGAAGTATAAACTGTTTTTAAATTATAACCACGGGTTATAATAACGATTGGTTGTTAAAGAGACCGAGATCGGATATGGACATACTCTCTGTCGATATCGAAAACCACTTTGACAACTGTGTATGCGGTGGAGTTTCCAGAATAAAGTAGGATGGTGACGACGATCCTAAGGTATATACGTGGACCCAACTCCCATGAGTTGGCATAAGGTGGCTAAAACAGGAGCGATCTCGGACCAGTGAGGTAGCACCTCTTATCGTACACACTTCTTCGATACCATTCTTACTTGTGATTGATTTGGTGCGCACCCTTGATTTGGGAGTGTTGTTCGAGGTGGAGCGGTAGTGGCTGCTATGCGTTTCCATCAGTCCGTGTGCGTAATTGGTATATCTACCCTGGCATTGCCTTGTGTGCCGTGTCACCTACCATATCGAGCCCACTACGATTTTGGTTTAAAGATCCGACCGCGTTAAGGTTCACCATCCCCTTAACGCTATTTTCTATATGATTATACTTTACTAATTAGACACTACTGTATATAGCGTATATTACTACATAGTAAATAGTTTAACGGATCCTTAAAGAATGGGCGATCCCAAGCATTCTTTAAGTTACTTGTACCTTATTACAGTTCACTTGAGTTGGTTTACATTATATAAGTATATATTGTCTTGACTTGAGTGTTTTGTGTTTTGCTTTACGCTCGGGTCAGCCTGAGTTATTCATAGATTTGGATATCCGCTCTCTTGGAGATTTGAATCGCTGGAGATTATCTGCTTGTCTTGTCCTATCTATTTCAGTTCTGTTGTTCTATTCAGCTTGTACCCTGTTATCATATTTAGACTTCTGTTGTACTTTATTTCTTCTATTGTATCTTATTTAACTCTGATATATTTACATAGTAGCTTCATGAACTACTATTTCTTTTACTTCCACTGCATTATTTTACTCTATGTCTGTGATCTGTGATTATATTTATTTACTGTATATTCTGAGATTTGCCAAATTTTATTTACAATGCGGTATTTTGAGCAATTCAATTCCGGCATGAGTGTCTACCTATACACTTATAATGGATGCGAATGGTTGAAAATATCGGGTCGTTACAGTTGGTATCAGAGCTTTGGTAGCTCTAGGCAAAACTTAGAATGTACGGTAAATTTATTTACAGAATCACTTTCATTCGAGCTTGAATCTCTTCCTTTTGATTCGAATTTCCTTTGAATTTTGGAACGTTCCCTGCAGTTCCAAAATCCATCCTTGCCCCTCACTATTCATCTTCTTTTGATTCTGGGGTATCCCATAACTCCGCTTCGAATGAGCTTTATAGTGAATTGGCGGTCTCGCCAATATTCTAATTTTCTGGTAAAGGGGGAAACTCCTTTACAAATTTGCATCGATTCACCAGAGATTTATATCTATCCTTGGTTTAGATGCTAATATCTTTTGTTATTCCAACTCTATCTGTTGAGATCGGATGTAGATTTACCCCAGAAAAAAAATCCACATTTGATCTTATTTTCTAAGTCACGGTTGACCCGGTTAAGGTTTTCCGCGATTTATTTAAGCTTATCCATCTTCCTCTTTTGTTATTTAATCATCTTGTCTTTTGTGTCCAACCTATATTCATAACATTTTTAAAATTGTACTTGTAAATCTATGTTTGTTTTATATATTGTGTTGTTTGAGTTGTTGATGTTGATTTGGGTTTCCGATCGATTCGTCTGATCAACGCTATCGATAGGATTTCTAAAACACTTTGACAGAACAAACTGACACCATATTATTTGAAAATTTGGTTAATGAAATAAATTTTGATATAAGTAAATATTATGGAACTTAATAAATTGATTTAAATTGATTATTTAAAATGATAATACTTGATTTATCATTTATTGTTCTACGAATGAATTTATAAATAGTTGTTTATAAATTGATTTGGGAACTGAAATTAATTTAAATCAAGAATTTGAGAATTTAATTTTCGATGGTTTCAAACCTTGTGTTTAAATTTTTAAAAGGTTGTATTATTTAGAGTATTTTCGAATAGAAATTTGTTTCCAAAAAATTTTAAAGTTTTAAAATTTTAGTGCTCTTCTCTTTGTCGCTGGAAAATAATTTCGGTGATGACCGCGGCATCATCGACGTTCATTTTCGAGTTTTGAAGTGAAGAGACCATTCTGTAGTCTTGCTACAGCTTTGTTTTGGAAAAAAATTTAATTAATTTGAATTTCTAAATTATGATTTGATTTATTATATATATAGATATATGACTTAAATTTGATTTGACAAATTATGTACATACATTTATTTATCTCTAAATGGTTTGAAAGGAATCAGAAATTTTATTCTTAAATTCTATCTTAAATAATAACTTCAAGTATAAAAAAAACCAAAATTCTGAATAAATATTCAAGCTTGAAATGATTGAATTAGAATGTTATATTGTATATTAATTTTATAAAGTTTTATTTGTATAAATTCTCAATTGCATTCCAATATAACTTACCTTAATTTTCAGAAGTTAACAATGTAATTGGATAATATACAATATAAAAAGGTTTTATAAATAAAATTTGAGTGGTTATAATAAATGTTATACACTTAAATTTTGGTTATAAAAATATTAACTGAGGTAAATAGAATAAAAGGTAATTGAATAATTTACAATATAAATGATGTGAAAGGAATTAAGGATAAATTAAAGCAGTTATAATAAGTGTAAGTATATTTAACATAGGTGATAAAATAGATTGAGAGGGATAAATTTAATTTTAATTAAGAATAAAGAGGAATTAAATTTATTAAGTACATTATGAGTATAATAAATGATTTGGCAAATCCATGATTTTTGAAATTGTTAGTTTAATAAAATTGGAGGATAAGATAATGAAATTTGAGATAGTTAAGGTTTATTTAACTTGTGTAAAATTAATTATCAATTTAAGCTGAAACCATGGAAATTTCAAACCTATTATCTTACTTTGTTTTTCAAACTTATTATCTTATTTTGTTTTCAAATTGTCTTTAGTTGTCCTTATTTTCCTCATCTTGCTACAGACTGGTATAGGCATCTTTATATAATCTTTCTGTTTAGAAATCTTCCTATAATCTTTAATAATCTTTGGTACTTATTTTTATCTGAGCATTGATTGCCATCCACCTTGTTAAACTTACCTATAACAACAGTTATCAGGTGTAATCTCAATCTCCTTGTCATCCTGTCTTAATCCTATTTCACTCTATCTTTTCTATGCTTTCCCGTACCTCATTCCTTTTCGGGGACGAAAAGTTTTGAGTGGGGGAGAGTGTAACAACCCTAGATTTTTGCATATATTTTAAATTTGACTTTATTTTATTTTGAAATTATTTTTAAGCTTGTTTGATTTCAAACATTTCATTTTTAAAAATAAATGTTAATTATTATGTGAACTATAACTTCAAACTAGTATAAATTGGATATTTCACTGAAAAGTGAATTTCTTTTAAACTAGTCGAACTTTGACTTTTAAACTTCAAAATTTAAATTATTTAAAATCTTAAATTTTATCTTTTATTATGAAAATAGATTTAATAACTTGGATATTGCTTTTCGTTTCATTGGAAACAGAGTTAAATTGTGAAAGTTATGTATATTTCAATATTGTGTGTAAACTGATTTATTTAACAATATTGTCTATTTTAAATCATATAAATTATATTTTTAATGTCATATTTTGTTTTAATATGTTATTTTATGTATATTTTTGTCTTTTAATATTTTTAAAGTGATTAAATAATTTTTCCAAAGCTTGTTGAATTTTTTTCTAATTTTAAAGCGTAGTTTCTATTTTCTTTGCTATTTTCTTAATTTAATTATATATAATTAAAAATTATTTATTTATTTTATACATGCACTTTTATTTGCTGTGTTTTACTTTATCTATATTCATTTTACATGTATTTAAATCAAAATAGATTTTTTTTCCAAAGTTTATAGAAGTTACTTCTAATTTTTAAAGCATAGTTTTCATTTTGTGCTATTTTCTTATTTTAGTCATATCTAATTAATATTTAATTTTTAATATTTTGTTTATCTGTTATATTTTCGAAATTTTAACTGAAATTTTAAGTATTTTCAGCTATTTAAATGTATATAAATATGTATGAGAAATTTGAAAGGGTTTATGACTTTTAGTTTTCCTATGGCCTTTTATCTTCTAACCTTTTCATATTTGTAACCTAATTTTTCATTCAATTGGCCACATCTCCTCATTTCTTCAGCCGCCTATTTTTTTCTCATTCACGTAAAACATTTTTCTTCCTATCTGAAAAAAATTTCGGCCTCCATCATCTCCAAGTGTTTGGTAAATTTTATTTCTTTTTTCCATTGTTTTTCTCTTGTTTTTCTACTTGTTTATGTTGATTTTACTTGCCTTCTCTTCTACTTCAGGTTCGGCCCCACCACTCCAGCCACCATGGCCGCCTCCTCCACCACCTGAACCATCCACCACCTCCTCTTCAGCCCCAAACCACTGGCCGTGCCCAATAGTTGATCAAACTCCACCTAAATCTACACAAACTTCACCTATATGCACCATAGCCAACACCTATGCCTTCATCACCATCAACCTTCCTTTGGCCGCCACCAACTCCACCTCCACCACCCATGGATGACCTGAAACCCACTGCCACACCATTCTCCAGCCCACTACAGAGATGGCCATGCCTGGTCTTGATTGGACCGAGTCCAATGTTGCATTGAATCCTTGTAGTTTGCCTTTGTAGTTGAAATCCATGCACCTATCTCTTTGTATCACCTTTGCCCCATCACCATACATGTTAGGCCGACCCTATTGAACCCAAAACCAGACCATAACACACACTTTGGCCATGCTAACCTGACCTATGGCTGAAGCATTAGTGGTAGAAGGCAAGTGCAAGTGGTTTGGAGATGATTTATGCAATCGTTTCTAGCATTGTTTATTGAATTTTTGGGTTGAAATCTTATGTTGTTTGTAATTGTTTGGTTTGAATGTGATAAGGCAATTAGCTTTGGCTCTTCCAATATCAAATCATATTCGTGCTCTCATGCCTTCAAAGATCCTTGTTGTGTGTTCGTGGTCGTCATCTCCAGCTTATACAAGTGAGTAATTCTCACCAGACAAAGTTATACTTATATGACTAGTAAACTGATCACAATTGAATCTGTAAACATATCACCATGCTATATTTGTTATGTTATGATCATATGATGTTCATCCATGCTTATTTATATGTTATACCATATGTTACTGTTTATTATGTTATTCTGTTTATTTATATCAGTTTATCACACTGCTATGGGTTGAAATGATACATACCCGAACGGACTTTAGAATAGGGAAAGATCGTTATGGGCTGAAATGATAGGCATGAATGGTTTTTATTTATTTATTTATATTACTTGGGATTGTGGGTTTGAAATGATAGAACCCGGTTTTTCTTTGTAAACTACGGATTGAAATGATACATATCCGTATCACTTGACCTAGGCTAGAAAATTATATACAGACCCGTGGTTTATATATTTTTCTAAATTTTTTAAAATATTTTAAAAATGTAAATATTATGATATTTTGATTTAAACTTTATTAAAATGATTTCTATAAAATATTTGTGATTTTCTACAAATTAAATAAGTGAATTAAGTAAATGGTGAAGTAGAATTTGAAATATAAGTTAATTTTGGAATTTATGATTTTGTTTATAAATGGAATTTATGTAAAGTAAGAATATATGACAAATTTGATTTAAAAATGAATTTAATGATTTTATTAAGAAATAATGATTTTATAAAGTGTTAATGATTTTGTATAACTTAAAATATGAAATAAATGAATATTTAAGCTGAATTTGGAAATATAACTTAAATTGAATTTTGTGGAATTGGTTTAAAAGTGAAATATTAATTAAGTAAAATAAATGGAAATAAGTTATATTTTGGAAATTTAAACTTAGTTGTTAACTTAAGAATTTAATTAAAGAAATGAAAATTTAATTGTTATTTAATTTGATCTTTGTATGGAAATTTGACTTTATAAAATCATAGAAATAAACGTATTTACATGATTGTTTTTAAAATGTGAAAATATATGATTTTATAAGTTAAAATGATTTATATTAAAAGTTAATTATGTGTGAAATTGTAAATAAAACTCTGAATTTGATTTGACAGCATTCTTGAAATGTAATGTAAAAGATATTACAGCATTTTTAAAATGCTGTAGTAGTTTTAAATGAACTAAAAGGCTAATTTGAACTAAAGGTTATTATAGCACTTTGTAAGTTCTATAGTTGTTTAATTTAACTAAAGTTTACTTGAAATTAAAAGAAACCTATTACAGCACTTAAGTGTTGTCCTTTGTTAATGAACTGTTTTTAAACATAACATTTCGTAGCATTTTCTAAGTGCTGCGAAAGTTGAATTTTCTTTGTTTAATAAATTGAAATAAATAAATGATCTTTGAAAAAGATTAAATTTTGGGAATTAAATATTTGATTATTAAATATAATGAATTGACTTTAAATGATTTAAATGGAATAGTTGATTTGGGAAATACAGCTATTTTGAAATGTGATTAAATGGTATTTAAATTTAAATTAAATAGATGATATCTTGAAATGATATTTTGATATTTTGAAATGAATTTGAAATGATATTAAATCTTGGAATAAATAATTGAAGTTATATTAGTATGAAAAATATTTGGTTTACTTGTAATTTGAATCTATTTAAAAGATATTGGACTTATGAAATATAGGATAATAAAGCTTTGGAATTTAATTTATAATTTGAATAGTTATTTTGTGGATTAAATCTATATTTGAAATTTATAAGATTTGAAATGGTCTATGGAAATTTAATTGAAATAAATGATTGAATTGAATTGAAACTTTGGAAATTTTAATACTTGATTTGAAAGTATAATAATTACACTTTTAAATGGTTTAAATGAATTATTTTGATTGAAATTTACACTATTTAAAAGGTGACTTGAAATGATAATAAATGAATTATATCTTTGAATTTAAAAGGTATTTAAAGTTGAATATTTAGATTTGAACTCAAATGATATTTTGGTATATTAAAATGATTTGAAATGAAGTTTGAAAGGATATGATATTTTGATATATTAAAATGATTTGAAATGAAGTTTTGAAAAGAGATGATATTTTAATATATTGAAATGATTTGAAATGAAGTTTTGAAAAGATATGATATTTTGATATATTGAAATGATTTGAAATGAAGTTTTGAAATGATATGTTATTTTAAATATATTGAAATGGTTTGGAATTGATTTAATCTTTATTTTGATAAAGATTTGGATTTGAAATGATATTCTATTTTGAAGTATAAACTATTTTTAAATTATAACCACGGGTTATAATAACGATT
Source organism: Allium fistulosum (assembly GCA_030737815.1). Taxonomy (NCBI): domain Eukaryota; kingdom Viridiplantae; phylum Streptophyta; class Magnoliopsida; order Asparagales; family Amaryllidaceae; genus Allium; species Allium fistulosum. Next base: position 1,078,201,299 of record CM060901.1, on the reverse strand, counting down.
GGTTGTTAAAGAGACCGGGATCGGATATGGACATACTCTCTGTCAATACCGAAAACCACTTTGACAACTGTGTACGCGGTGGAGTTTCCAGAATAAAGTAGGACGGTGACGACGATCCTAAGGTATATACGTGGACCCAACTCCCGTGAGTTGGCATAAGGTGGCTAAAACAGGAGCGATCTCGGACCAGTGAGGTAGCACCTCTTATCGTACACACTTCTTCGATACCATTCTATTACTTGTGATTGATTTGGTGCACACCCTTGATTTGGGAGTGTTGTTCGAGGTGGAGCGGTAGTGGCTGCTATGCGTTTCGATCAGTCCGTGTGCGTAATTGGTATATCTACCCTGGCATTGCCTTGTGTGCCGTGTCACCTACCATATCGAGCCCACTACGATTTTGGTTTAAAGATCCGACCGCGTTAAGGTTCACCATCCCCTTAACGCTATTTTCTACATGATTATACTTTACTAATTAGACACTACTGTATATAGCGTATATTACTACATAGTAAATAGTTTAACGGATCCTTAAAGAATGGGCGATCCCAAGCATTCTTTAAGTTACTTGTACCTTATTACAGTTCACTTGAGTTGGTTTACATTATATAAGTATATATTGTCCTGACTCGAGTGTTTTGTGTTTTGCTTTACGCTCGGGTCAGCCTGAGTTATTCACAGATTTGGATATCCGCTCTCTTGGAGATTTGAATCGTTGGAGATTATCTGCTTGTCTTGTCCTATCTATTTCAGTTCTGTTGTTCTATTCAGCTTGTACTTGGTTATCATATTTAGACTTCTGTTGTACTTTATTTCTTCTATTGTATCTTATTTAACTCTGATATATTTACATAGTAGCTTCATGAACTACTATTTCTTTTACTTCCGCTGCATTATTTTACTTTGTGTCTGTGATCTGTGATTATATTTATTTACTGCATATTCTGAGATTTGCCAAATTTTATTTACAACGCGGTATTTTGAGCAATTCAATTCCGGCATGAGTGTCTACCTATACACTTATAATGGATGCGAATGGTTGAAAATATCGGGTCGTTACATCCCGAGAGACAAACTGCTCTCTGCCAACAAGGCCGGGTTACCCCTGTAACTAGGTAACTCACGAATATGCAATTCCCCGGTCCTTTGGGACCTTTATCCGAGCGCTAGGTAACATCATCACACATAATAATAAAGTGTGTCCACATGAGTAAGTATCTGGGCTCCATACCATGATACCACCCCTTTCCAAAAGGAAATGACATACCCTAAAGGGCGCGACCCTCATAACCTTGCCGCAACATTCCTGTTTCGACCATTTTCGGGTTGTGAGGCCCTGACGAAGTCTCGTCCACAAAGCTACGCTTTTTCACAAAGCCACGCTTTGATCACAAATGATCAATAAATGATCATCATTACAGCAACACTCAGCATGCCACATTACCAAATTGGGAATATATCGCTGATAAATTTCAACTACATAACCTCTGAGCTCGTACGTCTCAGAGAAGGGTGTTAAGCTAAGAGAATAAATTCTCTGCCACCAACAGAAATGTATTTGAAAGAAATCAGCTTTACATCTCAAAACGTAATGTTATACACGTAACCATACAAGTCTGTTCCGGGTTCGAACAGAACCGAAGGCACTTCCAAAGAAGCCCTTGCAATCCGGATATTCACAATCCCGATAAAACTTCCCATCACAAAGGAAATCTCTATACCGTAGCTAACGGTGCAGAGACAATCGATAGGTCATCCTATCGTTTTCACAAATACCCGGTCTTCACCACTGGTCTTCAATACGATCCATATCGTCGTATCACAAATTCGGAATGGGTTATACGACACAAAGGTCCTTTCCCGGCTAACCCGAATAGTGAGAGCTTATTCAAAAATAAATGTGGCATTCAAATTCAAGCAAATCACAACAAATACCCATTCAAGGTAATTATTGATAGTCGGTTATTTAACTATCAATAGGTCTGCACAGCATCATCAGATTCCAAATAATTTTTCAAATAATTTATCTTTCAAAAATATCTTTACGAGATATATCATTTTCCACACTTTAACTATTTGAAAACAATTTCAAATCAATTTCCACATTTCAATTTATCTTTGAAGATAAATCTCAAAACATTTCACTTCATATTGGAAAAACATTTCCATACCTATTTAATAATAGGTAATTCACAAATCCATTTATTTTCAACATTTGAAAATATTCGATATACTTAAATCACAGTTAAGTATATATTTCATTCTTTAAGGAGATCATTCTCTTTCACAAATTTTATTTGAGTCAAAATGAATGTTACGTAAAACATTGTTACGACAACTCAAAATCACTAGTATAAGGATTCAAAATTAAGATAGATATATAAATCCCAATACTATATAAAACATTTCCTTTCAGAAACCATTTACTATAACAACAGTGTTATAGTCCACCATTTCCTTATTCCTCGAAACGTCTATTTCAACAATAAATGTTGAAATCTATGTTTTCGATACTTAACACGTTTTAAAACATCTTTTTAAAACAATTACTTCATTTCATAATATCACTTCTCCAAAACATCTCCGTTTTATTTAATAATACATTCACTGTCCAAAATCGTGAATATACTTCGTTATCCAAACTCAACATTGCTACACATTTTATTTAAAGGATTATCCACTGTCCAAAATCGTGAATATACTTCCTTTAACAAGATATAATAATTCACTTATCAAAATAAGTCAAATTTCGGATTTAGAAAACAACGTTTATAAATTCCATTTATATTTTATAACAACTTCAAGTTATAAAATCACTTTATTAACAAATTCTGTCCATATCCCATTTACAAGCCAAAATCCAAATTATAAGCAAATTACTTATAATTCTCTATTTACAAATTCATTCAATTTATAACTTCCCAAATCATAGATTCTATCCTTTTATAAATCCATTTATATTATCGTTTTAAAACGTCTTTAAAACTCCTTTATAATTTCATCACTTAGATTTATAAAAATCAAATTTTGGTTTTATATCACAAAATTCTTAATTTTTATAACATAAAAATTATAACATTTATTTATTTAAAATGAATCAATTCCAAAATTTAATAAAACGTATATTTTCCAAAAATCACTTAAAAATCCTTTTAAAATCAAAATCGTTATTTTTAAACTTCAAAAATGAATCCGATGATGCAACAGCACCAAATAGTCAATCACAGCATTCAAACATCATATATCATCATATGATAATAGAATATACAATTATATCTGTAAATAAATCAATACAGTGAGGAATCCAGTTGGATCCCTCCAACCTGTTTCCCTGCATCCACAGATGTTAGCACAATACCAATTTCACTTCATAGTGAAATTATCGCGGTATATGGGATTTATAAATATTATCCGCTATTATGCGGCGCAATAGGGTCTCATCCGCTATACAATGCAGGAAATCAACTCCAATATATACATATTCCAATATATATATATATTGCTATATACATATATAATACCAATTCCACTTCAATGTGAAATTATCGCGGTATATGTTTTTAATAAATAACCTCCGCTTAATAACGGCGTATAATGTCTATTTCAACAATAAATAGCAATAATCATTCAATTCACACAATCAAGCAATTTTAAATCTAACTATTTAAAATTTAAATCGAAACAAAACATTCGATTGAGTGAGGAGTTCTCACCTTGATTTCAATTCTGTTCCAGCTTTTTATTTCGAATAAATTAAACAGACGTTTAATTTCACTCAAAATTTTCACTGACTCCAATCGCTTCCAATCCAGTTCCATAGCGTAGTGCTCGTCAAAATGAAGCCAACGCAATTCGTTTCGTGCGAAACGGACCTCGTATGAAGAAGTTATGCATTTTTTAAAGTTTACACAAATTAATACACAATTTAATTTCAATTCCTTTTATATTTTTTTATTTACCAAAATTCCAGATCAAATCCTGGCCGCACATTTTCACTTCTCAAATCTGGGCCGTGCTTCCTCATCTTCTTCCCAACGTGACATTCACGTTCAAACATGAACCCATAGCCGTTCACTAGGGTTTGAAACTACGGCTACCACAAAGCTCGAAACTGCATCACTCCACCACCATCGGAAAGTTCATCGCCTCCTCTATGCTCGGCCAGAGATTTGTGAAGCTCGGCCCCACCAACTGCTGTAAAAACGTGAGAGGAGCTGCTGCCTTCAAGCCCCATTTGCCGTTGATTGGCTCCGCTTCAGACGATCTCCAACGTTGGATAGCTAGATCTCGATGAGATCTACGACTTTGTAGTTGAAAGTTTGTTCTAATTGTTTGTGGATTTGAAGAAATTGGAGGAAGAAGGAGATGAATTGCTGGTCATTGAAATAATAATGGCGGCTGGAAGAGATGAGTTAGGGTTTCGCTTGTTAACGTGTATATATATATATATATACGTATATATATAATAATATTAAATTCATTTTAAAACAACTTTTTCAAACGATCTCCAAATCACACGTGCCGCCTGGTGTTCGTAAGGTTTACCCCGCGTTCTGAACACAATGGAACTTGTTTCGGAAGTTAATTCGATCGTATGTGAGAGTTATGGAAATAATCATTCAAATTTAAATCAAACCGATAAATCAAATTTCTGTGCGTTTTAGCTTGCCCCGGACAAACGGTAAATCCAATTGACACGAAATTTGAAATCTTACAATAATATCACATTACGGATCCAATGAAACTGGTTTCGTCAAAATCCGAGACTTTTTGAAAAATGACTATTTTAACTCGCCAATTTAATATTAAAACAATTTCGATGCGTTTCGAGCTGCCGCAGTCAAACGACAACTCCGATTGCTACGAAAATTGAAATCTGATAATAACAAACTATTACGGATCCAATGGAACTAATTTCGTCCAATTCTGGGACTGTCCCAAAAATGGCTAATTTCACTAGTCGATTAAATATTAAAATATTCAATTTTCACAGATTAACTCTTAATTCAATTTTAAAAGTTCTATAACATCACTATAACTTCAACATGATTTAATATAACTTCATAAATCATTTTCAATCACATTAAATCCAGATTTCAATTATTTATGGAATTTCAACTATTAAATTATCGATTTAATTATCCAATTAAATCCAGTTATTCGAAAAATAAATTATTCGACTTATTAATTCCACTTGTTAATATTTAAAATAAATTAAATATTCAAATTTCAAATGTCAGAAATTCTGGGTCGTTACACATACCAGGCTCTAGAAGCTTGCTTTAGACCATATAGAGCTTTCTTAAGTTTGTAAACATGATTTGGAAATTTATCATTTTCAAAAAGTGGTGGTTGTTTAACAAATACTTCTTCTTTTACAAAACCATTTAAAAATGCACTTTTAACATCCATTTGAAATAATTTGAAATTATTATGATTTGCGAAAGCAAGTGGAATCCTAATGGCTTCTAATCTTGCTACGGGGGCAAAGGTTTCATCAAAATCTATTCCTTCTTCTTGACAATAACCTTGAGCGACTAACCGGGCTTTATTTCTAACAACCTCTCCTTGTTCATTCATTTTATTTTTATAAACCCATTTAGTTCCAATTATTGTTTTATTTTCAGGTCTAGGAACAAGTTCCCAAACATCATTTCTAGTGAATTGATTTAATTCGTCTTGCATAGCCAAAATCCATGAATCATCAGTTGATGCTTCATCTGGATTTTTGGGTTCAATAGTTGATATAAAAGCTACATTACTCATTTGACTTAGTTGATTTCTAGTTTTAACAACAGATTGCATATCTCCAAGTATATTTTCTATAGGGTGATCTTTTAAAAGTTTAATCCTTTTATTAGGATGATTTAATTCATTATTAGTTTCAGTTAACTCTTGGTTTTGAGTGATTAAATCCACTTCATCATTTATTTCTTCAAAATTTTTGAAATTTTCATCAAATGAAACATGCATTGTTTCTTCAATGGTATTAGTTCTTAAATTAAATACTCTGTATGCTTTACTTCTATTAAAGTATCCCTTTGTCAGATTTAGGATCAAATTTATCTAAGTTATCTTTTGTATTTAAAATAAAACATTTACTTCCAAAAATTCTAAAATAAGATACCTTAGGTTTCTTTGTGTAAATAAGTTCATAAGATGTCTTATCAGTTAAAGATCTAATTAAAATTCTATTTAAAATATAACAGGCGGTAGCAACTGCTTCTGCCCAAAAGTACTTTGGTAAATTACTATTAGAAAGCATAGTTCTCGCACACTCTTGAATCGTCCTATTTTTACGTTCTACTACTCCGTTTTGTTGTGGAGTTGTTGGAAATGAAAAATTGTGAATTATTCCCTTTTTATTGCAGAATTCTTCAAACTTTTCATTTTCAAATTCACCACCGTGATCACTACGGATGGTTATAATTTTTTGAGAAAGTTGATTTTGAACCCTTTTTGAAAAATTCTTAAAATATTCAAAAGTATCACTTTTATGTTTTAAAAATATTGTCCATGTAAATCTAGAATAATCATCTACAATTACAAAAACATATTTACTATTATTTATTGATAGAATTTGAGATGGACCAAATAGATCAATATGAAGTAATTCAAGAGGTTTTGAAGTAGAAATTATATTTTTTAATTTAAAGGAACTTTTTCTAAGTTTTCCTAGTTGACATGCATCACATAGACTATCTACTTTAAAATTCATTTTAGGGAGACCTCTTACTAGATCATGTTTTGACAGTCTAGATAAGAGTTTGAAATTCAAATGCCCAAATCTCTTATGCCAAATCCAAGGGTCACTTGCATTTGCCAAAAGACACAAGTTATCATTTGAAATTTTCATACTAAGAATATAAATATTCTTTTTCCTAATTCCCTCAAATATTATGATTGAATTATTATCTTCAATGTGACACTTATCTTTTTCAAATTTAATTTTATATCCTTTATCGCATAGTTGACTTATACTTAGAAGATTGTGTTTCAGATTCTTAACTAGCAAAACATTAGTAATAATAGGAGTTTCAGAGTTACCGACTTTGCCGATGCCGATCACATAACCTTTTGAATTGTCTCCAAAGTTAACCAGTCCTCCGTCTTTGTATATTATATCATTCAACGTATCTGGATTCCCAGTCATGTGTCTAGAACATCCACTATCGAGTATCCATTTGTTCTTGTTGATCTGCACAGTTTGTTTGTTCTGGATTGATTCCTCAACTCCCATGAAGCATGATTCCTGCACATCAAACAATCTTAGTAGACAACTTGTATTTGAATATTGATTATATGCAGACTCAAGAGACAATGATGATCTGAATATTTCTAAACAAGCATTAACAAATTTCTGAAACATAGCCATTTTAAAAAAACTTTTTCAAAAATCAGATTATGAAACTTTTGAAAACCTGGCTCCGATACCAAATGTGAGGAATGCGGAATATGGATTTTAAGGCTAGAATGAACACTAGAGGGGGGTGAATAGTGTTTATAAGAAATTACTAAATCCTTTTGAGTTATTGTTGATTTGTACACAAATGTATGCAATATTCAGACATAGATATAATCACAGAATCAAACAAAGATGCAAAAATAAAGTAAATGCAGTAAAGGAAAGAACACACCAGATTGTATACTGGTTCGGAGTTACCCTACATCCAGTCCCGCACAACTAAGTATTGATTTCCTTTCAAAAGCAATTCAACAATTACAACCCTCGGTATCAAGGCTACGAGGTACACCCTCTAGAATCACAATCCTCTGGGTAGAGATACTTGATTTCCGGGCAACAAGTTCACCCAATTTATTTCTCAAGGCTACAATCGCACCTTTTCTCGCTTGATTGATTTCCAAGGCTACAATCACACCTTTTCTCGCTAGATAGATTACAAAGAAGCCTATAACTCTGAATAGCACTGGGATCTTGTTGAGATAGTGATAGAGAATCAAACCAGAGATGATTTAGTTAGATTCAATGTTGATTTCGGCAGAGTGATGATAGGATTTTGAATAAGAAAATGTGGAAGAAGAAGAGAAGTGAAAAACCAGAAAATCTAATATAAAATTCGTTGAAACCAACCCCTATTTATAGAAGAACAATAGCCATGTCCATTCGTGAAAGGTTATGGCGAATAGACACTTCTTTTGAAATTCAAATTTTTGAATCTAACTATCACTATGTCGACATGGGGTACTAGGGCATGTCGACATCCCAAAGCATTTTTTGAAGATTTGATTTTCTTTGAAAATAACCTTTATCTTATATTAAAAACTATTTAAACTTTATAAATATACTTGACTATAGATAAAATACATAGATAAATATAGAGAATAATATATATATAATTTTACTATAATTTTATATTTAAATCTAAGTATAAATATATTATAATTAAAAGATAGTTTAAAACAAACGAAGTTTAAAAACAAGAGTTTATTAAAAACAAAAACAAAGAATATTTTAAGGCTAAAACATCTTTTTGAAAATCATTTGAAAAGATAATTTTTAAGGCTAAAACATTTTGAAAAGCAGTTTTGAAAATCATTCTGAAGTAGTTTTGAAAATCATTTTGAAGTAGTTTTGCAAGCTTCTTCCTGCAGAATATCTCATCACATCAGGACTCGAGAACTTGTACAAAACCAGGATGTTCGTGGGTTTGTAAGCCACTTGTCGTAGGTTTGTAAGCTACTTGTCATGGGTTTGTAAGCCACTAAAAAGGTAGAAATGGGTTCCATCCCAAAAGAAAAATGGAGTGAAGATTTCAGTGCTATTATGAAGTTTTAACATAATTCTAGACTCAATACTTATCTTGAAATCTTGAACTCTTGATAATCTTGATATTCTTGATACTCATGAGTCTTCAATCTTGATATCTTGAATCTCTATACTGTATAGTCTTCATTCTTGGTACCTACATGGTTAAATCCTGCATATACATATATATCTAAACTATAATGTTAGTATTTATATTTTATAATCTTATTCTAAGGTTGTTGTCATCAAAACCATCATCTCAAGGACTAACAGCTCTTGGCGTATGTTATAATAATTATATTTTCTCTGAATGTGGTTCTCGAATCTAGGATTATGTAATGAATTTGAAATGATTTGAAATGAAATGAGAAAGCTGTTTAATGATTTTAAATTTTTTCCATATCCATGTGTTTCTGTTATATCAATGTATCTAACATTACCGTATTTGGTCGCCGAGGATTGATAACTATGGATGACTGCAGCATCCGTAGCCGTTAGTTTTGGGCCTCCAAGTGGGGGATGTTACACTTAATCCCTAATTAAGCATTGCTTCTATGTTGTTTGATCCTTCCATGTTTCATTAATAACATTACTTGCTGTTGTGCATAAATTGCTAACATAGATAAAGGCATGGGTGAATTCTTTAGGTGGAAAGATTTGGCTAAAGGCAGAAATTTTGAATTTTAAGTTAGGCGGAAATTTTGAGTTTTAAGTTAGGCGGAAAATTTGAACCTTGAGGCCTTGGGGGTTAACTTCTGGATTCATTCCGAAGACCGCGCTTTGCTAGCTTATGGTGCTATGGCTTTTGTATTTGTTCTTAGTCGATGTAGTTCCTCTTGAACATAGTGATGAAATCCTCAAATTAGTGTCCATGTTGTTCCTTTATTGATGGTACATAGATTTCAAAATGATGACAATGCAGATTTGAGGATGGTGTCGGTGTTGGTTTTAGGAGTGTTGATGCAAACATTTATGTGGTGACGATGTGGACATTAAGGAGACGACGAAGCTGACTTTTTAAAGGAAAGGCAACGTATTTTCTAAAGGGGTGATGAATAGACTTTAAAGGGGGTGGTAGCATCGAGGTGGTCGGTGTAGTCTTCGAGGAGACGATGATGCAGTCTCTCAAGAGAGGTCAGCCCAGTCATCAAGGAGGCGATGACATAGTCTCTCAATCGACTTAGTCTTTACCTTCTACTAGTAGATTGATTCTTTGGGTTTACTTTTTCTTATAGGTAGCACTTATTTGGTCATTTTTTAGAAGGAGTGACCTCCCTATTTGCTTTCCATTATATGTTGTTGTAGTATCAGTGTAATTCATCTATTGAGATTGCGTAACCTATCTTTGATTCGGCTTGATTGTTGTAGTGTCTCCCATCTTCAATTCCTTTATTGCGTCATTGATTGTATATAAGTTGCATATTTGTCTAGTTATCTTTAAGCATACTTTATTGAGTTTGAAAATATCTAGGTTTGCGTAGTTCCTTACTTTTGGTGAAGCTATGGCTGCTTTACTTTTTCCCTTGGAATGCACGGTTCTCATGTGCTCATCTCATAGATCCGCGTCACATGTGTTTTAGGAGAAAAATAGGTGTAACATACATACATATACATATATGTGTGCGCGCGCGCGTGCGCATATGTGCATATGCATGCGCGCGCGCATATGTAGGGTTGTTATGGTAATGGTAACCATTACCGATATAAAAAAACCATTACCATACTGACACAATTGGTAAGTAAAAAGTGATGAGAATACTTTACCATAACCGTTGATAAAATGTTCATTGTTATATCGATAAAATGATAAACCATTGGCTGGTAATGATAAATTTTCCAATACATAAAGACATTAAAATTTGAAAATAATAAAAAAGGTAAATATTTGTTACCAATTCTAACTCCATTAATGCTTTTATAAACATTTTGACTTATTTTTGTTGACAGTGAAAATTTTCCTGATTCATTACAAATTATTAATAAAAACATCAAATAATAATTCCTAATCTTAAACTTTGAAGTTAATAAAGCCAAAACGAAATATGATCATAAATAATATTATAAGCATCTACTTAAAATATAATAAACCTTCAAAAGTTTTTATGGTTGGGATTAATTAAAATACTAAAAAAAATTAATATGACTAATAAATTTACTGTTACCACTAGTTTTTACATTTTTTTTGACTACATTTACTATTAACAGTCATAAATTTACCTTTACCATTACCATATTAATAGCATTGATGTATTGATGTAGCTCGATATTGTTTACTAATTGCTTGGTATTGGTATAATAATGGTAAATTTGCCATTACCGTAACAATCCTATATATATGGATTATAATTTATTAATACTTGTTAAGAATGTTGGTAATGGTCGAGTGCTTGATATATAAACTTGAACATAGATGATAACAATGTTTTATGTGCTAATCAAGTTTATGTTAACTACAAAATGTCTAACAATGAACAAACACACTAATTGTTTAAAAGCCAAAAATGCATATTTTGTACATCCGTGGGAGTTTTTTTTAAAAGGAATATTTTAATTCGATGCATGCAAAATGAGTCAGTAGAAGGAATATTTTAATATAATTGGCATACTAAATAAGACCTAAAAGTATAAAAAACAACATTAAATTGAGATTATTACTGTTTGGAATGATAATCAGTATATTCGATAAATTACAAATTTTGGAAAGGTGGCCTACTGTACCCCAAAACATCTTGTATCACATTCAAATTCTTAAGATTATATCTTTTTTAGTTCATCAAACAAAACATTTTGTAACGATCTTCCTTTCTTACACCTAAAAACGACACTTAATACATCATCGGTATTCATGTGCCGATTATTTAAGTGTTTGAAAACAAGTCATTTGGGGTGAAGAAAGAAAAGATAGGACAGAATCTCAAAAAACATGGTGAGTAAAATATAATATGAATGATAATCTTTATAAGAAGAAATCATCTTTATTATACACAACATCTGTAACACCCCATAATTTGGCGCTAGTTATTTAATTAGTCATTTAGTTAATTAACTAGGCTCCAAAAAAAGAATTTGTGCAAATGGTGGAATTTGATCACGAAACTTGCACCATTGCATTCATAATGAAACTCTGAGCAACCTTCATATTTGGAGTTTTGCGATTGGAGTTCAAACGAAGAAGTTACGGACGAAAAACGAATTCAAAACGAAAATAATTAAATAAGAAATAATTAACATTTTTATATTAATTACCCAGGCCCACAGGCCGCCATCGTTGGGGACAGTCGAATCCTAGCGGTCGATCGGTCACCCAAGGAAGGTCGACCGGTGGCGACCTGGCGGCTCCAGTAAACCTAGGCCGCAACGGCCCGAATTTAATATATTTCGATCTAAATGTTCAAGTTGATTCTAGCATCTATAAATTCAGGCCTAGCCATCACTTCTCTTCTCAAATTTTTTCAAAAGCGGTAGCAAAGCTCTACCATTTCTTCTTCTCCACTTTCTTTCTAAATTATAAAGACAAGAAATTTGTATCTATGTTCATACAAATCGGAGGAGAGTAGAAATCTAATAGAAAGGAGAAGAAAAGAGAATCAACCATATATGTATTTGAGGTAATTTATATATTTGTATCTATTTTCTCTCCCAATCCCAAATCTCATCTCAGATTTATAATTCTAATATATGTATATACCCTTTTATACATATCTCTTGGGTTAAAAAGGATTTGGAGATGAATCAAAGGTTCTACTTCAGATCCGGAGATTTAGATCGCTTTTAAAAGGTGAGTGGAAAATTTTATAGATTGTTATAATATGAAAATTATCCCTTTGGTATTTATTTGATTTTTATGCCTAATTGGGTAATTATATATGAGTTGTAGGCAATGAATTGAATACGATCTGAATATAAAAAATATCGCCTATATATTCTTGTTTATAAATTGATTTAGCATTGTATACAACCTGATCTAGAAATTAGTCCCAAAAGTATGAATTTAGAATATTAATTTAAATGAAATTTTTTTCAGATCTGAAATAGGTTGTATAAGAATGTTATAAATTTGGATTACTACCCTAATCTTGTTCAAATATAAACTTTTCTATATTTGGAATTGCTGGAATTTAGATCCGTTTAATATTTGTAAATTAGTTTGATTTCTTTCCCTTTTAGAAAGATACAGCATTTGATCTAACAAGGAATAGATCAAAATAGAAAGAGAAAGAGATGTGTAAAGTTGAACTCATTGTATTTTACACTGTCTATTTTAATAATAAAAAGAAATGATTATTCCTCATAATTTCAAACGATGTAATCTTTTATTTTTTGAAAGCTAAATCTTTTATTTTGGACTAATTTATGAAAATTATAATGGATAATCTTTTTAGACATGATTCCAACAATTTAACATGGAAAAGTATATTCCAGTGAAGATATATAACTAGAGCATATTTAATAAAAGTAAATATTTGTACATAAATACCGCGCTTATAATAATTAAATAAAAAGCTAATAACGACGCTTGTGCGTAATATTCACTTTTAGGATAATTAACTAACGAGAGAAAAATTCAAAAGGTTGTAACTCCAATAAATGGTAATAAATGTGGAAGTTGCAATAAATTAATAGGGTAAATGGATTAATGGGACTGAAATAAATGGTATAGATATAAAAGGTTACTAATTTGAAATTAGTAATTAAGCATAAATGTCTTAGGAAATGTCCGTTAGGATTTTATGGACAAATTGACATTTATGAGCATTAAGTGGGGATTTATGGATAGATAAATATTTAAGGTAAATCTTATTGTCTTAAATAAAAAGGGAATTAGTAAGCTAAGTCCAATGTCTACCTAAGCTAATATAAATAAAGACTTAAGATAGTTAATTGGACTTAGTGGGTTACTGATGTGAGGTCAATAGAGTCACTCGACATAAGACTGCCCTTCACTTTAAGGCTACCAGCAATCGGGTGTACTTACTACTGATGTGAGATATCAATAATCCGACGACCCATGATGATGTATGATATTGAGCTTGCTTTCTTAATTAGAAAGTATAAAATGGTCCAAATTTGAAATTAGGAACGGTGAGGGATAAGTCACGTATGGAAATTTTCGACTTTCGAAAATTCGACATCGATACTCACTTTATCGACTGCCGAGCAATCGAGTGCCGGAAACTCCAATAGTGAGGGTTTTAAGAAGAAGAAAAAAAATAGAAGAAGGAGAAAATAGAAGGAGAAGAAAAGAAGAGAAAGTAGAAGAGAGAAGAACAACAGAACAACATCAGAAACAGAAAACAATATCAGAATCTCACATATCGCAGCGGAACAATATATAATAGATAAATGAATAATCTCTAAAAACAAAGAACTATATCATTTTATACATACATCAATCATCAGTCAATATACAACAATGGACAGTTATATAACTTGTCCTCATACAGAATACACAGCGGAATAAATAATATCAGATACAAATAGTACGTCTCGCCATCCAGCTTGCTTCCAAAGCTCCAGAATATCCAGAATATCCTGATAATCTAACTCTAGACTGCCCGTGTGGAAATTGGTGGGCACCCAGAGTTTAGAAGGGAAACAATAAACTCCAAGTCAGTCATGGTGACTAGTGTGAGATCGTAAAACAGTTTATCTTTAAAATAAATAGCAGAAAAACTTTAATGTCAATTCGCAATGCTTTTGGAAAATGAAACTACCATAAGACCTCCCACCACACACACAATGCAAACGCAGACTTGGAGGAGATTTCTTCTTATGTTAGTCAAAGATGCTTACTACGAAAAAAAATCAAATCATTTTGGATATTATCATTAGTGCATAGTGGAAAACATTTCGAAAGTAGAATATAAATCTTAGCCAGCATAGGTACCATTATATTATGCTTGCTATAGCTGCCTCCTGAGGAGACAGGTTATACAATTGAAATCGTAAAGGCTCGTATTGTTTCTTTGGATTTCCAACAAATGGTCAGGCTAAGGAACTTCCTTTTCCACGATGGGTACGTCCCTGGAATAGACGACCCGAGAAATAACCTAACATTACGGTTAGATCTCTGCCAACACAAGGCCGGGTTACCTCTGCAAAAATAGGTAACTACTGACACGCGTATGTCATCCCCTGATCGTCACCGATCTTCCCGAGGATCCCCGATTCGCAACAACCACAAAGTAATGAATTTGCAGCAACCGCAGAGGTTAAGTATCTGGGCTCCATACCATGATACCACCTTTATCCAGAAGGAATGACATACACTAAGGGGCGCTACTCCCTAAAACCTTGCCGCATCCTTCCTATTTTGACCATTTCCGGGGTGTGAGGCTCGACGAAGTCTCGTCCACAAAGCTACGCTTTCTACAAAGCCATGCTTCGGGTCAAACAACTGATCAACCTATGATCACAAAGATATAAGATCAAACAAATGATCATATCACAAATGATCAAACACTGATCATTTCACAGCAACACTCAGTATGCCACGTTACCAAATTGGGATATATCGCTGATAAATTTCAACTACATAACCTCTGAGCTCGTACGTCTCAGAGAAGGGTGTTAAGCTAAGAGAATAAATTCTCCGCCACCAACAGAAATGTATTTGAAAGAAATCAGCTTTATATCTCAATTTCTAACGTCAGACACACAATCCATACAAGTCTGTTCCGGGATCGAACAGAACCGAAGGCACTTCTCACGAAACCCTTGCATATCCGGATAAATTTTATAATCACGTCCGGACTTCCCGTCACTAAGGGTGATAAAACCTCTAAACCGGAGATCAGCCGATGTAGAGTAACTCGACGGTAATCCTTCCGTTTTTTAAAATATCCGGTCTTCAACACCGGTCTTCGAATGCAATTCGTAACGACGTATCACATATTCGGAATGGGTTATACGACCCCATGGTCCTTTCCCGGCTAACCCGAATAGTGAGCGTTTATTCAAAAATAAGTGTGGCATTCAAATTCATCCAATTCACAACAAATATCCATTCAAGGTAATTATTGATAGTCGGTTATTTAACTATCAATAAAGATGCGTAACATCATCAGATTCCAAATAATTTATCTTCAAAATATCTTTACTAGATATAAAATTTCCACACTTCAAAAATAAATCGACGTTTATTTTTTCTAAAACAATTCCCCTTTCTTTTATAAATTCCATAGTGAATTTATATTTCAAAATATCTACTGATATACGATTCTCAAATCGATTTCAAATATTCAATTTCATTTTATCTTTAAGAAGATAAAATCTCAAAACGGTTCATTTCATATTGGAAAAGCATTTCCATACTTATTTAAAAATAAGTATTTCACAAATCATTTATTTTCAACATTTGGAAAATATTCGATATACTTAAATCAAATTAAGTATATATTTCATTCTTTAAGGAAACCATTTACTATAACCACATTTATTTGAGTCAAAACGAATGTTACGTAAAACATCGTTACGACGACTCAAAATCACTAGTATAGGGGTTCGAAAATTAAGATAGATATATAAATCCCAATACTATATAAAACATTTCCTTTCGGAAATCATTTACTATAACAACAGTGTGTTATAGTCCACCATTTCCTTAAATTTCTCGAAAACGTCTATTTCAATAACAAGTGTTGAAATCTATGCTTTCGATTCATAATACATTTTAAAACATTTTTAAAATGTTTAACTTCATTTTTAATATCACTTCTTCAAAAATAAATCCATTTTACTAAACAATATATTCACTGTCCAAAATCGTGAATATAATTCACTTAACCCAATTTCAATCCTTTCTACACATTTTAATTTCAATAGAGATTCGCTATCCAAAATCGCGAATATATCTTCTTTAAAAATCTTCTATATTTAATTTATCAAATTCAATCTATTTCGAATTTATAAACATGTTTATAAATTCTATTTCTATTTTAATAACAACCTCGACTTTTAAATCTTCTTTTTATTAACTTCTATATTTTACTTATCAAAATAAGTGATTCGGATTTATAAACAACTTTTATAAATTCCAATTCTATTTATAAAAACTTCAATACCAAATCAATTTCAATATTGATTTCTAAATTTATTTTCCATCCCAACTCATTTTATATTGACTTTCCAAATTCGTTTCAATTTGCCAATTAAATTTATAGTTGGACTTCCAACTTATTTCCTTTTTAAATAAATTCCTCTTAAAGAAAATAAATCTCTTTATCTTTTTCAAACTATTTAGAAATCCAATTTTTAATTAAATTCTTCAATTTAAAATCACTATTACACGAAATTCATCTATTTAACATTTTCACTTGATTCTGGAATTAATTCAATAAGATTTCAAAAATCAGCCTTTATTCTTTTAAATTCTTTTCTTCAAATTTATTAAATTTCTAAAATTAAATTTACTTAAAAATTTCTACTTGAATTACAAAAATTCAATTTCATTTAGTTTTGGAATCCAATGATATCAAACATCCATTCAGCTAAATTTTAGCTTTCAAGCAAATTCCAGACATCAATATGATCAATAACATCAATATAGTTATTCACAGATTCATATCACAGTAGAAATAAATTCAATCAATGTGAGGGGTCCAGTTGGATCCCTCCAACCTGTTTCCCTGCATCCAAAGACGTTAGCACAATACCAATTCCACTTCGAGGTGGAATATCGCGGTATATGGGTTTTTATAAAAATAATCCGCTTACTAACGGCGCAATAGGGTCTCATCCGCTATACGAGGCGGGAAATCAATCAATCCAATATATACATATGCCAATATGTATATATTGCTATATATATATATAGATATATATCCTACTATATCTAATATCACATCCAAACAGTCAATCATCAATCAATAACTGTAAAAGAAAATCCACTTTCATTTTGAGTGAGAAGATCTCACCTTTGCTTTTTATTTTGCAATCCATCTCTTTTTCGGCTCGACTTCCTTGATTTATACCTTGTATAAATATTTGTACACATCTATTAATATTCGAAACAATTAATTAACCAGTTTCCGTTTTTAATTGTTTAATCCTGATAGTTCTGTTCTAAACCAATTTCTCAATTAATAATCTTATTTAACCAACATTTAAATTTCTTTAAACCCATTTTCTTTTTATAAATTCATTTAACTAAAATTCAATTTCGTTTTTAGTAATTTAAATTATCCAATGATTTACTTTCAAACTAATTCTCTTTAACAAATTTTCTTATTTTAAAATAACACCTTAAATTTTAAACAAACTTCTATTTGATAATTTATATTAACCAATGATTTTATCTTAACAAATTTTCTTCCCTTAAATAAATCTTTTTATCCAATAAATTAAATTTCTAACGAATCTTCTTTTACAAAATACTTTAAACAGATTTTTTCTTTACTGTAACAATTCTTTTCTCTTTAACTAATGACTAGGTTAATCACAGTAATGCTATACCTTAAATTCCCAAGCGTCTTCACGTGAACATTGGAGGCCACCGCCACCCAGACTACAATCGCCGACCCCCAAGACCCACTTGCCACCATTAAAGTTGCGAGTCCCCCATCGACCTGCTTTCACTCCATCTTCCAATGCTCCGATCCCCAGTGAATCCCCAGCACCCAAATCACTGAGTCACCTTCATCGAGTCGACCCTGCTAGCCAAATCCACGCGCGCACACATGTGAACAGTCGCGACATGAACGAGCTCGACTTGAGACAGCTCTGGCCTAACGCCGTTCACCGAGGTCACCCATCGATTTGTCGCCTTTGCTTCGAGTCTCCCATGGCGACGATGTCACGCTGCCCTAGTCGCAAGCTCCACCGTGAATGCCTCCAGTTCCACACGCGACGCTTTCCTTTCAAGCTCGATCGAACGAATTGGGTTCGACTTCCTTCTCGTATCAATACCTTTCGATTTGAATTGGAAAATTAAGAAATAGGGGCTCGAGCTGGAAACGAAAGAGAAACTGAGATGCCCTTCTCATTCGAGTATTGCTTTGTATGTTCGGCCGTTGTTTTGAGTTTGTTTATTTTGAGTTTGAGATGTTTGAATAAGGAAAAGAAATCACGATTTGATGATTTGCCTGGAAATCGAAACTGAGGGGGGAAACCGCCATTTGATTTTTGAGTTGTAGAATGAATGAGGATTTCGTTTTGTTTTTCTTTCGGCCATTGAATTGCTTTAGGACGAGATAGTTTTCATTTGAACGAGATGGGTAAAATTTAAAAAGAAAGAACAGAGGAAACCAAATTTCGTGAATTTGCAGAGAGGTATGGGTTGCATGATCTCTTTGAAATTGTCTACGTGATTGTAGGCGTGTTTAACGGAACGAAAAAGCAACTGATGACCAAAATTCAAATTAAAAATTTCAATCGAATTCGATTTAAATTTCGACGCGTTTATACGTCGTATGCTCGCATAACAACTCCGAAAAATACGAAATTGGAAATCCAGTAATAACAAACTATTATGGACCCAATGGAACTGGTTTCGTCGAATTCCGAGACTGTGTGAAAAATGACTATTTTTAAATATCGATTCAAACAATTAAATTCAAAACTGAACGAAACACTTTGAAATACAATTCTGAAGCTTCAATTATCTTCGGTATCATTGATATAAATTTTAAAAGCTGTCGAAATATTTTTCTTCATCTTTGAATTGAAGATTTAAATTTTTATTCAACTCTCAATATATTAAATTCTATAATTTAATCGTCAAATTCAAAGTTATATCGAGGATTCAAATTAAATCATCGTTCAAATATTTAAAATTAATTAAATATTTCCAATTTAATTTGTTCAAAATTCTGGGTCGTTACAGACTTCCCCCCTTAAAAGAATTTCGTCCCGAAATTACAAGTTAGGAAGAAAAAGGTCTTAACTCGTCTACTATTTTTCACAATCTAAATAGTTTTATCAAATTTCAAAACAAATCTTTCTACTAAAGATTCGTTATCATTCAACTAAATTTCTAAACATTTTATAGTTTCCAAACAACATTGTTTACTTCAAAATTCAAATTCAAATTTAAACTTCCAAAATTTTCTCAAAAATTTTCTAACGCTCTAAATTTCGAAAAATTTCGCCAGCGTCTCCTTTGCGCGGCTAATACGGCACGACTACAAAACGTCCCTACGGACTCTCAGATTTCAAAAAGAAAAAGAAAAGGCCAAGCGGCTAGACAAGAAATCATCAAAAACTCATATTATAATTCAAATACTTACCTTTTTCGAGCAATTCAAATTTATCTTTGAAATCAAAATCCCAATTCCTTTATACCTGTATATCCTACTAGCCATAATATCTAGTTACACATTCAAACCATTTTGCCAATTCTATTACAAAATTTTCAATATAAACTACTTCTTATACATTTTTACTTCACTATTGAAGTTACATCCATTCAATTTTTCATTTCAATTTCATTTGAATTCAATTTTATCTTTAGTTCATTTTATTTGCAATTGATTCCATTAAATCTAATTTGCATTTCATATTTTCATTCGGTTTATTTTTATTAACCAAACAACTTTCATTCATAACTGCTCTTTTTAGATTAGTTTTAATTACTAAATTATCACAAATTCCAATTCACTTACAATTTCAAATTTGTTTTCAACATTTAGTTTCAATTCCAATTTTATCTTCATTTATAATTATTGAACTTAATTCGTTTCAAACCTTATTCCTTTGGTTAATATTCAATTAGCTTCACTTACTAATTTTAGTTTAACTTCACAAATCAAATTCAATTCCCATTTTTATTCACTTATAAATTCAAAATGAATCTCAATTTTCAATTTCACTTTCATTTAATTGATTCACCTATACTTACATTTATTTAACTCCATCTTTTAAGTTAAATTTATTCTATCAAAATTCAATTTGTATAGGTTATCAACTTACAATATTTCATAAATATTTTTATATATAGTATTCCAGAGTCTTACCAACATTTCAAAACCATTTTGAAAACAATTCAAATTATCCTTTGAATTTTCTAAAACAAAATCCAAATTTTCCAAACAACTTCCATTTAAAACAATTTGGCAGCAATTCCTCTTTTGGAAACCCGAAAATGAACACCAATGATGCCGCGGTCATCATCGAAGTTATTTTCCAGCGATCGAAAATAGTTTAGAGCTTTCAACTCTCCAAAATACTTTTCAAACCAAAAAGGATTTAAACTTTCCAAATCTCTAAAATTTTCAAATTCTTTTCAAAACATTTCCAAAAACTTCTCTGGAATTCCATTTTAAATTATAAGTCACATTTATAATTTATATCCTTAAATTTCATTCGTATGTGAATTTATTTCTTAACTTTGGAGTTACGATTTCAGTTTCTTGTTCAATTTCATATAACAATGATAACATTTCAATATTATCACTTTCCTAACAAACAAGCATCCACATACTATGATAATTCATAGAAAATTATTTCCTTTATATAAAAAAATAGTTTTAGGTAAAATTATTTCATTTACCCTATTTAAAACAATACTGTGTCGGTTTATCTTGTTTAGAGTTTAGAAACCCCTATCGATTACAGTTAGCTAGACTGCACCGACCAGAATCTATAAACAATCAACCGATAAGTCAACACAATACAAAACAATTTCATATTCAAATAACAAATACGCGCTCATATCTATTATTACACTCAAACTCATTCTAGAGTACTGCTGACTCTATCTCTAATGAGTAACACCCAACAGAGCAGGGTTGTCGCTTAACCATATGCTCTGATACCACGCTGTCACGTACGGAAATTTTCGACTTTTGAAAATTCGACATCGATACTCACTTTATCGACTGCCGAGCAATCGAGTGCCGGAAACTCCAATAGTGAGGGTTTTAAGAAGAAGAAAAAAAATAGAAGAAGGAGAAAATAGAAGGAGAAGAAAAGAAGAGAAAGGAGAAGAGAGAAGAACAACAGAACAACATCAGAAACAGAAAACAATATCAGAATCTCACATATCGCAGCGGAACAATATATAATAGATAAATGAATAATCTCTAAAAACAAAGAACTATATCATTTTATACATACATTAATCATCAGTCAATATACAACAATGGACAGTTATATAACTTGTCCTCATACAGAATACACAGCGGAATAAATAATATCAGATACAAATAGTACGTCTCGCCATCCAGCTTGCTTCCAAAGCTCCAGAATATCTTGATAATCTAACTCTAGACTGCCCGTGTGGAAATTGGTGGGCACCCAGAGTTTAGAAGGGAAACAATAAACTCCGAGTCAGTCATGGTGACTGGTGTGAGATCGTAAAACAGTTTATCTTTAAAATAAATAGCAGAAAAACTTTAATGTCAATTCGCAATGCTTTTGGAAAATGAAACTACCATAAGACCTCCCACCACACACACAATGCAAACGCAGACTTGGAGGAGATTTCTTCTTATGTTAGTCAAAGATGCTTACTACGAAAAAAAATCAAATCATTTTGGATATTATCATTAGTGCATAGTGGAAAACATTTCGAAAGTAGAATATAAATCTTAGCCAGCATAGGTACCATTATATTATGCCTGCTATAGCTGCCTCCTGAGGAGACAGGTTATACAATTGAAATCGTAAAGGCTCGTATTGTTTCTTTGGATTTCCAACAAATGGTCAGGCTAAGGAACTTCCTTTTCCACGATGGGTACGTCCCTGGAATAGACGACCCGAGAAATAACCTAACATTACGGTTAGATCTCTGCCAACACAAGGCCGGGTTACCTCTGCAAAAATAGGTAACTACTGACACGCGTATGTCATCCCCCGATCGTCACCGATCTTCCCGAGGATCCCCGATTCGCAACAACCACAAATTAATGAATTTGCAGCAACCACAGAGGTTAAGTATCTGGGCTCCATACCATGATACCACCTTTATCCAGAAGGAATGACATACACTAAGGGGCGCTACTCCCTAAAACCTTGCCGCATCCTTCCGGTTTTGACCATTTCCGGGGTGTGAGGCTCGACGAAGTCTCGTCCACAAAGCTACGCTTTCTACAAAGCCATGCTTCGGGTCAAACAAATGATCAACCTATGATCACAAAGATATAAGATCAAACAAATGATCATATCGCAAATGATCAAACACTGATCATTTCACAGCAACACTCAGTATGCCACGTTACCAAATTGGGATATATCGCTGATAAATTTCAACTACATAACCTCTGAGCTCGTACGTCTCAGAGAAGGGTGTTAAGCTAAGAGAATAAATTCTCCGCCACCAACAGAAATGTATTTGAAAGAAATCAGCTTTATATCTCAATTTGTAACGTCAGACACACAATCCATACAAGTCTGTTCCGGGATCGAACAGAACCGAAGGCACTTCTCACGAAGCCCTTGCATATCCGGATAAATTTTATAATCACGTCCGGACTTCCCGTCACTAAGGGTGATAAAACCTCTAAACCGGAGATCAGCCGATGTAGAGTAACTCGACGGTAATCCTTCCGTTTTCAAAAATATCCGGTCTTCAACACCGGTCTTCGAATGCAATTCATAACGACGTATCACATATTCGGAATGGGTTATACGACCCCATGGTCCTTTCCCGGCTAACCCGAATAGTGAGCGTTTATTCAAAAATAAGTGTGGCATTCAAATTCATCCAATTCACAACAAATATCCATTCAAGGTAATTATTGATAGTCGGTTATTTAACTATCAATAAAGATGCGTAACATTATCAGATTCCAAATAATTTTCCAAATTATTTATCTTCAAAATATCTTTACTAGATATAAAATTTCCACACTTCAAAAATAAATCGACGTTTATTTTTTCTAAAACAATTCCCCTTTCTTTTATAAATTCCATAGTGAATTTATATTTCAAAATATCTACTGATATACGATTCTCAAATCGATTTCAAATATTCAATTTCATTTTATCTTTAAGAAGATAAAATCTCAAAACGGTTCATTTCATATTGGAAAAGCATTTCCATACTTATTTAAAAATAAGTATTTCACAAATCATTTATTTTCAACATTTGGAAAATATTCGATATACTTAAATCAAATTAAGTATATATTTCATTCTTTAAGGAAACCATTTACTATAACCACATTTATTTGAGTCAAAACGAATGTTACGTAAAACATCGTTACGACGACTCAAAATCACTAGTATAGGGGTTCGAAAATTAAGATAGATATATAAATCCCAATACTATATAAAACATTTCCTTTCGGAAATCATTTACTATAACAACAGTGTGTTATAGTCCACCATTTCCTTAAATTTCTCGAAAACGTCTATTTCAATAACAAGTGTTGAAATCTATGCTTTCGATTCATAATACATTTTAAAACATTTTTAAAATGTTTAACTTCATTTTTAATATCACTTCTTCAAAAATAAATCCATTTTACTAAACAATATATTCACTGTCCAAAATCGTGAATATAATTCACTTAACCCAATTTCAATCCTTTCTACACATTTTAATTTCAATAGAGATTCGCTATCCAAAATCGCGAATATATCTTCTTTAAAAATCTTCTATATTTAATTTATCAAATTCAATCTATTTCGAATTTATAAACACGTTTATAAATTCTATTTCTATTTTAATAACAACCTCGACTTATAAATCTTCTTTTTATTAACTTCTATATTTTACTTATCAAAATAAGTGATTCGGATTTATAAACAACTTTTATAAATTCCAATTCTATTTATAAAAACTTCAATACCAAATCAATTTCAATATTGATTTCTAAATTTATTTTCCATCCCAACTCATTTTATATTGACTTTCCAAATTCGTTTCAATTTGCCAATTAAATTTATAGTTGGACTTCCAACTTATTTCCTTTTTAAATAAATTCCACTTAAAGAAAATAAATCTCTTTATCTTTTTCAAACTATTTAGAAATCCAATTTTTAATTAAATTCTTCAATTTAAAATCACTATTACACGAAATTCATCTATTTAACATTTTCACTTGATTCTGGAATTAATTCAATAAGATTTCAAAAATCAGCCTTTATTCTTTTAAATTCTTTTCTTCAAATTTATTAAATTTCTAAAATTAAATTTACTTAAAAATTTCTACTTGAATTACAAAAATTCAATTTCATTTAGTTTTGGAATCCAATGATATCAAACATCCATTCAGCTAAATTTTAGCTTTCAAGCAAATTCCAGACATCAATATGATCAATAACATCAATATAGTTATTCACAGATTCATATCACAGTAGAAATAAATTCAATCAATGTGAGGGGTCCAGTTGGATCCCTCCAACCTGTTTCCCTGCATCCAAAGACGTTAGCACAATACCAATTCCACTTCGAGGTGGAATATCGCGGTATATGGGTTTTTATAAAAATAATCCGCTTACTAACGGCGCAATAGGGTCTCATCCACTATACGAGGCGGGAAATCAATCAATCCAATATATACATATGCCAATATGTATATATTGCTATATATATATATATATAGATATATATCCTACTATATCTAATATCACATCCAAACAGTCAATCATCAATCAATAACTGTAAAAGAAAATCCACTTTCATTTTGAGTGAGAAGATCTCACCTTTGCTTTTTATTTTGCAATCCATCTCTTTTTCGGCTCGACTTCCTTGATTTATACCTTGTATAAATATTTGTACACATCTATTAATATTCGAAACAATTAATTAGCCAGTTTCCGTTTTTAATTGTTTAATCCTGATAGTTCTGTTCTAAACCAATTTCTCAATTAATAATCTTATTTAACCAACATTTAAATTTCTTTAAACCCATTTTCTTTTTATAAATTCATTTAACTAAAATTCAATTTCGTTTTTAGTAATTTAAATTATCCAATGATTTACTTTCAAACTAATTCTCTTTAACAAATTTTCTTATTTTAAAATAACACCTTAAATTTTAAACAAACTTCTATTTGATAATTTATATTAACCAATGATTTTATCTTAACAAATTTTCTTCCCTTAAATAAATCTTTTTATCCAATAAATTAAATTTCTAACGAATCTTCTTTTACAAAATACTTTAAACAGATTTTTTCTTTACTGTAACAATTCTTTTCTCTTTAACTAATGACTAGGTTAATCACAGTAATGCTATACCTTAAATTCCCAAGCGTCTTCACGTGAACATTGGAGGCCACCGCCACCCAGACTACAATCGCCGACCCCCAAGACCCACTTGCCACCATTAAAGTTGCGAGTCCCCCATCGACCTGCTTTCACTCCATCTTCCAATGCTCCGATCCCCAGTGAATCCCCAGCACCCAAATCACTGAGTCACCTTCATCGAGTCGACCCTGCTAGCCAAATCCATGCGCGCACACATGTGAACAGTCGCGACATGAACGAG
This sequence comes from Allium fistulosum, assembly GCA_030737815.1. Classification (NCBI taxonomy): domain Eukaryota; kingdom Viridiplantae; phylum Streptophyta; class Magnoliopsida; order Asparagales; family Amaryllidaceae; genus Allium; species Allium fistulosum. The sequence goes on along the minus strand of CM060901.1, from coordinate 1,078,175,157 downwards.
CTCGACTTGAGACAGCTCTGGCCTAACGCCGTTCACCGAGGTCACCCATCGATTTGTCGCCTTTGCTTCGAGTCTCCCATGGCGACGATGTCACGCTGCCCTAGTCGCAAGCTCCACCGTGAATGCCTCCAGTTCCACACGCGACGCTTTCCTTTCAAGCTCGATCGAACGAATTGGGTTCGACTTCCTTCTCGTATCAATACCTTTCGATTTGAATTGGAAAATTAAGAAATAGGGGCTCGAGCTGGAAACGAAAGAGAAACTGAGATGCCCTTCTCATTCGAGTATTGCTTTGTATGTTCGGCCGTTGTTTTGAGTTTGTTTATTTTGAGTTTGAGATGTTTGAATAAGGAAAAGAAATCACGATTTGATGATTTGCCTGGAAATCGAAACTGAGGGGGGAAACCGCCATTTGATTTTTGAGTTGTAGAATGAATGAGGATTTCGTTTTGTTTTTCTTTCGGCCATTGAATTGCTTTAGGACGAGATAGTTTTCATTTGAACGAGATGGGTAAAATTTAAAAAGAAAGAACAGAGGAAACCAAATTTCGTGAATTTGCAGAGAGGTATGGGTTGCACGATCTCTTCGAAATTGTCTACGTGATTGTAGGCGTGTTTAACGGAACGAAAAAGCAACTGATGACCAAAATTCAAATTAAAAATTTCAATCGAATTCGATTTAAATTTCGACGCGTTTATACGTCGTATGCTCGCATAACAACTCCGAAAAATACGAAATTGGAAATCCAGTAATAACAAACTATTACGGACCCAATGGAACTGGTTTCGTCGAATTCCGAGACTATGTGAAAAATGACTATTTTTAAATATCGATTCAAACAATTAAATTCAAAACTGAACGAAACACTTTGAAATACAATTTTGAAGCTTCAATTATCTTCGGTATCATTGATATAAATTTTAAAAGCTGTCGAAATATTTTTCTTCATCTTTGAATTGAAGATTTAAATTTTTATTCAACTCTCAATATATTAAATTCTATAATTTAATCATCAAATTCAAAGTTATATCGGGGATTCAAATTAAATCATCGTTCAAATATTTAAAATTAATTAAATATTTCCAATTTAATTTGTTCAAAATTCTGGGTCGTTACAGGATATCTCCATAGGAGTTCGCTTCTGGTTTGAGGTCTTAAGTGGTTGAAGAGTCCGTCTCTCTCCTAAATGGAAGTATTAAGTAACCTAGTGAGATTCCAAATAAATAAATAAGGATGTCTCTAAAAAGGGTTTACTTCAGTGTTGAGGTCTTAAGTGGCTAAAGGGTCCGCCTCCCTACCGAAAGAAGTAACCTAATGAGATGCCATATTTATAATTATAGAGCGAGAGTGGATATCTTGGGTGGGTTCGCTTCAGGTTTGGGGTCTTAAGTGACTATAAAGTCCTCTCTATCGTATAAAAGAAGTATTAAGTAGCCCAATGAGATTTCCAAGCAACGACAGCTAGATAGTACCGTTGGGGAGCATGCTTCTAGAATTAGGTCTTAAATGATGGGGTCTACCTATTTTCCACTGGGAAGTATTAAGTGGCTTAGGTACAGTCTCTTACATTGCTAAAGCCGAAATAATAATAGTACCATTTAGGAGCACGCCTTGGGGATATGTCTTAAATGATGGGGTCTGCCTTAGTTTATGTCTTAAATGGCCTGAGTCTGCCTATTTTCTAATAAAAGGTATCAAGTGGCTTGGGTATTGTTTATTATATGATTACAATTTTATCGGCGATAGATGCAGTAATAGTTGGACATTAAATGTCAGAAGCCTTAAATAATGGGTTAAAGGTTTTGTAGCTAGGACCCACTGACAATGACAGCATTGTTTGGAAACCACTTTGGGAATATGTCTTAAATGACGGTGTCTACCTCAATTATGGTCGTAAATGACAGAGTCTGCCTATTTCTCTTTTAAAAGTACTATAGAAGCCCGCTTCATATTTAGAAGTATTAAGTGGCTAATGGATTTGTAAGTATTGGGTGGTTGATATAGCTTCATTAGTATTTCATACCTTAGGAAAGGATAAGTATGTAATCGTGTGTGCAATGCAAGATTAGACTAGAATTGCTAACTTTGATGGACATAACAATTAAATGGAAACCTATCAGTATAAGTTTATGTTATGGACAGTTTATGTTATTTTAGTCACCAAAACGTTGTTCTGACCCCCTTCCTCATTACAACCCACTAGATAGATTTAGAGAAATAGGTCATTGGAGCTGGATGTGCTTTGTTGTTGGAGAGTCTTCTTTCTCTCATGCTCGATGCTGATGTGAAAATTTGTTATCCAAGGAATGCCCTTAGTTCCAAGGTAGTAGTCATAGTCAGTATTCTTATCCTATTATTGTTTCGGCTATGAGTTTAGATTTCTATCAATCTCTGATAATGCTCATGCTTATTTGTAGGTAGAAATCCACGATCAGTGCTTTGATGGACTTGAGTTTCAACTTTTTTCAAAATTTGGACCCATTAAGGTACGGGTTGTTACAATATCAGAGCACATTAACCTATTATTAGCCTGACAGTTATAACAGCCTGTCCTTACAATTCTATTAAATACAAACAAGAAAAAAACAAATAGAATAGCAGAAGAATGTAAAAAAATATATGGAAGTACGTCTTGGAGAATCCAACTCGTCTCTTGAAAGCTCTAAAGTGTCCAGCTAAATCTAGAAAATATGCTCGGGCTGACCCGAGCATTATAAGAAAATAATGCCCAGATCAGTCTGGTTAAACCAGCGTGAGAAACTCAAATCACAAGGAATTTTATTTATTATAACTTATAAAACCTTTAAAATAAAAGGTATCTCGTGAGACCACGCCGCACATAGACACGGATGGGTTTTTCCCTTACGATAACAAAACCATTTTTATATAAAATCCAGTGATATTATAACAATGTCTAGAATATAAATACATGTTAATCATAGCCAAAATTGTTACATTATTACATTCCAGCATAATAGGTGTAAAATCAAGTTCGAAGACACTTATTGGAGAATTGATTCCAACTATGAAAGGGTAAGGGTTTACCTACCGAATCTGTACACCTCTAGATAAAATGTACGAAAGGCTACAGTAGGTTGCACCTTTGCTACTCAGGACCGGCCCTACCCCTTACTATAGAGCGCCGAACATGATGACCCCATGGTTGATAAACAACCATAATGGGCCTCAAAGCATACATAAATATCGACACTAAATCTTAGAATGATCATACCTTAATAGGAGTGACCCACATAGTCCTGTTGCACATCCCCGATTTAATCATTTTCCCAGTTGATGAGGCTTGAGGCTACGATTACTTTTTATATAACAAAACATCTTGGAATGCAAACAATGCCCTCTAGGCAGAGATGCAATGCTAGCATTCATCCATACAAGTTCATTCCGGGTCTGAACGAATCCGAAGGCACTACCTCTTCTATATCCATTTTGGAATCACCCTTGGGATTAGTAGCGAGTAGCCCTTACACTTTAAAAGCTCCATCTTCAATCATCTCCAAGATGTCTTCAGTTCAAAATGTTGAGTTGGATCAAAGTGGTTTTCAGATAATTTATACTTATTCGATCCCTGTCTCTTCAATACAATATTCGATAGTTCTAGTAAACTCAACCTCGGTTATTTTGGAAATAATCAGAAAATACATAGGAGCAGGGATCGTCCCTAACCATATAAGTGGACATATTTCCCTATCATTTGTCCTAGGAAAACAAAACGAGATTTATAGGCACAGTACAACATCATCGAAGATGACCGTGCCACATAACTCATGCGTTTCTCCTAGATATTTCCAGAGTTATAATTTGGTCCAGAATTGATAGTCGGTTATTTAACTATTAAAAAAACAATAAGCAACAATTCAAATATTTAACTACCCATAGCAACCATTAAGCCTTAAATTAAACCTTTCATTTGTTAAAACTCTTTTCAAAAATGTTTATCAGAAACATTCATATACTTATCTCGCTGACATAAGTATATTCACAAAACATTTGTGAAATATTTCTCATTTCCAAATCACATTAAAGGATCAAAACAAAATGTTATTTAAATTAGAGATATAGATAACCTCAAACAATATTCCTTCGGTGTTAAGTGTGGGATGAATGTCTATACCACCAGAATTAAGTAGGTCGGTTAAATGAAATCCAATCTCAAATTCTTTTATAAATTTTCTTCTATAAATTCTCTAAATAAATCTCTTTTATTTATGAATCTCCTTTATTTAAATTCCAAACCCATTTACACAACTCTTTATAAATCACCAAGTTAAATTTACAAAACTCTTTTATAAATATCAAAACCATTTATATATCTCTCTTTATAAATCTCCAAAATTATTTATAAAAGTTCCTTTATAAATATCCAAATCATTTATAAAACTTGTTAGTGCCTAAGATGATAGTTTTTATGACAACCTTAGGACTTGTTATAAAATATAAATACTAATATCTTTGTCTAGATATATGTATATGCAGGATATATATATATATATATATATGCAGGATAAGTAATAGAGTATAGATTTATGTTAAAACTTCATAATAGCACTAAAATCTTTATTCTGATTTTAATTGTGGAATGGAATCCACCTTCTCACTTTAATAGTGGGATGGAACCCACGACCTCTTTAGTGGGATAGAACCCACGACATTCTCTAGTGGAATGGAATCACGAAATTTTCAAAATGACTTATTTTTAGATTTTTTCAAAACTATCTTTTTTAAAAAGACATCTCTCTCAGTTTAAATATTTTTAATTCAAAAACTATTTTTAATCATATTAATTTCAAAATCATTCTTGTTTTTAAACTATCTCCTGGTTTTAATGTTTTAGCTTTAATCTCAAAATATTTATATTCTCAGTATGAAAATCTCAAATGATAACCTATGTCTTTTGGCTAATACAAGTGACCCTTGGATTTGACATAAAAGATTTGGGCATTTAAATTTCAAACTCTTATCTAGACTTTCTGTAACGACCCAGAATTTTGAACAAATTAAATTGAGAATATTTAATTAATTTTAAATATTTGAACGACGATTTAATTTGAATCCCGAATATAACTTGGAATTTGGCGATTAAATTTTATAATTTAATCTATATAGTGTTGAATAAATATTTGAATCTTCAATTTAAAGCTAAAGAAAAATATTTCAAAACGCTTGTAAAATTTATATTGATAACACTGAAGGTAATAAAAGCTTCAGAATTGAAATTTAAACTGTTTTGTTCAGTTTTGAAATTTATATCGTTCAACTGATATTTGAAAATAGCGTTCCGAGGCACAGTCTCGGAATTTGACGAAACCAGTTCCATTGGGTCCGTAATATTGAATTATTATCGGATTTCAATTTTCGTATTTTTCGGAGCTAATACGTGACCGTACGGAGAGTAAACGCGTTAAGCTTAAATTGAATTCAAATTAAAATTTTAATTTTAAATTAAAATTGGTCAACTACAGCACGTTGTCTCCTCTGAACACGCAGGGAATCACGAAGAAAAGATCGTGCAACCCATCCCCTTCAGATTCAAATAACCACCTTCCCCCAAATCTCGTTCAAACGAAATTAATAAAATCAAACTTTCCCCTTATCAAAGTAATAATGGCTGAAGCCTGAGAATAAAATTCGCGATGGGGAAACTCGAGATTGAAACTGCGATGGAATCGCACGAGGCTACGGCAGCAGGCATTCGAAGAATTTGAGGCTCGCAAAAAGTCGCGATGGAGTCGAGTATCTGGAGGAGTGCGCATGACTGGGGTCGCAGCGGGATCATGGTGGGTCGCGATCGAGTAGCAGTGGTCAAAGGTGGGTTTTGTCGTGATGCGATGCGGAGGAGTTGGGCCGTGCTTCGCGCGAGGCCGAAGTGATGGTGGCGTCGCGATAACAAGGGTTTGGAGGCTGATTTCGTTGGGTTTTCGACGATCGATTTAAATAAATGGGTGGGGCGGAATCGAGAGGAGTTCGATATTGCTGGGTAGGGTCACGCTCGACTGCGTGGAGGAGGCATCGCCAGTGATAGCCGATCGCACGTGGGGAGGACCGATGTTGTCATGACCGTCGTCGATGGAAGAAGATGGGTTCGGTAGGCAGTTCGTTTGATTCTGGGTTGAGGTATAATTGTTAATCTGTTTTAAAATTTAAAAATTTATGTTAAAAAGATGAATTTATTTCTTTAGGATAAGAATATATATATGTATAACATTATTTGAAATCTACAGTTCATTTGAAAATTACAGTCAAGTTTATATAGATTAGAAAATATTAATAGTGAAATTAATTTCTATTTTATAATAAATACCATTACGATATTACAGTAGAGAAAGACAGGAAGAAAAATCATTGAATAATTGAAATTATCAAATGGAAATTTATTTATTCGATTGTTCGAATATTTATAAATTGTATAAATGTTTATACAAGGTTAATACAAAGAAGAAATGGTCAAAATGGAAATGGATGGCAAATTAAAAGCTAAGGTGAGATTTTCTCACTCAAATGGAATTTGATATTATAGTTTTTGATTGATTTGATTGCTATTTGATGTGATATTAGATATAGTAGGATATATCTATATATATATAGCAATATATACATATTGGCATATGTATATATTGGATTGATGATTTCCCGCCTCGTATAGCGGATGAGACCCTATTGCATCGTTAGTAAGCGGATATTTTTATAAAACCCATATACCGCGATATTCCACCTCGAAGTGGAATTGGTATTGTGCTAACGTCTTTGGATGCAGGGAAACAGGTTGGAGGGATCCAACTGGACCCCTCACATTGATTGAATTTATTTATACTGTGATATGAATCTGTGAATGATTATATTGATGGTATTAATCATATTGATATCTGGAAATTGTTTGAAGCTAAAATTTAGCTGAATGGATGTTTGATATCATTGGATTCCAAAAATAAATGAAATTGAATTTTTGAAATCAAAATAGAAATTTTTAAGTAAATAAATTTTTAGAAATTGAATAAATTCGAAGAAAAGAATTTAAAAGTATAAAAGCTGATTTTTATAATCTTATTGAATAAATTCCAGTTAAAGTGAAAATGCTAAATAAATGGATTTCATAAAATAGTGATTATAAATTGAAGAATTTAATTTAAATTTGGATTTTTAAATAGATTGAAAGAGATAAAGAAATTTATTTTCTTTAAAAGGAATTTATTTAAAAAAAGAAATAAGTGGGAAGTCCAATTAGAAATTTAATTGCAAATTGAAACGAATTTGGAAAAAGGATGAAATTTATAGATGTATAAATTGTGAAGTTAAAAAGGATGAAATTTATAGATGTATAAATCGGGAAGTTAAAATGAATGAAATTGTAGAATAGAAGATTTATAAGAAATTAACTTATAAATTGGATTTTTGCCTTCAAATGAATATTGATCAAATTTGTTAATAAAGGAGATTTACAAATCGAAGTTGTTATAAAATAAAAATAGAATTTATAAACGTTGTTTTATAAATTCGAAATCAATTGAATTTGATAAATTAAATGTAGGAGGTTATTAAAGAAGATATATTCGCGATTTTGGATAGCGAATCTTTATTGAAATAAAAATGTGTAGAAATGATTGAAATTGGGTTAAGTGATTTATATTCACGATTTTGGACAGTGAATATATTGTTAAATAAAATGGATTTATTTTTGAAAAAGTGATATTAAAAATGAAGTTAAACATTTTAAAGATGTTTTAAAATGTATTATAAATCGAAAGCATAGATTTCAACGTTCATTGTTGAAATAGGCGTTTTCGAAAATATAAGGGAATGATGGACTATAACACTGTTGTTATAGTAAATGATTTCCGAAAGGAAATGTTTATATAGTATTGGGATTTACATATCTATCTTAAATTTCGAATCCCTATACTAGTGATTTTGAGTCGTCGTAACGATGTTTTACGTAACATTCGTTTTGACTCAAATAAATATGCTTAAGAGAATGATTTCCTTAAAGAATGAAATGTATACTTAATTTTGATTTAAGTATAACGAATATTTTCAAATGTTGAAAATAAATGATTTGTGAATTACTTATTATTAAATAAGTATGAGAATGTTTTCCAAAATGAAATGAAACGTTTTGAGATTTTATCTTCTTAAAGATAAAATGAAATTGAATATTTGAAATCGATTTGAGAATCGTATATCAGTAGATATTTTGAAAATATAAATTCACTATGGAATTTATGAAGGAAAGGGAAACTGTTTAGAAAAATAAACATTGATTTATTTTTAAAGTGTGGAAATTTTTATATCTAGTAAAGATATTTTTGAAGATAAAATAATTTGGGAAAATTATTTGGAATCTGATGATGTTGCGCATCTTTATTGATAGTTAAATAACCGACTATCAATAATTACCTTGAATGGTATTTGTTGTGAATTGGATGAATTTGAATGCCACACTTATTTTTGAATAAACGCTCACTATTCGGGTTAGCCGGGAAAGGACCATGGGGTCGTATAACCCATTCCGAATATGTGATACGTCGTTATGAATTGCATTCGAAGACCGGTGTTGAAGACCGGATATTTTTGAAAACAGAAGGATTACCGTCGAGTTACTCTACATCGGCTGATCTCCGGTTTAGAGGTTTTATCACCCTTAGTGACGGGAAGTCCGGACGTGATTAGAAAATTTTCCGGATATGCAAGGGCTTCGTGAGAAGTGCCTTCGGTTCTGTTCGATCCCGGAACAGACTTGTATGGATTGTGTGTCTGACGTTACAATTTGAGATATAAAGCTGATTTCTTTCAAATACATTTCTGTTGGTGGCGGAGAATTTATTCTCTTAGCTTAACACCCTTCTCTGAGACGTACGAGCTCAGAGGTTATGTAGTTGAAATTTATCAGCGATATATCCCAATTTGGTAACGTGGCATACTGAGTGTTGCTGTGAAATGATCAGTGTTTGATCATTTGCGATATGATCATTTGTTTGATCTTATATCTTTGTGATCATAGGTTGATCATTTTGTTTGACCCGAAGCAGGGCTTTGTAGAAAGCGTAGCTTTGTGGACGAGACTTCATCGAGCCTCACACCCCGGAAATGGTCAAAACAGGAAGGATGCAGCAAGGTTCTAGGGAGTAGCGCCCCTTAGTGTATGTCATTCCTTCTGGATAGAGGTGGTATCATGGTATGGAGCCCAGATACTTAACCTATGTGGTTGCTGCATTATTTTTTTGATGTGTTTTGTTGCGAATCGGGGATCCTCGGGAAGATCGGTTACGATCGGGGGATGGCATACGCGTGTCAGTAGTTACCTATTTTTGCAGAGGTAACCCGGCCTTGTGTTGGCAGAGATCCGGTTAGGTTCTCGGGTCGTCTATTCCAGGGACGTACCCATCGTGGATAGGAAGTTCCTTAGCCTGACCATTTGTTGGAAATCCAAAGAAACAATACGACACTTGTACGGTTTTAGTTGTAGAACCTGCCATTCACTTATGGTGGTCACCACTGTTTGGATGGTAGCTATAGTAGGCATAGTTCAGAATGTCTATGCTGGCTAAGATTAATATTATACTTTCGAAATGTTTTCTACACTATGCACTAATAATAATATCAAAAAGAATTTGATTTTGCGTAGTAAGCATCTTTGACTATCATAAGAATAAATCTCCTCCAATTCTGCATTTGCATTGTGTGTGTGGTGGGAGGTCTTATGGTAGTTTCATTTTTCAAAAGCATTGCGAAATTTACTTTAAATTCTCATGTTCTTTGTTTTAAAGATAAACTGTTTTACGATCTCACACCAGTCACCATGACTGACTCGGAGTTTATTGTTCCCTTCTAAACTCTGGGTGCCCACCAATCTCCACACGGGCAGTCTAGAGTTAGATCATCAGGATATTCTGGATATTCTGGAGCTTTGGAAGCAAGCTGGATGGCGAGACGTAGTATTTGTATCTGATAGTATTTATTCCGCTGTGTATTCTGTATGAGGACAAGTTTATATAACTGTCCATTGTTGTATATCGACTTTGATGATTGATGTATGTATAAAATGATATAGTTCTTTGTTTTAAAGATTATTCATTTATCTATTATATATTGTTCCGCTGCGATGTGTAAGATTCTGATATTGTTTCTGTTTCTATTGTCGTTCTGTTATTCTTCTCTTCTTTCTTCTACTGTTTTGTTCTTCTTCTACCTTTTTTTCTTCTTTCTAAAACCCTCACTATTGGAGTTTCCGGCACTCGATTTCTCGGCAGTCGATAAAGGGAGTATCGATGTCGAATTTTCGAAAGTCGAAAATTCTTGTACGTGACACTTTCAAAATTTGATCTAGTAAGAGGTCTTCCTAAAATGGATTTTAAAGTGGATAGTATATGTGATGCTTGTCAATTAGGAAAACTTAGGAAGAGTTCATTCAAATTGAAAGATATGATTTCAACTTCAAAACCTCTTGAGTTACTTCATTTAGATATGTTTGGTCCATCTCAAATTCAGTCAATAAATCACAGTAAATATATTTTTGTAATTGTAGATGATTATTCTAGATTTACATGGACAATTTTTCTGAAACACAAAAGTGATGCTTTTGATTTATTTAAAACATTTGCAAAAAGAATTCAAAATCAACTTTTAAAAAACTCAAAACTATTTGTAGTGATCATGGTGGAGAATTTGAAAACAAAAATTTTGAGAATTTCTGTAATAAAAAAGGAATAACTCATAATTTTTCTTTTTCAAGAACTCCATAACAAAACGGAGTGGTAGAGCGTAAAAATAGGACGATTCAAGAGTGTGCAAGAACTATGCTTTCATATAGTAAATTACCAAGAAATTTTTGGGCTGAAGTAGTCGCTACAGCTTGTTACATTTTGAATAGGATTTTAATTAGATCTCTAACCAATAAAACACCATATGAACTTCTTTTCAATAAGAAACCAAAGGTATCTTATTTTAAAGTTTTTGGAAGTAAATGCTTTATTCTAAATACAAAGGACAATTTGGATAAATTTGATCCTAAATCCGATAAGGAATCTTTATCGGATATTCTAATAGAAGTAAAGCATATAAAGTTTTCAATTTAAAAACTAACACCATTGAAGAAACAATGCATGTATCTTTTGATGAAAATTTCAAAGATTTTGTTCAAATAAATAATGAAGATGATTTTGTTACTTTAAATAATGAATCAAATGAAACAAATTGTGAAACTGTTCATTCTAATAAAAGGATCATGCTTTTAAAAGATCATCCTATAGAAAATATACTAGGAACTATTGAATCTCTTGTTAGAACTAGAAATCAACTAAACAAGATGAGTAATGTAGCTTTTATATCAACTATTGAACCCAAAAATCCAAAGGAAGCATCATCTGATGATTCATGGATTCTTGCTATGCAAGAAGAACTGAATCAATTCACCAGAAATGATGTATGGGAACTTGTTCCTAGACCTGAGGACAAAACTATAATAGGAACTAAATGGGTTTATAAAAATAAATTGAATGAACAAGGTGAGATTGTTAGAAATAAAACTCGGTTAGTCGCGCAAGGTTATTATCAAGAAGAAGGAATAGACTTTGATGAAACCTTGGCACCCATAGCAAGGTTAGAAGCCATTAGTATTCTACTTGCTTTCGCAAACCACAACAATTTCAAATTATTTCAAATGGATGTCAAAAGTGTCTTTTTAAATGGTTTTGTTAAAGAGGATGTTTATGTTGAACAACCTCCACTTTTTGAAGAAGAAAAGTTTCCAAATCATGTTTACAAATTAAAGAAAGCTTTATATAGTCTAAAACAAGCTCCTAGAGCCTGGCATGACATACTAAGATCTTACCTATTACAATCAAATTTTGAAATTGGTAGAGTAGATAATACTCTTTTTATTAAAAGAAACAAAAAAGATATCCAATTAGTACAGATTTATGTAGATGATATCATTTTTGGATCAACAAATAATGAAATGAACAAAGAGTTTTTTGAAATAACGACAAAAGAGTTTTAGATGAGTCATGTGGGTGAACTTACTTTCTTTTTAGGATTGCAAATAAAACAATTAGATAGTGGTATTTTCATTAGTCAAGAAAAGTATGCTAGGGATCTAGTTAGTAAGTTTGGTATGACAACTGCGAGTGGAAAACCCACTCCTATGGCAACCAATGAAGCCTTGAATAAAGAAGACATGTCAAAAGATGTTGACCAAAAACGATACAGGAGAATGGTTGGATCGCTACTCTATATAACTACGAGTATGCCTGATATCATGCATAGTGTATCTCTGCGCAAGATACCAATCTCAACCCAAAGAAACCCATTTAAAAGCTGTTAAACGTATCCTAAGATATGTTAAACACACTTTAGAATATGGCCTATTTTAACCTAAAAATGATTCATTTGATTTAATCTCATATTGTGATGCTGACTATGCTGGCTGTAAATCAGACCGAAAAAGTACAAGTGGGAACTTGTCACTTTTTAGGACATTCTCTGGTTTCCTGGTTTAGTAAAAAGCAAAATATTGTCTCACTATCAACAACTGAAGTAGAATATATCTCTGCTGCTTTGGCTTGTTCTCAAGTTATCTATATGCAACAGACCTTAAAGGATTTTGGATTAAATATTTCAAAATCACCAATTTATTGTGACAATACAAGTGCAATAAATTTATCCAAAATTTTTACTCATCATGCCAGAACCAAACATATGGATATCAGACATCATTTTCTCAGAGATAATATAAGTAAAGAGATTATTTCTCTTGAATTTATCAACACTGAGAATCAAATAGCTGATATTCTGACCAAACCCTTGAATCAATCAACCTTTACTAAATTAAGAAGAGAACTAGGTATTTGTTCTATAACTGAGATATAGAATATAGATATAGTAACATATATATTTAAATAAATAGAGAAAAACAAAATAGTCAAAATTTTCAAAGGGATGTCGACATGCCCCTTCCCCCTATGTCGACATACAACGGTCAGATTTGAAATTTTGATTTTCCCTCTAAAATCAGTTTGGTGGTTATATAACCACAATATTTCAAATTCATCTATCTTCTCACTTCATTTTCCCTGTAATAAACTTCTAAAAATACAAAGTAATGGCCTCCTCTTCTAAATCAAACCAAAATGCAACCATTTTCTTCCCTTCTCCTAATTCTGTTCCATTCCAACGAACTACATTGGCTTGAGTAATGAAGATCGAGGAAATTATGAAGGATTCTCTGCAAATGCTGTCTGAATTACAAGTCATGCAAATAAGGATGGCAAAGGAACAAGAGAAATAAGGCAAGATTCTTAGAAATTTGCAAAAATTTCTAATGGATAATCATGCAGACCATATTGTGACTGAAGATGATTCTTCTAACATACGTATTCATAATTCATTAGAGGACGACGAAGAAGAAGAGGAAGAAGCGCAAATGGACGAAGACGATAATGTTGTTTGCATTGGAGAAGTCTGTTTTGACAAAATGGTAATTTGGTCGAACAACATGGAAACTTTTGTCTCCATTACCCTAATTTTTCGATTCACAAGTCACCAATTGTAAAGGACTCTCGTTAGATTGTTATTATATTAATGTTTTTATATTTTGTGTACTTGTATATATTTGTGTCTATGTTTCATATATATGTGTAATGTAACATCATATATAATAAAATTAGATTTATGTTCCGCTTATAATACTTCGTTATTAGCATTCAGTTCCATAGTATTAGTTTAAGTGGGAGTTATGTAGTTTAGGCTTAGTTTTTTTTGATGACAAAGGGGGAGAATTATAAAATAGATTAGTTAGGCTTAGATTAAGAGGGGGTTAATAGATTAAGGGGGAGTTAGTAGATTAAGGGGGATTTGTTGGAATAAGGGGGAGTTAGAGTAGAATCAGAGTTTGGTGGAGTATATTTTATAAACATAGGTTGTCATCATCAAAAAGGGGGAGATTGTTGGTTCCTGAGATGATGGTTTTGATGACAACAACCTTAGGACTTGTTATTAAATATAAATACTAATATCTTTGTCTAGATATATGTATATGCAGGACATATATATATATAGGTACTGAGAATGAAGACTGTACAGTATAGAGATTCAAGGCCGACGAATTCAAGATTGTAGAAATCAAGACCGAAGACTCATGAGTATCAAGATTATCAAGAGTTCAAGAGTTTAAGATATCAAGATAAGTAATAGAGTCTAGATTTATGTTAAAACTTCATAATAGCACTAAAATCTTTATTCTGATTTTAATTGTGGAATGGAATCCACCTTCTCGCTTTAATAGTGGGATGGAACCCATGACCTCTTTAGTTGGATGGAACCCACGACCTTTTCTAGTGTAATGGAATCTACAAAATTTTCAAAATAACTTATTTTTAGATTTTTTAAACTATGTTTTCCAAAAAGACATCTCTCTCTCTCGGTTTAAATATTTTTAATTCAAAAACTATTTTTAATCATATTAATTTCAAAATCATTTCTTGTTTTTAAACTATCTCCTGGTTTTAATGTTTTAGCTTTAATCTCAAAATATTTTTATATTTAGTTTTTATTACTTTTATATTTCGTAAGACCACTTTCCAAAGGTTTTTATTATCATAAAGTATATTCAAAATAGTTTACAAAGTTCTAAGATTGTTTCGACAAACTTTAGAAAGAAAATCTCTTTTAAAACAAAAATTAATTTTCAAAAAATACTAGGGGATGTCGACATGCCTATACCCCCCATGTCGACATGGTAGCCGTAGATTTTAAAATTCAAATTTTCAAAAGAATTGTATATTCGTCATAACTTTTCACGAATGGACATGACCGTTATTCTCCTATATATACTAGTAGTTTTCAACGAATTTTCACTTAAGATTTCTTTGTTTTCTCTCCTCTTTCTCTTCCATTCTTATTTTCAAAAATTCTTAACAAAACTCTGCCGAAATCCTAAGTGAATCAAACTCGATCGTCTCTAGTTTGATTCTCTGCCACTCTCTCTCTCTCAAAGATCTCAATGCTATTCAGAGTTATAGGATCATTTGTAATCAAAGATCGAAAGATCGAAGTGTATCGAGTCTCTCTCTATCAAAGTGTTATTGGAAACGGTGTGATTGTGGTCCGTAAATCAATTGGGTGTGATTGTAACCCGTAAATCAATTAGATGATCTTGTAGCCTGGTTAAATCAAGAGAGTTTTCCCTGGACTCGGAGACAGAAGGGTGTATCTCGTGGCCTTGAAATCGAGGTTGTAATATCAACATTATATTTGAAAAGAAATTTGCATAAGAAATTATGTGAGACTAGATGTAGGGTAACTCCGAACCAGTATAAAATTCCGATGTGTTCTTTCCTTTACTACATTTATTTACTATTTGCATCTATGTCTGGTTCTATGATTGTCTCTGTGTTTGTGAATTGCATATGTTTGGGTTTAATTTGAAAAGATTTCAAAATGATTCATAAAATTAATTAAACACTATTCACCCCCCTCTAGTGTTAATTCTACCTTAAGATCCGTAATCCGCATTTCCTGCAAAATTTTCTTATAAATATTCCTTATTTAAAACAACTCCTTTAATAATCTCATTTAATAAAGTCCTTTTGATAAACAAAACGATTATTTAAAATACCTTTACTAAAATCATTATTTAACTTGAAACACATTATTAAAAGTATGATTGACCTTAGAAATTAGAATGAAGCTTAGTGACCACAATGGTTCTCTTTTAATTAAGTTTACTTTTCAAGTTATGACATGGGTATTTACATAACAAGTAGATATGTATAAGGAAATCAACCAATAACAATTAATCATATAAGTAAATGTCCAAGTTACGAAATAGAAAACGAGGATTTGTTCTGCTAAACACATGTCTAAGTTAATATAATGACAGAATGAGTTTTTTATTTTGCCTAACATATGTCAACATAATCTACTTGGTGAACTGTGGTAGAACGATGATTTATTCTACCAAACTGATATCAAATACAAGTTAATTAGCAAAATGATGATTTATTCTGGTGAATAAATGTCATTGAGTTTCATATTCAATTGGGTTTACTTAAGGGTAGTCGACAAAGAAATCCCTTGGATTTAAAATATTCTTTTAAAAGAAAGTTACTTTAAAAAAAACTGATCTTCAGAATTAAAATGGTTTAAAACTTTTATTTAAAAATTAAATAGCAATTAAACTCTTTACTTAATAATAATTAAACCTTTAATTAATAATTAAAGTATAATTAACTTTTAAATAAATAATAATTATCCTTTAAATAAACAATAGTTAATCTTTAACTAAATAATTAAACCATAATTAAACCTTCATTAAATAATAATTTAAATCTTAATTATGACTTTAATTAAATCTTAACTTAACTAGTAATTAATTAAATTATTAAACCCTTTTATAATAAATAAATAAATAAATATTTATCTTTAATATATAATTAAATAATAATTAATCCTTAAATAATCAATTAAAATATAATTAACCTTTTTATTAATTAACTAATTAAAATTAACTTAATTAATACTTAAGTACTAATTACCTTATTAACTAATGATTTAGTACTAATTATCTAATTAATGAATTAATTAATCATTTAATAAATAAATAAATAAATAATTACTTTTTATTACTTATAATATGTTTTGAAAACACTTTTCAAAAATAAACTTAAGTCAAAAACACTTTTAATTTGCAAAAAGAGTTTGTCTTACGAACTGCATTTATAGCGACTATAGCTATATGAACCATAATTTTAAAACTTGATTTATGTTCTAAATCACTTCCAAAAACAATACCCTTCTGTGTTAACTTACTTTTATAACTTAAAATTTTTTTTTAGAAAAACAAAGTAAAGTTTTTGAAACTACATGAAAACATTTCTAAAAGTAAGCAAGGAAAATAAGTTTTTGAAAATCAAAGGATTTCGATGTTGCAACTACGATTCCTAACACTAACTTTTCATTTTACATATAACCTCATACTCAAGTACTAACTTCTAGCATATACAATACAAACACAACACATATATATGTCATGGTTTACATAACCAAGCAAAGAACATAACTTTACATCCATACACACATTTGAAATTTAATCTCTAAATCGAACCAAACATCACATCAAAAAAATATGTAAACATTTTAATCAACATCAATATACAAACCATCCACAATGATTTCATTATCAAAGTAATCATCATATTTAATGTTAGAACTTTTAAATGAATTCGCTAGCTATACTCACCCAAAAGCTACCAAAATGACTCGAACTTCCCTAACTTTTGAATCGAGTCTAGATTCATGCTTTGACTTTGGTAAGAACAAGATTTGGTGGTCTTATGGTGGCTTTATGATTCAACTAAGGTATGGTGCACACAGCCTAAAGGTGGTGGAGCTTGGCTTTAGAAAGTGGAGGGACTTCGGATTATTATTGAATTCACAAAAACCAATCTGAAAATGGGTCTTATTCCAACTGATTTTTAAACAAGTTACTCATGGAATTTGGGAAAGTTGTCAATGGGAAATCCTTGAAAAAAAATTTGTCTACAATTTTAAGAAATGAATCAATCAATTTGGATCTGTTTTGAGGAAGATATGGTCAAAAGAAAACGAGGTATTTTCGAACATGAAAATATGGGTCCAAAATGAGTCTGAAAAAAATGAGATTTGGACATGGCTAAGCTCAAAACTTAAAGAAGTGGTACACATGAAAGTTGTAGCCACTGGAATTTTATACAGTTTGAAAAATTGAAAATCTCCCTTTGGATAAGATATGAGAAATATATGGTAGAAGGAAGAGGAGGAAAAATTGAAGAAATGAAAGGGCTATTTATAAGCAAAAAACAAAGTAAATTATCTTAATGCCCCTGGTTCTTTACCCTTAACCTCCTTTTGCCACCTCACCACGACCACCTTAACCATGAACCTCATGCCCACAAGCTTGTCCCACTCTAAAACCCCATGAGCCAACATGTTTAAACATGTTTTGTACTTAAGTTGCCAATATGTCATTTCATGCTTAAACATTCTTTTTAGTTATATTTTTTCCCCATAAATTGTCACATCACCTTGTATGCTTATGTATATATGTATACACATGTATAATATAATTCTAAATTGTTTGAAAATGTATGTATATTTATAATCTAGGGTTTACAACGTTTCCGATAATTTTTAGATGACGAAAATTCGAAAAACGAATTCCGGTTACATTTCCGATTTTTCTTCAAACTAATTATTTTTGTACAAAAACAAATTTTGAAAACTATTTTACCATCATTATTTAATATTTAAAAGAGATTTAATTTTCATTTTAAAATCTATTATTTGAATATTTAAAAATTAAATATTCGCAAATCAAAGTAGTAAAATTTCAGATCGTTACACACTTCTTTTAAATTAGTAATACAAAAACAATTGACATCCTTATTCCTATGGCTATAAAATGAATAATCTATTCTCATAGTGTTCTTATTTAGGAAATGTAATTTGAAAATAATTGTTTACACTTGCTTACAAACCATCTGAAACATCAACAACACAATGGGATAACTTTTTTCTATCTACCAACTATCAAGATCAAGCTCGAATATCCCATTTTGTACACGTTATTTGTTGGATCAGGATATAAGTATAAAAATTAATCAATGAAAATGTTAACCATATCTTTCTACATTGAAAAAGAGAAGGAAGAAACATGAATTTTGACAATTATAGACGTATGTAGGTTTATAGAAACAAATAAATGTTTGGATTTGAATAATAGAATTAATACAGAATAGAAATATATGTCAACATGGATAAATAATTGCCTATACGGGTGTTGTTGGAGATGTTGCAAATCTTTGCCTTGCTATTGATATCCCTAAGCCAATTATTGTTATAGTGATTCCTCAACTGCAATCAACACCTATTACATCCTCCTTCCTCTTTAAATCACAAACTCAAGTTCGATGGCTAGTTCAAATCCAAGCATTCTGACTTGGTGTTTATCAATGAAGTTAGGAAAAAATATGCACATTGATAAAAAAATTGTTTTTATTATGTAATGGCGGTTAGACCAAGTTTCACCATCTCTAGCACCTCACATATGCATATGAGTTGTAATAGATTTAGGGGTATGCTCTAGGGGTAATTCTGTAATTTATTGCAAATTATTAACTCTATAATAAAATCTCGTTCGAAATAAAATATATTTTTTCTTTCTATTATATACTTGTCATATTTTGATATGTTAATTAATTATTTAAATAAGTAAATGAAATAGAAAAAAATTAAATGATATGTTAAGTCATAGTAATTACAATGTGTTGTAACCATAAGTAATTTATCACATTAAAAATAACACAGTATTGAAAATATTTCTAGTCTAGATGTTTCAAGACAGGATACCGATAAACCGTTGAGATTAGAGTACGTTACGCTCTTCACATGTTAAGTAGTGTATTACTCTTGGTTGTTGGAGGCGCTAAGGGTTTACATATAGATAGTTATTAGATAATCATGGAATGACTAAGTTGGGAGTTTTTTGTTGGTTGATATAACCAAGGGAAAACAGAGAATCTCGAAGTGATAATATTACACGATTTTCTCAACTTGAGAATAATGTTGAACTTCAATTTGGACAATCCACTTTGATTATAGTTAAATCATGATATGGCGTCCATCGAACGACCATAGTTGGGTTTGGGTTAAAGCATTGGAACTGAATCCTATTCAATAAAGAATTTGTCTACTCAGTTATATGATGTTAGTGTCATGGTCAACTATAGTCAATTCGAAGTCAAAGTCTCTGATCAGAGCAGTATGGTTAATAATAATTATTATTATCAAACCAAGAATTTTATATTTGGATTAAATAAGTCGAACGTGGAAGATATTGGAATTTTGACCAAAATCGAATTCCATAAGTCCTAATCTGATATAGTTTTGATGAAGCAAATTGGTGTAAATAAAAGTCACAACAAGGTAAAGCTTAACAAAGTAAAATGTGTAAGCGATGATTGAACCAAACTATCACACCACTAGCTAAGGTAATGTGTGAACGTTAATATTCCAATCATTCTATATTAATCACTGATTGATTTACACCTTTGATATAGTGAAATTAGATTTTTACTAAAAAATGTGTAAGCGATGATTCAACTAAACCATCACACTAATAGCTTAAGTGACATGTAAATGTTAATATTTGAACCATTCTATATTAATCGCTGATTGAATTTACACCTTTGAGTCACACAACCGCAATGTTGAATATGCCAAAATACTACATGATTTAATTGAATCGTAATTGTTATACATTAATTAAATTAATTTATATTTATAAAATATTAGTTATTAAATTTAATTTAATTTATTTGAATTAGTATTTAATAAAGCACATATATAAAAGTTATATATATGCATATCAATATACGATATCGATAAATATTTAAATTAAATTTAAATTAATTAAGTACTGATTAGATCTAGAAAGTTATATGGGCCTATCTGACCCATTATATGGTTGGCAAAAAGGAAAGGGCTGGGATGAGTTTTGAATGCAAACATCTGTTTTTGAATCGGAAAAAAGAACGAGTAAACAAGGAGATCTAGATCTCCGCTTTTTACTTAAATCTGGTGCCTATTTAAACCTCGTCTCTTCACTCATTTTGATTTTATTTTTTTGCCTCCTCTCCTCCTTATCTTGGCTGCAATCTTCTATAGGTATATCCTTTTATTTCCATATCAAATACAAATCAAATTTTATTTAAATCAAGAGTGATATCCATCTCTAGTCTACTGCAAATTCAAGAGGTGTTTGGATCAGATCCAAATAAGCTTTCTTTCAAAATTCAACATGCACTTCACATGCTACAATTTTATAATATTTTATTTTCATAATTATTCTATAATCATATATGTTGTTCAATTCATTTATGTTGCTTATATATACTTACTACACGAATTTATAATTATCATCAAATATTGCACTGATATACACACATATCAATTTTTTAAATTAAAAAAATTAAGATATATATTGCATAGTCAATTCGGCCATTTCTAAAATAAATAAATAAATTATTCTCAAAATTTAAAATGAATTTTAATTTTTTTATCAAAATTTAAACATATGAATTTTGTATCTAATATACATACATACATATATATACACACATATAATTAATCGATTTGTATAAATACCCTTAGGATTTAAATATATATATATATATATATATTTGTGTGTGTGTGCATGTGTGTTTCGTAACATATTAACTAATATAAATATATGTATTTTAAGTTCTTTTAGATAATTGATATACGTTTTTTAAAATAAAATTATTTTTAATGCAAATCTGATGTGCACGTAAATGTGCATATTTTTACTTCCATATTTAATCTACTTTTATTTAAATAAATGTCATAATTGTGTATTTTTACATGTTTTTACCAAAATCCAAATATCATCAAATCTTCATTCATTCATCTTCATTTAGGGGCAAAATGGTAATTTTGTGCATGTATTAATTTTGAGTATATTTATTTGCACATTTTAGTTTTATTTGTAGGAATTTGGATGGAAAATGGAAGAGACTTCATGTATGTGTGCATGCACAAAGGATGGAAGACAAATGAAGATGGAAAAAAATAAATTCATGAATCATAGAGGATCCCACCTACCCACTTACCATGATCTACAATTAGGAGCTAATGCACATGTTAGTGGAGATTAAAAGCACATGCACATTTAATGAAAGATTAATTACATGCGAATGATGACTTGATGGCCACACTTCCTAAATGGGCATTTTGGGTAGTCCCCTAAAATATGGATTAGGGTTTTAGGCATGTATAAATACCCTTTATGTTTATGTGAGAGCTCTTATAACCTTCTCTTTAGTCTAGTTGTAGCCATGTAAACATAAACTCTCTTTCTCTCTTTAATCGCTTCTTAGCCTTTTTCTCTTATGTAATATTATTTATGCAATTTAATTCATGCTTTTTTAGTTATTGTTCTTTACTTTATGCAATTAGTGTAGTTTTATTTCATGCAATTAGATTAGATTTATTTACATGAAATTTAGTTTGCTCTCTTTTTCCTTTTGTTTATGTTCATGTTGAGATCACTTAATGTTATGATGAATTCAAATATGAGAAGTTAAGCCCCTTCAATTTAGGGGTGACGAAGCTCTCATGAATCACACAAAATTAACATAGTGATTTCATTTGATCTCTTTTTATGCTTAATGGAAATTTTGATGTAGTTAAATTTTGTTGTTTAACTTTGAATTTGATAGCCTATGTTATTGACACCAAATAGGCTATGCTTAAACAAACATAAACACAAATTACTTCTTCATCTACATATGATTTTGGTAATGAAGTGGATTTTAGAATCAAAATTTGACGGTCTATATTACTAATTAATAGTAATTAGATCATGCTTAGAATAGATTTTATTTTTAATTTCATTATCATTTTCATGAGAGTTGACAAGTGGTTTGGATGGTGTTTTAAAGTTTGATGGTTTATGTTGGGCTAATTAATAGCACAAATAGACCATACTTAGGATAAGCACATCAACTAAATACACAAATGACCAAAAAGAGAGATCATAATTTCATTGTTTTATTTGTGTGATAATGAGAAGGGATTTGCCTTCAAATTGCCTTCTACTCTCATATTTTTACTCACTTTCTTTTGTTATTTTTTAGCAATTTTAGTTAAAACTCTTTAAACACTTGGGTTAATTTGATTGAGTATAAAATAACTTCAATTCACTGCGGATCGACCCGTACTTGCCATGTACTAAAATTGTACGCCGTGCACTTGCTGTTATATTTTATTACATTTTTCGGCGATTTTCTAACCGATTGAAAACTCGTCGTCGAACAAGCTTTTGGCGCCGTTGTCGGGGAACTTGCAATTTGATTTTAGTTCTATTCTTCAAATTATTTATGTTTTATTTTATTGTGTGTTCATTTTGTATGTTAATTTGCATTTAAAAAAAATTATTGTTGTGTGTTTGTGTGTAATTTTGTTTTCATTTTGTTAGTGTGCTTGTTGTTTTTCTAGTTGCATTTGCATATTTAAAAAAAAATTAGTGTTGTGTTGTTGTGTAAATTTTTGCTTTCATTTGATTTGTGTGCTTTTTGGTTTTCTAGTTGCTTTTGCATTTCTATCAAAAAAAAGAAGTGACTTTGCATTTCATTTCAAAAAAAAAATATTGTTTGCTTCACCATTTCAAATACAAATATTGCCTTTCATTTCTAGTTGCTACAAACATTTCATAATATACAATTCAAATACAACTTCAC
This sequence comes from Allium fistulosum, assembly GCA_030737815.1. Classification (NCBI taxonomy): domain Eukaryota; kingdom Viridiplantae; phylum Streptophyta; class Magnoliopsida; order Asparagales; family Amaryllidaceae; genus Allium; species Allium fistulosum. Next base: position 1,078,151,850 of record CM060901.1, on the reverse strand, counting down.
GATTTCAATTGTTTATGCACATTCTCTTCCACTATGCACATTCATCCTCTCAGTGCACATACCCAAATTCTACTTCAACATCTACCCATACCCTCTCAAACTCCCCCCTACAACTGCTGCCACCACAATCACTGTTATCATCACCATCCAAACAATCATCCATCGCCCATCATCCCTACCACTGTCTATAGTCACTGTCACCATCCTTCAACATACAACTTCCCACTGCATACAACAATCATACAATTCCCCTCACTTCACCACTACCACCCATTCATACAACAACTAAACTTCACCGACCAACTCACTGCCCCACTGCACATCCTCTTACACTTCCACTGCCTGCATATCCAACCACTACCTGCCATGTCACCATCCTCCTTCATCAACCATCTCCATCATACCATCTCCTCAAACCACTTCAACCACTTCCTACCTTAAACCATCACAACAAGCAACCTTCCACATCACATACTTAACTCCACTATCAACATTTCATCTACAACAACTTCTATCACCTTCTCCACCACCTAAAACATTCCTGTGCACATCACAACTGTGCAATTCATCTACCCATACCATATCAACTTCACTTGCATACATATCCTACAACAGTCACACCTTCTGCTATCACATCCATCAACTACTGCTTCACCAGCAACTAACTTAAACAACGGCTTCACTGCTCCACAAACTGCTGCAAACCATCCACCCATAACTTCATTAACAACTTCCTCTACCAGCTTGCCTCACAACAATTCACTTACCAACATCATTCACTTCAAAACCAACAGCCAGTTGCACAACAACCTCCACTTACAACCATGTCATTCCCCTGCTTCGACAACAAAATCACCCATAAAAACTGCCACACCCCATCACCTCTGCCGATAGCACTTCAACCAACCACCGCCCCTATCAACTGCCATACTTCATAATAGCTCCTTCCAACCACTTCCACAACATTACTTGCCTCTACATTCATCATACTAACTGTGTGCACATCAACTTCTAACAGCAACACTGCCATCAACTTAAATTATTGCTCCTCCTGCCTTAAACTCCAACCTTCCATCAGTGACGACAAGCCACTGCGCAAACTCCATTTTCCATTCAACCACTCTGCCCAAACCACATCCACATTCAACCTGCCCATCCACCAATTCCACACTTACCAAACCAACAACTTCCATCCTTCTACAACTCCATATCACTGCTTCAAACTTCCAGCAACCATACCTGTCGCCAAACCAACCTCCTTCTCTCTGAATACAAACTCCATCACATTCATACCTCAACATTCATCTCTTCTACAATCAACCTACAAAACATCATTCCACTGCATCACCAATTCCCCACTGCATAGACTGCCTCAACCTAAACTTCCTCAATCCATGCAAGTTAACCCGCCCCCACAACCTACCACATTTCACCTTCCCTACCTTAGAATACCCAAAATCGACCGCGACCCTCAAATCGCCTTCATCGCGACACCCAGTAATCGCAATCTTGACCATCTCCTAGTAACTCGACCACCCAAGTGAAGCCAAACACGATTTGTTTGCAAAAACTTTTTTTTCTTCTTACGAAATCTGTTTGATTTTTTTTTCTCTGGTTTTGATTTTGGTTGAGAAGTTGTATTTTTCTGTTGAGTAATTGTTTGAGTGTATTGGTTTGAGTGTTTTGTTATAACTTTTTTTAAGTTGTTTTAATTTTGAATAAGTTTTGTTCAAATTCCTCTTAAAAAAATATGTTTTCATTTATGTTAGTATTTGTTCTCATTTGCAGTTTACCAAAGCAGATAAGGAGAAGAACCGCTTTCCAAAAATAACTGCTTTGCTTGCTTGCTTGAAAAAATCACTCCTTAAAAAAATAAATTGCTAATAATTCTGCACACTCTGGTATCGTGCTCGTATCACTTGTTTTTATTTTCATTGCATTATTGGTTGCTTGCATTTTAAAAAAAAATCAAAAACAAAATCAAATCTCATTTGTAGTTGCATTTTTAAATCACACTTAATTTCTGTTTTGCATTCATTTCAACTTATTTTTCTTTTTTTAAGGGCAACACCCCAATTCACATAAGGTAGGGGATTTCATCACCTCTTCCTTGGCCCACAAATTGAATTTCATCCTAGAAATTGACTAATAATAACGGTTAGACTTTTGACTTATGGGTGTCATGAGCTCACCTAGGGCTTAATTGTATCTTGACAAGTTGTTCTCTTTCGACAATCTAATTTCTTGGTGTCTAGGCTATGGTAGAGCAATAATCATTTATAAATATTATGGTGATTCTTAAATATTATACTGATCGTTTCTTTGAAGGTACTTAAACCTTCAGCTGCATTGCTACGGTGATTTGTGGTACACTGATAACTCCTGTCCGTTATCTGGCTAAGAAATATTTTGTTGGATTAAGACAAAGTGTGATTATACAATTTTGGGTTAGGAGCTACTAAGGATAGAAAATTTGTAATTAAATCCTTGCATTCATTTAGTAGCATTAGTTCATGCATATTCAAAAAAAATTCAAAATCCAAAACTAAAAAAAATTGTAAATTTTCCTTAACTTAGTTTTTTCTTATCCAAAAAAAGAAAAAAAATCTTTCTAAATCTTTTCCTTTGAAAAATAAAAAAAAGTCAAACAAAATCAAAAATCCAAAAACAATTTATTTTTTTTAGAAAAACAAAAAAAAATTCTTTTGAAAATGTCTGAATTTCCTTACTTGCAAGAATTTACTTTAGTTGTGAAAATCAATATAATCCATATAATTTCACACCAAATTCTTATGGATATTTTAATGAAAATTATTGTACAAACAATTCGAATTTTGCACCACAAAGTTTTCAAAATGATGACCAACCCTCAACTCTTGAAAAGAGTATTGAAACAATTTGGTCTTTACTTGAACAACGAAATCAAATGATAAATAATTTGAGTAATATGTGCAATAACTCAAGTCAAGGATTTCAAATAATCAAAATTTGAATTCACTTCAACATTCAAATGATTTCGATTATAACTCATGCCAATACAACTTCAAACTCCAAAATGAATTTCAAAGTCAAAATGGGAATGTGAACCACTTTTTTTAATGATTTTGGCAATGAGAATAATTTCAATTATGGTGCAATGGACAATTTTTGTTCTCAATAATTTCAAATTGAAAATTCTCAAATTAATAATTATAAATTTGATTTTGTTGAGCAAATGGAAGAAATTCACAAAAATCACATGGATTTGTTGTTTGAAACAACGTGAGCAACATAATTAAATCCCAAAGTGTGATGAGTCAAGTGATAATCCATCTTTTACCAAAAATGATGATTTTCAAATAACAATATTTGAAATTGAAAACGATAATCTTAATGAAGTTGTTGAAAGTGTGGTAATTGATTTGGATTTCAATTCTTTTGAGGGTGAGAAACTCGATTTTAAATTCGATCTTTCTTTTTCTGACCAAAACGAATTTCAAACAACTACTTTACACCTTGAAAATGATGAAGTTGTGAATCATTTAACAAAGGAAGATGAATTTAGTGAACACAAATTTTTTGGACTTTTCGAAGATGAGTTGTTGAATTCTGAAGGGGTAGAATTAAATCACCATTTTGATTTTAAAAATAATAATTTTGAAGAATTTGTCAATGATGAGTTTGAATTTAAATTTGGTGAAAATAAATTTGAACTTCAACCAATTGTTCTATCTACCCTGAAAATCATTGAAAATAAAACAACTCATATGATTTTAAATAAAACGATATTCATTTTTCCAAATCAACATTCAACTTTGAAATCTTTTATGGTTTGGTTTTCTATGCTTAAGCTATGTCTCTCATACTTGACGAGACAAATGAATTGGTCTTGAGAAGACCGTTTCATTTACTCTTTAACGATATATTTTCTGATGTCGTGTAAATAATAATCATTTCATTTTCATATAAATATAGGTCATATTTCTATTTTTATTTTATTTTTCTCCTTTCACTTGGGTTTACTATGGGGACACAGTCAAAATCAAGTGTGGGAAGGGGGGAGTCTCATCTTCATTTTTGATTTTTCATGGTTGATTTTTTGGATTTTCTTTCCAAAATTAAAAAAAACTAAAAAAACTAAAAATCCCAAAATAAATTTTCTTTTTAGCATTTTGATTTACTTTTGAAAAAACACTATAGGATAAATATATGTTTTTGGTTATTAAATTGAAATTCTTGAAAATTTATTTGTCTTAACAAAAATAAAAATAAAGTTTGATTACAAGTAACTATGGTTTAACTAGTATATAGGAAGATTCATGAGTGATAATTATGAATTATATCCTAATTTGAAATCTTTGTTTAAAAGAGTGGTCGATTTAAAGTAAAGGATATTACATTTTTTATCTTCTAAGTTAAATAGTGCTAAGATGATTTTGCAAAACTCACTAACAAAAAAATATATAAAACATGAAAAAAAGTTTCTATAAAAATAAGAAACACCTAGAGTCATGTGTTCATACGCAAGTGTGTACACTCGTCATGTTCTGTGCCCTTCTCACGTAAGCTCGAAAGGCAGTGCAGGATCGGTATATCTGACCTCAGTTCATCTGAGTTAGGTGTATGTAAGTAGATTTAATAAAAATAACCACCTAGAGTCATGTGTTCATACGCAAGTGTGTACACTCGCCATGTTATGTGCCCTTCTCACGTAAGCCCAAAAGGTAGTGCAGGATCGGTATATCTGGCCTCGGTTTATCTGAGTTAGGTGTGTAAATAATAATAATGTTAATACTTTTCAAAAACAAAGAGAGAAAGCAATTGAAATCCAAAAACTATGTTCATTTAGTTGATTCAACTTGTTATTCATAAAAAATAACAATACCACTCTGAAAAACATTGATAAACAATGAAGGATCCATTTCATAGTTGCACTATGTTATCAACCAAAACAACTAGCCAAACTAGAGTCTAACTATGATGTTAACTTAATTTTTGTTGGATGTTTTGATGAGTAAAATGACTTGAATTTCTTGATAATGACCAAAACCTATATTTAACTTATTTGTATCAATTTAAAAGTAAATTCTTCATTTGTAAATATTTTTAAAAACTTGCATTCATATCTTTGTAAATAAATCTTGCATTTAGGAATTTTTCATGTTGCATTTGGATTTTGTGGGTAGTATCCGCTGAAAACCCTCATGAGACAACACTCGTCCTACTAGGGACACCTAGATGTTTAACGGATTGTTGCATATGCTCAATGCAATCATGTTTTCTACGAAAACAGATTTTTCTTAGTTTTAGTTTATTCAAAGACGAATAAAAAGATAAGTGTGGGGGTATTTGATGTGCACGTAAATGTGCATAATTTTACTTCCATATTTAATCTACTTTTATTTTAAAAATGTCATAATTGGGTATTTTTACATGTTTTTACCAAAATCCAAATATCATCAAATCATCATTTATTCATCTTCATTTAGGGGCAAAATGGTAATTTTGTGCATGTATTAATTTTGAGAATATTTATTTACATATTTTAGTTTTATTTGTAGGAATTTGGATGGAAAATGGAAGAGGCTTCATGTATGTATGCATGCACAAAGGATGGAAGACAAATGAAGATGGAAATAAACGAATTCATGTAATCATAGAGGACCCCACCTACCTACTTACCATGATCTACAATTAGGAGCTAATGCATATGTAAGTGGAGATTAAAAGACAATGCACATTTAATGGAGGATTAATTACATGCTAATGATAACTTGGTGGCCACACTTCCTAAAGGGGCATTTTGGGCAGTCCCATAAAATATGGATTAGGGTTTTAAGCATGTATAAATACTCCTTATGTTTCATGTAGAGAGCTCTTACCACCTTCTCTTTAGTTTAGTTGTATCCATATAAACATAAACTCTCTTTCTCTCTTTAATGGCTTCTTAGCCTTTTTCTCTTATGTAATTTTATTTATGCAACTTTATTTCATGCTCTTTTAATTATTGTTCTTTACTTTATGCAATTAATGTAATTTTATTTCATGCAAGTAGATTAGATTTATTTACATGCAATTTAGTTAGCTCTTTTTTTCCTTTTGTATATGTTCATGTTGAGATCACTTTATGTTATGATGAATTCAAATATGAGAAGTTAGGCCCCTTTAATTTAGGGGTGATGAAGCTCTCATGAATCACACAAAATTAACATAGTGATTTCATTTTATCTCCTTTTGTGCTTAATGGAAATTTTTATGTGGTTAAGTTTTGTTGTTTAACTTTGAATTCGATAGCCTATGTTGTTGACACCAAATAGCCTATGCTTAAACAAACATAAATACAAATTACCTCTTCATCTACATATGATTTTGGTAATAAAGTGGATTTTAGAATCAAAATTTAATGGTCTGTATTACTAATCAATAGTAAATAGATCATGCTTATGATAAATTTTATTTTTAATTTCATTATCATTATCATTTTCATGAGAGTTGACAAGTGGTCTGGATGGTGTGTTAAAGTTTGATAGTTTATGTTGGGCTAATTAATAGCACAAATAGACCATAATTAGGATAAACACATCAACTAAATTCACAAATGACCAAAAAGAGAGATCGTAATTTCATTGCGTTGATTTGTGTGATCATGAGAAGTGATTTGCCTCTAAATTGCATACTCTCATATTTCTACTCATTTTCTTTTGTTAGTTTTAGCAGTTTTAGTTTAAACCTCTTTAAACACTTGGGTTAATTTGATTTAGTAGGATTTAAAATCACTTCAATTCCCTGCAGATCAACCCGTACTAAAATTGTACACCGTGCGCTTGCGGTTATATTTTTTTACATTTTTCGGCGATTTTCCAATCGATAGAAAACTCATCGTCGAACAAAATCCATATAGGTCTACATTATTACGAAATTAATTTTTGTTAAAAATATTTTCGACCAAAAGTTAAAATAAAAAACAATTTTTTACAGGTGTAATTATAATTATTAATAATAATTTATGAATAATTATTTTAAACTAAAATATAAAATCATTTAAATGTCCATTTCTATATATATAAACACATCTATATATATGAACACATCTATATTTGAAATTTAAATTTAAATTTAAGATAGATTTTTGTATAGTGCTAGATATGATTTTAATTTTAAACACTCACTGGACATCTTTACATATTAATTTAAACTATTTTGAATTGGTCAAAATAATTTTAAATAAATAAAATTATTATAATTATTTTACACACACACATATGCGTGTGTCTATAAATATTAAATTAAACTATGGACAACAAATATATATATATATATAAAGGGTTTCTTCAAAAAATAATATAAAGGGACAAATATATCTATTACGGCATAAATTTCAACACTTACATATAAGCATATTAACCGTGTACACTTACTATATGTTGCACATGCATTATACACGTGTATATGTATTTGATACACATTTACTTATATATTATTTAAATCAATCAATACTTTAATACAAAAAAGGCTAAATAAAATAAAGATTTATTTAAAATACATTAGATTGGACCTAAATAATTAGAATTCATAGGCCCAATAAGATCTATAAAATGGAATTTTTTTTTTGAAATTCATCTATTTAACCCACTATGACTCAGCCTAGTTTCTTCACTGGTATCAAATCTCAATAGTCGATGCAGTCTAAATTAGAGTATTATGGTTAACTTACAAAATCCTACCTACTTAGTAGGGTGTTTGAAAAGGTTGTGTCTAATGTTTGGTTTGGATAATCAATCTACCCTGCCCTGCCTGGCTATTGGCCTAGCCTGAACGATGAAGTAAGCCCAAATGTTATCCCCAATATAAAGGTCTAAAACAATTTTAGACTTGGGCTAATTTTCAAAATCTGTTTTTAAAATTTGAATAATGTTTCAAAATTTAAAAGTTGAGTTTAAAATATGAAAGAAATCTTATAAATGGTATAATACATTTCTCAAAATTATTTTGAAAATTAATTAATTATTTTCAAATATTTTATCATAATTGAACTAATTAAATAAATAATTAAAAATTAATTAATTAAATTAAGAATATTTGTATAGATATATGTTTGTTTATCATAAAATATTTAAGAAAAATAACAATAAATTTTCAAAATTAATTAATTGAATTACTTAAATATTATCAAGGACCTCTAGCTCACATAGTTGGAGGTATGGTACTTTAGACATAGTTTCTAGAGGTCATGGGTTTTAGCCTCTAGGACATCAATATAAGTGCTCTGCCTTAATATAGTATCACTCTTATCATAATTTTTTTTAATTAAATGTTAGTTAATAAATAATATACATGTATAGTGATATATGTATATTACTATAAGTGTTATAATATATAAATATTTCCAAATTAAAATTTAAAAATGAATAAAATTATATTAATTAAGTGTTGATTAAATAAATAATTAAATTAACTAAATATGATTTAATTAAGAAAATTAAAATAAATATGATTTAACTAAATAAAGTGGTACTATAAGAAATCTAAATTAGATTTAAGAAATGAATACATATGTATAGCATGTATACCGTAATTTTAAATGTGTTACTTGAATCACGAGGGTATTTCATAAGAAATACATTATTCCATAAGTCGATATTGCTCAAATTAATATATATATATATATTTATGATTATGAATCTTAAATACAAATTTTTCCTTTATCATTTGTATATTGATAGTTACTTGCATATTCTTTGGTTGTTGATATTCTTCAAGTTAGAAATGTTATGGGTAGTACTATTAATAAATAGACTAGGAAAGATATATGCACGTATTTGGTGATATCCTCAAAGTACATGCATTTATACTTAGGTCGTTGTGAAATGGTAGGTATGATGAATAATCTCTTTCGACATGTTGATATTTCTCAAGGTTGAAATGATATTAGGACGAATACCATAGGTTAGGAGTTGTATATGATACAACTGATAAGTGGTTATCCATCACATGTGGCCTATGATTTGTTGAGCTTTCCTCAATGTCAGTATTCCAAGATATACGAGTCCTAACACCCATTAGAGAAATCGAAAGGTTTATATGTTTCATCTTAGGGTTTTAAGAAACTTAAAAGTCTAGTGGGAGCTTATTAGATAAATGAAATGAAAATATTTAACATATCTAATAATATAAGAACACCTAAAATTAAACTAATCTACTTCGATAAATTTGTGCAATTAATATAATTGATATAATGTTTATCAGTTAAAATATACAAATGAACTGAATTAAGACTGACATAGAAATATAAATACATACTTATCAATAAATCCTTTGGCATGTTATCACTTCAAGACCCATGCAAGCGTCTAATTATACGACTACTAAAACATTTGTACCTTGGTCACAAGGTGTTTATTTGCCCGAGACTATCTATCATCTTTTATGAGTTCAAACTCTAAAAGCAATACAAGAATATGAATATTTGATCAATATTCGATTATATATAAATGTTATATGGTCACCGTTCGTAATGTACGAAAACTCGATGAACTAAATTCAATCGAAATAAGAAAATAAACTATAATGCTGTTGAAACTGGGCCAGCCCACAATGGAATAATTTCAAAAAAATTTCCTTTGTTGGATCTATATAAGGCCTATAAAGTCTAATTTATTTAGAATATTTCTAAATTTTATTTAAATAAAATCTCTTATTTTATTTAAATTTATAAATTATATACAATTTTATTTGATTTATACTTTGTACATATATGTATCATATATATATATATATATATATATGTATGTATGTATGTGTGTGCATATGTAACATGATAATCTATGCAAGGTATAACATGCTCGTGTATAGATGTTGGAATTTACATCACAACGGGCACGTTAGCTCATCTAATATGTATTGTATGTTGTTCAAATAAATGTACGTATTTAAACTTATTATTTATATAAATATTATAAATCTACATATATGTATATAAATATAAATATAAATATATATATATATATATTAATTTTATTTAAATAATTTTATGAGAATGAAATTATTTAAACATATATATATATATATATATATATGTTTACATAAAATTTAAATATATATTAAAATATTAATAATTTATATATGTGTATTCTTGTAGTAAATATTAAAATTACACACACACATAATATATAAAAAAAATGAACTAACACACACACACACATAATATATAAAAAAAATGAACTAACACACACACATATATTCATAAGCATATTTATAATATCTAAATGTATATATTTATATATATTAATTAAAAATATATTTTTTATTTATTTTTAAATAGTTCCAACCATATGCATAGCACAATAAAATTTTGTTATATTAAAATATGGAGGAATTAATTTAAAGGACAAAAATTTGTATATTTTTAGCCTCAAGGACACGACCTCAATATTTTTACCATAAGGACAAACATTCTCCTAAAAGTTATTCATAAGGACAAACATTCTTCCAAAATTATTCATAAGGACAAACATTCTTCCAAAACTGCTACCGAACTAAAAACTAATACCTAAAAATTGCTACCGATACCTAAAAACTGCTATTAATAACTAAAAACTGATACCTAAAAAAAGTTGTCCTTCAGGCTAAAATATTGAAGGTCTGTCATTGAGGTTAAAACGTTGAGAAATTTTGTCCTTGACAATAATTTCCTGTTAAAATATATATAAATTGATTTATTAGTCGAAATCCAATAAATATTAATAAAAAATATTTTTGAAGCATTTTTTTCAAATTTTAAAGTTCTAGAAAATCTATTATGGTATTGTTAGGTTTGAAAAAAAATATCATAATTTTTCTCGATCAAAATTTATTTTTTATTAATTTATTTTTTTCAGCTGTATATTGTAATAATTTTAAAAATAGAAAAAGTGATTTTTTTTTTAAATTCTTATAATCCGGCTAAAATCTTATTTCATGATAAATTAGTTTTTTAAATTTTAAAATTTAATTTTTGAAATAAATTTTATTTTATATGAATTATTTAGATAGTATATTGATTTAAATAATATTAAATAATAGTAAATAATTATAAAAAAATTACAATTGTTAAAAATTATAATTACTATAAATATACATGTATAAAAGTATAAGTTCAACTATTACTATAAAATGATGCTATAACTAAATACAAACCACATAAATGATATATTTATTTAAATATATTAATTAATAAAATAATAATTTTTGTAATTAAAATATTCGGCTGTGCATATCTAATATATATGTGAAAAATACTATTTTTAAATGATTCATATATACAACCAATCTAGTATGTGATTGTAGTGACCCGGGATTTTCGATCCTCGAAAATCGACATCAATACGTTCTCTATATAACATGTCGAATATTCAAGTGCCGGAAATACCGATTGCTAGAGGTAAAGAAGAAAAAGGTAGAAGAAAATAGAACAACAACACAAAATCTCACAAATGCAGCGAAACAATATATAATATACAATAACATATCTTTATACAAAAGAATTGTAACTGTTAATATATATACAATTATCAGGGTACAACAATCAGCCAATCAATCTGGATAGTTACAAATAACTTTTCCTCACCAATACTGAACATTTAGTATAACAAACACAGTAGAATATAAATCAAGTATGGGAATACGTCTCTGTCATCCGGCTCGTCTCCTGAGCTCTATAGCATCCTATCCTAAATCTGTAATACTCGGTCTGACCCGAGCATTATAATAAAATAACACCCGAGTCAGTCTGGAAAACCAGCATGAGAAAACACACTCAACTTGAATTATTAAAGTTATCAAAATCCTTTGAAAGACAAAGGTATCTCGTAAGACCGCATCACACATAAACACGATGGGTTTTTCCCTTATCATAACCAACATTTTATAGATAATCCAGTGATATTATAATAGTTTCTAAGTACAAATACTTATTCAAATAGCCGAAATTGTTACATTAATTAAATTCCAGCATATTAGGCTCTACAATCAAAACCGTAAAGGCTCGTAGTGGAGAATTGATTCCATACAATGACTGGGCTATTGGGGTACCGCCGGTCACAGTACACCTCTAGAAAAATGTACCGAGGACCTCGCCGGGATCCCCTGCCAACACAAGACCGACCTACCCCTAACCTGGATAGTACCGAATATGTTATCACCCCGGGTGTTCCCACCCTTAATCGAGCGCTCACTTTTCCATGCACAACCATATCCATAATTTATAATATATTTCCGAGGGTATCTAGAAAGGTGATAACATACCCTAATTAGGTGCGACCCACTTAGCCTTGCTGCATCTCCCCTATTTTAGTCATTCCCGGTTGATGAGGCTTGAGGCTACGTTTACCTTTCAAGAACAATTTCACTTAGAATGCTCATCGTCCTCCAATGACGATGTTTTGATAGCATTCGTCCATATAAGATTTCCTAGGTCTGGACAAACCAAATCACCGTCTTCACTATCTTCACAATATCCATTCGTAACGCTCAAATCGGATCGAAGTGGTTTTCGGATAATTACTTCCGATCACAGTCTCTTTAAAACGATCAACGAAATTGGCCAATATTTGATAGTCGGTTATTTAACTATCAATATAACATACATAAGCAGTCACTAGGCCCATATTATAATTTTCCAAAATTTATTTTCAAAATATCTTTATAAGATATATATTAAATACCTTCCAAATTTTCAATATTTGAGACAACTCAAATACTTATATCCATAATAGGATATTTCAAACCATCTCTTATTTCAACACTTAGAAAAATATTTGAAAATATATTTTTCTAAACCCCTTACTTCTCAAAACTTAGGAAAGTTCCATTTATTTCTCTTTTCTCAAAATCCTTCACAATTTATATTGTAAATTCTTAACTCGTTTATAACAAATTCTATAAGTTCCAGGGTTCCTTAATTAATTTCCTTTAATATTTCCAAAGTCAAAACACTTGTCTATAATTCTAAATATCCATTTCTAGCTTCTTTTATGAATCCTAATTCATTTTTCGAAGTTCACTTTTATTTAAATACTTTGGAAATTTTCCTTACATTTCCCTAAATTCCATGTTGAGAATTTCTCTTATAAACCCCATCTACTGAATAAACCCCGTTTCCAAACCTCGAGAAGATTTATAAATAAATTTAAATCACTACAAAACTCTCTATATATATAATAAGTATTTAAAGAATAATAATTTATTTTTAAAACATGTTCAAGTAATTATTTAAAATATCGTAACTCTTTTTATAAACATCAGTAACTCATTTTTAGATAAACAAATCGATTTACAAAGCCGATTATAAAAATTAGAATTAAATTTCAATTAACATTTGATATTTGAAAAATTCACTTTCGAAGTATTTCAATACTAACTAGTTTTAAATTACATAGTTAAATAAATAAAATTTCCCCTTTTTTTAAATCAAAACTTAACTTCTTAAAAAAATATTTTAAAATCCCAACAACCAATTCAAATTTATAAATCCCTCTCGATTTACAACACATCAATCCCATTCCAATTCCCTAACCATCTGTAACGACCCTGAATTCTTGACATTTGAAATCAGAATATTTAATTGATTTTTAATATCTGGAAGTTAGTTTGATTTGAAATTCAAATATCAGAGTGAATTTGGCAATTAAAGTTATTGGATTTAATTATTAAAGGTTGGGTAAAAATTTGGATCTTCAGTTTTAAGCTGATTAAAAATATTTTCAAGGTTTAGAAAATCTATATTGATAATACTGAAGATAATAAAACATTCAAAATTGAATTTGAAACTGTTTTGTTCAGTTTTGAAATTTTATTGTTTAAATTGAATTTAAAAATAGTCTTTCGGGGCACAGTCTCGGAATTCGACGAAACCTGTCCCATTGGATCCGTAATATTGTAGTATTATCGGATTTCAATTTTCGTAGTGATTGGAGTTGTTGTGTGAGCGTACGATATATAAACGCACTGAAATTTTATCGAAATTCAATTTAATAACTGGTCCAAAAAGCTATCTTCTCCATACGATCGAATTTGGACTCAGAACCTTTTCCATTGTGTTCGAAATAGGCGTATAACATTATGAACGCCTAGCGGCATGCCTCGATAGGATATCGAAATTTTGACTTGCAAATTCATGACGATTTGAATTTGAATTGAATATATATATATAGTCAACCCCAGTTGAAATTATCTCACATCAACTCTTTTTTAGAGCACTGTACCCTTTTTTCTCCCACACGCAACCCATCACCTCGTATTCAAATCACGTTGCCCTTATTTCAAATCGCGTTGTTCTTTTCCCTTCCATCAGATAATTTCGCTACTCTTCGTTATAATCACGAATATCCCCCCTCTCATTTTTATAAAATCAATTCAAAGGAAGAAATGGCCACCGTAATAAAAAAAATATAATAAACGAATGGAAGAAAGCCATACCCTATTCGATTTTTCGTTCGACCTTCCCTCGTCTCCAAATTTTCGCTCTACGATAAAGTAATAAAATGAACGCGACCACTTCGATGGGGGAACTTGAGGTGGCGGCTCGACAGTGGAAGGAATCGCGATGGGAGGCGAGCATCACGAGGCTGGGATTCACGAGGGGTGAATTTCGCATCGCGACGAGGAAGTCGACCATGACTAGGGCAGAGGCGGTCGCAACCTCTGGGGAACGTGAGCTCGAGTAAATTCCAACGAGGGTCGATGGACTTTGGTGGATCGCGATTCGATGTCGAAGGGAGTTCAAGCGCGAGGCAGAGGCATGGAATGTGGCCACGATTGGGTGTGGTCGCGATGGGTTCGTGCTCTGTCACGATTTTACTGTGTGCAATTTGGGGAAACCGTGAGGTATAAAACAATTTCAGCTTTAAATTGTATATGTACATATATGTATATAAACTATAGTAAGGCATGCATGCAAATTATCCTTCAATTAAAAATTTTTGAGAAACAATAAGCAAAAGTTTGGATAATCCTGTTATGACAGTAAAGAAAATTTCAGTTAAGTAAAATATATATGTGTACATATATATTAGAGAAATATATTTATATTTACAGTTCAATTCAAAAGTTATATGAATATTTGTACTGAAGTAGAAAATTTTTATATAAATAAGATTTGGAAATATAGGAAGTTTTAACATATTTAAAGTTCATGTAAAATTGGATTTTTACCTATAAAGATTTTTTTTATGCAGTTTGAAATAAAATATAATTTATTAAGGTGATTAATTTATTTAGTAAACTTATATAATTATTTTTAGTTACTAAATATAATCTATTAAAGGAAATATTAGTTTAAGTTAAACTATCAGTTTAAAATTTAATCATTAGTTAAATAAAATTTTAAAATGGTAGTTAATTGTTCGACTAATTCGAATATTAATAAATCATATCATTGTTATACAAGGTCTAAAATGGAGAAGAATAAACCGGAATGGAAAGGAGTTGGAATGGATTGCAAAATTAAAAGAAAAGGTGAGATCTTCTCACTCGAATTAAAAATTGGAAATTCAGTTATTGATTGATTGATTGTTTGGATGATAGTATATACGATAGTAGTGTATATATATTGGTGATTGATTTCCCGCATCATAGAGCGGATGAGACCCTATGCGCCGCATAATAGCGGATGATATTTTATAAATCCCATATACCGCGATATTCCACCTCGAAGTGGAATTGGTATTATGCTAACATCTGTGGATGTAGGGAAACAGGTAGGAGGGATCCAACTGGATTCCTCAAATTGTATGAATTTGTTTCATATGTTGTGTGATGAATTGTTGATAATGTGTGAATGATTATATTGACGATTGAATTTGTTGAAGGCTAAAATTTAGCCGAGTGTATATTTGGTATCGTTGGATACCAGAAATAAATAAAATTGGATTTTTGAAATTAAAGTAGTAAATCTTAAGTAAATTCCTTTTTGGAAGAATTGGCTGAATTTAAAAGCGTAAAGTTGATTTTTAAAATCTTATCGAATTATTTCCAAAGTATGGGAAAAGATATTAATAAATAGGTTTTGAATAATATTGTTTAAAAGTTGAAGAATTCATTGAAAATGGAATTTTGAATAATTTGGAAAGAATAAAAGGATTTATTTAAATGGTGATAAATTTCTAGAAATCAATTTGATAATTGATTTGGTATTTGAAAATAAATCTTTGGGAAATCGATATGAAAATTTATTTGGTGTTGAATGAAAATGGATTTTGTGTTGAAATAAATTTAGAAATCGATTTGTAAAATGATTTGGTATTTGGAAATAAATTCAGAAATAAATTTGCAAATGGTTTGTTATTTGGAAATAAACTTAGAAATCAATTTGCAAATGTTCTGTTCTATTGAAAATAGACTTGGGAATCAATTTGTAAAATTGATTTGATATTTGAAATAAATGGAAGAATCAATTTGGAATTTGTTTTGGTGTTGAAATAAAATTAGAAATCAATTTGAAATTTGATTTGGTGTTGAATGTGAATATTTGAAAATCGTATATCAACGAATAATTGGAAATTTAAATTGACAATGGAATTTATATAGAAAAGGGAAATTTGTTTAAAAATAAATGTTGAGTTATTTTAAAAGGGTGGAAAGAAATTTACGGATCTAGAATGAAAATTGAAATAAGTCAAGAAGGATTTATTAATAGATTTAAATGATCATTTTGAAATGAAAAATGTGTTTTCAATGGAAAACCGAGTATGTTTTCAAGTATTCGGACTCGGCAAAATTTTCAGTGAAAATAAATAACATTTGGGAATTTTATTCCGCGAGTGAAAAGTGATTTGAAATTGGTTTTCAAAATGTTGAAGTGTGGGAAATATATATCTTGTGAAGATATTTTGAAAATAAATAATTTGGGAAAATCATTTAAATCTGATGATTGTGTGAATGTTGTTTGATAGTTAAATATCCGACTATCAATATTTGCCTTTGAAGTGGCACTTGAATTTGTTTTTAAAACAAACGCTCATTATTCGGTTTAGCCGGGAGAGAACCTTTGTGTTATATAACCCATTCCGAATAATGATACGATGTTATGGATTGCAATTGAAGACCGGATTTGCAAGGGCTTCTTTGGAAGTGCCTTCGGTTCTGTTCGAACCCGGAACAGACTTATATGGTCGTATGTCTGACACTACACTTTGAGATATAAAGCTGATTTCTTTCAAATACATTTCTGTTTGGTGGCGGAGAATTTATTCTCTTAGCTTAACACCCTTCTCTGAGACGTACGAGCTCAGAGGTTATGTAGTTGAAGGTTATCAGTGATATACTCCCAATTTGGTAGTGTGGCATGCTAAGTGTTGCTGTGTGTTGATGATCATTCGTTGATCATTTGTGATCAAAGCATGGCTTTCGTGTAAAGCGTAGCTTTGTTGACGAGACCTCATCGGACCTCACACCCCGGAAATGGTCAAAACAGGAAAATGCGGCAAGGTTATGAGGGTCGCTCCCTTTAGGGTATGTCATTTCCTTCTGGAAAAAGGTGGTATCATGGTATGGAGCCCAGATGCTTTACCTGTGTGGTTGCATCAATCTTATTTACTGTGTGATTGTTGCTTTGTGATCGAGGGCCCTCGGATAAAGGTCGCAAACGACCGAGGGTTGGCATACTCGTGTAGTAGTTACCTAGTAAGAGGTAACCCGGCCTTGTGTTGGAAGAGAGCAGTTGTCTCTCGGGACGTCCCTCCAGAGGCGTTTCCATGTGGCATAGAAATTTCCTTAGCCTGACCATTTGTTGGAAAATCCAAAGAAACAATACGAACCTTGTACGGTTTTAGTTGTAGAACCTGCCATTTAACATGGCAGCTATAGCAGGCATAATATAATGGTACCTATGCTGGCTAAGATTAATATTATACTTTCGAAATGTTTCCATACTAGGCACTAATGATAATATTAAAAAGAGTTTTCTCGTATTAAGCATGTTTGACTATCATAAGGAGAAATCTCCCCCATGTGTGCGATTGCATTGTGTGTGTGCCGGGAGGCCTTATGGTAGTTTCATTTTCCAAAAGCATTGCGAATTTCTTTTATTTTCTTTGTGAAAATAACTGTTTTTAAGATCTCACACCAGTCCCACGACTGACCTGGAGTTTATTGTTCCCTTTCTAAACTCTGGGTGCCCATAATTTTCCACACGGGCAGCCTAGAGTCAGGTTATCAGGTGATTCTGGAATTCAGAAGTTACTGTGGAGATCTAGAGGCGAGCTGGATGGCGAGACGTATCACTTATATTATGTATTATTCCGCTGTGTATTGTGTTATATGGACAAGTTTATATAACTGTCCAGTGATGTGTGCTGTTATTGTAAACTCTTATGAGATGATGTAATGTATAAACTGATATAATCTTTTGTTTTAAAGATTAGTTATTATCTATTATATATTGTTCCGCTGTGAATGTGAGATTCCGATATTATTTCTGTTTCCTTTTCTTCTATCTTCTTCTACCTCTTCTTTTTAACCTGAAGACTCGTACTTTTGTTCCACTTTGAGTTGAATTGTTGTGGAATTTTGTCGGCTCAAAGGGGTATGGATTTGCGGGCCTTCACACCATCTCACTTTTCAAAAATAGACTCTACTATTTTTCCCGAAAACTATTTTCATATCTTAATATAAATTCACACTGTGAAATCTATACTCCCAATTTATCACTGATATCACTTCCCTCACTTATAAACATCGTTTATAAATTTACAAACTCCCTTGGTTTTACTTACTTATAAAAATTAATCTTATTTATAAAATTCCATTTTTATAAATCCATTTTCTTATAAATTCAATTTATTTTGCAGATCTATCTAAAATATCGATTCCAACTCCTTTCCATATTTTCAAAATATCATTTAAAAATCCATAGTTTAAAAATCCTCTATATAAATTATTTTTAAATCTCTATTTAAAATATACTTTTCCAAATAGTTAAGTACAACCCAAAAGTTAATTTATCATTTTATCCAAATCAATTTCTTTTAAAATAATCCAACTTCGATATACATATTTTTATATTCAAAATCTTCTTTTAATTCCTTCAAATTCAAAAATAAAATTTATGGTATTTAAAATACCAAAATTCAGGCTAGTGCTACTATAGCATCCAATAATTCAAAGCACAACAATAATCTATAATAGATTATTCTAACACATCATATATTATTATATATGGAAAAAATCAATATAAATTTGAGGAATCTAGTTGGATCCCTCCAACCTGTTTTCCCTACATCCAAAGATGTTAGACAACATAAAATACCAATCCCGCTTCGAGGCGGGATATCGTGGTAATATAGGGTCATCCGCTATTATGCGGAGCACATTGAGTCTCATCCGCTCTAATCGGCGGGAAATATATCCAACTATTAATATATACTACAATATATATATATATACACACACACATCCAACTGATAATAATAATTACCCATTCATCCAATCAATCAATAAATGATTTTTAATATGTCAAATTTAAACTTGCAATCCAAATGAGTGAGATTTACTCACCTTGATTTTTCGAAACTGTTAATCATTCCAATTCCAAATTTATTCCATTTCATAGTATTTGCCGCTGCAAATCCAACATGACTCGTTACGTTAATTTTGGACCTCGTATAAAAGGGTTACAAATTTTTATAAGTTAACGAATTTAAATTTAAATTCAATTTTCTAATTACAAAAAAAAAAATTTAATTACCCACATCACTATACATCTGCTTTCTCAGGTCGCTCATGCAGCTCCTCTTCGTTCCCTTTTTTACCATTGCATATGAATCAGCTTCCACCCTCCAATTCACATGCACGCATCTCCGCCCACTGCCACCATCGATTGCCCAACCCTCCACATCGCCTAAGCATTACGTTCACCACACCGTTTATCGACCGAACCCCCAGAATACGTCGCAACTTCGCCTCGCTTCCACTGCCGTACCATGTCGCGGCCAACTTAGCTCCACCGCGAGCCAACATTTCACCCCCTCGAGCTATGCTTCCACTCGCCGAACCCAAAACCATCCTCAGTTCCCCAAATTGCCAATCAAGACCACCCAAACCTGAACCCAAGATCAATCCTTATCTCCCCAAACACAACCGCACCTCTCCAGATTGAAGAGCAACTCGATTTGAGAATTTTTGGGATTTATTTAGATAGTTCTGGCTTTGATTTCGATTTTCTTTTTTTTTTTTCCTTCTACTCGTTCATGTTCGAACTAGAAGAGTTGAAAAGGGGGATGCGATTTAAAGGTGAAAGGCGGCTTCGTATCTGATGTAGGGTGTCTCGCGTATAATCTAGGGTGGCTGATGGGAACGTTTTAATGGCTGAAGTGAATGGAGATAACAATATATATATTAAAATTTCCAAAATATCTTGATATTTTATTCGAATCCCTATCGAGGCATGCCGTCTAGCTTTTCTAATATTATACCACTATTTCGAAACCAATGGAACAAGTTTCGGAACCTAATGCGATCGTATGTGGAAGATAGCTTTTTAAATCGACTATTGAAATTAAAATCAATTAAATTATTTCTAGGTGTTTTCAGATCTTACGACCAAATGGTGAATCCAATCGCTATGAAATATGAAATTCGATAATAATACACTATTATGGATCCAATGAAATCGGTTTTATTGAATTCCGAGTCTGTGCCCCGGATCGCTATTTTAACACGTCGATTAAATCGACGATTTCAAAAATTTGCGAAATCACTTGAAGATCCAGTTTTAAAAAACTTACTAACTAAATTCTAATAGAATTTATATCAACATTAGAAATTGGTTCGATTCATATTCAACACAAATTTCAATTATTCACCATTTTCGTATTTCGATAAATCGTTATATTTGAAATTTTAAATTCATTCTATAATTCCGACCAAAATATTCATATTCAAAATAAAATTTTATATTCCAATTCAACATTTAAAACCATTTTAAATATTCAAAATAAATCGTTGGAAAAATCCGGGTTGTTACAATGATAATATCAATACATATAAGAATCATCACCCAACTAACAATACAATGGTAATATATATGAATAATAAAATATTATTCATAAATTTTAAACAATATAATACCGTAAATACAAATCTAAAACCAATGCCTTGAAGCACACATTATAATGATGAACTCTCTCTCCGTTGAAAGCTTTTCGATTCGATAGACCGCTAATTCTTGAACCATAGACCTTTGACTATCAAATAACACTTGTTTTGAATTGATTTGATTGCACTCCTAGGGGCTAAATTCGGCCAGTAATGGATGAGGGAATAATGGCAACCAAAAAGGATCATTTTCAATTAGGGTTAGAGGTATTTAAATAGTGGATGCAAAAGAGAAAATAATGGATCCTATCTCATACCAATTCTCACTAAATCTAAGCCATCCAATTCTAACGTCTCTAACCAATTTAAGCCGCCCCGTATAGCCCTCATTACAGCTAAAAAAACCAACCCATCATCATGGGCTAATATCCCATTTAAGCCCTAAGAAATATCATTTAATGAAATCTAATTTAATTGTTTATTGATATCATATATCGATTGATATATTTATAACTATTATAAATATATTCAATAATATTTATTCCTTAAATCATATTCAAAACTTTATTATTAATATTTTGTAAATATTAATTAATTTAACAATTTTATAACAATTATAAACCAATTAAATCATTTGATCAAAAGAGAACTCATCATTTCGGTTGTCTGACATTTCAGGTGTAAATTTGGTCAGCGATTAATATCGTACTATTCGAACATTAACCTTCATACGTCACTTAGTAGCTGGTGTGACATTTTGGCCAAATTTAATGCTTACTTAGTTTCAGTAAAATCCAATTTTACTTAGATAAGCACTACCTGGTTGTGACTTTTATTTACACCAATTCTCTTCATCAAAACTATATCACTTTGGACTTATGGAATTGGTAATGGTCACAATTCCAATGTCATCCATATTCAACTCTATAGTCTAAACACAAAGTCATCGGTTCAATAATAATAATAATAATTAACCAAACTATTCTGGCTAAAGACTTTGACTTTGAGTTGAGTTGAGTTGACCATGATACCAACCCCATATAACTAAGGAAATGAATCCTCTCTTGAATAATGCTTCACTTCCAATACTTCCACTCGACCCAACTATAGTCACTTAATGGACATCATGCCATGATTTGACTATAATCAAAGCAGAGCTTTCATATTGAAGATCTACGATATTCTCAAGTCGAGAGAACCGTTTAAGTCGGTCACATCGATATTTTTTGTTTGACTTTAGTTATATTGACCAAAAGAAAACTATCGAGTGAGTTGTTACATAGTTATCCAATAACCATCAGTACGTAACCCCTAGTTGCCCCTCGACAGTTATAAGTAATACACTGCCCGACATTTGGAGAGCGTTACGTACTATAATCTCAACGGATACATCGATATCCAGTCTTGATGCATCTTGACTAAGAACATTTAAAATGGTATATTTGTTTTCATTGTGATAAACTACTCGCAGTTACAACACTTGTAACTACTGTCACAAAATATACCATTTATGAAATATACTTTAAATTAAATTAATTAATTAATAACACATTTTATCAAGTATATAATAGAAAGATAACACCTTTTATTTCAAACAAGATTGGTTATCGAGTTAGATATATGTAACAAATTATAAAATTGTTCTTAGGGCATACCCCTAACTCTATCAATCTTCCACTTGCACTTGTGGTCAATATGGAATCTTATTCCAACTTCTCCAATTGGTTTTCTCAAAACGAATTGGGTCAGTCCCTCGGGTATGCTATTATGTTTCAATTATCTACTCTGTCAATCAACTCCCTCCGATGTTGTAAACTACCTTTATCATGAACGGGACTTTCTTACACCTAAAAACGACACTGAATACATCCACGGTATTCATGTGCCGATCATTTAAGTGTCTGAAAGACAAGTCATTAGAGGAAAGAAGAAGATAGGAGATAAGAAGAAACTAAAAATCATAGAATCTCACAACGCAATGGAATAACATATATTAATCAACATAATACTTTACAAAGTCATTTCCAAAATGATACATCAGAGCCATAATAATACAAATTCTTCCCTGGGACAACTATAACTATTTGTACCTACATATCACATACAAAATAAATATGATACAATAGAAACAAGATAATAACTAGCTATTGATGAAGCCTTATGCTCCAAGCTCCTCCAAATGCATCTGTGCAAAATCTGAACTACTTGGTTGCTCATACAAATTTGAGCACCCAAGCGTTTTAGGGAAAGAAAATAAAACTCTGGGTCAGACATGGGTCTGTTGTGAGTAAGCTCAAATAACTGAATTATTATGTTTAAAACCCTTTTAAAATCAAATGTATCTCGTAAGACCACGCTGCATATAAACAAGGATGTAACGACCAGCCTTTTTGTACGTTTTAAGCAGACACACATGCTGACTTATACCATATAGAAGGGCGGACTGTTATGTGGTAAATAAGAAAAAAAAAGAGAAAGAGAAAACAAAATAGAATCTCGCGGCGGAATGACAAAATATAATAATCAAATAACAGGTCATGAAGCTGTTTACAAAACATTTGATTATACTTATACAATACAGAATCAGAGTTACAAAAACAGAGAATAAATATACAAATGCAGCGGAACAATATGAATGCAGTGGAATAATAGAATAAGTAATAATAGTACAAATTTTCGTCTTTGTCCTCCAGAAAAGGTCTTCAAATGCTGAAATGCTCAGGCTAACCCGAGTGAATTGAAAAGACAAAACACTCGAGTCCGAACTAAAAGATCTTATGTAAGTTAAAATAACGCTAAATAAATATGAGTGGAACTGCATCAGAGATGTTTACGGGGTTTGACATCTCCTATCCAGTGTCTAACGTGAGTGTAGTAACTTAAGAGATGTTCGGGATTCACATCTCATAAGGATCCGTTAAACTATCTACTATGTAGTACAATACGCTATTATAATATGTCTACAGTAAGATAAACTATTAAAATAACGTTAAGGCGTTACCCATTTCCCCCTTAACACATTTTTATATATTCCCATAGTCTATACAGTACCGTAATCCAGTCCGGACTGGACATCGTTAGAGGGCACTCCATAGGTATGGTACAAAACAAACTCGTAGTGGTCTCAATAGGGTAGGTGACACGGCACAACTAGGCAATGCCAGGGTAGATATACCAATTACACTTCCGGACTGGTGGTAACGCATAGCAGCTACTACCGCCCACCTCGGAACACACTCCCAAATCAAAAATCAAGGGTGGCCACCAAATCAATCGCAAAGTCAGAATATAGTATCGAAGGAATGTGCCCGATCGGAGGAATGGCCTCACTTGGCCCCTCAATTGCTCCTGTTTTAGCCACCTTAAGCTAATTCATGGGAGTCAGGTCCACGTATATACCTCATATAGGATCGTCGTCGACCATCCTACTTCATTCTGGAATCTCCACCGCGTACACAGGTGTCAAAGTGGTTTTCGGTATTGGCAGAGAGTATGACAATATCCGATCCCGGTCTCTTTAACAACCAATCGCTTATTACACACCGGATGGTTCTTTTACATTTCCAAAATCATTTCATAATAGATATCAAAATATCATATTCAATTCAAATCATATCTTTTTCGAAATCATTACTTACTTCCGAAATCATATTCACCTTTGAAATCATATCACATTTGAAATCATAGTTCGAAATTATATTTCCTTTCAAAAGTCATATTTCCAAAATAGGCTAAACTCTCACTTCAAAATATCATATTAAACCAAATATGTTATTTAAATCCCAACTTAGGTTCTAACATCATTAACCGTATTCACTTAAAAATCGAGAATTTGAGTATAAACCCATCCATTTTACTTAGTTTGGAATTTAGAAGAAAATAGTTTTAAATAGTTATAAATAGTTAATATAGATTTAAAATAGATTAAATAGCTTTAAAATAGATTAATTAGATTTAAAATAAGTTAAAACAGGTTAATTAGTTTAAATAAATTAAATGGTTTAAAATAAGTTAAAATGATTTAATATAATTAATACAGGTTAAAATAGTATAATACTTTGAAATCTTAATAATTAGAAATTTTGAAATAATATATTTTTAAAACAGTTTATATTAAAACATGAATTTGGAATTAATATCAAATTAAACTATTCATTTCATTTCAACACCTTTGGACCATTTTCAATTTCCAAGTCAACAAACCAAATTCCAAACCTTTCAATTTCACAATATTTCAAAATTATTTTCAAACAACTTCAATAACTTAATTTTGATAGAATTTCATTTATACTTAAAAGTTTAACTTTAAACTTCCAATTTAATTTCTTAAAGCAATTCCTTTTAAACCAATTCACATTTCAACACAAAACTTGATTTTCCAATAGTACTTCAATTTATATACATCAAATTTTATTTCAAAATACCATTTAATTAATTCAAAAATTAAGAAGTTCAAAATCATTAAATTTAACCAATCCGGTGTCCGTATATAATTTTCTACCCTAGGGTCAAGTGATACGGATATTTATCATTTCAATCCGCAATTTAAAATGTTACGGTTATATATATATATATATATATCATTTCAAATCGCAATCCCGAATTAATAATAAAATCCATAAAATCGCTCGAGTCTATCATTTCAACCCATAACAATTTTTCCTTAATCTATTGATCATTCGGGTATGTATCATTTCAACCTATAGGGAACTTGCAGTTATAATAATATAAATACAACATCCATTCATCCAATACAACAAATCAAACATTCATTACAATCATCATTCAAATCAATTAATAAATATCAACAAATAACAGTTATCAATTACAGGTGATTAACTGGCAATTTTAATTCAATAATAAATTAAATAACAATTTAATTCAAATAAATTCAAATTAATCGAAATGACGATTTAAATATATCAAACAGCCATAAATAAATTTCTAATCACATCAAAAATTAATTTAACTAACATAAGAAATTTTAGAAGTTGTGAGTGGGTTAAAACACACCTTTTGAATTTAAATTGATTTAAAATCTAATTTAAACCCAAAATTTGAATGGTCTCAGAATTTTTCCAAACCAATGTCAGAATATCCGGAATTTCGATACGATCCTAGCGGAGAAAACCGCGTGTGAAACGGACCTCGTATGGTTAGAAGTTTTGAAAGATAAAGTTTAAATTAAAATAAAATAATAAAATAAATACCCACGTCACTGCTTACCGTGCGAAACCCTAGGTCCCACGTTAGCTCAAACTCACGTAGCCGCCAACGTCAAACTCCTTTGACCATCGATAAGCCGCCACTCCAGCCACCTTCATCACCATCGGCCCCCTCCATCCTCTCACCCACGACGAGCTGCACACGACTGACTCCTCGCGATCGCTTCTAGCCCCCTCCTCCACGTACCCTGCCATCGTGTTTTAAAACCCTAGTCGAATTTTCGTGCGCAATCCAACCGTTGAAAAACAAAACCAATAGCTCCGATGAACTACGCAGAGCACTCTCCACGCCATAGTATCGTCGATTTGACGATCCATTGAAGTCCATCACGACGAAACGAACGACCGTGACTTTTTCTTCAATTTCTGGACAAACAAAGGTTTAATTGGAAAACAAATTACAGATCTGAGATGCGCTCATTGAGAGCTTAAAATCGGTATATAATTCGATATAGTTTGTGGAGTTTGAAATTTTGGTTTGAATTTAATTTTGAAATTGAATTGAGAAGCTTGTTTGGTTTGTCTGCCATTGAGAAGGAGGAGAAGACTGAAATGTACGTACAGACAAATGAAAATGAAGAGTGGTTAGGGTTTATAACGGGCTATTTATAGGCAAAGCTGAAAATAGAATGGATGGACAAGATTTGATCAACACGTTGAACGATAAATGACCCGAAAAGCCTGTTCTGTCTCCGGAACGAAAATGGGTAATCCCATATATCAAAATAGATGTTTTCAAATATTTTAAACTCAATGGAACAGGTTTCAGGTCCTAATTCCATCGTATGAAGAAGTTATGTTAAAATCAGCTCATTTCAAATTGATTTCAATTGATTTTAATTAAATTGATTTCTAGGCGTTTCGAGCCCGTACGATCAAACGACAAGTCCGATCATTACGAAACTTGAAATCCTACAATAATTTACCGTTATGGATCCGATGAAACTAGTTTCGTCAAAATCCGAGACAGTTGTCAAAATGGCTGTTTTCATGATAATTAAATTAATATTAAATTAATTAAATCACATTTTTATTTCAAATTTAATAACTAATAAATTTCATCCTTTTTCATTGCTTGGACATTCATAATAATTTAAAGTAAATTTACATATCAATTTCAGTGTTAATTATCTCAATAATCACAGTGTTCAATTGCAACTGCAATTTATCCAATTAAATAAAAATCTAATTCTAATAAATTGTTTTGATTTGATTTCAGACTAAATATTCAATCAATTATTTCTCAACTAACATAGTTAACATTATGTTATATTACATTACATTAATATCTTCCAATTTCCATCCTTTATTTGTATTACTATATTTCAAATTTATTGAATTTTTGTTAGTTTAACACATTAATTAAAATTTAAAATCTCAATTTATTTATTTATCTTGATTTCCTTCTTTTTATTACATCAATTATTGTCATGTAAATAAATTGTACATTTCTATACCCTTTATTACGTTCATACTATAGTTATTTGTCTTATTCCACAATAATGTATATTTATTTATGTTTATTTGAAATTGATTAATTAAATTGGTAACAGATAACCATTTGTCACCTTTTACCCTTTTATTACATTTAAGTTTATTACTTTCAGACAAATATTATAATTACTTACAGAACATTGATTTTTTTTCAATTACCATTTATTATATATTAATCCATTAATTAATTCAATGTTTACGTTTGTTTTCTTATATTCAATTTATAGCCAAGTAACATTTACATTATTTCAATCAATTTGAATTTCATTAACTTGTTAATAATTAACTTAAAATAACTTTGTTCATTTTATTCTAGTTATTATTTCATTAATAAATCACAAATTTCTATTTCTTCAAATATTAAATAACAAAGTTTATTAAATTAACCATTTTTAATTATTGAAAATTTACGGGTCGTTACAAAGGACGAGTTTTTACCTTACGATAGCCAAAATACTTTTATATAAAATCCAGTGATATTATGATAATATCTAAGGGTTCAAAGTAAATATATAAAATAGTTGAAATGCTTGCATCTCACATTCTAACATATTTAGGCACAACTAAAACGTACGACACTTATTAGAGAATGAATTCCATATTATGACAAGGCACTGGGTACCACCTATCATGGTACACATCTAGAAAATGTACGGAGGACCTCGCCAAGATCATCTACCAACACAAGAAGGGCCTACCCCTTACTGGATAGTACTGAATATGTCATCACTCCGGTTGCATTGCAACCCTTCTTATTGAGATCTCATGCACAACTAATCCATAAATATGTAGATTTATCTAGAAAGGTGATGACACACCCTAATGGGAGCAACCCATGTAGCCCTGCTGCACTCTCATGTTTTATGGATTGGTTGAATAGTTATAACGACCCAGAATTTGACCACTTTAAAATATACTATTTAAAGTGATTTTAAATATAAAATATATAGCATTTTATGATTTAATAATATTAGATAGGATTTGCAAAGAGAAATATACACAAAAATAGGAATAATTGCTTATATCGACAATAGTGACAAAATCCTGATTTAAGAAAAGTAAGTTTCAATGGTTAAATAAATTATTTTAATTAATTTATGAGTGTTTATATTTTTAAATAACATTATACAAATTTATTTTTAAATTTGGTTTACATAAATAAATAGTTTAACTAAAACGTCAAAATATGACCGTAAAATGTTTTGTCGAAAATCAACGTTTTGTCGATTTAAAGTTGTCGCAATGTTGTTGCACCTTTATTTTCTTATATATGAACATATATTCAAATAGTATAAGTATTAATTAATTCACCAATCATGTTTACTTTTACTAAACATACTTAGAAAATTCTAGAATGTAATTAACAAAAAGTAAGCATAAAAAGACAAAATGTGTTATAAAAGTCAAAAAGTAAACATTAAATCAAACAAACATAATTATTATATTATTTACTTAATTTTTAAGTGAAAATGACATAAATTAATGATTTGAAATGTGATGTTAAGTGTTGAAAAAAATTAGTTTGCTTAAAGTATAAACAAAATGTATTTTAGTCTTTTTACAAAATAATATTTTATTCAAAACTTTTTTCTATAAATACCTACCGCTTCTTTCACAAATTACACACACTTTCCATTCTTCTTCTTCTTCCTTTTCTAAGTTTTCTCCTTCTTTTTCCTAAGAGCTTTAATGGCTTCCATGCTAGCTTAAAATAATTTAAAGTAATAACGAAGTTATGTCGAGAAATCTGAAGTTAATAGTCCACTTAAGTTCAAAATCAAGATAGCGGAGCTATAGCTGGATTTCAAGAAGTTTCAGAAAATAGTAGCGAAGCTATAATCAAAATCTGTAGTGACAAAGTTAGTAAAATTGGTAGGAATTATGGTTTAGATCTTAAGTTCCTTGCTTTAAAGTTTGATGGAGTGGAATCCAAAGTGAGTTATTTCTTCCTTTAAGTTCGTTAAAATCATTGCTAAGTTGAAGGAACTTTAAGTGTTAAGTGTTGCTTGAAAACCCTTGTTGAATGCTTGTTTACTTTGTTTGCTAAAACAATGGTTTTATTTCCTTGTTTGACTATTTGGATGGTTAATTAAGTATTTTAAAATTTATAAGTTAAATGCGTATTGGGGTATGTGGAAACGACTAGTACACGTGTTTCGTCTGTGAGATCCAAGGAGAATTGGGCGAGGGACGGAACATGTCGAAGGGAAAGCTCGGATGCTCCAAAATAAATGTTAAACCGTTTTAACCTAAGATAAAATAAAGTGTTATAAATATTTGATAGAATGAAACATTGATTATCATTATTGTTGTGTTTTTTTCATTGATTGATTGTTTGAATTAGGCTCGACCAGTTTATGAGCACCGATTATTATTTATTGATTGTTGACTCTGCTCGACCAGTTTATGAGCAATTAATTATCCATATGCACAGGCTGGGTAGAAAATAATTGTAGGCTAACACCTTGTGATTTATTTCATGATTTGACTATAAGGTGTTAGATGTAATATTTGGTTCACTTCAATTTAATGAATCTTTTTGAAAATTGGTTTTCAAGTTGAAATGTTATCCTTTAAAAGAAAACAAGAGATATTTGAGAATAAATATTTTGAAGTGATTTTATATAAAAGTGGTTTGTATAAAAAATAGTTTTATAAAAATGTTTTATAAAACGGAAAGAATTTCGAGAACTAAACCCGATGATTTTAAAATGAAAGGATTTGAAATGGAAATTATTGTAGATTAGAAGTATTTGTAATTATCAGTGTAAATGATTTTGCCACTTCGGGATAGATAGTGATTTGTTATGTTACCGATGATTCAGGTAGCCCATAACTA
This sequence comes from Allium fistulosum, assembly GCA_030737815.1. NCBI lineage: Eukaryota > Viridiplantae > Streptophyta > Magnoliopsida > Asparagales > Amaryllidaceae > Allium > Allium fistulosum. The sequence goes on along the minus strand of CM060901.1, from coordinate 1,078,121,244 downwards.
AAAAGCGGGCAAGGGAGGTGCAGATGTTCTATAGCCTCAGTATAGTCCGCTCTCGTTGTAGAGGGATATACATATCTATATTTATTTTCGAAAGGCTATGACCCAGTTGCGTTGTTATGGCTAGAAACCTCCCAATCAGGTAGCATATAGTTTTGTATGTTTGTATATTGATATAATTTCAGAAAGGTGATTTGTTTTCAGATCCCGAAGTAAAAGACTAGTTTGAATATAAAAGATATACATATACATATTTTAAAAGTTTGGAAATAAGAATTCAGGGAATAAAGTCCAAAGAGATAATTTTCGTAAAGTTAATTAGATTTTGAATATCTAAATTTGAAGATTAAGCCTAAGTGTGTAGTTTTGGGAATTTCATATTCGTTGTTGCATCGTAGGCTCCATGATTCCTATTTGTGGTAGGAGAACTACGTTGGCTTGATCCTGTATCTAATTGGGTACCCAATTAGATAGAGGTACGTAGGCAGTCGCAAGTAGTAGTGATGCAGCCCTAAAATAATATAACCATTTTTCTGTTTATCTGTTATTGGTTGTTGTTTATCTTGTGTTGTTGTATTTTTCTTGCTTACAAGTTTATTCCGCATTTGACATGTTTATTGAGTTAGCAGGAATGGCTATTGCTGTCTCTCTCATCAGAGTTGTATAGCGGTAGATTTATTTGTATTTGTATTTGGTATGTATTAAAGTACACCTAGTAGATTATACTGATTACTCTGAAAAATTGAAATTGTATCCTATAAATTTTAGTAATGTTGGATATTTATCAAATATTGTGTATCAAGTTGGTAGTTTTCATTCATAGTTTCAGAATGGATTGATTTTTCGGTAATTTTGACTGGTCCGAAAATCCGAGTCATCACAATAGCAATCCCACTTGGAATGCTAACATTGCCCTCCAGACAGTAATGTAGTGCCAGCATTCATCTATATAAGTTGTCCAGGATAAGGACAAACCGAAGGCACTATTTCTACTACATCCATTTTGACCCCGGTTCTTTAGGAAATAAACAGACAAAGATAAGAGCAGAGTTCACCTCCTAACCGTTTGTGGACTGATTCCCTTATAATTTATTCCAGAAGAACGAAATGAGATTTACACCCACAATAAAACATCATTAAGGGATGACTGTGCCATGTAACTCACGTGTTTCCTCTAGATATTTCCAAGTTAAGTTTTGGTCTAGATTTGATAGTCGGTTATTTAATTATCAAATAAACAAATTCAAAATTGATTTGATTTCATATGGGATGTACGAAGCCTTTATTAATTATTCTTCTCTTAATTAAAATACTTTGCAAAACTGATCAAAAGATCTCTTCAAAACACTATTCTCAAAACCCTAACATCCCTTTTACACTTGGAAAACATTTATATACTTATCTCAGTTGTATAAGTATATCACCAAAACATTTGGCAAATTTCCTCCTTTCAAATTTTCCTTTTTTTACAAATATTACTAACTATAAAACCAAACCTCTTATCCTTTATAACAATTCCCTTTTTAAAAGCTCATTTCATAATTCAAATAGCTTATAACCTTCCAAAATAAATTTATAACTCACTTTTATAAATTCCTAAGTTAATTTATAAAACTCTTTGCTAATCTCTAAAATAATTTATAAATCTTTCCTTTATTTTTAAACTCTTTATAAATTTTCCTTTATAAGTCCTTTATAAAAATTCCTTTATAAAATATCATTTGTGAAACACTTTAGGAAAACCCTTTTATTTAGTAAAAACTCCCTTTTATAAAATATCATTTATGAAACACTTTAGGAAAACCCTTTTATTTAGTAAAAACTCTCTTTTATAAACAAGCTATTACCTATAAATAACTTTATAAAATAATAATATAACTTGAAAATCATTTATAAACTTTAAACCCAAATTGATTAAAGAATTGAAGTTAATTCAAAACCATACTTTATAAATTCAAAATGAGCTTAGCAAAACCATTGGTACTTATTTAAGTTACCATTTAGTTTCAGTTTAACTCTAAGTCACTTATTAATTATTTACATATGCCAACATACATGTAAATCAAATCTATTATCAAATCAGGGAATAACATATCAATACAACTCAACTAGCATAAACATGTCCAAACAACATAATAGCAGGATGATGGTTAATCCTACTAAATAGATATCCAAACAATTCACTCAATTTAAATCAGAACGGGAATTTATTCTGCTAAAATATATGTCCACACAAACAACAATTACATTATAGCAGAACACGGATTTATTCTACCAACACTTGCCCACATAATCAAACTATTTACATAACTCTTTCACAACTGTTTATCTACTTAATGGTATCGACATTTGAATCCCTTGTGTTCAAAACCATCTTGGAAAAAGAAGTACCCTTAAAACAATTTGATTCTTGGAAAACAAGGATTAAAAACTTAAAACTCCACTTTAAAATGATTAATTACAAGCTAAACTCTTATTAAATCACAATTAATCTTTATTAAATTTGAACTTAATTTAATTATAAATTAATAAATAATTAAACCCTCAATAAATAATTTATTTATAAATTAAACCCTTAATTTATCCTTTATTAATTATTAAATAATAATTTAAAACCTTTATTAATAATTAAATATTAATTAGTCTCCATTAATTAATTTAATAATCTTTTATTTAAAACTTAAATAATAAATTAAACCTTAAATAAATAATTTATTTTAAATTAAAACCTTAATTAATTTATAATTAAAAATAATTAAACATTATCTTAATAGTTAGTTAATAATAAACCCTATATTTAATTAATAATTAATTGAAAATAAATCATATACTTAACTCATAATTAATTAAAAATTAATCTTACATTTTGAAAGATAATTAATTAGTAACTAATCTTCAATTAATTAAAATTAATAATCCTTGTTTAATACTTACTTAATTATTAATTATAACAACTAATTAATTAATGAATAATTATAAAATTCTTAATTAACTTTCCTTATCATTATTATTGTTTCTAAAAACGTTTCAAAAAAACTTTAAAGTATAAAAACTTAACTTTTCAAAAATCGAACTTTTTATCGAACTGCATCCATAGCGACTATGGTTGTCATAACCTGCAAATGTTTTGGTGTTTCTCTTTGGAAACTTAACACTACAAATCTTTAAATTTCCAAAACATAAAATAAATAATTTGAAACCAAGTTTCTAACATTAAAATCGATTTTGATTACAAACTAAAACTCAAACTTTTCATAAAGGATTCTTCATCGATAACCAAATCTAATTGTAACTTTTCTTAGCAAGACAACCACATAATTATGCCCATAACAACTTATACATACCCCAAACCGAAACAAACAAGATCACACTTTCACATCCTTCATAAAAATCTAGACTTCACATTCAAGCATACATTAACTTAACCACAAGCATTCACATATATAAACAATATATATACACATCCAAACCAAACAACCAATTGATATTACCACCCAATAGTCAATAAATGCAAAGGTAAAAACTTTCCCAAAATTAAGAAGTTTGCTCACCAAAATTTTGCAAAACTCTTTTGAAAACTTGAAATACTTCAGTACTTGCAAAGCTTGGAAAACCACAAAATCAACTCGAAAATGGGCCATCTTCTCCTTGATATTTTCCATGTTACGTTCAAAATTTGGAAAAGTTGTCAAAAGAAAAGTTCTTGCAAATTCTTTTCTCTATCATTTCGAAAAAAGAATCACTTAATTTGAATTTTTTAAGGGAGATATGGTCAAAAGCGGGCTAGAAAATCCGAGTCCAAAAATAGGTATGAAAGAAATGCATTTTTGACATAGATAAACTCAAAATTTGAAGAAGTGATGAAATGGAAGTTGTAGCCACTGGAATTTTAGTTCTCAAGTTTTCAAAATTCTTTTTATTCCGAGACACATTCCTATAAATCCATTTTATAAGTCAACTTTTATAAAACATTTTCAAATATTTATTTCAAATATTCTAGCTTTTAATAAGCATCTTTTATTAAATCAAATTTTACCTCACATTATCAATCGAACGCCTTATAGTCAAATTATGAAACTTAATTTACAAGTTGTTTGCTTCAATGTTTTCCTTATTTCTACTTACTCAACCCGGATCTTAAAAAGGAAAGCTACATATACACACTAACAATAGTCAATGCTCAAACTGGACGAGCATGACTAAACAAACCCTAAATGATAATAATAGAATATTATTATCTCCTAACAACAATACCTCAAAATACTATACTATTTTTGAAATCATTCTTTATATACAAAAAATATTTCTAGGTTAAATTATTTCATTTGCCCAATTTCAAAACAATACCGAGTCAGTTTGCCTTGTTCAAGTGTTTAGGAACCCCTATCGACACCGTAGCGTCCCACGTCTCGACCAGAGTTCTTAAGCCACTTAGCAGATAAATCAACACAATAAAAACCATTTGTATATCACTATCAAATACATGCTCTTATATAATATATGCACTCATACTTATTCTAGGGTCTAACTTACCCGATCTCAAATGAGTTTACCCCACTAGGGCTAAGGTTCTCACTTAACCTTATGCTGTGATACCAAATGTAACGAAAGTAGGCTTTTCAACCATCCGTCAGTAATGACCGATAGGCTTTCCAACCATCCCAGCACCACCGCGGCATACACTAATACCTCAAATCTGCTTTTATAGCCAGCCTCACGACTGTAAGGACCTAGCAAACCAACCCATCAAGGCCTTATATTACCTCTCCGGGACGTGTAGGGGCAAGAGTCTCTTGCTCGCCACCAAACAGAAAGCGAGAACCCCCTATCTAGAAAGGTAATGACACATCCTAATGGTAGCGACCCACTTAGCCCTGCTACATCTCCCCTGTTTTACTCACTCTCGATTGATGAGGCTTGAGGCTACGTTTTACCTTTTTGAATAGCAATCCCACTTGGAATGCTGCCCTCCAGGTAGTAATGCAGTGCCAGCATTCATCCAAACGAGTTGTCCAGAATAAGGACAAACCAAAGGCACTACTTCTACTACATCCATTTTTGAATCACCCTCAGGATTAGTAGCAAGCAGCCCTTGCACTTCAATGCTCTATCTTCGATCCCATATTCTTCAAGATGTCTTCAGTTCGAAATGCTTGAGTTGGATTGAAGTGGTTTTCAGATAACATACCCGATCCTGGTTTCTTTGAAAAACATTCGATAGTTCTGGTAAACTCAGCCCCGGTTCTTTAGGAAATAAGCAGACAGAAGATAAGAGTGGAGTTCACCTCCTAACCGTTTATTTACGGATTTCCTTATAATTTGTCCGAGAAGAACGAAACGAGATTTATAAGAACAGTAGAACATCATTGGGGATGACTGTGCCATATAACTCACGTGTTTCCTCTAGATATTTCCAAAGTTACGTTTTGGTTCAGATTTAATGGTCGATTATTTAATTATCAAATAAACAATCATTCAACATTGATTTGATTTCATATAGAATGTTCCAAGTCTTTATTAATTAATATTCCATTAATTAAAATACTTTATAAAACTAATCAAAAGATCACTTCAAGACACTATTCCTAAAACCCTAACATCCCTTTTACACTTAGAAAACATTTATATACTTATCTCAACGGTATAAGTATATTACCATAACGTTTGGAAAATTTCCTCCTTTCAAATTTCCCTTTTTTTACAAACATTACTTACTATAAAACCAAACCTCTTATCCTTTATAATAATTCCCTTTCTAAAAGCTCACTTCATAATTCAAATAACTTATAACCTTCAAAAATAAATTTATAACTCACTTTTATAAATTCCAGAGTTAATTTATAAAACTCTTTGTTAATCTCTAAAATAATTTATAAATCTTTCCTTTATTTTTAAACTCTTTATAAAATTTCCTTTATAAGTCCTTTATAAAATATCATTTGTTAAACACTTTAGGAAAACCCTTTTATTTAGTAAAATGTAACAACCCAATATTTTTGAAAATATTTTTAAATTATATTAAATTAAATTTCATCTCAATATTTTATTTTTAAAAACATTTTAAAAGTATAGTTATAATTTTCCAAAGTTAATTGTAATTTGTTTACAATTTTTAATTCTAGTTTCAATATAATAAACTATTTTCTTTATTTACTTTTTATTTTTCTTAAGAATAATTGTTTATTTTCATTTTCACTTTATTTTGTTTGTCTTTTATTTTTATTTATTGATTTTATTTTGTTTATTTTGTATAAATATAAAGTGGAAATTTTAAGAGACAAAAAGCTTTAAAACTTTTGTCTTTTCATTGCCTAGACCTTTCATTTCTTTGGCCGTCTCTCTTTGATTGTAGCCATGAGTTTTATTTGGTATTTCACATGAAAACTTTCTCATTTCCATCACAATTTTCGGCCATCATCATTTCTGAAATTTTTGGTAAGCAATGGCCTCCTCTTTTCTCACTTTTCTTCTTCTTTTTCCATTGTTTTGCTTGATCTCTTCCATATGTTGCTCGGCCTAACCCTCCACCATCTCCACCGACCATCACCACCATCATCTCCCCCTCACCATCCACGGCACACCCTCCATCTCCTCTGACCAGCAAGTGTCGTGATCTATATATGAACAAAACTCCACAAAACGTTGAAGATCTCTTCCAAAAATGCATAGCCGAGCCTAGATTTTCACCATCCCCTTCATTTGTAGCCACGGCCACACCCTTAGCCACCACCACCAGCGCGTGCTCCACCTCTGAACATCACCAACAGTCCATCACCTGACCTGTAGCAACCCCTGGCCGAGCAACTTGACCCATAGGCCGAGCCTAAATGGTGACCAAACCCTCCTCTTTTGGCCTTGACTTTTGACCTTCTTCCCTTTTGTAACTCTAAACCCTTTGCATTCCTTTGTAGCCGTGCCTATATGTGACAAACCCGAGCCTTTTTCCACCAATATACATCCATGGCCGAGCCTAAAGCATGTTGTGGCTGAGCATATGTTGAGTTAAGAACAAGCAAATTCGATTTAAAAGCTTGGTTATGTCTTTTGTTTACTTTGATTCCATTTTGTTTCAATATAATCTTTGTGTTATTTATATTTATATTTTTGCTTTGTTTTGTTGCTGAATACAAGATTAATATCTTGGCTATCTCTCCACTCGAATCAAGTCGTGCTATCGTGCTTTCTGGATTTTTGTTTGTGTGTTTTATTTGCTAACTCCAGCGTAAAGAGGCGAGTATTCACACATGACATTTATACTTATATAATCTGTGAAGTGACAACAAGTGAATGTGTAGAAACTATTATATCATGTTATACCTACCAGTGATATGTATTATATGATGTTAAACTCTGTTATAAACTTGTCACATCATCTGCTATGTTATATTCTGTTATATTGTTTATTTTATGCTGTTTCTCACACTGCAAGTTCTCTGTAGAATAGAATCACTATGGGTTGAAATGATACATACCCGAATGGACTTTAGAATAGGGAAAAATAATTATGGGCTGAAATGATAAGCCTGAGCGATTTTTATTTATTTTATTAACTTGGGATTACGGGTTTGAAATGATAGAACCCGGATTTTCTTTGTAAATTACGGATTGAAATGATATATTATCCGTATCACTTGACTTAGGCTAGAAAATATTATACAGACCCGTTGTTATTTTATATTTTTTTCTGGAAAATTTTAAGTATTTTAAAATGTAAAAATTATGATAATTTGATTTAAATTGAATTTAAAATGATTTAATAAAGTGATAATGATTTTTCTATGTATTAAAAATGTTAAATAAATGAATGGAAAAATTGTGATTTAAAACATAACTTAATTTGGAAATTTGTGATTTGATTTTTAATGGAAGTTTAAGTTAATTAAATAAAAGTGGAAATTAAGTTTTATTTTGAAATGGAAATATAAAATTAAGTGTAAAGGTAAATTGTTAAAAATGAAAAGAATAAGAAAATAGTACACTTGAATTTAATAAGTGAATTATTGAAAAATTTGATTTTATTGTAAAAAATTTCTTTGTAAAAATCATAAGTTAAAGGGTATTTAAATGTACATTTTTGAAGTGGAAAAATATGATTTTTATAAGTTAAAATGGTAAAATTGAAGTTTAATTGTTTCTCGAATTTTAAAATAAATCTGGAAATTCTTTTAATAGCACTTCAGAAATGCTATCATTTCTGAAACTAACTTAAAATCTGAAGTAAAGGATACTACAGCACTTTGTAAGTGTTGTGGTTGATGCAAATGAACAAAAGGCTAATTAACTAAGGGCTACTGCAACACTTGGTAAGTGCTGTGGGTGCAGGAAGAAAGTTAAAAATCTGAAACTAATATAAGGGCTACAGTAGCACTTGATAAGTGTTGTCTTTGCTGAATTGAACTAATTTTCCAAATTGAACCCTGAACTACTACAGCAGTTTTGAAATGCTGTCTTTTCTGAACTGAACTAGTTTTCAAATGTAACTGAATTACTACAGTAGTTTTTAAATGTTGTCTTTGTTGAAATGAATTGTTTTCAAATATAACTTACCGCAGCATTTTCTAAGTGCTGTGAAAGTTGGAATTTTAATGTTTTATTGTATTTAAGTGAATAAATGAGCTTAGAAAAGGTTAAATTTTTAGGAATTGAATATTTGATTTAAAGGTATAATGACTTTATTTTTAAATGGTTTAAATGAAGTATTTTGATTTGAAATATAAACTATTTTTGAAATTTATAACAACGGGTTATTATAACGATTGGTTGTTAAAGAGACCAGGATCGGATATGGACATACACTCTGTCGATACCGAAAACCACTTTAACAACTGTGTACGCGGTGGAGTTTCCAGAATGAAGTAGGATGGTGGCGACGATCCTATTGTGGTATGAACGTGGACCCAACTCCCGTGAGTTGGCATAAGGTGGCTAAAACAGGAGCGATTGACGGGCCAATGAGGTAGCACCTCTGATCGGACACACTTCTTCGATACCATTCTATTACTTTTGTGATTGATTGGGTGCACCCTATGATTTGGGAGTGTGGCTCGAGGTAGGCGGTAGTGGCTGCTATGCGTTTCCACCAGCCCGGATGCGTAATTGGTATATCTACCCTGGCATTGCCTTGTTGTGCCGTGTCACCTACCATATCGAGCTTTACTACGAGTTTGGATTTCTCCCGTAGCCTGTGAAGTATTGAGGGTAGCCCCCGATCTGGGAGTATGCTAATACTGGATATACTACTGGGACTATTACGTGTTAAGGGCTATATGGGTAACCCCTTGACGCTATTAAAAAGTATGTTTATTTTATTACTAGACAATATTATAATAGCGAATATTACTACATAGTAAATAGTTTAACGGATCCTTAAAGAATGGGTGATCCCAAGCATTCTTTAAGTTACTTATACCTTTTATTAAAGTTCACTTGAGTTGGTTTACATTGTATAAGTATGTATGACCTGACTCGAGTGTTTGTGTTTTATTTACGCTCGAGTCAGCCTGAGTATCAGCTTTGGATCTCACCTTCTGGAGCTAGGACTATTGGAGATCATCTTTTATTTAGTTGCTATCTATTTTCATTCAGTATTTCTATGTCAGCTTTGTATTAGAGACATATGTATTTGGGATTTCTACTATGCTTATGTATTTAGACTTCTGTTGAATCTGTTTTTCAGACTATGTATTTTGAATCTGTTTTGAGACTTTGTATTGTAGTGGCTTCATGAACCACAATTTATTTTATTTTTCGCTGCGAGTTATTCTGATATTCTGTGTCTGTGATTCTGTGATTGGTTTTATTTGCTACAAATTTTATTACAATCTGTTATTTTGCATTTTTCAAGTCTGACATGTGTGGATTATTGTCGATTTGAATGGTGCAAAATAGTTGGTTGTTACATTTGGTACCAGAGCCAGGTTTTAGGCAAACCTTAGCCTAAGGAGCAAAAACTCATTAGAGATAGGGTAGAAATACCCTAGAATGAGTGAAATCAACCTCAGAATCATTTTTTTATGAGAGAACGTATTTTCAAAGTATAAAATGATTTTAAATGATTTTTCAAAGGATTTTTCAAAGATTATTTTGATATAAAATTTTCTTGTTTTAAAAGCAAATTTTCTAAACTTCCTTCTTTTCGTATCTACCTTGTTAGAAATTTCTTTAATTAGGATATTCATCCAAGTGAATTTGTCTTGTCTTATCTTATCTTATCTTTGTCTTCTCTTTACCTTTGTCCTAAAATTCATTTTTGATTTTTTAGGATGAATCATGGAAATGCCAGAGGTAGGGGTCGTGGTATCGCCCCAGCTCCTCAACCTGCTGCACCTGTTAGGTTACTGTTCTCTGTAATGAATTCTCTCAACTTGGTGGAACCAAGTTTACCAGTTCAGAGAGCCTTATCGAAGCCCAACAATGGTTACAGAGTTTAGAGAGGATCTTTACCGGTCTTGAGATTTCTGATGCCCAGAAGCGTCAATTAGAAGTTTGGCAGCTGCAAGAGTCAGCCTTGGATTGGTGGGAGTCTGTTACAGCTCACACTAACGAGGGTGATATTTCGTGGGAGCAGTTTAGGTATCCTTTATGTTATCTTGAATTTTGTTCCCATTTCCTTTCTTTTGAATCTATCTTAAGTTTTGTTTCTGTATCTTCTTTCCAGGGAGGCTTTTGTGGCAAAATGGATGCCCGAAGCCGGGAAATCTCAGCTTTATCGTGAATTCATGGATCTCAAGTAGGGTACCATGTCCTTTTCTGAGTATGAGCGGAAGTTCAACGAACTTTCCAAGTTTGGTCCTGGCCTTATTAACACCCAGCTTAAGAAGAATGAGAAGTTCATAGCTGGAGCTCACTCAGAGTTCTACGATCGTCTCATTTCTCATGTTCATGGCACTTTCACCGAGCTTATGGATATGGCTATTCGTTATGAGAATCCTACTTCCAAGGGTCCTGCTGTTGCTAGTGCTCCTTTATCTCAGTCTTCCTCTGCTAACTCTAAGAAGAGAAAGCCCAATTTCCACCAACAGAAGAAGAATTGGCTCAAGAATCCGGGTTTGGGATCTTCATCATCTTCTCCTTCTCAGAGGCACCCTATCGACCTATCTACCATTACCTGTTTCAAGTGTGATCAGAAGGGACACTATGCAAATAGTTGCCCTACTTCAGTTGGTGCTGCTGTTCCTCCACCTCAGGGTACCAGGAACAATCTCTGTCATGTCTGTATGTAGCCTGGTCATTTCAAGAATGATTGTCCATTGTATCAGAAGGGCAAGCCATCTGGTATTTTTACTATTACCTCTGCTTCTTCACCTGTTCCACCTGCTCCTGCTCCTAGTGATGATCAAGGTACTCTTCAGGGCACCTTTTCTTTATTTAATCATCATGTTCGTGTTTTTTTTTGATACTGGAGCTTCGCATAGTTTTATTTCTGTGGATCTTTGTGATAAGTTTGAGCATCTTCTTTCTGTTATGTATGCTGTTGAATCTTTGTGTGTTAAAAATCCTATTGGTGGTCCCGTGAACCTTAATAGGATTTGTAAGCAAGTGAGACTCTTCTATTCTGGTCATAAATTTTCTGGTGATTTCTATGTTCTTGGTTTCTATGCTTTTGATTTGTTGCTCGGAGGTGATTGGCTTAAGAGGCATGATGCTCATATCTCTTGTAAATCTTGAATTGTTTCTCTTGAGGATGATCGGGGTAATTCTTTGGTTATTCAGTGTCGTATGCCTCATGATTATGCTGGCAGCTTTATCTATTCTCTGGATTCTTCTCCTGTTGATCTTCAATCGACTCATGTGGTCAAACTTTATCCCGATGTATTTGGTGAAGTCACTGCTTTACCCCCTAAGCGGGAAATTTATTTCCGTATTGATCTTATTCCTGGAGCTCGACCTGTAGTTCTTCCTCCTAGAAGAATCGCACCCCGTGAGAAGGTTGAGTTGGGAAAGAAAATTGAGGACTTGTTCTCCAAATGTCTAATCAAACCTAGCTATTCGGAATGGGGAGCAGCGGTGGTTTTCGTCACTAAGTCCGATGGTTCTCTCCAGATGTGTGTTGATTATAGGGAGCTGAACAAGCTCACTATGAAAAAAAGATATCCTATGCCTCGCATCAATGATATGTTTGATCAACTTTATGGTGCCACTGTTTTCTCTCAGCTTGATCTTGCCTCAGGGTTCCACCAGCTCAGAGTTGCTGAGGAAAGTATTCCCAAGACTGCTTTTCGTACCGAGAATGGATTTTTTGAATGGTTAGTCATGCCTTTTGGTTTGACTAATGCTCCTACTTTCTTTGTTGATTTGATGAATCGTGTTTTTCGTGATGTGCTTAATAAATTTGTTCTAGTCTTTGTTGATGATATTCTCATTTTCTCTAAGTCTGAGGAAGAACATGAGTTGCATTTGAAATCTGTTCTTGAAACTATTAGAAATCATCAGTTGAAGGCTAAATTTTCTAAATGCCATTTCTGGAAGGATGAAGTCCGATTCCTCGGGCATATTGTTTATGGTAATGGAGTTTCTGTTGATCCAATCAAGATCGCTGCGATCAATGTAAGTCTTTCTTTCCTTCTCTTTCCTTGTTTCATTCAATTTATTCTATCTTTCCAGTTGTCCCTATTTATCCCTATTCTGTGCAGGATTGGGAAACTCCTAGGACTCCAACTGATATTCGTAGTTTTCTGGGCCTTGCCGGTTATTACCGGAGATTCATTGAGAATTTTGCTCGGATCGCTGCACCTCTCACCGCTTTGACTCGAAAGAATGCTAAGTTTATTTGGAGTGATGAGTGTAAAGCCGCATTCAATGAGTTAAAGCACAAGCTTACTTCTGCACCAGTCCTTACAGTTCCAAATGGAAATGAGGGATTAACGGTATACACTGATGCTTGTCGTGAAGGTTTGGGAGCTGTTCAGATGCAGGATAGGAAGGTCATTGCTTATGCTAGTCGTCAGTTGAAGACCCATGAAGCCAATTATGCTGCCCATGATTTAGAATTGCTTGCTGTGATTTTTTCTTTGAAGCTTTGGAGGCATCATCTTTTGGGTACTAAGTTTGAGCTCTTCATAGATCATCAGTCTTTGAGGTATATTTTCACTCAGAAGGATTTGAATCAGAGGCAAGTTAGGTGGTTAGAGTTTCTTGTTTCTTATGACCTCGACGTCAACTATACCCCTGGGAAAGCTAATGTTGTGGCAGATGCTTTGAGTCGGAAGAAGGCTATGTTGTGTCAGCTGGTTGTTTCTTCTTCTCTTTTGGATCGTATCATGGCTAAGCAGGATGAGGATGAGATGCTTAGATTGATGAAGGAGAGTGTTCGTAGCAGAGTTGGTAGTAGTAGTCTAGATGGTAATGGAGCCCAGATCGATGATAGAGGTATTTTGAGGATTAATAATAGGATTTGTGTCCCGAATGTTGATGGATTGAGACAGGAGTTACTTCGGGAGAATCATCGGTCTAGACTTTCTATTCATCCGGAGTGACCAAGATGTATCAGGATATGAAGAAGTTGTATTGGTGGAAGGGTATGAAGCGGGATATCTCCATTTTTGTTAGTAGGTGTGCGACTTGTCAGCAAGTCAAGGCAGATCATCAGAAGACCCCTGGTTTGTTGCAGCCCCTTGAGATTCCCAATCGGAAATGGGAACAGGTTTCTATGGATTTTATTGATGGATTACCGAGGACCAGAAGGGGTAATGAGAGTATCTGGGTTATTGTGGATAGATTGACCAAGTCAGCTCATTTCATTCCGGTCAAGTCTACCCGTTCTGCTTCTAGTTTGTCTGAGATCTACATGACGGAGATTGTTCGTCTCCATGGTGTTCCTCTTAGTATTGTTTGTGATCGTGATCCTATATTTACTACTTAGTATTGGAAAGCTTTTCAGAAATATTTGGGTACTCATCTGAATCTGAGCACTACTTACCATCCACAGACCGACGGTCAAACGGAAAGGGTGAATCAGATTCTAGAGGATCTTCTTCGTGCTTGTATGCTTGATTATGGAGGATCTTGGGAAGATCATCTCCATCTTGTCGAATTTACCTATAACAATAGCTATTAGGTATAATCTAATCTTTTGTTTTAAGTTTATCTTAATCCTTTATCTATCTCATTTCTATCTTCGAATTCAGGCTAGCATTAAGACGTCTCCGTTTGCTGCTCTTTACGGATGACCTTGTAGATCTCCATCTTGCTGAATTGAATCTGGTAATCGTTTGGTTCTTGGTCCTGAGATGATTTTAGAGGCTTCTGAGAGAGTTGAGGAGATTAGGAGGAAGATGAGGATTGCTCAGGATAGGCAGAAGAAGTATGCTGATAGGCGTAGGCGGAGTTTGGAGTTCGCTGTTGGTGATTTGGTTTTCCTTAAGGTCTCTCCCTTAAGGAATGCTATTCGATTTGGTCGTAGAGGGAAGCTTTCTCTAGGTTCATTGGTCCTTTCCGCATTGTGGAAAGAATTGGTTCTTTGGCTTATCGTCTAGATTTGCCCGAGAAGTTCTCTGGAGTGCATAATGTATTCCAAGTTTCGCATCTTCGTCGCTATCTGCATGATCCATCTATTATTGTTCAGCCTTCTGCTCTTGATAGTTTGGATATTGAGCCTAATCTAACTGTCGAGAGGAAGCCACTTCGTATTGTCGACAGAGGTACGAAGCCGCTAAGAACGAAATCTGTTAGTCTGGTCAAAGTACAGTGGAGTGCTGATGATCGAGATTGTACCTGGGAGACGGAGGAGAGCATTCGGGCTTCGAATCCGGAATTGTTTATTTCAGGTGCTATTTGCTTTTCTATCTTGCTTTTTCTTTGTTTTCCTTGTTTTGTTCTTTTCGAGGACGAAAAGATTTGAGTGGGGGAGAGTGTAACAACCCAATATTTTTAAATTATATTAAATTAAATTTCCATCTCAATATTTTATTTTTAAAAACATTTTAAAAGTATAGTTATAATTTTCCAAATATTTCGGCCTAACCCTCCACCATCTCCACCGACCATCACCACCATCATCTCCCCCTCACCATCCATGGCACACCCTCCATCTCCTTTGACCAGCAAGTGTCGTGACCTCCATATGAACAAAACTCCACAAAACATTGAAGATCTCTTCCAAAAATGCATAGCCGAGCCTAGTTTTTCACCATCCCCTTCATTTGTAGCCACGGCCACACCCTTAGCCACCACCACCAGCGCGTGCTCCACCTCTGAACATCACCATCAGTCCATCACCTGACCTGTAGCAGCCCCTGGCCGAGCCACTTGACCCATAGGCCGAGCCTAAATGGTGACCAAACCCTCCTCTTTTGGCCTTGACTTTTGACCTTCTTCCCTTTTGTAACTCCAAAACCTTTGCATTCCTTTGTAGCCGTGCCTATATGTGCCAAACCCGAGCCTTTTTCCACCAATATACATCCATGGCCGAGCCTAAAACATGTTGTGGCCGAGCATATGTTGAGTTAAGAACAAGCAAATTCGATTTAAAAGCTTGGTTATGTCTTTTGTTTACTTTGATTCCATTTTGTTTCAATATAATCTTTGTGTTATTTATATTTATATTTTTGCTTTGTTTTGTTGCTGAATACAAGATTAATATCTTGGTTATCTCTCCACTCGAATCAAGTCGTGCTATCGTGCTTTCTGGATTTTTGTTTGTGTGTTTTACCTAACTCCAGCGTAAAGAGGTGAGTATTCACACATGACATTTATACTTATATAATTTGTGAAGTGACAACAAGTGAATGTGTAGAAACTATTATATCATGTTATACCTGCCTGTGATATGTATTATATGATGTTAAACTCTGTTATAAACTTGTCACATCATCTGCTATGTTATATTCTGTTATATTGTTTATTTTATGCTGTTTCTCACACTGCAAGTTCCCTGTAGAATAGAATCACTATGGGTTGAAATGATACATACCCGAACGGACTTTAGAATAGGGAAAAATCGTTATGGGCTGAAATGATAAGCCTGAGCGATTTTTATTTATTTTATTAACTTGGGATTGCGGGTTTGAAATGATAGAACCCGGATTTTCTTTGTAAATTATGGATTGAAATGATATATTATCTGTATCACTTGACTTAGGCTAGAAAATTTTATACAAACCCGTGGTTATTTTATATATTTTTCTGGAAAATTTTAAGTATTTTAAAATGTAAAAATTATGATAATTTGATTTAAATTGAATTTAAAATGATTTAATAAAGTGATAATGATTTTTCTATGTACTAAAAATGTTAAATAAATGAATGGAAAAATTGTGATTTAAAACATAACTTAATTTGGAAATTTGTGATTTGATTTTTAATGGAAGTTTAAGTTAATTAAATAAAAGTGGAAATTAAGTTTTATTTTGAAATGGAAATATAAAATTAAGTGTAAAGGTAAATTGTTAAAAATGAAAAGAATAAGAAAATAGTACACTTGAATTTAATAAGTGAATTATTGAAAAATTTGATTTTATTGTAAAAAATTTCTTTATAAAAATCATAAGTTAAAGGATATTTAAATGTACATTTTTGAAGTGGAAAAATATGATTTTTATAAGTTAAAATGGTTAAAATTGAAGTTTAATTGTTTCTGGAATTTTAAAATAAATCTGGAAATTCTTTTAATAGCACTTCATAAATGCTATCATTTCTGAAACTAACTTAAAATCTGAAGTAAAGGATATTGCAGCACTTTGTAAGTGCTTAGTTGATGCAAATTAACTAAAGGCTAATTAACTAAGGGCTACTGCGGCACTTGGTAAGTGCTGTGGTTGCAGGAAGAAAGTTAAAAATTCGAAACTAATATAAGGGCTACAGTAGCACTTGATAAGTGTTGTCTTTGCTGAATTGAACTAATTTTCCAAATTGAACCTTGAACTACTACAGCAGTTTTGAAATGCTGTCTTTTCTGAACTGAACTAGTTTTCGAATGTAGCTGAATTACTACAGTAGTTTTTAAATGCTGTCTTTGCTGAAATGAATTGTTTTCAAATATAACTTACCGCAGCATTTTCTAAGTGCTGTGAAAGCTGGAATTTTAATGTTTTAATGTATTTAAGTGAATAAATGAGCTCAAAAAAGGTTAAATTTTTGGGAATTGAATATTTGATTTAAAGGTATAATGACTTTATTTTTAAATGGTTTAAATGAAGTATTTTGATTCGAAATATAAACTATTTTTGAAATTGATAACCACGGGTTATAATAACGATTGGTTGTTAAAGAGACCGGGATCGGATATGGACATACACTCTGTCGATACCGAAAACCACTTTAACAACTGTGTACGCGGTGGAGTTTCCAGAATGAAGTAGGATGGTGGCGACGATCCTATTGTGGTATGAACGTGGACCCAACTCCCGTGAGTTGGCATAAGGTTGCTAAAACATGAGCGATTGACGGGCCAATGAGGTAGCACCTCTGATCGGACACACTTCTTCGATACCATTCTATTACTTTTGTGATTGATTGGGTGCACCCATTGATTTAGGAGTGTGGCTCGAGGTGGGCGGTAGTGGCTGCTATGCGTTTCCACCAGCCCGGATGCGTAATTGGTATATCTACCCTGGCATTGCCTTGTGCCGTGTCACCTACCATATCGAGCTTTACTACGAGTTTGGATTTCTCTCATAGCCTGTGGAGTATTGAGGGTAGCCCTCGATCTGGGAGTATGTTAATACTGGATAGACTACTGGGACTATTACGTGTTAAGGGCTATATGGGTAACCCCTTGACGCTATTAAAAAGTATGTTTATTTTATTATTAGACATTATTATAATAGCGAATATTACTACATAGTAAATAGTTTAACGGATCCTTAAAGAATGGGCGATCCCAAGCATTCTTTAAGTTACTTGTACCTTTTATTACAATTCACTTGAGTTGGTTTACATTGTATAAGTATGTATGTCCTGACTCGAGTGTTTTTTTTATTTACGCTCGGGTCAGCCTGAGTATCAACTTTGGATCTCACCTTCTGGAGCTAGGACTGCTGGAGATCATCTTCTATTTAGTTGCTATCTATTTCCATTCAGTATTTCTATGTCAGCTTTGTATTAGAGACATATGTATTTGGGATTTCTACTATGCTTATGTATTCAGACTTCTGTTGTATCTGTTTTTCAGACTATGTATTTTGAATCTGTTTTGAGACTTTGTATTGTAGTGGCTTCATGAACCACTATTTATTTTATTTTCCGCTGCGAGTTATTCTAATATTATGTGTTTGTGATTGGTTTTATTTGCTCCAAATTTTATTACAATCTGTTATTTTGCATTATTCAAGTCTGACATGTGTGGATTATTGTCGATTTGAATGGTCCAAAATAGTGGGTTGTTACATAAAAACTCCCTTTTATAAACAAGCTATTACTTATAAATAACTTTATAAAATAATAATATAACTTTAAAATCATTTATAAACTTTAAATCCGAATTGGTTAAAGAACTGAAGTTAATTCATAACCATACTTTATAAATTCAAAAAGAGCTTAACAATCCCATTGGTACTTATTTAAGTTACCATTTAGTTTCAATTTAATTCCAAGTCACTTATCAATTATTTACATAGGCCAACATGCATGTAATCAAATCCATTATCAAATCAGGGAATAACGTATCAATACAACTCAACAAGCATATGCATGTCCAAACAACATAATAACAGTATGGTGATTTGTCCTGCTAAATAGATGTCCAAACAATTCACTCAATTTATAGCAGAACGAGAATTTATTCTGCTAAAACACATGTCCGCACAAACAACAATTACATTATAGCAGAACGGGGATTTATTATGCTAACACATGCCCATATAATCAAACTATTTACACAACTCTTTCACAATTGGTTGTTTACTTAATGGTACCGACATTTGAATCCCTTGTGTTCAAAACTAGACGTTTCAAAGCTAGACGGTTTCAATTAAAATAAAAAATATATAATATATTTACACCTTACTTAAAAGCCCATATCTTACCATGCCTCTGCACGTTCACGCCCATACCCTTTCCCCTATAATTATCGCATTCTATCAGAAGAACATGATTTGAAAATTTGAAATTTAAAACGTTGCCTCATCCAACGGTCGCCGTTCATCACGGCGGCCTGAGGGATTTTCATGGCTCGACTTCAACTAGAAAAAGGTCCGCGTCGACGAGATGATCAACTTAGATGGTGTGTTGGGGGTATTAAGAAACGAGGTGGCTAGAATCTTGCTATGTTTGTGCGGCAGTTCTTGTCAAAATTGGGGATGATGGCGATGCTATGGTTGATCGCGTGGGCGGCATAGGGAAGAAGGGGATCTGGACGACGTTCGGCGATGGCATAGGGTTGTACAGTGGCGTGGAGGCGGTGGAGATTGATGAAGAAGATGGAGTCAAGTTAGGTTATGTGCGACCTGGGAAACGAGAATTTGAAGGAGGGTAATTAAAATTTAAACGTTTATTAATTAAGGTTAATTACAATTTGATTATTTCAAAAGTTAATAAATGCACAACTTTTTCATACAAGGTCGGTTTTGAGCATGACGAGTTGTACTACGATCGTATTAGCGAATTCTACACTATGGAGTTGGATTGGATGGATTTGGAGATCGTATGAATTTTGGTTAAAATTGAATGTCTGTTCAATTTTAATTCAAAACCAAAATGTTTGGCGACTTCTGAAATCAATGTGAGTTAATCTCATCTTTTTGGTTAACCAGAAATATTATATAGTTGATAAAATTATTGATGAGATGTGTGGATATTTATTGTTAATTGTTATTGACCGTTTGGATGATTTACTATTTAATTAGTTTGTTTGGATATATTCCCACCCCTGGAGCGGATGAGACCCTATTACGTTCCCGTGTAAGAGCGGATGACCCTTTGTATACGATCCCGCCTCAAAGCGATTGATTTATATATTGTATGTGATGCCGGGGGACAGGTTGGTGGGATCCAACCTCACATTGTTGATTTTATTTTTCATATAATTTGATATATGATGTATTGGATGCCATAGTTGATGACATGGATATGAATTTGCTTATTTAGTGCTTAGTAGCACTGGGCCTTATTTTTGGTAAAAATACTATAAAATAATGATTTGATTTTAAAAGGGATTTCAAAGTGATTTGGAAATTATATATGTTTAATATTTTTTCTTAAATTTATTTAAAGACGATATTTACTTTAAAATAAAAAGTATGATTTTTAAATATTATAAATTAATAGTTTATGGAATATTTTAAATAGAGATTTTTGAATTGAGGATAAAGATTTTTTTAAAATATTAAAATAAGTTCGTCTTTTATAATAAAGGGATATGGTTTTAAAAAGAAAATAAATATTTTGATATAAATATTTATTAACCATTTTACATAAAGTGATATATATATAGGTACATATATTATAATTTATCTATAAATGTGATAAATTATAAAAGAGATATTTTACAAATGAGGCGAAGATTTGTAAATTCGTATTTTTGTTAGTAAAAGTATGGATCTATAAACAATGTTTATAAATGAAAGGAAACTATTATCATTGGATAGATTGAGAGAAATAAATCAAATGATGGATTCATTATACGATGTTGAATGTTGTTTTAGAAAATAGTTGATTCTAGTTTGGAAAATTGAAGTGAGGATAAATTGGGAGATGTTAAACGATATTTTATAAATAGCAAAGAAATTTATGCATATGGAAGCAATGTGGAAACGGATTGTAATTGGTGTTTAAATGAGATCTTTATAAATAAGTGAGATTTATAAAGAGATAGAGTTATAAATGGGTTTTATAAATAAAAAGATTTTATAAAAAGGAAGTTTTATAAAATAAAAGGATATTTATAGACATAGTTTTATAGATATGGAAAGGATTATGTTGAAATTTAAATATGGAATTGTATAGAGGAAAAATATTTATGTTCTTAAAAGTTGATTATTAATACTAATATTGTTTTAAAAGTTGTTTATCAATATTTTAAATATTTTTAAAAGTTAATTATTTAAATATTAATATGGTTTGAAATTAATTATAACCATTTATCAATAAAGTTTTGGAAATCAATTATTATTATTTATAATAATTTTTAAGATAATTTATTATTGTTTCGTTAAGAATGTTTTGAAATTATTAAATATTATCTTTAAAATGTTTTAATTACTATTTATTTATACTGTTTATTATATAATAGTGTTTTAAAATAAATGATTAGAATTTATTTATAAATGTTCAAGATTTATAAATAGAGTTTATAATGGACTTATGTTTATAAGGGAAGTTTTTATGAAATGGTTGAAGGGGTTAAAAGACGGTTTTACATGGTAAAAGGTTTTTATAAATGGTTAGATATTTAAAATAGAATTTTTGAAATGGGTTTATAGATTTATAAAAGGAGTTTTATGAATGGTTTTAGAAATTATAATGAAGTTGTTAAAAGATTTTAGAATTGTATAAAAGGGAAATCTTTCTCAGTGATTGGCGGATATACATATACTGTAACGACCCATAATTTTAGGCATCCGAATTTGGAATATTTAATTGATTTTAAATATTTAAAAGTTAATTTTATAAGTTAAATAACTATTATTTCAAATGTAGCAATTTTAATTGATAATTAAATTGTTTAATTTAATATTTGGAATTGTTTAAATAATTGAATCTTGAATTTAAAATGAATGAAAACGATTTCTAAAGTTGATTTAAATTCTACTTAAATTAGAATGGGGTTAGTAAACTTTTAAAATTGATTTAAAAGTGATTTAATTGAAATACGAATTTACTTGATGTAATTAACGTGTAAAAATAGTCATTTTGGACACTGTCTTGGATTTTGACGAAACCAGTTTCATTGGATTCGTAATAGTGAATTATAGTATGCGGTTGAATTTCGTGTCGATTGGATGTATCGTTTGATCGTGCGAATTCGAAATGCATAGAAATTAATTAAAGGAATTTGATTAAAATAATTTGATTTTGAAAAGCTATCTTCTGTATATGATGAAATATGTATCGGGAGCCAATTCCATCATATCAGGAGCAAACTCCATTGCTCCGAATTCGTCCAATCCAACTTTGTTCGGAGTTCAGAATTTCCACGGATGAATAGTGCCAAGCAAAATCTTCTATAAATAGCCCTCACTCTCTCTCAATTGCAAAACCCTAAGATTTCAGCTGCCATTAATTTATTTCCATCCGATGGCCATTAACGATCGGAGCCGCTAGGAGCAAAATTAGCCAACGACTTCAACTAGAGAAACGTAGAGGGCAACTATATGAACTCGATCAATGGTTGGATCGTCGTCCGCTGTGGTGTGGTGGGCGAAATGCCTCAAGTTTTACAGCAGTTTTTGTGGGTTCGTCGATGATTGTACGCACAGAAACAAAAATGGTAGGGAGAAAGAAAGTGAGTGGAGAGAACGAACCAATATATTGAAATGGTAGGAATAAAAAAAAGTCAGGTAAGTTGAATCTGGGAATATTAAAAGTTAATGTCCATTAGCTTCAACCGATGGACAAATGAAAGGACATGGAAAGCCTAAAAGATTCAAAATGGGTACCGATACGGCTAACCGTTTAGCAGATTTTGCCTTGTGCCGGACACCGAAATGCACAAATGAATATACTACGAAGATCGACGTGATGAGACGAACAAGATGGTACACAAATACAAGCAACACGACCCACCTAACAAAACTCCAATTTTGCTGCCGAAAATGCTGCTAAAACGCCGAAAATAATATAAATGGAGCTAAGGCAGTCCAAATTTGGCGAAACGAAATATGATGTCTCACTCAGAAAAGGATCTACATTTTTCTTATATAAAAATATTCAGATTTTGAAAATATTTTATTTCCAACAAATTTTAACTGATTTTAAATTAAGAAAAATTCACAACTGAACAAACTTACATATTTTATGATGAAAATCTACCACTTGAAATGTTTAAATAAATGTATCCCAAATATCAAATTTTCATTGCTAAATTTTATTGTTTAATTTCATGAAAAATTTAGTTAATTATGTTATTTAAAATCGTTAAAATTTCTGGGTCGTTACATATCGATTGCCTTTCACATAGCACACTCCACTTTGAATGCCACATTGCCATTTCCATAATCACACAACTGATTTCTACAAACATATAACTCCTGAGCTCATACATCTTAGGAAAGGGTGTTAAGCTAAGAGAGTTGCCTTCTTCGTCACCAAACAGATGATACGTTCATAGAGATCAATTAATGTAATTAGAAATACAACGTCAGACATTCATCCATACAAGTTGTCCAGGAACAGGACAAACCAAAGTCACTCACCTACCACATCCTATCAGGAATTACCCCTAGGATTAGTAGCGAGAAGTCCTTGCATATTATAGATTTTCATAATGAAGAACTATTGTCACCATATATATATAATATGCATCGCGGGTCTAGTGGCAAGTAGCCCTGCATCATGAAGATCTCCGTCTTCAAAACCATCATCATAAACCTGCACTTTCGAACACATACATTGGTCTGAAGTGGTTCTTGGATAAATCTGACCCCGGTCTCTCTGGACCAATAACGATAAAGAGGCCTTTAACCTTATACGAAAACCAAGTCTCGTAGACTTGTCATGTTTTTAACTCTCAACTTGCTATCCTTCGGCCAAGAAGGAAGCCCGGTAGATTGAAGTACCATAAACACTCCACACTACTCGAATCAACATTCTTAATCCAAATGATAATCAAGCCTACTCAGTTGGCTTCGTGCTAAGTGCATGAATAATCAATTCCCACATCAAGTCAAGGAATCAAAAATGGCCAAATTTGATAGTCGGTTATTTAACTATCAAAGCAACAAACAATCTCTAGCACATAAGCAGTCACTAGGCCCATTTAATTAATCTTTTATTAATTAAATCAATTTCCCAATATTTACTTCAATGTATCTTTAAAAGATATATCCTCAAAACCATTTCAATCCTTTGATATTGGAAAACATTTCCATTTACTTATATCAATGGTATAAGTATATTTAATAACACTACCATTTTGGAGACACGCTAAATAGATTCCTATAACCATACAACTTCCAAATACATACACCTCAGAACGGGTGTTAAGTATAAGAAGCAATGCTCCTATACCACCAAGCCTTTAGTACGATCATAAGAACAAATTCATGTATTTCACAATGGAAGGTCAAAACACAATTTATTGGGTCAAAACGAATGTTGCGTAAAACATCGTTACAACAACCCAAAAATAATAGTATAGGGATTTGATTAATGTGAATATTAGGCTCAGGTCCTTAAAATCAAACTTAATACACGAAAACTCCTCCCCAAAAAAGGATTGTAAATTAGGTCCCTAGAATTAAGTTACTGAATAATTGCATACATTTATGCAATTATTCAGTGAATAATTACAGATATTTATGCAATTATATCCAAAAATTGCATAAATGTCTGCAATTATTCAGTGAATAATTGTTGAAATGTCTGCAATTTTTGGATGTAATTACATAAATATCTACAATTATTCACTAAATAATTGCATAAATGAATGCAATTATTCAGTAACTTGATTCTAGGGACTTAATTTACATACTTTTTGGCAAGGATGTTTGGTGTATTTTGAAACTTAATAGGCACTTTAGCCAAACTGTCCCTTGATTCATTATATATATATATATATATATATATATATATATATATCCCATATACTAGATAAAACATTTCCTTTCGGAAATCATTTACTATAACAACCGTGTTATAGTCCATGCCTTCCATACTTCCCCGAAAATGTCTATTGCAACAATAAATGTTGAAATCTATGTTTTCGATACATATCACATTTTAAATCATTTTTCAACTATTTAATTCCATTTGGAATTATTATTTTCCAAAACATTACTTTAAAAAGATAAATAACTTTTAAAACCATTAACTCCAAACAATATTACTTTCAAACATTCCTTTTAAAAGATTATTTAACTCTTAAAAACTTGAATGTATTTTCTTTATATAAAAATCCATATTTAAATCTCAACATAAATCATTTCCATATTTATAAAATTATGTTTATAAATCTCCTTTCTATGTTATAAACTCCTAGTTTATAAAATCTCTTTATTTATAAAATTCTATTTTTAAATCATTCTTTTATAAAAACTCATTTTACTATCAAAATCCACTTATAAATCCATTTCTTTATAAATATAATTTATGTATAAAATCCATTTATAAATCCATTTACCAAATAAATTTCAAATCCATTTACAAAACATTTATAAATTCCGATTATAAATCTATTTCTTTATTTACAAAATATCACTTTTAAAAATATATTTTATAGCAAAGCTAAGCTGGGTTAACTGGGCCCCTACTAGTTTATTGCAAAAACAATAAATAACAAGAATGCATCGTAATAAGCTACGATACAAGAGAGTAGAAACAAAAGAAAATTCAACAAGGAATTAAAAAAAACCTAAATTGCCATAAGGCAAGTTAGATCCAGTTCATAATAATTCTACTGTCAAAACAGTAAGAATTGAACATAATACCATGCTTATAGCTTGCCTCACTTCATTCCATATTTCAACATCACTTCTAATCTTGCCATTGAAAATTCTATCATTCCTTTGCTTCCATATTACACTTATAAAAGTTTTTAAGTATCAACAGCATCAAAATGCTTGAATCGTCTTTCCATCTGGTAGCTTTATATAGATTGCACCATTCTATACTGCTGGTTCTTGAAATATTGTCCCTTACAATCAATTGCATGAGTTTTTGCCGCAGGGAAAAAATGAAGTTGCAGTTAAAAAATATATGCACATTTGTCTCAGAACCATCAGGACAAAAAGCACAAGAAGGATCAACCTGCATGTCCAAGGCTATTAGCCTATCTTTTTTATTCAGTGCATTTCTCAGAACTTTCCAAAGGAGCATATTATCATTCTCCTTACAATAAGGATTCCAAACCCTTTTATTCGATGCAAACTGGTTGATCCCCTGCCAATTGTTCATGTTGTTATACACCAGAGAAACTGAGTGTTTCTGGAAATCAGAAGACCACACCACCATATAAAACAACACTATGAGATAATGTTGCCTCATGATTTCAAGCCATAGTTGCCTGATAGTCTAATTACTTGAGTATGGCAAGGAAATAAAACCATTATTGATAAACTCACCAGCCTTAGCATCATTGGGTATGTCAGTTTGGTTTTTTTGATTAAATGACTGGACTGTTTCAAGAATCATGCCTTGCCTAGTCCACGAGTCCTACCAGAAGCTCACCTGCCTATTCTGAGAGGCAAGCAATCTTATTTGAGGTAAAAATATGGCTCTGAGCTTAAGGATAGACCTCCATGTCCAGCTACATCCCTGTTTAAATCTTTATATAAACCATTCAAAAATCTCTATTTAAAATATTTCTCAAAATTATACTTTCATAACATCAAAAATCATACTTCTTATTTATTTAAAAATAAATTCATTCTTATTAATAATTTAAAAAATATATTAAAAACATATATACTTCCAAAATCACTTTGAAAATCATTTCAATTCAAAATAACTATTTTATAGTACTTCAAAATACTAAAAATATGGCATGGTGCTACTATAGCACTAAATAAGCAAAATGAATCCATGTCATCAAATATGGCACCCAACACATCATATATCAAAATATATGAAAAGTAAAATCAACAGTGTGAGGAATCCTATTGGATCCCTTCAACCTGTCCTTCTGCATCACATAAAGTATATAATCAAATAATATAAATCAACCGCTTCGAGACGGGTCGTATACAAAAGGTCATCCGCTCATACACGGGAACGTAATAGGGTCTCATCCGCTCCAATAGATGGGAATATATCCAAACCAACTAATAAATATAGTAAATTATCTAAATCAGCAACAAATAGCATAAATAAAATTAACTACACTTATATAAAAATATAAATAGGCCAGAGAGGTGAGTATACAATAGAGAATCAAATCAATAGAGTTTGAATTTGATTTTGATTGAATTTGAGAAGATCTTGAGTAGAATTTCTTTAAGAAATCAAGAGAGTGAAAGAGGAGAGAAAATATGAGAAAGTAGTTAACCAAAATTTGATGAGAGAACCTCTATTTATAGAGAAATAACAGTCATGTCTATTCCCGAAGAGATACGATGAAAAAACACTTTCATTCAAAATTTGAATTTTCAAAATATTGGACTATATGTCGACATATAGGTTCAATGTATGCCGACATACTCTTTGTAAATTTGAAAAACACTTAATTAAAAACTATTTTGAAAATATTAAGCTTTGTAAAATATTTTGATACTTCGTAAAATCATTTAAACATAATTTATACATTTTACTGATAATAAACTTAAAAAAACTTTATAAAATTGTTTTGAAATATTTTTAATATATAAATGATTTAAATATGAATTTCTTTCAAAAATAAAGTATAAGTGAATATATATTTAAAAAAGTATTAATAATGTTAAAATATACTTTTGAATGTCATAATCATTTAGAAAATATAAAAAAAGATGATAAATAATGTAAAGTATATATTAAAATATAAAATAATTAAAACTCATATGAATCTTGTAAATATTTAAAAGGTCAGGAATCATTTGAAAGATATTTTGAAAAGATGTTTGAATAATCATTTCTAAAATAGAAATTCTTAAAAATCATTTTTGAAAATCAAGATATTTGAGAATCATTAAAATCAGAGAATAGACTAAAAACATTTTTGAAAAAATGAAGAGAGATCAAAGAAGTGCTACCTGGGCTTTAACAAAATAATCTATGACACTATAACTTATCCTAATACCTTGAATCTTCAAACTCATGAGTCTTCAATCTCTAACTCTTGAATCTCTATATCAGCCTCTTTATCAATCTTTTGAGTCTGCTCTTGATACTATACAGTCTTCTTAACCAACACATGTCTAATATCATGCACTATATACTATATATAACTTGATAAAACATTAGTATCTATATTTCTTATGTTCTCATATGGTTGTTGTCCTCAAAACCAATACCTTAGGTACTAACCGATTTATCCATTTTCAACCAAGTTTCATCTTATGGTTTAGGTGCGTTTCAACCACTATAAATAAGACCCTAAGCCCCTCACTTTTATTCACAAATATTTTGGGAACATCAATGGCTCTACCTGTTCATCTCTTCTTAGATTCCAAAAACTCCATTAGGGTTTCAAGTAAGAAATCCTATATACCTATCTTTGTTTATTATTTAATTTCTAAACATCTTCTTTTCCAATCTTTCTGAATCTAATATATGTACACAAATCCCTTGTTGTATATATTAAAAGGAAGAGATCTGAAGGAGAATATAATGGGTGTTTTAAATCAAAAGAGAAGCAAAGCTAAGGACCAACTATGAGTGAAAATCATTTTTTTTTCTATTTTAGTAGTTGAATAGTATAGTTTGGATTTGATATATGCCTTGGGAAGTTTTGGATTATGAAAAAAATCATGTTAAAATCCCTAAAATTTCCCAAAGAAAAATGTCAATTCTTAGGTTAGAATCTTAATTGTTATTAAATAATGGAGATTTTGGTGGATTTTGTAGTTTATGTATTTCGCCTTCTATTCCACTTCTTATTCTTTTTCTTCAGATCTGATTAAAGGGATTTAACTGAGAAATGGTGTGCAAAGTACGAATCTTTATTCGTAGTTTACACCGCCTACTTCTATAAAATTTAATAGAATTTCCCTTGTCAAAATTGATATAAAAGAAGTTGAATAGAGCGTAGAATTGATTAAATTATAAGTTTTCATTTTTGGTTTATTCCATTATTTTGATATGAGATAAGTAGGATTTAGTTTCTATATACGAGTCTATTTATTGCAATTATGGATATGAGTGTTGAATCATTATTATGGGTAATAGAATCCCTTGTTATGGATATTGGAATTTTGGCATTATTAATAATATGGAAAAGGACTTGTATTATTATGGTTAAAAAGGAATTGACATTTAAACGTTAGTAAGGGCATAATCTCTGCACGCATAGAAAGCAATAAGTGCGTATTTATTTATATATATATTAATTATCATAATAACATACAATTATAACGTATTAATTGCGTAGTTAATTAGGTAATATTTTTCATTAAATCCTCCTTAGGAAGGTAATTGAATTGTTAAGGCAAAATAAGAAGGAATTCTTATATAGCCTAATTAATAGACACTGTGAGGTGTATGATAAAATATTAAGAGTGTTGTAAAATATGATTAAGTCATAAGTGGTGCGAGGTCAGTCAAAAGACACACGGAAGTCTACCCAGCTAATTAGGCTACCAACAGTATGAGTTTGGGGCTGATGTGAGACATCACCTATGAAAGTGACTGCAATGACGCGAGGTTAGTCCCGATTCTGTTGGATAAATCCACCCAGCTAATCTAGCTACCAGTACATACGAATAGTCTGGTTAATGTGAGACATCACCATGGGTACAGGTAATAATACGAAGGACCTGCTCTAGGGAATTGTAGGTATTAAGTGGTTGTTTGAGGGCCCGCCTCTTTTTCCTAAGTGGAGTATTAAATGGCCGGGATTGAGTTTAGACACGGTGAAGGATATCTTGGAAAGGTCCTTTTTAATAGGAAGTATTAAGTGTCCCAAGAGATTTCCATGCAATGTCAGCTAGATAGATATCTATGTGCACTCTGCCAGGGCAATAGGTATTAAATGATAGGGACCTACTTCAATTGAGGTCTTAATGGTCAGAGTCTGTCTATTTTCCATTAAAAAGTATTAAGTGGCTTGGGTTCTATGTCTCTTATTGTTAGACATTTAAGACGTTGGTTGTGGGCTATAGGATTAGGAAACCTGCTTTGGAAATGGAAGGTATTAAGTAGTTGTCTAAGGACCCGCCTCCTATCCTTGTATAAAGTATTAAACTGTTTTATATGTGCAAGACATATTTTTATTTCAAAATATACTTCCCAAGTACTGAAATAGTAAGACTCGAGGTTTTTATTCACTTGACGCTTGTTATTCTGACTTCCTCCTCATTACAACACAGGTTAGAGAAAAAGTTGATGATGATGCTTGAAGATGGCGAGAGTAGAGCTTGTGGCAGTTACTATTTATCTATTCCTGATATTTTCTATTGTACCCATAAAAATGTTCTTTTAAGTAAAATGATGATGTAATGATTATTGTTGACGTTATATTATGTTTTGTTGCATTTGACAATTGATTTGAAATAAATGGATATTGTTATTATACTTTGTTCCTTCTGCTATGAGTTCTGAAAGAATATATAGAAAGCTCTATTTTGCTATTTATACCCACCAACAACCAACTTTAGAATGGGTTAAAGTTTCGATAGGCCTTTTCTGGGTCGGGATTTGGGCCTATTTTGGGGCGGGTTGTTACTTGGTATCAGAGCTTAGGTTACCCGATCAACAAAGAAATCATAAGTATGAGTGGCGTACTTGTTATTTTTGAAAAGGTTTTTCGAAAGGTTTTACTATAAATATATATACTTATTTTGAATATACACATAACTCTATAACTTCCAACTATAGAAGTAGTTACGACCATATTCTGAAAGGATGGACGAAGTGACTATGAATTGGAAAAATAAATAGAGTTAAATTTATACTCCTACTCTGATTACTTACGGAGCGGGGATCATATCGTAAGGAGTGGACTTAGCTGAATAGTACTTAACTCCTTTGTTAGACCTAGATTTCCTTATAAATATGGACCATATAAGCGTAATAAATAATACAGATAGAAAACGTAGAAGGAAAGATAGCAACTCAAAAATTTAATAGGTAATGAATGTACAATGAGTGAGGAGTTACATGAAATTGAATAGATTAATGAGACCATTAGGGTAATTATTGGAAGATGAGGAAGAAGTTAAATAGGTAAAGTTGAATAAAGAAAATAAATGTCTATAGGAAACATTCATTAAGATAATAACCATTTAATACGGACAAAGTGATATTTATGAGAGTAGTAAATAAAAATGTTAGGTAATAGTTAAATGTTATGAGGCATGGTATTTGTAAACATACGAAAGCAAGGAATATAGTAGTGAAACCAGCTTTCGTAAGAAGGTGTACATTAATCACCACGAGAAGATAACTAGATTTTTAAGATGATTGAGTAGGAAGTTCAAAGGGAAGAACAATTAAAGCCAATTTTTAAATCCTACCTCTTGAGAAAGAAATTGGTAAAAAGGGTTTTTTGAAAACTCCTTGAATGTTTTGAATGAGCTTTTTCAAAAGATTATTAAATGAAGGTCTTATGTATTATAAGTTGAAATTTTTTGAAGGAGTGTGATTTTAATATACTGCCATTTGTAAAATTTTGGAAAGAGGATGTAATTTTAAAAGTGGTGAAACAATTAAAAACAAAATAGTGGATGATTTTTTATTGTAAATTTAATGACTTGAAAAGTTGAAAGAAGAAAAAAAAAGAAGGTTTCGTTTGTTAATTTCTCTATTTAAAATTTCTTGAATTAAAAGTATTTAACTTTTGGATTCTTCGTTTTTGGTTTCTTCTATTTTTATGATTTCTTCTACTTTATAAATTTGGATATTCTTTTCCTTAAGATTCTTTTTAAAAGGGTGTATAAATGGAAATGACAACTGATTAGAATAGGGAAGTAGAAAATAAAAGGATAAGAATGTCTGGTAAGATAGGTAGGAGAGACATTCCCATATAAGGAAATGCAGAGAATAATAGCTGAATTTTAGGTAGTAATAGAATTGGAAATTTTAATCCAATGATAAATAATATAGGAGAGGAGTAATAGGAATAACATAGAAGTTATCATTGTCTACTCCATTTTTTCCATCATTTAAAGTTATAAAACGTATCTTTGACAATTGAACGGATTTGAATGATAATTAATAAATAAGTTAGATATTTTTGGAAAAGCGATTAAGTAAAGATGAGAATTTTACATATGCATTTTCCTAATTTGAATTTAAAACTTGTTTGAATAAGAATATTATTGGAATTGGTAAGAAAAGGATTATAAGAGATTTTAAGAGTTTTAAACAAAGTTACAAAAAGTATTTTATCAAATAACCATGTATTTTGAGTAATAAGGCAATAGATATTAATGTATATTTTAGAATGATATAACTGCTATTTTGAAATGATAATTGAGGAAGATCTATTATTTCGAAAATGATAATTCATGTAACTAGAAAACTCTTTGGAATGATAAAGGTCTAATTTATTATTTTAGAATGATAATAGAATTTTTGAACGTTTTATGTTAAAGATCTTATTTGCAAAAGGAGTAAGTCTTTATTATAGTAAGTTATTAAAAGGGAAGTTTTCCATAGTTCCATTTTGAAAACCAAGCAATCTTTAAATACTATGAATTAAGAGTCTAAATTTTAAAGGTATAAATCATCGATGAAGAAAGTTTTAAAAAGAGAAATTTTGCTACTTCTTGGAACTAAGCAATTTCGAATTCTTGATAAAGGTTTCTAATTTTATATTTTCAAAGAGGGAGACTTTGGATTTGGTACTCCGTGTTTGTGAAATTTTAAGTTTTGCAATAAATGGGCAATAAATATTGATTTTGAAATAAATGAAATAAGTTTATGAAAATAGTTTATCTAAAATTATTCTGTATGGTTGCTAAAATTATGGTTTTATAAAGAATAGTTTTTATGTAGTAGATAAGGATCACAACCTTGGTAAGACAGACTAAGGATGTTAGGATATGAATAAAATAGGAATAAAACGTATAACCTGATCTGGAATTTGAAATCAGTCCCAAACCTCTATTTGAAGAAGTTGGTAAAGTTAAAGATATTCCAGATCTATAGTTGAGTTGTAAGTTATGTTTCTCTAGATAACTTAGCATGTAACTTTTTATGTTTTAATTTATTTAAAGCGGTTTCCGTGTAATTTTCATAAATCTCCATTTCCAAAAAAAATATAAAAGTGCATTGTTGTAATTAACGAAGGATGTACCGAAAAGGAAAAGAGATATGTAGGACACGGATATCCTTTCCATTATTTACGCTGTCTTTTTCAATAAAAAGAAAAAAAATTCTTCGTAAATTCAAACAAGCAAAATTTTCGTTTATGATTAATTCATGGGAGGTTATAACGATAGTCCTTTTTAAAAATAGCGCTAACAAATTAAATATATAGAAATAAGCATTCTAATTTAGAAATTTGTACACATGTATAACTACGCTTAACGACTAGGAATAAGAATATACATATCAATAGCTTAAATTACGACTATATGTGTATTAACTAGTAATTAATGGATTAGGATTTATGGACACTAATTACAAATTTAATAGGTAATAAATTTATAACTAATAAGAGGTAAAGGAATCTAATGGGGATCGATTAAGGAAACTTGATATGACATTTATAAAAGAATGAAATTTGAGCAATGAATGTATTTTGGAAACCTGAAGAAGGTTAAAAGGATTAAAGTAGGATTAATTGGAAATGGTTCAATTTCAACTGCTATGGATATACTAATCAAAGCAATGGATGGACAACATTTATTAAAAATCGAAAAGGAAAATTAAGAAAATGGGTAATAATGGGGTGATATATTAAAAAATACCCATCTTAATTTAGGAGTGTTAGGACCTCAACACCATTTATACTACTTGATAAATGGTAGTTTCCGGCAAAAAATTTCCTTTTAGATTTTTTGAGTGGTAATCGCTAGTTGTCTCCCTTGGTTATTGGAAAAGTGTATGATATGGTATAAGATATATCCTTGTTTTATTCATGTGTTGATTCTATGGATGGGATTTAAGCCACTTGATATGTGTGTGTGTGTGTGTGTGTTGAGAAGCAAAGTAGATAAAGAAATTTTATTGGGACACTTAACTAGCGATAAATCATAGGTAAGATTGGAAGTTAATGAGGAAATTAGGTTGGCAGCCTAAAATAAATAAATGTTCAACCCAAAACATTAGAATTTCGGGAGAAATAAAGTTAAGCTCACAGAATGTCACCATTCAGTAAAGAGATAAAATGTATATGAATGTGAAGAGAATTTCCTATTGAACAAGGATAAAAAAGAAGGTAGCAAAATTTTCCGTTGGAGGCAATAAACCATAGTGTCTCCAACACAGCTTCATGGAGTTATGGTTTAACATCATTAGTGATAGAGATCCTTAGTTTGCTAGCAAATTTTGGAGGAGTTTGCTGGTAGCTTTAGGAACTTCGCTAAATCTTAGCATCACTTACCAACTGAAGATCGACAAACAAACTAAAGGAATGAATGGGGACTTAGAGGATTTATTGCAAGCTTACATGATGGACTTTGGAGAAAACCAAGAGCAATAATCATAGACTTAGAGGACGGACTTCGGAGGACACCAAGAATAATAATCATGGACTTTGGAGGACATCAGAAGCAGCACTTGCCCTTAGTAGAATTCGTATATAATATTAGTCACCAATAGGCAATTGGTAGACATCCTTGAAGCACTTTATGTAAGGGCATATTATTGGTGAGGAATCACTGACAAAATTCTACTCAGAACAAATTTGAATTAAAAGACTTCAAAAATTCATAATTGATTAGGCAGTGTATGAAGGTCATATAATTTGGATAGTTGGAAAAGTTGGCACCATATTTATTGGGCGTTTCCCAATATGGGGAAACATAAGAAAACTTGTACATTAGCTGGAGTTCATGATGTCTTTCGTGTTTTGCATTTGAGGAAATACATTCATAGCATAGCAATTGTCGTAGAGCCTGATCAATTTGGGAATATTGAGACAGAGCCATTGGCGTCCTATGCCACCACATGCATTATGGAGCACAGAGCTGGAAAGCTCCACAACAAAGAATCAGATTGGTCCGAGTACAATGGGGAGAAAATCAGGTGGAAGGCACGAGGACTTCTCGTCCTAAGCCTTTTTATGGTGAACTTTTCTCTCCAAAATTAGGATTTTATTGCATCATGTTTGCTAGATTTGATGGTAGGAGATGGTTGCTACATTTTTTCACAATCACTTTACACTTATATAGAAGTTTAATGCATGTTTAGGGTATTTGCATATATGTTAGCACGAGCACACACTAATGCTAGGATTGAGCTCATTTATAGTATATCTGCAGTACATAATCACATTGGTTGAGTAGATAGTTGTGTAGATAACTTGGTTGTATAACATGGATGTGATTGCGCGTTACGCTGTTCATCCGTTGAAAGGTTCCGGGATGAAATCCTTTTTAAGAGGGAAGAATGTAACACCCGTAAAATCAACCATGGTTAATAAATAAATTAAGTAAATTAAACTAAATAAGACAGATTGAAAATGGAAATTTTATAAAAGTAGGAATTTGACCGCGAAAGTTATTCCGTTGCGTTCGTGGTGACATTCTGATCTATTTCATATATAATATGCTGAAAATGGGGCTCAAACAAAGAAGTTATGAATGTTTGAAGTTTGCCGATTTAAATTAATTTAATTAGAATTCAAATTCAAATGAGTATTTAAATTTAAAATTTAAATTTCAAAAATTAACAGTAGAATTATTTAGGGGTTAAGTAAACGTTAAAATTAATGGTTAACGTTAAAAGTTAGTTAAAGAATAAAATAATCAGGCAATGGAAACAAACAAAATCGGTCCTAAAATAATGGAGCGGTCAACCAGTGCGACCCAACCGGTCGACCCCTAGCAGTCGTTCAATCTATGGGAGACGGTCGACCGCTGCATAAGGTGGTGGCTATGGTTATTCAATGGTTAAATGTTCCAAATATATCCATTTTCAACCTAGTTTCATCTTACGGTTCGGATGCGTTTCAACCACTATAAATAAGACCCTAGACCCCTCACTTTTTTCACGAGTATCTTGGGAACATCACCTTAGCTCTATCAGTTCATCTCTTCTTTGATTCAGAAAACTTCATTAGGTTTTAAGGTAAGAAATCCTATATACCTATCTTTATTTATTATTTAATTTATAAACCTCTTCTCCTCCAAACTTTCTAAATCTAATATATATACAAATCCCTCGTTGTATATATCGAAAAGAAGAGATCTGAAGGAGACTATAATGGGCATTTCAAATCAAAAGAGAAGAAAACCTTAGGACCAACTGTGAGTGAAAATTTTATTTTTTCTATTTTTAGTACTTGAATAGTTTAGTTTGGATTTGATATGTGCTTTGGGGAGTTTTGGATTATGAAAACATCACATTAAAAATCCCCAAAATTCCCTCAAAAGAATAATGTCAATTCTTAGGTTTGAATCTTAATTGTTTTGTATTAAAATAATGGAGTTTTTGGTGGATTTTGCGATTTATGTATTCCACTTTCTATTCCACTTCTTATTCTTTTTCTTCGGATCTGATTAAAAAGATTTCAATGAGAAACGGTATGTAAAGTACGAACCTTTGTTCGTAATTTACACCGCCTATTTCTATAAAATTTAATAGAATTTCTCTTGTCAAAATTTATGTAAAAGAAGTTGAATAGAGCGTAGAATTGATTAAATTGTAAGTTTCCACTTTTTGGTTTATTCCATTGTTTTTACATGAGATAAGTTGGATTTAGATTCTATATACAAGTCTATTTATTGCAATTATGGATATGAGTATTGAATCCTTGTTATGGATACTAGAATCCCTTATTATGGATATTGGAATTTCGACATCATTAATAATATGGAAAAAGGACTTGTATTGTTATGGTTAAAAAGGAATTGACAATTAAATGTTAGTTATAGTGTAATCTCCACACGCATAGAAAATAAAATGTGCCTATTTATTTATATATATTAATTACCGTAATATCATACAATCATAACATATTGATTGCGTAGTTAATTAGGTAATAATTGTCATTAAATCCCCCTTAGGAAAGTAATTGAATTGTTATGGAAAAATAAGAAGAAATTCTTATACATCCTAATTAATGGATACTGTGATGTGTATGATAATATATTAAGAGCGTTGTAAAATATGACTAAGTCATAAGTGGTGTGATATCAGTCAAAAGTCACATGGATGTCAGCCCAGCTAATCTGGCTACTATCAGTGTGACTTTAGGGTTGATGTGAGACATCACTTATGATAAGTGACTACGATAATGCAAGGCTAGTCTCAATTTGTAGGGTAAATCTGCCCAGCTAATCTGGCTACTAGTACCTATGAATAATCGGGCTAATGTGAGACGTCACTGTGGGTACGGGTCATAATATGAAGGACTATAGGGAATTGTAGGTATTAAGTGGTTGTTTAAGTGCCCGCCTCTTTTCCCTAAGTGAAGTATTAAGTGGTATGGATTGGGTTTAGGCACAGTTAAGGATATCTCAGAAAGGTATGCTTCGGTAGGAAGTATTAAGTGTCCGAAGAGATTTCTATGTAATGTCAGCTAGATAGGTTCCTTTGTGGATTTCTCCTAGAGAATAGGTATTAAATGATGGGGACCTACCTCAATTGAGGTCTTAAATGGTCAGAGTCTGCCTATTTTCCATTAGAAGGTATTAAGTGACTTGGATTCTATCTCTCACATTGTTAGACATTTATGACGTTGGTTATGGGTTATGAGATTAGGAAATCTGCTTCAGAAATGGAAGGTATTAAGTGGTTGTTTGAGGACCCTCCTCCTTTCCTTATATAAAGTATTAAATAGGTTTATATGCGTAAGACATATTCTTATTTCGAAATATACTACCCAAGTACTGAAATAATAAGGCTCAAGGTTTTTATTCACCGTACACTTATTGTTTTGACTCCCTCCTCATTACAACACAGGTTAGAGGAGGAGTTGATAATGATGATGCTTGATGATGGTGAGAGTAGAGCTTGTGGCGATTACTAATTATATATTCCTGATATTTTCTATTATACCTAGAAAATGTACTTTTAAGCAAAATGATGATGTAACGGTTGTTGCTGACATTATATTATATTTTGTTACATGTGACAATTGATTTGAAATAAACGGGTACAGTTATTGTTATTAATTTTGTTCCTTTCTCTGTGAGTTCTGAAAGAATAGATAGAATGATCTGTTTTATTATTTTTACCAACTAACAACCAGCTTTGGAACGGGTCTAAGTTTTGATGGGTCTTTTTTGGATTGGAATTTGGGCCTGTTTTGAGGTGGGTTGTTACAAATGGGGTAAACAGAACGGGAAAGGAGATATGAACCCAAAATAAAGTGGTAGGTGGGTGCACCGCTATAGGTAGGTAGGAACTTTTTAGAATAGTCGGAACTAAGATGAAGAAGGTGGAAGTGGAACGAAACAATGCTAGTTTAATAAATAGTTTATATTCAACCAAGCCCGAATAGGGTACAGGTTAATATTGGGCCAAAAAGACATAGAGCGGTCGATCGGTGGGATTCACAGGTCGACCGGTAGCGGTTGACCACCCCAGATTGACTGATTGATCGGTTATTGGGTTTTGAGCATGGGCTGAACCTTGAACGCGACATAAAGTCGCTTTCAGTCGAGCTACCCCTTGTTTTCCTTGATCCTTCTTTCCTTTCATCCTGACTCCTCCTCTCTCTTCCTCAAAAATCGAGCGACTACCTCCAGCACCCCTACAATGACGATGATGGCTCTAGAGACCACCCAGCAACTTAATGACGACCGATGCTCCATTAGATTTAGCCCCAGATCCAGACTTGAAAACCCTCATCAAATTAAATCATGGCCCTCCACTCCTCTCACCACCCAAATCGGACCCCACAAGAGATCGTGAGGCTTCAGAACGACGAAGAAAGGGTAAAACTCTATGAGGCAGCAACGAGCATTGCATTTCTACAAGGACGATCGATGAAGTTTGGGGACTTCGCCGCTTATGGTTTGGAGGTCTTATTTACGACTGCAGGATTACTGCCGATACTTAGCCATGATATGTTTGAGCGGGAATGCTACTCGCAATGCTTGCATCTATTTGATGCTAACTTGTAGTATTTATTCGACAAGGATGGCAACAACTTCACATTTGAAGTGAAGGGAGTAGAGATTTGGTTGATAGACGAGCAATTTGGAGGGATTCTGCATATCTCAGCAGTAGGAGAGGATATGGAGGATATCGAGGCCTCCTATTCAGCCATTCTTCAGTAGATCTTCCATAGAGGATTAGGCGTCTGGATGACATACAATATGTAGGACCAAGCCTGTCTGGTCTCCCGCATCATTTAGCACAACATCGTCCCCAAGATGGGGAGTTTCGACCATATCTAACCCTTAGTGCAGAAGGCCACCTACGCCATCATAAGCAGTGTCCAAGTGAATTGGTCCAAGGCTACCATGTTCCATTATGTAGGCTCAGAAGTTGGTACTCGGAGGAGTTATCTTCCATACTATCATCTTTTCACACCCGTCTTTCGACGGTACGCAGTTAGCTTCCAAGGAGAGAAGGTGCAGGCAAAGGTACTTGCACAGTTAGATAGATCCTCCCTTAAGATGATGGAGATTGGAGAGGCGCCTGTGCAGTTTGGAGCACAACAGGAGGCAGAACAAGCGTAGATGGAATGGACCCATGGATAAATTAGAAGGCATCAGAGTCACAGCCATAGGTCCCTGAGTATGTAATGATCTGGGCCCAGATCTAGATCAAGGTTGAGTTGTAGGAGATATGGGCTGAGCAGCAGCGCCAAAATCATGAGCTTGGATGCATAGCCGCATGCTCAGATCGTTCAACGGTCGTCACAGTGGTTCGGGCTCTCGTGGAGGAGTAGGGCCATCCCACAGCTCATAGGTAGTAGTAGAATTAGTAGTGGCAGTTGATGTTTTCTTTTAGCATTTGTTTTTCTTTTAGGTTTGGGTTGTAAGAATTCATTGTTTCTATTTATATAAAATGTGTACGATGTTATGAAAAATGTTCCTTTTTATTTGTTTTTGGAATGATCGCTGCATTTATTGGGAAATAGTATAAATAGGGAAATCTCGTAAAAGACACTTAACTACTGTAAAAGAAAAAGAATATATAAAAGATTTGATGTTTATAACATAAATTAGGAAATTTATTTTTTAATTACTAAAAGAAATAAAAAAGTTGTCCCAAAAGTAGGAAAAATCTAGGAGATAAATTTTAGCAAGCAAAGGACAGGGAAAAGCTATTGCAAAACCATGGGTCGTCACTATCCCTACACCTCAAAAGCTAAAATTTATAAATGAACTTGTGCGCTGATTGTTGTTTTAAAATAAAGGAAAAGGTTTTAGAAGTTCGAAAATTTACCGTGTAGTAGAAAAGAGCTAATTATGGATGTTAACTCATGACTAATCCCGACTGCTTGGAATGTGGCTAAATTTATCTTAAAAAGTAAAAAAGTATAATTTTGATAAAAACTGTTCAAAAAATTTTATTTTTAAAATGAGTTTCTATTTTTAAATTATCTGAATTATTTCTAAAATTTAATTGAAAAATATTTTTGAACGAAAAAGGGATATTTTCTGATTTTTGAAATGCAACATGCTTAGTATATGGAAAAATCGACAGGTTAGTAAATACGAATTTTACTGTGCAGCAGAAGTGACAGTAAGTATAGTTAGGGAGGAGAGAAAAAGGTTGTTTTATCTTTAGGATTTCTTTTTCCATAGCTTGTTGATAGTTGAATAAAACTTATTTTAAAATAACTCCGTTTTTAAGGTTTTAAAAATAAATTTACTTGTATGGATTGCTCTTGCAAAAGTTGAAAAGATATGGGGCAAAAGAGAAGGTTCCAAGATACAGTGTAATGGGTACACAAGAGGAGGATGAAAATATGAAATTCCCCATCTAAACCTTTTTCCGATATAAGAATATAGGTTTTAAAAACTGGATTTTTGAATTTTTTGATGTTAGAAATTGTGTGCTAGGATTTTTAATGGTAGGGATTGGATGCAAAATTGGTTGAACCGTATTTTTATCCGCAGAAGTGTAGGAAAATTTTTGTGCAAAAACAAAGATTTTTGATATTCAAAATCTGCATACATATAGAATTGTAGAAAGTATAAGTTGTATGCACAAATTATTTAAAGAATGCATTCATGTAAGAGGCCCAATATAGTATTATTCAACATAGATATCATATGTGTTGTGATGCACCGTGCACTTATACACGACTGGCTGCAAAATTTATTGCACACTAATTCGTTGGATAACTTTGAATGGTTGCACATTATGTTACATTATTCGGTCCTTGAGGAATTTTGGAGACAAAATTCTTTACGGTGTGGAGAATGTAATACCCAATAAATTTAACAATAATTAATTAATTAATAATTAGTACATCCAAAAATGGAATTTTCACAAACGGCGAAGTTTGGCTATGAAGTTTGCACCAATGTGTTCATAGTGATTTTCTGATCAATTTTCGTATATAAAGGTTTTCCGATCGAAGTTCAAACGAAAAAGTTATTAACGTTTAAAGATTTTGGAAATAAATATATATTTAATTAAGGAAATAAATATAATGAATTAACGTTATTTAACATTAATGAATATTTAACTTTTAAGCAAGTTTAACTTTACTGCAATATGTATAAAATTGTATGAAATAGTATTAAAAAGGAAACAAACTGAATGTTAACAAAATAACACGACCGGTCAATACCCAAGTCCAACCGGTCGAATGCTAGCGGTCGATTGGTAGATGTAGATTGGTCGATCGGTAGTGCTATGGTGCCTGTAAATTGAACCTAGGCAGAACCGCCTAGATTAAACATAATCTAATCTAATGGCCGGCATTAATTCAAGCCCTTATAAATAAAGGCCTAACCCCTTAATATTCTTCTTATATTTTCTAAAGCAACGGCGAAGCTCTTCTATTTTCTTTTCTCTACAAATTCTAAAATCTATATAAACTATAACCTTTAAATATATATATATATATATATTAGTGGATAATATCGGAGGATAATAGAGGAGAAGAATAGAATCGAATCGAATCTTCAAAACCAAGGTAAATTGTGAATCTAAATCTAAATTAAATTCAAATCCCATCTCGGATCTAAATTTCTAATGAATATATATATATATATATGCTT
Source organism: Allium fistulosum (assembly GCA_030737815.1). Taxonomy (NCBI): domain Eukaryota; kingdom Viridiplantae; phylum Streptophyta; class Magnoliopsida; order Asparagales; family Amaryllidaceae; genus Allium; species Allium fistulosum. The sequence goes on along the minus strand of CM060901.1, from coordinate 1,078,079,281 downwards.
TCAATACATATTTCGGTAGGATGAAAAGTGACTCAAACAGGAATAAAAGGGTTTAGATCGGGAGATTTGGAAGCTTAGAGGTGAGTGAGAAATTATATATTTCTATATAATATTGAATTTATATCATTGTAAATCTGTCCTTGTACGCCTGAATATAATTTTGGAGTTGTAGGCTAATTATGTTAGTCCATGAGATGATGGTTTCAACAACCTTAGAATAGATTATAAAATATAAATACTAACATTACAAGTTTAGATATATATGTATATGCAGGATCTAACCATGCAGGTATCAAGAATGAAGACTGTACAGTATAGAGATTCAAGATATAGAGATAGAAGACTCATGAGTATCAAGATTATCAAGAGTTCAAGTTTCCAAGATAAGTTATATAGTTAGGAATATTGTTAAAACTCATAGAAAGGCACTGACATCTTAAAATCTATTTTATTCGTGGAATGGAATCCACTTCGAGCCCGTTAAAGGGATGGAACCCTAAGTAGGATGGAACCTACGAAAATCTAGTGGGACATTGTTTTGTATCCACTAAGCTTAATTCAAATGATTTTTCAAAATTATCTTGTTTTCGAAATGATTTCAAAACTTTCCTTTTAAAAGATTCTACCCTCGATCCCGTTTTTAAAATAATTTTAGCCTCAAAACATCTTTATTTTTAGAGTCAAAATTTCTCCTGATTTTAAACTATCTTTTCAAATAATATATTTAACTTTTAAATTATTTATACTTTGATTTAAATTATAGTTAAATAATATATATATATATATTGTTCTTTATATTCACTTATGAATTTCAAATATATTCAAGTATATTTATAAAGTTTTAAATAGTTTTTATATAAGATAAATATTATTTTTATAAAAATTCAAAACATCAAATTTGGCTGAGGGATGTCGACATGCCCATAGGCACCATGTCGACATGGTGACAGTTGAGTTCAAAATTTAAATTTCAAAAGAAGTGTCTATTCGCCATAACTCTTCATGAATGGACATGACTGTTGTTCTTCTATAAATAGGGGTCAGTTTCAACGAATTTTATAACACTTTTCTCTGATTTAACTTCTCTTCTTCTTCTCCACTTTCTTATTTACAAATTACACCATTACTCTGCCGAAATCAATATCGAATCTAACTAGACAATTTCTGATTTTGATTCTCTCCACTATCTCTACAAGATCCAAGTGCTAATCTGAGTTATAGACTTTTTGTAATCAATTGAGCGAGAGAAGGTGTGATTGTAGCCCTGGAAATCAATTGGGTGAACTTGTTGCCTCGGAAATCAAGTATCTCTCCCCAGAGGATTGTTATTCTGGAGGGTGTACCTCGTATCCTTGAAACCGAGGGTTGTAATTGTTGAAGTGATTTTGAAAGAAAATCCGTACTTAGTTGTGCGGGACTGGATGTTGGGTAACTCTGAACCAGTATAAAATCCGGTGTGTTCTTTCCTTTACTGCTTTTACTTTATATTTGCATCTGTGTTTGATTCTGTGTTCATATCTGTGTCTGATTAGTGTATACATTATTAACAAAGTAAGATAAACTCAAAAGGATTAACAAATTTCTTAAAACACTATTCACCCCCCCCCCCTCTAGTGTTAATTCTAGCCTTAAGATCCTTAATCCGCATTTCTCACATTTGGTATCGGAGCCTTGTTTTCAAAAGTTTCATAATCTGAATTTTGAAAAGTTTTAAAATGGCTATTTTTGAAAAATCTGTTAAAACTAGTTTGGAATTGTTTAAATCATCATTGTTCCATGAGTCTGCATATGAATGTTATTCAAATTCTAGTTGTCTACCCAAATTTTATAATGTGCAGGAAAGATGCTTTATGGGTATTAAGGAATCAATCCACAATGGACAATCTGTGCAGATCAAAAAGAATAGTGGATACTTGATAGTGGATGCTCTAGACACATGACTGGTAATCCGGATATGCTGAATAATATTATATACAAAGACGGAGGACTGGTTAACTTTGGAGACAACTCGAAAGGATACGTGATTGGCATCGGCAATGTCGGTAACTCTGAAACTCCTATTATTACTAATGTTTTGCTAGTTAAGAATCTGAAACACAATCTGCTAAGTATAAGCCAACTATGTGATAAAGGATATAAAATTAAATTTGAAAAAGATAAATGTCATATTGAAGATAATAACTCAACCATAATATTTGAGGGAACTAGGAAAAAGAATATTTATATTCTTAGTACGAAAGTTTCAAATGATAACCTATGTCTTCTGCAAATACAAGTGGCCCTTGGATTTGGCATAAGAGATTTGGACATTTGAATTTCAAACTCTTATCTAGACTGTCAAAACATGATCTAGTAAGAGGTCTCCCTAAAATGAATTTTAAAGTAGATAGTTTATGTGATGCATGTCAATTAGGAAAGCTTAGAAAAAGTTCCTTTAAATTAAAAGATATGATTTCAACTTCAAAACCCCTTGAGTTACTTCATCTTGATTTATTTGGTCCATCTCAAATTTAGTCAATAAATCATAGTAAATATGTTTTTGTAATTGTAGATGATTATTCTATATTTACATGGACAATATTTTTGAAACATAAAAGTGATACTTTTGAATGTTTTAAGAACTTTACAAAAAGGATTCAAAATCAATTATATTTAAAAATTATAACTATTCGTAGTGATCACGGGGGTGAATTTGAAAATGAAAAGTTTGAGGAATTCTGCAATAAGAAGGGAATAACTCACAATTTCTCATTTCCAAGAACTCCACAACAAAATGGAGTAGTTGAACGTAAAAATAGAACAATACAAGAGTGTGCGAGAACTAAGCTTTCAGATAGTAATTTACCAAAACACTTTTGGGCAGAAGCTATTGCTACCGCATGTTATATTTTGAATAGAATTTTAATTAGACCTTTAACTGATAAGACACCTTATGAACTTCTTCATGGAAAGAAACCTAAGGTATCATACTTCAGAATTTTTGGAAGGAAATGCTTTATTTTAAATACAAAAGATAATTTGGATAAATTTGATCCTAAATCCGACAAAGGAATCTTTTTTGGATATTCTAATAGAAGTAAAGCTTATAGAGTTTTTAATTTAAGATCTAACACCATCGAAGAAACAATGCATGTTTCGTTTGATGAAAATTTAAAAGATTTTGAAATTACAAATGATGAAGAAGATTTAATTACTCAAAATCAGGATCAACCGAAATTAATAATGAAATTAATCATCCTAATAAAAGGATTAAACTTTTAAAAGATCATCCTATTGAAAATATAATAGGAGATATGCAATCTATTGTTACAACTAGAAATCAACAAAGTAAAATGAGTAATGTAGCATTTATATCATCTATTGAACCCAAAAATCCTAAAGAAGCATCAACTGATGATTCATGGATTTTGGCTATGCAAGAAGAATTAAATCAATTCACTAGAAATGAAGTTTGGGAACTTGTTCCTAGACCTGAAGATAAAACTATAATTGGAACTAAATGGGTCTATAAAAATAAAATGAATGAACAAGGTGTGGTCGTTAGAAATAAAGCACGATTAGTCGCCCAAGGTTATTGTCAAGAAGAAGGTATAGATTGTGACGAAACCTTTGCTCCTGTAGCAAGATTAGAAGCCATTAGGATTCTACTTGCTTTCGCAAATCATAATAATTTCAAATTATTTCAAATGGATGTTAAAAGTGCATTTTTAAATGGATTTGTAAAAGAAGAAGTATATGTTGAACAACCACCACTTTTTGAAGATGAAAATTTACCAAACCATGTGTACAAACTTAAGAAAGCTTTATATGGTCTAAAACAAGCTCCTAGAGTCTGGTATGATAGACTAAGATCTTATTTATTACAATCGGATTTTGAAATTGGTAAAATAGATAATACTCTTTTTATTAAAAGAAATAAAAATGATATTCAACTAGTACAAGTTTACGTAGATGATATCATTTTTGGATCAACTAATTTTGAAATGAATAAAGAATTTTCTGAAATAATGACAAAAGAGTTTGAGATGAGTCATATGGGTGAATTAAACTTCTTTCTAGAATTGCAAATAAAATAGTTAGATAATGGTATTTTTATTAGTCAAGAAAAATATGCTAAAGAACTAGTTAATAAATTTGGTTTGACTACTGCGAGTGGAAAACCTACTCCCATGGCAACCAATGAATATCTAAGTAAAGAAGATTTCTCGAAAGATGTAGATTAAAAGTTGTATAGAGGAATGATCGGATCATTGCTCTATATCACTGCTAGTAGACCTGATATCATGCATAGTGTATGTCTCTGTGCAAGATATCAATCTCATCCTAAAGAAACTCACTTAAAAGCTGTAAAACGTATCATAAGATATATTAAACACACCTCTGATTATGGCTTATTTTATCCTAAAAATGATTCATTTTATTTAATATCATACTGTGATGCTGACTATGCTGGATGTAAATCAGACCGAAAAAGTACAAGTGGAACTTGTCACTTTTTGGGACATTCTCTGGTTTCCTGGTTTAGTAAAAAGCAAAATACAGTTTCTCTATCAACAACTGAAGCAGAGTATATTTCTGCTGCTTTGGCTTGTTCTCAAGTAATATATATGCAACAAACCTTAAGAGATTTTGGATTAAATATCTCAAAATCGCCAATTTATTATGATAATACTAGTGCAATAAATTTATCTAAAAATCCTACTCATCATGCTCGAACTAAACATATTGATATTCGACATCATTTTCTTAGAGATAATATAACTAAAGAAGTAATTACTCTCGAATATATAAACTCTGAGAATCAAATCGCTGATATCTTAACAAAACCATTAAATGAATCTATATTTACTAAATTAAGAAGAGAATTAGGTATTTGTTCTATAACTGAAATATAAAATATAAATAACAAGTATAATTAATAATTAATATTAAAATAAATCATAGAGTTAAAATATAAGGACCATGTCGACATTTCCTAGGAAGACATGTCGACATGTAACGTTTCTATTTTTTTAAAATTTTCCCACCAAAATTCAAAAATTTAGTTATATATTCTTCTCTATTTCGAATTCTTATTCATTCTCTCTATTTTCTCTTCATTTTCTATTCTGAAATATATAAAATAATGGCATCTTCCTCTAAATCAAACATAAAATCAACTTTCTCATTCCCCTCTCCTACTTCTGGTCCATTCCAATGCACTACTCTCGCACGTGTAACTAAATTGGAGGAGTCTATGAAGGATACTCTTCAGATGTTGACTGAAATTCAAGTGACTCAACTTCGTATGGCGAAAGAGCAAGAGAGGCAAGGCAAGATTCTTAGGAATTTACAAAAATTCCTAATGGATAACCATGCCAACCCTATCTTGATCGATGAAGACTCTTCACTCAATCAAGAACATGAGGTCAGCGACGAAGAAGAACCAATGGAAGAAGCACACAAGGAGGATGATGACCAAGCAGTATGCGTTGGAGAAATGTGTTTCGACAAAAATGGGAATCTTGTTGAACAACGTGGAAATTTCTGTTTCCACTATCCAAACTGTTCAATTCATAAATCTCCTATGTTCAGAAACACACATTAGTTTCTTCTCTTTCTTTCCGTTGTTATTTATGTTTTTATGTTTTTCAAACGCAAATGTAAATACAACCATACTCGTAATAAATAAACTCATGTTCTTATATGTGTTAGTATTATTGTGAATTCTTAGTTAGGATAGTTAATAGTTTAGGATTATATTTTAGTTAAGTATTGATTATGTATGATAACACTATCATTATAATCACAAGTAATGTAGTCTTAGTTTCAGGGGGAGTTATATAGAGTTATATAGTTTGGAGTTATCTAGTTAAGTTTTTGTTGATGACAAAGGGGGAGAAGTATAAAATAGGATAGTTAGGCATAGATTAAGGGGGAGTTATTAGAAGTATTAGGATAAAAGGAATATTTTATAAACAAAGGTTGTCATCATCAAAAAGGGGGAGATTGTTAGTCCATGAGATGATGGTTTTGAAGACAACAACCTTAGAATAGATTATAAAATATAAATACTAACATTACATGTGACGCCCCACCTCTATACCCATGCTAACCAAGAACACTACGATGTAGTGTTGTCAATTAGCACGGAGAATAAGGCTGTGGAGGAGCGACCATCCATGTAACTTCTTTGTGCGAGCACCGATACGCCAGATAGAGTAGAATGCATATCCTTTAAGGAGGAAATCCGACATACCGATACAAACACAAAGCTATCACACGGTGGCTATATATATAATCTTCGGAAACAAACATAGAAATAATCATAACATAAATCAGTCACAGACATCCATATCACAAAGGCGGAAGAAGATATGAATAAACATATAACACATGAAAGTGTACATCAGAGTAGTGGTCGGAAAGATCCACTATAATACAAAAGAATAGCATCACGTGCTATACAAAAGAATAGATACACAACATAGAGTCTATATCTCAAATGTGTACAACCAAAAACTACTAATCTAAGTAGTTAGACAAAAGTCAGAGTAATCCAGAAGAGAAGTCAAGCAGAAGCACCTGTAACATCTCGGTCTGACCCGAGTATTATTTATAAGAAAATAATAAACGGATCAGTCTAACTATAAATATCAAATGACATGATATAGGATAATGGGTATGGCATACACATATAATAACCATGATGGCATACTACTATAAGTATGTAAATGATAATCAACAAGGGATTAATCAATGTCACAAGAATCTTCTCAAAGATCCAAACACATAAAAAGGGTAATGACACACAAATTCACCAATACACAAATAACTGATATCATATCAGTGAAAACCACAAAAGTTGGTGAAGCACTAAATCCAAAAATCAACACACGAAATCCAGAACAAATCCCAGAAATCAACACACGAAATCCAGAAATCACTAAAAGGGGGAAGTCCGAACACACGGACGAGAAGCTATCTCATGGAAGCTATCCATTTAATTTTTTTCCGAACACACGGATGGCCCGAAGGCAAGTCCGAACACACGGACGAAGAGACATCGCTCAATCGCTAGTCTAAATCACAAGAATGATCGTCATGATCATAAGGAAGTGTCAATCACACCAAGCTAGTAAATATATGAGTTTAGCTTCATGTCCCATAACCACTTGCTTAACTTAAATATTTAAGAACAAGCTGTAAATCTTCACTAGGAAATTGTCACAAAAGGGGTTCAATCGAACAAGTCCAAGAGCTAAACGACGAAGTGAACGCAAGCGTTTCATACCACCCGTTTTACTAAGTCGTTTAAGTCGATTTCTCATTCGAGTGAAGTAAAGGCTTGTATATACTAGTAGATTGAAAATTGGTTTGAGAAAACGAACTTTTGATATTTAAAATAGTGTTGAAATCGCTTTGAAGAAAGAGTTTTGATATTTACTATTAGTATTGAAACCTTCATATATCATTAAAGTGACAAGTCATAAAACGATTGTAGAAACGAATCAATTCACGTTCGAAGACGTGAGTAAAGTCCAAAGAAGTCAATCCCAAAACCATCAAAGTAGAAATTCTGATAAATGTTTTTCAGAAGAGATTGCCTACGCAGAGTAATACGGGGTTCGACCTGCCCGGTCAGGTCGCGGGGGTCCAGGGGGCAGCACCCCCGGCGGGGTGCGGGGCAGCGCCCCGTCACGGTACGACTTAATGAAGGCAGGCTGGTCAAGCGACCTAAGGAAAAGTAGGTCATACGACCTAAGGGAAGACTGCTGTGCGACCTAGCAGAAGAACAGGTCGAACGACCTAAGTGCTAACTCGCGAGCGACCTAACGAAGTGCGCGACCTAACAGTGAGGCGCGACCTAAGTGTTCACGACCTAAGTATATTTATAAAGTTTTAAATAGTTTTTATATAAGATAAATATTATTTTTATAAAAATTCAAAACATCAAATTTGGCTGAGGGATCTCGACATGCCCATAGGCACCATGTCGACATGGTGACAGTTGAGTTCAAAATTTAAATTTCAAAAGAAGTATCTATTCGTCGTAACTCTTCACGAATGGACATGACTGTTGTTCTTCTATAAATAGGGGTCAGTTTCAATGAATTTTATAACACTTTTCTCTGATTTAACTTCTCTTCTTCTTCTCCACTTTCTTATTTACAAATTACACCATTACTCTGCCGAAATCAATATCGAATCTAACTAGACAATTTCTGGTTTTGATTCTCTCCACTATCTCTACAAGATCCAAGTGCTAATCTGAGTTATAGACTTTTTGTAATCAATTGAGCGAGAGAAGGTGTGATTGTAGCCCTGGAAATCAATTGGGTGAACTTGTTGCCCCGGAAATCAAGTATCTCTACCCAGAGGATTGTTATTCTGGAGGGTGTACCTCGTAGCCTTGAAACCGAGGGTTGTAATTGTTGAAGTGATTTTGAAAGGAAATCCGTACTTAGTTGTGCGGGACTAGATGTAGGGTAACTCCGAACCAGTATAAAATTCGGTGTGTTCTTTCCTTTACTGCTTTTACTTTATATTTGCATCTGTGTTTGATTCTGTGTTCATATCTGTGTCTGATTAGTGTATACATTGTTAACAAAGTAAGATAAACTCGAAAAGATTAACAAATTTCTTAAAACACTATTCACCCCCCTCTAGTGTTAATTCTAGCCTTAAGATTCTTAATCCGCATTTCTCACAAATTATATACTTGTGATGAATTTGACAGCCATGCCTACATATTCTGTGAATTGTTAACTTTGATTAAATATTACATATACTTGAATCTGAAAAGTAAGGATGAAAGTAGTCCCTAAATTCATAATATTGTATAATAATTCGGGGTTTGTTGGTTGAATGATATATGTTAATAAACATGAATTGGAAGTTATTATAAATTGGATTGGGGTTTAAGTAGTATTTTAATTCATTGGAATAAAGCGTTGTAATATAAATTTCTATAAATTATCCAGTTTTATAAATATGAATAAAAATGTATCGTTTCAAATAAAAGTAATATGCCTAAAGAAAGAGATGTATAAAATAGGGTTGTTTACCGTATTTCGTATCGTTTATTCCAATAAGAAAATAAAAGATAAGTCCTTGTAATTCCAAATATAACACAAGTCCTCTTTTAGATAATTTACGAAAAATCACATTGTTAATGTTTTCTTTTAGGGAGATGTAATTCCAATGCATTAAAATGTAGAAATTCCCAAGTATAAACCAAAGTATTATAAGTAGAGATAATAACAATAATCTAATTATAAATCCAATTTAAGTGGTAAGTTAGAAAATGCACAATTAAGTGATGAAGTATGTGTAAGGTAATGAAATGAGTAATTAAGAAAATTATAGTAATCAAAGAAGGATAGTAATAATGGAAAAGGAATAGTAGGAAATACCTAATAGCATCAAGTGGAAGTCAAACATAAAAAGGTATTTAATCTATTAAATTAGAAGTAAGCGGTGAATGATATTAAATTGGCGCTAATGAAAGAAGAAGTAAGTTGGGTAAAATAACTAAATACCAACTATTGAATATAGGAGGCATAGTAACTAAATAAATTTATATAGCCTCAAGTATTCATTTATGATGGGTGTGAATTATTGAATTTTGTCAATAACTTTGATTAATTAAAAATGACTTAGTCATTAGTATGGTTTACAATGTGAGGTCAGTGGTATTGCACAACATAATTCTACCCTTTGAAAGGGGCTACTAGCAGTTGTGTATACATTATACTGATTGAGACATCCTCAACGATAGGACCCATGGGATTATACGTTCGCGTATAGACGATGGGAATATACTAAAGAGGGGTTCGCCTTGTTTAAATGTCAAAGGGTCTGGTTCAATACTTAGGAGGTATGTGCTAAATAACCAAGTGGGTGTTTCCTTGATTGCATTAGGTAATCTAAATGGGATGGTGAGCATAGGCTTACCATTATGTCAGCAACGTTGGTACCATATATGTGAGGAGTAAGGCTATATACATAGACTGAGAGCGTCATCAATCCTGGAATGGTCAGTAGAAAGATGAGAGTTACACCTAAATGGACTACACACCCAACTAGTGTAGACCATGTTTGGGACATGTACCGCCTTATAGTTGTTTGTTGTTAAGGGCAAGGCCAGATAACCGTTGAGGTCTTTCAAATGAATAAGATAGTCTAAGGAGTCGAGTCCTTAATATTCCATGGAGCTGAGTCCATGATTACTTCGAGGAAAGGAGTCCTCAATATGAAGCGAGTAGAAAATGACTAATAATTGGAATGTAATTATTAATCACTAACGGGAGGATCCTTGGTGTACGTGGATAATTCAATCTAGACACAGTTAGTGGATTCTTGGCATAGGTGTAGAGTTATGGATACTAGCAGGGAAAGTATCATGGTCGAAAGAAGGTGTGATGACCCACCTTTCCGACCCCTAGGAACGACACTTAACACATCCTCAGTGTTCGTGTGCCATTGCCAAGCATTGGAAAAATGAATCGTCGTGGGGAGAAATAAAGAACAAAATAGAAAACCTCACAACGAAACTGCTAAATAAAACTTAACAGTCAATAGTACATCAGGTTACTCCTTAACAGGGAGTTATCTGAGTTACACAAAAGTACTAATAATCAGCCTAGGTAGCTATAACATTATACCTTTACATATGTTGAAACAAAATACACATACACAAACTAGATAATATAGTAGAAAAGATAACTAAGAAGACGAAGGCCTCCTGCTCGGACGCCGTTTTCAAAAGAGCCCAACAAAAGACCTACTACTCTCAGACTACTCAAATAAAATGAGTACCTGAGAGTTTAGGGAAAACAAATAACTCGAGTTAGATGATATATCTTATATAAGTAAAACTTTTTAAACAATAGGTGTGAAATTAAACACAAACATGTGAGACTACGCCGCTGAACATGGAACAGGTTTACCCACACATAAATCAACATCCAAACATAAAGAATGTTTAAAAAATTAAACATCATGAAGAGTGGTTGACTCTTCCCGATGCAAATAAGGAAATAAATTTGAAGGTTCGAATCAAATAAGAAAAGAAAAATCTCCAAAAACATAACTAGGAAGGTGCACTATCCTTCAAGTATACCTCTAGTAATATACTTTTGAGCAGTTCATATACGCCGTGATACTTCTTGGACAAGACCAAGCCGGATCCCGCCAAACCTTAACAAGTATCCGAATATTTCACATCTAATATCGCTACTGAATCCAATCTTGATGAGATGTGAAAGTACCCTAATGGGAGCAACCCCACATAGCTTGGCTGCCTCTAGCGCTTTGGATTTAGTCATTTTCGATGAAGGATAGCAATGCTCAATGGAGCAACACATCGTCTTAGAATGACGATAAAAAGAAGCTGAAGTAACCCGATAGCCGAGAAACCAACTATCGAGGATATAAAACGATCATATATGGAAATTAAGTCTTGTATACTTATCACCAGTCACCGAATTCAAACTTGTACAATTTCTTAGTTAACAATAATACCGGACAAGTCAAGGTAGTGTTACCTCAAAGTCATGTCTCACGATTATTCTTAATTTTTGAAATAGCGACAAGTCTACTTCTTTGATATTTAATGCTAATTATACAAATAAATCGTTTCCATACAAGTGAATTGCTTTATGAAAATTAATTCTTTTCCATAAACAATTCAAACTTTTCTTTTAAAAACCCAAATTTCTACTTGGCTTCACATTACAAGTATTAGCTTTAATACACTTTGCTAAAAGAGTATACTAACTTTGAAATATCTCTATAAAAAGGATTTAACAACTTAAAACATACTTATTACATTGATTAATTAACTTTAAAGCTTTGTTAACTAAGTTAATTAATTAACTTCAATAACCTTTAATTAAAAAAGGTAAATCACCATTTAAAATATCATTAATTTAAATTAATTAATATTATTTAAATATAATTAATTAATAATTAATTAAATATCATTATTTAAAACTGATTAATTAATTTAAAACTTTATTTAAGGAAAGATTAATTAAGGTTAAATAGATTTATTACCCTTTAAAAGTCATTAATTAAAAAGGGTAAATTAATTTTAAAAACATCAGTAATTAATAAATTAATAAATCTTACTCCATCATTATCAAAAGATTAATTAGTCTTAAACATCATTAAATAAATTGATTAATAAAATTTAAAACACATCATTAATAAGTTAATTAGTTAACCTTAATCCTTATAAATTAAATAATTCATTAATTAAATTAAATAATCATTATTATTTTTGAAAACATCAATAATCAAAAACTCGCTCAACTTGTAAAATAATTTCAAGCACGATAACGAAACCTAACGGTTTCGACAAAATGTGATTTTCTGAAAATGTTGACATAGCGACCATTGCAATACAGGCAATTCGGAATTCATGCATGTAACGACCCAATATTTTTGACCATTCGCATCCATTATAAGTGTATAGGTAGACACTCATGCTGGAGTTGAATTGCTCAAAATACCGCGTTGTTAATTTAAATTTGGCAAAACTGAACATATACAGTAAATAAATAATCACAGATCACAGACACAGAGTAATAAATGCAGCGGAAATAAAAGAGATAGTAGTTCATGAAGCTACTATATGAATATATAAGATACATCAGAGTTAAACCAGATACAACGGAAGAGTAACACGATACATTAGATATAAATCAGAATACATCACTGGAATCATCGAATACTGAAAGGTGAATAGATGGCTGGATCTTCAAGCAAAGCTTCAACTTCAAAGGTGAGTCTCGAATACTGGTACACTCGGTCTGACCCGAGCGTAAAGCAAAACACAAAACACTCGAGTCAGGATTAACATTCTTATATTAATAAACTCAAGTGAAATAGCAATTGAAATACAAGTAATTCAAAGGATGTTTGGAATAACCATCCTTTAAGGATCCGTTAAACTATCTACTATGTAGTAGTGTACGATAAGTAGATAATGTCTATCAGTAATATAAAGATATCAAAATAGTGTTAAGTCATGGCCCATTCCACCCTTAACACATTTTTATTCCCAAAGCATATACAAGACCGTAGTTTCCCCAAAACCGGAAGTCACCAGAGGGCAATCCATATACTAAAGGTACAAAACAAATTCGTAGTGGTCGCGAATAGGGAATACAAGTATGACAAGGCACATGAGGCAATACCCAAGGTAGTGATACTACCGTTTGCCTGATCCGGACTGGTGAGAACGCAACGCCGCAGCGCCCGCAACACCGTGAAACAACACTCCCAAAATCAAGGGTGCACCAATCGACAACAAGTAATGAGTAGTTCGAAGAAGTGTGTCCACTTGAGGTAGCTAATCCTCCATTGGCCCGGCACGGCTCCTGTTTTAGCATTTCCAATTTGACACAAGTGTCAAGGCTATCCATCATTGTTCTCTTTCTTCAGTCATCACGTACATCATTCCAACCACTTCATTCTGGATCATCACTCCGCGTATAGTTATTAAAGTGGTTTTCGGTTTAGATAGAGAGTATATCCATAACCGATTCCGGTCTCTTTAATAACTTCCGTGATTATTACACCGATTGGTCGTTTGTTTATTTCAAAACCAAATCAATTCAATTTCAATTTCAATTCGTAAACCAACATTTCATTTGTCTTTCAAAACCAATTTCCAATAATTTACGTTTCAAAACATTCAAATTACCCTTTCAAGATCTTATAATTCAATTTCAATTTCCTTTAAAACAATTCAAATATTGATTCAAGTTCGTATATAAGTTTCATTTCGAAAATCATTTAAATCAATTTAATTTAACATTCAAATCAATTTAAATTCATTTATCGATTTCATTCAATATTCATTAAGTAAATTTTCCATTTGAAACAATTTCTATAAAATTTCCAATTCATTAAATCCATTATTTAAATTCAACTTCCTTATATCAAAACTTACAAATTGAATTAAATTAAATTCATCAAATCAAATCCTTTAAATTTTCAAGTCTTACATTAATTTCAATAAATCACATTTTTATTTCTGGTTAAAGAAATTCAAATTCACTTATTTACTTACTTAAATAATTTTCCAAAACTTAATTAATAAAGAACTCAATTTCAAATATTTACGAAGTAAAATTCACTTATTCAAAAGTTCAATTTTTCTTATTAAAGAATTTCAATTCAATTTAATCATTAAATAATTCAATCTTATTTAATTATTAAATAATTCAAAACTTAATTATTAAATAATTTCAAAGTTTAATAATTTCAAACTTAATTATAATTTCAAACTTAATTATTAAATCATTTCAAAATTTAATAATTTCAAACTTAATTATAATTTCAAACTTAATTCAATCATTTCTCAAATTAAACAACATTCTTTCATCAATTACATTGTTAATCTTTTATTTCAGATTTTTAAATATTAACATTTTCCTTTCATCAAAAATTCAAATTTCAACTTCATTTCAAAACCATATTATTTATTCAAATAAAATATTCATTTTATTTTTAAATCAAATTATTGACCAATCGGGTTTTTATTTAATTCTCTATCCTAGGTCAAAGTTTAATTTGGGTATTTATCATTTCAACCCGATTCCAATTCAATTCAAAAATCAAAGCATAACAAAGGGAACTTGCAGTGTGATAACTGGGATGGTGTCAAAGTAAATAAACAAGCAATAACAACAACCAATAACAATCCAATAATCAATTCAAATAATCCTGAAATAACCGTATTAATTCGCATTGTTATTTGTACGAATTAATATAATTATTTCTAGAATCTACACTATCATTTCATGTAGATTAAAGATTATTACATTACGGTTTTCACTTGTCATCTATTACAATTTCATCCATCATCAATTTAACAACATACATTCAGTGGTTCAAGATGTAATTAAACAAATCCTACGTGTCAATAAATTTAATAGATAAAGGGGTCATATTATACAAATGTCAGTTAATCAAATTTAACATTTAACTATCCTATATCAAGTTCACTTGCATACTATTTATCATTTTAACATTAACAATTTAACGTCCAATATAAACATCAACAATCAATCAATTATCAGCCAAATTGTATTATCATCGCATAAATAATTAACAGATAATGGTGTCAGATGTCATAGGTGAACTGATACAGGCAATAGCATATATAACAGTGTAATTAACTAGCAGCAGCATATTTCAATTGTCGTTTCAATTGAAATCAAATTTAATAAATAAAAGAACGTTAATCGTGAGTGAGTGCTCACCTTTCGAGGCTAAAGAATTTGACGATGAAACGAGTCACGAATCCCAAAGCAAAGCTAAATGGACACGATTTGATGAAGAAATCAGTCACTACGGACAAAGCTGATAAAGAGGAATTGACGAAACCAAATCAGAACGGAATTGATGAAGATAAACTGGAATAACTGAACTGATATATAACTATGTATGTAAAAATCATATTTTAACTTCAAACATGTATTAAATTAAATATATATATATTCATTTCAAAATCCATTGTTTCAAATTAAAACTCAATGTCAAACATATTTACATATAATATATTGGATAAATACTTATATATATACATATACATATTAAAATTTCAAAATACTTACATATATAATGCATTTCATTTGCAAATATCTATATATATTAAATAATCAATTCGAACATATATTCCAAAGTTTATAATTAAATTCAAACACATAAAACAGGATTTATATATATAAATAAAATGAATTTTGTATCTGTACATAGGAAATTTAACAAAATAACATATATATTACCAAAGTAAAAAAAACACATACTTTACAGGAAGTTATAGAAACCTGAACATATCATATATTCAAAACCCAACAGACACTATGGTTTATTACATAAAAGCATATTTTATAAAACCTTTATATTCAGCCAACAAGCTGTAACTAACCTATAACAAAATATATGTACAACTTTATAACATTCGTATATACTGATAAATAAACCAAATATTATACCAACAGACATAACTCAAATAACACTTCCTATAAGATACGTACAACCCAAAATCCATCACTACTACCAAATATATTTTATAACAGACCTTGTAAAACATGCAAGCTACAGTAAGCTAACAGTCAAGTATGCAAACTAACAATAAGCTGCAGATTGAACCAACCTTGATATAAAATGCACCATTTAAAACAAACTCTTAAATATACAAATGTATATTATAATATATAGAACCCCTTATATATAAGAAGACTACCACAGCTTATTATAATATAAAGTAGACTATCAAACTTTCATACTTTTTTTTAAACTGCAACTAAGTAAAAGAAAGCTATATACATATATATAACTAACATTATATATAAAAGTTTAGAAATGTTATAAACAACTACATGTATATATAACTACACAGCTTTATATACTAAATAATATATATTTTTTTGAAAACTAAGAATATCTTAACATTTAAATTGAATTACCTTAACAAAATATCAATACACTCAAGTGCGAATGTACATATCTGAACAGGTCATAGTCTATATATGCGGACAGCATGAAGGCAAAGCAAGTGAAGGCTATACTGCTGTTTGAGGCTATGCGCATGTCTGTTATGCACGCACTTGCATGGGCAAGGTGGCAAACGGTTGAGGTGCTTGCGTGGGGTTTCGAGGTGGAGGCAAGGTCGCTGGCTGCGAGTGGAGGAGCATTGGTCGGCTGTTAGAGTGTGGGTGAGGCTGCGTGGTGGGGTTTGGTCGGAGGGAGACTGTTTCGGTGAGACAAGTGGTCAGGTGGATGTGGTTTTGGAGATGAGCAAGTAGCATGAGCTAAAGGGGGAGCGTGTACACGTGGTTGGCTGCAAGCATGGCGGACTGGAAGCGGAGACTGTGGGAGAAAGGTGGGCGATCGGGAGAGCAGTGGGCCGGAGATGGATGCGGTTATGGGCGAGAAGAAGGAGGCGAGGCGGTGTTAGAGGAAGGGTCGGCAACGGTGGTGGAGATGAGGTGGTGCTTGGAAGAATGGAGGCCAGCAAGGCAAAGCAATGGTGGTGGCTGGCTTCGGGATGCGTTCGGCAGGAGGAGATAAGGGTATGGTGATACACGTGGTTCAGGTCGCTGGGTTGAGGCGGGTTTGGGCTTGCCGGAGTGTTGCTCGGCCATGAGGAAGGTGGGTTGTGAGGTGCGAAGGAGTGTCGATGTGGCCGAGATGGTGGTGCACTGCGTTCGATTAGGGGAAAAACAGTAGGCTTGCTTGAAAAAATGTCCAGACGTGAGAACAAGGAAAACAAGCTTTTGAGAGCAGCTACCGGAAGATAAAGCGAACTATCCTATATAAATTTTCTTGTTTGAGATGAAGAGGTGTCTGAGCATGTTTAGAAGCATTCACTTTATTTCTTTTGAGAAGAATGAACAGAGAGCAGAGAACGTGAAATAGAATTGAATGAGGACCGTCAAAATTTGAAACCTTGAGAAAATAAGAAGTCAGTGTTTGAATTGGAACTAGAGAGATAGTTAAGGCCAATGCATGAATTCAAGGAAATAATAAAAACAGAAGTCTATTGGTTTTGAATGGCGGAAAATAAATGGTCACAAGGAAACAAAAAGACGGACTGTTGCGGTTAACAGTTTACGGTTTCAACGCGTATCGGATTTCCGAAATACACCAATGAATACACTATTGAGATCTACACCACGAGACGATCACAACGGTATACAGATATTAGAGGTACGATCGAATTATAAAAATTCGAAATTCCAACAAGCGAAAAATGCAAGAAAAACGCTGAAAAATAAGATCGACGGAGCCATAGATATCCGAATTTGAAAAGATGACAAACTGACATCTTGCTCAGAAGATGGTTTAGAATTTTTCTATGTAAAAATATTTAGGTTTCGGAAACATTTTATTTTCATCGTTTTTTAACTAATTAAATTGAAGTAAATTTACGCGCGAAATAAACTTTCATATTTTCGGACGAAAATTTATCAGTTGCTATGTTTAACTAGACGTATTCCAAATATTAAATTTTTATTTCAAAATTTTATCGTTTAAAATTTCACAAAATTTTAACAAATTACGTTATTAAAACAGTTGAAATTTACGGGTCGTTACACTCTCCCCCACTCAAAACTTTTCATCCCCGAAAAGGAACGAGGTAGGAGAATAGAAACAACAAAAAAAAACAGATTTGAAATACAAAATAACAATTAATTTAAACCATATAAATTCAAATTTAAATTAATTGATATTCAATAATTGATTTAATCCATTTGATTTCACTAAAATCAATCTCAACTATATTAATTCATTATCTTATTATCCAATTATCTTCGATTTACAATTTCTAAAACCATAAATTTGAATAGCCTTTTATTATAATCATATTTTTTTTAGCAATTTAAATTCTTTATTCAAAATTATTGTTAAATTTTATTCTACTTAATATATCTTATCACATATATTTAAACCATATAAATTAATTTAAACCATATAAATTTCAATTTAAATTAATTTATATTCAATAATTGGTTTGAATTTAAGGTATTTCCATAAGTTGATCTAATTTAAATCTATTAATTCTTTCAAACAAATTTATTAATTCTCTCAAAACAAATTTATTTCATTATTAACTGAGTTTACTTATTATCCTATCTAACTCTTGTTAACATCTTTATAATCAAAATTTAATGTATAACATTTATTATAAACACTCAAATTTTATTTATAAATTCAATTTATCTTATATATTATCCAATTACGTATTCAACTTCTGTATGATTTAGGTAAGTTGTATTAGAATGCAGTTGAACAATATACAAATAAAATTTTCCCAATTCAATTATTCAAGTTTAAATATTTATTCCAAATTTGGTTTTATTTATAATTAAAATCATCTTTTAACAAAATTTAAGAATTAGATTTCCGATTAACTTTAAACAATTTAGAGATATATATAATATATCTATATCAAATCAAATTAAATTTTTAAAATAAGATACCTATATATATGTAAATCAAAATATATTGAAGAAGTTCAAATCAAAATATTTTTCAAAACAAAACCGTAGCAAAGCTACATAATAGTATCTTCACTTCGAAACTCGAAAATGAATGTCGATGATGCGGCCGCCATTACCAAAATTATTTTCCAGCGACAAAGAGAAGAGCACTGATTTCAACATTTAAAATTCTTTGAAAATGATTTCTATTCGAAAATACTTTCAATAATACATACTTTAAAATTTTAAAACCAAAGTTCGAAATCACTGGAAACTAATAAATTCTTCAAATTCTGAATTAAATTCATTTCAAATTCCAATCAATTTATAACCAAGTTTATAAATTCATTTATTTATATTATGCAATAGTTAATGGTTTACAAACAATAAATGAAAATCAAATATTATTATTTCAGACAGCAAATCCATTAACAATTTAATTTCAGAAAACTTATATTTATATATAATGTAATCATACAAAACTTTTATTTTATTTATCAAATTTGAAAACGATATTGTGTCAGTTTGCTCTGCTCAAGTGTTTTGGAAATCCTATCGATAGCGTTGATCAGACGAATCGATCGAAAACCCAAATCAACATCAACAACTCAAACAACACAAATAAAACATTTTAAAATTTATTGTCACGACCCGACTTCCTATGCCCAGGAAATCGTATCGTTTTGAAGAAAAGAAAGAGGTGAGAAAATAGAAAAGATAGAAAAGAAGAAGAAACGACAACAAAATCTCAACAGCGGAACGAATAAAATATAATATATCACATAATATAATACATAGTATCATATACATCAGAGTTACACAGATAATACAACACATACTAGACAGTTATAAACACCTGTCTAGTTAATACAACTCACACATCACAGAGATACAACACACAGCGGAAATACAAAATAAACTCTAACACAGCGGAACCACTATATATATCTACACGCTGAAGCCTCCTGCTCCATTGCTCCTCCAGTATTCGTCAAAGCTAACCTGAATCCCTTGGCTACCCGTAAAAATTTGGGTACCCGAGAGTTTATGAAAAACAGAAATAAACTTCGGGTCAGACATGGGTCTGGTATGAGTAACAGGGTAAAGTTGTTTAACTTTGAAAATCATTTGAAACAAAAGGTATCACGTAAGACTTCCCACACATAAACATGGAAAAGTTTTTACCTTACGCTAACCAAAACATTTGATAGGAAATCCAGTGATATTATAATAGTGTCTAGGGTTTTCAAGTAAATAGAAAATAGCTGAAATTGTTACATGATTAAATTCCAGCATACTAGGTTTACAATCAAAACCGTAAGATCTCGTAGGGAAAATGGGTTTCCATCAATGGTTGGGCTACTGGGGTACCGCCCGTCACAGTACGTGGCCTAGATCACCGTACCGAGGAGTACGCCCGCTCCCCTGCAACACAAGGCCGGACCCGTTCCTTACTGAACAGTTCCAAACGAGACAACCCCGGCAGTAGGACGTCAACAACTGCCCACACAACGAAATAAAAAGGGACATCTAGACAGGGGAAAATCTCGCTCTCAAGTGGGGGCTACCCACGAAGCCTTGCTGCACCTCCCCTGTTTTAGCCATTCCCGGTTGATGAGGCTTGAGGTCACGATTACCTTTATCAGAACTCATCACTTAGAATGCTCATCGTCCACCTGACGATGTGCTGAAAGCATTCAATCCATACAAGTTCGTTCCGGGTTCGAACGAAACCGAAGGCATTATCTCGTTACACTCATATTGGAATCACCCTCAGAGTTAACGACAATAACCCTTGCATTCTGAATCACCATCTCGAATCTATAAGTACTATCTCCGTCAAACTCATTACGGAATCACCCACAGAGTTATACTGACGAATAGTTCTTATACCTCGAGTCTTCACTTGCTCCACTTGAATTTCACGACCTAACGTTATTTTGGATCGATGTGGTATTCGGGTCTCCAGACCTGGAATCCCGGTATACGGAAACCCGATCCCGGTCTCATCGAAATCCAAACCGTGTCTTTTAAGGCCAAGTTGTTTTAAAGTTAAAACAATTCAATTCAATTATCTATATCAACACAGATAGATAAATTACAATATAACAATGGATATCACAACATCATCATAATAGATAATCAATATCATCTCAAACAAACATCCAAATCACAACAGATATCACTCGTCTCATAACTGAGATCACAATCAATCAATGGGATATCAATATCATTCATAAGCAATGATTTATTATTCACAACTATAATTAATTTAAAATGAATCAAATTAATTACTTTTGTCCCTAATTAATTTAAAGTAAATTAATTACTTATCTATAAATCCTGCTTATACAACCATTTTCTAATTACAATAAGTAATTAGTCTTAATTTAATTCCACAGATTAATTAATGTAAATCATTTATAGTAATTAATATTTAATTACTTCATTTATTAATTAAATATAATTAACTTCATTTATTCTTAATTAATTACATAAATTAATCACCTCATTATTAATTATTACTTATTTTGACAATTCATAATTATATCATTAACTATATAAATTAATGACCTCTAATTTATTGTAAATTAAACTACTTTATTACTTTAAGTAGTTTAATCTTTAAATTGAACAATTATTAACCATCCTGGATTAATAACATCAGTAATTAACACTCCTACATAAATTAATTATCCCATAATTAATTATCTTCATTTATTAATCCCTTGATTAATTTCAAAAGTAATTTCCCATATTACTTTATCTACTCATTAACTTGTATTAATCACATCCGGTGATTATCCTCTAATTATTTCTCTAAGTAACTCTGCTCCATTAATTACACCGAGTAATTCCACTCATCGGATTATTAAATGATTTATAAATTTGATTAAGTTAAATAGATTCATTCATTTGATCATATCATCCAATTTAGTTCCAATAGATAATAACCCTTCAATTACTTTTGTTAAATATTCATTTAACAGTTTCAATGAATTATTAATTCATCTAATTATTATCAATATTTATCACATTTATAAATCAATTTAAAATCCTTAGTTAACTGATTTATTAACTAAACAATTGCTTGATTTCTTCCTTTGTAATTTCCTCTTTAATTTTAATTGATTATTACTTAATATAAATAAGTCATTTTCTAATTATCTTATTAATTACTTCAATATTTAATTCATTTCTAAGATAATTAATTCCTTAATAAATGACTTAATTAACATTCCACATTTAAATTCCAATTCCTTTCTAAATTTAAGATTTAAAGTGATTAATGATTTAAACATTAATCTAGTGTAAATTCACTTTAAAATTTCTTTAAATAAATGTACATATCATTTATTACTTAAAATAAAATTTATATAAAGAAAAGAGCTTTTAAATTTAAATTATTATGAACAATCAATTCTTTTAAAAACATATTTTTTACTCGCAAATTTCATTTCTTCCATTCAAAAAGAATTTCTCAAATTCCGTTAACATTTGTTTAAACAAATTTACTTTTTATAAAACTGTTTATTTAAACTATATTTACTTTAAACATTCAAATTAAAAATAAATTTAAATTTCAGATTTGGATTTTAAACTACTGTTAAAATCCTGTCCTAAATTTTTGAACTAAAACTTTAAACCTGGAAGATTAAGTTATTAAACTGGAAACATTTCTCTGTTCAAAACTCAACTCAGCCTGCTCCGCATCCTGAACCCCTTTGCTTCGAGCCTCGCACGCGAATTATTCAAGTTTCCCCGAGAGCATTTTATACAAACACTTAACATTTTGAACTGAAGCACTCAAAACATGTCCACGCTAGCGAACTGCTTCGGGTAAATTTCTCGAATAACTCGAGTTCCTCCCGAGTCATTCACGCAAATATCTCGAGCACTCAAGGAAAATCGACAGCCATCACCAATTTTTCGCGTGCACATGCACAGTGCCGTCACCACCTCCTGCCACCTGCCGATCATCGAGGCAAGTCGAAAATCTCCATACGACCCCACCTCCGATCCCCAGCAACTCGATCTGACTCATATTCGAATTCGAGTATGAATTCGAAAAACTGGAACCAGAACTCCCTCATCTCCCTCCTGGAAACTCGCGTCGTACTCCAACTTCCGACCACCAGAACGGTCGCAACTCCGGCCATAGCTTCGATAGCTCTCCAACTTCCATCACCCAAAGTTCTACCACACTCGATTAACGAGAGAAACCGAGTCGATCAAAATTTCAGAGCTTTCCAAAATTAGGTTTAACAACTAAAATTCACGACCACCGCCCCCACCGTTTTCTGATCATCCACCACCCAAATTTGCTGGACGCCCTATTCACTCCACTATCTCCAACCACAAATCCGGCCTTCCAAAATACTGGGATCACCCGAGATCTCCTAAAACTCCAAAACACTAAATACAGGAAAGCACTTTAAATACCAATCACAAAAATGTGATCATAGCTTTAAAAATCCTAACTTCAGGCAAGAATTCAAGTTATAAGCTTGAATTGATAATTTAAAATGTTTGAGAATTTGCTTATAATGATTATTTCCTGTTCTTCAAGTTTTACAGAGCAACCCTACCTGGTGAACTCGAATTCCAATTTTTAAAAATTTGTTTTGTGATCAAACAGATACGTTTTGTTTTAAATACAATGTACAAATAATCAATAGATTTAGCAAGTTGATTTTGTTTGAACCTGAGCTTCAAGTTTTTATCACAGAGATGTTTTTCAGACTATAAAACCAGACAGGTATCAACACATATAAAGAATTTCATAAATATGTTCATGCAAACATATTTTTCTTTTCAAACATAAGAACATTGCAAACACACTTAAGTAAATTTTAAATTTAATGTTACTCACCAAAAGCTTGCATAGAAGAAGAAGAACAGAGCACTGTTATTTTTGAAACCTGTCTTGAATTTGAAACTGGAAACATGCTTCCCATTTTGATCATTCTGCCCACTGTTTTGTAGTAGTTGTTGAATATTGTTGCATGCTTGTTTAGATTTTAAAATGAAGTTTTATCTCACTATTACTTATCTCGAATGAAAATGGAAAGGTGATGGAAAGAATGGTGTACAGGCTGAAGACTGAAGTAGGCTATATGGTTTATATTTCTTTTCTTCTTTCTTTTAAGTGTTCAGGGATATTTTGTAAGGATGGAGGCTGAAGTGATTTAGAAGCCAGTTCGAGTAGACTTTGGTATGCTATTGAGAATGGAGCATTAAATGTCATTAGTACTTGTGTCTCCATTTTGATTATTTTATATTTATGTCATAGATTTTTTTTATCTTTGAGCCTTGTTTTACAAGCCATATCATGTTATCTTTCTACTTTGCTATCAGGTCTATATCATAAACCCATTCGACACTTGTTTTTATACTTTGCTTTGAATATTTTAGTTTGCCTGCATATCATATTTTCTAAGTGTTGGTCTGTTTGCTTTTGTTATTTGCCTTGTTTCAGCTTTCCATTTGTTTAAGTTTTACTTTAGCTTGCATACTTGTATTTTTGTATTGTTAACTTGTTTGACAATGAAATGTAAATGGATATTGTTTTAATATGTTGTTTTATAAAAAGGGTTGTCGCTTTAATATTTAAACAAATTTAACACTCAATTTATTTGTTATTTACTTTATTTCATACTCGCGTTAATACCGTATATTAGATTTACATTTAAGTTAAATATTTATAAAGTTTATTTTAAAGCTTAACTATCCAATATCATATGCATTTACTATTATTATTTTACACTATATAAACAATTACAAGGTTTATTTTAAATTTTAAACATTTTGAAAGAATTTATTTTAAACTTTAAACCATAGCTCTTCCAATTATATACATATATATAACAATTTCTATTTATTAAAAATCCATTCATAAAGATATTATATTATATTATAAATAAAACTCATTATCAGATTAAATGATTTATAAAAGAAATTATCACTATATAAATAAATTACTTATTATATCAATTATATTTTAAAAAGACAAAACAACCTTCGCTAAAATTAAATTTAAGTAAAAATCAATTTTAAACAATTTAACTTATCCTGTATATATATCAAAATCAACTAACTATTTATTTAATAACTTTTAAAAAGATATATATATTAAATCAAACCAAAATTACCAAAATATCAAAATAAGAAAATATATCTTCATTTATTAACTTTCAAAACAGATCCTATCTGTTTACAGTATATACAGATTTATATATAGATTATAAACAGAAAACAATTTATTAGCCTTTAAAAATATAAATTATCAGTTAAACATCTTTTCAGAAGAAGATTATTAAATCAAACTCGAATTTTATTAACAGTTATTATCATATCAATTTAATTCCTATCGCAGATTATTAAATTGATATTGTCAAAATTTCCGGGATGTCACATTTATTTACAAATACACTTCCTCGCTCGACGATACAAGAATGGATTTTAAAGCAAGGATATAGATCCAATTTGATGGACTCAAATCAAAGAGAATTTTTGATTCGAAGATAGATTCAAAACAAAGATAAGATGATTAACTAACAAAGTAGGAAGATTGATAAATTATATAAATCGCGGGCAACCTTAACCGGGTCGTCCGTAACTTCAAGAATAAGATCGATGCTGGATTCCGAGGTAAATTAACACTCGATCTCAAGAGATGGAATTTAGGTATAGCAGGTAATAGATAGCATCGTAAACCGAGGATACAGAAATCTCCGGTAAATCGATGCCTATTATAAAGGAGTTTACTCCTTTACGAATCATTCTAAGATTGGCGAGACCGCCGAACTATTATAGATAACATTCAGAATGGAGTTATGGGGTGCTCCAGAATTGAAAGAAGACGAATAGTGAAGGACACGAATGAAATTTTTTGGAACCGCAGGGAACGTTCCAAAATTCAAAGGAATCGAGTCAAAGGAAGAGTTTGAAACTCGAATGAGAGTGATTCTGTAAATATATTTACCCTATATGTTAAGTTTTGCCTAGAGCTACCAAAGCTCTGATACCAACTGTAACGACCCGATATTTTTGACCATTCGCATCCATTATAAGTGTATAGGTAGACACTCATGCCGGAGTTGAATTGCTCAAAATACCGCGTTGTTAATTGAAATTTGGCAAAACTGAACATATACAGTAAATAAATAATCACAGATCACAGACATAGAGTATAAATGCAGCGGAAATAAAAGAGATAGTAGTTCATGAAGCTACTATATGAATATATAAGATACATCAGAGTTAAACCAAATACAACGAAAGAGTAACACGATACATTAGATATAAATCAGAATACATCACTGGAATCATCGAATACTGAAAGGAGAATAGATGGCTGGATCTTCAAGCAAAGCTCCAACTTCAAAGGTGAGTCTCGAATACTGGTACACTCGGTCTGACCCGAGCGTAAAGCAAAACACAAAACACTCGAGTCAGGATTAACATTCTTATATTAATAAATCCAACTCAAGTGAAATAGCAATTGAAATACAAGTAACTCAAAGGATGTTTGGAATAACCATCCTTTAAGGATCCGTTAAACTATCTACTATGTAGTAGTGTACGATAAGTAGATAATGTCTATCAGTAATATAAAGATATCAAAATAGTGTTAAGTCATGGCTCATTCCACCCTTAGCACATTTTTATTCCCAAAGCATATACAAGACCGCAGTTTCCCCAAAACCAGAAGTCACCAGAGGGCAATCCATATACTAAAGGTACAAAACAAATTCGTAGTGGTCGCGAATAGGGAATACAAGTATGACAAGGCACATGAGGCAATACCCAAGGTAGTGATACTACCGTTTGCCTGATCCGGACTGGTGAGAACGCAACGCCGCAGCACCCGCAACACCATGAAACAACACTCCCAAAATCAAGGGTGCACCAATCGACAACAAGTAATGAGTAGTTCGAAGAAGTGTGTCCACTTGAGGTAGCTAATCCTCCATTGGCCCGACACGGCTCCTGTTTTAGCATTTCCAATTTGACACAAGTATCAAGGCTATCCATCATCGTTCTCTTTCTTCAGTCATCACGTACATCATTCCAACCACTTCATTCTGGATCATCACTCCGCGTATAGTTATTAAAGTGGTTTTCGGTTTAGATAGAGAGTATATCCATAACCGATTCCGGTCTCTTTAATAACTTCCGTGATTATTACACTGATTGGTCGTTTGTTTATTTCAAAACCAAATCAATTCAATTTCAATTTCAATTCGTAAACCAACATTTCATTTGTCTTTCAAAACCAATTTCCAATAATTTACGTTTCAAAACATTCAAATTACCCTTTCAAGATCTTATAATTCAATTTCAATTTCCTTTAAAACAATTCAAATATTGATTCAAGTTCATATATAAGTTTCATTTCGAAAATCATTTAAATCAATTTAATTTAACATTCAAATCAATTTAAATTCATTTATCGATTTCATTCAATATTCATTAAGTAAATTTTCCATTTAAAAAAATTTCTATTAAATTTCCAATTCATTAAATCCATTATTTAAATTCAACTTCCTTATATCAAAACTTACAAATTGAATTAAATTAAATTCATCAAATCAAATCCTTTAAATTTTCAAGTCTTACATGAATTTCAATAAATCACATTTTTATTTCTGGTTAAAGAAATTCAAATTCACTTATTTACTTACTTAAATAATTTTTCAAAACTTAATTAATAAAGAACTCAATTTCAAATATTTACGAAGTAAAATTCACTTATTCAAAAGTTCAATTTTTCTTATTAAAGAATTTCAATTCAATTTAATCATTAAATAATTCAGTCTTATTTAATTATTAAATAATTCAAAACTTAATTATTAAATAATTTCAAAGTTTAATAATTTCATACTTAATTATAATTTCAAACTTAATTATTAAATCATTTCAAAATTTAATAATTTCAAACTTAATTATAATTTCAAACTTAATTCAAACATTTCTCAAATTAAACAACATTCTTTCATCAATTACATTGTTAATCTTTTATTTCAGATTTTAAATATTAACATTTTCCTTTCATCAAAAATTCAAATTTCAACTTCATTTCAAAACCATATTATTTATTCAAATAAAATATTCATTTTATTTTTAAATCAAATTATTGACCAATCGGGTTTTTATTTAATTCTCTACCCTAGGTCAAAGTTTAATTTGGGTATTTATCATTTCAACCCGATTCCAATTCAATTCAAAAATCAAAGCATAACAAAGGGAACTTGCAGTGTGATAACTGGGATGGTGTCAAAGTAAATAAACAAGCAATAACAACAATCAATAACAATCCAATAATCAATTCAAATAATCCCGAAATAACCGTATTAATTCGCATTGTTATTTGTACGAATTAATATAATTATTTCTAGAATCTACACTATCATTTCATGTAGATTAAAGATTATTACATTACGGTTTTCACTTGTCATCTATTACAATTTCATCCATCATCAATTTAACAACATACATTCAGTGGTTCAAGATGTAATTAAACAAATCCTACATGTCAATAAATTTAACAGATAAAGGGGTCATATTATACAAATGTCAGTTAATCAAATTTAACATTTAACTATCCTATATCAAGTTCAATTGCATACTATTTATCATTTTAACATTAACAATTTAACATCCAATATAAACATCAACAATCAATCAATTATCAGCCAAACTGTATTATCATCGCATAAATAATTAACAGATAATGGTGTCAGATGTCATAGGTGAACTGATACAGGCAATAGCATATATAACAGTGTAATTAACTAGCAGCAGCATATTTCAATTGTCGTTTCAATTGAAATCAAATTTAATAAATAAAAGAACGTTAATCGTGAGTGAGTGCTCACCTTTCAAGGCTAAAGAATTTGACGATGAATCGAGTCACGAATCCCAAAGCAAAGCTAAATGGACACGATTTGATGAAGAAATCAGTCACTACGGACAAAGCTGATAAAGAGGAATTGACGAAACCAAATCAGAACGGAATTAATGAAGATAAACTGGAATAACTGAACTGATATATAACTATGTATGTAAAAATCATATTTTAACTTCAAACATGTATTAAATTAATATATATATTCATTTCAAAATCCATTGTTTCAAATTAAAACTCAATGTCAAACATATTTACATATAATATATTGGATAAATACTTGTATATATACATATACATATTAAAATTTCAAAATACTTACATATATAATGCATTTCATTTGCAAATATCTATATATATTAAATAATCAATTCGAACATATATTCCAAAGTTTATAATTAAATTCAAACACATAAAACAGGATTTATATATATATATAAAATGAATTTTGTATCTGTACATAGGAAATTTAACAAAATAACATATATATGACCAAAGTAAAAAAAACACATACTTTACAGGAAGTTATAGAAACCTGAACATATCATATATTCAAAACCCAACAGACACTATGGTTTATTACATAAAAGCATATTTTATAAAACCTTTATATTCAGCCAACAAGCTATAACTAACCTATAACAAAATATATGTACAACTTTATAACATTCGTATATACTGATAAATAAACCAAATATTATACCAACAGACATAACTCAAATAACACTTCCTATAAGATACGTACAACCCAAAATCCATCACTACTACCAAATATATTTTATAACCGACCTTGTAAAACATGCAAGCTACAGTAAGCTAACAGTCAAGTATGCAAACTAACAATAAGCTGCAGATTGAACCAACCTTGATATAAAATGCACCATTTAAAACAAACTCTTAAATATACAAATGTATATTATAATATATAGAACCCCTTATATATAAGAAGACTACCACAGCTTATTATAATATAAAGTAGACTATCAAACTTTCATACTTTTTTTTAAACTGCAACTAAGTAAAAGAAAGCTATATACATATATATAACTAACATTATATATAAAAGTTTAGAAATGTTATAAACAACTACATGTATATATAACTACACAGCTTTATATACTAAATAATATATATATTTTTGAAAACTAAGAATATCTTAAAATTTAAATTGAATTACCTTAACAAAATATCAATACACTCAAGTGCGAATGTACATATCTGAACAGGTCATAGTCTATATATGCGGACAGCATGAAGGCAAAGCAAGTGAAGGCCATACTACTGTTTGAGGCTATGCGCATGTCTGCTATGCACGCACTTGCATGGGCAAGGTGGCAAACGGTTGAGGTGCTTGCGTGGGGTTTCGAGGTGGAGGCAAGGTCGCTGGCTGCGAGTGGAGGAGCATTAGTCGGCTGTCAGAGTGTGGGTGAGGCTGCGTGGTGGGGTTTGGTCGGAGGGAGACTGTTTCGGTGAGACAAGTGGTCAGGTGGATGTGGTTTTGGAGATGAGAAAGTAGCATGAGCTAAAGGGGGAGCTGTACACGTGGTGGGCTGCAAGCATGGCAGACTGGAAGCGGAGACTGTGGGAGAAAGGTGGGCGTTCGAGAGAGCAGTGGGCCGGAGATGGATGCGGTTATGGGCGAGAAGAAGGAGGCGAGGCGGTGTTAGAGGAAGGGTCGGCAACGGTGGTGGAGATGAGGTGGTGCTTGAAAGAATGGAGGCCAGCAAGGCAAAGCAATGGTGGTGGCTGGCTTCGGGATGCGTTCGGCAGGAGGAGATAAGGGTATGGTGATACACGTGGTTCAGGTCGCTGGGTTGAGGCGGGTTTGGGCTTGCCGGAGTGTTGCTCGGCCATGAGGAAGGTGGGTTGTGAGGTGCGAAGGAGTGTTGATGTGGCCGAGATGGTGGTGCACTGCGTTCGATTAGGGGAAAAACAGTAGGGTTGCTTGAAAAAATGTCCAGACGTGAGAACAAGGAAAACAAGCTTTTGAGAGCAGCTACCGGAAGATAAAGCGAACTATCCTATATAAATTTTCTTGTTTGAGATGAAGAGGTGTCTGAGCATGTTTAGAATCATTCACTTTATTTCTTTTGAGAAGAATGAACAGAGAGCAGAGAACGTGAAATAGAAGTGTATGAGGACCGTCATAATTTGAAACCTTGAGAAAATAAGAAGTCAGTGTTTGAATTGGAACTAGAGAGATAGTTAAGGCCAATGCATGAATTCAAGGAAATAATAAAAGCAGAAGTCTATTGGTTTTGAATGGCGGAAAATAAATGGTCACAAGGAAACAAAAAGACGGACTATTGCGGTTAACAGTTTACGGTTTCAACGCGTACCGGATTTCCGAAATACACCAATGAATACACTATTGAGATCTACACCACGAGACGATCACAACGGTATACAGATATTAGAGGTACGATCGAATTATAAAAATTCGAAATTTCAACAAGCGAAAAATGCAAGAAAAACGCTGAAAAATAAGATCGACGGAGCCAAAGATGTCCGAATTTGAAAAGATGACAAACTGACATCTTGCTCAGAAGATGTTTTAGAATTTTTCTATGTAAAAATATTTAGGTTTCGGAAACATTTTATTTTCATCGCTTTTTAACTGATTAAATTGAAGTAAATTTACGCGCGAAATAAACTTTCATATTTTCGGACGAAAATTTATCAGTTGCTATATTTAACTAGACGTATTCCAAATATTAAATTTTTATTTCAAAATTTTATCGTTTAAAATTTCACAAAATTTTAACAAATTACGTTATTAAAACAGTTGAAATTTACGGGTCGTTACAATGCATATGACATTTGCAACACAACCATACATCACATAACAAAGGAACGGGCATACATACATGATGATTTACAATAATACAACAACATTTATTTACAACAGAATTAATTTAATTACTTAATTTCATATTACCAATGATTTGCTTACTAACTTTCCAAAGCGACTAATTTTCAAGCAACAAACCAATCCAACAACCAAACCATTATCACAAATATACAATAAGCATTTAATAGCTACAAATATGAGCATGAACATAGTTCAAACTTTATGCTTCAAAGGTGAAAGCTTCACTCACCAAAACGCTTACTAACTTGAATCAGATTCACACTAACTCTTCGAACAACACTAGAACTATACTTTCCTATCCACTTGACTTGATTCAGTGGACCTTTTGTGGGCTTTTAGGCTCGACCTAGATCATATGGGGCTCGTCCATGGTGGAAATGTGGGGGTATAGGGTCTTGTTTAGTATAGAATGGTTTTTGGAAATGAAGTAAGGAGTTTAATTTGATTTTTGTAAGTGTATTCGCTAGTTTTTTATTTTGGAAATAATCTTAGAAGCCATGGAAGTGTTCATGTACATGAAGAGACAAGAAATGAATATGTAACGTGGAAAATGTGTGGAGATGGTGGGTATTTATAGGCAAAGAAGTGGAGTATTATTTAATTTAACTTAAACATTTAAATAATATAAATGTTATCATGTAACATGGAAGCCATGCCTCTCCACCCCTCCAAGTACACACATTACTCCCCCCCCCCACCCTTAGGTCCACCTACACTATGCTTTAGGTCCTAGTTTTTTTACAACGGAATTTATATCGAGTTAGAAAACCATCGACAAATTTTGAAATAAAAATAACCACAAGCGCACGACGTACAATGTTAGTACGTGGCGAGTACAGGTCGATCCGTAGGGAATTGTTAGATTTTAAAAATCTATTCAATCAAATTGAACCAAAATTGAGAGTGATTAGCTAAAAAAAGTAAGAAAAATGACAAAAAGAAAGTGATAAAAATATGAGAGTGTTAAGACAATTTAGAGGTAATTTCCACTCTCTAGATCACATAAGTCAACAAAATGAAGTTATGATCTCTCTTTTGGTCATTGGTGAATTAGTTGATGTGCTTATCATAAGTATGGTATATTTGTGCTATTAATTAGCCCAATATAAGCCATCAAACTATAACACAACCACTAATACATACTTAAGTCTCATGAAATATGACAACAAAGTTGAAAGAAAAATCTATTTTAAGCATGGCCTATTAACTATTGTTTAGGAATATAGGCCATCAAATTTTAATTTCAACATTCACTTCTTTGCCATAATCATATTTAGATAAAGAGGCAATTTGTGTTTTGTTTGTTTAAGCATAGCCTATTTGTTATAAACAACATAGACTATCAAATTCAAAGTTAAACAACATCATTAAACTACTTCAAGAATTTCCATTAAGCATAAAAAGAGAACATAAATGATCAAAATGTTGAAGCTACATGATAGAGAGCTTCATTACCCCTAATTTGAAGGGGTTTAGCCTCTCATATTTGTTATCATATCAACAATTGTAGCATGCAACATGAAAGAAAAAGAAAAGGAAAACGAGAGCAAAGTAAAGAAGAACTAATCTACTTGCATGAAAAATAAACTAACTACTAACATGAAAGGAAAAGAGCATGTAAATAAAAGAGAACACTAATTTAACATTGCATAAAAAAAGGAAAATTACATGAAATAAAAATGGCTAAGTAGCCATGAAAAGAGAAAGAGTGCTTTCTTTTATTTATGAACCTAAAACTAAACTAAGAGAAGAGAGCCTAAAAGAGAAGAGGAGAGGGTTACATGAAACATAAGGGGTATTTATACAAGTTTAAAACCCTAATTCACTTTTTGGGAAATACCCAAAATACCCTCTTAGGAAGTGTGGTGGCCAAGTTATCATTAACTTCAAATAATCATCCATTAAGTGTGCATGAAGATTTAATGGCCTTTTAGCATGTGCATTAGCTCCTAAGTGTACATTAAGGTAGGTGGGTAAGTGGGGTCTTCCATGATTATTACTTTGAATTATTTCCATCTCCATTCCTTTATATTCACTCTTGTGCATGCATATCTTCATGAAGCCACTTGTAAAATTCACTAAAATTCCTCTAAAACAACATAGAAAATTATAAGTAAATTTTCACAAATTAATAAATGCACAAAAATGACCATTTTTCCCCTATATGAAGATGAATATGTGACAATTTGAAAATAATTTGAATTTTGGTCCAAACAAGTTAAAACACCCAATATGATCCTTTATTTAATTTAAATAGATTAAATATGGTGGTAAAAATATGCACATTTACGTGCACATCAAATACCTCCATACTTATCTTTTTATTCGTCCTCGAATAAAGCAAAACTAAGATAAATCTATTTTCGTAGGGAGCACGATTACATTGAGCGTATGCAACAAGCCGTTAAACCTCTGGGTGTCCCCAGTAGGACGAGTGTTGTCTCGTGAGGGTTTTTAGTGGATACTACCCACAAAATCCAAATGCAAGATGAAAATATTTACGAAATGCAAGATTTATTTACAAAGAGATGAATGCGAGTTTTTGGAAATATTTACAAATGAAAGATTTACTTTTAAATAGACACAAATAAGTTAAATATAATTTTTGGTCATTATCTTGAAAATTTAAGTCATTTACTTATCAAAATTTCCAACAAAAATCAAGTTATCATAACAAATAGACAATAGTTTAACTCGTTGTTTCAGTTGATAACAAAGTGTAACAATGAAATAGATCCTTAATTGATTATCAAAGTTTATCAAAGTGGTATTTTCATTTCTTGTCAATAACAAGTCAAATCAAATAAGTTAAAATAGTGCTTGGATTTCATTCGCTTACTCTCTCTATTTTTTTAAATTTTTTATTGATATTTACAATATTTGCATATGCCTAACTTAGGTAAACTAAGGCCAGATATATTACCCGTGCACTGCCTTGCGGACTTATGTGAGGGGAATACAGAGCGTGGCGAGTGAACACACAAGTGTGAACATTTATCAACTGTAGGCGTTATTAATAAAAGAATTTTTTTTATACACACACACACCTAACTCAGATAAACTGAGGCCAGATATACCGATCGTGCACTGCCTTTCGGGCTTACATGAGAAGGGTACAGAGCATGGCGAGTGAACACATGAGTGTGAACACATGACTCTAGGTGTTAATAAAAATTATATACATATATACCGTTAACCCACCTTTTGGCAAGGCCATGGACAACGGATTTTACTAATTCGACTACTTGTTTTTCGAGGCTGGAATATGGTGGGTTTGAGTCAACTGGATGGATAGACGATCAATCACGGATGATAAATATGATTACGAAGCCGGGGTTCGGCATAACATGGTTCGGTCATTGGAGTTCAGCCATGTGGGTCGGTCGTTCGATCAAGGTGGCTCAGTCGTACATGGCTCAGTCGAGGAGAGGAGATCATGCATGGTTCGGTCTGGTTAGAGTGGATCGGCAAAAGGTGGGTCGGCTTCGAGGAGTGCTTTAGGTCAGTGCGTTCATAACTCCGGATCGACACTCCATTTTACTCGAGTTGGCATTTGTAAATTGGATCGGCATTCTAGGGGAACGACATCCTTGGTTTACTCCGGGTCGGTGAGTCTCATACTCGGATTGGCAGCTCGGTTTTGGGGATTGGTGAGATTAGATCGGCATTTGAGTAGGTCGGCACTGGAGTGGATTGGCATTTGAGCGGGTCAGCTATAGTGGAATTAGCATTGGGTTGGTGGACTGGTTTTGGGATCGACGAATATGGGTTCGGTATGTTATACAGGGTCGGCTGCTTCGAGTCATTGAGCTTTCAACTTCGGGTCGGCATAGTACAAATTTGGGATCGGTGTTTTGAGGAAGGAGGTTTGGCATTGAGTGGCTTCGAGTTCCAGCCCTGTTTACTTCGAGTCAAATATGAGGTTGCTTCGAGCCACTCTTGGGGCAAGACTGGATCGACATGCTCGGAGTTTAGGGTCGGTCGTAGTGTTAGGTTTTGGATCGGCTATGGTATTGATGGGCTCGGATCATTCAAAAAGCCCAGTAACTCAGGTTTTGCCTATAAATACAGAATGCGGGGCTTCAGAAAAGGGGATCTTCATTTTGTTTCGCTTCCTCTTCTCCACTAAGGCTACTCAACCATTATTGTTCTAAAAACTCCGAATTGTAACTATACTAGATTTTCATATCAATAAAAAGGAATTTTTTGGAGTGGACGTAGGCCGGAGTCAGCCGAACCACTATAAATCCTCTATTATTACTGCTTTCTTTTTAATTTTGATTGATCTTCATATTTAAACTCTCTACATACATTCTATCTGTGATCCATAACGGCAATTTGGTGTTTTCATCTGGATTTGGGTGTTGGTGACCAATTTTAGCGCTAACATTTTGGTGCTTTCACCGAGAAAGCTAGCACTCAGGGATTCAAAAGCTCGGATTTTGGATTTAAAGGCCTAGGAACTTGGATTCTAGAGACTATGGCAAAGCAATCAACCAAGAGACAAAGGACAGAGAGGAGTCAGCAAGAGGGAAGTTAGGAGGCTTCCTCTAGAGCTAATCAAGCCTCGATCTATATCACTAGGGACGAGATGTAGGTTATGATGAATTCCATGCAGGAGAAGCTGATGAAAAGGCAAGAGGAAATGTTGCAGACCCTTCTTAGGCAATTTGGACAGGCAGGAACAACAAGAGCTATAGGAGTTCAGATCCATGGAGTTGGATCAGAAGGACTCAACAGGAAAGCATATGGAACGGTTTAGCAGGGGACAGCCCCCAATCAGCAGACAAATGTCAATCTGGATGGACCTAGACTCGGGGGCACACCATCAGGTAATGCTGGACCAATCCATGGAGGGATACCAGATGACACTGCGCAGCCCAGCACCAACAGGAATACAGGAGTACGTGACGAGGAGTATGTGCCAAAATTCCCTCGTGGACTTAGAGGGCAGTTAGGAAATGGAGATGGGGGGCATCCTTTGGTAGATAACACTAGATTAGCCGACATTATCAGGAGAACTATTCGCGGAGGTCTGACAAACAGAGATTTGGAGGGAGTCAACAAAAGTCTGTTTACCCGTAACATCAGGATGGCTAGGAATCCACCCGATTTCAAGCTGCCCACTTTGGAGGTATACGACGGTAAGACGGATCCCACTGACCACTTGATGAGGTACACAAGGCATATGGAAGTGTTGGGGGAATCATAGGAGGTTATGGCCCGATGTTTCCCCCGTACTTGACCGATATAGCTGCTATGTGGTTCAGACAGCTGGAGGATAGATCTATTAGAGCATGGATAGAACTAGTGGATAGGTTCTTGAAACAGTTTCGAGTTCACATCAAAAGGCCAAAGAATGTGATGACACTGACGTCAGTTAAACGGAGAGCGGATGAATCACTCACGACTTCCTTAACTCGGTTTAATGTAGCAGTTGCTTCGGTGGATCGGCCGGATCCATCAATGGTTCTGATGGTTGCAGTATTAAGAGTCAGGGATAATTCGAATTTCAAAGTATCGTTGATACGGGACCCACCAATGGATCTCGGGGAATTCTTTTATGAAGCCGAGAGATTTCTTCGACAAGAGGATGCATGTTTGGACATGAAGTCAAAGGAAGTAAACATGGTTAAGGATGGAGGATCACCCGGTGAAAGCTCGAGTAAAGACAAGGATAAAGGGAAGAGGAAGCGCTGGGGAGAACCAAAATTCTCCACTTACACGGGATTGAATGCAACATTGGAGCGGATATTCTTGGATACTCGGGATCGCCTTCCTTATCGAAGGCCGGCAAGGAGGGAACCCTTAGAACGCGAAAGGGCATCAGGAAGGCACTGTCTCTTTCATGATCTAGACAGGCATGATACTAACAGCTTTCAACATCTAAAGGATATAATTGAGGAGCATGTAAGGAATGGTCAGTTGCGACAATATGTCGAAACTCGGAATGTAGTGGTGGATCAGGAGCAGCCACCGCCTACCTTGAACGACGATGACGCAAGCCCCAGGAATGGTGGTTGGTTGGTCATCAACTAATCATGATGGTTTGGAATAAGTAGCAAACTCTGGGCAGACGGCTATGTCACTTTCTCATGTACGGAGATGGAGACAACCCCTAGGCATGCTCTGAGATGATGGTAAACCATGACGTTCTTTTTTATGAAATTTGTTTTTTCCTTTTGGCTTGGACACTTGCTTTCTCTAGTTTGGTTTTGAAGTTTGGTTTGAACTCTTTGTTTTGTTGGTTTTCTGGTTTGGATTTTGGTTTGAATGCTTGATTTTTGGTTTGGACTTTTGATATGGATTTTTGGTTTTCTGGTCTGGTTTGGATTTCGGAATGGATTTTGATTGAATTTTCCTCTTGTTTTCGGCTAAAAGGTCGTCGAGTATGGACTATGCTCGGCAAAGGTCCGAAAGACCAAGATTCGGCCTAGGACTTAGGCCCCATAAAATCTATCGGCTACTATTTCAGGTCGTCGAGTATGGACTATGCTTGGCAAGGGTCCGGAGCGACCAGGATTCAGCTTAGGACTTAAGCCATGGCATTACTTAGCGTTCAGGGACACTGAACCAGGAACACTATGACATTACTTGACACAGGTCGTCAGGTGCAGGTTGCGCTTGGCAAGAACCCGGAGAGGTTATGAATTTGGATATTGGCTATGAACAGCTAAGGGTTTGGGCATGGACCCGGAGCTGTCCCGGATTTGGTTATCGACCCGAAGAGGTCATGGATTCGGTTATTGGTTATTGGATATGGATGGATTAGAACTCGGCTATCGGATTCAGATTTCGTCTTGGGATTTGGACCCGGTAAGGTCCTCGATTTGGACTACAGGACCCGGAGAAGTCCCGGACTCGGATAAAATGATCCAGAGAGATCGTGGATTCGGTTAATGGATTTAGGATGGATTCAGAATTGGATAACGACTTGGAACGGTCGCGGAGTAGACCATCGGATTTGGATGGAATTGCTTGGTAATGAATGTAGCATGGACTTCGGATATCGGATGTGAGACTATTCAAAACACACCTTCCAATAGCAAGGCATGTTTTGGGAGGGCAAATGTTAACCCGCCTTTTGGCAAGGCCATGGACAGGCGGATTTAACTAAATCGACTACTCGTTTATCGAGGCTGGAATATGGTGGGTTTGAGTCAACTGGATGGATAGACGATCAATCACGGATGATAAATATGATTACGAAGTCGGGGTTCGGCATAACATGGTTCGGTCATTGGAGTTCAGCCATGTAGGTCATTCGTTCGATCAAGGTGGCTCGGTCGTACATGGCTCGGTCGAGGAGATCATGTATGGTTTGGTCTGGTTGGAGTGGATCGGCGGAAGATGGGTCGGCTTCGAGGAGTGCTTCAGGTCGGTGCATTCATAACTCCGGGTCGACACTCCATTTTACTCAAGTTGGCATTTGGAAATTGGATCGGCATTCTAGGGGAACGACATCCTTGGTTTACTCCGGGTCGGTGAGTCTCATACTCGGGTTGGTAGCTCGATTTTGGAGATTGGTGAGATTGGAACGGCATTTGAGTGGGTCGGCATTAGAGTGATCGGCATTTGAGTGGGTCGGCACTAGAGTGGATCGGCATTTGAGCGGGTCGGCTATAGTGGAATTAGCATTGGGTTGGTGGACTGGTTTTGGGATCAGCAAGTATGGGTTTGGTATGTTATACAGGGTCGGCCGCTTCGAGACATTGAGCTTTCAACTCCGGGTCGGCATGGTACAAATTTGGGATCGGTGTTTTGAGGAAGGAGGTTCGGCATTGAGTGGCTTCGAGTTCCAGCCATGTTTACATTGAGTCAAATATGAGGTTGCTTCGAGCCACTCCGGGAGCAAGACTGGATCGGCATGCTCGGAGTTTAGGGTCGGTCGTAGTGTTGGGTTTTGGATCGGCTATGGTATTGATAGGCCCGGATCATTTAGAAAGCCCAGTAACTCAGGTTTTGCCTATAAATACAGCATGCGGGGCTTCAGAAAAGGGGATCTTCATTCTTTTTAGCTTCCTCTTTTCCACTAAGGCTACTCTGCCATTATTGTTCTAAAAACTCCGAATTGTAACTGTACTAGATTTTCATATCAATAAAAAAGAAATTTCTGGAGTGGACGTAGGCCGGAGTCAGCCAAACCATTATAAATCCTCTGTTATTACTGCTTTCTTTTTAATTTTGATTGATCTTCATATTTAAACTCTATACATACATTCTATCTGTGATCTGTAATGGTAATTTGGTGCTTTCATCTGGATTAGGGTGTTAGTGACCAATTTTGGCGCTAACATATACAAATATAATTTTTTTTGTTTTTTTGTTTTGAAGAGAGAGTTTTGCAAAATCATCTTAGCACCAGTTAACTTAGAAGGCAAAAAAATGTTCTATCCTTCTATTTGAATTCACCACTTTTTAAAACAAAGATTTTCAATTAGGATATTTCATAATTAACACGTATGAACCTTCCTATATACTAGTTAAACCATCGTTATTTGTACTCAAACTTCATTTTTATTATTGTTGAGACAAATAAATTTTCAAAAATTTCTCTTTAATTAACCAAAACCATACATTTATCCTATAGTGTTTCTTTAAAAATAAATCACAAATGCTTAAAAAGAATTTTTTTTAGATTTTTTTTGTTTTTATTTTCTAAGTTTTGGAAAGAAATTGTAAAAATAAACCATGAAAAATTAAAAATTACCATGAAAAAATTAAAAATGAAGATGAAACTCCCCCCACACTTGATTTTAACTGTGTCCCCACAGTCAATCCAAGTGAAAGGAACGTTTATTATTATTTACATGAAAATGAAATGTATTTACACGGCCTCAGAAAGTATATCGTTAAAAAGTAAATGAAACGGTCTTTCAAAGACCGATTCATTTGTCTCGTCAAATATGCAAGACGCAGCTTAAGCTCGAAAAACCAAACCATACATGATTTCAAAGTTAAATGTTGATTTGGAAAAACGAATGTCATTTTATTAAAAATCTTATGAGTTGTTTCCTTTTCGATGATTTTCGGGGTTGATAAAACGATTGATTGAAGTTTAAGTTTATTCTCACCAAATTGAAATTCAAGTTTATCATTGAAAATATTTTCAGAATTATCGACTTCAAAATCAAAATGGTGATTTAAATCATCCCCTTCATAATTTGACAACTCATCGTCGAAAAGTCCAAAAAATTCATGTTCATTAAATTTGTCGTCCTTTGTTGAATTATTCACAACTTCATTAAATGTATCAATTTCAACATCCAAAGTTGCTGTATTTAAATTTTCGAAGTCGAAGAAAGTAAGATCGAAATTTAAATCGAGTGTCTCACCCTCAAAAGAATTGAAATCTAACTCAATTACCGTTTTTCAACAACTTCATTAAGATCATCATTTTCAGTTTTAAAAGTTATTGTTTGAAAATCGTCGAATTGGGTAAAAGATGGATTATCATTTGACTCGTCACATGTTGGGATTTGGTTTTGTTTCTCACGTTGTTTCATATGTGTTTCGAACAACAATTCCATATGATCATTGTAGATTTTGTCCTTTTGTTCAACAAAATCCAATTTATAGTTATTAACTTGAGAATTTTCGATTTGGATTTGTTGAGAACAAAATTTTTCACTCATATCGTAGTCGAGATTATTAACATTGCCAAAATTATTTGAAAAGTGGATCACATTTTCATTTTGATTTTGAAATTCATTTTGGAGTTCAAAATTGAATTGGCATGGGTTATACTCAAAATCGTTTGCATTTTGAAGTGAATTCAAATCTTGATTACTTTGAAAATTTTAACTTAAGTTATCACACAAATAAGAATTACACAAATCATTTATCATTTGATTTTGTTGTATAGAGATTTCAAGTAAAGATGAAATGTTATTTTCAAGATTTGAAGGTTGGTCATCATTTTGAAAATTTTGTGGTTCAAAATTTGAATCGTTTAAACAATAACTGTTATTGAAATATCCAAAAGAATTTGGTGTGAAATTATATGGATTATATTGATTTTCACAACTATCGTAGAATTCATGTGAATATGGAAATTCAGACATTTTCAAGAATGTTTTTGGGTTTTTTTTATAAAAAAAAATATTTACAAATAGAATTTATTTTTCAAATGGAAAATT
Organism: Allium fistulosum; assembly: GCA_030737815.1. NCBI lineage: Eukaryota > Viridiplantae > Streptophyta > Magnoliopsida > Asparagales > Amaryllidaceae > Allium > Allium fistulosum. The sequence continues at coordinate 1,078,037,377 of CM060901.1, read as the reverse complement.
GATTTTTGTTTTGTTTTTGGATTTTCAAACTTTTTTTTTGCTTTTTTGAAAAGGTTTTATATATATATATATATATATATATATATATTTATTTTTTATTTTTTTATAAAAAAAAAACTAACTCAATTTTTTTTTGATTATTTATTGAAAAATAAATTTCAAAATAAAGGATTTAAAAAAAACTAAGTTAAGAAATATTTACAATTTTTATTTTGGATTTTGATATTTTTTAAAATATGCATGAACTAATGCAACTAAATGAATGCAAGAGTCTAATTACAAATTGTTTATCCTAAATTAACCCAAAATTGTATAATCACACTTTGTCTTAAATCAACAAGATATTTCTCAGCCAGGTAATGGGTAGGAGTTATCGGTGCACCACGAATCACCGTAGCAATGCAGCCGAAGGTTTAAGTACCTTCAGAGAAACAATTTAGTATAATATTTACGAATCACTGCAATATTTATAACTGATTATTGCTCTACCGTAGCCTAGATACCAAGAAAGTAAATTGTTTAAAGAAGACAAATTGTCAATATACAATTAAGTGTTATTTATTTTTAACCGTTATTATTAACCAAAACTCTATGATGAAATGCAAAGCAGAAATTAAACGTGTATTAACAACGCAACTATGAATGAATTTTTGTTTTTGTTTTTGAATTTTTTTTATATAAAATGCAAGCAACCAACAATGCAAAACAACTAAAACAAGAGATGAGGACACGATACCAGAGCGTGTTGAATTATTAGCAATTATTTTAAAGCGGCAATTTTTTTAAGCAAGCAATTCTTCCACCTACAACCTGAAAATTTAAACAAGATATATACAATTGTTTTTTTTGTATATGAAGAGAAACTAAGAAAATTTTGAAACTAAAATAAGTTTTTTTTAAGGAATTAAAAATAAATGAATTTAAAACCAAATTACAAAACAAACAAAACCTAAATAAAAACTCTTCTTGTTTTTTTTAAGAAAAAATCACAAAATAAAATAACTAAATATTTAAATAAAATAATCCACAGCCCACGAGCCCGCAAAGCACCACAGTTTCTTAAAACCAAATTTCTCTATTCCAACTTGCAAAATGAAAATGAACAAAAAGACAGTCGTGAAATAGAAATTGAAAAAGGGAAAAAAATTTGAAAGAGCGAAATAGAAATTGCAAGCAGGGAGGAGGTCGCGGTGATCGGATTTGTCGATTTGGCTGTGGTTTTGAAGCGATGAAAGGAGGTGGTTTTCAATGAAGTCATGGTCACGTTGATGTGAGATGTTCGATTGGGGGAATTGGGTGGGTTGTGGATTGAACTGGTTTCTGGAGTTCACGGAGGAGTTTAGACGAAGTAGTTGAAGTCGCGAATGGGTTTCGAGCGAGTTGAGCGAATGGGAAATCGCGTTGTCGGATTTGGTGATTAGAGGGAGGCAAAAGGGCGATGGTCGTGGTGGTCGTGGATGATTGTGGGGTGATGACCGGATGATGCTGCAGATGATTGAAATAAGAAGAGGTGACTGTTGTGTTGTAATGGCAGAAGTGGTGAATGCAGCAGAGTCTATGATGAAGTAGATGTTGCGGTTGGTGAACAATGGTGATGGGAGGTTGATATGGCAAGAAGTAGTGGATGGTCAGCTGCCTGGCAGTGTGTTTGATGGTGGTCCGAAATGAATTTACAGGGGTGATGAATTAAGATGTACACTATTGTTTAGATAGTGGACTGCAGACAGTGAATGCAAATTGATATGTGTCAGGTAGAAGTGTTGTGTATGTATCAGGTAAAAGTTGTATTGTATGCAAATTGGTTGTGAAGTTGTATTGTATCAGGTAGGGCAAGTTGCTTGTATGGTCGTAGTTTTGGATTGTTGTAAGGTGGCTGTGCAAATGGATGATGATATAAGAATGTTTTTGGAAGTGAAGTAGTTTTGGCAATGAAGAGTTGATTACTGTTGTATGTTGTGGGTGGTTTGGTGATTGTGGAACCAAGTGGTTTGGTGGTGCTTGATAGTGGAGGGGTGCGGCACTTTGAACAGCAGGAAAGTGGTGAATAGGTGAAGTGTTACAGGTAAAAAGAAGGGGATGGAGATTGTTGAAGTTAGAGTGATGCTATGGTGAGATACTGTGCACGGTTGCACAGAAATGTGCACAGTGGTGGCAGCTTTTAAAGGGATATGCAGAGTGCTTTTTTTTGAAATATAAAGATGAAACTTAAAAACAAATTAAAACAAAACAATTTAAAACAAAGCTAAACAATTTGAAACAAAGCTAAACAAAGCTAAACTTAAAAACGGCGCCATAAACTTGTTTAATGACGAATTTTCTATCGGTTTAGAAAATCGCCAAAAAATTTAGATTAAAATTTAACCGCAAGCGCACGGTGCACAATGATAGTACGTGGCGAGTACGGGCCAATCCGCAGGAAATTTTTAGATTTTAAATCTCTATTCAATCACAAAAGTTGAGAGATTGTTAAGCTAAAAATGTAGAAAAATCACAAAAAGAAAGTGATAAAAATATGAGAGTATAAAGGCAATTTAGAGATAATTTCCACTCTCTAGATCACATAAATCAACAAAATGAAGTTATGATATCTCTTTTGGTCACTAATGAAATTAGTTGTTGTGCTTATCATAAGTATGACATATTTGTGCTATTAATTAGCCTAGTGTAAACCATCAAACTATAACACAACCACTAATACACTTTTAACTCTCATGAAATATGACAATAAAGTTGAAAATGAAATCTATTTTAATTATGGCCTATTAACTATTAACTAGAAATATAGACCATCAAATTTTAATTTCAACATTCACTTCATTACCATCATCATATGTAGATGAAGAGGTAATTATTGTTTGTGATTGTTTAAGCATAGGCTATTTGGTGTCAACAATATAAGCTATCAAATTCAAAGCAAAAACAACAAGTTAAACCACTTCAAATGTTTCCATTAAGCATAAAAGGAGAACATAAACATCAAAATGTTGAATCTACATACTAGAGAGCTTCATTACCCCTAAATTGAAGGGGTTTAGCCTCTCACATTTGTTAGCATATAAAAAAACGTAGATTGCAACATGAACAGAAAGAAGAGGAAAAAGAGAGCAAAGTAAATAGAGAGCCAATTAAAAGAAAATGAAAGCTATTCTACTTGCATGAATGTAAATCTACACTACTAGAATGAAAGAAAGAGAACATGTAATTAAAAGGAAACACTAATTAACATTGCATAAAAAAAGGAAAATTACATGAAATAAAAATGGCTAAGTAGCCATGAAAAGATAAAGAGAGCTTTCTTTTATTTTTGATCCTAAACTAAACTAAAGAGAAGAGAGCTTAAAGGAAGAGGAGAGCGAATTACATGAAGATAAGGGGTATTTATACATGTATGAAACTCTAATCCACTTTTGTGGGGAATGTCCAAAATACCCTCTTAGGAAGTGTGGAGGCCAAGTAATCATTAGCATCAAATAATCATCATTTAGATGTTCATGAAGCTTTAAACTCTATTATAATGTGCATTAGCCTCTAATTTGTACATGAAGGTATGTGGGTAGGTGGGGTCCTCCATGATCCATGAAATTAATTATTTCCATCTTCATTCCTTTGCATTCACTCTTGTGCATGCATATATCTTCATGAAGCCACTTGTATTTGAATTTAAATTCCTACAAAACGACATAGAAATTTCCAATTAAATTTTAGAAAATTAATATATGCAAAAAAATGACCATTTTGCCCCTGGATGAAGATGAATATGTGACGATTTGAAATAATTTGAATTTTGGTTTAAACAAGTTAAAATACCCAATATGATCATTTATTTAATTTAAATAGATTAAATATGGTGGTAAAAATATGCACATTTACGTGCACATCACTAGTTTAGGTGATGGTTAGGTTATTTAATTAATTTCCTAAGGTTTTTTTAATATATTTTGTGTACTTTATGTCAACTTAAGGTTTATATTTAAATTAAGCTTGATTGTTAACTTTAACACATTGGTTATCTTATCACATGACATATGTGCATGTGTGTGCATGTGTACATGGATGATACAAAAATGTGCATAATGTTTTCGACGACTTTCCAAGGCCGAAAAGTCGAAATTTCGGAAAACGTTTATCGGTCATATTTTCTATTTTTATTTGAACTAATTATTTTGGTAAAAAAAATTTGAAGATGATTTTAATACCATTAATTAATATTCAAAACATGTTTATTTGATTATTAAAAACCATTATTTAAATATTTAAAAATGATTTAAATATTCAAATTCAAAGCGATTAATTTATGGGTCGTTACACTCCCTCCCCCCAAGGAGAATTTCGTCCTCGAAATTAATACATGAAAGACAATTCAAAAGGTATATATTATATCGAGAAATTCATATAATAATGCAAAGACACTATACCATACAAGAACATATATAATGCATTCCAACAACAAACATCTAACCTGACATTACATCAGGGTAAGTTCCTCTAATATGATCCTCGGTCTCCTAAGTACTATCGCGAGGGTCATCACTCCACTAAACCTTCACAAGCTTAACCACCTCGCTCCTCAATCTCCTTATATCTCGATCTACAATATGAACTGGGTGTCAGACTACAGTCAAATTCGGTTCTATTTCCAAGTCATCCTGAACAGATGTCTCCACAATCAGCCATGTATCATGAACATGCTTTCTCAGATGAGATACATGAAAGACATTATGAATTTCAGACAATCTTTTAGGAAAATCTACTCTATAGGCCAACGATCCAATTCTCTCAAGGATTCTAAATGGTCCAATGAATCTGGGTGCTAGCTTTCCTGCTCTTCTGAATATTATCCTTTCATCGGGGAAACTTTCACAAATACCAAATCCCCGACCACAAACTCTGAGTCCCTTCTCCGCTGATCGGCATAACTTTTCTGTCAATCCTGGGCTTCTTTCAACCTTTTCTTGACCATAGCCACTTTCTTTGATGCTTCTCAAATTATCTCTGGTCCAAGAACTAATCAGTCTCCAGTCTCAACCCAACATGAAGGTGATTTACATGACCGTCCATACAAAGCCTCGTAGGGTGCCATGCCAATGCTAGCTTGGTAACTGTTGTTATAAGAGAACTCTACCAAATGTAGATGATCTTCCCAAGAACCTCCAAAATCCAAAATACAAGCTCTCAGGAGATCCTCCAAAATCCGGTTCACTCTTTCGATTTGTCCATCTGTCTAGGGGTGATAGGCCATGCTCAAATTCAACTCCATCCCTAAAGCAGCTTGCAATGCTTCCCAAAATCGACTAGTGAAGATAGGATCTCGATCACTAACTATACTTACTGGAATTCTATGCAGTCGAACGATCTCCCTCAATGCCAAAGAAGCTGCAGTTCATGAAGGCTTCATCGGAATAAAGTGGGCACTTTTTGTTAATCGATTTACAACTACCCAAATGCCGTCATTACCTCTTCTTGTTCTGGGCAACCCATCGATAAAGTTTATGGATACTTGCTCCCACTTCTAATTCGGTATCTCCAATGGCTGGAGTAACCCAGCAGTCTTCTGCTGGTCACTCTTGACCTGTTGACAATTTGCACGCCGACTCACGAAGATCGAAATGTCTATCTTCGTCCCTTTCCACCAAATGGCCTTCTTCATATTATGAAACATTTTATTTACGCCTGGATGGATAGATAACCTTAATCGATGGCATTCTCTTAGTACATCTTGCCTAATTCTATTAACATATAGCACTCAAATCTGTCCATTCATTCTTAAAATGCCTTGAGAGTCAATCCGAAAACTAGAAATAATTCTATCTTCAACATCCTTCTTAAGTTGAGATAAAATAGGGTCTTCTTCCTGGAAATATGCTATTATCTCCATTAGTGCTGGCTTAACTTCCCAATTTGCAATCGTCGCCACATTCCTACTTAATGCATCTGCAATGGCGTTTGCTTTCCCTAGGGTATAAAGAATCTATAGGTCATAAGATGCAAGAAATTCCATCCATCTTTGCTGCCTCAAGTTCAAGTTTTTTTGGGTAAAAAGATACTTTAATGAACCGTGATCCATGAATAACTCAAATTTTGCACCTAAAAGATAATGCCTATATACCTTTAATGCGAAGACAACTACCAAAAGCTCCAGATCATGCGTAGCGTAATTCTTCTCTTGAGGTTTCAACTATCGACTCGCATACGCTAATACTTTACCATTCTACATCAAAACTGCCCCCAATATAGTCCTACAAACATCCATGTAAACTGTTAATCCTTTACTCCCATCTGGAATAGTCAAGATAGGAGTGCTAGTCAAATTTTCCTTTAACTCATTGAATGCTTGATCGCACTTGGGTCTCCAAACAAACTTAGCATCTTTCTTCGTCAACTTTGTTAGATGAGAGGCAATCTTCAAGAAATCTTTAATGAACCTTCTATAGAAACCTGCCAATCCCAAGAAACTCCTGAACTCAGTCACGCTTATAGGTTTATTCCAATCTTGAACTACAACTACTTTAGCTGGGTCCATTAATATGCCTTCTCCCGAAACTACATGCCCTAGAAATCTAACTTCGAATTTCTAAAAATGGCACTTAGAAAACTTTGCATTTAAAAAATGACTTCTTAAAGTACTTAGAACAACTTGAAGATGGTACTTATGCTCTTCCTCCGTTTTAGAATAAAAAAGGATGTCATCAATGAAGACTAGAACAAACTTGTTAAGAAAATCCTGAAACACTTCATTCATCAAATCCATGAAATAAGCAGGTGCGTTAGTCAATACGAATGCCATGACTAACCATTCATAAAAACAATCAGGGGTCAAAAAGCCGTTAAGGGTACACTCTCTTCTGCTACCCTTAATTGGTGAAAACCAGTGGCAAGATCCAACTGAGAAAACATTCGAGCTCCGTGGAGCTGGTCAAACATGTCGTCAATCCTAGGTAAAGGATACTTATTCTTGATAGTCCTTTTATTTAATTCTCGATAATCCACGCATAATCTAAGAGAGCCATCGACCTTGGTAACGAACACTACTGGCGATCCCCAACTTGATGTGCCACGTCTGATCAAACCTTTTTACAACAAATCAAATGTCTGTTTCTCCAATTCTCTTCTTTCCTTTGGAGCCAACCTTTAAGGAGGTTGTACAATCGGTCTAGTTCCTAGAATCAAATCAATGCGGAATTCCACTTTTACATGAGGAGGTAAACCTTGCACTTCTTCAAAAATATCCTTGAAATCTCGAACAATTGGTATATTCCTTATCTTTTTTTTAGGTACTTCGAGGGAATACAGAAAACTGCTCATCAACCCCCTAGGCTCTCCACGGCATATATCAACGCTTCTACCTATTACATCTTTTACTACGATCACCCTTCTAACACAATCCAAGGCAGCTTCAAACTTAGATAACCAATCCATTCCTAATAATAACCCAAAACCTATGAACCCGAGGACAAACAAGTCAGAGAAGAAAGCTTGATCTCGATAAGAAATAGGCACATTCAAACATATGGTGTCAAGATTGGTTGGATCCCCAATTGGGTTCGTTACACAAAGAGAATTATGGAGAATAACATATTTAAGATTCAACTGGTTCATTAGGTCATATGAGACAAAACTATGGGATGCACCGGTATCAAATAACACTCTAACGAGAATATCAGAAATGGATAGTGTACCTTGCAACACCTGCTTTCCTTTTGGATCCTTAGAAGTAGATGGTATTTCCTCAATAGTAAAAACTCATCCCTGTAATTCCTTCTTTGGAAAAAGGCACTGGTTCTTCATATGTCCATGTCCGTTGCAATTGTAGTATAGTGGTCCACTAGTTGGGTTCGGGCACTGATTTGCAAAGCGGCCCATTTGGTTGCACTTATAACAAAGGATCTTAGTCAAGTCTAATTGCTTAATCTGAGTTGGAGCTCCACCTCCAAGCTTCTTTCCCGACCAATTCTTCTTTTCTTTGTGCTTGAAAAACGGCTTACTAGCAACTGGTATCATTGACAAAGGTTGGGCATTGACTACTGGCACTACCCCTTTCAGAACTCCTTGCTCAATATAAAGAGCTTTAAACCTTAAGGCCATACTAATCAGATTGGTAAAGGTACCATTGATGTGATTGGTCATTTCCCGATGAAATTTCGGTCGCATTCCTTTCACGAACATTTCATTCTTTTTAAGTGGTGTATCAATCAATCCTGGTCCAAAGCAAGACAATGCATTGAACCTATGCTCATATTGTGCCACTGTCATCTCACCTTGTTTCAAATCCATAGTCCTCCCCGCCTTTGGGATAAACTAAGCTTCAAAAACCTCCTTAAACTTCGCCTAAGAGAAATCTTCTTTTGGTGTATTCATGGTAACTGAATCCCGCCAATCCATTACGGCATTCGGAAGCTGATGCAATGCCAACAATCTCTTTCTAGCATCTCCAAACTGAAGATCCCTGAATATCCTTTCAAAAGAGCGGCCATGTCTGAACTCCCAAAATATCTTTAGTTCCATAAAAAGGCTTACCAACTAAAGAAGTGTACTTCTTTCACAAGGTCGCAAAGTTCTGAGGTGGCTGAACTTGTACCTCTGCTTCTACAACCGGCTCTACAACTGGCTCATTTCTAGGAGTTCTTCCATTCGTAGCCATGCTAGTTCCAGGTCCTCTCCCTCTTCTTCCTCTTGTACTCATTTTCAATAACCTGGATAATTGACAAGTATTATTAGAATACAAAGATAGGGTCAAAGATGATAAAAGGGAAACTGCAACAAAGGATCTAAAACCAGACTTTTAGGGGAGAAAAGAAAACGCTCTCTCAAGATTAACTCATTCTAGGGCTCGACTCACCCTATCTCTAATGAGTTTACCCCCAATAAGGCAAAGGTGTTCGCTCAACCGAAGCTCTGATACCAACTGTGACGACCCACCTTTCCGACCCCTAGGAACGACACTAACACACCCTCGGTGTTCATGTGCTCTTGCTAAGCCTTGGAAAGATGAATCATCGTGGGGTGAAATAACGAATAGAATAGAAAACCTCACAACGAAACTACTAAATAAAACATAACAGTCAATAGTACATTAGGTTACTCATTAACAAGGAGTTATCAGAGTTACACAAAAGTACTACAAATCAGCCTAGGCAGTTATAACATCCTGCCTTTACATACGCTGAAACAAAATACACATACACAAACTAGATAATATAGTGGAATAGATAACTAAGAAGATGAAGGCCTCCTGCTCGGACACTATCCTAAAAAGAGCCCAACAAAAGACCTGCTACTCTCGAACTACTCAAATAAAATGAGTACCTGAGAGTTTAGGGAAAACAAACAATTTGGGCCAGACGAAATTTTTGGTATGAGTAAAATTTATTAAATAATAGGTGTGAAATTAAACACAAACATATGAGACCGCATCGTTGAACACAGAATGGGTTTACTCCTACATAAATCAACATCCAAGCATAAAGAACGGATAAATAATTAAACACCATGAAGAGAGGTTGACTCTTCCCGATGCAAATAAGGAAATAAATTTGAAAGTTCGAATCAAAAAAGAAAAGGAAAATCTCCAAAAAAATGATTAGGAAGGTGCACCACCCTTGAAGTATACCTCTAGTAATAGACTTCTGAGAAGCTCATATACTCTATGATACTTCTCGAACAATACCAAGCCAGACCCCACCAAACCTTACCAAGTATCCGAATATTTCACATCTAATAGCGCTATCGAGTCCAATTTTGATGAGATGTGAAAGTACCCTAATGGGAGCAACCCCACATAGCTTGGCTTCCTCTTGCGCTTTGGATTTAGTCATTTTCGACAAAGGACAGCAATGCTCAACGGAGCAACACATCATCTTAGAATGACGATAAATAGAATATGAAGTAACCGATAGCCGAGAAACCAACTATCGAGCAAATAAAACGATCGTATATGGAAATTAAATCTTGTATACTTATCACCACATATCGAATTCAAGCTTGCACTATTTCTTGGTTAACAATAATACCGAACAAGTCAAGGTAGTGTTACCTCAAAGTCATCTCTCACGATTATTCTTAACTTTTAAAATAGCGGAAAGTCTACTTCTTCGATGTTTAGTGCTAACTATACAAATAAATCGTTTCCATGCAAGTGAATTGCTTTATGGAAATTAATTCATTTCCATAAAAAATTCAAACTTTTCTTTTTAAAACCCGAGTTCGTACTTGGCTTTACATTACAAGTATTAGTTTTAAAACACTTTGCTAAAAGAGTTTACTAACTTTGAAATATCTTCATAAAAAGGATTTAACAACTTAAAACATCCTTATTACGTTGATTGATTAACTTTAAAGCTTTGTTAACTAAGTTAATTAATTAACTTCAATAACCTTTAAAAAAAGGGTTAATAAGCTTTTAAAATATCATTAATTTAAATTAATTAATAATATTTAAATATAATTAATTAATAAATAATTAAATATCATTATTTAAAAGTGATTAATTAATTTAAATCTTTATTTAAGGAAAGATTAATTAAGGTTAAATAGATTTATTAACCTTTAAAAGTCATTAATTAAAAAGGGTTAATTAATTTTAAAACATCATTAATTAATAAATCTTAATCCATCATTACCAAAAGATTAATTAGCCTTAAACATCATTAAATAAAATGATTAATTAAATTTAAAACATCATTAACTAAGTAATTAGTTGAATTTAAAACACATCATTGATAAGTTAATTAGTTAACCTTAATCCTTATAAATTAAATAATTAATTAAATAATTAATTAATTAATCATTATTAAAATAATTAATTATTTTTGAGAACATCATTAATAAAAAACTCACTTAACTTGTAAAATAATTCCAAGCACGATAATGAAACCAAATGGTTTCGATAAAAGGTGATTTTCCGAAAGTGCCGATATAGCGACTATCGCTATACGGGCAGTTCGGAATTCAAGCATATGACATTTGCAACACACCTATACATCACATAAAAAAGAAATGAGCATACATACATGATGATTTACAATAATACAACAAATACCAAGCATTTATTTGCAACGGAATAAATTTAATTACTATATTTTCATATAACCAATGATTCGCTTACTAACTTTCCAAAGCGACTAATTTTCAAGCAATAAACCAATCCAACAAACAAACTATTATCACAACTATATAATAAGCATTTAATAGCTACAAATTTGGGTATGAATATAGTTTAAACTTTATGGTTCAAAGGTGAAAGCTTCACTCACCAAAACGCTTACTGACTTGAATCGGAATCGCACTAACTCTTCGAACAACACTAGAACTAAGCATTCCTATGCACTTGACTTAATTTAGTGGACCTTTTGTGGGTTTTTGGGCTCAACCTAGATCATATGGGGCTCGATCATAGGGAAAAAGTTGGGGTATAGGGTCTTGTTTAGTAATGAATGGTTTTTGGAAGTGAAGTAAGGAGTTTAACTTGATTTTTGAAAGTGTATTCACTAGTTTTTTATTTTGGAAATAATTTTAAAAGCCACGGACGTGTTTATGTACATGAAGAGATAAGAAGTGAAGATGGAAAAGAATATGTAAAATGGAAAATGTGTGGAGATGATGGGTATTTATAGGCAAAGAAGTGGAGTATTATTTAAATTTACTTAAACATTTAAATAATATAAATGTTATCATGTAACATGGAAGTCATGCCTATCCACCCCTCTAAGTACACATGTTACCTCCCCTTAGGTCCACCTACACCATGCTTTAGGTCCAAGTTTAGGTCATGGTTAGGTTATTTAATTAATTTCCTATGGGTTTTTTTAATATATTTTGTGCATTTTATGTCAAATCAAGTTTTATATTTAAACTAAGCTTGATTATTAACTTTAACACAATGATTATCTTATCACATGACATATGTGCATGTGTATATGAGTGATACAAAAATGTACACAACGTTTTTAACGACTTTCCGAGGCCGAAAAGTCGAAATTTCTAAAAACGTTTATCGGTCACATTTTCTATTTTTATTTGAACTAATTATTTTGGTAAATAAAATTTGAAAATGATTTTAGTATATTAATTAATGTTTAAAACACGTTTATTTGATTATTAAAATCCATTATTTAAATATTTAAAATGATTTAAATATTCAAATTCAAAGCGATTAATTTACGGGTCATTATAGAGGGACTACGTTACTTATATATATGATGTACATATACATATACATATACATATACATATACATATATATACACATGTGGGTTGTTATTGTATACCTCGAGTAGGTGGGGCGTATCGTACACATATATGAAGTCAAGACGACTAAGTTAAAATAGTAGACATAACATGTAATGGAAGACGAGAAGCATAAAAGTGTTATATATAAATTATGTAATTTAGCAGTCATCGGAACAATGTTCTTACCCCCTCCACATTATAACCCACAGGATAAACTTAAAGAGATGGGTACGAGTACAAGGCGGGAACGGTGGAAGAACATGCGTGCTCGACACGGACTAGCGCATTAGATATCAGAAGTATTAGCCTTGATCGTTAATTACATGTTTATTATACTTTACTATTTCGTTGTGATTTTATATGGATAATCCTCTAATATGCTTTTATTATTTATAGGATACTGATGATCTATACCCTAGTGGACTTGGGTTTTTGATTTAGCGAAAATTTGGGCCTATTAAGGTGTGGGTTATTACACTAGCGCCAAAATGTTAATGATATTTTCATCTCACAACACCAAGTTAATTATGAAGTAATTAAGGTGTTGAACACTTAATGTAATAAGGAATTAAATTTTAAGTAATGTTAAATTTTCCTTAAGGTAGTAATTATATTGCTATATGCTTATATAATTATGAAGTTACACTCTAACTATTCGTTAAAATGTCAAGTCCAATTTATATCTAATTAAGGTAAAAACAAAAAAATTCCGAAATTAAAAAGAGCAAGTAAAATGCAGAAATAAAGGACATAGAATTTACATCATTTGAATTTTGAAGACCTACGTCCACAGGTCAAATTTTTGCTTATATATTTCTTTCTGCTACAAGCCTTTTTAATAGCAGAGATTTAGTACTAGTATATTTGGTATAAAATTCAGAGAATGTTCAAAAGACCTTTTCTCTACTTCAATACCCTTATATTTATAGTACTGATATCACATGGAACGCTAATCCCCTAATTCAACATTTCTCCTTCATCGTTCAGTCCTTCCACGTGTCATTAATTACGTTGCATGTTGATTTGTGCATGGATTGCTGATGTGGCTAAAGCTGTAGGCAAATTCATTTGGTAAGAAGATTTGGTTGAAGGCGAGAATTTTGAATTTTAATTTAGACGGGAAATTTGAGTTGTGAAGCCTTAGGGGTTAACCCTTGGATTCATTATGAGGACAGCGCTTCACTAGCTCATGGTGTCATAGCTTCTGAATTTGTTCTTGGTTAGTGCAGTTCCTATTCGAATCAAGGTGATGAAATCTTCTCTTACCGTTGATGTTATTTCTTAATTAATGATGCTTGGATTTTAGGGAGAAGTCGGTGCAGATCCGTGGGCAATGTCAAAGCTGGTTTCAAGAGGGTTTGATGCAGATATTTATGAGGTGGTGATGTGGATCTTAAGGAGATAGTGATGCTGATTTTGAAGAAAATCGACGTAGTCTCCAAAGGGACGGTGGATTAGATGCTAAAAGGATGGCGCACCGAAGATGTTGGCGTAGTCCTCGAGGAGATATTGATGCAGCCCCTATGGAGAGATCAGTGTAGTCTTTAAGGAAAATGTGTTGCAATCTCTCAGAAAATGTCTGCATAGTCTTTTCCCTCTACTGGTAGTTGGTTCTTTTGGTTTGCTTTCTGTTTGTAGGCAATGCTTATTTCGCCATTTTTGTAAGAGTGACCTCCCTACTTGCTTCTTATTGTATGCTATTGTAGTATCAGTGTAATTCATCCATTGAAATCATGTGGCCTATCTTTGATTTGGCTTAATTCTCGAAGTGACTTTTGTCTTTGATTTCTTTGTTGCTTTGTTGATTATTTATGGGTCATGTATTTGTCCAATTGTCTCTGACCATGGTTTCTTGGATTTGAAGATGTCTAGCCATATGCGATTCCCTTACTTTGGTGAAGTTGTGGCTGATTTTGCTTTTTTTCCTTTAGGTGGCGCAGTTCTAGTGTGTTCATTTCGATGATCTACGTATTACATGTTTACAGGAGAAAATTGAGTGTAGCAGTTAGTTTCAACAATTGAATTTTACAATGTTATTATAATTACTATAACTTGTTATATTCCAAGCGCATTTGTCTTTTCATCAATGACATATTTGTGGTTGATGGATCATATCCCTTGGGGTATGATTACGAAAAGCATATTTTGACAATGTTTTGGAATATATTCAATATTTGTGCATCGCGCCATATGGTTGAGTCAATACTCTTAATGGCTTATTGAAATTGAGGAAATTATTTTCTCGACATGTATAAGAAACTCATTGGTTTCTTTTTAAGTATGATAATTCTTATTAGACATTCTAATGTTTTGGGTCCATCTAGTGTAACCAACGGCCTTTTCGATCTCCGAATGTCGGCACTAATACATCCACGGTATTCACGTGCCGAGCATCCAAGTGTCGGAAAGACCATTTGTTAGGGTAAATTAAAACAAAAAACAGAACAAGAAAGAGAAGTACATGATATCCGAATCTCACATGCGGAACAATAATATATAATATTTCAAAGTTTACCAAAAAGAAAACTTCTATATACATACAACAATCAGAGCAAACTAGCCTATTATCAGCCTGGACAATTATAATAGCATATCCTCACAAATGCTGATAGACACAATACCAGATATATAGCAAAAAATAAATATGTAAATAGGAAATCATCCAGCTCCTCTCCAAGAGTTCCAAAGCGTCCAGCTAAATCTGAAAATATACTCGGGGCTGACCCGAGCATTATAAGAAAATAACACCCGGATCAGTCTAGCAAACCAGTATGAGAAACTCAAATCACATAGGTTTTTATATTTATAAAAACATTCAAAAATAAATATATCTTGTAAGACCGCGCCGTAAATAAACACGGATGAGTTTTTTTCATTACGACAACCAAACCATTTCTATTAGAAAAACCAGTGATGTTATAATAATGTCTAAGGTGTGAAATATAAAAATCAAGTAGCGGTGATGCATGTGAGTGTACATCTCAACAATAATAGATATACAATCAAAACTGCTAAGGCACGGTCGCTAATTGTGTCGGATTCCACAAAGGCGCCTTCAGTACTTCGAGAACAGTCCTCCTACACAAGGATTAGAGATATCCTTCTGAAGCATCGTACATCTCTAGCTGATGTACATAGGAAATACATAGGTAGCCCCTATCAGCAAGCCGGGTGCACAACT
This sequence comes from Allium fistulosum, assembly GCA_030737815.1. Lineage (NCBI taxonomy): Eukaryota > Viridiplantae > Streptophyta > Magnoliopsida > Asparagales > Amaryllidaceae > Allium > Allium fistulosum. Next base: position 1,078,021,971 of record CM060901.1, on the reverse strand, counting down.
CGCTGCATGCATAACTATAGGTATCTTTAGGGTAGATTCTCCTACACCCTTAGGTTAGCTAAAACCCTAACTATGAATCATATCTCTAGTTTTAGCAATACCGATGATAAAGTCAAGTTCATCATCTCAACGCACGAGCTACTACTCGAATAGATCTACAACATGAGCTCTAGCTTGAAAAAATCTTGGAACCACACATGGATTCCCATACCTCAGTCGGTCTTGGAATCACACATGGATTCTCACTTCTCAAAATAGATCACGAACTCTAAATTGGTTCGAGCATCTCAAACATATTTCGAGTCTCCACATAGATTCCTACATCTTGAACAGATCACGAACCTCTTCTAAATCATTGTACCCATATATATATGGTTTTGGAGTGGTTATGGTTTCAGGTCATCTTTAAAATACACTCCCCCGCTTACCGGGTGCTCCAAAAACCAATCGATCGATTTTTGGTAAACTCGGCTCTGGTTCTTTTGAGAATAAACAGACAATACTTAAGAGCGGAGATCACCTCCTAACCTTTTAAGCAGACGAATTTCCTTATAATTTGTCCTAGAAGAACACAACGAGTTTATAAGTACAGTGTAGCATCAACGAAGATAACTGTATTATATAATTCCCGTATTTCTTTTAGGTATTTCCAAAGTTATATTCGGTCAATTTCAACAATAATGAAAATGATCATTTAAGGAAAACTAAGTCCCGTATACTATACATAAGTAAGTAACACACCAATAATGGTCGACACACAAGCACGATCAAGTCATATAAATGACTTCAAAATTCTAATATCCTTTTTATTTAATTAATTCTTTATTAATTAAAACCTCTTTCATTATTAAACTCCTTTCTATCTAATAAAGCTTCTTTCATTAATTAAAACTTCACTTATTGATTAAACTTCGCTTTTTAATTAAAACTTCACTTTTTTTAATTAAGACTTCACTGTTCATTTCTACACATTTCAATACTCTCAAAAGTATTCATATATTTATCTCAATAGTAGAAGTATATTCACAAATCAATAAAAAGTTTTTTTCTTCCTTAAAACACAGTTAAAGAGGTTAAAAACAAATGTCACTCAAACATTGTTACTATAAACCCCTTCGTTCTTTTATACTTTAAAACTTATACATTTCTATCTTTTTCCAAAGATTCCATACTAGTTATTATCTTTAAAATTCAATTATTAAAGATCTAAGTATTTTCCAACATCATTTAGTTATATTTTTCCACTTTAAAATATAATTCAAGAGTTTTAAAACAAATGTTACTAAAATAACGTTTACTACGAACCCAAAACACTTCACTTGATCATTTTCTTTAAAATCCTCTTTAAAGATTACATTTATACGAGTTTAAGACAATTGTTACTCAAATGTTGTTATGACAACCTGAAACATTCCTTCTATAAATATCTCTTAAAAACATTCTTTTTTAAAGATCTGATTATATTCCAAAGTTAACAAGTAAATATATTTTTACTTAACTTCACAAATTATTCATTATAACTTAAGTGTTATAATCCAATTCTTTCTTTATCTCTTCATTAGAGACTTAACTTACTTTTCCAAGCTTTATATGAACACTTTTGAATACTGAAAACAATTTAAAGGAGATTATTCTAAAATATTTAATAAAATACCAAAACTAATTCCAAGGATATTATATTATATAAACTTTAAATTATTTAATAGAATATTTGATTAATTTTATAGAAACTATATATACCTAAAAGTAATTTAAAATAATTATGATATAGTTTAAACATTTAATTTAAAACATCTCTTCAAAATAATTATTTTATAGCTTAGTTAAAAATCATAAAAACATGTTCTATACTTTAAAACCCTTTACTTTAAAATCCATGAATTATTACAAAACACTTCTCAATTTTGAACTTCTTTTCAAAATACTAATAATTTTTCCTTTAAACTCCTTTAAAATGATTATAGAAAAATATTTAAAGCGTTTAACTTTTTTATACCTTATTTAAACAGAATTTTCGAAGTGCATCTAGAGTGACCTTTCCGCTATATAGAATTATGCCACTTCACTTTCCAATTTCTATTACTTTCCAAAACAATTCCTTTAGGTCAAACACACCCGAATAGGCGTAAAGAACAACCATATATGTGTGTGTGTGTGTATCCATAATATATCACAATTTAACTAATTTAACAAGTGTTAAATACAGGGGATTTAAAAATACGTTTATACCGATAATTTTGCTTCAACCATTCACATATAATTTCCAACTAAATCAAACAACAATATCAAACATATAAACAAGTCTAAGCCATGATACATGTTTTAGAGAATTAAAAAAGAGATTATACTACACATATTGTTGTCATTTGCTTTCAAAAGCAACGAGGGGTCGAAAAGTAATAACTTGCATTGTTCATTATACTATTTATATTTTAATACAATAAAAAAATATATCACAACAATATACAAATCAACTGGTGAGTAAACTAATCCAAGATGTAGATAATCCCAATATTAGTGCAACAGCGAAAATGGGTCTCGTTCGGACCTCGTATGCAAAAGTTATCAATTTTATTAGAAATCGGATAGATAACTTAATTAATTAGTTTAACTAATTACTAATCACTACTTACCCTCTAAAGATTTCCTCCTCTCCCCAAATCCATTACTGTGCGTGCACAAATCAAACCCAAAACCACATCGTGCATGACCATCAGTGATACTGAGCTTCGATCGACGGAATCGAACGCCTTTTGTGCCATCGATCCTCTCTTCTCAAGCTTGATGCATCGAACCCAAAAATGCCAAGCTCGGCCCTACCATGTTGATCACGACCTGCAGGCCTAACCATGGCCTTCCACTGTCGCATTTTGCTTCACCCCACCGGAGCACTCCTAACCACAGCCAATCAACATCTCTTTGGACCATGAATCCAACAACACATTTGATTTGACCACTGCTCCTTCCTTCTCCTCGCGACCTGAGACCCCGTAAATTACAAATAAACTGTTGCATTCTTCCTCCCAGCTCCGCACCTCACACCAAGCACCCCAACGGACTCGTCTTCATATAAGAAACTCGAATCCACCCTTACCTCAACCTATCACCTCCTCCAACACCTCCAGATCCTAAACCTAGCCCACATCAGCTCAATTCGAGCATCACCAAACTTCACCATACTCAAAACAACATGCATCGACACAAAGCCCCGGACCACATGAGTTCAATGAATAAAATGATATTGATTTTTGTTAACCCTAGCTCCTAAAACAATTGAATGAAGAAAAAAGGTAGTGGCATCTGATTTTGGTGAAGGAAGAAAGGAAAAAGAAAATGAACTGGGTTTGGGAGAATAGAGGTGTATTTATAGGAAAATAAATATTATATTTTAATTTCTGAAATTAATAGCTTAATAGCTATGTGTTTCGAACTCACATGACCACACAGCACATCTGATCGCCACGAAACTCATCTGCGTACATCGCCTTTATTATTTTGGTTTCGATGGCACTAGTTTCATCAAAATCCGAGACAGTGTCATGGAATGATAATTTCATGCAATGATTAAAATGAATTATTATTAAAACAAGTTTAATCACTTTTAATTAAAAATCAAAGTTTACCATCACCATTTATTATTTTAAAAAAATTAAATAAGATTTCAAAATCATTTTTTTATTCACATTAAATCCACGATTTAAATATTTAAACAATTCCGATATTTAATTATAAGTGTTCAAAAATCCGGGTCGTTCTATTCTCTTCCCCTTAGGGCATTTCATCCTTGAAATACCGACACAATCAATAATAACAATAATCACACATCAATACCTAATGGTATTGCAATCACTAGCTACCAAAGAACAATCCTATAACAATACTACATAATACTGCAATCACTAGCAACCATAGCTTATGTTATGCTTAGGTTCTGAAACCTCTCATCGTATAAGGATGATCAACAACCCACTAAGCGTACCTTACACTCAACAGCCTTAGGTTAATACTAAGCCGATTATTCACTCTACCTTAAAACAAATCGAAGAGTCATCCCCCAAACTGTCCACAAGCCAACACACATAGTATACAAATATTATTAAAGCCCGTACGATGCATATATATCATCCGTATGCAATACCAAATCTGATCACTAGATCAATCATATAAATTTCACTTCCAAAATTATATAGATCACTTGACATCTCTAGTGCGGACTCCGATCAGGTTCCTTGATTAGAAACATTTGCTCTCCTTACATAGCTATATTCTATGAAGAAAACATCAAGATCATAACAAGAATCTGTATCAAGTGTTCACCGTCAAGAATCGAGTGAAAAATCCTACTCGGACCGGTGTAAACTACCACGAAATCATTTACTCGAATCCCATATCAATGACTGTCATGCGAATATGATCTACGTATAACTTGCACACTATATTCAGTTGGTTTCTTAACTACACCAATTACTTTTCATTTTAAACCACATTTATCTACATTTAGAGTATTTCATTTAATACTAGAATTCATTTTTGAGTCATTTCATAACATATTACTTCAAGTCTACAAACATTTTATAAAGACTTATTTTCATTTATAAAACATTACCCAAGATTATAATTACCTTTAAAAAGTTATTACTTTACTTATAAAACATTACTCAAGATTATAATCGTTTCAAAAGCTACAACTTCATTTTTAAAACCTTTCAAGACTTAAGTTTATATTGTATATCACTCCACTACATCCTCAGAGTATATACAAAACAATCTTATTCATTTTGCTTAACATGGATATTAAATAAACTTAAAACCTGTTTTAACTTCCTAAAATTCTGACGAAGGCCTAAATTAAATTTGGATCTTATAATTGAGCTAACCTTCTAGACTTCTTTAACCATCAGGTTAGGCAAGTAGCTAGGAAGAGTCAGACTCTGGTATCCAAACTCAAGACTAGAGTATACCTCTCTCAAACAACCCTATTGTAAAGACGTGTACTAGTTGGCCCAATAACATCGAATGTTCTACTTAATAAGGACTTTTGCAAATTAAAACTTGTTTAATTTCTACTATCTTTCATTTTAAGAGTTACAAAATATCAACTTTTATATTTTCGTAAAAACACTTAGCTTTAAATTTCTGTGTCCATTGGGAAGTTTTCGACTATCCAAAATCATCGAAAATTCTGTTTTATCCCAATAATTGAAAATTACTAATCAACGGATCAAACTAGATGCACAACCAGACTACCCTAATGCATAGGATACATGCGTCCATTAAATATTCAGATGGAAAGCTTAAGAACTAAACACTGGGTTTTATTTCAATCATTAAAATAATATATGCTTATAACTTTTGTACATCAAATCATATTTCTGTATTTAAATCAAAATCCATTTTACCAAAACTACTATGGTAGCATCCCCACTTTCAAACTCGAAAATAAAAATGATGATGTTGCAGTTATCACTAGAATTATTTTCCAGCGATAGAAATGGGTTCGGTACTTTTCTATCTCCTTTACAATCCTTTTAAAAACATTTCTATTCATAAATATTTTAAATAATACTATCATTTTTCCTAGAAAACTTTTGAAAATCAATTTTCAAAAAACACCGAGATTTAAGTTCTCAAATTCTCAGTTTAAATCCTTTTTATTTATAAGCTATACTTTGCAATCCATACTTATATGAATTTAGTTTCTTATATAATATCATTTCACTAATATTTATTTATTATTTTTAAAATATCTTATCTTTCTCAAAGACTATAAAAAACAACTTTTATTAAAATTAAATTTTAACCCGACATTATTATCGAACGCCTCATAGTCAAACTGTGAAGCTTAATTCACAAGGTATTCATTATAATGTTCCCACAATTACTATCTACCCAACCCATGCAGTGAAAAGGTAAAACTGCTCACAAACTAGTCGAGCATAACCAATCAAACAATAAATGATCATAATAATAAAATATTATCATTTCCTAATGAACAAACACATCATAAATAATAATACCAATTTTTTGAATGTTATCCTTTTATATGTAAAATATAATCCTAGGTAAAATTATTTCATTTACCAATTTCAAAAACAATACGGTTTTCGTTGTTCAAGTTTTAGAGATTCGTATCAATAACATTAGCAACACGTATTGACCAAAATTCATAAACCACTCAATAGACTAATCAACACATTACAAAACATTTTTATATATAACAATAACAAATACGCACCCTCATATATATGTAAGATACTCGACTCATAATAAGGCATTCCATTACCTTATCTCTAAGTGAGTTATACCTCACCAAAGCCAAAGTTCTCGCTTAACCTCTGGCTCAGATACCAAATGTAATGAATGGACTTTTCGATCCTTGAATATCGACACTAATACATCCACGGTATTCACGTGTCGAGCATCCAAGTGTCGAAAAGAAAGAAAGTTAGGGTAAAAAAAGAACAAGAAAGAAGAACACAATATTAGAATCGCACATGCGGAATGATAATATATAATATCTTAAAGATCTTTACCAAAAAGAAAACTTTATATACATACAACAATTAGAGTAAACTAACCTATCATCAGCATGGACAGCTATAACAGTCTGTCCTCAAAAATACTGATAGATACAATACTAGAAATGTAGCAAAAATAAATACGTAAATAGGAAATCATCCAGTCCCTCTCCAAGAGCTCCAAAGCATCCAACTAAATCTAGAAATATACTCGAGGCTGACCTGAGCATTATAAGAAAATAACACCTGGATCGGTCTGGAAAACCATTATGAGAAACTCAAATCATATGGATTTTTATATTTCTACAACCCTTTAAAAATAAAGGTATCTTGAAAGACCACGTCGCAAATAAACACAAATGGGTATTTACCTTACGATAACCAAACCATTTCTATTAGAAAATCTGTTGATATTGTAATAATGTATAAGAAGTGAAATATAAACAATCAAGTAGTTATGATGCAAGTGATTATACATCTCAACAATAATAGATATACAATCAAAACCGCTATGGCGCATTCGCTAATTGTGTAGGATTCCATAGAAGGGCCCTCAATACTTCAAGAACGGTCCTCCTGCACAAGAATCAAAGATATCCTTTTGAAGCATCATACATCCCTAGCTGATGTACATAGGAATAACCCCTATTAGTCAAGTTAGGTGCACCACTCACTACATGCATAACTACAGGTATCTCTAGGGTGGAGTTGCTTGTACCCTTGGGTTAGCTAAACCCCTGGCTATGTATCCTATCTTTGGTTTTAGCCATACCGATGATGAAGTCACGTTTAGCATCTCAACACACGAGCCACCACTCGAACAGATCTTGCAAACAAGCTCCAACTCGAACAGACCTCGGAACCACACATGGATTCCCATACCTCAACAGGTCTCGGAATCACACATGGATTCTCACATCTCAAAATAGATCACGAACCTCTACAAGGGTTCGAGCATCTCAAACAGATCTCGAATCTCCACGTAGATTCCTACATATTGAACAAATCACAAACCACTTCCAAAGCATAGAACCTATATATATGGTTTTCGAGTGGTTACGGTTTCAAGTCATCTCATATAAATACACTCCCCGCTTGTTGGGCGCTCCAAAAACTAATCAATTGATTTTTGGTAAACTTAACTCCGGTTTTTTTAAAAAATAAACAAACAATACATAAGAGCATAGATAACCCCCTAACCGTTTAAGCAGACAGATTTCCATATCATTTGTCCTAGAAGAACACAGTGAGTTTATACATACAATATAGCATCACCTAGTATAACTATACCATATAATTCTTGTGTTTCTTCTAGTCATTTCCATAGTTATATTTGGTCAATTTCAACAATAATGAGAATGATGACATAAGGAAAACTAACTCTCGTATACTATTCATAAGCAAGTAACACACCAATAATGATCGACACTCACAAGCACAATTAATTCATATAAACGACTTATAATCCCCTTTTTATTTAATTAATCCTTTATTATTTAAAACCTCTTTTATTAGTAAAACTCCTTTTTATCTGATAAAGCTTCTTTCATTAATTAAAACTTCACTTATTAATTAAACTTCACTTATTAATTAAACTTCACTTATTAATTAAACTTCATTTATTAATTAAACTTCACTTATTAATTAAAACTTCACTATTCATTTCTACACATTTCAATACCCACAAAAGTATTCATATACTTATCTCAATGGTATAAGTATATTCACAAATCAATAACAAGTTTTTTACTTACTTAAAACACAATCAAACAGGTTAAAACAAATGTCACTCAAACATTGTTACTATAAACCCCTTCGCTCTTTTATAATTTAAAACTTATACATTTCTATATTTTTTTAAAGATTCCATACTAGTTATTATCTTTAAAATTACATTATTAAAGATCTAAGTATTTTTCAAAATCATTAATTATATTTTTCCACTTTGATTCAAGGGTTTAAAAATAAATATTACTAAAACAATTATTACTACGAACCCAAATGTAACGACCCGATATTTTCAACCATTCGCATCCATTATAAGTGTATAGGTAGACACACATGCCGGAATTGAATTGCTCAAAATACCGCGTTGTAAATAAAATTTGGCAAATCTCAGAATATACAGTAAATAAATATAATCACAGACACAGAGTAAAATAATGCAGCGGAAGTAAAAGAAATAGTAGTTCATGAAGCTACTATATAAATATATCAGAGTTAAATAAGATACAACAGAAGAAATAAAGTACAACAGAAGTCTCAATATGATAACCAAGTACAAGCTGAATAGAACAACAGAACTGAGATAGATAAAACTAGATAAGCAGATAATCTCCAGCGATTCAAATCTCCAGGAGAGTGGAAATCCAAATCTGTGAATAACTCAGGCTGACCCGAGCATAAAGCAAAACACAAAACACTCGAGTTAGGACAATATATACTTATATAATGTAAACCAACTCAAGTGAACTGTAATAAAGGTACAAGTAACTTAAAGAATGCTTGGGATCGCCCATTCTTTAAGGATCCGTTAAACTATTTACTATGTAGTAATATACGCTATATACAGTAGTGTCTAATTAGTAAAGTATAATCATATAGAAAATAGCGTTAAGGGGATGGTGAACCTTAACGCGGTCGGATCATTAAACCAAAATCGTAGTGGGCTCGATATGGTAGGTGACACGGCACACAAGGCAATGCCAGGGTAGATATACCAATTACGTATCCGGATTGGTGGTGAATAGCAGCCACTACCGCCCACCTCGAACAACACTCCTAAATCAAGGGTGCGCACCAAATCAATCACAAGTAATAGAATGGTATCGAAGAAGTGTGTCCGATCAGAGGTGCTACCTCCTTGGTCCGTCAATCGCTCCTGTTTTAGCCACCTTATGCCAACTCACGGGAGTTGGGTCCACGTATATACCTTAGAATCGTCGCCACCATCCTACTTCATTCTGGAAACTCCACCGCGTACACGGTTGTCAAAGTGGTTTTCGGTATCGACAGAGAGTACGTCCATATCCGATCCCGGTCTCTTTAACAACCAATCGTTATTATAACCCGTGGTTATAAATTTAAAACAGTTTATACTTCAAAACTAGAATATCATTTCAAATCTAAATCTTTATCAAAATAAAGATTTAATCGATTCCAAACCATTTTAATATATTTAAAATAACATATCATTTCAAAACTTCATTACAAATCATTTCTATATATTTAAAATAACATATCATCTCAAAACTTCATTTCAAATCATTTAATATATTAAAATATCATATCTTTTCAAAACTTCATTTCAAATCATTTTAATATGTCAAAACATCATATCTGTCCAAAACTTCATTTCAAATCATCTTAATATATCAAAATATCATATCCTTTCAAACTTCATTTCAAATCATTTTAATATACCAAAATATCATTTGAGTTCAAATCTAAATATTCAACTTTAAATACCTTTTAAATTTAAAGATATAATTCATTTATTATCATTTCAAGTCACCTTTTAAATAGTTTATATTTCAATCAAAATAATTCATTTAAACCATTTAAAAGTGTAATTATTATACTTTCAAATCAAGTATTCAATTTCCAAAGTTTCAATTCAATTCAATCATTTATTTCAATTAAATTTTCATAGACCATTTCAAATCTTATACATTTCAAATATAGATTTAATCCACAAAATAACTATTCAAATTATAAAATAAATTCCAAAGCTTTATTTTCCTATATTTCATAAGTCCAATATCTTTTAAATAGATTCAAATTACAAGTAAACAAAATATTTTTCATACTAATATAAACTTCAATTATTCATTCCAAGATTTAATATCATCTCAAATTCATTTTAAAATATCAAAAATGTCATTTCAAACATCATTATTTAATTTAAATTTAAATACCATTTAACCACATTTCAAAATAGTTATATTTCCCAAATCAACTATTCCATTTAAATCATTTAAAGTCAATTCATTATATTTAATAATTAAATATTTAATTCCCAAAATTTAATATTTTTCAAAGATCATTTATTCATTTGAATTTATTAAACAAAGAAAATTCAACTTTCGCAGCGCTTAGAAAATGCTACGAAATGTTATGTTTTAAAATAGTTCATTAACAAAAGACAACACTTAAGTGCTGTAATAGGTTTCTTTTAATTTCAAGAAAACTTTAGTTAAATTAAACAACTATAGCACTTACAAAGTGCTATAATAACCTTTAGTTCAAATTAGCCTTTTAGTTCATTTAAAACTACTACAGCATTTTAAAAATGCTGTAATATCTTTTACATTACATTTCAAGAATGCTGTCAAATCAAATTCAGAGTTTTATTTACAATTTCACATATAATTAACTTTTAATATAAATAATTTTAACTTATAAAATCATATATTTTCACATTTTAAAAACAATCATTTAAATACGTTTATTTCTATGATTTTATAAAGTCAAATTTCCATACAAAAATCAAATTAAATAACAATTAAATTTTCATTTCTTTAATTAAATTCTTAACTTAACAACTAAGTTTAAATTTCCAAAATATAACTTATTTCCATTTATTTTACTTAATTAATATTTCACTTTTAAACAAATTTCAAAAAAATTCAATTTAAGTTATATTTCCAAATTCAGTTTAAATATTCATTTATTTCATATTTTAAGTTATACAAAATCATTAACACTTTATAAAATCATTATTTCTTAATAAAATCATTAAATTCATTTTTAAATCAAATTTGTCATATATTCTTACTTTACATAAATTCCATTTATAAACAAAATCATAAATTCCAAAATTAACTTATATTTCAAATTCTACTTCACCATTTACTTAATTCACTTATTTAATTTGTAGAAAATCACAAATATTTTATAGAAATCATTTTAATAAAGTTTAAATCAAAATATCATAATATTTACATTTTTAAAATATTTTAAAAATTTTAGAAAAATATATAAACCACGGGTCTGTATAAAATTTTCTAGTCTAGGTCAAGTGATACGGATATGTATCATTTCAATCCGCAGTTTACAAAGAAAAACCAGGTTCTATCATTTCAAACCCGCAATCCCAAGTTAAATAAAATAAATAAAAAGTCGCTCAGGCTTATCATTTCAGCCCATAACGATCTTTCCCTATTCTAAAGTCCGTTCGGGTATGTATCATTTCAACCCATGGTGATTCTAATCTACAGGGAACTTGCAGTGTGATAAACAGATATGAATGAACAGAATAGCATCATATAAAAGTAAATGATGATATAACAGGTGTAATAACAAGGGTGAGCATCATATGATCGTAATATAACAGTTATAACAGGATGATATAATTTACAGATTCAAATGGTGTCAGTTTACTAGTTATATAAGTACACATCGTCTGGTGAGAATTACTCACCTGTTCAGAGCTGGAGATATCCACCAAAGCACACAACACAAACATAATGAAGGCACGATGACATGGATATGACTTGAGAGTGGAGAGCCAAAGCTAATGGCCTTGATAACATTTACACAAAACAATGCATATATATATATATATAAGTTTCAAAACAATTCAACACTAGACAATGTTAGAAATCAATGCCCAAAACAAAGACAAATGTTTTGCACTTGTTCTCAACTTCACATACTTCAGTTATGAACTGAAATAGCACAGCAAAGGCATGAATTAAGGTCTGGTTTGGGTCCCTATAGGGTCGGCCTAGCTTGGGTTCAATGGTGAAGAGATACAGGTGCAACACTTAACAAGTACAAGGCAAATTACAACATCTCTATGCCACAATAGGGTTCGGCCCTAGGTCCTATGGGCATGTCCAGGTGTCCAGAAGGTGTTGGGTGATGTGGCAGAGGGTGGAGGTCAGGTCAGAGCTGGTGGTGGTGGAGGAAGTGGCGGCTAAAGGTGGTTGAGGAGGTGATGGAAGCAAGGTAGTGATCGGCTTGTCATGTATGTGTGGTGTTTGCATATAATTTGGTGGATCTATCTCAAAGTTGGCCATGGAATGGGCTTGGGGTTGGGCTGGAGGTGGTAGTGGCTGGTTGTGGTGGTGGTGGAGGCAGCCATGGTGATGGAGGAGAGAGGCCAAGCCAAATAGAGATGAAGAGAGCAAGTGCAAAACCATGAAAACAAGATGAAAACATAAAAGAAGAGTTTTTACCAAAATTTTCACAAGCAATGGAGCCGGCCATTTTTTTGTGATGAGAAGTTTTTTTTCGTGAATGGGATGGAAAATAATGTGCAGCTGAAAGAATTGATGGTCGGCCAAAGCAATTGAATGTAAGAGTTTGGAAAACAAAGAGGTGGAAAACCAAAAGCCTTAAGCAAATCAAGAGTCACAACTTTTCAAATTTCTTTTATATATATTTGTAATTTATAAATACACATAAAAACTGAGAAATAAAGATAACAACTCAAAAATAAAAATAAATATATAAAATAAATAATTAAATTTTGAATAAATAGAATTTAAATTAAGAAAATGCCTTAAAAATGCAAACTAGGCTTTAAAAATTAGAAATAACTTCAGTACACTTTGGAAAAATCTATTTTAATTTAAATACATGTAGAATGAATATAAATAAAGTAAAAACAGCAAATAAAAGTGAATGCATAAAATAAATAAATAAATTTTAATTATATATAATTAAATTAAGAAAATAAGAAAGAAAATGGAAACTAGGTTTCATAAATTGAAATAAATTCAAGTAAACTTTAGAAAAATTATACTATCACTTTAAAATTATTAAAAGATAAAAAAATACATAAAATAAAATATTAACACACATAAAATAAAATATGACAAAGAAAATATAATTTATACAAATTTAAAATAACAAAATTGCAGAATAAAACAAATTGCACTCAATATTGAAATATACATAACTTTCACAATTTAACTCCGTTTCCAACGAAACAAAAAGCTGTATTCAAGTTATTAAATATATTTTCATAATAAAAGATAAAATTTAAGAATTTGAATATTTAAATTTAAAAGTTAAAAGTCAAAGTTTGACCAGTTTGAACAGAAATTCACCTTTCAGTGAAATATCCAATTTATACTAGTTTGAAACTATAATTCACACAACAATCAAAATTTATATTTAGAAATGAAATGTTTGAAATAAAACAAGTTTAAAATAATTTGAAATAAAATAAAGTCAAATTTAAATATATGCAGAAATCTAGGGTTGTTACACCAAAACACTTCATTTAATCATTTTCTTTAAAATCCTCTTTAAAGATTAAATTACATTTATACGGGTTTAAGACAATTGTTACTCGAACATTGTCATAATAGCCGAAAACATTCTTTCTATAAATATCTCTTAAAAAGATTCTTTTTTAAATGATCTGATTATATTCCAAAGTTAACAGGTAAATATATTTTTACTTAACTTTACAAAATCATTCATTATAACTTAAGTGTTATAATCCAATTCTTCCTTTATCTCTTCATTAGAGACTTAACTTGCTTTTCCAAGCTTTATATAAACAATTTTGAATACTGAAAAAAAATTAAAGGAGATTATTCTAAAATATTTAATAAAATAAAAAAATCAATTACAAGGATACTATATTATATAAACTTTAAATTGCTTTAATAAAATATTTAACTAATTTTCGAAAAATTATATATACTTAAAAATAATTTAAAATATTTGTGATATAGTTTAAAACATACCTGAATAGGTGTAACGAACAACCAAATATATAAATATATATTCCCAAAATATATCTCAATTTTATTAATTTAAAAATGGTTAAACAGGGGATTTTAAATTGCGTTTATAGCGGCAACTTCGCTTTAACCATTCACACATAATTTCCAACTAAATCAGGTAATAACATCAAACATGTAAACAAATCTAGGCTATGATACAAGTTTTAGAGAATTAAAAGAGAGATTATACTACACATATTGTTGTCATTTTCTTTCAAAAGCAACGAGGGGTCCAAAATTAATAACTTGCATTGTTCATTATACTATTTATATTTTAATACAACAAACAAATATATCACAACAATATACAAATCATATGGTGAGTAAACTCACCAAGCCCAAACCAATCCAAGACGTAGATAATCCCGATGCAAGTGCAATGGAGAAAACGGCGTCCCGATTGGATCTCGTATGCAAAAGCTATTGATTTTATAAGAAATCGGATTAACACCTTAATTAATTAGTTTATTTAATTACTAATCACCACTTACCCTCTACACCTTTCTTCCACTCCCCAAATCCATTACTATGCACACACAAATTAAACCCAAAACCACAGCATGCATGACCATGAGTAGTACGGAGCTCTAGTCAACGGAATCGAATGCTTTCTACGACAACGATCTTCTCTTCTCAAGCTCGATGCATCGACCCCAAAAAGGCCAAGCTCGGCCCCACTATATTGATTGTGACCTACAACCCCAACCATGCCCTTCGACTATCGCATTTCACCTCACCCCCACCTGGGCACTCCTAACCATCACCAATCAACATCTCTTCGAACCATGAATCCAACAACATATTCAATTTGACCACTGGCTCCTTCCTCCTCCTCGCGACCTAACACCCCACAAATGACTAACAAATAGTTGCATTCTTCCTCCCAATGTCGCACCTCCCATCGAGCAACCCAACCAACTTGTCTTTGCACAATAAACTCGAATCCACCCTCGCCTCGACCTATCACCTCCTCTAGCACCTCCAGATCCTAACCCTGGCCCATGGCAGTTCAAGTTGAGCATCACCAAACTTCACCTTACATATAACAATAACCAACATGAAGCCCCCGAACACATGAGTTCAATGAATCAAATGACGTTGAATTCCATTAATCTTAGCTCTTAAAACAATTGAAAGAAGAAGAAAGGTAGTGGCGGCTGATTTTGGTGAAGGAAGAAAGGAAAACGAAAATGAAAAGGGTTTTAGAGTGTAGAGGTGAATTTATAGGAAATTAAATATTATATTTTAATTTCTTAAATTAATCGAGATGCGTTTTGAGCTCGCATGACCACACAGCACGTCCGATCGCCATGAAACTCTTCTGCGCACATCACCTTTTTATTCCATTTTCGATGGCACTAGTTTTGTCAAAATTCGAGACAGTGCTCCGGAATGATAATTTCGCGCGTTGAATAAAAAGAATTATTATTAGACCAAGTTTATCACTTTTAATTAAAAATTAAAAGTTGACCATCACCATTTATTATTTTAAAAAAATTATTTCGAAATCATTTTGTTATTCACATTTTTTTAATATAAAGGATAAGCAGCACAGGGCCGCATAGTCGTACGATGCGTACAGAAATTAAAATAGCCCGAACAACATGCCTGGTCAATGGCAGTAGTAGTCCAAAATGTACAATCATCATAATACAAACATGGTAAATTTCAAAACACAATCCCATAAAAACCTACACAAATTTAGCATATATTAAATAATTTGCATAAGCATAATTGAGCCACCCGGTAACATGTATACATCCCTACCTACTAGCCACCCTGGTTGGTACTTTCCACTGATTCTAGCCCGTGAAGGAAAAATTGTTGTTCCCGTATGCAGCACCTATCCAAGTGTTAAACAAATAGACTGTTTTGTAAGATATAAATAGAAAAGTGTGATACTTAAAGTTGAACAGCGGTCATTCTGCTCCATCCATACTAGCCAAAGAAATGCCAGGACAAGAAATTTATCACTGGACATTGGAGAGCAAGTCTCCAAACAGCAGAGAATGTTGCATTTAGAAAGTGGTGTTTGAATTCGCAAGTTAGTTGCATAAGTTGTCCAAACCTGGAAGGACATATCGCAGTCATAGAAGATGTCGTTACAAGTGTCAATGTTAGCTAAGCAAAGAAAACAACAATGGGAAGATCCTAGATTCTTATTAGATAGATTTTTTTTGTTGTGTTGAGCTTGTAAAATAAAACAAGCCATGCATGAATCTTAAATTTTGGAGGGGCCTTGATTGCCCATAAGTTGCCAAAGTTCATAGTCATACCAGAGTGAACGTAAAAGGTGTACATTGATTTCACCGTGAACCTCCCAGAACTGTTTAGAGCGTAGGAATATTGATCAATACCGTTAGTAAGTGAAGTGTTAGCAGTGAGCTGAAGGATGAAGCATAGTGCCAATATGTTATTACCAGTGATAGGCTCTGAAAAGTGCATGTTGCACGTCCCTCCACTGAAAGCCTCGCTCACAGATATGTATTTGTCGATAGCCAGCAAGAATAGAGAAGGGAACATTGAGGAAGGCCATGTTGTCCAACCATTGTCCGTCCAAAAAGCAATTCAAGTACCATTGCCCAAGCTGATGGATGTGCATATGAGTATCTGACGGCAACAAGAAAGGAATCCCTTCCAGAATGCTGAGGAAGATTGAGGAGGCGCTGATCTAAGGTTCGCTGGGTTGAGATTACTATTATAGTGGCAATGGGCAATCCATTGAGCCCAAGGCTTGGAGCTACCCAAAATTAAGTTCCAGCCCCACTTTGATAGTAGTGCTTTGTTGAAATGAGAAAGGTTGATGATTCCTAAACCGCCATGAGACTTCGATCTACAAATTCTTCCCCAGGACACTAGGCAGTTGGAAGGGATGATGTGGTGAAGCACTTCCAAAAGAAGGCACATGTCAAAGAGTCAATTTTATTAATGACCCAGAAAGGAACTTTGTAAAAGGAGAACCAGTATGTAGGAACACTACTGAGAGCGGAGTTAACAAGAGTCAGTCTCCCTATGTAAGAAAGAGAAGTTCCCTTACATCCAGCCAGCCGCCTTGTCATTCTCTCAAGCAGCGTATTCCAGTCGTTACGTTGAGGCTTCGAGGTTTGAAGTTTGAGGCCTAGGTAGGTTATTGGGAAAAGTTGCAGTGTACAATTTATGCTTTGAGCCACTAAATGGCCAAAGTCGTCAGCTTTGATGGTCATTATCGCTGAACTTTTAGACACATTTATCTTTAGGCCAGATGCCAGTTCAAAACAATATAG
Organism: Allium fistulosum; assembly: GCA_030737815.1. NCBI lineage: Eukaryota > Viridiplantae > Streptophyta > Magnoliopsida > Asparagales > Amaryllidaceae > Allium > Allium fistulosum. The sequence continues at coordinate 1,078,004,445 of CM060901.1, read as the reverse complement.
CAGTAGTTTAAAAGTAGCAATATATGATAAGGTAGGTAGTGTTGAAAGGATCGTGTCAATAGCAAATTGGAAAGAGCCGAGGGTGGTGGGATTACCTCGTTACCAGGGCAAGTTAGAAGGCCAAAAACACAGGCAGGTCGAATGGACGAAGACAATAGCGGCTAAATTAAATAGAAGGGGAGATAAGGGGTCTCCCTGTTGCAACCCCTTTAAGTTGGCGAATAGGTTTCCCTTTTTTCCATTAATGCACATAGTGGAAGAGGAAGAAGTAAGGAGATGTCATACCCAAGTAATGAAATGATTTCTTCGTCCACAGCTTAAGATGGTCTGCTTCACCAAGAATGATATACTCGGCTCTATAGGAGGATGTTCATGAGTCCAGCGGTCAAAGCTGAAATTGAAATCATGATTGAATGCTTTAGCCACTAGGGATCCAGAGAGAGAAACAGATTTATCGAGCTTGATGTGGACAAAGGTGAAGCGTTTGTCTTTAAAAGCCCATAAACATTGGTGCACAGCAATGAAGTCACCAATCGGGTACAACAATTCACGTAGCTGTTTAGTTCCATGAAAGGAGGGAGGCCCTTGATTCGGATCTAGGTTGGATCAAAGAACTTTCTGGTCGAGCTTTCACCTTTAAGGCTCCATTGCTTTGCGAAGATCGTTCCTCAATCTTTCATGGAAGAACCCTTTCTTGATGGCGACTGAAATGAGATGGCGATTGGGGAATCTAACAATAAAAGAGTGGTTATTGTAAATGGTTACATTCCAGCTGCTTCAACCGAAATGGATCTTCAAGCAACACCGAAGATCCATCGTAGACTAAATCCCAGTCACCATAGAGAAAATGATGTTCATTTGTGCGTCGAGAGATTAGCCTTTGCTGCATGCATGTTGGAAAAGGTGGGGATGAAATTGGGATTAGGATTAGAGTAATTTGGCTTGGAGGTAATAAACTGCGAAGAGTCAGAATGTGGGCCAGCATCAAGGTATATTTGATTGACACGAGATGAATTGGAAGAAGACAAAGGGATTTCTTGAGTGTGTCTGTTTTGAGTTGTCACGTCATCCTGCAAAGCATTAAATACCGCAGTCGATTTTGAGCCCTTTTTTCCATATTTAGCAGAATAGTGTCCTGTTTTTCCACAACAAAAACACAGAACAGGCTTTCTGCATATTCGAGCGTAGCGGCCAAGTAGCCCGCTGTGAAAACATCTGCCTTAATAAAAAAAATTGACACCTGGCAGTAGATATTTCCCTTCGAAGCCGTTGTGGGATAAGTCTGGTTTGAATTTGAAAATTGAACTTAAGGCCTGGCAGGAACAGTGGGAGTGGATGGAGCAGAAGATTTTACCACATCGGTATAGAATTTTCGGACTTCCGATGGTGACAAGGACAAAGGCAACTCAAAAGTCATGGTATCATGAGAATCCCTTACCTTTGGAGCTGAGATAAGGTTCTACCAAAAGGATGATGGAGTGACCTCTTTGGATTGAGATGGGGCTTGGTTAGGGTGAATGTAATGACTCTAATTTTGATTAACTTTATTTAGGACATTTAATTAGCTAAATTAAATGAAATAATGTAAATGGTTAAGGGATTGAGATTTGAATAATTAAGGGGTGGCCATGCCTAATAACTAATGAACTAAGGGAATAAAAATACAATGAGATAAGTAAGGGTAGTTGATAAGGACAAGATAGGAATAAGTCATATTCTAATACCCTAAACCCTCATGCACCTTCATGTTACACATTCACAATCAAAACTAAAACAAAACCAAGAGGTCGGCCACCATTAGAAGAAGTAAGAAGAAGATAAGCTAAATCAAGAGGAAGAAGCTTAATCAACTTAATCCAAGATCAAATCTCAACTCCTTAACAACAAGCTAAAGGGGAATAATAGATTACATCTCCTATTTTATGATTTTCGGTCGCTAGATTGAGATCCGAATTTATTTTGCAAATGTTTTTCCATGTTCTGATTGTTTAAATGGATATATAAGCTTGTTGATGATTTAGGCTATTTCATATAGATTTTATGATAAGAATTGATTTGGAAAACCTATTAGATGACAACCAAATGACTTATGTTTTTAATATGAGCTCAGAAATATTATTTTATAGATGGGTTTCAAGTTTCATAATTTTCTGAATTATTGTGGATTTATTATGAATTTTCTAGTGAAGGAAATGGTTATTTTGGGTTTAAATTAATTACAGCTATTATATGTTAGCTTTGGGTCAGAAATTTAAATATGTTAGAAAACATATTAAAAGTGATTTATTGGAATTTTTGGAGAATTTTTCTAAGTGTTTTATTAAGTGTATAAAATTATTTAAGGTATGGGACTTAAATATTTTATATATTTAAAATAGGATAAGGGGCAATTTGCTAAATGTTTTAAATTAATAATTAATGAATTCGGCAGCACTTTTAGAAAAGATTTTGGAAAATAAATTGGCAACCAATTATGTTATGACAAATAGGCAAGTTAGTTGGAAATAAATTACTTTATAAAGAAAGAAAACAGCTTTTGTAAGTGTTTGTTGTTTCGCCACTACCAGCAGCAAGCTTTCGACTTCATTCTTTTGCCTTTGACCAAGTCAAAACTAATTCACATGGTATCAATGCCTTGGTACGTAGTGAATTGGAGTTAGGCGAAAGGCACAAGGTCGAAATAATGCTTTCGAAGGGGTCGAGACCTTGTTTTGCTTTTAAATGGAAATGCCACTTGCTTGATTTTAGAAGAATGCTTTCGAAAGGGTTTAAAGATAGCTTTCAACAGAGGTTGTCGCCTTTTGTTTTGAACTAGCTTTCGATAGGGTCGAAACATACGTTGCCGCAATTCTACCTTTCGACCCAGTTGAGGCCGTAGCCTTTAAACACGGTTTCGAAGGGGTGCTTTTGCTTTTAAAATTAGAGCCGCTTCTCGAATGCTTTTAAAAGGGTTGGTGTCGAAACCTTCCACTTTCTTTACTTAGGAAATTGCTTTCGAAAGAGTGCTTTCGACTTAGTTATTTTCAGCCCCTTTGTTCTATTAAAAGATAAACCCATAGGCTTTGAATGAAATGGTTTTTAAAAGGTTTCGAAACTATGTTACACAAGCTTTCACTCAAACCCAATTCTTTCAAAGGTTTATTTTGAGTAAAGAACTTTAATGCTTTCGAAAGGTTTAAACGAAGGTTTCGAAAGGGAGGTTCCCCAATGGTTTCGAATGGTACTTTAAAGTATTTTATATGGAAGGTTTCCAATTGCTTTCGGAATGCAGATTAAAGAGTTTTGAAAAGAGGATGTCTAAGGCTTATAAAGGTTTCGAAGGGATACCTTCAATGATTTCAAACGATTGTTATAAAGATTTCGAAAGGTATGTTTTGACCATTCGGCCTAGTGTTTCAAGGTATGGTACTTAATATGTTTCGAAAGGGGTATTTTCAATGGTTTCTAAAGGGTTGTTTATAGTTTTTAACAAAGGGTTCGAAAGGTTTATTTGGCTATATGGCCTAAGAGTTTTTTAAGTTAAAAGGGGTTTTAACTTACTTTGGAGGGATAGCTAACCCTCAATATATTTCATCAGCATTGTTTTGAGTAAAGTATATATAACATGGAAAATAGCTTTGAGTAAAGAAAAGTATATTTTCCTTGTTTAAGTATGATTTAAAGGGTTAAATCAATTTGAAAAGTTTTCAAGGAAAATTTGATGGGTAGTTAACCCTAAGTAAATGACTCAGATATTTGAATAGCAGATGGGACTGGTGTAGGGTTGCACCCTATACATTAGCCATAGCCTCTAGCTAATTTAGTCAAAATTCAAGTGTGTAGGGCTTAGTCATAGATAAGACTTAAATGATGGTTACACACATAAAGGAATATATACAGAGGAGAAGGATAGGTTATTGGTGAGCCTGCAAAACCATTAGGATCAGGTGACCCTTAGAGAAATAAGTTAAGGACAGACCATCCAGAAGTTTGTCTAACAGGAGTTAGACTATTATTTTATTTTGTTTGGTAGGCCCGAGTCCGCCAATGGTTAGTAGTTAGCCAAATAAAAATATATTTTTTGGACAGATGATCCATTTATTACCTGTTTATAAGCGTATATGATATTGTTATTACTGTTATAATCAGTTTGATAAATCAGTTTGATTGCAGGATTCTGATTTGTAAAAAGATATGTTTTAAAGGGATATTATTAAGGGGAAACTCGTTCCACTAAGTGGCATGGTCTCACTTAATATCAGTAAATTGAGATGTAATATTATTATCCACACCAGGCTTTATGTATGACTCGATGTTTATGTTTTCCCCTTAAACTCTCAAGTGCTCAAAATTAATTTGAGTAGACTGAGAGTTAAGGCTTTTTAGGTTTAGGTGGACGAATAAAGCTTCCGTAGGCATGCAGGAGGTAAAGTTAGCTAATTAGGAGTTGCTATTTAGTTTTATTTCCGCTGTGATGTATTAAGAATTTTGTGTCTATTTAGTACTCTGATCATCCAAGGGGGAATCTTCATATGTCGCTCTTGGCGTATTTTGTAATAATTATATTTGATCAAATCCTGGGAATCGAGTGGGATTATGTAAATTGAATATAATGTATTGCTTTGAAATGTAATCTGAAAAGTTGTTTTAATCTGTGATGATTTTATTTCATATTTATGTGCTTTTGAAATTATGGATACCATTAACATTACAGTATTTTGTTACTGGAAGTTAATACTATGGATGACTACATCATCTGTAGCGCTTAGCTTTGGGCCTCAAGATAGGGAATGTTACAATTTGGTATCAGAGCATAGGTTTATGAAAAACTTTAAACTTAAAATGATTTTGAAAACATAATCCTATGGAATTAGAGAAAAGATCGGGGTATGGGATAACGCTATAGTAACGTACTTGTATTTGCTATATATAGGTATACGCTTTATCTCTATTCTCCCATCTCTATTAGGCTATTCTTCTATATCTTACGAAGGCTCAAATGCAGATATGGATGCTAGAAGTGGAAGAGTTAACCTTGGTGGGGGAAGCACCACAACTGATGGAAATGCCAAACCAAATACCAAGAGAAATCAAGGTCGGGCACAAGCTGCAAATGTGGGTGCTGGAGTCCCACAAGCTGACATGGGAGCAATGTATCAGTTCTTTGTAAACATGATGCAAGCGGGAGTATCTGCTGGAGTAGTTGGAGGAGGAAATCAAGAAGCTCCGGTGGTGAATAACTATGCCATTTTGAGTAGAGATTATACTCGGCTGGGAGGAAAGCCGTTTATTGATACTGAAGACGCAATCGAAGTGAAGAATTGGTTACTTCATTGTGAGAGGATTTTTACTGATTTGAGGCTCAATGATGAGCAGAAGCGGAGACTCGCTTCTAGACAGCTATAAGGAGCAGCTCTGTATTGGTGGAATAGTGTTACTGTTGGAGTCAACAAGGAGAATATGACATCGGCTGAGTTCAGGAGGAGGTTTGAGGAGGGGTTTATGTTGGAGATTGCGAAGTCCGCTCTGCTCAGGAAGTTTGTTGAGTTGGAGCAGGGGGATATGATTGTACTTGAGTATGCGATGAGGTTTGAGGAGCTAGTGAGATATGGCTATGCTATGGTTGATACAGTTATTAAGAGGAATGAAAAGTTCATTTGGGGGTTGAAGCCCGAGCTTGCTAAGGCCATGTTATCGCACATTAGAGATCCATGTGATTTTGTTGTGGAAATGGCTTTGAGGCATGAAGAAATGCAAGCTTTTCTTGAAAGAAATAAGGTCAAGGAAGCTCAAGGAGGGAAGAGTCAGAAGAGGAAATTTTTCTATAAGAAAGGAGCTCAGAAGGGTGGAGCTGCTAAAAAAGGGAAGGCAGAGGTTGTCTGTTATAAGTGTGATAAGAAAGGACACTATACCCATGAATGTCGGACAAGCAAAGGAAAGAAAGATGCTGAGAAGAAAGGGGTGATTTGTTTCAATTGTAATCAGATCAGGCACTATAAGAACCAGTGCAAGGAGCCAGCCAAGGATGGAAAATGCAAGGTGTTTGCATTGGAACCAGCTACCTCGAGACCAACAGCAGAGGAGAGGGGAAAAGCTGTGTTGGGAGGTACGCTTTTTGTTTATGGTGTATCGGTTAGAGTTTTATTTGATACCGATGCATCACATTCTTTTATATCTCATTGTTTGGTAGATAAGCTTAAATTAAAACCCTTATACCTAGTTAATTCCTTAAAGGTTGCAAATCTGATAGTAGGTTATGCGACACTTGGGATGAAGTGTGACCACCTAGAGTTTTAATTGTTAGATCATACCTTTATTTGCAGTTTGCATGTGTTTGATTTTGTAGGGTTTGGAATTATTTTGAGTATGGGTTGGTTAAGTAAATACGATGCTAGGATATTTTGCCATGATAGGAAAATATCGCTTAGACACCCTGACTGTAGAGATCAGATCATATACTCCGTAGAAAACCTTAGTTTTGAAGTTAATGCTTTGTTGGGTGTTGTAGAGGTAGAAGACGAGTTGAGTCGAGTTTTAGTTGTTAGAGAATTCACATATGTCTTTGAACCTGTAATAGGATTGCCGCTAAAACGAGCTATTGAGTTTCGGATAGATTTAGTACTAGGAGAAGAACCGGTGAGTAGACCGCCAAGCAGAATGACACCTACTGAGGTGAAGGAGCTTAAGGTTCAGTTGGTGGATTTGGAAAGCAAGAATTTTATCAGACCAGGTAGTTCGCTTAGGGTGCAGCTGTAGTTTTTGCTAAGAAACTGAACGGATCAGTTAAGGTTATGTATCGATTATCGTAAGTTGAATGAGAAAACGATAAAGAATTGATATCCGTTGCCTAGGATCGATGATTTGTTCGACCAGTTGAGTGGAACCAAAGTATTTTCCCAATTGGATTTAGCAACAGGGTTCCATCAGCTTAGAGTGGAGGATAGTATTCTTTGATGGCGTTTAGAACCAGATATGGATCGTACGAGTGGTTAGTAATGTCGTTCGGATTAACTAATGCGCCAGCATTCTTTGTAGATTTGATGAACCGAATTTTTCGAGACCACTTGGATAAGTTGATGTTGGTTTTCATAGATGACATCTTGATATACTCTAAGGATGAAAGAGAGCATGAATTTCATCTTAGAGTGGTGCTTGAGACGCTGAGGCAGCATTAGCTAAAAGCAAAGTTTTCGAAGTGTCATTTCTGGAAGAAAGAAGTGAAGTTTCTTGGTCATGTAGTCTCAGAGAAAGGGTTGTCTGTAGATCCGACTAAGATCGAGGCAGCAGAGACCCAAGACAGTGACTAAGATAAAGAGTTTTCTTGGATTAGCTAGGTATTATCGAAGATTCATTAAGGATTTCTCGTGGATAGTGGCATCGATGACCAAGCTAACCCGAAAGGATGTGAAGTTTGTTTGGACTGATAAGTGTAAGGAAGCATTCCAGAAGCTGAAACACTTATTAACTGATGCACCTGTGTTGGTTGTTCTAGAGGGGAATCAAGACTTCGTGGTATATACAGATGCATATGGAACAGGATTAGGAGCTGTGTTAATGTAAAGAGGTAAAGTGATTGCATATGCATCTCGACAGCTTAGACCGCATAAGGCTAGGTACCAGACTCACGACTTGGAATTAACTGTGGTAATTTTTGCGTTGAAGATGTGGAGACATTACCTTATGGGAGAGATATTTGAGTCGTATACGGTTCATAAGTCACTGAAGTATTTTTTCTCTCAGAAGGAGTTGAATATGAGACAGAAGAGGTAGTTAGAGTTTTTAGCCGCTTATGACTTTGGTATTGAGTACACACCAGAAAAAGGCAATAAGGTTGCGGATGCACTTAGCGGAAAACATTAGAATGCAGTGTTGGAAATGGTAGATGAGTGGAAAGATTTAGAAGCATTGACTACATGTAGGATACAGTGGAGATCTGAGGCTAGGTCTAGTAAGGAAACTATTATGTTTTCATGCTTAGAAGTTCGACCAGTGATCTAGGTCTAGTAAGGAAACTGTTATGTTATCATGCTTAGAAGTTCGACCAGTGATGATCGAAAAGATTGCTTCTAAGCAGAAAGAGGATCCAGTATTAGCCGAGAGGATTAGAAGGCATGAGGTTGGAACTGAGATTGATGATCTAAAAGATTTTAGTCTTGACTAGAAGAGATGGTTGAGAAAGAAGGGACGATTGTGTGTTCCAAATGTTGAGAACTTAAGGAAAGAAGTTCTTGGGGAATGTCATAGATCCAAGTTTACGATTCATCCTAGAGGGACCAAGATGTATCAAGATATGAAGAGAAGCTTCTATTGGGAAGGTATGAAGAGAGATGTAGGCTTATGGGTGAAACAGTGTTTGAACTGTCAACATGTAAAAGCCGAACATCAGAAACCAAGTGGGTTACTTCAGCCTTTAGATGTTCCAGTATGGAAGTGGGATACTATCTCAATGGATTTTGTAGATGGGTTGCCAAGGTCAAATAGATGAAATGAAAGTATATGGGTCATAGTGGATATGTTGACCAAGAGTGCCAATTTCATTCCAGTTAAGTCAACCAGGACGGCACCTATTTTAGTAAAGTTATTTATGAAAAATATAGTTAGACTGCATGGAATTCCTAGTAGTATAGTAAGTGATAGAGATTCCTTATTCACTAGCGAGTTCTGGACGATTCTAATGGCTACTTTAGGTACCAAGCTCAAGATGAGTACCGCTTACCATCTGCAGACAGATAGGCAAACAGAAAGGGTTAACAAAGTCTTAGAAGATTTGCTACGAGCTTATGTGCTAGATTTTGGAGGATCATGGGAAGACCATCTGCACTTAGTTGAGTTTTCCTATAACAACGGTTATCAGGCTAGTATAGGGATGGCACCATTTGAAGCTTTGTGTGGAAGGCCATGCAAATCTCCAGTTTGTTGGTTAGAGACCAGGGATAGGTTGGTTCTTGGTCTGGATTTGGTTAGGGAAGCTGTAGAAAAGATTGAGTTAATTTGAGCTTGAATGAAGGAAGCTCAGTCTAGGCAAAAGAGCTATGAGAATAGAAAGCGGAAAGACTTAAAGTTCTCAGTTGGAGATCATGTTTTTTTCAAGGTATCACCGATGAAAGGTGTAATTTGATTCGGGAAATCAGGGAAATTGGCACCGAGATTTGTGGGACCATTCCCTATTGTATAAAGGATCGGGAAACTCGCATATAGAGTAGAGTTACCAAATAGTTTGGCAGGAGTCCACAATGTTTTTCATATTTCTCATCTGAGGAAGTGTATTTGAGATCCGAAGACTACTGTAGCACCGACTGTGTTAGTGGACTTAGTTGTGGAACCGAATTTGACTATAGTTAGAAAGCCATTTTGTATAGTCACGAGAGATGAGAAGAGGCTAAGGAATAAGACAGTCAGATTAGTTAAAGTCCAGTGGAGCGACGACGAGAGAGACTGTACTTGGGGAAATGAAAGTAGGATTAGAGACGCTTATCCTGACTTGTTTTATGGTATGTTTTACCTTTATGATTTAATTTGATGAGTACCTTATCGTAATTTTGAGGATGAAATTCTTTAAGGAGGGGAATCTGTAACGACCCTAATTTTGATTAACATTATTTAGGACATTTAATTAGCTAAATAAAATAAAATAATGTAAATGGTTAAGGGATTGAGATTTGAATAATTAGGGGTAGCCGTACCTAATAACTAATGAACTAAGAGAACAAAATGAGATAAGTAAGGGTAGTTGATAAGGGTAAGATATGAATAAGTCATATTCTAATACCTAAACCCTCATGCACCTTCATGTTACATGTTCGCAATCAAAACTAAAACAAAACCAAGAGGCCGGCCACCATTAGAAGAAGTAAAAGGAATATAAGATAAATCAAGAGGAAGAAGCTTAATCAACTTAATCCAAGATCAAATCTCAACTTCTTAACAACAAGCTAAAGGTGAATAATAGATTACATCTCCTATTTTATGATTTTCGGTCGCTAGGTTGAGATCCGAATTTATTTTGCAAATGTTTTGCCATGTTTTGATTATTTAAATGGATATATATATATATATATGCTTGTTGATGATTTAGGCTATTTCATATAGATTTTATGATAAGAATTGATTTGGAAAACCTATTAGATGACATCCAATGACTTATATTTTTGATATGAGGTCAGAAATATTATTTTAGAGATGGATTTCAAGTTTCATAATTTTTTGAATTATTGTGGATTTATTATGAATTTTCTAGTGAAGAAAATGGTTATTTTGGGTTTAAATTAATTACGGCTATTATATGTTAGCTTTGGGTCAGAAATTTAAATATGTTAGAAAACATATGAAAAGTGATTTATTGGAATTTTTGGAGAATTTTCCTAAGTGTTTTATTAAGTATATAAAATTATTTAAGGTATGGGACTTAAATGTTTTATATGTTTAAAATAAGAGAAGGGGCAATTTGCTAAATGTTTTAAATAAATAATTACTGAATTCGGCAACACTTTTAGAAAAGATTTTGGAAAATAAATTGACAACCAATTATATTATGACAAAAAGGCAAGTTAGTTGAAAAGAAATTACTTTATAAAAAGAGAAAACAGTTTTTGTAAGTTTTTGTTTTTTCGCCACTACCAACAGCAAGCTTTCGAATTCATGCTTCTGCCTTCGACCAAGTTGAAACTAATTCACATGTGCCTTGGTACGTAGTGAATTGGAGTTAGGCGAAAGGCACAAGGTCAAAACAATGCTTTCGAAGGGGTCGAGACCTTGTTTTGCTTTTAAATGGAAATGTCGCTTGCTTACTTTTAGAAGAATGCTTTCGAAAGGTTTAAAGATAGCTTTCGACAGAGGTTGTCGCCTTTTGTTTTAAACTAGCTTTTGATAGGGTCAAAACATATGTTGCCGCAATTCTACCTTTCGACCCAGTTGAGGCCGTAGCCTTCAAACATGGTTTCGAAGTGGTGCTTTTGCTTTTAAAATAAGAGCTGTTCTCGAATGCTTTCAAAAGGGTTGGTGTCGAAACCTTCCACTTTCTTTACTTAGGAAATTGCTTTTGAAAGCGACTTAGTTAATTTCAAACCCTTTGTTCTATTGAACGATAAACCCATAGGTTTCGAATGGAATGGTTTTTAAAAGGTATTGATGCTATGTTCCACAAGCTTTCACTCGAACCCAATGCTTTCAAAAGGTTTATTTTGAGTAAAGAACTTTAATGCTTTCAAAAGGTTTAAACGATGGTTTCGAAAGGGAGATTCCCTAATGGTTTTGAAAGGTACTTAAAGTATATTATATGGAAGGTTTCCAATTGCTTTCCAAAGGCAGATTAAAGGGTTTTGAAAAGAGGATGCCTAAGGCTTATAAAGGTTTCGAAGGAATATCTTCAATGATTTCAAAAGGTTGTTATAAAGATTTCGAAAGGTATGTTTTGGCCTTTCGGCCTAGTGTTTCAAGGTATGGTACTTAATATGTTTCGAAAGAGGCACTTTCAATGGTTTCGAAAGGGTTGTTTATAGTTTTTAAACAAAGGGTTCGAAAGGTTTACCTTGGCTTTATGGCCTAAGAGTTTTTAAGTTAAAAAGGGTTTTAACTTACTTTGGAGGGATAGGTAACCCTTAATATATTTCATCAGCATTGTTTCGAGTAAAGTATATATAACATGGAAAATAGCTTTGAGTAAAGAAAAAGTATATTTTCCTTGTTTAAGTATGATTTAAATGGTTAAATCAATTCGAAAGGTTTTCAAGGAAAATTTGATGGGTAGTTAACCCTAAGTAAATGACTCAAATATTTGAATACCAGATGGGACTGGTGTAGGGTCGTGCCATATACATTAGCTATAGCCCCTAGCTAATTTAGTCTAAAATTCTAGTGTGTAAGACTTAGTCATAGGTAAGACTTAAATGATGGTTACACACAAAAAGGAATATATGCAGAGGGATTTCTGGTCTTCTATTATTACCAAATATGGACTTCTGGCCTTCTCATATTATCGAATGGAATCTTGGATTTCTTTTTACCAAACAGATTTCTGGTCTTCTTATCATCAGATGTAACTCTGGGTTTCCTATTACCAGATGGTTTTTGGGTCTTCTTATTACCAGATAATATTCTGGATTTCTTAATTGTCAAAAAATATTATTTTGGATCAAATGGTTCCCTTACCTTTTCTTTAGAATTAATACCGGATATTTTCTTTAATTTTCTAGTAAATAAATTATTAATACCTTAATCGCTAACCCATCATTAAAGTAAGTTTCAGGTTTGAAGATAAAAGTTACAATGAGAAGATGAGCTAAGTGTTACAAATCATCTTGCATCAAATTAGAGTTCTGAAAAGCAAACTGTGTGATGCATTCAAAACAATCCATTGTTGGAAGATAAACTTTGATAGCAAAAGAAGATTGATCCAAGAAGACATGCTTTAGACCCCATGCTAGTCTTCTTAAAGGTTCCCTTGCATAGCCCAACATTTACCTGCTAGGTGATATTATTCCAGATTCCTATTATTAATGCCAGAGGAACTTTGGGATCTTATATGTTAGAGAAAATTTCAGATGCTCCATTTAATGATATTACCAGATAATCTTATAGGCTTCTGCTTGAGAATTTGCAGCTATTTGTTGGACTCTTATAACAAAATTATGATCTTAACAAAAGTTATATTTTGGTTTATGTTTTACAGGAAAACAAGACTAGCGAAAAAGTTTTATTAAGGATCGGATAGTACAAAGGAATTCTTGGTTTTACCCTAAAGAGTAAAAAACTTCTTTTTACAAGGAGGGGGCTAAATGTTATCCATGTAAATGTTTTTGCCATGATTGTTGTTACAACTATGATAATATCAAAGAGGCTTGTCGAAGAGAATCGAAGAAGGTTCAACGTTGTATCAATAGGCAATACTGAAATGATAGTGTTGACGTCTTCGTAAGTGTTATTATTATTATTGACTTCAAAGACAAGCAACATAAGGAGCCAAGGGGCATTGCACTTCATCCACTCCATGCCCTATCACTTCACAGTTCATTAGCGTTGTCGTTCATAATGGAGAACCATTCTTTGACCGCGTCGAAGACAATCAACTAATAATAAACTTATGGCGCTAATAAGTAGCGTTAAAGTAATACCATTCTATTCCAACATTAAACAAATGACGTCGCATGTCAACAAGGTAGAAAGGAATATTAAGCCTAGTCGCTATCACCTTGTCATCAAGCAACTCCGCTCTTCGACGCTCGTCAAATGATAATGTTACTGCCATCATCGAAGGAATTCGATCTGATCTACAAAGTGATGTCGAAGAGGCTCGTCGACGTTATATGAAAGTGGTCCCGCTTTTCATAGCTCTTCAAAGGAATTGCCTCATCACACTTCATAGCTCATCGAGGGTATTGCCTCACCGCACTCCATAGCTCATTGAGGGAATTGCCTCATCGCACTTCATAGATCTTCGAAGGTATTGTTTCACGACACCGTCAAAGGGATACATAATAGCACCGCTCCTTGTCGACGCCGAATACGGCACTTCATCTCTTATACAACACGTTCCCTCAAAATTTAGAGGACGCCGCGATGTTGATAATGAACACAATTAATGTCCACGAAGTCATTCGCTTTATGCTCACCGAACTCATCACTAAAAGACTTCGACCGTCACAAAGGAAGTTATCGATGCCATCAATGATTGAAGACGTCGACCATAATAACATCGAAGTCACTAAGGATCGTGCTAATACTTTCGACCACGTCAATGCCAAAGCTCGCCGAAGTCCTGCCTTTCCACATCTATAAATAGGATCCCAAGGGTACCATTTAAGGGGATGAATTCATTATCTTCTCGCTTCTTATATTTCCAGCTTTGTAAACCCTAAACCAAATTAAGGATTTTAGCTAATGTATTGTTCAAGCCGTGTACACACCAGCAATCAATCAATAAACAATTACATGGCATAATTTGTGAGATCATTTATGAATGGCGACTTTTATATCGATTATCATATTGGTTTATATGACTTCGACAACGACGTGCACCTTGAGTCATATGTGATATTTGATGTGATCATGATGGTTATGATAAAAACTGCTATAAGCTTGGAACCATGCATGCCTCAACCTAGAACCTCAACGAACTTCATCTAGCTTCGATGAGCCTTCTCTTTAATTATTTCAGCTTCTACTTACTTTTGGGTGTTGACGAATTTATTTGTTAACACATTCATACTTGCTTTACAAGATAATTTACATAGGGTCTTGTTTTAAGCTTCATACATATACATACATCAAGATTTACAGTACTAAACCAAAACTAAGAAAAATTCTTCTCTTCGAGTTTTCCATGAAAAATTGCAAAATCCAACTTTACTTAGCCAAACCTGAAATGTTTATGTGTGTAGCATCATGTGCAACATTGACCCATTGAGGTATCTATTTAATCTAAATCTCAAGTCATGTCACATAATTCTCCAAGATATCCAAACTATATTTTAAAGCATATTAGTGCATCAAAGATATATTACGTAAGTAAAATAGGTAAATTTTCTTCAAACATATTTTTCAAAATTCATTCAAAGGTCATGGAATAATGTTAAGTAGATAATCATATCTTTCTGTACAATTTTATGGATTACCAATTGGATTTGTAAATCATGAGTTATGATGTTGGGACCAAAGGGGATAAAATTTGGTCACCAATTCAATCCAGATCTTAAATTTTCACATTGTCGCATGGTTTTGGGTCATTATATTTTCTAATTTGAATGAGTGGTAAACATGAAAATTATACATCATCAAAATAACTTTCAGTAAAACTTAGTTGAAGTCAAAAATATTAAACACAACAAAAGATATGTCTGTAACACTAAAAGAGGTTAAAATATTGTAACATATAGATTAAGCATATTTTATGTTACACACCACTTCATGGATTGACTTTAAATTTTGAAATTAGATAATTTTCCTCACCTCGGTGATTATGTTTTGGCATATGGTTTAACTCCTTGAATTTCCTTAAGAACTTACTTGCTTTCTTACTTTTATTTAGTTTTTAGGTTTATGGAAGTATGAAAACCAAATGGAATTATCATCCTATGTATAGCCTTTCTTTAAGGCTAATTTAGTCTTTTTAAATTGAATACTTGTCTTCCATATCCCTTGTAAATATTAGTGCAAGGAATCGTTCCCCATTGATTGTCATCTTAACAAACAAGGTGATTTTACAAGCTTATACATAATTAACCTATGTGTCACTCCTTTTTAATTCCATACTTAATGCCAGCTTAAGGTTTTTCATATGGAATTTCCATGTAATCCTGCATACTTAAGTTAAATTTCAAAATTTTGAAAGAATTTTAATAAAAATGTGAATTTAAAAGGTTTTATGAGGTTGGTACCATTATTTTCTTATTCCTGAACTATCTGAACATAATTTTGGTATCCTATTTCCGAATCATTTTTAACCTATCAGATCACAAGATTATCTGTTGGTCTTTGAAACAAAGTTGTAACTTATTATTTCATCTTTCAAACTATTATAATATGATTTCATTCTGATTTACAAATTCTACAAATACATAAGAAAGTAAGTTGATCGGGTTCTTACATTCCCCCTCCCCCACCCCTTAAAAGAAGATTTCATCCTCAAAATCCAGACTTCAAATAACTTTGGATAATCTTTAAGCGTTTCTGATTCAAGTTTTCATAATGCCTCATTTTCGTCATTGTTATTCCATCAAAGATTTAAAAAAGGGGTTTCTTTTGTTCATAATTTCTTGACTTTCTATCAAAAATTCGGATTGGTCGTTTAGTGTATGAGGTGCCCTTCTTTTTTTGATAATAAGAATGATACTTATTCAAGTAGAGTACTCATTATGATGTCTTAGGGGCTCGAACCCATGACCTATAGAACCTTTGTCTAAAGCGTCATACCTCTAATCACTTGAGCTAGAGGTCCTTGACTTTGTGTTACTCAAATCAACCGTATGTAATGGGTCAGGAATATACTTTCATAGCATTGATATATGGGAAACTTTTTAAGCAATGCAAGTCGATATGCAACTTTACATATTCTTTCAATGATTTGAAATGGTACAATAAATCTAGGTGACAGTTTTTCCTTTTTCTTTCCAAATTACGTTGCACCCTTTATTGGAGAATTTTTTTAAAGAACCTGTTCTCCTACTTCAAATTCCAAATCTTTCCTCCTTTGATTTGCATAGCTCTTTTATCTACATTGGGCTGCTATGGTTGTAATTTTTTACATTGTTTCTATCACTAAATCAGGGCTGAGAAGTTTACTGTCTCCTACCTCTTTCCAAATTGGTAAGCGACATGGTCTTCTATATAGAGCTTCAAATGGACCTATACCTGTACCATTACCTATGCGGTAACTATTATTGTATGCGAATTCAATTAATGGTGTGTATGATTCCCCGGTACTTTCAAATTCCATCACATAAGATCTTAGCGTACCTTTTATTACTCGATTTACCCTTTTTGTTTGTCCATCTGTTTGAGTATGAAAGGTAGTACTCATATTGAGTGTTGTACCCAGATCCTTTTGAAAACTTTTCCAAAATCTAGAAGTAAACCATGAGTCTCTATCTAAAACAGTTATGACTAGGAAACCATGCACAAGTCTAAAACAGTTGTGACTAGGACATCATTCCAAAATCCAGATGTAAACTGTGAGTCCCTATCTAAAATAGTTGAGTCTATATCCAAAATATAGAGGTAAACCACGAGTCTCTATCTAAAACAGTCTCTATCTAAACCCAAAGACTTTCTATTCGTCCATTTGTTTGAGGATTAAAGGTAGTACTCTTGTTGAAATTTGTTCTTACTTCCATTCTGCTATAGGAAGCGGATGCAACAGACCAGATGGTCGTTGTTACTCTGCCTTAATTTGTTAGCATGTCAGACACCTTGAAATGAATCGTGCAACATCCTTCTTCATTCCGTTCCACTGAAATTGACGCTTTAGATTCATATGCATCTTCATACTTCCAGGATGCATAGTGAGACTTGAACGATGCATCTCGTTCAGAATCTCATTCTTCATTTCTACTTGATTTGGCATACAAAATCAATTTCAAAATCTATATCTACCGTCATTTCCTACCTTCCAATCTACTGAGTCATTGTCTTTAACCTTCATGAACCAATCATTTAATCTCCCATTTTTTCCTTGGGCATTTATAATTCTATTAACTAAAGTAGGCTAAATGAACATACTACATATGAGGGCCTTCCTTTTGTTATTTATTTCATTAATCGGCTTAGGTCGAGCATTCATTTCCACTAAAGTTTCCAAAGCTCTTCATTTTGTGATCATCAAGCTAGCAATAATTCCATATGACTTTCGACTTAAAGCTTCTGCTACCACATTGATTTTTCCGGGATGCTAATATAATGTGGAGTCATGGTCCTTCAAAAACTTCATCCATCCTCCTTGTCTCATATTATTTTTCTTTTGTGAGATAAATACTTTAAATTCTTATGGCCAGCATAAATATCAAATTGTTCACCACATCGACAGTGTCTTCATATCTTCAATGCAAACAAAATTACTGCCAACTTCAAATCAGTTGAATAACTTACTTCATGCTTCTTTAATTGTTGAGAAGCATGAGCAATAAACTTATCTTCCTGCATGAATGCACATCCTAATCCCTGACCACATGCATCATACTATATTTTGTATCGTTCTTCACTCCTTGGTAATGTTAGAACTAGTACTTTGGCTAAATTTATTTTTAATGTCTAAAATTTCATCTCACATTTCTCATTCCATACAAATTCCATGTCCTTTTGTGTTAACTTAGCTAGTGGAGCTGATAATTTTGAAATTTTTTGAATAAATCTTCTATTATAACATGGAAGTCTAAGAAATTTTCGAATCTCCGAAGTGTTCTTGCAGGACTCCATTTCAAAACTAATTCAACTTTTGAAGGGTCTACTCTATCCCATCTTTTAAAATAACATGTCCGAGAAATTTTAATTCTTCTAACCAAAACTCATGTTAACTTAGCTCGCATACAACTGATGTTCCTTTCATGTTTGTAAAGTTATACCCAAATGTTTATCATGCTCTTCTCTTGACTTAGAGTAAATTAAGACATCATCAATAAATACTATAACAAATTCATCAAAGTACCAACGGAAAATACAATTCATAAGGTCCATGAAAAATGCTGATGCATTAGTTAGTCCAAAAGGCATGACCAAAAACTCATAAAGTCCATACTGTGTTTGGAAAGCAGACTTTGGAATATCTTCTTCCTTTACCCTTAATTAGTGATAATCAGAACTCAAATCTATCTTTGAGAATATGGTTGCTCCTTGGAGTTGATCAAATAGATCATAAATCCAAGGTAATGTATATTTATTCTTAACTGTAACCTTACTAAGTTCTCGATAATCAATACATAACCGTAGGACCCATCGTGCTTCTTTACAAATAATACTAGGGTTCTTCAAGGTGATTTGCATGGTCTAATAAATCCATGATTCTCCAACTCTTGAATTTGCTTATTTAGTTCTTGATTTTCTAGTGGAGCCCATACAATAATCCTCATAGGTATATATAAGTATTCATTAAAATACTTTATAAACATAAACAAATATAGGTTATTCTTTCTTTCCAACAACTAAAGCATCAACATATATATTTGTAAGTGTTTAAAGACAAGAAGTTTTAGTAAATAAAAAGAAATTTCATGCATATTTTATGAGATCAGAATCGGGTATATAATTCAAAAGTTATGGCCTTTGGATGGAAAGGGTATTTTAAACTTCATTAAAAATTAACATATAATATTATGCATAATTCGGGTTGAACCAACTTTTGAATCATTTATTATTTAATTTTGCCAAAGGCCATAAAGACAAAGTTTTAATAGATAATCATATCTTTCTGTACAATTTTATAGATTACACTTTGGGCTTGTAAATCATCAGTTATGAAGCCGAGACCAAAGGGGTTAAAATAGAGTCACCAATTCAATTCAAATCTCGAAATTTCACATTGCCGTAAGGTTTAGGGTCACTGTATTTTTGAATTTAATAAGTGGTAAACATGGAAATTATAGGTCATCAAAGTTACTTTCAGTAGCACTTGGTTGACCCAAAAATATTAAATATTACAAAAGATATGTCTATAATACTAAAAGGGGTTAAAATAGTGCAATATATAGATTAAATATATTATAAGTTACACACCACTTCATGGAATGACTTGAAATTTTGAAACTAGATAGTTTTCCTCACATTAGTGATTATAGTTTTGGCTTATGGTTTAACTCCTTGACTTTTCCTAAGATCTTTCTTGTTTTCTTACTTTTGTTTAGCTTTAAGGTTTATGTAAGTATGAAAACCAAATGGAATTATCATCCTACTTATAGCCTTTCTTCAAGGCTAATTTGGTCTTTTTAAATTAGACACTTGTTCTTTTTATCCCGTGCAAATAATAGTGCAAGGACACATGCCCCTTTATTATCTTAATAAACAAGGTGATTTTATAAGCTTACACATACTTAACCTATGTGTCACTCGCCCTTTAAATTCCATACTTGATGCCACCATATGCTTTTTCATATTGAATTTCCACGTGATTCTACGCACTTTTGTTAAATTTCAAAATTCTGAAAGAATTTGAATAAAAGTTTAAGTTTAAAAGGTTTTTTGAGGTTAGGGGCCATTATTTTCTCATTCTTGAATTGTCCGAACTACGATGTTCTATTTTCAAATCATTTTTAACCTATCAGATCACAAGATTATCTTTTGGTCTTTAAAATAAAGTTGTAGCTTAGTATTTCATCTTTCAAACTATTATCATATGATTTCATTTTGATTTACAAATTTTAAAAAAACATAAAAAGGTAATTTGATCAGGTTCTTAGATTTGTCCTTTGGGTTTAGATTTCGATGCATCAACTCAATTTAGTTTAGCTTACTATCATGCATGTTAATCTAGTAGCTCAGATGCGAACCTTATCCATGCATGTAGGATCAATGCTGCTACTTCTTCTTCATTTTAATTTTCGCCACATCACCTTAATTTAGGTCTGCTTATTATCATGTATACAATACAGTCTATTAATCTTTAGTTCAGATTTCTGTTCATATAACTTGCAACGTACTCCCATCTTAGTATTGCATCACGCTTTCTTCAGTTTATTTTTCTATGCTCCGTCCTTTTAACTTCATTTTACTTTCCATCCATTTTGTATTGGCAGCATTACATCACGTTGCTGAATTAACTAGGCTTAGATCATGTTCCACCTTGCTATCCTCTCAACTTCTAGCTTGTTTGCAATTGGTTGCACAATGTGCATCAGTTTGACCACTACCAAGCCTTCACATAGTAAGTACACATGACTCATTGCACATCATAATGACAGGGTTCAATCATAACAACAATATCCACTTTCATGTTGTATTAGTCATGTGACTTCACTTCATTTGGGAATTTCACCTCAACTTGTGTATGATAATCTTATTTTTTTGGCATTATAAATCTTGTTCAATCATCAATCTAATGATCATTCGATTGTACCTCATCTTTGAACAACATAGACATTTAATTCTCATCTATACTATATTATTATTAGTGAGTTGAATTTCAAGCTCACACAGGCCCCCTTGAAATTTGGCAACTGAACAGTCGCATTTTTAATTTCTTTATATTCCAAACTTTAAAATGTGATAACTTTTTCTACATTGATTGGATTTAAGAATCATTTTCACTATTAAATCTCAAATTTAATTTGCTTTCCAATGATATCCATTGTTGATAGCTAAAAATAAATTTTTTAAAATCATAATTTTATATAGCAGCTTTAATTGCACAATTATTTTGTGTCACCGCTGTGTACCGCGTTTTTGTAACAGCATTATTATGATGATCATAAACATTACATAGTAGTTTTACCTAGATTATTATAATGTATTTATTATCTTTTAACATATTTGAAAGGAATATTTTTTTGAATTATACAATTATGGTTGCCTTTGAATATTGTAACTACATTATGTAATAAAGTAATAATCTTGATTGTGTTTGATAGTATTCAAACTTAGTGCAGTTATAATTTAACCCCATCAAAAAATGGTGTAATAATTTATAGGCATTTTTTGAATTAATTTAACTACGTTAGCAATTTTTTTATTGCATTTACTATTGATGATTTTGACTATATTTGATAATTTTATTCAATTTTAAAATAGTTATAAATTAATGAAATTAAGAAAATGCAATTATAATTTACCAGCAAGTTTTGGGTAAATTTAACTATATTTGAAGATTTTTAATCACATTTATGTGATGAAGTAATAAATTTGGCTACATTTCAGGAATTTATTCAATTTTAATACAATTAAAATTTAACTACATTAATAAAATGCAGTTATAATTTAATGACAATTTTGAATTATGCATGGTAGAAATTGAATATTTCAGCTATATTTATGTGATGCAGTAATAATTTTGGTTGTACACGATGATTTATTCGAGCTTACTCTAGTTAAAATTTAAATGCATTAAGCAAAAGCGGTTATTATTTTGCAGTATTTTTGGAATTAAGCAATTATTGTTTTTGAATATTTTAACTGCATTTGTGTGATGCAATACTAATTTAGCTGTAGTAATAATTTTGTTTGATGTTAACGATAGTTATTTAACCGCATTATGAAAATATAATTGAAAAATGAATTTTGATTTTTGATAGCTTGAGATGATTAAATAATGACTTCACATAATTAATGCTTGATTCAACCGTGCAGCTCAGCGTTTAATACATTGCTTCCAGGTTTGATGACATAATTTGGCTAAGTTTACTCAATTTCGTTTACAATTACGATGATCAATAATACAATAAGCATATAAGTTGTTGTATTCGGACTTAAGGTAGATGCACAGTTTAAGTGCTGGGTCAAAACATGTGTTGTAGTGAGAATAATATTGATAACCACCTAAAAGAGTTTATTTTTTATTTTTTGCAGTAAATTCTAAAATCACTTGCACCACCACCGTCGGAATACTTCTAGAAAACAATTGATGAATGTATCTTTGTATAGATGATTATGTAGTCATAGTTTGATTATTAGATATAGTTAATAGGTCAGACGAGCAGTGGGAGAATTTAGTAATAATACTGCATCAATGACACTTTTGCCTTTTTTGGCTGCAGGTACAAATACCTTCAATGGTTAAAATAATTGACTGATGTAATGCATCTATTAAGGCCAAGAAAACATCACCTATTTGCGCTCAAGCCAATATCATACACGCGTTGCTAGCCGTTATTTCTGAGGCTAAAAAATGAATGAACTTCTCACAATTGTTCTCTTCTGTATGTTTTGGATATTTTCAAATATTGATTACTGCGACCAGCTGTATGCCGTGTTTTGTACCCTGCATCGACATAGATCACATTCGGTGTACAATAGTAATTTATATTGGAACCCATGTTATTTTCTTATTGCATCATCATTTCTATTTCAATTAAATCTTCTGTTTTACTACTTTTCCCCTGTACTACATCTGTTGCTTTTTTCTTTTGCTCCCTTTTTTCAGCTGTTGACAAATACTTTTTTTGACTGTTTACAAATTTCATCCTATTACTATATTTCTCCCCATTGCAAAAAACTTTTGTTACTCTTATTTAATTGAATCGAACTGCACTGTGTCTTTGTGTTTGTAGTTCACAGTGAAATACTTCAACTATATCTATGCACATTGAAACAGCTGTGTAATTGCAAAAGCAACAACATTGGCGTTATATGCCACAGTGAATATATCTATGCATTAGCGGATAAATTTTTAACACATTATCCTCTAAATAGTCTGTGAACTTTAACATATTCACTGTAATTGTTTTGTTCGATTTTAATTGTGATTATCATAACCAAATATATCTATGTATTGTTTATCCTACCAAATTGTTATTCATGATGTAACACTATCGCTCAACAATGTTTTTTCATTACCACCGTATTAAATTTCTTATACATTTGGATATGACCTATGCAACAACAATATTTTTTCAACATCCGTGTGCGAAGCACGGGTTCACACTAGTTGTATTGTTAATTACCAGGCTTGTCGGTAGTCTTCTATTTTCTATATTAACAAATAACTTCTAGTGCTCTCCACAATAGAGGACCACTTTTCCATTAAAAAAAGATTCAAAAATTAAATCAAGATAATCAAAATAAATAAATTTTGCATCCTAAAATACATACAATTCGTCAACTGAACAAAGTATCGTCTTAAAGAGGGCAACTAATCTTAAGGATAAACTTAAGCCAAATTTTCATTTCTATGCCACAAATTTAGAAATTAGGTTTAAGGACATAAATGCACTATATCTTCCTTGATTTTCTTGTCATCTTCCCTCAACATCAAATAATATCTTGTAAATCACAACACCTCATTACCATGTCCCATGTCATCATCGTTCATTTCTTGTTGCACCCTTCATCTCCTCTCCTTTCCACCATCCAACCACATCGTTCAAAACCCTCGTCGCGACCTTACGTCATAATTTTTTAATACTCCTCCATAGCTGCGAACCTTAGCCGCCATCTCATATCACTACCTCACTCCACTGCCTCACCTTATCATCTCGTTTTGCCAATATTATGCACATCATCTTACCACACACAATTGTCGATCATCACCAACAATAAATACTATCAATAAGAACAAGAAGTTATTATATAATAACATTATAAAATAAATTACAGTAAGCACAAAATGCTATATAAAAGTAGCTTTATTTAATTTTTCTAAAAAATTGAAAAGCTACTAAAAACAAAGTAATAAACGTAAAAAAACAAAATACAACTAAATGATAACAAAGCATTTAATTGCAGAAAAAATACATAAGCATATAATGAAGAAGGAAATTCTACAAAGATAGTATTATAACACAACACACTGTATCGTTTTTTCACATAATATTTTAATAAGTAACATTAAAGCATGAAATGCAACAATAAGGTACTATTATAACATAAAATACTATATTCGGTTTTCCATATATCACATAATGTTTAATAAGTATTATTAAAACACGAACTACTACAATGTAGAATTATAACATGAAAGGTTATATTATTTTTTTGCTTAATGTAGTATTAAAACATGAAATGCTATATTTGATTTTCTTGTTCATAAAATCTTAACATAAGTAACATTAAAACATGAAATGGTACAATTTAGAACTAATCATAATATGTCATATAATAATGGTGTACAATGCTATTTATGTACATTTAAATTTTGAGCTACATAACAGTTGTGTATGCGTGTGTGATTGAATGCTAATTGCAAGTAGCATTACAAATATAATACAAAAAACTTATGCCGAAAGTATTAAATAAAATATGATTACATAAATTCATCATATTTATCAACTACATCAAACCCAATACAAATTTGCAATGCAAAAAATAAAATACAACACAAAATCTACTAATAAGAAATAATACAATAAAAATGAACACTTTTACAAAATTTCAGTATATCGTATACAAATACAGATATATTCATCTTTTAATTAAAAATTTCTGATTCATCAAATGATACTTCATAGTAGCATTATTCAAGGTCTTTACTTTTTCCCTAAATCGACATAACTCCTCAAAACCATATCTCCATCTTTGGCATCCTAGCCGGTGCTCCACCTTGCCTTAATCGTCGCTCCAACTTCAGCTCACTACAAGAAAAGTAGGTATTAGTTGTGCTATATGGTTGCGTTTGTTAGCAAAATGCAACCGTTGACATTTCTCCTCCTTTCTTCCTCTAAAAGAAAGGCAACCAAAAATGAATTTAAGTCTCAGCAAACTA
This sequence comes from Allium fistulosum, assembly GCA_030737815.1. Classification (NCBI taxonomy): domain Eukaryota; kingdom Viridiplantae; phylum Streptophyta; class Magnoliopsida; order Asparagales; family Amaryllidaceae; genus Allium; species Allium fistulosum. The sequence goes on along the minus strand of CM060901.1, from coordinate 1,077,979,637 downwards.
CAGCCTTTAATTTTTTTAGTTCCAGCGCTTTTTTCATTTCCACACTATCTATTTTTCATTTCCCTCTTCTCGCTTCTTCCACCATAACCCTAGTTCTCATCTACCTCTACCTCCTTCTCCACGTTCCTCTTCTACCTCGTCTCCACTTCCACCTTGTCGCTGCTTTCGCCCATCTTAGCTTTTGTCCTATCTATGCTTCCTCCACCATCAGCGCCTTCGTCCTCATATACAAATTTATGAACGACTCTATCTCAATATCCACATATGTCCTCCTCTTCTCCTTTGGGCCCATCTTTGTCTCACTCTCCACATCCCTTGTTTTTGACTAGCGCTCTGAATCAATTTGTTCAACCGAAATACAAGCCCTAAACTACAGGTGATTGTATCCTAAAAAAGGTAAATAATTTTGTAATTTATTTATATGTTTGATTATTTTACAGTTCCAATAGCCTAAATCTCACTTGCATGATTCATTGTTCATCTCACTTGCATGATTCATGTATTGATTTTTGATTATTTTTATTTGAAACCATAACACTAAACTACAAGAGATTGGAATTATGAAAAGGAAAATAACTGTATGTTGATATGTTTGCTAAGTGCTTCTTGGAATTATTTCCATTGGTTTATTATCAATGTACTGTTTTGTGCTACTATGATAATGGAATATATAAGTTAATAATCACGTTCTTCATTTATTCGAACGGTTTTTCCAATATTCAAAATAAACTAAACATTGTCCTCTAATTTTTTTTAAATGCTCTATATAAAATGAATGATCCAGGTTTTACCCTAAGGGGAAAATATGTGTTATTAAGTTTCCATCTTTAATGTATCAACGAAATAAAACAAAATGAATTTATTCTCTCTTTATTTATGTATAGTGAATTTATTAACTGATTAATGAGTTATGAAACCAACTTCAAATTTTAATTTAGTTTTACTTATGAACCAACTTCAAAGTAGAAATTCTCACTATACTCAAAGTAATGATCCAGAATGAGGAAGTTGTGAGACATAGAACACGTAGAAGGACCACTTTCATTGGTGACCAAACATGGCTAAATTAACATAAAAGTTTGGTATATTAGTTAGAGATTATGCATATATGAAATGGTTATAGATTAGGTATATTAATTATGCCTTAAGTATGTACTAGATTTTTTTTAAACCAATGTAAACTGTGAGCAATTTGCTAAAACTAAGATGATATATGTTCTTTTCTCAATGTTTTTATTTCTCTTTGAAGTTGTACCAATAGGAGAATCAATTGATTCATTTCAAGAATTCAATGATCTATAACTGTTGAATGTTTTGCATGACTAGCATGACTGACAGAGATTTGAGTTTGCCATCAACCTTGATGGATTAGTCGTTAAAAGGTAAAAGACTATAAAATATCAATGTTCCATATAAGCAGAAAAGTGGTATATAATAGAATTTTGACCAAATTATTCACACTTACATTAATTTGATATTGTTGTTATATGCAACTGAAGAAGGAACATGTCCATTGAAGTTGTAATTAGCTAAGTGGAATTACGCGGAAAGATGGCATTTTGAAATTACATGGAAACACCCATATTCTAAATATTTTAACATATATATTAGCTAAAAGGAATCTTGCAGGTATTTGGGCAAATAGATATACCATGATGATACTTGACAACTAATTAACTGCAATATATTTAGTTTTATTCGAATCGATACACCCGTAAGAAGTTGGAAAATTCAGGTGTACACAACGTAATGTGTTTATGAAGCACTTTATGGATTAATTGTTAAATTATGCATGCATTTTGCTTATCTTTGTTTTTCTTTTCTATATAATGTACATATATTTTTTGGAACATAAGTGGTACTAAAGGAGGATTTAATACACACACCGCGTGCAACACAACTCAAACAAAGGAAAACCAACACATGGCTAAAATCTAATCTAGAAATTCAATTAAGTTTCATATATCAGGAAGTGAGAAGTGAGATTAAGCAGCATCTCAAACATGAAGATGGACAAACGCTTCCGATGCTATTGAAATGAAAAAAATTACCCAACCTGAAGCTACTTGAAGTAACTCAGCATTTGAAACTTTTCCTAATAGGCGCTCCAACACAGTAACACCTTCATCATCCATAACTGATCAAGTATACAACAGCACCTCCGATGAAGCCGCAACATCCATGGCACTAAAACTACAGTCAAACTATTATAATATAATCAAGCTTAGGAGTGAATTTATTCCTAAAAAAGTTTTGGCATCTACCAGGCGTCCAACACCATTGCTATGGTTCTTATAGTTCAGTTCTTGTAATGTGTACCTTCTATATATGATGATGTTTTCTTAGTCGAACCCCTTAATTCTTATATTTTGTTTTTTGTACCTCAAATACAAAGCACAAAGACAAGAGAAATCACTCGATACTCCTACAAGAATATACTACAAATACGAGGGGACTAATCTAGCAGGCTCATATAAACCAAATACCACAATTCCTTAAGTGTATTAAAATGCTAAAGAGGGAATTCAAAATGTGGTGACAGAAACAGGTGCTGGACAATGGGGTTGTGCTTTAGCATTTGCATGCACCTTATTTGATCTCAATTGTGAAGTAAGCATTTTAAACTAAGATTAAATGTAAATGAAAGTTTCTGTTATTAGTTGAACTTATATTGGGTTTTAGATGAAGAAAGGGATAAAATGTTGATAATGGTTGGAAGTTGTGACTTACGAGCTTTAAGATTAAGATAGCTTAATTCCTTTCAAGGCATTAGCTATGCACGCGTATAATATACGTTCAGATTTAATAATTATTACAGCAAAGTGTGGTGCAAATTTTGGAAAAAAATAAATTTGAGTTATTGTTTTGTTATGCAGGGACTTCAAACTATAATTTATGTTCATGTGTTTAGTCTCACCTGTAGATGTGGTGGACCTATAATCAGGAATGGAGAAATCATGGTAGCATTCCTACTAGAATTTTTTGAATGGGGTCAAACAAATAGATAATTGAGGAAAGCTAAGTCTTGGGAGGTTGCAAAAAAAGGGACTAGGAGTTTGTATATTGCTGAAGAAGTGGATGTCAGAATTCATGGACTCAACGAGCTAAGCACTAGATATGGAAAGGAGCATTGTAAAACTATTGGAGGCAAAGGTTGTGGGTTGAGAGTGGGAAGAACACAAGGAATATTTTTGTTGCTATGCATGATCCTATTCCAATCAGGTGAGTTTCCCAGGTATGCATCCGTTGCATTTCTGATTTAAATAATAGCTTGTACTATGGCATAAGTCTTGATTTTATCGGTAAAGGGACCATTTCTGGAATATGAACTTAATATTATGCTTTTGGGGTTAGTAGGTGGAACAAAGAGCTCTATTTCGAGTCTACATTAAATTCAGTTTATGCTCTACACATAAGTGAACAACATGGCTTATGCAAAACATTTGCTAATAGGTTAGAACATGCATGTAGGTCTGTATTAAACTTTATTCAACTAAGACAAATTCAACCGAGACTTTAAGTGTTGTTAGCAAAAGAAACTGGCCTTGGATGCCTTTCCTCTTCAATTAATTTTGACTAACACAACGTTGCTTTTTTATTTTCCAGAATGCTTTATATTTAAGATGGTTTGATTATTTAGGTGTTGAATAGAAATATTATTTACTCTTTTTGTAAGGCTGAGCAAAACATAACCCTTATTGGTGAATTACAAAATGTGGATTTACTGAACCAAAGTATAACCCTTTTTGTAAGGCTGAGCAAAACATAACCCTCGTTGGTTAACACATTATCCCTGTATCTCAAGAAAAATATATCACTGTCTTTTGAAAGAATTTTTCTTCTTCGGTCACAGTGGATCCATCAATAAACTTTCTCAGGTTATGTTGGTTTAATTTTTGTTTGATTTGAGTTTCGATTGAATCAAAACAAAATTATCACATTCTTACTTATGCATACGATGCATAAGAAGTCTATAAAAATAAGAGTTGGAAGCATGCACTACATGATAGATGTATATGAAAATTAAAGCATCTATTTATTTGAACAAATGCATCTGTTTATCTACACTGATTCAGCTATTTATTTGAATAAATGTGATGGTTAAGCATCAATATTCGTATGCTAACCAACACCCATTCACCAAGCACTGTACTATTTAAATTGAGTTTAATTACTTATTCGAAGATTAGTTATGAGTGATCTCCACGGAAAAGGTATCAATATTTTTGTCTGCTTTTTTTGAAATTTATTTTGCTTTCATTCTACAATTCTCCTATGTCTTATGCATGGAGTTTTTTGACATTTCAGGAGATGTAATAGTTCTTTACCGACATGGAGTGAAATCAGCTTAGGCTTTGAAATCATTTGGTTTTAAATATCTTACATTCAAACCATATAACAACGGGCAAGTTAAACGTACTTTTTAAATCGATACTTGTGAAGTTGCTTTGAAAATTTTGGATTGGCAAGTCCGATTTGGTAGTTTCTGTAATGACAAACTATAGTATAAGAGATGTATGACATGGAAGGTACTGCTACTGTTGACTAGTTTTGGCAGTGCTTGACAGAGGGGTGGTAATGCTACTGCTAGTGTAAAAGCATATAGAGGGGAGGTAATGCTGCTGTTGGTCCAATTCAATTATACTTTTCCTATAGTTTTTGTTAATGGGCTGCTTATTGAAGTTTCTGTTAATGAGCTCTTATTGTAGGCAGGTCGAAGATTGGTCGTGAGTATTGTCAGGATTGAAGAAGTAACTAATGACTTGATAATTAGTGAGAGACATGCTTTGGGAAGTTCTATTCTGATCATATTTTGCATTTCTTATGAATTCAAGTAGCATTTATCATACATGTGTTTCGTAGTGAGAGACTCGATAATTACTCGTTGTTTTGAGCCGAAGAGATATTTGATCTAATTGTATTTTGTAGTTAATATGATAGATGATTTTGTTATTCAAGACATGCATACACCTACAATGTGCACATAAGACTTATCACTACCGATGTCACATCTACTCAAATATCTTCTCCATCTACCTCTCTTTTATGTACTCCATGGAGGTGCATGAAAAATATTAAGCTACTGGAAATGGGAATTTGGGCACTACAAATCGCAGCCTGCAATCTCATGGGAAGAGGGCCTATGCAATCACAGCCTGCACTACCTGTCTGTTATGATCCCTCTTATGGTTTGGGATTTGCATGAATTTTTAATATCATATACTAGTCAATACTAAAACATAGTTGTTAAGATTCATTTGTTAAATTACAATATGCATGGATGTAAAAAGACATGGCATCCGTGGTTAGAATGAGAACACCATGGCTTATTTTTATTGGTTAAATTTCAAAATAATATTTAAATTTCAAAATAATCTAGAAGTTATCTATACTAAGAGTTCAGAGCTTTTAATTCAAGTTATTGAATATGGCAGGCACAGACCAATGAATTCAACAGTCTCTGGAAATGCAGACTCCAAATTTTGTGAACTTGTGGAGCCTCTTCTAATGCAAAAAAGGTAAATTAGACAAGAAAAGTATCATTTAATAGACAGTTTAATCTCTAACGGTAAAATTTAAAGTTTCATAAGTTCCAACCATCTATAGTTATCATTTAATGGAAATGCAGACAGTTTAATAGACATCCATGCATACTGTAATATAACCATCCTTCGAACAAGTGAAGAAGAATATCCTGGTTGAATACTTATCGCATCGATAATGGAAGAATATAACAAAGCTGCACGGCAAGAACTTATTGAGCGAGTTGAAGAAACCGGAGTGGTAATTACATTTTGTTTATGTTCTCAAGTGTCATATTCATGCTCTATATAATTAGCAGCAGTCTGTTTAATATCCACAGTATTTACATGTTTGCCATCATTATTTATAATTTGAGAGAGACGTGTTCTTCTCTTATTAGCATTCATTCTGACATATAAAAACTAACTAAATTTTATAAATTTTTTTAATAAGTTTGTAAAATTATTCTAAACAAAAGTCTATAAAATTTAACAAAATATTATAAAAATTTAACTAAGTTTTATAAATTAATAATTGTTTAATAATAAACTATAGTTTGATAAAAATCAAGTTAATAATAATAATTTTAGTTTAACAAAGTTTATAAAAATTTAATAATTATCTAAGTTTTATAAAATTCAACTAAGTTTTATAAAATTAATTAAATTTTATAAAAATTAACTTATTATTATAAAATTTTAGCGTAATTAACTAAGTTTATAATACTATTAATAGTAACAATATTGAAAATAAATTAATTATGTTTATAAAAATTGAACAAGTTAACTAAAATTCATAAAAATTAACCAAGTTTTATAATAATTAACTAAGTATTATAAAAATTTAACTAAGTTAACTAAGTTTTTAAAAATTAACAAGTTTATAATAATAATAATAAACTAAGTTTGATAATACTAAGCTACATTTATCTCTACTACTAATAAAGAAAATTCAATGAATATATTTACATGGTGTCCTTTTGAAATTCCGAAAATGTCCTTTGCACATATATGGCATAGACCTATGGTTTTCAGTTGAAGTAAAGGGAGGCAAGATGAGCGAGCTGAAATTACTTTAAAAAGTTTACTAAACATCTCTCAATTTGAGCATGGCATCCATGAAATAACATGCTAACTTTCTCAACATCATCTAACTTTTGATTCATCTCTTAGGTTATATACACCAACAATAGTTATATATTGGATGATGTGGGACTAATATTTGTTACCAGCAGTAATAAGTTGTAAATAAACCTGGGTCATGGAATAATTGTTATATAATTACTATATTGTTGCATATATACTCGTAATAATAATAAAAACAATAATTATAATAAATTAACTAAGTTTACAAAAATTAAACAAGTTAACTAAGTTTTAAAAAAATTAACTAAGTTTTAAAAAAAATAACTTAGTTTTTTTAAAATTAAACAAGTCTTAAAGATTAACTAAGTATTATAAAAATTTAACTAAGTTAACTAAGTTTTTAAGAATTAAAAGGTTTATAATAACAACAATAAACTAAGTTTGATAAAAAGTAACTAATATTAATTTGTTGTTTGATATAATGTATTAAACAGAGTTGATGGAGACTATGGAGCAGCAAAGGTGATGCTGAGACCATCTTCTCCAAGTACAGGAGTCATTGCAGGGGGAGAAGTGAGAATCGTACTTGAAATGGCAGGCATAGAGAATGCACTTGGAAAACAACTCGGAAGCGACAACGCACTAAACAATACCAGAGCAACTGTTGGGGGCTTACCTGAAATCGAGTTGTTTGAATCACCTTGTATCTTTTTCTTGGTGCAATTTCAATTAAGGTTAGATATTTCCACCGAATCTAATTATTTAATCACCTTGTATCATCAAATTTTGGAGTTGCAAATTAAAGGACCATCCAATTTTTGGAGCCCGAGTGTTGAGTTTTTTCTTATTTATAAAAATTAGCTATGTTTATGATAAGAATAATAATAATAAACAATAGTTTGAATAAATTAACTAAGTTTTATAAAAATTAACAAGTTTATAATAATAGTAGTAATAATAATGATGATGATGATGATAAACTAAGTTTGATAAAAAATAATAATTGAGTTTATAATAATAACAACAACAAAAATAACAACAATAATAATAAACTATATTTTGATAAAAATTAACTAAATTTATAATAATAATAATAAATTAACTAAGTCAACTAAGTTTTATAATTAATAACGACCAATACGTAAGCACGTCCGATTGGACGTATATAGAGGAAAATATGTGCAAACTATTTTTCATGAAATTACTAATATACGTATGAAAGAAGAAACATATAATATTTCATTATTGTAATTATTTACTTATCTTCATACTATAATTGAAACTAAAGGATAAATGTATAATATCAGGTACGTTCATTCTTAAGACATATCTAGTTACACCAATAATAAGTTCAGGTATGGTATGCGTATGGTACTATGATACAATAAATATTTGTAAGCAGAACTTGCTCGGTTTTTGGATTAGGTTGTCTAGCTCTAATACTGTCTTGGACACTTTTACTTGACTTTTCCAGCTGATAGCACTTTTAGAGAAGACGACGTTTCCAATTATTTCAGGTTCACTTACAGTTGTGAAGCCTTATACATTTTCTGTTGGAATCGAAACAAAAATCTTATATTTTCTTGATTATGCAGTATATATGGACCTGTTCAAGATGTTAGAATTCCATATCAACAGAAGAGGATGTTTGGGTTTGTGACATTTTTGTATCCAGAGACCGTTAAGCTGATTTTAGCAAAAGGAAACCCTCATTTTGTTTGTGATGCTAGAGTTCTGGTTAAGCCTTTTAAGGAGAAAGGCAAAATTGTAGAGAAGTACTGTTATACTCTGTGTTATTGATTCTTCAACTCTTTTGTTGAAAAATTAACTTATTTTTTGTTTAAATTTGGTAGAAAACTGCAAGCAGAAAGAGGAGATTTCTCCGGTGGTAATACTCCTACTGGATTAGATACAAGAGATCTATTTGATTTTCAACAACTTGGACCAAGATTGATGTATGGTAATAGCAATCAAGAAATTATGCTGAGGAGGAAGATAGAGGAGCAGATGCAACCAGTTAAGCTTCAGCAAGCAATTGAAATGCAAGGAAGGAGATTTATGGGGCTTCAACTTCTTGATTTCAGGAACAGAAGCATGCCAACTTCTACTACTATTTCAAGCAGAACTAATGATATAAGTCATGATGGTTCTCCAACTGAAGGCAAGTTTTTTATTTGCAAAAATTCATTGATTATCAAATTTGAAGGTGGTATGGCTAATTTTACAAAGGATTTCCTAATTTTAGAAAAAAGTCCGAATCCTGTAATGTTGTCTGCAGTCAACGCTGCTGCAGTAGGTGCTGATAAAGATGAAACTGCTGAAACAGGAAGAGAGGCTACCACCAAATCCAATAAAGATAGTGATTTCCAAGAAAGGTAATAAATTAATCAAATATTTTAAATTATTGGAGGAACAAAACTAAAGTTGGTTGTACTCGCTACTATAGTAATGTAATCAATTCAAACCTTGATAAATGTTTTTATTTTTATATTTAAATTCCCCATATATTCCCACTAATAAATGCTTTTAAAAGCTACCAGTTAGCAAAAAAGAGGTGGAAAAATAAAAACTTCTTTTTTAATCTCCGTTTGTAACGATTGGTTAGTTTTTGCATATTTTCTTCTTTGATTATGTACGCTTTCCTTGTTAACAAAAGTGTACATATTATGACCTTTTCTTCTACGTTTGTCAACAATACTGAGCACAATTTGCCAGATAGCCCGTTTGCATCTCCTACCAAAGCTTCTCCCTTCACCAATGGTCCATTTTCTGTACAGTCTGCCTCTGTGCTTGATTCAAAGTTTTTAAATGGAAATGGAAGCCATATTGTTGATTCTTCACCATCTTCTACTCTAGACATGGCTTCTTTTAAATCATGCTTTTTTCCAATGTCAAGGTAATCATTTAGTTCATAGCGTTATTATATGCTATAATTGTGTTAAAATTAACTAAGTTTTGTTAAAATTAATATAATTGTTTGACTATCAGATTTGAAGTCCTACAAATTAACATAATTGTTTGACTATATGTTGTGTTTTCACTTATGCAGGCATTGAACTTTCGAAGAGAAGTTTCCGAAGTGAAGAACAGCTGCAACAAATAATTGTCGATAATTAAGCAATGAATTGTTATATATATATTATAATATTTTGTTCGTACTAGTTGTGTAAACTTGTTTGTGAACGGTTGTGGTATGTGAGTTCGCTCATTTTTTTTGAAATACTATTATCGAAATGGTTATGAATATTATACTTGGTTATGCTATTAACGTGTTTTTTCAATTGTTTGAGTATGATGATTATATGATTTATTGATGTTGGTTTGAAAATGATAATTATGTGATTGATTGTTGGCTTGAATATGATAATTATGTGATTGATTGTTGGTTTTAATATGACTATTATATATAAGTGATTGTCGAAAATGATACAAGCCATTAACAGTAAATAGCAGCGTTTAAAATATGCTACACAACAATGAATAAGTTTTAGTTGCATTTTAAAAGTGCTACGAGAATAAATGTAAATTACACAAAAAACATATTGTAGCAGAGAAAAAATGCAAGGAAAAATATATAGTAGGACAAATAAAACGCTGCAAAAAAAACTTTTGTAGGGTTTTAAAGACGCTACAATATGTTTTTTTTTGGAGCGTTTACTACAACGCAACAGAATCTTTTAGACTTTTAGTTGCATATCGTGTCGAAGCGTTTACCAAAGGGCTGCTAAAAATCTTGGTAGCGTTTTTTCAACGCTACGAAATGCCTTCTCTAGTGTAGTGGCTTCGTCATCGTCACCTCGATCTCAATCATTTTCTTCAAGTTATTGTCTGGACCTATCAAAATATGATCCAACCAATTAACTCTTTTTGTAAATGGGCTTGATTAGCCCATTTAGTGAAGAGGACCATAAATGGAGAATTCATTTTACCTATTTCTTAAAAGGATCAAAAATGGATAACACATTTACCCTTTACTTAAAATAAAAAATATAAGAATTTAAAATTTTGAAATTTAAGATTTAAAATTTAGAAATTTTGAGTTTTGAATTTTGAATGTTTGAGTTTTGAAAATATAGAACTTGAATTTCGGAAATAAAGATTTTGAATTTTGAACAATGAAGATGTGAAATTTTAATTTTGAAAAATAGAAGTTCGAAATATTGAATTCAAAATTTATAAACTATAACCTGAAAATTTCAATCAAACTTGAAATTTCAAAATTAGATATTTGAAATTTTACAGGAAATTTGAATATCAAAATTTTGAAGTTTAAAAATTTGAATTTCAAAAATTGGAGTTTTGAGTTTGAATTTTATACTTGGAAGTGAATTTATAAGTTTGAATCAATATATGAAGATTCGGGTTTAAATTTTTGTAACAACCCGTAAATTTTCGATAATTTAATTTGTTACTTTAATGAATCTTGTTATTTAATATTGGAAGAAATAAAAAGTTGTAATGTAATAATGAATTAATATTAAAATGAAATGCAACAATGTTAATTAAAGCAAATTATTAACATTTGAATGAAATTCCAATGAATGAAATAATGTAAATGTTATACTTGGCTATAAATTGAATATAAGAAAACAAACATAAACATTGAATTAATTAATGAATTTAAAATATAATAAATGGTAATTGAATAAAATCAATGTTCTGTAAGTAATTATAATATTTGTTTGAAAGTAATAAACTTAAATGTAATTAAAGGTTAATGGTAACAATTGTTATAAGTTACCTATTTGTTTAGTTCATAAAATTTAATTTGAAATCAATTGCAGTTAATTGACTTAATTAGTGCAGTTAGTGTAGATTAAATTAGTAATTGGAGAATGTTAATTCAATAAGGAGTAACCAATGTAAATTCTATTCATAATAGGGCAATTGATTGAATAAAAATAATTGAAATTCAAGTTTGATTAATTTATTGGATTTTAAGCTATAATAATTTGATTAATTGCAATTAAATGAAATTAAATATTTAAATATTACGTTATTTGAAATTAAGATGAAATTGGGAAACATCAATGTGCTAAGAGATAAACCAATGTTAGTTATACCCATATTGTAATAAAAGACTTGAATAACAATGATTAAAAATTTAATACATGGATTTTGGAATTTTGATTTATAATTTCTGAATTTAATGAAATTGAAATTTAACACTGAAATTGATAAATTTATCAACTTTAAATTGACATCTAAATTTGTTTAAATTATTGTAAATGGTTAAGAAATCAAAAATGATAGAAGTTGTAAATTTTTAAATTTAAACTGAAAATTTGATTTAATTAATTTAATATTAATTTATTTAATTAACTGAAATATAGCCATTTTGGCCACTGACTCGGATTTCGACGAAACTAGTTTCATCGGATCCGTAACGGTGAATTATTATAGGATTTCAAGTTTCGTAACGATCAGACTTGTCGTTTGATCGTACGGGCTCGAAACGCCTTGAAATCAATTTAATTAAAATCAATTGAAATCAATTTGAAATCAATTGATTTTACCATAACTTCTTCATACGATAGAATTAGGACTTGAAACCTCTTCCATTGAATTTTAAATCATCAAAAATATCTATTTTGATATATGGGATTACCCATTTTCGTTCCGGAGACAGAACGGGCTTTTCGGGCGATTTATCGTTCAACGTTATAATCGATCTAATCCATTTGTTCTATTTCTGATCCATCTATAAATACCTCATTATAAACCCTAGTGTTTCTCAACTCAGTTTGTCCGTACGTACAATTTCATCTGTTCCTCTCTTTCCAATGGCAGACAAACCCTAAATTCCCAATTGCAATTTCAAATCAAAAATCAAATCGAAAATTTCAAACTCCTCAATATATATCAAATTATATATCGATCTGAAGCTCTCGACGAGCGCATCTCAGATTTGAAATTTGTTTTCCAATTTGAATCATCGTTTGTCCACAAATTGAAGAACCATTCTCGACCGTTCGTTGATCGTCGATCAACTTTGTCTCATCGACAAATTGAAGGCACAACTTTGTGGAGAGGACCGAGCGCTGTCCATCGAAGTAGGTTGTTCGATGAAGTGATGGTTGGATCGAGCGTATAATTTGACTAGGGTTTTGTGAGCATAGCGGCTACCTTGTTTTACGCGTATTTGGCGAACCGCGCGGGGGGGGGGGGGGGGAGTCTCGGAACCGTGGGGCCTGGGCGGCGTCGGCAAGGTTTGGGTGGCGGTGGACGAGGCCGCGATGGCCTGCGGTGGCGCGTCGATCGTGATTTTGGGCGGCTCGATCAATTCGAACGCAGTACTGTAGCAGCCTGGGTTCTGTTGCGTGAGAACATGGAGGTGTTGACGTGTAAGATTATTTGTTGTTTATTTTAATTAAATTTAATTTTTAAATGTTCTAACGTGCGTATCTTTCGCATATGAGGTCCGATTCATGCGCGGTTTGATCCGCTGGGATCGTATCGATATTCCAGACATTTTGACGCTAGTTTGGATGAATTCTGAGACCGTTCAAATTTTGGGCTTATTTTGAATTTAAATTCAATTTAAATTCAAAGGTGAGTGTTTTAACCCACTCACAACTTTTAAAATTTCTTATGTTTGTTAAATTAAATTTATGATATGATTAGAAATTTATTTATGACTGTTTGGTATATTTTAAATCGTCATCCCAGTTAATTTGAATTTGTCTGAATTAAATCGTTATTTAATTTATTATTGAATATAAATTGCTAGTTAAATACCTGTTATTGATTATCGTTCTATATTGATATTTATAAATTGATTTAGATGATGATTGTGATGGATGTTGATTGTTGATGTTGGTTGAATGGATGTTATATTTTATACCGTTATAAACTGCAAGTTCGTTATGGATTTTTATTTATTTCGGGATTGTAGTTTGAAATGATATATAACCGTAAATTATTAAATTGTGGATTGAAATGATAAATATCTGTAACAGTCCGATGATTTTAAACGAAATTTTAATTGAAAACAAAACATTTTGAAATATTAATAAAAATAAATTGTAAAAAATTCGTATAAAACGAATTTTTAAAACGTTACATTTCGTCACGTTTTGTCCGTTCTTAACTTTGCATTAGAATCAAATTTTATTAACGATGATAATAGCTATTTTAAATTTTGATTTAAAAGATACGTTATATTTTTAAGAAACTGTTAGCATTTTTTTTTTAAAAAAGAAACAAGTAACGGTTGCACGTTACTTCGGGCGTTACACTTTTCGTTCGTCGTTCCTTGTCCGTTTGATTTTTTTTCTTGCGTTAACAGCGCTATTTCAGCTGTATATATTATTTTGAAAATGTCAAAGCTTGCATTGGATTGCACGTGAGAATTATTCCACTTCTTCCATACTTTTCGTTCCACTTAAATTGCATCTTATCCTCTCTGCCGTTTCAAACTTTATATTGGTTGCCTTCTCTTCTACAAAAGATATTGGCAGCTGTTCAATTTTTGTTCGTTCAGAAAGGCTCCATTCAAAAGTTCATCTGTTTTTTTTCGTTTACAATCTCGTGAGCATCTCTTGAAAGGTACAGGCAACATCCTTTTTTCCACTTTTTGGTTCACTTTATATTTATATTTGCTGATTGCTGTTTTGCCTTCCCTTTTCATATTTTGATTTTTTTTCTTTCGTTGTCCCTGCTCAAATTTTTGCTTCGCCATGCCTCCAACATCATCGAACCCACCCAGGCGAACCATCCCACGCCTTCGCAACCTAGACCACCGCTTCACCCCTCCGCCTGTTCGCCAGACCTCCTCCACGAACCTATCAGCCTACCACCACCAAACCCATACGAGATCCACCAGCCTACCCCGAACTCCACCCATCCACCACGAGGCCAGAACCACCTCCACGTCACCACCAGACTGCGTCCATCCCACCACGACCATCCAGCAACCACCTCACGTCAGCCTACCTTGCCACCGCCTCCTACTGATCCAGACCGAAACCACCACAACCCACTGCCGAAACTCACGTCAACTCCTTCACCGAAACCCCAGACCGACCCTACTGCCCACAACCACGAGATCCACCATGGCCCAGTCGCCTCCGTGACACCACCACCCTAGCTGACCGTGACCATCCCACCACGGCAGTCGCCTGACATCCACCACGAGTTCAAAACTCCACCCAGACCGAGAACCCTCGTTTGTCATCACCAAACCCCACGACTCGCGCCAGACCAAACCCTATGCGTTGCCAGCCATCCTACCCCATTCGCCAACCACCACCACAGTCATGCCGAGACCAGCCATTACCGCATCTACTTGATATTTTGAAGCAAGAAATGAAAATTTTGCCACCTTTGTATTTGTGAAATTCTTGTCTATATTGCCTCTGGTTTTGAGAAATAAAAGAATGAGAAAGTGTTTGTTTTGTCACGTGGTTTGGCAGCCTTATCATATTCTCCACTGACTTTTGGAAAAAAATTGTTTTGCACCTTTGAAAATGTTGTACTTTGTCTATTTGTATTTCCGAGCATCAGTTTGAAAAAAATATGATGAACAAAGATGTTTGACATCTTTTACATTTTTCAATTGTTGGATTTGGCAGACCAAGTTTTGTTTTAGTTTGGTTTTATTGCCTCTGCTTTGTTTTGAAAAAAAAAGGTGTTTGTCACTTTGGAATTTTTTTTGAGTTATAATTGATTTTTAAAAGTAGGCGTGCTATTGTTTTTGATTTTTAACCTGTTACTTTTTCGTTGTTCGCTTCGTTGAAAATTCGTTATTCGTGAAATCTTAGAGTTGGTTATTTACTGTGCTTTTGGTTTGAATCTAGTTGGCGCATCCGCTAACGACTGATCGTGCTATCCGCGTGCTTTCGATTGACTTCGTACTTCTTTCGTTCCGAATCTCCAGCTCCGTAGAGGTGAGTAAATCTCACACGAATATTCATACTTATATAATTGTGAAACGACCGCAACTGAATGTGTAGAAATAAATAAATAAATAAATAAATAAATGATGTTATAATTACCTGTGATTTATTTATAGTTGATGTTAATTGTTAAAACTGCATATCGTATCATCTGTTATATCTGTTCTTATATTACTGTTATTCTATTCTGTTAAATCACACTGCAAGTTCCCTGTAGAATAGAATCACTATGGGTTGAAATGATACATACCCGAACGGACTTTAGAATAAGGGAAGGTCGTTATGGGCTGAAATGATAGGCCCGAGCGATTTTCAATTAAATTTTATTTACTTGGGATTGCGGGTTTGAAATGATAAAACCCGGATTTTTCTTTGTAAATTACGGATTGAAATGATATAGTATCCGTATCACTTGAATTAGGCTAGAAAATATTATACAGACCCGTGGTTATTTTTATGTATTTTTATGAATAGTTTTAGATAATTTAAAAATTGTAATAATATTTAATTTGATTTAAACCGAATTTTTAAATGATTTATTTAAAATAGAAATGATTTTTCTATGCGATAAATATAAATAAGTGGAGGAATATTGATTTTAAAGCGAAACTTAATTTTTTTTAAATTTTGGAAAAAAGAAAAAAAAAGGAAGATGGAAACTTAAGTTAATTTAATTGAAATTGAAAATTTAGTTTTAAATTTGTGGAAAAATGAAGTTTAAGCTTAAGTGTTGAAATGAATGTAATAAGCAAATTGGTAAGTTGGTTTTAACTTGTAAAATTTCTTTGGAATAAAATTTGTTAAAGGATTGAAATGAACATTTTTAATGTATGATTTTATAAGTTTTAACTAGGTAGAATCTGTAGCACTTTTTAAGTGTCGTGGTTTTTATAAATGAACCAAAAGACTAAAATGGACTAAAGCTATGATAGTACTTGGTAAGTGCTGTTGTAGCAGAAACTAAAATTGAACTTGAACTAATGAAAGCTACTGTAGCACTTGTTAAGGACTGCAGTAGACTGAAATATGATTTTGTTTAAACTGAACTGATATAATTTTAAATATTGTTTTGTTGAAATAAAATGGTTTTCGAATATAACTTACCGTCGCATTTTCTTAAATGCCGTGAAAGCTGAAATTTTTAACGTTATTGTTTTTAAGTGAATAAGTGAACTCCGAAAGGCTAGATTTTAGAAATTTAATATTTTGAAAAGGAATAATGTCTTCGTTTTTAAATGATTTTAATTCGAAGTATATTTGATAAATTGTTTTAAATCTATAACCACGGGTTATAATAACGATTGGTTGGCAAAGAGACCGGGATCGGATATGGACATACTCTCTGTCGATACCGAAAACCACTTTGACAACCGTGTACGCGGTGGAGATTCCAGAATGAAGTAGGATGGTGGCGACGTCCTTAAGGTATTACGTGGACCCAACTCCCATGAGTTGGCATAAGGTGGCTAAAACAGGAGCGATCTCGGACCAGTGAGGTAGCACCTCTTCTCGGACACATTCCTTCGACATTATACTCTTACTGATTTGACTAGATGGCCATCCTCCGATTTGGGAATGTTGTTCGAGGTGGAACGGTAGTGGCTGCTATGCGTATCCATCAGTCCGTGTGCGTAATTGGTATATCTACCCTGGCATTGCCTAGTTGTGCCGTGTCACCTACCATATCGAGCTTTAGTACGATTATGATTTTAAGATCCGACCGCGTTAAGGTTCTCCATCCCCTTAACGCTATTTTCCGATATGATTATACTTTACTTATGTAGACACTATTATAATAGCGAATATTACTACATAGTAGATAGTTTAACGGATCCTTAGAGGATGGGCGGTCCCAAGCATCTTCTAAGTTACTTGTACCTTTACTACAATTCATTTGAGTTGGTTTACATTGTATAAGTATGTATATCCTGACTCGAGTGTTATGTTTTATTTTACGCTCGGGTCAGCCTGAGTATTCACAGCTTTGGATTCACCTTTCTGGAGCTCGGAATCACTGGAGATTCTGCTTATCTAGTTATCTTCCTATTTCAGTTTCATTTGTCTTATTTCAGCTTTTGTTTTAGAGACTTGTGTATTTGGGATTTCTACTGTACTTGTTTCAGAACTATATTGTGTTTCAGACTATGTATTTTGTATTTGATTTTAGACTATGTATTTAGTGGCTTCATGAACCACTATGGTATTTTTAAATTCCGCTGCGAGTTATTCTGATATTTCTGTGTCTGTGATACTGTGTATGATTTTATTTGCTCCAAATTTTATTACAATCTGTTATTTTGTATTATTCAAGTCTGACATGTGTGGATTATTGTCGATTTGAATGGTCCAAAATAGTGGGTCGTTACAATATCCGTATCACTTGACCCTAGGGTAGAAAATTATATACGGACACCGGATTGGTTAAATTAAATGATTTTAAAATCCTTAATTTTTGAATTTAATTAAATGATATTTTGAAATAAAATTTTATTTATATAAATTGAAGTATTTTTGAAAAAATCAAGTTTTATGATGAAATGTGAATTGGTTTAAAAAGGAATTGCTTTAAGAAAATTAAATCGAAAGTTTAAAGTTAAACTTTTAAGTATAAATGAAATTCTATCGAAATTGAGTTATTGAATTTGTTTGAAAATAACTTTGAAATATTTTGAAGTTGGAGTAATCCGTATTGATATTTTGAACATGGATTTTAAACGATATGAAATTCGATAGTTTATTGAAATTTGGTTTGTCGATTTGGAAATTTGAAATGGTCCAAATATGTTGAAATGAATAGTTTAAATTGGTATTAATTTCAAACTCATATTTTAAGTAAACTATTTTAAAATATATTATTTTAAATTTTCTAATTATTAAGATTTTCGTATTTATTAAACTATTTAACTATTAACTATATAAATTATTTTGATCTATTTTAAACCAATTTAATTTATTTTAAACTAATTAAACCATTTTAATTTATTTTAAATCTAATTAATCTATTTTAAAGCTATTTAATCTATTTTAATTATATTTAATCTAAATTAAATCTATTTAACTATCTTAAATCAATTTAAAGGTACTTTACCTAGAATTAAAACTATTTTGGAGTATTTTAACTATTTATAATTATTTAAACCATTTCTAAATTTCCAAACCAAGTAAAGTGAAAGTGTTTAAATTCAATTCATTGTTTTTAAAAAGAAAATAAGGCCAAATGATGGTATAACCTAAGTTGGAATTTTGAATGTTATAATAAATTGAAATGATGATTTTGAAGCAAGGACTTAACCTGTTTTGGGAATATGATTTTTGGAAGAAATTATGATTTTGAAATGATATGATTTAAAAGTGGTGTAGTTTTGAGAATACGATAATTTGGTATAAATTATGAATTTGACTTTGAAAGGAAATATAATTATCGAATTATGATTTCAAATGTGATATGATTTCAAAAGTGTATGATTTCGAAAGTAAAGTAATGATTTCGAAAGTGATATGGTTTGAATCGAATATGATATTTTGATATCAATTATGAAATGATTTTGAAAATGTAAAAGAACCATCCGGTGTGTAATAAGCGATTGGTTGTTAAAGAGACCGGGATCAGATATTGTCATACTCTCTGCCAATACCCAAAACCACTTTGACAACTGTGTACGCGGTGGAGATTCCAGAATGAAGTAGGATGGTGGCAACGATCCTATATGAGGTATATACGTGGACCCGACTCCCATGAGTTGGCTTAAGGTGGCTAAAACAGGAGCGATTCTCGGGCCAAGTGAGGTCATTCCTCCGATCGGATGCATTCCATCGATGCTATATTCTGACTTTTGATTTATTTGGTGGCCACCCTTCGATTTTTACTCGGGAGTGTGTTTCGAGTTGGGCAGTAGTTGCGGCTATGCGTTACCAACAGTCCGGATGCGTAATTGGTATATCTACCTTGGCATTGCCTAGTTGTGCCGTGTCACCTACCCTAGCGCGCCTTCTACGTGTTTGTTTTGTACCATACCTATAGAGTGCCCTCTGACGACGCCCAGTACGGGGGAGATTACGGTACTGTATAGACTATGAGAATATATAGAATGTGTTAAGGGGGATATGGGTAACGTCTTAACGCTATTTTAATAGTTTATATTATTGTAGATATATTATAATAGCGCATTGTATTACATAGTAGATAGTTTAACGGATCCTTAGGAGATGTGAATCCCGAACATCTCTTAAGTTACTGCACTCACGTTAGACACTGGATAAGAGATGTCAAAGCTCATAAACATCTCCGACGTCGTTTACACTCATATTTATTTACCGTTAATTTAACTCACATAAGATCTTTTAGTTCTGACTCGAGTGTTTTGTCTTTTCAATTCGCTCGGGTCAGCCTGAGCATTTCAGGATTTGAAGACCTTATTTCCGGAGGACGAAGACGAAGATTGTATTATTATTATTTACTATATTATTTCACTGCATCATACTGTTCCGCTGCAATGTTATGTATTTATCTCTAATATGTGTAACTCTGATTTTTGTATTGGATAAGTATAATCAAATGTTTTGTATACAGCTTCATGAACTGTTATTTGATTATTATATTTTGTCATTCCGCTACGAGATTCTGTTTTGTTTATGTTATCCCACCTTTGTGATTAACAGCACAACTATTATTGAAGAAGCCACGACTTACAGCACTCAACAAAACAACAAGTTAATTGCCTTGAAAACTCCGAGCGACTTAGCCATCTGCTGCCCCCAGCGACCTACGACCTATGGCATTCAACGAGCTAACATTGCTACGGGTTAACGATCTACCAGCTAAAGCAGTTGATCTAGCGCAACCATTACAAGCCATAGCCCATATCCATTAGGTCGCCTACGACCTACGACCTACGACCTACGACCTAACAACCTAACGAGTGAAGGAAGCAGCGACTTAGTAACTTAATAATTCCTGCGACCTAACAAGTTAGCGACCTAACAAGTTAAAGCGGCAGCGACCTAGCAACTAAATGAAGACAGAGTGACTTAAGGAGCTAACGACCCAACGAGTTAGCGACCTAACGACCTAATATGCTCCAGAGTGAAGCCGCATGCCCTGCCTCTTCTATTAAGTCGTTCACGACCTAATCAAGCCAAGGGACCTTCTATGCAACACATACTAAGTCGCTCACAGCTTATATCTCATCCATGACAGCTCCACTAAGTCGCTAATGACTTAGACTACCTCAGAATCACCTTAGGTCGCAACACCTTAGGTCGCTGACGACCTACGACCTACGACCTACGACTTACTTCCAGGTTTTCCCTATAAATAGCCACCTGCTCCACATTGAAAAGGGACCTTTTTTCCCGGACTTTTTCCAGACTTCGAAGTGCCGAAACTCTGTTGCATTCACGGCCTCTACAACACCTCTACTACCAAAACACTTCAAACTACCTAAAGAGAAGATCAGCTACATTCAAGATGGACTCCAGAATCTCTTTTGCATTGTAGTGCTAATTACTTGTATCGATTGTTGAACAATCGGAGGAATTCTTGTAAAACTTGTAATCGAACTTGTGATAAAGAAGATAAAGTGGACGTAGGCTTGACTTTGAGCCGAACCACTATAAAAATTGCTGTCTCTTTACTTTTACTGCAATTATCTGCTTGTTTTAGTTTCCGTACTAACGGGTGGTGCTTTCACTTTATTACTACTTACACCGGGGTGTTAGCGTTCATTTTTGAGCGTTAACAGTTTATTTCTTTCTCTTTTCTTATTCACCCCAAATAACAATTCGCCATTCGTATGGTTTGAGTTGGCACGTGTGTCTGCTTAAAGCGTACAAAAAGGTGGGGTGTTACAATTTTCAACTTTTAAAATGAATTTAACGATACAAAAATTAAATTTTAAAAATTAGAATTTGAGAATAATAGTTTGGAATTTTGAATTTGAAAATTAACAATTAAGAACAAGAATTTGAAATTTTGTTTATTTTCGAAATTTAAAAAGCAAGAGACAAAATTTATATCTTTTTAGTTTTTATATCCTTTTCAATCGGTCAAATCTAATATTAATCGTTAAATGAGTTAAATGGTTGATCCGTAAATTAAGTTATTCAGATCAAATTGATCCTTTTACTAATTTGTTAAATAGGTTAGGTCAAAAATAGAAACATGTCGATTTTGACCCAACACTTTTATGATCCACCCTTGCTCGTTTAATAGGTTATCATTATTAATCTTATATCGTCATCACCATTATCAATCCCAGCCAACACAACACCCTCCCTCTTGGGAACCACGACCAAACCCCTTTCACGTATCCTCCACCATTAGAGATTGTCATGTGAATAAATTTTGAACATGAAATAGACTTGGTTTGAAGATAAATTTTCTAGACTAATGGATTATTGCAAAAAATATGAGCTAAAACTTGCATATTTAATGCCTCGTAAGTGGGATTTTGCAGAATTTGTCATTTTACATACTTTTTTACAATAGACAATGAAAGATTAAAACACTGTGTTGCTAAAAGCACACATAAACCCTCTTTCTAATACCATATAATTTTTTTAATAAAAATTGATAAAATTACATACTTCCTAATACCATGTTTAGGTTTTCAATGATCACATCATCGAAGACGATATTTCAACTCCCTTTCTAAATCCATCTCCATATATTATCATGACTATCAAAACTTTATCCCTGAAGGTTCATAAAAATCAAAATTACCTCGAATTCTAATCGAAACCTAACATAAATTCATAATTAGATACCAACCAAAATTTATCTCAATACACATAGACACGGACTTCAAATAAAAATTGAAAAAACGGATAATTTAATTAAAAATAATAATACACGAAGGAATTGCTTCTGGTTGAGTTTAGATGATTGTTTCATCTTTTGATTTGGGATTAAGAGTTTTTACGAGTTTTTACTACACCACGACGTTGGTGTTCTTCTAGTATTTTGGATGAGTTTCTCATCTCTTGAGGAATTAAGAGTTTTTCAAGGAATTGCAATTTTCAAATTTAAGTTAGCCAATGAAATGATGGAGACTTGATGATGGTAGTCCATAGAGAGGAGCGTGATATTAATAAGTGAATGTGACATTAAGTTGTTGTATTTTTTAACGTTGGTATTAAAAAATATATTTATGGATGTTTTTTGCAGCACACTTAAAATATTTTAAAACCTATATCAAACTCATGTAAGCATGAATTTAGAAATTTTGATTCGTTGTTGAAATATCAAACGTATAACGTATGGCACAAAATGGATATACAGAATTTATAAAAACTCTTTCAATATGGTGCTAATTTGTAATATTAATCCATTAATGTAAAACAACAACCCCATTGGGCTATCCTCGAGACATTTAAAATGTCGTATAAATTTGAGGAGACGGGAAGTGTAAATTTAAATTATTAGATTGCGATATTAGTGCTATGCGATATTAGGAAAGGGATAGTTTGACTCACATCCCTGTTAAGTTTCAAAATAGAGAAAACATCCTCCCTAATATAAACTTACGTTTCTAGTCCCTATTTTCAAATCCGTCTGCGCCAAAAGACCCAAATACCCTTTACGATTTTAGCATTTCAAACGCGCATAACTTTCTGTAGAAACATCTGATCAGCATACCGTTTCCACCAAAAAATCATAAATTTTATAGCCTTTAAAATGAGTTTCATTGTTGATACCAAAAAAATCATATTTATAGTAAGACTGCAATTATTCCATATATTTGTAGAGAATTCAGCAATTTTTGAAAAACATCAATTTTTCTTCAAATGTCAGCAATATTCCATATAATTACAGACATTTATGCAATTATATGGAATAATTGCAGACTTCTATGCAATTATGTGGAATAATTGCAGACTTCTCTGTTATTATTCCATATAATTGCCGACTTTTATGCAATTATATGGAATAATTGCAGACTTCTATGCAATTATGTGGAATAATTGCAGACTTCTCTGTTATTATTCCATATAATTGCCGACTTTTATGCAATTATATGGAATAATTGCAGACTTCTATGCAATTATATGGAATAATTGCAGACTTCTTTGCTATTATTCCATATAATTGCCGACTTTTCTGCAATTATTCCGTACACTTGCCATTTTCTGCAATTATATGAAATAATCATCAATTTTTCTTCAAATGTCAGTAATTATTACATATAATTGCAGACTTTTATGAAATTATATGGAATAATTGCAGACTTTTATGCAATCACATGGAATAACTGCAGACTTTTTTGCTATTATTCCATATAATTGCAGACTTTTCTACCATTATTCCATATACTTGCCATTTTCTGCAATTATATGAAATAATTATCAATTTTTCTTCAAATGTGAGCAATTATTCCATATAATTGTAGACTTTTATGCAATTATATGGAATAATTGCAGACTTTTATGTAATTTAGTGGAATAATTGCAGACTTTTCTGCAATTATTCCATATAATTGCATACTTTTATGCAATTATATCAAATAATTGCAGAAAAGTCTGCAATTATTTCAAGTAATCGTAGAAAAGTGTAACCATACCATATAATTGCAGACTTTTATGCAATTATTGCATATAATTGCTGAATTGTCAGCGATCATACCATATAATTGCAGAAAATTTGAAAAACTTCAATTTAGAAAGATAATAAAATTTGGATCCACGAATAACTTGGCTTGCCGTTGTTTTTACATATGCAAAATGTCACTCATTAGAAAGATAATAAAATTTATGATTTAATGGTAAAAACGGTTTGTTAATCCATCGTTTCTACAAAAAATTATTACGTTTTAAATATTGATAATTAATGAGATGCAAATTTTAATTATGTATGTGAGAATAACATCTACGTATGAATAACCAACATTCAGTCATGTAGCAAAGGTGTATATATGGAAGATAATTGTAGTATTTGAAGATAGAGATGCAATTTATATTTTTTTAAAGATGTTTTGTGTATTAAGTTTGATATTAGGGATGTGTCCTTTGTTTTCACGTTAGGATAATTAGCCTGTTTGATTGATTCTGTTTAAAATCGACCTCAAAGTTACTATGCGTCCAAATAGATTTGGGTGGGCCACCTCCTATTCAAAGAGCAGTAAAACTAGACAACAAAGAAAAGCAATAAAATAAGAATTTAATATTGGTAGAAACGGCCAGCCAATTTAATTTCCTCTCCGGCAATAATCAAGGGCGAATCAGCCGGCTAGTCCACAATATGGGTTCCGCTGGTCCTCCTGCGGATAAGCGTAACTCAAGCAAGGTGTGGATCTATTCAGCTCTTCTCACTCTTCAGTACGGCGCTCAGCCTCTCATCTCCCGACGATTCATTCCGTAATTTCATACCTTTTCACGATTTCTTATTTTATACCGTATTTTCCATTTTGTGCGTGTTTCTTTGGTTAGGTGGTTTCCTTTGTTTTTGGTGATTTTACATAACAAATTATATGAAACGCTCGCATATGTCATAACCACAAGAAGGTACCATTCACTTTTTCATTTGCAATTCAGTTATATAATCCTATCAATATTGCTATATAAGCGATATGTCTTGTTCATGTGTCGATTTGTAACGTGACACCGTAATTATTTGTGTCAATTAGCAGTTGTTCATGTCCAAGTCTTTTTCTAACGTGACACTAATTATTTGTATCCGTTTTTGTTTATGGCTAAAGTGAGACACGATATAAATAAGACACGGTATGTCCCATAGTCGTGTGAGTAAATATCATTATCTTAAAATGTTTGGCAGGGAGTTAAAACTTAAAACTTGAAACTTAAATGCTTCATTAGTTATTTAATTTAAACCTCAAACAGCAAGGTGCTTCATTTTCACAATATATTTGGCACAGCTTTCTACTTAGCATGTAATTCCATGTACTTCACATTGGGTAATTAGGAAAGTGTCCAACATACATCAGTTCTGCTACTCTTAATTGTCAGATGAAAATTACCCAAAAGTTTGATATTATATGATAATAGTAGTCCTACTACATGAAGCATTTAAACCTCATTCCTCCCAATTATTTTTTTAAACTCCAACCCATCAGTGTTAACTGCACAGGTTTATAATTTTTTTTATATAATTCATATTTCTGTTGGCCATTGATGTAGGAAAAAAAACGTATGTTACAAGTGCATGAATTTTTTTTCTCCTTGTTGAACTTCTATATTTTTGCTATACCCATAATAATATAGAAAGTTTATATCTATCTAAGTGTCATTTATCCAAGAAACTGTGAGTGTGGATATTAAAAGGATTGAGTAGAAAATTCTGTGCTCTATATAGCAGGAATGTTTTTCTTCCATATTATTTCTTTTCATGAATCTCACATGTGTTACTAGTTTACCAGTGTAATGCAAAGCCCAGTTATTTCACATGCATGCTAGAATATATTATTTTGATGGACTGAAAGGGAAAATGAAGGATAACCTTTTGGGTTAGATAGCACTTTCTTGTGTGCACCCCGTATGGGTCAATAAACAATAAATGATGCTAGAGAGAACAATAAAAAATAAAATGTGATAGCATTAAATATGTACATTGAATTCATTTAGTAATCCACCAAATCTAGTGACCAAAGTTCCTTATATATATATATATATATTATATTATGTATACGTATATATTTATGTATATGTGCACACATATATTACGAATATGCATATGTATATGTATATGTGTATGTATCTACTATTAATAAAGGAAATTGATAGCATATGATTCATCGGTGTCGGTCATTGTCAAAGTTACACGAATATCTTTTTAATTTTTTTCATATTCTATCACATCTGTATATTATGTGCACAAAACATGTGCATGTGTCTACACATGGTGCACGTCATACCTAGTATGTGGTAAATGAATTTTCAAACTTAATATTACGACGAAATTTCTTATGCAAATTACCCGCTGTTAGATTAATTGAAAGCCCTGATCAAAATTACACTACAACTTTAACATTTATCTTCGACTTTATGACCTAATGCTTGAGCGATCAGACTTTCATGTGCTCTAGGTAGAACTTGCTCTTTCTTCCAATTGTCAAAGTGTTATTTTTTAATTCGGAGCTTGTGGTGGAAATCGGGGGCATTTGGGGTGTTGTCGAACGCTCATACACACACACATATAATTAATCTGACAACTGGTAATTTGAATAAGAAATTATGTCGTAATATTAAGTTTGAAAATTCATTTACTACATACTAGTATATGACGTGCACAATGTGCAGACACATGCACATATATATACTATCAAGGGCGCTGCAAAACGACGTTTAAGTGCATTTTAGCACTTCGCTTTTTTGTTTTGGCACTTTATTCTATCTTTGCTTGAGGCGTCATATGAGCGCTAAGTTTTTCTTGATGTGCTAACAAAATAGTCATTTTTGGTATAACTTTTTTTTCTTCTTTACTTCGACTAAATTTAATATAGTTACACTAAAAAGACTTAATTTAATTTGTTTATTTATCGTAGCTCTCCATCTTCTAATATAATTTTAAAAGATTATAAAATTTTCATGTTTCACAAAACTTACTTAAATGGTTTTCTGGTTCAGAAAAAAATAAACATACAATATTAATTACTTATTAACTTTCCACTTCTTTGAAATTTGATTTTAATGATTTTCTCTTTTTCTTTCTTATTTTATTTATTTTAGATCCTATTTTAAATATTTTTGGAACATAACCTAAAGTAAATATATTACAAATTAAAAAAAATACTAAATTGTTCACAAT
Source organism: Allium fistulosum (assembly GCA_030737815.1). Lineage (NCBI taxonomy): Eukaryota > Viridiplantae > Streptophyta > Magnoliopsida > Asparagales > Amaryllidaceae > Allium > Allium fistulosum. The sequence continues at coordinate 1,077,952,374 of CM060901.1, read as the reverse complement.
TATTGTGTTTTTTATGAAGTCAGGATTATTAAATGCACAAATATTTGGTCATATTTATGACATAGACTTCATTATGTATAAATTTTATTACCATGGAAAAATGTAATAATTTTTTTAAAAATATTATTGATGGTAATTTTTAATTATGTATGTATACACTCACATCTCATATCACAATAACAAATAGTGACGATCTAATCAGCACAAATTGAGTTTCTCACTATATGTAGTTACCGTTTTTACAGTTAATGCAAAGCTTATTTGTATCAAATTATGTAGCGAGCGCTTATTTTTGTTCAAGCTTCGTCTGGATTCCGCGTGAACTCTAAGGATAGTCATAGTGCCCAGCGCTCTGCTCCACCTCAAACAACACTCATGTGTCTATGTATATATGTATATGTATATATGTGGGTACATGTGTGTGTCCCTTTGTGTGTGTATGTATGACATTCCCTCTTCAAAATCAATGGTTGAAAAGTGCTCATTATTTTGCAACTGTAGCAATGTAGGGTAGAAAAATTTGCGGTGTAGTTTCCGTACTTGTAGATATTAACTAATGCAGCTACACTAATGTTAGGTTTTTGGAGAGTGCCGACATCTATTTTACTATTGATGCTAATTATAATATATTATCGCTGTTATCTTTATGTAGGAGGGAAGTTATTGTGACATCATCCGTTATAGCCTGTGAGGTGGCAAAGGTAATTACTTGTCTATTGGTACCGGGCCTAGTTGCCAATAAAGTTTGAGCTCATCTCCAATATGTGATGTTTTTCTATATACCAGGTCATTTGTGCTCTTATTCTTCTAGCTAAAGAAGGAAGCTTGAAGAGGCTATTTACTAATTGGACTTTAATTGGCTCACTGACTGCATCAGGCCTTCCAGCTGCCATATATGCATTGCAGAATAGTTTGTTGCAAATCTCATACAAGAATTTGGACTCACTCACCTTTTCAATTCTTAACCAGACAAAGTTGATCTTCACGGCAGTTTTCACTTATCTAATCTTAGGGCAAGTCAAAATTTCAAATTTTATGTTGTAGAATATATGTGATATGTCCCTCTTTTATTTTATATGCTATGTTGACACACGTATACATAAATCGAAGAGCATTTCTATATACACCCAATAAATCATTTACTTTTACTTGGTCTATATTTTATCCGACAAAGTGCAAGTGATATTTTATTTTACCACCATACATCCCAATATTTCAAATTTCAAACATTCACACTCTGGTTTTTTTTTTCCTTCTCAAAATTTGTCAAAATTATAATTATTTATGATGTTATGAATGGAAAAATTAATAAAATCAAATATTTGATGTGTATATTTATTTTATATTCAATAAAAAAAGTTGGGTTAAAATAAGTGGAAAATAAAGTACATTTTGATTTTCTGGATGGGTAAGTATAAAATGGGTTGTATGCTGACATGCTTAGATCAAAACTCCTATTAAATGTGAATTGCAAAAAGAAATGGAAAATAGGAGTTGCAATTAGATCCAATGATTTAATGTCTCGATTTAAATGTATCAGGGTGTCAATTTACCAAATTCTGTAAAATAATCAAGTCAAATGGTTCAAGGACTCAAGTGAAAGTTGAAACCACAACCTGGGGGTATAAGTTCCATGTTTTAAATCTCATCCATCTCCGTCAGGATGCAATCCGAGATCTCATTTTTGCAGTTGAGGCGAGATGAAACATCATATCTCATTCATTATTCATCTTATCCCTATCTCGCTTATGATGTTAAAATCTCAACCAAAGTCCGGACCGAGATCTCAATTTCATATCTTGGTCAAAATTATATGTTTTTCTTTGACATATGCTTTTACTTTCACATAACAAATTTCTTTTAACAGCTATGTTTACTAGTCTTTAACCCTATCTTGCTTTTTATCCACATGGGACAGTCAAAAAATAATTCATATCTTTTGTAATTTCTAAGTTGCGAATGAAAAGAAATCGTTGCAAAATCCTTTGATCTACTATTCTTCTCCAAAAAAGCAAAATTAATTTTCTCTTTCAAACGCAATAACTCCCTTAACTCTTTCTATGCAAATTAGATATATTACCAATTTTATTTTTTAGATAACAATTTTAGGAAAATATTTTAGACGCCTAAGTTACTACAAATGGTCCCGAGATGTATTTTAAGATTTGAGATATCATATTGAGATCTATACCCAAGATATGCTTCAAGATATCTTGTGTGAAAATTGCAAGGCGAGAGGTGACCAAATACCTAGATATGAAACCTTGGAAGTGTCATTAAGGTGAAAACAGCTGAACTGCTGCATGCACAATTAGTTCCTCTTTAATATGTAGGTCACAAGTGGTAAGTCCATCCTTAATTTCCCTTTTCACCTTATCAATCGAAAATTTGACTCTTATTTATGTCCCAAAAAGACGACAGTTTAAAAGTACAAGGTTGACATTGTCAGGGCGGTTTTCTACAGTAAAATATGGTATTTCATTTTTCAACGAAGTTGATTACCCAAAACTTGTGCAAAGTTTTTTAAGGACTTGCTTTAAGGCACAAGGGAAGTAATACATAAGATAATTTCCCAACCCTTAAAATACTAGAGTAAAGGTACATTTGCTTAATCTTATATTCCGGTCACATCTTGTGCACATACCCAAAGTGTTCGTCTACAGTTGCAATTGCATCTGTGATTCATTTTTTTTTGTCTGCTCAAATTATAGTTGGCGAACATCAACTTGTACATACGAAAACAGCATTTGTAAACCTTCATCAATCATATCAGTGCGCTGTATTGTTCTTATACGAGCTTAAACATATCCTATTTATATAAGTTTAGTGACTTGGGTATGTCTGATAGCTTTTTGGTTAATGCGTTTGAAATTTCAAAATGTATTGAAAAAACAATAAAAACCACAACATTATGTCCAATTACAGGCACAAACAGTCGTTGCAGCAAATTGGAGCTTTATTCTTGTTAGTTATTGCTGCTATCCTCTTAAGTATTGGTGAAGGCTCCAGTAAAGGTTCAAGTGGAACTGACCATGATCAAGTATTGTTTTATGGAATTATTCCTATATTAGTTGCTTCTGTGCTCTCTGGTTTGGCATCAGCATTATGTCAGTGGGCTGTTCAGGTAAATACTTTTGTTTGGAAAACTTGTTTGACAACATAGCAGGATATCATCTCACAATAAATAAACATTAAACTTTTGCTTCCTTTATTTTTGTTCTATGCAGGTAAAGAAGCATACCTCGTACTTAATGACCGTAGAAATGTCATTTATTGGAACAATGTGCTTATTAGCAAGTACATACCAGTCACCAGATGGTAAGGCCATAAAGAAGCATGGATTTTTCTATGGATGGACTGCATTCACTTTGGTAACGTTCTTGACATTTCCACTTAGATTATTGTGTTACGATTTTTCTTCTTCTTTTTTCTTTTCTTTTTTGTTTCTTAATTTTTGGATTAGGTTGTAGTCTTGTCAATCAGGAATTGAACCCCACTCCTATGTATCCTGTTATTTTTTATGAGTACAATTAATGATAATAGTACTCATACGAGGCTATTACATGTAAAAAGTACAAATATCTTAAGTAGAAAATGCAAATTATACAGTAGAGCTTTTGGGGTAATTATGATGCAATCTTCCGGTTATAGTTCCTGTGCATATTGTGCTCAGCGTATGAAATATACAGCCTAAATATCGATATCAGTAAGATATCGGCTAATGACCGATATGTGCTATTTGAAAAGTCGAGATAAAATTGGGATAGTATTGGTTTGTCTATTGGCAATTCATGAAAATTATGGTAGTGGTAAAATATGTAAATATTCTCATTTTATCACTTCAGATATTTGTTAGATAGTTTGGTAGCATTTCTGCGTAAAGAATTTGCATATATATTCTAGGGTTTTATTGTTATTATAAGATATATTTCCATATTTCTCATACCACATAGAGACATTTGACCACTTTTATTGGTATTTTAATCAAATATCGGTAATATATTGGCCGTATATCGCAAAATTTTTGTCAAGTGATATTTTGACCAATATTTTTAAAATGTACTGCTTAAAGTCTTATATGCGATATATAGCCGATATTATGTACTTAATACAATTATCAGTTTCAACAAAATAAGGCTAAACTTGTTCATGCCATGGCATTGCAACTTTTTTTTTTCAATCTTGTTATTTTGTCTTTTAGTATTTTCTTGCTTGCACAAGTTCAAGCTATCATCCAATAGTCATCATACATTCGTCGGTGTTATCATCTATCTTTATTTATTTATTATATTTTTGTGGATATCAAGTTGATATAAATCATGAAGCTATACAAATGGAAAAAATCCATATCGACCTTCTTTTGATTAACCCAAACCTTAGCTTAGAAGTTATGGCAGAAAGTGGATTTCGGGAGAACTTGATGGTGTAATATCAAAAAAGCAACATGTTTGCTAAATGAAAAACAGAACTGGTTAGCATGACCATCATTTGTATTATATTATATATATAAACTGAGCTCATATATGGTTCTAAATTGCCTTCATATTGTATTTTACATTCCTATATGCAAACTCCTCATTAGGAGTATGTAGCAACACATTGCGTGTGATTGGAGGAAAATGACAACTGAACTAAGACAAATATTGATTGTAAAACAATGGTCCACACATTTCCATCCAATCGTTGTATTATGATGAACTATGGATTTAGTGCTAATGAAGAATTGTCAAATAGGAAAATAAGTGCATTTTAGTTGAATTAAATAGGAATGCAAACATTCTAATTTTTGAAAGACTTTGTTCCTTCCTAGAGCTAGTGTTCAACACAATTTATTTTCTTGGATGCCTTTTACACACTCAAGTATCCTCCTTTTATGGCCTCTCTTTACCTCTCCTATAAGGTAGCTATTGATTTGCTAATTATTCTTGATTGAGTGTTACTATATAAGATTCCTCACTCACAAGGTAACTATTATCTAGATGGTTATTGTTGATTGAGCTTTTTCAATCATACCAAACGTCATTCCCAAATTTTTGTTAAAAGTGATTGGTTGTTATCTTTATTTGTGACGTGCATAGGTATGTCTATTGTTGGTGTGACATTAACCACCGCTTAAACTTTCACTTATTTGCTAAGGGGAAACTAAGATAACTGTGGTTGAATGGTTTCAAACGTTCCCCAAGAGGCCTCAAATGGTGGAAATTTTCGCTATTGGATTAGAACTTTAACAAGAGCGACATCACCAGAGCTCTATGTTGTGCTCGACTAATAATTCCATGTCATACAACAATTATGGTTGTCAGAGAGGAGAATAATTGATTACCCCATGGGCTCAAGAAAGTAGGAATACATGAAAAAATGGATGAATTGTTGAATTGGCAAGTAAGAACTGTATGCCATTGTGCCTACATAAGCCAAAATTTCAAATAGTCCATAGAAACATGGAACGAGTTTTTCATTATGCTAGGTTGCAATAGATATTACTGATAAAGTCATAACTTCATAAGAACTCTCTCCCTTACTAGAAAATCATCTTCTGTTGGGCATGCAATAGGTGCATATTGAGTTTGTCTAACTGGACATAGCGATCTTCCAAGAGTTCTATTGCAGAGATCAAAGTTTCTTGTAGAATAAAATGTTGCTCTGTTCTAACCAAAGTTCAGAGATGAAATTTTTGCAAAATCCCGGTTTTTGCTTTTCCATCACTTGGTTCCGTTTCATCGATTTTGTCCAGATACTCTTTTTTTTTCTGTAAAAGAGGAAGGTTATTTCGTAATGGATGATGGTGGAAGTTGCCACTCATGAAGTGCTTTGAAAGGTATGCAATTGTTGTTAAGGTATACGGTATTATGTCAGTAGTTTTAATCTTTGATCAAGCCGATCATTTGTATCAAGTCCATGGTTTCTCCAAGATGCATCCATCCTTATTACTATGGGTGATAGGTCCAAAACCGGCTCTGGTACCAACTACTGACCTCTAGACTTAGTGATAATGAAAAATTGTATAATTAAGAGGAAAAGAAGTGTATTTGAATTAGGAAGGAATACAATGCATAAACATAAAAGATAGTGGTCTACACAATTTGTTTTGTTCCAATGCGTTTGTAGTTTGTACACCCCATTTCCTTTCTTTTATAGTCCTCCTCCTCTCCTACGAGCTATAGCTATTATTTGGTAATTTGATTTAGTGTCATCATATAAGTTTCTCTTTTTTCCAAATATCTTTCCTAATGATAGCAAACAATCCCTCCAAATCATTTTCTAAATCAAGATTTTTGTTATGTGCATCGGTGCATCTAATTAGATGTCTGACATGTTACTGTGGTCATAGCACCGCTCATATTTGTATTGAGCAATACAAAGCAGAACTAGTATTTTGATTTCTCTAACAATATGAATGAAAACTAACAGTCACATTGTAAACTATTAGTTTCTGTTTATTATTGTGTATCTATTTACGGCTGATATTATACAGATTCCAGTCATAGTCAACGCACTTGGTGGTATCCTGGTCGGCCTCGTCACAGCATATGCTGGAGGCGTCAAAAAGGTGTGTTAAACTACTAAACTAACTTGAGTTTCAGATTTTCGCAAACATCCTTAAAGTTTGCATAAATTTACCTAAAAATAGCCATCAATAAACATACTGGAGCATGGAAATTTTTTTGTTAATCTTGGCAATAAAGTCTATAGCAGAAAAGTAAACCTTACTCCAAGAAACTAGAAATACACAACCAAAAACTATCCACACTTTTCTCATTTATTATTTCAGTGTTTATTTACCTTTGTATATCCGTAACCCATCTCATTTATTAATACAGGGTTTTGTGATTGTGTCTGCGCTGCTAGTAACTGCTCTGCTACAATTTGTATTTGATGGAAAGCCTCCGTCTCTTTATTGCCTTGCAGCCATGCCTTTGGTTGTGATCAGCGTTTCAATATACCAGAAGCACCCTTACACGCCAAAGAAGAAAAAGGAATGATTGAATTTTCCAGGCTCGCATCATATACCGACTAGCCCTCCATTGGTTTATATTATTTTATGCTCCTTAGCTTATACCATATTATATCTGGCAGCAGATCTCCGAGTTCTTATTTTGACTTAGGTTATTACCTCAAATGTACGATTATGACATTTTTTTATATGTTCATAAAGGCATTATTCAGTATATTCGATTTTTGCTGTTCATATTAGTTCTAGTTCTTTTCCTAATATCTTAGAGGGTTGATTGTTGAGTCTCAAACTGATTATCATGTTCAAAATTTCAAATGTCAGCATCATTTAGTTTATGGGAAAATCATGGATGCATATGCCTAGCTGGATAGTCGTAAATGCATATGAATAACTGGATAACTCTCTTCTGCTCCGTTGCAAAAACGGCGGCGGTTTGATTTGTATGGATGGTAAAATAAAACAAAATTGGTCAACTATTTGATTAAAGGACCCTAGGGCTCGAGGTCTTTATTTTCAATATATCAACACATAGTCCCCGGTCCAACCCATATTGATATTGTATCTTTCTTTAAAGGGGCATTTTCTTCCTTTAAACAATTAAAGACGGTTTCTTTTAATGTTTACGTTCGTTTGTTCAAAATGATGTAATTTTTCCAATAATTATCCATATTTTATGACAGTTAAATGTTGAACCAAAAGTATCCAAAAATGATTTATATGTTTACAAATTACTATAATTTATCAAGAACCACTAGCTTAAGTAATAGACGCTTTAAACTGAAGTTTTGAATGTCTTAGACTCAAATTTTCGATACATCATATTGATTACTCTACTTAAATATAGTATCATCCTTATTCTATTAAAAAGACCTATAATTTGTAGTTGATTATTGTAATGTGGAATTATTGAGATTCACCTCAGCCAAATAAAAGGTTCAGCTGATCTAAATTAGCACTTTTAATGATGCAATGAATGTAGAAGTTGCATTACCTTAAATGCTAAAATTGCTTGTAGATCAATAGAAATTTGTGAGTGAAATAATAAATATATTTGTATTAAACTACTTCAACAATGGTGTTTTTTTTTGTTCTTTTGGGCTTTAGGGGTTGTTGTTGGGGGAGGAGGGAGGGGGGGGGGGGGGGGAATGGTAGGGTGGGTTGTGGGGGCGACAATAGTAAGTACAATTGACTATGAAATCGAAAAGAGCAATTGTAATAGACCAAGTCATAGACAATAAGTTGTATTTTTAGGTTTTAGAATATTGTGATCTTTGGAAACAATGTATTTCTAGGCATAATTGTACGTTGCTTATAGAATGTTTCATTATTGGTTATGGTTCATTTATAGTTTATATATCATTCATAAAAAATTGCACTGCCAATAGTTATCATTGCACGCATAGTAAAATGCAATTTTTTTATATTGTACTACAAATATATGCAGAATACTTGCACTATAAATATATATAACTTTTGTTGTGCTATAATACTCATATTTTCACAAAACTATTACAAGTGAAATTTATTATCATGCAAATATTTCCTATGTGAATAATTTTTCATTGAAATTTAACGAGCTACAAATATACCCGGACGAGTATAGAGTTGACATGTCTAGTAGTGGTGAATGATGTCCTCTCATTCGTCTATCTGCGTGTAATCGATTCATGGTGGTGCATTGTCATGACATCACCTTTGTTTATCAGAATCGATAATTCTATTCAAAATTGTCCGAAGATTGGGTATCCATAAAGGGTGAATGGAGGAACTTAATTGATGTGCTTTGGTCGCATGGAGAAACTTTGCTTAGAGTATGATATGTGATCAATGCTTTTGGTTGACACAAGATGCTTCTTTTGTCCAAGGTAAGTTAGTTTTGGAATGACCCGTCTGCTTTTTATAAATATGAAAACAAATGTAAGGCAAAGATGCCCTAGCAACTATATACAACTCACACATACAAAACTCAAAAAAGCATACACCAATTACATGCACATAAAATGCATAACATAAGGATCCAAATGCATAAAAGTAACAATCCAAGAGAGAGCTTGATCAACTTACCACACTAGAGATTTAACTTTGAGGATTCCACAAAGAAGCTACCATACAAACAAGTGACAAGGAAGCCTAACATTCCATGCCATGGCACGGGGATGTAACACTTCATAACGGTCAATAACAACTCAAAAGCCCGAAACGCATAACAAGCATCTTCATAAGGGATTCACACAAGTTGCTCAAGACAGTCGCCATATAGGCCTAAAAAACGCGATAAAATACAAGGCATCGACAAATAAACCATGGAAGTATACAACTATACATTCACAAACACTACAGCAAAGAAATACCAAACCCCACTGTTACATATAACAAAAAAGCCTAAAAATTAGGCAATAAGTTAAGCCTAGAATTTCATTTTCTTGTAGCCACCAAATGGCCAGAAGAATTGACACATAAATCCATAATGCCACTGAAGAATCAATAGGCCACCAAATAGAAACCACCAGCAAAAGCAAAAATAAAGAAACTCATGGAGTCGAATCCAGCTAAGGTACATCGCAGATCAAAACTGCATCTCGACAGTGGTAAAGGCTAAGAATTTAATGACTAAATCTGGGATATTGCGAATCTCGAGGAGTTCCAACGACACTCGAAAGCTTTCGTAGAGAAAAATGGCTTCAATATGCATTACGACTGCAGGTGGAAGGAGATATCTGGAATTGGAAAAGTGGGTGAGCGTGGATTTATAGGATATAGGAAAGCGACAAGAGGCGAAAGATAGGAAAATGATAAAAATATTCGATGGAACAGTAGTATAGGAAGAGGAAAATGACAAGAGAAAGGGGGATAGTGACGAAATAGGAGGAGGAGGAACCAAATGGAAAGCCAATTGTTTTTGTATGGGAATAAGCGGGTAGGTAAAATAAAAGAGGCGACCAAAGAACCTTAGCTCCTCTTAGACTACATTTTAAAGTTTTTTAGGATTTTTTTGAGGTGCTTATTGTGCGTGGAAGGATCTAACCTTTGGATAGACATGGTCATCATGGGTGAATGATTGGTGTACTTTAATAATCTTTAGTTTATATAAGGAATATCTATCACGAGTAAAAATCAGATATACGAGTATTCTCTGAATATAGAAAATTAACAAACCTAAAGTACTTAACTTAACACGTAAGGCACATTAATCAAGCAAATTCACTAGGCATTGAAAGATGAATTTTTTACCTTAGGAGGGGATTGCTCGCCTATAAAGTTCTCCAGTACACTTAAATTGATGGTCCAAGCATTCATTACATGTTGGAATCGTTAAGGATATAAAGTTGGTCAATGGCCAAACATGATCATAGATTTATGATCTTTCAGAGGTCCTGTGTTTCATATGTCTTTGCACAATGATATTAAAAAAATCATATGAACAGTTTTGTGATTCTTTATCTTGTATTATTGCAAATAAGATATTTCACACTAAATCACGTTTAATATTTAAATTTAAATTATTACTATAATATATAATTCATAATTACTTATATATATTTCTTACTTTTTTTAATTTAACCAAATATATTTAGATAATCTGATATCCAAACATAATCATGCTAACCAATTATACATAATCTGATCAATCAAATAGATCTACAATAGGATACTGTAGAAACTATTAAAAGGGAATATAAGCTAAGTAAAGGAATTGATAAATATACCATATTTAAATATGAATTAAGAAGGGTTGGATGATAGGAGACTACACATAACACATAATTAGATTCATGATAAGGAATTAATTGGTAAAGGGTTATACATAACATATAAATACATACACAATGTGGAATTGATACATAACATATAAATACATCTACAATGTGGAATTGATAAACATACAATATTTATATATATGATACATAATATGTTATACCTCAATTTAAAATGCTAATTGGAATGACCCACTTTTCCGTATAGTTTAAGCGGACAATCAACCATACATGACCCACTCAAATTGAACGAAAATGCAGATAGTTAGGGAAAAGAAAGAAGGGAGAAGAAAGAGAAAAGAAGAGAGAAAACTACAAAAACATAATCTCATAGTGGAACATAAACACAGAAAGAAGGGAGAAGAAAGAAGAGAGAAAGAAAACTAAAAACTCAAATTGACCCAAGCATTGAAAGGGAATAACACCCGGATCAGTCTGGTAAACCAGCGTGAGAAAAACACACCCAAATGGAATTTAATGTTTATCAAAAACCTTTTAAATAAAGGTATCTCGTAAGACAACGCTGCATATAAACACGAACGGGATTTTACCATATAATAACCAAAACATTTTCTACAGAAAATCCATTGATATTATAATCATGTCTAGGGGTCAAAGTAAAATGAATACAACTGAAATGCTTGCATCTCACGTTTCACCATATTTAAGCACAACTAAATCCGTAAAGCTCGTATTGGAGAATGGATTCCATACTATGACATGGTAAGGAACTACCATCCGATGGTACATCTTTAGATAAAATGCACCGAGGACTGACAAGAACATTTGTACCCCTACCACACAGGATTGGCCTACCACTTGACTAGTAATATCGAATATGATCACCCCTTTTGTTTAATGGGCCCTGAAGCATACATAAGTAAATAGTAATCGATCAAGATTTGGGATGACCATACCCTAACGGGAGCGACCCACTTGGCCCTGCTGCATGCTCGATTTTTGTTATTTCCCGGATGTTGAAGCTTGAGGCTACGTTTTATCTTTATATAGCACTTCCCACTTGGAATACTAACACTGCCCTCCGAGCAACAATGAAATGCCAGCATTCATCCATACAAGTTCATTTTGGGACTGAACGAAACCGAAGGCAGCACTTCTACTACATCCATTTTGGGATCACCCACAGGATTAGTAGCAAGCAACCCTTGCACTTCAAAGAGCTCCGTCTTCACTTTCATCATATTCAAGATGTATTCATTTCAAAATGTTTGAGTTGGATCGAAGTGATTTTTGGATAACATATCCGATCCCTGTCTCTTTGAAACATCTTTCGATAATTTCCCGTAAACTCAACCCCGGTTCTTTAGGAAATAAATAGTCAAAGATAAGAGCAGAGATCACCTCCTAACCGTTAGTGAACGGATTTCCTTATCGTTTGACCTAGGATAACGAAACGAGATTTGTACGCACAGTACAACATCATCAGAGATGATGTGCCATATAACTGACGTGTTTCTCTTAGATATTTTTAAAGTTACGTTTTGGGTCCAAATTTGATAGTCATTTGTTTAACTATCGAATAAACATTCAAATCAGGGATTTATTTCCAAAGGGAAAAACAACATTGGTTAAGCACATAAGTGACCCTTAACCTCTTTAATTAATCTTTTCATTAATTAAAATCACCTTGTAAATACTTGTATCAAAATACTTTTACACAGATAGATCCACAAATCCTTATATTTTCAATACTTGGAAAAATATCCATATGCTTATCTCAATGGTATAAGTATAATCACAAATCAGAGAAGATTTTCTTTTTATATAATTCTAAAATCATTAATAAATCCCTTTATAAATCTCTAAAACCCATTTATAGACTATTTTATTAATATCTAGACCATTTATACACGCCTCTAAATCATTTATAAATCATTTATAAACTCTTTTTAAATCCATAAAACTAATTATAAAGCTCCTCTTATAAATCTATAAACCCACTTCTAAAATTTGTTTATAAATACTAACCATTTATAAAACTCCTTTACCTTGTAAATAGTCTTCCTTTAAGTCTTCAAACAATTTTATAAAACTCCTCTTATAAAACCCAAGTCCATTTATAAAACCCTATTTATAGATCTTGAAAACATTCATAAATAAATAAAAATCATTTACTTCAAAACACTATTATATAATAATAATTATCAACAATAAACATTTTAAATAAATAATAATTATTAACTTTCAAAATATCTTAAAAATAATATTTAATAATTTCAAAATAATAATTAATCCTTACCATTATTATAAATAGTAATAATTTATTTTCAAAACATTATTAATGAATCATTATTATTAATTTCAAACCATATTAATTATTTAAAAAATTAACTTTCAAAATATAAAAATATTGATAAATAATTTTAAAACAACATTAAATATAAATAATTAATCTTTAAAACAATATTAAATGTAAATAATCTTAAAATAATATTAAATATAAATAAATAGCTTAGAAAAGACAAATAAAAAGGTTGGAGCAAAATAGAAGTTAAGTCCTTTAAAACAAAATATTTTCGAAAATCCCATATTCAGATTTTAAATCATTCTTCATCTCAAAAACCAATTCCAATCCAAATGGCAATTTATATCTTTTTCTTAAATACTAATTTGAGGCCAATAGCTACCCAACGTTTAACCAATATTGATATTAATTTGCTATCACTACAGGGTTTAAGTTGAACATATAACAATGTCATCATCTATAGAGCCAATAATCAGATTTAATATCTAATAATTCACATGACAGGAATATTATTGAAATTAAAATCAATAATGGCGAGGAATCATGTTAGATCCCTCCAACCTGTCCCCCTGCATCACGGCTTATATATATCAGCACATATATGTAAATAAAATCAACAGTGGTGAGCAATCCTGTTAGATCCCTCCAACATGTTCTCTTGCATCACAAACATTACATAATCATATTATATGGGTCATCCACTACTAGGCAGGTATATATAAAAAGGGTCGTCCACTCCGGGGGTGAGAATAAAACCAAACCAACTGATAAAACATTAAATCATTCACACATCCAATTAACAATTATTATCAACTATATAATATTACCGGTTAACCAAAAAGGTGATTTTAACTCACCATTATCCCAGTCGTCGTCAAGGCGTTCTGGTTTTTGTCTAAATCGCGAAATTTCTAATAGCTCCAACTGTCGCCAATCCAACTCCATAATGTAGTATTCGCTAATACGATCCCTACGCAACTCGTCGCATTAAATTTTGACCTCGTTCGAAAGAGATAATTAGTTTACAACGCTTGAATTAATTAAAATAATTTAAGTTCCTTAAATACCTCATTAAAACTTAATTACCCTTAAATAAACTAATCCTTCTCCCTCCTTCACTCTCGAACGTGAATTTTCCAGCCATAAAACGTGACTCCATCAACCTCCACTATCACCTACGCACCTCTATACGACGCTGCACCATCACCATGTGCTCCCCCATCCTCGGGAACCTCACCGCCATTGGCCTCGTCACTCAATTCGCTGCCATTGAAGAGAACCGAGCCCAACTATTTTGACGCTCATCTTGTGATTTCGACCGCCACAGTTGATCATTGGCCATGAAACTTCGGCCGAGCCTACCCCTTCATATCCCTTACATTTTTACTTCAAAACCCCTCGCCTCTAGATCACCCATGACGCCGCAATCGGCGACCAAAACTGTCGTCGTTCAACCGAGCTCTGCTACCACCTCGCCTCATCTTATAACGATCCCACTGTTCAAGTTGCTCCACTCGTCGATTAATCCACTAGTTGGTGACTTCGCCTGATAACGTCGAAAATGGCTTCGATGAATATGAGCCATAGGATTGAGAACATTTGAATTGAGAGGAAAACGAACCATTTCTGATATAGGCATGATTTTTAAATAGAAGGGGATGGTAAAGGTTAAGTGCGTGGGAATAGGAAGAGGTATGGGCGTGGGGCATAGATGAAATGATACGGTATGGTGAGATATATATATTTTAATTAAAAAAATCAAGCTTGAAACGTCCGAAAATCTCGAACTCCTATCGAGACGTGCCACCTGACGTTTAGTACTTAATACTCCTATTCCGAATACAATGGAACTAGTATCGAGATCTAATTCGATCATATACAGAAGATAGTTTTTCAAACTCGATTATATTATATAAATTTCTATAATTAGTTCTACACGTTTCAAGCTTGAATGACCACACGATACTTCCAATCATTACAAAATTAGACGGCGTACAATTACTCATTATTACTTATCCAATTAAACTGGTTTCGTCCAATTCCGAGACAGTGCCCCGAAAGGCTATTTTCACACGTTAATTAAAACGAATTATTATAAACAAATTTAATCGCTTCTAAATTCAAAGGTTTACTATCTTCATTCTTATCCAAATAGAATTTAAATCAACTTCCGAAATCATTTTTCATTCACATAAAATTCAAGATTCAATTATCAAAACAATTTCAATTATTTAAATAACCATTATTATTTGGAATTCAAGTTATTTAACGTATAAAATTACTTTTCAATATTTAAAATCAATTAAATATTCCAAATTCAAATGATTGAAATTCTGGGTCATTACATTCTCCCCTCTTAAAAGAATTTCATCCCCGAAATTAGCAAGTAAAAAAAATGCCCAAACCCATCAACTTCTTAAAACCAATTCGTTGAAATATATTACTAAATTCTTTTAAGCCTTTAACTTTCCAAAATAAATTTGTTGAAACTTTGTTATCACCTTTTCTAAATCTTTAATTTCATTCATATTTACTAACTAATACCATTTCAAGTTATAACATAAACATCAAATTTTAGTTATCAAAAATTTTCAAATTCTTAAAAATTTCTAATGCCTTAATTTGTAGAAAATTTCGATAACGTCTCCTTTGCGCGGCTAGATCGGAACAACTACAAATCACCACTATGGGCCCAAACCAACAAAAGAAAACAAAAGCGAAGCAACTCAATCATAAAACCATCAAATTCAAATAACAATATAAACGTGTACTTATTTGTTGGGCAACCAACTCTGCTTGTGAAACTAAAGGCATCAAATTAGCTTTTGCATCTATATACATGCATCTTACTTACACATAAAATCCAACCATACAATCTTTAACCATATTATGCATTTTCCAATGACAAATATTTAATTATGATAAGCCCATAAGATGTACATATACCATCCGTACGCAATATCAAATTTGATCGCTCACTCGATTACACAATTTCACTTCTGAACTAGTATCGTCACTCAACCACTCTAATGCAGGCTCTAATCCAATTCCTTGATTAGAAACCGTCATTCTTCTTGCATAGCCATATACTATTATAGAGAACTTCAGAATGAATCAAAAATCCATATTTGGCGTTCGTCGTCAAAATCGAGTGAAAAATTCTAACTTGGAACGATGTAAATCATCTCGACATCGTGTACTTGAATCTGGACCAAACAGTTATGCGAATAAAATAATATACATACAACTACTATTTATTTCAATTGGTTTCTCATTATTCAGATTCCTTTATTTACATTCATTTATTATAATCATTATTCACGTTTCTTTATTCACATTCATTTATTACTTAGTATATTTCTTTGAATACTAATATCACTTAAGAACCATTCCATCAAATTTTACTTAAGTTTATTATAAACATTTTATGCAACACTTCTCATGTTTATTTCCACTTCATAACTTAAGGTCATATTCGTTTTAAATCAAATTCAATTTCACTTAACTCATTTTATTATTCAATTCTATCAAACAATATTATAAACCATATTCAATTCACTACTTTATTTAATTAGTTCGGTTCATTAATTCATTTCAAACCACAATCAATTTCATTTCAAAAATCATATCATTTAACTTAACTTAAGTTAAATTTCATTTCAAAATTTCATTTCTTAACATTCATATTCAACAATTTAAACTTTGTTTTAACTTACTAAGTCTGAAAATTTATAAGTTATAAAACTTATTTTATCATATTTCCATAAAACCCTTAAATGAACTTTTTTAGAGTTTAAACACCTTGTTCTTATTTCAAATTATTTTTAAATATTATATAATATAATATATATCTCTTTAACAAATCATTTTTGGGATTTAAATCAAAACTTGTTTTACCAAACAAATCTTTTATGGTAGCAATTCCTCTCTTGGAAACCCAAAAATGAACGTTCGATGTTGCTGTAGTCATCATCGAAATTATTTTTCAGCGACCGAAGTGAGTTCAGTGCTTTCTATCTCTTTTAAATCCTTTTAAAAAAATATTTCTAGTCAAAACATTTTTAAAATAATAATATTATTATTTCTTTAAAACTTTGAAAAGAAAATTTTCAAAATCATCTGGATTTAAATTCTCATCTTTTAAATCCTTTTTATTTACAAATCATATTTATCAATTTTCCTCATATATATAATCTCACTTTTGTTATATAAAACCATTTCTTAATTGTTTATCTTTGTTTATATTATAATAATAACAACTTTTATTAGAACAAAAACAATAAAAACAAATGATAATAATCAAATATTATCATTCTTTAACAACCAAACACACCATATATACTACAATAATTTCTGAAAATTTATTCCTTTATATATAAAATATAATCAATGGTAAAATTACTACATTTATCCTATTTCAAAAAAAACCATGTTGAATTGCTATGTTCAAGTGTTTAGAGATCCTTATCAATAACGTTAATTACTCGTATTGACCAGAATGCATAAGCCACTTAACAGATCAACTAACATAATATAAAACATTTTTACATCAATAACAAATAATCGCTCATATATATATATATATATAGACACACATACATACACTCAAACTCATTCTAGGGTGCTACTGACCCTATCTAAAATGAATGTCCCACCAAAGGCAAGGTTCTCGCTTAACCTTCAGCTCTAATACCAAAAATGTAACGATCCACTTTTCCGTATAGTTTAAGCGAACAATTAACCACACATGACCCACTCAAATTGAATGGAAAATCAAAGAGCTAGGGAAAAGAAAGAAAGGAGAAGAAAGAAGGGAGAAGAGAGAAAGAAAACTAACAACATAGAATCTCACAGCGGACGACTAATCTATAATATACAACAAATCTTTACACAAAGAAAAATGTAATATTCATACACCAATCAGAGTGCACTAACCTATTTCAGCCCAGGCAGTTATAACAGTCTTTCTTTACAATTGCTGATAAATACAACCAATAAACAACACAGCGGAACATAAGGATATACGTAGATACGTCTTGGACATCCATCTTGTCTCTTGAGCTCCAATGCATCCAAAGAAATCTGTAAATATGCTCGGTCTGACCCAAGCATTGAAAGGGAAAAACGTCCAGATCAGTCTGGTAAACCAGCGTGAGAAAAACATACCCAAATCGAATTTAATTTTTATCAAAAACCTATCAAATAAAGATATCTTGTAAGACCATGCCACACATAAACACAGACAGGTTTTTACCTTACGATAACCAAAATATTTTCTACAGAAAACACATTGATATTATAATATTGTCTAGGGGTAAAAGTAAAATATGAATATAGCCGAAATGCTTGCATCTCACGTTTCAACATTGTTGGGCACAACTAAATCCGTAAAGCTCGTATTAAAGAATGGATTCCATACTATGACAAGGTAAGAAACTACCTTCTGATGGTACATCTCTAGATAAAATGCACCGAGGTCTAACAAGAACATCTTGTACTCCTACCACACAGGACTGGCCTACCACTTGACTAGTAGTACAGAATATGATCACCCCTTTTGTTTAATAGGCCCCGAAGCATACATAAGTGGATAGCAATCGATCTAGATTTGGGATGACCGATGGAAGCGACCCACTTAGCCCTGCAACATGCCTAATTTTGTCATTTCCCGGATGCTTAGGCTTGAGGCTACGTTTTACCTTTATATACCACTTCCCACTTGGAATACTAACACTGTCCTTGAGGCAACAATGCAATGCCAGCATTCATCCATACAAGTTCGTTTTGGGACTGAACGAAACCAAAGGCACCACTTCGACTACATCCATTTTGGGATCACCCTCAGGATTAGTAGTAAGGAGCCCTTGCACTTCAAAGAGCTCTGTCTTCAATTCCATCATCTTCAAGATGTCTTCACTTCGAAACACTTGAGTTGGATCGAAGTGGTTTTTGGATAACACATCCGATACTGGTCTCTTCGAAACAACTTTCGATAATTTTCAGTAAACTCAACCCCGGTTCTTAGGTAATAAATAGTCAAATAAAAGAGCGAAGATCACCTCCTAGCGGTTAGTGGACGGATTTCTTTATCGTTTGTCCTAGGAGAAACGAGATTTGTACGCATAGTACAGCATCATCGGAGATGACTGTGCCATATAACTCACGTGTTTCTCCTATATATTTCCAAAATTACGTTTTGGGTCCAAATTCGATAGTCGGTTATTTAACTATCGAATAAACCAATATTCAAATCAAGGATTTATTCCCAAAGGGAAGAACAACATTGGTTAAGCACATAAGCAATCCCTAACCTCTTTAATTAATCTTTTCATTAATTAAAATCACCTTGTAAATACTTGTATCAAAATAATTTTACACAGATATATCAACAAATTCCTATATTTTCAATACTTGGAAAAATATCTGTATGCTTATCTCAACAGTATAAGTATAATCACAAAACAGAGAAGATTTCGTTTTTATACAATTCTAAAATCATTTATAAATCCCTTTATAAATCTCTAAAACCCATTTATAAACTATTTTATAAATCTCCAAAACCATTTATACAAGCCTCAAAATAATTTCTTAAATCATTTATATACTCTTTATAAATCCATAAAACTAATTATAAAGCTTCTCTTATAAATCTATAAACCCATTTCTAAAATTTGTTTATAAATATCTAACCATTTATAAAACTCCTTTACCTTGTAAATAGTCTTCATTTAAGTCTTCAAACCATTTTATAAAACTTCTCTTATAAAACCCAAGTCCGTTTATAAAACCGTATTTATTGATCTTGAGAACTTTAAAAAATAAGTATAAATCATTTACTCCAAAACACTATTATATAGTAATAATTATTAGCAATAAACATTTTAAATAAATAATTATTATTAACTTCAAAATGTCTTAAAAATAATATTTAATAATTTTAAAATAATAATTAATATTTACCATTAGTATAAATAGTAATAATTTATTTCCAAAACATTATTAATAAATCATATTATTAATTTCAAGCCATATTAATTATTTAAATAATTAGCTTTTCAAAATATTAAAATATTGATAAATAATTTTAAAACAACACTAAATATAAATAATTAATCTTTAAAACAATATTAAATGTAAATAATATTAAAATAATATTAAATACAAATAAACAACTTAGAAAAGACAGATAAAAAGGTTGGAGCAAAATAGAAGTGAAGTCCTGTAAAACAAAATATTTTCGAAAATCCCATATTTAGATTTTAAATCATTCTTCGTCTCAAAAACCAATTTCAACCCAAATGGCAATTTACAGCTTTTATTTAAAAATACTAATTTGAGGCCAATAGCTACCTAACGTTTAACCAATATCGTTATTGATTTCCTATCACTACAGGGTTTAATTTGAACATATAACAATGTCATAATCAATAGAGCCAACAATCAGGTTTAATATTCAATAATTCATACGACAGGAATATTAT
This sequence comes from Allium fistulosum, assembly GCA_030737815.1. NCBI lineage: Eukaryota > Viridiplantae > Streptophyta > Magnoliopsida > Asparagales > Amaryllidaceae > Allium > Allium fistulosum. The sequence continues at coordinate 1,077,931,917 of CM060901.1, read as the reverse complement.
TGAGATTAAAATCAACAATGGCGAGGAATCCTGTTGGATCCCTCCAACCTGTCTTCCTGCATCACAACTTGTATATATCAGCGTATATATATAAATAAAATCAATAGTGGTGATGAATCCTGTTGGATCCCTCCAACCTGTTCCTCTGCATCACAAACATTATATAATCATATAATATTGTTCGTCTACTACTAGGCGGGTATATAAAAAAAGGGTAATCCGCTCGAGGGCGGGAATAAAACCAAACCAACTGATAAAACAGTAAATCAACCAAACATCCAATCAACAAGTTTTATCAACTATATAATATTACTGGTTAACCAAAAAGGTGAGTTTAACTCACCATTATCCTAGTCGTCGTCGAAGCATTCTGGTTTTTGTCTAAATCGAACGACGTTCGATTTAGTAGGAAATTTTTACTAGCTCCAACTGTTGCCAATCCAACTCCATAATGTAGATTCGCTAATACGATCCCAACGCAACTCTTCGTGTTAAATTTTGACCTCGTATGAAAGAGATAATTAGTTTACAATGCTCGAGTTAATTAAAATAATTTAAATTCCTTAATTACCTCATTAAATCTTAAGTACCCTTAAATAAAATAATCCTTTCTCCCTCATTCACTCTCGAATGTGAATGCTTCAGCCACAAAACGCGACTCCATCAACCTCCACCGTCACCTACGCGACTCCATGCGATGCCGCACCATCATCACGTGCTCTCCCGTCATTGAGAACCTCACCGCCGTTGGCCTCGTCACCCAATTCTCCGCCATTGAAGAGAACCGAGCCCTACTACTTTGTCGCTCATCTCGCGATTCCGGCAGCTACAAATAATCATTGGCCATGAAATATTAGCCGAGCCTAGCTCTCCACATCCCTACATTTTTCCTTCGGAGGACCTCTCCTCTAGATCATCCACGATGTAACAATCAGTGACCAAACTTCCGCCGTTCAACTGAGCTCCGCCGCCACCTCGCCTTGTCTTAACACGATACCACTGTTCAAGTTGCTCCACTCGTCATCGCGATCAATCCCCTAGTTGGTGACCTCGTCTAATAACGTCGAAAATGGGTCTGATGAATACGAGCCATAGGATTGTGAGCATTTGAACTGAGAGGAAAACGAACCATTTCTAATATAAGCGCTATTTTTAAATAAAAGGGTACGGTATAGGTTAGGTGCGTGGGAATAGGCAGAAGTATGGGCGTGGGGCATGGATAAAACGATAGGGTATGGTGAAATATATATATTATTTTAATTTTAAAAAATCAAGCTTTAAATGTGACAATCCACATTTCGGATGGTTTAAATCGACAATAATCCACACATGTCAAACTTAAACAATCCTAAACGTAGATAATCATTGGGGTTAATTAAGAAAGTTAAGAAATGAAGAAGAAAACAACACAGAATCTCGCAGCGGAATGACAAAATATAATAATCAAATAAATAGTTCATGAAGCTGTTTATATTATACATTTGATTATAATTTATACAACATTTGTCAGAGTTATATACACATCAGGAATAAATAAAGTACTACAGCAGACAACATGATGTAGGAATAATAATAGTAAGAATATACCAAATCTTCGTCTTCGTCCTCCAGAAAATGATCTTCAATGTGCTGAAAACCCAGGGCTGACCCGAGCGTGATGAAAAGACAAAACAGTCGAGTCAGGACTAAAATATTCTTATGTGAGGCAAATCGATATCACATATAACATGAGTGCCACGACGTCAGAGATGTTTATGGGGTTTCACATCTCCTATCCAGTGTATAACGTGCGTGCAATAACTCAAGAGATGTTACGGGATTTTCCATCTCTTAAGGATCCGTCAAAATATTTATATGTAGTAGAATACGCTACATACATAATATCTAATCAATAAAATAAATATTGTTCTTAGCGTTAAGGCTTTACATTAATCCCCATTAATGCGTTTTTAAGCATTGGCGTACAGTTTGCATTTGACACCACCGGTAGCACGTCGGTAGTCAGGGATGGGCCGTGATACAACAACACTAAACCAAAATCGTATGGGTCTCGTATAGGGATAAAAGTATGACAAGGCATGTGAGGCAATGCCCAAGGTAGGATACTACCAGTTTACCCTTCCCGGCTGGTGGTAACGCATCATATCCATGATCGCCCACAGCGTCCAGCACTCCCAAAATCCAAGGGTGCGCACCAATCAATCACAATGTAAATGATGGTAATACGAAGAAGTGTGTCCGCTCGGGGTAGCTAACCCACTTGACCGATCAGCTCCTGTTTTAGTCATTTCAAATTGGCACAAGTGCCAGGCTAATCCATCATCGTTCTCTTTCTTCAAATCCCATAAATGTACGCCAAATCCAACCACTTCGTTTTGGATCATCACTCCACGTACACAGTTGTTAAAGTGGTTCCGGTATCGGCAGAGAGTATGCCCATATCCGTCCCCGGTCTCTTTAACAAACAAATGTCGTTTTACACACCGGTTGGTACTTTTACATTTCGAAAACAGTTCATACTTAATATCAAAATATCATATTTTCTTCAAAATCAAATCCATTTCGAAATCATCATATTTACTCAAAATATACAATTTCAATTCAAAATCATTTTCGATGTCGGTTTCAGTTCCAAAATTGTTTCAAATTTCCATTTGGGTTATAACTTCATTCGACCCAATTCGTATTTAAATCCATGATTTATAAATAAACATTCCACCCTTGACCAGTTTGAATTTTTGAAAAATAGTTTGAATAGTTTTAAAATAGTTTAAATAATTAGAATAGTTAAAAATAGTTAAAATGGTTAACATAGTTAAAAATAGTTTAAATGGTTAAAAATAGTTTAATATAAAATAGTTTAAGTATTAAAATGGTTTATATAGCAAAATCGTTTGGAAAATCCAAAATAAATTGAATATTTAAAAAGATAGATTTAAATAGTTTATATCAAAGTAATTTATTTGAAAATAGTTTCAAAGTCAAACTGATTCAATTTCCAAATTTTCCAATTCAAATCAATTTTAAATTTCCATTTCGATTCAATTCCAATTTCGATCTTCAAAACATCGATTCTAAACACTTAAATCAAATTTACTTTCAATACCCAAATTGAAATCCAAATTCCCAAATATAATTCAATCCCGAGCTCAATTTCGAAATAGTTCGATTTCCATAAATTCGATTTCATTTTCTTAAAATCAAATCACTTAAATAAATTTGAATCAAAAATTTTAAAATCATTTAATTTAACCAATTCGGTGTTCGTATATAATTTTCTATCCTATGGCCAAGTGATCGGTTATTTCAATTTAATTTCAGGGATGTATATATATCATTTTAATCCAAATCACAGTGTCATAGGTATATATCATTTCAACCTATTTCTTAATTTATTCGAAATAATTCGATTTACAGTTTTATATACTATGAATAATATACAGGATGATAACAGGATATATCAAAATAAATAAACATCCAAATCATCCAAAACATCAATCAATAACATCCATCATAATCAACATCCAAATTAGCCAATAATTCACAACAATTCCATAGTTATCAATATCAGGTATTTTACTGGAAATTAAATTCCAATTTCAAATTTAACCGTCAATTTTAATTTTTTTTAACAATTAATTCGAATGACAATTAAATTCATCAAACAACAATTAATAAATTTATATCACTTCATAATTTCGAATTTAAATAGCATAAAAATATTTTAGTACATTGTGAGCGTTATAAAACACTCACCTTCGTTCGAATCTGAAAATTTGAATGAAGCGAATTACAACAAATTTAACTCCATAGCGTAGATGACTCTGATATGATTCCAAAGCAAAATTCCGCATGCCAAACTGACCTCGTACGAGCAAGTTACGAATTTTAAGTTTATGATATATATATTTTTAAACTATCGAAACAATTTACAATCTAAATAAAATAATTACCCAAAGAAATATACGACCGGGCCCAAACAAAGCCCACCTCAACTTCTTCTTCCCTCTCTTCTTTTTTCCTTCCTTTTGCTTCTAGTTTCCAATTTAAATCGAGAACCCAATATCCAACCTCAATCCTTCGATCGACTATGCTGCTTCACCGATAACATCATCCATTCGCACACGACTCGAGATCCAAGCCCAAAGCTTCAGCAATACCCTCTCCCACGTCCAATCATCCTCCCCCAAAACTGAACTTGCCTGTACATGCATGCACGTGTGCACATGCACGAACCACCCTCACCTCTGTTCAACCAACCAAGACCACTCACGAACGACTCATCCAAAACTCGATCATTACCACCCCATAGTTCTACCTCCGACCCGTCTGGCCAAATTTGAACATATGCTGAGCCCAGTTTTTCAACCAACGGCCCTAAATCGACCTCGTCTTGCCTCCCTGTTCATCGCCTACCTCAGCCACCTTCGCCATTAGGAAGCCCATCCCCTCCAACACCTCCAGTCGAAGACCGAACCTCCCTCGTCGCCCCTCTCTGCCGTAGTTTGACCGCGTTCGAGTGCCTAGAATCCACCATCCCAAAACCCTAAATTCCATCGCCACCTCAAATCGGAACCAAAACCTAAAATTGGCCATGGTGAACTCCTCAACCACGACGCAACGCTCCTCCTCGGCCAAGCCTTGCCACCCATCGTTGACCACGTCGCCAGAAATTAATTTTTGATTGAATTCCGATCAACTTCGAATTTCCCAAAATGCATGCCATTAAAATCACGATTTCTTCAATAAAAATCCTATTTTGATATGACAATCATGACGGCATAACTGATTTGATCTTCTAAGCATGTTGAAATTCATCAAAAACTAGGTTGCTTACTGATATTTTGCATTTTCTCATGATATCTAGCACGAACAAATCTCAAACCATTTTTAGTGGGATCTAGACTCGAAAACAATTGTTTCATGAGTCTATATCATCGGCAAAATCAAATCGAAGAGAGAGATATTGAATTTTGAACTTGCGGAAGAGTGGATTTGTCACCTCTGTTAACATGACAAGGGTTATAAGACATTTCTAGGCATTTCAAAATTTAATTCTCACCTAGATCATTGTTGAAATCTTTGAAAACTTCCAGTTTACTCTTTAGTTTATGATTTGAAATCTTTCCTTGATCACTTGTCTTGCTTTTGGATTTGAAGAACAGGTGCTTTCTCTTTTTTTTTTCTTTACAGGTTTTTGTTTTAAAGGATTTAAACATTTGAAGCTACACACACATACCTCTATATATATACCTGCTAATACAAGACATAATGATGCATTTTTCCAGAATTTTGGGGTTCAAAGATTTTCAGATCTACTATACAAGGTTTATAGATGGATTGATGGATTTGGTGGCTGCTTGATATTGAAATGTTGGTGGCTGAGTTGAAGTTGAGGTGAAATCATATTTTTAGCCCATGTTCTTTTATTTGTTTGACCAGGACTTTGTCTTATTTTTGTTTTATTTGACAAGGTAATGCATGTATATATATTTTATCTGACTTGTAATATTTTGCTCATATATGAGAATAACATTTTTTGTTTTAAAACATTATTTTGTAAAAAGATTCTCTTCAAAATGGTTTAATTGATTTTATTTAGTTTTCTAATTTCTATCATATATTGTTTCTTATATATTTCTTCCTTTACACCTACCAATATACATTGTTTTTAATATACTATATTTATTTAGTTCATAGATTTCCTTTTTAAACTTATATGTATATACTTCTCATTCATTTATATTTACTATGAATTTGTTTTTAATTTACATATAAATTTTGTTGTTATGAATATATATAAGAAATTCCAAATTAAATCAATATATAAATAAAATCTGGAAAATTCAAAATATTATCTTGATTTAATACTATTTATTATTATCAATTATCATTTAACAGGGATTTATTTTGATTAAAAGATCGTATTATTGAATATTAAAAATAAATATTCATAACTCAAGACGATAAAAATCCCGAGTCGTTACATTCATCCCCTCTTAAAGAATTTCGTCCCCGAAATTGCTAAGGTAGGACGAATGATCCAAACCCATTTACTTTTCTCAAAAAACCACTTGGTTAATTTACTATTTCACTTTCCTAATTCCTTTAGTTCCAACCCAAAACGATTAGTTTACATTTCTAAATCAAAGTCCCTTATTTTAAATTCAATTCAAATCAACCTTGGTTAATAAAATTTCTCAAAAATTTCCAAGATTTTTCTAACACCCTAAATTTCCGATTATCATCGATTTTGTTTCCACACCCATACCATGGAGTTATTATGATTACAATTCAATCCACTAATTAATTTGTCCAATTGGTTCATTCCAAATTAAAAATCCGTTTATTTATCTCAAACATCACTTCATTTGGTTTTGGCTTGGGTTCAATTCCAATTTATAATTCAAATTCTAATTTCCATTCCTTTAACAAGTCAATTAACCCATTTAATCGGTTTTCTTTTTCATCTACTCAAATTTATAAGTTATTTAAACTTATTTATTCACAATTTCATAATTTTCACTTAAATTGTATCCCATTCAAAATTTTATACCTTACAGTTATATAATCATTTTCCATTACAGTTTTTCTCTCTTTTTTTTCAATTCGATATGGTTTCGAATCCAATCCAATTTTATTTAACTCAGCTTAAGTTAAATTTCATTCATTTTAACTTACTCAAGTTAAAATTTAATTCCAAAAATTCAAATTCCATACTTTTCTTACTTATTAAAATCATTCTCAATTTATAAGTTCATAACTTATTTCCTGATTATTATTAAAATTCCAGAATCAAACACCCGGTTTTTATTTCAAATCATTTGAAATCAATATATATATATATATAGCGTTTTTGGTTTAAAATATCATTTCTTTGGAATTTTAAAATCAACTTGATTTTATCCAAAAAGATTCCCTTGGAATTTCCAAAACAACACCTATTTTTCAATAAAAATTTCCATATCAAATTATTTCTGTAGCAATCCGTCACTTAGAACTCGAAAATGAACGTCGTTGATGCTGCAGTCACCACCGAAATTATTTTCCAGCGACCGAAGTGAGTTCAGTGCTTTTATTCCCTTTAAAACCATTCTTAATATTTTTATTCAAAAATACTTCTAAACTAATACTATCATTATTATTTTTCCAAAACACTTTGAAATATATATCAAAATTTCCAAAACTTAGATTCAAAACTTCTCAATTTAAATCCATTTTAATTTATAAGCCACATTTATAAATTATACTTACATAATTTTACTTCCTTAAAACATTTCACAAATGTTTTATCATTGTTTATTTTATAATAAATATCTTTTATTAAGGTGCAACAACCAATTAATGATAATAATCAATATTATCATTCCTCACCACCAAACTCAATATATATACTATAATAATTTCTAAAAAATTATTTCATTTACCCAATTTCAAAACAATACTATGTCGAATTGTTCTATTCAAGTGTTTAGATATCCCTATCAATAACGTTAATTACTCGTATTGACCAGAATCCATAAGCCACTCAACAAATCAACCAACACAATATAAAACAATTTTTATATTCGCTAACAAATATGCGCTCATATAAATACACTCAAACTCATTCTAGGGTACTACTGACCCTATCTCTGATGAGTCAAACCCCACAAAGCTAAGGTTATCGCTAAACTAAAACTATGATACCAACTGTGACAATCTACATTTTGGAAGGTTTAAATCAACAATAATCCACACATGTCCAACTTAAACAATCCGGAACATAGATAATCATTGGAGTTAATTAAGAAAAATAAGAAAAGAAGAAGAAAACAACATAGAATCTCGCAGCGGAATGATAAAATATAATAATAAAATAAATAGTTCATGAAGCTGTTTATATTATACATTTGATTATAATTTATACAACATTTATTAGAGTTATATATACATCAGGAATAAATAAAGTACTGCAGCAGACAACATGATGCAGGAATAAATAGTAATAATTACCAAATCTTTGTCTTCGTCCTCTAGAAAATGATCTTCAATGCGCTGAAAACTCAGGGCTGACCCAGAGTGATGAAAAGACAAAACACTCGAGTCAGAACTAAAATATTCTTATGTGAGTTAAATCGATATCACATATAACATGAGTGCCATGGCATCAGAGATGTTTATGGGGTTTCACATCTCCTATCTAGTGTATAACATGCGTGCAATAACTCAAGAGATGTTACGGGATTTTCATCTCTTAAGGATCCGTCAAAATATTTATATGTAGTAGAATATGCTACACATATAATGTCAACAAAATAATTTTTTTCTTAGCTTTAAGGCTTTACATTAATCCCCCTTAACGCATTTTTAAGCATTGGCGTACAGTTTGCATTTGACACCACCTGTAGCATGTTGGTAGTCAGGGATGCGCCGTGATACGACAACACTAAACAAAAATTGTATGGGTTTCATATAGGGATAAAAGTATGATAAGGCACGTGAGGCAATGCCCAAGGTAGGATACTACCAGTTTACCCTTCCCGACTAGTGGTAACGCATCATAGCCGTGATCGCCCACCGCGTCCAACACTCCCAAAATCCGAGGGTGCGCACCAATCAATCACAATGTAAATGATGGTAATACGAAGAAGTGTGTCCGCTCGGGGTAGCTATCCCACTTGACCGGTACGACTCCTGTTTTAGTCATTTAAAATTGGCATAAGTGCCAGGCTAATCCATCATCGTTCTCATTCTTCAAATCCAGCAAACGTACGCCAAATCCAACCACTTCGTTCTGGATCACCACTCCACGTACATAGTTGTTAAAGTGGTTCCGGTATCGACAGAGAGTATGCCCATATCCGGCCCCGATCTCTTTAACAACCAAACGTCGTTTTACACACCGGTTGGTACTTTTACATTTCGAAAACAGTTCATACTTGATATCAAAATATCATATTCGCTTCAAAATCAAATCCAATTTGAAATCATCATATTTACTCAAAATATACTATTTCAATTCAAAATCATTTTCACCTTAATATGTCGGTTTCAGTTACAAAATTGTTTCAAATTTCCATTTGGGTTATAACTTCATTCGACCCAATTCGTATTTAAATCCATGATTTAAAAATAAACATTCCACCCTTGACCAGTTTGAATTTTTGAAAAATAGTTTGAATAGTTTTAAAATAGTTTAGATAATTAGAATAGTAAAAATAGTTAAAATGGTTAACATAGTTAAAAATCGTTTAAATGGTTAAAAATAGTTTAATATAAAATAGTTTAACTATTAAAATGGTTTATATAGAAAAATCGTTTGGAAAATCCAAACTAATTTGAATATTTAAAAAGATAGATTTAAATAGTTTATATCAAAGTAATTTATTTGAAAATAGTTTCAAAGTTAAACTGATTCAATTTCCAAATTTTCCAATTCAAATCAATTTTAAATTTCCATTTCGATTTAATCGATTCAATTCCGATTTCAATCTTCAAAACATCGATGCAAAACACTTAAATCAAATTTACTTTCAATACCCAAATTGAAATCCGAATTCCCAAATATAATTCAATCCCCAGCTCAATTTCGAAATAGTTCGATTTCCATAAATTCGATTTTCATTTTCTTAAAATCAAATCACTTAAATAAATCTGAAATCAAAAATTTTAAAATCATTTAATTTAACCAATCCGGTGTTCGTATATAATTTTCTATCCTATGGCCAAGTGATAAGTTATTTCAATTTAATTTCATGGATGGATATATATCATTTCAATCCAAATCACAGTGTCATAGGTATATATATCATTTCAACCTATTTCTTAATTTATTCGAAATAATTCGATTTGCAGTTTTATATACTGTGAATAATATACAAGATGATAACATGATATATTAAAATAAATAAACATTCAAATCATCCAAAACATCAATCAATAACATCCATCACAATCAACATCCAAATTAGCCAATAATTTACAACAATTCCATAGTTATCAATATCAGGTATTTTACTAGAAATTAAATTCCAATTTCAAATTTAACCTTCAATTTTAATTTTTTTAACAATTAATTCAAATGACAATTAAATTCATCAGACAACAATCAATAAATTTATATCACTTCATAATTTCGAATTTAAATAGCATAAAAATATTTTAGTACGTTGTGAGCGTTATAAAACACTCACCTTCATTCGAATCTGAAAATTCGAATGAAGCGAATTACAACAAATTTAACTCCATAGCGTAGACGACTCTGATATGATTCCAACGCAAAAATCCATGCGCCAAACCGACCTCGTACGAGCAAGTTACGAATTTTAAGTTGATGATATATATATATTTAAACTATTGAAACAATTTACAATCCAAATAAAATAATTACCCAAAGAAATATACGGCCTGGCCCAAACAAAGCCCACCTCAACTTCTTCTTCCCCCTTTTCTTTTTTCCTTCCTTTTGCTTCCAGTTTCCAATTTAAACTGAGAACCCATTATCAAACCTCAATCCTTCGATCGACCTATGCTGCTTCACCGATAACATCATCCACTCGCACACGACTCGAGACCCAAGCCCAAAGCTTCAGAAGTACCCTCTCCCACGTCCGATCATCCTCCTCCAAAACTGAACTTGCCTGTACACGCATGCACGTGTGCACGTACACGAACCACCCTCGCTGCTGTTCAACCAACCGAGACCACTCACGAGACTCGTCCAAAACTCGATCATCTCCACCCCATAGTTCCACCTCCGACCCCCTCTAGCCAAATTCGAACATACGCCGAGCCCAGTTTTTCAACCAACGACCCTAAATCGACCTCGTCCCGCCTCCCTGTTCATCGCCTACCTCAGACACCTTTGTCATTAGGAAGCCCATCCCCTCCAGCATCTCTAGCCGAACCTCCCTCGTCGCCCCTCTTCGCTGTAGTTTGATGGCGTTCGAGCGCTTAGAATCCACCATCCCAAAACCCTAAATTCCCTCGCCACCTCAAATCGGAACCAAAACCGAAAATTGGCCACGGTGAACTCCTCAACCACGACACAACGCTCCTCCTCGGCCAAGCCTCGCCTCCCCTCGTCGACCACTTCGCCAGAATTTAATTTTTGATTGAATTTCGATCAACTTCCAATTTCCCAAAATCCATGCCATTAAAAATCACGATTTCTTCACTAAAAATCCTATTTTGATATGACTATCACGACGACATAACTGATTCGATGTTCTAAGCATGTTGAAATTCGTCAAAAACTAGGTAGTTTACTGATTTTTTTTAATTTCTCAAGATATCTAGCACGAACAAATCTCAAACCATTTTTAGTGGGATCTAGACTCGAAAACAATTGTTCATCGGTTTATATCATCAGCTAAATTGAATCGAAGAGAGAGATATTGAATTTTGAACTTGAGCATGAGTGGATTTGTCACCTCTGTTAACATGACAAAGGGTTATAAAACATTTCCAGGCATTTCAAAATTTAATTCTCACCTTGTTCATTGTTAAAATCTTTGAAAACTTCCAGTTTACTCTTTAGTTTATGATTTTAATGTTTTGAAATCTTGCCTTGATCACTTGTCTTGCTTTTGGATTTGAAGAACATGTGCTTTTTTTTTCATTACAGGTTTTTGTTTTACAGGTTTTAAACATTTGATGTTAAACACACATACCTCTATTTATATACCTGCTAATACAAGACATAATGATGCATTTTTTCCAGAATTTTGGGGTTCAAATATTTTCAGATCTGCTGTACAAGGTTTATAGATGGATTGATGGATTTGGTGGCTGCTTGATATTGAAATATTGGTGGCTGAGTTGAAGTTGAGGTGAAATCATATTTTCAGCCCATATTCTTTTGTTTGTTTGACTAGGCCATTGTCTTGTTTTTTTTATTTGACCAGGTAATGCATGTATATATATTTTATTTGACTTATAATATTTTGCTCATATATGAGAATAACATTTTTTGTTTTAAAACATTATTTTGTAAAAATATTCTCTTCAAAATGGTTTAATTGATTTTATTTAATTTTGTCATTTCTATCATATATTGTTTCTTATATATTTCTTCCTTTACACTTACCAATATTCATTGTTTTTAATATACTATATTTATTTAGTTCATAGATTTCCTTTATAAACTTATATGTATATAATTCTCATTCATTTATATTTACTATGGATTTGTTTTTAATTTACATATAAATTTTATTGTTATGAATATATATAAGAAATTGCAAATTAAATCAATATATAAATAAAATCTGGAAAATTCAAAATATTATCTTGATTTAAAACTATTTATTATTACCAATTATCATTTAACACGGATTTTATTCTGATTAAAAGATCGTATTATTGAATATTAAAAATAAATATTCATAACTCAAGACGATAAATATCCCAGGTCGTTACAATACCCCTATTCTGAACACAATGGAACTAGCCTTGAGACCTAATTCAATCATATACAAAAGATAGCTTTTTCAAACCCAGTTATATTATATTTCTGTAATTAGTTCTACATGTTTCAAGCTTGCATGACTGCATGATACGTCCAATCATTACGAAATTTGATGGCATACAATAACTCTCTAATATGGATCCAATGAATCTAGATTTGTCCAATTTTGAGACAGTGCCCTGAAAGGCTATTTTCACACGTTAATTAAAACGAAGTATTATAAACAAGTTTAATCGCTTCTAAATTCAAAAGTTCACTATCTTCATTGTTATCCAAGTAGAATTTGAATCAACTTTCGAAATAATTTTTCATTCGCATAAAATTCAAAATTCAATTATTAAAACAATTTCAATTATTTAAAAACTATTATTATATAAAATTCAAGTAATTTAACTTATAAAATTACTTTTCAATATTTAAAATCAATTAAATATTCTAAATTCAAATGACTGAAATTCTAGGTCATTACATTTTCTCCACCTAAAAGAATTTCGTCCCCGAAATTAGCAAGTAAGAAAAATGCCCAAACCCATCAACTTCTTAAAACCAATTAGTTGAAATAGATTACCAAATTCTTTTAAGCCTTTAACTTTCCAAAATCAATTGTTTGAAACTTTGTTATCACCTTTTCTATAACGACTCATAAATTCAGAAATTTTAAAAAAATATTAATTATAATTGTTGAATAGAATATGGTTAGAATATTACTGTAAATAATAATAGTAATAATAATAAATTTGTTAGAATATAAAACATGATCTTAGAGAAAATTCTAAAACAACTAATCTTTAATGAAATGGAAGGTGGTAACGCGTATTAGAATATAATTTAATAATATTGATTGAATGTAATTAACAACTGTATTAATGCAATTTCAATCAACTATAACAATAAATGTTACTAAAGAATGTGATAAACAATATTCTAAATATGTTAGCATACAATAAGAAATCAATTATTTGGTAAGTAGATTTATACTCATTGTGTAAACAATAAATTAATAGATATGAATTACTAAGTTGTAACAATTGATTTATTCCTCATCCCATTGATTAATCCGCTTTGGAATTTATATTATAATCAATGGAATTAAATGTAATTGAAATCTTTCAAATAAAAGGAAAGAGAACATTAATTGTAATTAATGGATGTAATAATAGAAACATATGTTTGAATTAAAATAAAAGAGGAAGTTGAGGAAGTAAAAAGGAAACATATGTTTTAATTGAAAGAGAAATTTGATGTAATATAAAGAACATGTAAATTGAAATAAAAGGATAAAACTTTGTTTGAATTATTTAATGATAATAACACGATTAGTGTGTAAGTAACTTTCAATTGGAAATTTAATATTGAATTAATTAGAATTAAATCTTTTAATTAAGGTAAAGAGAAACAGATGGTAATTGATTCTGTCAAGAATAAGCAACATATCTTGAATTGAATAAAATGAACATTTGAATGAAGACAAACCAATGTTAATAAAACGAAGGTTCAATTCAGTCAATTTTAAAATATATTATTATTTGAATTTAAACAAAGTTTAAAGGTTAAAATTAAAGAACAAATTTGGAATATTGAGTAATATGTGCTTCCAAATTCAATAAAATAGAAAATTTTCGGAAATTTTAAATTTTGGTCAAACTTAGTCAAAGTTTGAATTTTGGTTGAAAAAATATGAATTTAAAAATTTTATTCTTTTTATATGATACTAGACTAAATTCTGATCTTTTCACCACTTTTCGTTTTGTCAAAATCAAATTTCTATTGCTCTAAATATTTGAATTTCTGTGAAAAACTGACATAATTTTGTGGTGTTTAGTTGTGAAATTTGGCTAAGTCCTAGTGGGTTTTGTTTGGTCTAATGGGCCTTGGTTAACTAAGAGACTCTAACCATACCAAGAGACTTGTGTCTATTCCTATGCCTACAACCATTTGTTTCCTTTTGACTAACTTGTACATACATAATTTTCTCTTGAGAAAACTTTCTCATCACACTTCCTTCTTCCTCTTCAAATCTACAAAGAGTTCTAGATCTAAAACTCAAATTTCTCCAAATCAAAACTCCTTCCTCCTCTCTTCCAAATTCCTTTCACCTCCTCTCCTATTGCCGCCTCTCCTCCACCATCCAAGCCATCTTCTCCTTCCCTTCATCTCGGCCACCATCTCTTACAAGCAAGGTCAAAACCATCCCCTCTTTCCTAGCCTATAGCCGTGCCATATCTCCACCAAATCCCACCTAAATCACCACCATCTCCTCCTCTTGCATAGCCACACCATCTCCTCCACCCTAGGCCACCCTTGCCGCACCCAAACCCATCCAAAAGCACCAAGGCCGAGCCTTTGCACCCCTCTTTCTCCTCTTTTTATAAAAAAACAAAAGTTACATATTTCTATTTTGGTGATCCATCGATTAGCTTGCATTGCTTTGGAATTAAGATTCATATTTCATAGCTTTGTTTTGTCAAATATTTCCTAGCCTCGAAAGGTGAGCTATTCACTCACGATTTATAATCTCATGCCAAGTGAATGAATATCAATTGACATGTTATTGGAATGTTGCAATAGTTTAGAAATTTTGCGTAGTTTGATTATGATTTGATGTGACATATGCTCACTTGTTATTTTTGACATGATATTATTATTGAAACTATGTTCTTTACTTATAAAAATAGATGTGACGATATGCTTAGAATTTATGCTTCATGATGTTATTATTAAATTGCTACGTTGAAAAAAAATGAAAATGTTATATTGATTTTAAGGTTGACACTTATGTGATGAAAAATGTCATTAATATGACATGTGAAATTTATGTATGAAATGAAAAAAAAGAAAAAAGTTTATATGCATATACGTGTTATGTTATAAAAAAACACCTAAATTGCTATGTTAAAAATGGTTGCATATTAGGTTATGTTATGGTAGAAATCTTATGTCACCTCCCATGCTAAATATGCATATATGCTATATTATGTAGTTTGTATGCAATTATGTGTTATTGTATATAATTGGTTATGTAAGTAATATGTTATGTGATTAATTATGTAAGTTATGTGTCATCTTATGTAATTTGTTATGTATGAATATGTGTTATGTTATTTATTTCATGTAAATCATGCTGCAAGTTCCTTTAGTTTTAGGAAATCACTGTGGGTTGAAACGGTACATACCCGAATGATCTTTAGAATGGCGAAAAATCGTTATGGGTTGAAATGATAAACCCATGCGGTTTTTATTGATTTTGGAAATTTGGGATTGCGGGTTGAAATGATAGATACCCATAAATTTTAAATTATTGGAGATTGAAATGATAAATATCTATATCACTTGACCCTAGGATAGAAAACTATATACAGAAACCGTTGGTCTGTTTTAAAAGCGATTTCTGAAATTTTGGAAAGATGTGTTTGGAAAAAAAGAAAGGAAAATGTTTTTTAAATTTAATATAAAGATTTTATTTTAAAACATATATGTAAAATTTAGATTTTAAAAATGTATGTTTTAAGAATTCTAAATTTATAAGTTAAGTTTTAAAATGTAAATTTTAAGGTTTTACTTATAACTTTATTTACTTCTTTTTTCATAATATAAGATTTAATTTAATAAAATTTAATAAAAATAAAATATATTATGTTTAAAATATTTAAATTAAAATATTTATTTTAATATATAACCTATTTTAATATATAAACTATTTATAATATATAAACTATTTCAATCTATAACCTATTTTAATATATAAACTATTTCTAATATATAAACTATTTCAATCTATAACCTATTTTTAAAACATAAAATATTTTTAATGTATAACTATTCCAATATATAAAATACTTTCAATATTCAAAATGTTTAAAGTTGGAACTATTATGATTTAGATTTAATTGATTTAAAATGCGAATATTTTGATATGATGGTTTAACCTATTTTGTGGTTATGATTTTGAAAATAAATATGATTTCGGAAGTGAATATGATTTTGAAAGTGATATGATTTTGAAGTGAATATGATTTTGAAAGTGATATGATTTTGAAGTGAATATGATATTTTGATATAAATTATGAATCGGTTTTGGAAATGTAAAAGAACTAACTGGTGTGAAATAAGCGTTTGGTTATTAAAGAGACCGAGATTGGATATTGTCATACTCTCTGCCAATACCGAAAACCACTTTAACAACTGTGCATGTGGTGGAGAATCCAGAATGTAGTAGGATGGTTTGGCCAACGCTACTGGAATGAAGTAAGAGAACGATGATGTATAGCCTTGACCTTCGGGTCATAATTAAAATGACTAAAACAGGAGCCATGCCGGGCCAAGTGGGGTCGCTCCCCTTATCGGGCACATTTCTTTGATACCATAATATTACTTTGTGATTGATTTGGTGGCCACCCTTTGATTTGATTTGGGAGTGTGTCTCGAGGTGGGCGGTAATAGCTGCTATGCGTTACCACCAGTTCGGATCTGCAAAACGGTAGTATCCTAACCTGGGCATTACTTCGCGTGCCTTGTCATATTTATCCTGATCATGCCCATTATGAATTTGGTTTGTATCGTACCTATGGAGTGCTCACTGAGTAAACCACCGGTTTGGTGGAGCTTACAGTATCTGTATAGACTACCGTATTTATATAAAAATGTGTTAAGGGGGATATAGGTAACGCCTTAACGCTATTTTAATATTTTAATTTACTATAGACATTATTTATGTAGCGTATTGTATTATGTATGTAGATAGTTCCACGGATCCTTAAAGGATGGAAATCCCAAACATTCTTTAAGTTATTGCATTTCATTTGGACATTTCACTTGAGTTGATTCACTTGCATAAGATTGTTAATCCTGATTCGAGTGTTTTGTGTTTTGCTTTATGCTCGGGTCAGCTTGAGTATTACAACATTTGAGACTCACCTTTTGGATCTTGGAGCTTGGCTTGGAGATCTATCTTATCTATTCAGCTTTCCAGTTATTCTATTATTTCCGTCATTTAGTTATTTCTGTTCAGATTATTTGCTTATGTATTAGAGACTTCTATGTATTTGGACTTCTGTTGTCTTTTGTCTTGGACTCTGTAGTTTCTGTAGTAGCTTCATGAACTACTATTTATCAATTCCGCTGCTTATTGTTGTATTAATCTATGTCTATGATTTTGTGATTGATTTATTTACTGTATATGCTAAGTTTTGCTAAATATAAATAACAATATGTTATTTTGAGCAATCAAGTCTGACATGTATGGTTTATTGTCAATTTGAATGGTTCAAAATAGCGGGTTGTTACATTTTCTAAATCTTTAATTTCATTCATAGTTACTAACTAATACCATTCCAAGTTATAACATAAACATCAAATTTTAGTTATCAAATTTTTTTCAAATTCTCAAATTTTTTCTAACGCCTTAATTTATAGAAAATTTCGACAGCGTCTCTTTTGCGCGGCTAGATTGGAACAACTATAAATCACCATTACGGGCCCAAAGCAACAAAAGAAAACAAAAGACAAGCAGCTTAATCATAAAACCATCAAATTCAAATAAAAATATAAACATGTACTTATTTGTTGGGCAACCAACTTTGCTTGTGAAATCAAAGGCATCAAACTAGCTTTTGCATCTATATACCTACATCTTACTTACACATAAAATCCAACCATACAATCTCTAGCCATATTATGCATTTTCCAATGACAAATATTTAATTATGATAAGCCCATAAGATGTACAGATATATATCACCTTTTTAATGCAAATCAATTTTTGGAATTTAAATCAAAACTTTTTTTTACCAAACAAATCTCCTTTGGTAGCAATTCCTTTCGTGGAAACTTGAAAATGAACGTCGATGCTACTACAGTCACCATCGAAGTTATTTTCCAACGACCGAAGTGAGTTCAGTGCTTTCTATCTCTTTTAAATCCTTTTAAAAAGATTATATCTAGTCAAAATGTTTTTAAAATAATATCATTATTATTTCTTCAAAATTTTGAAAAACAATTTTTCAAAATCAATGGGATTTAAATTCTCAAATTTTCAGCTTTATAATCCTTTTTATTACAATTCATATTTATCAATTTTCCTCATATATATAATCTCATTTTGGTTATATAAAACCATTTCTTAATTGTTTATTTTTGTTTACATTATACTAATAACAACTTTTATTAGAACACAAACAACAACAACAAATGATAATAATCAAATATTATCATTCTTTAACAACCAAACACACCATACATACTACAATAATTTTATAAAAATTATTCCTTTACATATAAAATATAATCAATTGTAAAATTATTTCATTTACCCAATTTCAAAACAATACCATATCGAATTGCTATGTTCATGTGTTTAGAGATCCCTATCAATAACGTTAATTACTCATATTGACCAAAATTCATAAGCCACTCAATAGATCAGCAAATTCAATATAAAACATTTTTATATCACTAACAAATACACGCTCATACACACACACACATACACATTCAAACTCATTCTAGGGTGCTGCTGACCTACCAAAATGAGTACCCCACCAAAGCCAAGGTTCTCGCTTAACCTTCAGCTCTGATACCAAAAATGTAACAAGCCACTTTTTTGTATAGTTTAAGCGGATAATCAACCACACATTACCCACTCAATATGAATAGAAAGTGGGGTTAGTTAAGGAAAAGAAAGAAGGGAGAAGAAAGAAGAAAGAAGAGAGAAAGAAAACTATAAACACATAATCTCACAGCGGAACGAGTAATCTATAATATACAAAAAATCTTTGCACAAATAAAAATGTAATATTCATACACTAATCAGAGTACGCTAACCTATTTCAGCCTAGACAGTAATTATAGCCCGTCCTTACAATTGCTATTAAATAAAACCAACAAACAATACAATGGAACCCAAGGAAATACGTAGATACATCTTGGACCTCTAGCTCGTCTCCTGAGCTCCAATGCATCCAAAGAAATCTCTAAATATGCTCGGTCTAACCCGAGCATTGAAAGGAAACAACGCCCGAATCAGTATGGTAAACCAGTGTGAGAAAAACACACCCAAATGGAATTTAATGTTTATAAAAACCTTTCAAATAAAGGTATCTTGTAAGACCATGCTGCACATAAACATGGATGGGTTTTTACCTTACGATAACCAAAACATTTCCTATAGAAAATCCATTGATATTATAATAATGTCTAGAGGTCAAAGTATATGAATATAGCTGAAATGCTTGCATCTCACGTTTCAGCATAGTTAGGCACAACTAAATCCGTAAATCTCGTATTGGAGAATTGATGCCATACGATGACAAGGTAAGGAACTACCTTCCAATGGTACATCTCTAGATAAAATGCACCAGGGTCTGACAAGAACATCTTGTACCCCTGCCACACAGGACTGGCCTACCACATGACTAGTAGTACCGAATATGATCACCCCTTTTATTTAATGGGCCCCGAAGCGTACATATGAAGATAGTAATTGATCTAGATTTGGGATGACCATACCCTGATGGAAGCAACCCACTTGGTCCTACTACATGCCCGATTTTTGTCATTTTTCGAATGCAGAGCCTTGAGGCTACGTTTTACCTTTATATGGCAGTTCCCACTTGGAATACTAACATTGCCCTCTAAGCAACAATGAAATGCCAGCATTCATCCATACAAGTTCGTTCTGGGACTGAATGAAACTGAAGGCACCACTTCTACTACATCCATTTTGGGATCACCCTCAGGATTAGTAGCAAGCAACCCTTGCACTTCAAAGAGCTCCATCTTCAATTCCATCATCTTCAAGATGTGTTCACTTCGAAATGCTTAAGTTGGATCGAAGTGGTTTTCAGATAACATATCCGATCCAGGTCTCTTCGAAATAACTTTTGATAATTTCTGGTAAAATCAACCCCGGTTCTTTAGGAAATAAATAGTCAAAGATAAGAGCAGAGATCACCTCCTAACCATTAATGGACGGATTTCCATATCTTTTTTCCTTGGAGAACGAAATGAGATTTGTACGCACAGTACAACATCATCGGAGATGACTGTGCCATATAACCCACGTGTTTCTCCTAAATATTTCCAAAGTTGCATTTTGGGTCGAAATACGATAGTCGATTATTTAATTATCAAATAAACCAACATTCAGACTAGTGATTTATTTCCAAAGGGAAAAACAACATTGGTTAAGCACATAAGAAACCCCTAATTTGTTTAATTGATCTTTTTGTTAATTAAAATCACCTTGTAAATACTTGTATTAAAATACTTTTTCACATATATATCCACAAATCCCTATATTTTCAATACTTGGAAAAATATCCATATGCTTATCTCAACGGTATAAGTATAATCATCAAAAAGAGAAGATTTCCTTTTTATATAATTCTAAAATCATTTATAAATCCCTTTATAAATCTCTAAAACACATTTATTATAAATTTCTAAAAACCATTTATACACGCCTCTAAAACATTTCTCAAATCATTTATAAACTCTTTATAAATCCGCAAAACTAATCATAAAGCTTCTCTTATAAATCTATAAACCCATTTCTAAAATTCGTTTATAAATATCTAACCATTTATTAAACTCCTTTACCTTGTAAATAATCTTCCTTTATGTCTTCAAACCATTTTATAAAACTCTTCTTATAAAACCCAAGTCCGTTTATAAAACCCTATTTATAGATCTTGAAAACATTCATAAATAAATAAAAATCATTTACTTCAGAACACTATTATACATTATTAATTATTAACAATAAACATTTTAAATAAATAATTATTATTAACTTCAAAATATCTTAAAAATCATATTTGATAATTTCAAAATAATAATTAATCCTTACCATTATTATAAATAGTAATAATTTACTTCCAAAACATTATTAATAAATCATTATTACTTTTCAAAATATTGAAATATTGATAAACAATTTTTAAACAACGTTAAACATAAATAATTAATCTTTAAAACAATATTATATGTAAATAATCTTAAAATAATATTAAATATAAATAAATAGCTTAGAAAAGACAGATAAAAAGGTTGGAGCAAAATAGAAGTTAAGTCCCTTAAAACAAAATAATTCAAAAATTCCACATTCATATTTAAATCATTCTTCGTCTCAAAAACCAATTCTAACCCGAATGGCAATTTATAGCTTTTTTTATATACTGATTTAAGGCCAATAGCTACATAATGTTTAACTAATATCGATATTGATTTACTATCACTACATGATGTAAGTTGAACATATAACAATGTTATAATCAATAGAGCCAACAATCAGGTTTAATATCCAATAATTCATATGATAGGAATATTATTGAAATTAAAATCGACAATGGCGAGGATCCTGTTGGATCCCTCCAGCCTGTCCCTCTACATCACAGCTTATATATATCAGCACATATATGTAAATAAAATCAACAGTGGTGAGGAATCCTATTGGATCCTTCCAACCTATTCCCTTGCATCACAAACATTATATAATCATATAATATGGGTCATCCGCTACTAGGCGGATATTTATAGAAAGGGTCATCTGCTCCAGGGGTGGGAATAAAACCAAACCAACTGATAAAACAGGAAATCATCCAAACATTCAATCAACAATTTTTATCAATTATATAATATTACCGGTTAACCAAAAAGGTGAGTTTACCTCACTATTGTCCCAGTCGTCGCCTAAGCGTTCTGGTTTTCGTTTAAATCAAACGACGTTCGATTTAGCATGAAATTTCTACTTGCTCCAACTGTCGCCAATCCAACTCCATAATGTAATATTCGCTAATACAATCCCAACGCAACTCATCACGTTAATTTTTGACCTCATATGAAAGAGATAGTTTACAACGCTTGTACCAATTAAAATAATTTAAATTCCTTAATTACCTCATTAAATCTTAATTACCCTTAAATAAACCCATCCTTTCTCCCTCCTTTACCTTCGAACGTGAATGCTCCAGCCATAAAACGTGACTCCATCAACCCCCACCATCGCTTACGCGCCTTTATACGACGCCACACCATCACCACGTGCTCCCCCGTCCTCGAGACCTCGTCACCCAATTCGCCGCCATTGAAGAGAACTGACCCCAACTATTTCTACGCTCATCTCGTGATTCCGGCCGCCACAGTTGATCTTTGGCCATGAAACTTTAGGCGAGCCAAGCCCTCCACATCCCCTACATTTTTCCTTCAAAACCCGTCACCTATAGATCACCCGCGACGCTGCAATCGACGACCAAAAATGCCGCTGTTCAACTGAGCTCCGCCATCACCTTGCCTCGCTTAACACGATCCCACCATTAAAGTTGCTCCACTCATCATCGCGATCAATCCCCTATTTAGTGACTTCGCCTGGTAAAGTTGAAAATTGCTTCGATGAATATGAGCCATAAGATTAAGAGCATTTGAATTGAGAGGAAAACGAACCATTTCTGATAATGGTGTGATTTTTAAATAGAACGGGACGGTATGGGTTAGGTTCGTGGGAATAGGTAGAGGCATGGGCATGGGGCATGGATGAAATGATAGGGTTTGGTGAGATATATATTATTTTAATTTTAAAATAATCAAGCTTGAAACGTTCGAAAATCTCGAACTCCTATCGAGACGTGCTGTCGGGCATTTTATACTAAATACCCCTATTTCGGACACAATGGAACTAGTCTTGAGACCTAATTCGATCATATACAGAAGATAGATTTTTCAAACCCAGTTATATTATATAAATATATGAAATTAGTTCTACACATTTCAAGCTCCAATGACCACACGATACGTCCAATCATTATGAAATTCGACGGCATACAATAACTCACTATTACAGATCCAATGAAACTGGTTTTGTCTAATTCCAAGACAATGGCCCGGAAGGCAATTTTCACACGTTAATTAAAACGAATTAATATAAACAAGTTTAGTCGCTTTTAAATTCAAAAGTTTACTATCTTCATTCTTATCCAAATAGAATTTAAATCAACTTTCAAAATCATTTTTCATTTACATAAAATTCATGATTCAATTATTAATACAATTTAAATTATTTAAATAACCATCATTATATGGAATTCAAGTAATTTAACTTATAAAATTACTTTTCAATATTTAAAATCAATTAAATATTCCAAATTCAAATGACTGAAATTCTGGGTCGTTAGATTAATGAACATTAAACGAGATAATTAAGTTCATCTAAAGTTTCAACCTATATAAATGCAATAATGATAGCGGTTAAATTCGTTTTCTACTGCTAAAGAAACATGTGATCAAAATAAACCAACAATATTATTTAACAATTTATTATTATGTTTATGGTGATCTAATCAAAAGATATATATATATATATATATAATAAAAGTGTTACATTTCTCTTACAATCTTCATACGGTATCCGTATTGAAATGGAGTTGAAGTATATTTATCGATTGCATTGGAATCTATCATTTTGATCCAACGATACATCCGCTTGGAGAATTGTTTAATCTATATTATGGTTTGTAACACCAAAGAGATAAAAATGAATTGTCAATTGTACCTTTTAGATATGTACTTTTGAGTACCAATACAAATAAATTGAGTAAAATCTCAATGGTAAACCGCCTAAGGTACACACCGAGTATACAATAGATGGTAAACTATCTATCGAAGCATCGAGTATATGGTCCCGATGGTAATATGTCCTGCACTACATATTATTCAACAAAAAGCATAAAGGTTCGAACAACCAATCGATGTCCCACAGGTACACCGGCCGAACAATGTATAACCTACTAATATGGATATTATCATTCTCCCAATGATAGCTATTGAAAGGTGCAACTGTAGCACTAACAGAAATAATATGAGCATCTAATTGCAATATAATTGCACGTCCATATTAAGTATCATGTTATACAGAACCATGAAGCTAAATGAACTCTAGAAATCAACAAAGAAGGAAACAAGTCCCAGAAACGTTCCTACTTAGCGTGCACTAGGTCTAGGTTCAACCAATCCTGATGTAGGTTTCCAATTGACTGGAAAACGTCACCAGTCGACTGGTGCCAGTTGAATGAAGCTTTTTCCAGTTGATTTGATCCTGTGGTAGGCACAAACCTGCTTTTTCAGTTGACCGGAATGTCGTTTCCTATCGACTCAATCTTCGCTCCTTTCTATGTTGGTTTTTTACCTTTTCATTAGTCAATTGAAATTGTTCCCAATTGACTCCTCGTCTATAACCTGCGTCCCGAAGGAACTGGACCCGTAGTGGGCTAAGTGAGTGAATTTTAATTTTTGTTCATTTTTAGATCTTATTGGACCTATGAAGTATAACTAGTTTAGATCTAATCTAAAATATTATAAATAAAATCTATATTTTATTTAATTTGTTAAAATGTTTTATTTATTTATATAAGATATATTTTATAAGTGAATCAAATACACTTATGTGTGTATGGTGCTTGTGCAACATATATAAATGTGCATGGTTAATGTGTTCGTATATAGATATTGGGATTTACACTACGGTGGATAAATTTATCCCTTTTTATATATATATCGATTGTTCAAAATCTTATTTAAAATTATTTATGAATATATTAATAATTTTGAATTTTTTAATTTGCAATAATAAAAATATTTTAACCAAACAATAATTTTTAAAATTTTAAGATCTTTAAATATATCTAATAGTTTACTTAGTAAAACAATTTAAAAACTGGCCTAGACCTATAATTTAGAATAAAATATATGTGCGATATATATATTTAAAATAAAATTTGATATTTCAAATAATGTTTAATTCACTAAGATAACAATAACTTTTTATAAATATTAAATAAATATATTTGTTTGATTTACTAAATCATTTATTAATTAAATATAAACATATAAAATTATATTAAAATGCCTTTTGGCCATAATAATTTTTTTAATTAACCGAAACATTATTTTGTAAAATAAAATTTTAATTTATAAATATATGTGTTGCGTTAGAAAATGGAACAGTACCCCAAAATATATAAATCCAAATCGAACAAGCAAAAACCAAAAGAAAATAAGAGCACACAGGCACTTTTTATAGCAGTTTCGCAAATATTTTGGCCTACATCTACTTTAATCTTATTATTTGATTGATTTTCTCTGGAATACATTGATTACCACTCAAATCCGACCACAAATCAGTGAATCTTGGATTTGGGACTGTTTAGGGAAGAAAAAGATAGAAAAGAAACAAAGTATCATAAGTTCTTCTCTAGTTGCAAGTAGCTTCATATTTACCAAATCCCAGCATAAATCCCGCCATTCAGGTTAGAAAAAGTCCCAATATCCAGATTTGAACATCCAAGCATGAAGACCGAATCATCCAACACGATTTCCAAGAGGAAAATCAGATCGCTACCGCCTGATTCAGGGTCGGTACTAACATGATTTTGATCAACTCAACCTCTTCTTCTTTCCATGTCCAAACTTCTCTCACCGATCTCTTACCATTTCAAGCCTTAATCAGGTCGGTGGTCACCAATTCAGGTAAGGAGTTTCGTTGTTGCCCTTACTTTTCAACTTAGCGGCAGATGTATTCGCTAGGATCGTCAAGCTATCTACTACAAACAGGGTTCTAGATAGCGTAGATCATTAGTGATGTTTAATCCTCCAGTTCACCGACGATACCATGCTTTTTACCTCTCATATGCATTGTCATGTCACAACTCTCAAGTTTATTCTGTATAGCTTTGAAATGCTTTTAGGGCTTAAAATAAACTTCAACAAGAGCTCGGTTTTAATTTTAAATGATGTAAATAAGGTCAAAAATCTAGCGGTCGATACCCTCAACTCTAAAATAATGAAATTCCCCATTTACTACCTAGATTTCAGGATTAGACCAACAAAACTAAAAAAAGAGGACTAGCATGTGATAATTGATAAAATTAAGCAAAAACTATCAAACTGGAACAATATACTTCTATCTAGAGTAGGCAAAATCATCTTAATTAACTCGGTCTTACCAAAACCTCCCATATACTAGATGTCTTACTATCTTTTTTCTAAATGGGTTATTGATGAAATAGATAAAATTATATGAGATTCCATATGGAGAGGTGACAGTTCTTGTAGCAACATCAACTATCTAGTTAATTGGGAAACAGTTTGCAAATCCAAACATGAAGGAGGCCTAGGAATCAT
This sequence comes from Allium fistulosum, assembly GCA_030737815.1. Lineage (NCBI taxonomy): Eukaryota > Viridiplantae > Streptophyta > Magnoliopsida > Asparagales > Amaryllidaceae > Allium > Allium fistulosum. The sequence continues at coordinate 1,077,905,297 of CM060901.1, read as the reverse complement.
AGACCTTCATAATCTTAAATGTGTCTTTATGGGAAAAATGGCTATGAAAATCTAATAACAATAACGAAAACCTAAGAAATGATTTCTAACTAGTTATATTGTAGAACTTACAACCATTATCATATCACCATAAGCCCTAATAATATGTCTTACTGTTGGAAATCTATTTTTAAAAATCTAAACATTTTAAATCTTGATATTAGTCACATAGTCTATTCTAGTAATAATACATCCTTTTGGCATGATAGTTGGGTTTCAGCTATACCTTTGAGAGTGGAATTAGAAGATCTTTATTATTTGTAATTTCAAAAATGCTTTAATTTCTGAGGTTTCCAGGCCTTATAATGAATTTCCATGGAACTTTAACTTCAACCGTGCCCTAGACAGTGCTATATTGACTTAATTTGTAACACTTAACAAAATGCTTGAATTCTACAATTTAGATAGTGAAAGCGATACAAAAATGTGGTGTTGAGAAATTAATAATTTATATTCCTCAAATTCAGTCTACAAATTCTTAAATTTCTCTAGACAAAGGAAATGACCTTCAAACTAATCTAGAAAGTTAATGCATCTCCTAAAACAAAGATACACATGTGGCTAACCCTTCACAATAAATTAAACATAGTTTAATTTTTAAAGAAAAAGAACCTAATTCTGGACAAAAATTGTGTGTTCTGTAAAACTTAGAAAACATAAAACACTTACAATATAATTGCCCACTGACTAATTCTGTGCTTGTAAATACTCTTCACATTTTTTAATATACTTTAACTAACGCGGATTTCAAATATGACCACCACTGAAACATTCTTAGAAACCAATATGTCTATTGTTACCGAATTTTGATAGAAGCTACTTACAATATTACTTGTTGGTATCTTTGGTTCAAAAGAAACCGGAGGATATTCAACAATACTGGCACCCCTTTAGATAACACGACTCACGCTATCACACTATTCACTTACAATTGGATTGACAACTCTAGATACAATGTAGCCAAAAATATATTATTTAAGGAATACCTCAAAAGGGCAAAAGGTAAGGTTGACACCTTAAAGGAAAAAATTGTTCATAACAGTAAGAGACATAACATTGCCGTAAGCACAGATCCAGTGGATCCCAGTAACAAATATAATCACTCAAGCACCTCACATTTGCTTAATTACTAAGTATACTTTTATTTGTATGCCTTCACCTTGTCACATATATAAATATATATTCATTTTACTATATGCATATTTATGTGCAGGACTCATACTATTGTTGAGATTTTTAGGTTTAGCAGGCTGTTATGATTTGGATAGATTATGCCACAACCATATTCCCTAATTGGATATAGTCACTAACAGCTTGATGCTTCTGCTTTGGAAGATAATCACACCCACACATAACACCCAAATCGTTACCGTATTGTGACTTATCAGGGCTTTATTTAGGGCAGACTTGTTTAGTTCTTAGTATCTCCATTGCCCACTTATTTATAGATCTAGGGTTTTTTATTTTTATGTAGGGTTTTTTTCTTCTATTTTTATGTAGGGGGTTATTGCTACCTGCCAGGCTTGTTAGCAGCACCTATTTTAAGTATGGAATAAATTTACATGTGCATTCTCCTCCTTGAGAGGATCACTCATTTTAATAAAAAAAATATACGTTAAAAACAGTTTTTATCAATTTAATCCGTTTTAATATTTAACAATTTTTTTTTAAATTTTCTATATAAAATATTAAAAAAACAATATTTTTAATTTTACATTAAACATTTAAACGATATATGTGGTGTATGTGTATGTGTGAATATATTTATAATGTTGAATATGCATCCATGCATGCATGTATATGTGTGTGTGTGTATAAGGGACAACATATGTGTATATAAATTCATTTAAAGATGGTCTAGATCTACATTAATATGATGATATAGAATTGTGAATAATAGAAAATTATCTTATGGCCTTCACCTTGATTGATAGATAATCTTAAATCGGATCCTAGCTCCTAGCTATATAACACCCTCGAGTTCCACCTTTAATAATATTTTGATATTGTTGGGGTTGAAATATTTTCAACAAGGGATATATGGGGAGATGGCGGCTGGACAAGGGAAGAGAGAAGACCAAAAAAAGTCAACCAAACAATGAGGGGTAATATGGTTTATATAGAAAGAGTGAAGGAGATCTTTTCTCCTTTGTTTACTAAGTCTCTCTTTACCAATTCGGCATCCAACACTTGAATTTGAACCTCCTTTCTCCTCTCATCATGATCGGCCATACATAGGCCATATAGGTCTCAAACCTTGTTTGAACCCATTAAGCAATTAAATACAATTAAATCAAATTTAAATGTGTATCGATATCGAGTATCGACTTGTATATAACTGACTTTTATATATGCACCCATTTAATTACTAATGATACCCAAAAATACAAATGGCATCAAATAAACCAACTAATTAATTAATATTTAATAAACATTAATTAATTTAATGAACATATAACAATTATAATTCAATTAAATCATGTGGTATTTTGGGAAATCTACTAATGTGGTTGTGCGACTCGCTTGTGTAAATTCAATCAGTGATTAATATTGATCAATTCAAATATTAATGTTCACACATTACCTTAGTTAATGGTGTGAAAATTTGGCCGAATTTATCGCTTATACATCTTTATCGGTAAAATCTAGCAGTACAAGGTTGTAACGATTATTTACACCAATTATCTTTGTCAAACTTATATCACTTTAGGACTTATAGAATTTGGTTTTGGTTAAAATTTCAATATTGTCCACATTTAACTTGATAATCACAAACACAAATTCCTTGGTTTAATAATAACACTTAATATTAACTACTACTTTATCCAGATACTTTGACTTTGAATTAACAATACTTGATCGTAATACCAACCTCATATAATAGAGGAGTCAAATTATCTATTGAATAGTGTTTCACTCCTAATGCTTCAAATCAGACTTAACTATAGTCGTTCGGTGGATGCCATGCCATGATTCTATTATAATCAAAGTGGAGTGTCTATATTAAAGTTCAACAGTATTCCTAAGTCGAAAGACCCGTGTAATATCGTCACTTCGAGATTCTCCATTTGACCTTAGTTATATTAACCAATTGAAAACTCTGAAGTTGAGTCATTTCATAGTTATCTAGTAACTATCAGTATGTAACTCCCTAGTGCCCCCAATATCCATGAGTAATACAATGTCCAATATTCAGAGAGCATTACGTACTCTAGTCTCAATAGATGTATTGATATTCTATCTCGAAATATCCTAAATGGGAATATTTAAAATAATATGTTATTTTTAATGCGATAAATTTCTCATGATTACAACACATTGTAATTACTATCAGATAAAATATCATTTAAGGATTTCCTATTTAATATACTTAAATTAAATAATTGATTAACATATCATAATATGACAAGTATATAATAGAAAGAAATACACATTTTATTTCGAAAGAGATTTTATTACAAAGTTAATAATTTATAATAAATTACAGAATTGCCCTTAGAGCATACCACTAACTCTGTCAATCTACCACTTCCACTTTAGGCCAGCTATGGAATCTCAATCCCATCCCTTCGATCGGTTTGATGAGAACTGATTTAGCTTGTCCCTTCTTGAATGGATTTGCTATGTTGTTTTAATTATGTATTCTATTAATCAACTTTCTTTAATGCCGATAAACTGCCTTTATCATGTGAAACTTTTCGAAGTATGTTTCTCGACTTCCAGTAAGCTACTGTTTCTTTCATGATTAGTATCACGACATTGTTATGATATAACAATGGCATGGGATTCTCAAGATTTAGAATCATTCCTAACTCAGTTGTAAATTTGTGCATTTATATACATTGCTTTTATCGCGGCGTTATTCAAGGCGATGTACCTAGCCTTTTGGTTGAATCAGCCACAACTTTTTTGTTTGTAGCATTTCCAACTTAAAGCTCTTTATCTAAGTTTGGTTAAGAATTTAGGATTAACATACTATACTCGATATTATTTATGAAGTTCGAGTCTAAATACTTCTTCATGAAAAGCTCGATGTTTCTATAAACAATTCTACAACATTTCACAAATACACAAGAATACTCTTAACTTGCATTTAGCGATCTTAATTCAGATTTGATACTTGCTTTATGTATAAAAAACATAAGGTAAATACGATATTGTAGACAATACAACAAGTATGATAGTTCTTATTCTTAATGCGTTAGGAATCCATCTTACATGCTACATATTAAACATTTTAATGCAGTGTCTATGTATATCATTTGGGATGATCTTAACGTCCTTTTATACTGATTATAAAGGATATCATTTACAAATTTAATATTGAGTATTAAACAACCAAACTATAATTATTTTTAACTTGGGTACATAATTAATTATCATATCTTTGTTACAAATACACGCTTCTTCGTTATTTTGACAAAATAAAACTATTTGATATTTCTATCAAAATAATTGTTCAACTCTAATACTTATTGAATGATACTTTCGCATCAGTTCTTAGATCATACCGATACTCAACAACTCAATATTGATTCCATGGACTTTGAGACAATTTGGTTGTTATATGCAAATAGTCTATTCTAAATCATTATTTAGAATTTTCTAAACACACATGTAATAAAACTCAAAGTCATACTTGGTGATATTTTGTAAATAAAATTCGAATTAACTTAAGCTGCTTAATGGCGAATTTGTTACGCTAATTCCAAAAATTGAAACTTACGATGTTATTCTTATCAACGTTGCTCACTATATTCCAACATCATCGATCCTCTTCTTGAAAATACATTTACTACTGATGAATCATATCCATTTGGGTAAAACTATCAAAACCATATTTTGATAATGTACTTGGAATCCATTTTGGATTTATGCATCATGTCATATGGTAGAGTCAATACTCTTAATGGCTTATTGATAACTTAGAAAATTCTTTTCTAGACATTGATGTGAAACCCATAGTTTTTCTTCAATGTGCGAGAATAGTTATGGATATTCTAATGTGTTATGTCTGATTAAGTTTGGTTAATTTCAATAACCTATCAAATCCTTGGGACATGTAAGGGTTTCTTATATACTCTTATCTTTTATCATATCATAAACCATGCTTTATATGAAATTAATTTTAATCTTATGTACTACTCTTAAGTACTCAACCTTATAGAAAGAAGTAACTCAGCTTCACTCATTATTAATCTTATTTTGTTCAATGGAGTCCTATTACTCCTTATCGATATATTGTTATGTATCATAGGGTAGAGTTAATTTTGAGATTTAATATTTATTCATTTTAGAGTACATTTGGAACTCTTTCCAATATACTTACCTATCAATCAAATACAATCATTTTATTTTCTTTTACACATTACATTACTTACTTCCGTTTTATATTTTATGAACTTATTATAGACATACTACGTGTATCAAATACACATGTTTATTTCTGTGATAATTCATCCGTAAATCCTAACGAAGTATGTAGAACTTGGTATCATTAACTTATGACTGCATACATCTACATACTACACATGTATCAAATACCATGTTTATTTCTGTGATAATTCATCCATAAATCCTAACGAAGTATGTAGAACTTGGTATCATTAACTTATGACTGCATACATCTATATGTATCAATCCAAAGAGTTCATCAACTCTTATCTTGCTGCAACTGAATGGGTGCACTACCCTTAATCGTTTAAGATACAATTCATCAGTGCCATATGATTCATAATCATATAATCAAGGAATTATTTCTCAAAATCGTGGCTTAGTCCATAATGCCAAAATAGATGTAAAATTTTAGATTCCTCTATATTTTCTAATGTGTCATTTTGATATGAATACAAATACAAATATTATAGTTTTATCTTATAACGAATATTCATAATATTCATGCTGATATAAAACTATGTCTGTTTTCGATCAATACTGAAAATAGTTATATTTCATCAATAATATTTGGTATATTTACAAAAACAATTTCTGTAATTAGATGTGTCCATTAAGAAGTGTTATGTGGTATGCTTCCACTATTTCTTCCATTACTATAATAGTTTACAAAATATAAAGCTCCATTTATCCATTTATTACATAATTTTATTTCATACACTATAACTATTTTACACTTGAGAGTTTCAGATCTAATATCTTGAACTCAAAAAAGTAACTTTCATAGAAAATAATTTTCTATACGAAAATATATTTGAAACAAAAATCACATTTCCCATTCCATATTAAGTACCTTTTAGTATTATTTACAGTTCATGCTCCTGATATCTCTTTATGAAGAAGAAGTAACCATTCCCTTTCTTCACCCCAACTATGCCTTAAGTTAAATCCACTCTCGTACATTCACTTTCCTTTGCAAATGCTCAACCATTCAAAAGAAAACCCTTACTACAAGACCGTAACGAACTCCTTTCAAAAGTGCATTTTTTCATTATTAACATTTAAGGATATCAAATAAGTTGCACTTTACGTAGATTCATCAAACTAACATTTCATCGATCAAATTCTTAGAATCAACTTATAGCTCTTGGTCTAATACTACATCTAACACAACAAGACCCTTACTATAATCAATCATATAGAATACATGATCTCACATTATGGGTTATTTGGTTATTTTGAATGAACTAATTTCATTGAGGTTTCATACATTACGAATCATGATTGTTCATCATATATCATTTATATGTGATCGAAAATGGATCAAAGATCCATATTGTTATATTGCTTTTAGAGTTTGAAACTCATAGAAGACCACAGTCTCAGGTAAATAAAAGACCTAAATGACCAAGGTGTGGATGTTTTTAGCAGTTGTATAATTAGGCACTTTGCATGGCTCTTAAAGTGATAACATGCCAAAGGATTTATTAAGAATTATATATTTATAAATCTATGTCAGTCTTAATTAAGTTCATTTCATGTTTGTACTGATAGACATTTTATCAATTATATTAATTGAACAAATTTATTAAAGTGGATTAATTTAACTTATACATAGCAGATGTTCTTATATTATTAGTAAGGTTAAATACATTTGTTTCATCTTGCTAATAAGTTCCCTCTAGTCTTTTATATTTCTAAAAGCCCAAAGAGAATTATAGAAGTCTTTCGATTTCCCTAGTAAGTGGTAGGACTCACTTGCTTGAGATTCTGACATTGAGTTTGCTCAATAAATCATAGGCCCACATAAATAAAACATTATTGGTTGTATCTTATATAACTCTTAACCCACGGTTTTGTCCTAGTCTCATCTCGACCTTGAGTTTGCTGACAAATTGAAAGAGATTATTCACTCGTACTTACCATTTTGCGATGACCTAAATATAATGTATGTACATTGAATATAATGATTCGCCTTTTCAACCCCCATATATCGATGCTAATATATCCACGGTATTCGTGTGCTGAGCACTCAAGTGCAGGGAAGAAAATTCTTATGGTAAATAAATGTAACGATTCGCCTTTCTTACTACCAAAGACGACACTTAATATGTAATAACCCTGTTGTTAATTAACTAATTAATTAATTTTAACTATGGACAATTAATTTATAATTGTGACTTGTGAAAGTAAATTTAGTGTTCAGAATAATTGATTAGATTTAATTAAGAAATGAGTTTCATTTCTTAAATAGGATTTCAATTTAAAATTTTGAAATATTATTAAATTAATTATTTAAATTTGGTGTTTAGAGTATAGTGTTAATATTGAGAATTTTTGTTGAATTGTAATTTTTAAATTGTTAATTGGTTTGATAAATAGAGAAATTAATTTATGGTTTTATATAACATTGTTAGAGTAGTGGTGTTGTATTAATGATAAAACAAAATAAATTAGCAACACTTTCTTTGTAAAGAAATTAGAAACACTTGCTTATTGGGTTCCAAACCCTCTTAGCCCAAGAAGAAGGAAACATGTAGTATGAAATAAAATACGTACTTAGCTTTCTCATTTTCATCTTCTCAAAATAGAAAACACAAGCATCCTCTAAAAAAACCCTAGTTTTTTTAATCTTCAAATTCAAGTGCAAATCAAAGGGCTTTGGTCTAATACTTGTAGAAATCAAATAAGGTGATCTCTTCTAGCATTTTGTCCATCTATTAGGGTTTAGCTTCAGATTTCACTTTTGTAAGTAATTGTGTTTTTGCAAATTTCTGAATTTAATCTAGGTTTAGTTGATGGAAGAGGCTAACATAGGAGAATCCGGGTTTTAATCATCAAATTCAAGCCTAAAGGCGAGTTGAACGCTCACCCTACTTTCTCTAATACATATGTATAATTGTTATTTTCTATTTGGATTAGATGAATTAATTTGTTGATTGAATGGTTTGCAATTTGATTGAAAACTTAGGCGATTGTTGTTTTGTTGTTTGCTGAAAATTTAGTACGTAAGTTTTCTACAGTAAAACCATGAAATTTTAGTCTAAAATAAACCGAAATGACTCAATCCTTTTATGGAAGAAAGGTAATTCAGTAAGCTACAAATTTTCTTTTGATCAACTTTTGAAATTCTACAGTTTAGTTAGTCGATATTGAGTTTTAATGAGATAGTGTTGCTCTGTTCCTATGTATTTACTAAGTTGAAACCTGAAATTAAAATTTCCATAACTATTTCGTTACTAATTGAAATTCAATGGTTCTTAATGTTCTGGAAATCATAGAATATGTGCTTCAACTTTGATGTTTTGAGTTTTGTAATATTTTATGGTTTACATGGTCGAAATTAAGTTTTATTGTCGCTGTCCCAATATTAAACGATAGCGATAAGAAAGTTAAAATCTGAGGATTGTTTTAGTTGTAAAGTTTTTGTTACTTATCGGAATTCAATTGTTCTTGGTGTTCTGATAAGCTTAGAATATGTTATACAACTTTCATGTTTTGAGTTTTATAATATTTTGTGGTTTAGACGGTGGAAAATAAGTTTTAATATCGATGTCCCTGATATTAAACGACAGCGATAAGAAAGTAAAAATCTGATAATTGTTTTCGTCGTTAGTTTTTTTGTTACTTATCAGAATTCAATGGTTCTTGATATTATGAAAATATTATAATATGTGCTACATCTTTCATGTTTTGTATTTTGTAATATTTTGTGGTTTACATGGTCGAAAATAAGTTTTAATGTCGATGTCCCGAGATTAAACGACAGCGATAAGAAAGTTAAAATCTGAGAATTGTTTTAGTCATAACTTTTTCATTACTTATCGAAATTCAAAAATTCTTGATGTTCTATAAATCATAGACTTTTATTTACAATTTTCATGTTCTAAGTTTTGTAAAGTTATTAGATTTATGTGGTCGAAATTGTAGACCTTTAGACCCTAAATTTGAGTTAAATGAAATAAGTCGATAAACTTTGTATATAAGTAATTTTATGAAAGATAATTATTTATATTTATAGATCTTAGAATTGTTTCTAAATTAAGTTAATAGATATTAAAAAAAATCTAGAAATTTATTTTATATATGAAGCATGATTATTAAACTATTTATGGATTTGGAAATATGACTTTGGAAATACACATCTAACCTATTTTTACATAAAAGTGATTATGGATTTGGAATACAAGTATTATGGTTTTACTAAACAACTAATATAGGATTCATGGAATTTGGAAATGTGATTTTGAAAAGTATAAACTTTGTTTATTTTTAAATAAAATGGTTATTATTTAATATGGATTTAGAAGTGTAATTAAATATGGTTTTAAAATATAGTTTTGTGAATAATACAACTATATGGAAATTTGAGACAACTTTGTGTATATAAGTAAAATCTTGGAACAATTCAGAGTTATGGAATATTTTAGCAAATCTGTGAATATTTTATAAAGTTAAATAATAAACTGGAAAAATTATAATAAGTGTTTTAAATAATAAACTCAGAAAAGAAAATGTTTTGAGAACCTTAATTCTATAATTTAAAGAGTACTAATAAACAACTTAGTGTTATCGATTGGTTTAAATGCTTTCGAATAACGCTTCGTCGAATATGGTATAACTCATTGAATAGAATGCTTGAGTGGAAATTACTAACCCATTAGCGAATACTCAAATTCCACCGGGTAGTATGGGATGCCTTGGTTAAATTCTTGTGATCGTATTTGGAAAAGTACTTAACACTTTAGAGTTGTACTCTCTTATGGTGTGCGACAAGTGGTTGCTAGATCCTTAAGAGAATGTAGTTCAGGTTTTCCAGTGGTATCCATAATAAGTGATATTTACTAGATTTTATTAAATACTTGGATTTCACCATATGGTATGGAACGTATTGGTTAAATTCTAGTGATTACTAAAGGTGATAGTATTTGGCACTTTAGAGTTTACTCTCTTTTGGTGTGCGGCAAGGGGCTGCTAGATCCTTAAGAAGTTTATTCTTGGATTTCTTTTCGAACATAATAATATAATAATATTAAATAAATGTAGATTTATCGAGTCATGGTTTCTACGATCACCTTGATCGGTATGGACTATCCTTGAGATCATTCTGTGATTCTGTGTTCCCGGTCTAAGTACGATCCTTGGTATCAGATCAGTTTGAGTGACACCAATTGTTTGTTTGTTTGCCACATGTTTTGAGTACAATCATTGCGATTGTTTTGGACGATCATTACGATCGGTTTGGATTAAGATCTCTTGGATTCTGTGACTTTTCTGTGTTCGTGAAATAAATATATATTCTTATGTCTTATGTTAGTGAAATAAATATATATTCTTATGTCTTGTGTTAGTGAAATAAATATATGTTCTTGTGTCTTGTGATGAATGTTGATTTGATTCTGTTATTCGATGTTTAGTGACTAATATGTGTTTGTGACTTAAATGTATAACCATGTGCCTTGTGATGAACTCTAAGTTAAATTAATTCCCTTGATTCGTTATTTCATGGACATCTGTATTTACTTATATGTTGTTTATTCTTGTGTTATATTCTATTCTCACCCTATTGGATATTTAGAGATAGTCTGACCCGGGTGTTATTTTCCTCGGGTCAGGTCGAGACTTTTTAGGTTACAGGACAAGTTGACCTTTGGATTTTTGGGCTATCAAGGAGATAAACACTTTTGACTTTTTAGTTTATCTCATTTTGGAAATTCGTGAATATGTTTATAAGATGTACAATTGATATTAGAGAATTATAAAACCGTATAACAATCGAGTTTAATATTTTATTTTGTAAACTCAAAATTTGTATATGTATAAGTTGAGATTTATTCCACTGTGATCTGCAATTGTTAATTATATGATATATTGTTCCGATTCTGGGAAATCGGTGTGCCTATTACTTTCTATTAATATTGTACATGTCAAATTCAGTTCAGATATTAAGTGAAAAGGTATAACTGACGTGTCAGTGTTAGTATAAAGATATATTCACATTTGATCACCCTTAACAAGCCGTATTCTCTGGATTAGCATACGACATTACTTGTAATGTTCTTTGCTAATCTGGGCATTGCGGTGGGGTTGTTATAGTTGATATCAGAGCTGTGTCAGAACATTATAGCATATAATATTACGGATCTGAGACCTAGATGACTTAGTGTCCTGTCCCTTGGAGTGTATGGTAGATAGTTATATTAATTATCTAATTAGGGATATGAATATAAAATGATTATTGGGATAATCATTTAGGGCATAAATTGATTTAAAAAAAAAATTAAATTGATAAATTGGAATTTTTGACAATAAAACTTTTGGAAATTAATGAGTAAAATATTTTAGAGTTTAGAAAATTTTGGAATTAAACCGGAATGATTTAAATTAAAGTGAACTATTTTCTTTCAATAGAAAATTTGGGAAATTTGAGTAAATAATTTTAATATTTAAATGATATGGGAATAATCAAAGTTGCACAGCGGAATTTCAAACATTGAATTGTTCCGCTGTAAGTGATCACATATGTTTTGATTGATTGGTTGGTAGGAATTGATTGCTTGGTTGCATTTATTTAAAATTGGATGCATGGATGTTAGTGGTAATAAAATAAATGCATCCAAACTTGTGATTACCTATTGTGTTGACTCATCCGGACGTTGTTTAAGGATTCTGATCGATATGTGAGACGCCATGTTATTGATAGGGGTTCCTAAACATCGAATGTGACATTTTGACATAAGTAATCATTAAAATTTGGAAATTTTGGTACGGATTTCTTTCATCATAGAATATTATGATGTCAATCTAGTTAAAGTGTAATCATGAATTGGTAATATCTCCTACATGATATGAATTTGATATTAAATACTAATATGAATTTTTGAGATACGTGCAGGTATCTAAAGTTAAATAGATATCGTTTAAAAGATTATAAATTGTTTGCTTAAGGAATATTAGCGGACTTGCTAATATTTCAAATATAAGGTACGTATCTCGGATTAAATATCGCATTTTTATGTTTTTCCCTACGGGATGCCTCATCCTTGAGATGACATGTATATTATGTAATTATATACATATTGTAAATTTTCGAAACGCTAGCCGCGTAAAGGAGACGCTAGCGAAATTTTCCGCAAATTCGAGGCGTTAGAAATTTTTTGAGAAATTTTGATAACTAAAAAATTTGATTTTTAGCATTATAATTTGGAGTGGTATTAATTAAATGTTTTGAAAATGAAATTAGAAATCAATTACCAAATAATTGTTCCAAGAGAAAATTTATATTATGGATTTCTTTCGTTAAGGAAATTGTGGGGATGCAATTTCTTTAAGAGGGCAGTCTGTAACAACCCTGTTGTCAATTAACTAATTAATTTATTTTAACTATGGACAATTAATTTATAATTGTGATTTGTGAAATTAAATTTAGTGTTCAAAATAATTATTTATATTTAATTAAGAAATGAGTTTCATTTCTTAAATAGGATTTTAATTTAAAATTTTGAAATATTATTAAATCAATTATTTAAATTTGGTTTTTAGAGTATAGTGTTAATATCAAGATGTTTTGTTGAATTGTAATTTTTTAACTGTTAATTGGTTTGATAAATAGAGAAATTAATTTATGGTTTTATATAAAATTGTTAGAGCAGCAGTGTTGTATTAATGATAAAACAAAAGAAATTAGCAACACTTTCTTTGTAAAGAAATTAGCAACACTTGCTTATTGGGTTCCAAACCCTCTTAGCCTAAGAAGAATGAAACATGTAGCAGGAAATAAAATACGTACTTAGCTTTCTCACTTTCATCTTCTCAAAACAGAAAACACAAGCATCCTCTAAAAACAAAACCGTAGTTCTTTTAATCTTTAAATTCAAGTGCAAATCAAAGGGCTTTGGTCTAATACTTGTAGAAATCAAATAAGGTAATCTCTTCTATCATTTTTTCCATCTATAAAGGTTTAGCTTCAGATTTAACTTTGGTAAGTAATTGGGTTTTTGCAAATTTCTAAATTTAATCTAGGTTTAGTTGATGGAAGAGGCTAACATAGGAGAATCCGGGTTTTAATAATCAAATTCAAGCTTAAAGGTGAGTTGAACACTCACCCTACTTTCTCTAATACGTATGTATAATTGTTATTTGTTGTTTGGATTGGATGAATTAATTTGTTGATTGAATGATTTGCAATTTGGTTGAAAACTTAGGCGATTGTTGTTTGCTGAAAATTTAGTACGTAAGCTGCAGTAAAACCGTGATATTTCAGTGTAAAATAAACCAAAATGACTCAATCTTTTTGTGGTAGAAAGGTCATTTAGTAAGCTACAACTTTAATATTGATCATTTATGAAATTCTACAGTTTATTCAGTCGAAATTGAGTTTTAATCGGACAGTGTTGATCCGTTCCTATGTATTTACTAAGTTGAAACCTGAAGTTAAAATCTCCATAACTTTTTTGTTACGTATCGAAATTCAATGATTCTTGATGTTCTGAAAAGCATAGAATATGTGCTACAACTTTCATGTTTTGAGTTTTGTAATATTTTGTGGTTTACATGGTGGAAAACAAGTTTTATTTTCGCTGTCCTGATATTAAACGACAGCGATAAGAAAGTTAAAATCTGTGGATTGTTTTAGTCGTAACTTTTTCGTTACTTATCGGAATTCAGTGGTTCTTGATATTCTAAAAAGCTTAGAATATGTGATACAACTTTCATGTTTTGAGTTTTGTAATATTTTGTGGTTTGCATGGTCGAAAATAAGTTTTAATGTCGCTGTCCCAAGACTAAACGACAGTGATAAGGAAGTTAAAATCTGAGAATTGTTTTAGTCATAAATTTTTCATTACTTATTGGAATTCAAAAATTCTTGATGTTCTCGGAAGCATAGTCTTTTATTTAAAACTTTCATGTTTTAAGTTTTGTAAAGTTATGAGATTTATGTGGTCGAAATTGTAGACCTTTAGACCCTAAATTTGAGTTAAATGAAATAAGTTGATAAACTTCGTATAGTAGTAATTTTACGAAAGATAATTATTTATATTTATAAGTCTTAGAATTGTTTCTAAATTAAGTTAATAGATAATAATTTTTTTAGAAAATTATTTATATATGAAGCATGATTATCAAATTATTTATGGATTTGGAAATATGACTTGGAAATACACATCTAATCTATTTTTACATAAAAGTGATTATGGATTTGGAATATAAGTATTACGGTTTTATTAAACAACTAATATAGGATTCATGGAATTTGGAAATGTGATTTTGAAAAGTATAAACTTAGTTTATTTTTAAATAAAATGGTTATATCTTAATATGGATTTAGAAGAGTAATTAAACATGGTTTTAAAATATAGTTTTGTGAATAATACAACTATAAGGAAATTTGAGATAACTTTGTGTATATAAGTAAAATCTTGGAACAATTCAGTTATGGAATATTTTAACAAATCTATGAATATTTTATAAAGTTAAATAATAAACTGATTTATGGAAAATTATAATAAGTGTTTTAAATAATAAACTCAGAAAAGAAAATGTTTTGAGAACCTTAAGTCTATAATTTGAGGAGTACTAATAATCGACTTAGTGCTATAGATTGGTTTAAATGCTTTCAAATAATGCTTCATCGAATATGGTATAGCTCATTGAATAGAATATTTGATTAGAAATTACTAACCCATTAGCGAATACCCAAATTCCACCGGGTAGTAAAGGATGCCTTGGTTAAATTCTTGTGATCGAATTTGGGAAAGTACTTAACACTTTAGAGTTGTATTCTCTTCTGGTGTGCGACAAGCGGTTGCTAGATCCTTAAGAGAATGTAATTCAGGTTTTCTAGTGGTATTCGTAATAAGTGATATTTACTAGCTTTTAGTAAATACTGTGATTTCACTATATGGTATGGGACGTAATGGTTAAATTCTAGTGATTACTGATGGTGATAGTATTTGGCACTTTAGAGTTTACTCTCTTTTGGTGTGCGACAAGTGGCTGCTAGATCCTTAAGAAGTTTATTCTTGGATTTCTTTTCGAACTTATAATGTAATAATATTAAATAAATGTAGATTTATCGAGTCATGGTTTGTACGATCACATTGATCGGTATGGACTATCCTTGAGATCATTCTGTGATTCTGTGTTCCCGGTCTGAGTACGATCCTTGGTATCAGATCGATTCGAGTGATACCAATTTGTTTGTTTGTTTGCAAAGGGTTTTGAGTACAATCATTGCGATTGTTTTGGACGATCATTACGATCGGTTTGGATTAAGATCTCTTGGATTTTGGATATTTCAATTCTGCGACTTTTCTGTGTTCGTGAAATAAATATATATTCCCGTGTCTTTTGTTAGTGATATAAATATATATTCTTGTTTCTTGTGTTAATGAAATAAATATATGTTCTTGTGTCTTGTGATGGATGTTAAGTTGATTCTGTTATTCTGTGTTTAGTGGCTAATATGTGTTTGTGACTTAAATGTATAACCATGTGCCTTGTGATGAACTCTAAGTTAAATTAATTCCCTTGATTCGTTATTTCATGGACATCTGTATTTACTTAGATGTTGGTTATTCTTGTGTTATATTCTGTTATCACCCTATTGGATATTTAGAGATAGTCTGACCCGAGTGTTATTTTGCTCGGGTCAGGCTGAGACTTTTCAGGTTACAGGACAAGTTGACCTTTGGATTTTTGGGCTAACAAGGAGATAAACACTTTTGAATTTTTAGTTTATCTCATTTAGGAAATTTGTGAATATGTTTATAAGATGTACAATTGAGATTAGAGAATTGTAAAACCGTATAACAATCGAGTTTAGTATTTATTTATTTAAACTCAAAATTTGTATATGTATAAGTTGAGATTTATTCCGCTGTGATCTGCGATTGTTATTTATATGATATATTGTTCTAATTTTGAGAAATCTACGTGCCTATTAGTTTGTATTAATATTCTACAGATCAAATTCGGTTCAAATATTAAGTGAAAAGGTATAAATGACGTGTCAGTGTTAGTATAAAGATATATTCAGATTTGATCACTCCTAACAAGCCATATTCTCCGAATTAGCAGACGGCATTACTTGTAATGTTCTTTGCTAATCTGGGCATCATGGTAGGGTTGTTACATAATACATCTTCGGTATTCATTTTCTGATCATTTTGTCATCTGAAAGACGGGTCATTAGGGGTGAAAGAAAGAAGAAAGATAGAACGGACAAAACTAAACAACACAGAACCTCACAACGCAATGGAAAAATATATATTACTCAACATAATATATTACAAAGTCGTTTCAAAAATGTTACATCAGAGTCATACTAACACAAATTCTACCTTAGGATAGTTATAACAGTCTGTCCCTACCTAACTGATACAATATACATACAATACAGCCGGAACAAGAATAATAACTAGCTATCGATGAAGCCACCTACTCCAAGCTCCTCCAAAATGCTTCTGTGGAAACTTGAACAACTTGGCTGCCGATAAAAATTTGAGCACCCAAAGGTTTTTAGGAAAAGAAAAGAAAACTCCAGGTCAGACATGAGTTTGGTGTGAGTAAACTCAAACAACTGAATTATTATGTTTAAAACCCTTATAAAATCAATAGAATCTCGTAAGACCATGCCACACATAAACACGGATGGGTTTTTACCTTACGATAACCAAAACACTTTCTATAGAAAATCCATTGATATTATAATAAAATCTAGAGTACAAATAATTATTATTAATAGTCGAAATTATTACATTAATTAAATCCAGCATACCAGGTTCTACAATCAAAACCGTAAAGGCATGTATTGAAGATTGGATTCCATACTATGACAAGGTAAGAACTATCTTAAACTTTATTGGAGATTGGATTCCATACTAGGTTCTTACTTTAAAGTTTATGAAGAGAAGCCATGGATATATATTTTCAAGCTTTTAGGAATTTGAAAGTGGAGAAGAGGATTGCAAAACGAAAATTTTGTAATGGAAGGAGTATTTATAGGCTTAGGAATATATTTTTAAAATATAAAGTGCTTATAATTAAATATATACACATGCATGCACCCCATACCTCCCTCCCATCACTTATACACATTCTCCCCCTTCTTTTCATGCCTTGAATCATGCTAATGCTTCCGCGTGTGTACTAAGGGTGTGGAGGTGATTTGTATACTATAAGCGCATTTATATGCATATATATGCCTTTTATAATATAATTTTTCACACCCATGCTTATGTATAAATATATATAAGTTAATATACATATGTATGCTTAATTAATACTAATCCTAACATGTATAAATGTGTGCATGTCGCACCAAGTGTGCACAACGTTCGCGACGACTTTCGGGTGTCGAAAAGTCGAAATTTAGGAAAACGTTCTTCGGTCACATTTTCTATTTTTATTTGAACTATCTATATTTGTAAACAAAATTTGAAAACTATTTTATCATCATTATTAAATAATTAAAATAGGTTTATTTTCTAATAAAAATCCATTTATCAGTTATATAAAATATATTTAAATAGCCTATTTCAAAGTGGCAAAATCCCGGGTCATTACAAATCTATTCTACCATCATTTGTTATTATTTAAAAGAGTTATATTTTAATTATCAAACCTCTTATTTGAATAGTTAATTTTTTTTAAATATTCACAAATCAAGGCGGTAAAATTTTGGATCGTTACACTCTTCTGTAGGATCGATTTCACCCTAGCGGGGGGGGGGGTGAATAGGGTGATACTATTAGTTATAAAAATTTAATGCGGAAGTATATAAAATTATTTCAACATAGATATAGCAGATAACAGCAACACAGATAATAGCAGAATAATAAAAGCAGAAAATAAAACACACAGATTTACCCAACTTCGGAAAAACCCTGCCTACGTGCTGCCCCCAAGGTTTCTACTAGAAATTAAGTAGTCAGACGCTTACACATGTAAACTCGCGACACCCACTATCGACTAACCTAACTCTATGCTCACAACCCTGCCACAACTCAGCCACTGAGTTGCGAATTCTCGAACTACACCACCGTAGTTCGTCCCCTAGTCACACGACTAGAATTTACAACGGTTTAAATGAAAAATACAAATTTAAAAACAATTTAAAAACAAAAACCCTTATTTAAAAATTAAAGCCCAATTAGAAATTTAAAGAAGCCGGCCCAAAAGTTGGCTTAAGAAATTAGCTCGTTTCCCTTTTCCTTTCATTTCCTCTGTATATTCCTTCGGCCCGATGTCTTTGCGGTTATGGCGGCTTCCTTTTTGTTACTCGTTCGTCTTCAAGAAAATTAGGGCTTTTGATAATTGAATTAGCCGATTGTTTGTTGGTCGATTACAATGACTATTCCTCTGATTTGCTTCGACAACCGACCGCTTCTTCAATCCTCTCACGGCTCCTTCAATTTGATCGAGTTCGGTATAAATTGGTATGTGATTTTAAGCTCTTTGCTTTTCTGGTTAATTTTCTTGAACTCGATGATATAGGCCGATGATGTTGATCGTTTATATAGGATTCGAATTCCTATTTCTTCGTTCGTATATATTCTTTGAATTCTTCTGTTAATTTAAGCTCGGCCAATGATTTTTGATTAAATGTTGGAGATTTCTCTGACTTGTTCAATTTGTATATATTATGATTTCTTGGTTGTCACGGCTTTGGTTTCTGATTTGTTCGACTTCCTGGGTCATCACGGCTCTAACTTTATTTTGAACTGCATATGTATACATATTGTTTTTGACTTGATTTATCTTGACTTGTTCATTCATGTTATCATCCGGCTTTGAATTGGATTTGTTCGAACTGTTTATTTTGAAACTGTTGCCTCTGTCTTTGTTCAAAACTGCTATTACATTTAACTTCGGTCATTTTTGAAAATTCCTGCTTGATCGATCACCTTGGCCACCACGGCTGTGAATTTCTGGCATTAGAACTCTGACATTGACTTTGGTTTGAATCGATTAGTTGCTTCGAGTTACTACAGTTTTCACTCTTGTTCATGCAGCTTTCTGCAGTTGATATTTGCTGTGCATTTGTAGTTGTATCGAGTACATTTGTGTTGTATTGATTTGGTATTTGCTTCTTCAAGTGTACTGCTGTGTGCTTCGAGCATTGCCTTGAGCTGTTCTATATATTTTAGTGCACTTGACCTTCTTGCTTCGAGTTGTATACATATATGTTACTTTAATCTTGAAACTGCTTTCAAGCTCGAATATAGTTTGTGTCCACTGTTGTCATTTAGACTCGTATACGTGTATACATATATGTGCATATATGTATATATATATATATATCTATTTTGCCTTTGCCTTGTCTGGTAGCATTGTATTTGGTCTGGACATCTGATTTGGTTGCATCTCATTTGAGCTCATGTGCACTGATTATTTGATTGCATTGAGCTCTGAATTGCATTCACTTGTGTACATGTTGCATATTCACTTGATGTTTTACACATGTATATATGTATGTTGAGATTTTCATTATCTTCGACATTTGCCTTTTCATGTGTGGTCTGGACTTGCTCGAGTCTGGTTCATGTAGTCTTGCTTCCATACTGCTATGATGTATTGTGTTTGGTTTCTTGGTAGAGATGCTGTTTCATTTGCAGTTTGTAATTTGTCGAGCACCTGAACTTGCACTGACCAGTTTATTGCATTCACCATGCTTGTTTTATTTTCACTGTGCATTACACTTGTAGTCAGGTCTGCATGGAGTCTGGTCTTTGTTTCACTGGTTGCCAGGTCTAGTTGCTTCATTCTTGTGTCTTGTTTTTGTCCTGTTCACTACTGTTGAGTAAGTTCACCATATATGTGTACATTTGTGTACTGCATTGCTGTTACTTCGACAGCCTGTTTTCATGTGGTAGCTGGACTTGAACTTTGGTCGAGGCTTGATTTATGTGTCTTGACCATTTTATTGAACTTGTACATTTGGATTGCACCTACGTTGAATCCATCTTTTAGCTCGGGTTTGACCTTGTGTTGATATCGTGACTTAATATTTATTTCACTTGAGTTGAACCCGGCTTTTGATTGGGTTTGACCTTGTGCTCACCTGTCCCTACAATTTTATCAAGTGTATATAGGTGTGCACGGCCTTGTGGCATGTACAGTGATACACTGTGCATGTCACAAGCTGTTCGTGTATGATGAATTCAAAATTAAATGATGACGAACAACCCAAATAACTGAGGCAAATAATATTTTCAAAATATATTTTATTTTGCACTGCAAAAATATTTTCTTTTCAATTTTACTGCATTAGTGTTTGTTTTGTAGATTGCTCAGATGCTGGATTCAATCTGGAATAGAGTTGAAGATAAATACGAGTGAATGAGTGATATGTAGTGAGGTGCAAATGTAAATGATAATTGTATAGTGACAAATTGTATTGTAATTGAAAATTGTATATATAGTGAGAGCTCAAATTTGTACTATTCAAAATTGTAATAAATATTTGTTTGAATAAAATATCCATTTGAATTTAAATTCTGTGTTATTTATTTTATTCAGCCAATATTTATTAATTATGTGAAAAATAAAATAGTACATTAACAAATACATTTAAATGAATATATATATGTTTATTATCATCAAACAAAAATCATATACTTGCATATTCAACATCTTCCTCCCTTAAAAGAATTTCATCCCCGAAATTGTACCACAACCTAAATTCCTAGAAACACTTAAACTATTCATCAATCTATATGATGTACATAGATCATTCCTATGTAAAACCTGATTTGGTCATTCATTGAACCCATAACTTCACCTCCGAACTAGTATCGCTCACCCGCCTTCCTAGTGTGGACTTTGATCAGGCCTCTTAATTAGAAACCTCCGTTCTCCTTGCATAGCCATAAACTATGATAGACAGGTTTTATTTCCACGTAAGAACCCTCACCAATGCTCGCCGTCAAAAATCGAGTGATAAATCCTTATTCAGAATGGTGTAAAACACCTCCAGTCATATACTTGAATCTAGGATCGAGAACTATGTGAAAATGAGAAATGATCTTTATACAACCTATGTTCTGATCTATCGATTCTTACTATCTACTACTTTCTATCCTCCTACCGTGCTTCATGAGAATCAAATTTTAAATTTATTTACTTATATAATACTCTTCTACATCCCAAGAGTATATACAAACATCTGATTTTTAATTCTATTTCATTTTTAACTATTAGATGTAGGCCAAAAATAACTTGGGTCTTGAAACTAAGTTGACCAAATCAACCTATTTACCCTAATTTGTCTGGTAAGTAGATAAGAAGAGTAAGATGCTGGTATCCAAACTATACCTAGGTTCTACTTTTTCTTAGACACTACTACGGTAAAAATGTCTATTAGTCGGCCTAATAACATTAAATAATTCTTCACATCCAAGATGTTAAAATCAAAAGGCACAGTTTTAAATAAACAAAGTTTATTAAATCTCCCAATTAGAACTTCATTTATTAATCCACCTTCAAAATATCTTTCTATTTTGAAAAATCTTTCTTTTAAGGGATCTAAGAAAACAATACTCGGGTTTTATTTCAAAAACTCTTTGAAACAAACATATAGCTCGAGTAACTCCAAATCAATGTCAAGGAATTGGGTGCTACCAAATAGTACCATATACCCCTTTACT
The DNA here is from genome assembly GCA_030737815.1 of Allium fistulosum. Lineage (NCBI taxonomy): Eukaryota > Viridiplantae > Streptophyta > Magnoliopsida > Asparagales > Amaryllidaceae > Allium > Allium fistulosum. Next base: position 1,077,883,215 of record CM060901.1, on the reverse strand, counting down.
AAGAAGGACAATATTTAAGAGAAGTGTTTGTCATCCGAACACATCTCTTACCCATTTTTAGTCATTTTCGAGACACTCAAACTAGTTAAATAATAATATTTCTTTTTTTTACAAAGTTTCTTCTCAAAGCAATACTATTTATAGACAAATAGTTTTTAACAAAATCATCCACTTGCTTTGGATTTATTCGGATTTGAACTTATTTTGATTGTACAATGGCAAAGAAGATAATTTACTAAGTGCACCATCGTATCTGCCTAAGCAAACATTCAATTTTTGGATTCATTCGAGTTTAAACTTGTTTCGATTGTACAATGACAAAGAGGATAATTTACTAAGTGCACCATCATATCTGCCTAAGAAAACATTCGATTGTCACTTAGAAGATTATTCTGATCACCTCAAAACAGATCAAAACTTATTCTTGAACTGTCCAAAGGAAACCTTACTCTCAAACTTTATTTTAAAGTATCTATATCTTAAAATATCTTTAAGAAATATTACTACTATTTTCCAAAGTAATTTGGAATTTATCAAAGCCAACGGGATTTAACATTCTCAAAACCCTTTTAATTTTTAAAACACATTCAATAGTTTTGATTTGTAAAATCATCTCTCTAATCCATATTATAAAACTATCTGAAGATTTTATTTTAATAAACACCTTTATAAAAATTTAATTTTTAATCCTGAAATATCGTCAAAAGCCTTATGGTCAAATTGTGAAACTTAATTCACAAGGTTTTCGATTCAATGTTGATACAAATTTTATCTACCCAGCCCCTGATGGAAAAAGGAAAACTACTATTAAATCTAACAATGTCAATGGTCAATACTGGACAAGCATGACTAGTTAAATCGTAAATGCCAATAATTTAAATATTATTAACTCCTAGCCTACTCTCCTCATAGATAACTACATAGATTTTGAAAATCATCCTTTTTATATATAGAAAATATTCCTTGGTAAAATTATTTTATTTACCAAATTTGAAACAATATTATGTCTATTTAACTTATTCAAGTGTGTAGGAAATCCCTATCGATAACGTTGATCGCGCGCATCGACCGGAATTCTTAAGCCACTCAACAGGTCAAACAACACAATATAAAACATTTTTATTCACTAACAAATATGCACTCATATATATTACACTCAGACTCATTCTAGGGCACTACTGACACTATCTATAATGAGTTTACCCCATCAAAGCCTAGGTGTTCGCTCAACCTGAGCTCTAATACCAAATGTAACGATCCACCTTTATTACTACCAAAGACGACACTTAATACATCCTCGGTATTCATGTGCCAATCATTTAGTCATTTGGAAGATGGGTCATTAGGGGTGAAAGAAAAAAGAAAGATAGAACAGAAGAAACTAAACAACATAGAATCTCACAATGCAATAAAAAAAATATTACTCAACATAATATATTAAAAGGTCATTTCAAAAATGTTACATCAGAGTCATACTAATACAAATTCTACCCTAAGATAGTTATAACAGTCTGTCCCTGCCCAACCGATACAATATACATATAATACAGTGGGAACAAGAAAAATGACTAGCTATCGATGAAGCCACCTGCTCCAAGCTCCTCCAAAATGCATCAGTGGAAACCTGAACTACTTGGCTGCCCATAAAAATTTGAGCACCTCAGGGTTTTTAGGGAAAGAAAATAAAACTCTGGGTAAGACATGGGTCTGATGTGAGTAAACTCAAACAATTGAATTATTATGTTTAAAACCCTTTTAAAATCAATGGTATCTCGTAGGACCACGCCGCACATAAACACGGATAGATTTTTACCGTACGATAATAACTAAAGCACTTTCTATAGAAAATCCATTGATATTATAATAGTGTTTAGATTACAAATACTAATTAATCATAGCCGAAATTGTTAAATTAATTAAATTCCAGCATACTAGGTTCTACAATCAAAACCTTAAAGGAACGTATTGGAGATTGGATTCCATACTATGACAAGGTAAGGGACTACCTTCCAACGTCTAGCAAGAATATCTTGTACCCCTACCATACAGGACCGGCCTACCACTTGACTAGTAGTATCGAATATGATCACCCTACTTTGGGCTCCGAAGCATACATGAGTAGATAGTAATCGATCAAGATTTGGAAATGACCATACCCTGATGGGAGCGACTCACTTGGCCCTGCTGCATGCCCCATTTTTTGTCATTTCCTAGTTGATGAGGCTTGAGGCTGTGTTTTACCTTTCATATAGCACTTCCCACTTGGAATGCTAACAATGTCTTCCAGGCAACAATGCAATGCCATCATTCATCCATAATGGTTAAACTGAAGGCACTACTTTTACTACATCCATTTTGGAATCATCCTTTAGATTAGTAGCAAGCAGCCCTTGCACTTCAAAGAGCTCTGTCTTCAATTTCATCATCTTCAAGATGTCTTCACTTCGAAATGCTTGAGTTGGATCGAAGTGGTTTTCGGATAACATATCTGATCCCGGTCTCTACAAAGTAACATTCGATAGTTTTCGATAAACTCAACCCCGGTTCTTTAGGAAATAAACAGTCAAAGATAAGAGCAAAGATCACCTCCTAACCATTAGTGGACAGATTTCCTTATCATTTGTCCTAAGAGAACGAAACAAGATTTATACGCACAGTACAACATCATTGGGGATGACTGTGCCATATAACTTACATGTTTTTTCTAGATATTTCCAAAGTTGTTTTGGATCCAAATTTGATAGTCGGTTATTTAACTATCAAATAAACAAACAACAACCAATTCCATTTGAGATTTATTTATCCATATCAACCACCAAGCCTCAAAACAAATCTTTATTTAATAAATCTCTTTTCAAAACGTTTGTTTAAAACATTCATATACTTATCTCTCTGACATAAGTATATACACAAAACATTTGCGAATAACTTCCTACTTCCAAATCATGTTAAAAAGGATTAAACAAATGTTGTTTAAATTGGAGACAAGAACAATCCTCAACACTATTCCCTTAGTGTTAAGTGTGAAATGGATGTTCCATACTACCATTTTTAAAAGGTCAGTTTAGAGAAACCCAGATCTCAAATTCTTTTTTTTTTACTTCTTTCGATAAATCCCTTTTAATCAAATCTATTTAATTTATGAAATCTCTTTTACTTGAAATCAAAATCCATTTCAAAATACTTTCCAAATTCCCAAATTCATTTATAAATATTCAAAATCATTTATAATAATCGCTTTTATAAATATCCAAACTTTTTATATACATTCCTTATAATTATCCAAACCTTTTTATAAACTCCCTTTACGAATATCCAAATCATTTTTTTAAAACTTCTTTTATAATTATCCCAAATCATTTATAACTTCTTTATAAACCTTTCCTGTTTAAACAACTTCCTAAATAACCTTAAATCAATTTAGCTTCCTTTAATAAGCAAATCCATTTTATAAATCTCCCTTACTTATGAAATCTTCTTTGCTTAAAAACTCAAATCCATTTACCCAAAACACTTTATAAATTTCCAAATTCCTTTATAAAACTCTTTATAAAAACTTCTTTTTATAAACATGCAAACCATTTAGTAAACTCTTTGTAAACTTCTTTTTATAACATTGAACCGTCTTTAATAAAACCATTTACCAAATCATCCTTTAAATATTTTGTTTAAAATTAAATAACTTTGAAACCATTTAAAAAAGAAAATGAAATACTTATCCTTACAAAATCAAACTGAGGCTTAATGACCACAATAATGCTTTTAATTTGGTTTTACTTATCCAATCCACATGGGTATCACACAACATGTATGTAAGGGATCAATACATAACAATCAATCCACATGAGCGAATGTCCAAGTTATTACAATAGCAGAATAGTGTCTTGTTCTGCTAATAGATATCATATAGTTTTCCTAATCAAGTAAGGTTATTTAAGGGTAAGCGACACATAAATCCCTTGATTTAAAACAAATTTAAAAAGAAAACAGTTTAAAACAAAACCGATTACTTAACTCAAAGCGATTTTAAAATAAATTAAAACCCTTGTAAATGAGAATTAAATCCTTGTTAATTAGTAATTAAACTCTAAATAAAAATAATTAAACCTTATTAAAACATAATTAATTTTAAGCAAAGATTAATTAAATTAAGTCCCTTTTAAAAATAATAATTAATTAATAATTATTTTAAGTAAATAATTAATTAATAATTATTTTAAGTAAATAATTAAATAATAATTAATTAATCCTTAATTAAATAATAACTAACTTTAATTAAGTAACAAATCACGATTAATTTAATTAATTAACGTTCAAATATAAATACCATTATTAATAAATGATTAAGTACTAAGTAATTAAGTACTTAAATAATTGTTTTCTAATTACTTAAGTTAAGTTAGAAAACATTTCCAAAATGATTTCTAAGTGAAAATAAGTTCGGATTAGAAAAATAGTCAGATTTTCCGAACTACGCGTATAGCTACTATCGCTATACAGACCCGTAATTTTCAAAACTTAAAATTTGATTTTCTAACTTTTAAAACATTAACTTTGAACTCTTGTCTTCTTTAAAACATGTAAATAAACTTTTGAAACCACAATCAAAGATTTAAACATGAAAACATTTCACTTTGAAACAAAAACAACTTTTCGCCAAAAATAGGGATTTCTAAGTCGCTTTTGGTTAGCGAATCGCTATTTTCATGTCATAAATCTACATACAACACATACAACATTCAACCATAATATAATATCATAACATTATAGCACCATCATAAATAAAGTATTACTTCACAATACGAACTAACTTTTCCAATATTTAAGGTATAATTTTTATCGCCTACTCAAACTTCGGCATAAGCAATCAATACCAAATCAACATATATCTAGGCATACACAATATTTAACATTACCACATATATAAGACACATTTTAACTTATAAATTTTACAACTTTAAAAAGGTTGTAACTTGACTTTGAAAAACATGGACTTTACTCACCAAACTTTCGCTAAATCAAGGCAAACTTCTACCAAACTTGAATACAAGCTAGAACTTTGCAAAATGAAGTCGTTGGATGCCTACACACCCAAAATAAGCTCGATCTTGGACAATTTTGGCTCGGCCATGGATGTTTTAGGGTGGATGGGCTTGCAACTTGGAAGAGAAGAGGTTGTAGTATATGTAAAAGTGGTTTAGTGGATTAAAGAGGAGATTTTGAGTAAAAAGAAGTGATTTTTCTTACTTTAAAGTTTATAAAGAGAAGCCATGGATATATATTTTCAAGCTTTTAGTAATTTGAAAGTGGAGAAGAGGATTGTAAAATGAAAATTATGAAATGGAAGGAGTATTTATAGACTTAGGAATATATTTCTGAAATATAAAGTGCTTATAATTAAATATATACAAATGCATGTACTCCATACCTCCCTCCCATCACTTGTACACGTTCTCCCCTCTATTTTCATGTCTTGAATCATACTAGAGCTTCCATGTGTGTGTACTAAGGATATGGAGGTGAATTGTATACATATAAGTGTGTTTATTTGTGTGTGTGTGTGTGTGTATATATATGCCTTTTATAACATAATTTGTCACATCCATGCTTATATATAAATATATAAGTTAATAACGATTAATTAATACTAATCCTAACATTTACAAATGTGTGGATGTTGCACCAAGTGTGCACAATGTTCGCGATGACTTTCAGGTATCGAAACGTCAAAATTTCAGAAAACGTTCTTTAGTCACATTTTCTATTTTTATTTGAACTATCTATATTGGTAAACTAATTTTAAAAACTATTTTATCATCATAATTAAATAATTAAAATAGGTTTATTTGCTAATAAAAATCCATTTATTGATTATATAAAATATATTTAAATAACCTATTTCAAAGTGGCAAAAATCCTGGATTATTACAAATCTATTTACCATCATTTGTTATTATTTAAAAGAGTTATATTTTAATTATAAAACCTATTATTTGAATATTTAAAATTTATTAAATACTCGCAAATCAAGGCGGTAAAATTTTGGGTCATTACAATAAAAATAAAAAGAAAAGAACAAGGAAGAGAGAACATATTATTAGAATCTCATGGAGGAACGATAACATATAGTATCAAAAGACAGTACAAACTGTCACTCTAAGATACATAGCATTTTAAAGTTACAATCCTAAGTACTATCATCAGCATGGACAACTATAACATTCTATCCTCACAAATGCTGATATATACATAATAGTAATGCAGCGGAAATAAGAATACTCCAGTAGGTGAAAGCATCCAACTCGTCTCCCCGATCTCCAAAGAACATCAACGAAGACTTGCCTTTCCCTGGCTACTCGAAAGAGCACCTATGAAAATAAGGAAAGGAAATATAAAATCATGAGTCAGACATAAGTCTGGTTTGAGAAACTCAAAAAATATGCAACCAACATATAATAGTACTATTGAGATCATGCGAATCACCGTAACGGTTATCCCCTCAAAAGAACCACCCATCTAATAATTACATAACACGATATTATAGATAATGTCTAGGCTGAAGAATATAAATCAGAAGATAACTATGCTGCTTGCATCTCAAAATACAACAGTATTAGAAGTATAACTAAAACCACTAAGGTACGCACGCATAATGGATTTTCGTAGAGATCTCCTTGGTCAAGCCGAATCCAACCTACCGCACAAGGATTAGAATTCACCTTTCGAGCGTCGTATATCTCCAAATTAAATATAATGTAACATCCCCTATCTAGAGGCCCAAATCTAAGTGCTACAGATGCAGTCATCCATAGTATTAACTTCCGGCGACTATATACGGCTATGTTAATGGTATCCATAATATCAAAAGCACTTGAATATGAAACAAAATCATAGATTTTAAAAAACAACATTTTACTAATTATATTTCAAAACACATGTTTCACATTCAAATTACATAAGCCCATAATCATTTCCCAAGTTCAGATAAAATATAATTGTTATAAAATACGCCAAGAGCGACATATGAAGAGGCCCCCTTGGTTGATCAGAGTACTATATAGACATAACAGTCTTAAATACAACACATCTGAATAAAACAAAACAAAACAAAACAACAACTCTTAAATAGCTATCCGTCAACCACTTGCTCGTCTCCGGAAGCTTTATTCGTCAACCTACTAAAACCTATAAAACCTCAACCCTCAGCCTACTCAATTCAATTTTGAGCACCCGAGAGTTTAAGGGGGAAAACATAAACTTCGAGTCAGACATAAAGCCTGGTGTGAATAATACTATACATCTCGGTTATTTGATATTAAGTGAGAGCACGCCACTTAGCGGAATGGGTTTCCCCTCACTAATATTTTTTTAAAACATATCTTTTGCAAACCTTTATCATGCAACCAAAACTGGTTAAAACTGTAAAGAATTATTATGTAAACATACATATCAGGTAACAAATGAACTATCTGTCCGAACACTATAGTTTTGTTTGGCTAACTACTAACCTTTGGCTAACTCGGGCCTACCAGACAATATAATCAAAATAATCTAACATCTGTTAGACACTCTTCTTCTGGATGGTCTGTTCTTAACTATCTGTTAAATACTCCTCTTCTAGACAGTCTGTCCCTAACTTAACATCTCCCAGGGTCACCTGATCCTAATGGTTTTGCGAGCTCACCAATAACCTATTTGTATACAAATATATTCCCTTCTATTTGTAATCGTAATTTTAGTCTTACCAGTGACAAAGTCCTACACACTGGAATTTTGGACTAAATTAGCATGGGTTAATAGCTAATGTATAGGGCACGACCCTATACCAGTCCCATCTGGTATTCTAATATCTAAGTCATTTTACTTGGGTAATCTTCCCTTAAATTTTCCTTGAAAAACTTTTCATCTCAAATTTATTTAAAACCTTTAAACCAAACTTAAACAAGGAAAATATATACTCTATGCTTTACTCAAAATCACCTTGCCATGTTATATATACTTTACTCAAAATCTTTGTTAATGAAAACATTTAAACCTTTGAAAGTACGCCTTCTGATTCCATTGAAAGTACCCCTTTCGAAACCAAGTAAAACCATTCTTTCACCTAGGCCGAAAGGCCAAAACATTCCTTTCAAAACCATTCATAATCTTCCTTTCGAAAACGTTGAAAAACCATTCCTTTGAAAGCATTAAAACCTTAAACATCCTTCTCCACGACCTTTAAACATTACCTTTCGAATACATTGGAAAACCATTACTTTTAAACCTTTCGAAACCATTAGGGAACCACCCCTTCGAAACCATTCTATAAAACCTTTTGAAAGCCTTTGAGTTCAAGTAAAACATGTGGAAATACCTTTCGAAACCATTAAAAATTAACTCCTTCAAAACCATTTGGGTTCTACCTTCAACAGAGCAGCAGGGTCAAAAAACATTTAAGTCAAAAGCATTTACTAAGCAAAGAAGTTATGGTGTCGAAACCAACCTTCCGAAAGCATTGGAGAAGCGGCTATGTTTTAAAAGCAAGATATACCTTCCGAAACCATTGGTGTCGAAAGGAAGAAAAGGGCAGCTAAGGGGTTTCGACCCCGATGAATTTTTTTACATAAAACAAGAGGTGCAACCCATTCGAAACCTTTCCTTTAAAACATTTGACTCAGCCGAAAGCCAACTAAGCCGAAAGCATACCCTTCGAAAGCAAAGCAGGCACGTTTTCATTTAAAATCAAAGACACGCTTCGACCCCTTCGGAACCTTTGGTCTCGACCTACTGCCTTCCTCCTTAGTACAATTCACTCTGTACCAAGTTATTGATACTATGTGCAGTGATTTCGATGGCATAGAGGCGGTAGTACTTGGTCGGAACCCCTGTGCCGAAAGTGGCGAAACATGCTAAAAGCATGTAAAAACCGATTTCTACTTTAAAAAGAATTTCTTTTCGACTAACCTGCCTTATTTGTCAAAATATTATTGGTTGTTAATTTTATTTTCTAAAAGTGCCACAATATTTCAGAAATAAACAATTTAATTTATTTATAAAATACCCCTTCTCCTTTTATAAATATATAAAACATTTAAGTCTCATACCTTAAATAATTTTATATATTAATCAAAACACATAGGAAAGTTCTACAAAAATTCCAGAAAATCATTTTTAATATGTGTTCTAACATATATTAATTCCAGACCCAAAATATTAATTATTTAGCCGTAAATAATTTAAAACCCAAATAATCATTTTCTACACTAGAAAATTAATATAAAATCCACATTAATTCAAAAAATTCTAAAAATTGAAACCCATCTCTAAAATATCATTTCTGATCTATATATAAAATCGCAAGGCATTTGGATGTCATTAAATAGAGTTTTCACATTAAAACATATCATTAAACCTATATGATTAAGCATAAATCATCAACAAGCATATATAAATAATTAATCATTCAAAAACATGGCATAATCATGCAAAATACTTCAGATTCATCTTAATTCCAAAAAAAATTAGAAAAATGAGATGTAGTCATTATTCACCTTAGCTTTTGAGATTAAGGATTTGAGATTTGATCTTGACTAAGTTGCTTAAGCTTTTCCTCTTGAAGTCTTCTCTTTCCTTTTCCTAATGGTGGCCGGCCTTAGTTTATATTTTTGTTTGTAAATTATGAGTGAACGTGAGAATGAGGGCTTAAGGGGTTTAGGGTGTAAGAATGCTCATTTTCCTATTTTACCCTCACCCTCACCTAATATACTTAACCATTTTACTTTAGTTCATTTGTTATCATGGCACTGCTACCCCTTATTAATTACAAATCTCAATCCCCTAATCATCACATTATTTTATTTTATTTAGCTAATTAAATATCCTAATAATGTTACTAAAAATATGGGGTGTTACAATCTCCCCTCCTTAAAGAATTTCGTCCTCCAAAATTACGATAAGATACACAACAAATCAAACATAAAGGTAAAACATATCATCACACAAATTAGGATAAGCATCTCTAATCCTGCTCTCGGTCTTCCAAGTACAATCTCTCTCATCGTCGCTCCACTGGACTTTCACTAATCTGAATGTCATGTTCCTTAGCCTCTTCTCATCTCTCGTGACCATACGAATTGGCTTTCTAATTATAGTCAAGTCTGGTTCTATTACTAAGTCATCTAACACAGTCGGTGCTATGTTAGACTCCGGATCTCTAACACACTTCCTTAGCTGATAAGCATGAAAAACGTCGTGGACTCCTACCAAACTTCTCGGTAACTCTACTCTATATGCGAGTTTCCTGATTCTCTCTATAATAGGAAATGGTCCTACAAATCTCGGTGCCAACTTCCTTGATTTCCTGAATCTAATCACATCCTTCATCGGTGATACCATAACAAACACATAATCTCCAACAGAGAATTCTAAGCCTTTCCGTCTTCTGTCAGCATAACTCTTCTGCCTAGACTGAGTCTCCTTCATCTTAACTCGAATCAACTCAATCTTCTCTGCAGCTTCTCTAATTAAATCTGGACCAAGAACCAACCTATCCCCGGTCTCTAACCAACAAACTGGTGATTTGCATAGCCTTCCATACAAAGCTTCAAACGGTGCCATCCCTATGCTAGTGTGATAACTGTTGTTATACGAAAACTCGACTATGTGTAGATGGTCTTCCCATGATCCTCCAAAATCTAACACACAAGATCTTAACAAATCATCCAAGGCTTTATTAACTCTCTCCATTTTCCCTTCGGTTTGTGGATGGTAAGCGGTACTCATCTTGAGCTTGGTTCCTAAAATCTCCTGTAGACTCTTCTAGAACTCGCTAGTGAACAAGGAATCTCTATCACTTACTATACCACTAGGAATTCCATGAAGTCTAACTATATTCTTCATAAATAACTTCGCTAAAACAGGTGCCGTCCTAGTTGACTTAATTGGAATGAAATAGGCACTCTTGGTCAATCTATCCACTATGACCCATATACTTTCAATTTCTCTACTAGATCTTGGCAACCTTTCAATAAAATCCATAGAAATAGAATCCCACTTTCACACCAGAATATCCAATGGTTGAAGCAACCCACATGGCTTCTGATGTTCGAATTTTACCAGTTGACAGTTCAGACACTACTTCACCCATAAGCCAACATCCCTTTTCATACCTTCCCAGAAGAAACTCCGCTTCATATCCTGATACATCTTAGTTCCTCCTAGATGGATAGTGAACTTTGAACGATGGCATTCCTCTAAAACTTCCTTCCTTATGTCTCCCACATTAGGAACACACAACCTCCCTTTCTTTCTCAACTACCCATTCTGGTCAAGACTAAAATCCTTCAAGTCATCGCTCTCCGTTCCTTCCTTTAACTTCTTGATCCGTTCAACTAACACTAGATCCTCAACTTGTTTAGAAGCAATCTTTTCGATCATTACTGGTCGAACTTCCAAACAAGACAACATAGCAGTTCCTTCACTAGATCCGGCCTCAGGTCTCCACTGAACTCTACAAGTCGACAATGCTTCCAAATCTTTCCATTATGCTATCATTGCCAACACCGCATTTTGATGCTTTCTGCTAAGTGCGTATGCAACTTTGTTTGACCTTTCCCGGTGTGTACTCAATACCAAAGTCATAAGCGGCTAGAAACTCTAATCACCTCTGCTATCTCATGTTCGGTTCTTTTTGAGAGAACAAATACTTCAACGACTTATGACCTGTATACAACTCAAATCTTTCTCCCAAAAGATAATGTCTCCACATCTTCAAAGCAAAAATCACTATAGCCAACTCCAAATCAAGCGTTGGATATCTAACCTCATGCGGTCTAAGCTGTCGAGAAGCAGAGGAAATCACTTTACCTCTCTGCATCAACACAATTCCTAATCCAGTTCCACACGCATCTGTATAAATTACCAAATCTTGATTCCCCTTCGGAACAGCTTATACAGGTACATGGGTCAATAAGTGTTTCAAGCATTGGAATGCTTCCTCACACTTATTGGTCCACTCAAACTTCACATCCATTCGCGTTAGCTTGGTCATCGACGCTGCTATCCGTGAAAAATCCTTAATGAACCTCCGATAATATCCATCCAATCCAAGAAAACTTCTAATCTCAATCACCATCTATAGTCTCTTCCAATTATTAGCAGCTTCGATCTTATCTGGATCGACTTACAACCCCTTCTCTGAAACCATGTGACCAAGAATATTCACTTCCTTCTTCCAGAAATGACATTTCAAAAACTTCACCTTCAGCTGATTTTGCCTCAGCGTCTCAAGCACAATTCTAAGATGAACTTCATGCTCCCTTTCATCTTTAGAGTATATCAAAATATCATATATAAACACCAACACGGACTTATCCAAGTGCTCTTGGAAAATCCTGTTCATCAAATCCATAAAGAATGCCGGTGCGTTAGTTAGTCCGAACGACATCACTAACCATTCGTATGATCCATATATTGTCCTAAACGCCGTCAAAGGAATACTACCTCTGCTACTCTACGCTGATGAAAACCTATTGCTAAATCCAACTGAGAAAATACCTTGGCCCCACTCAACCGATCGAACAAATTGTCAATTCTAGGAAACATATATCAATTCTTTATCGTCTTCGCATTCAACTTACGATAATCGATACATAACCTCAATGATCCATCCGGCTTCTTAGCAAACACTATGGCTGCTCTCCAAGGAGAACTACTTGGCCTAATAAAACTCTTACTTTCCAAATCACCTTCATCTCCCTCATCTCTATAGGTGTCATCCTACTTGATAGTCTACTCACCGGTTCTGCTCCAAACACCAAATCTATCCGAAACTCAATGGCTCATTTCGGTGGCAATACTACTACAAGCTCGAAGACATCTGTGAATTCTCTAACAATGAGAAAATGCGATTCAACTCATATTCTATCTCCACTACACCCAACAAAGCATTCTCCTCACAATTAGGGTTTTCTACAGTATATACAATCCGATCACTATAGTCCGGGTGTCTAAGCGATATCTTCCTATCATGGAAAAATATCCTAGCATTGTACTAACTTAACCAATCCATACCCAATATAATTCCGAACCCTACAAAGTCAAACACATGCAAACTGCAAACAAAGGTATAACCTAGCAAATCAAACTCTAAGTGGTCCCACTTCATCCCAAGTGTCGCATACCCTCCTATCATATTTGCAACGCTTAAGGAAGTAACTAAGTATGTGGGTTCTAGGTTAAGCTTATCTACCAAACAACGAGATATAAAAGAATGCGATGCACCAGTATCAAACAGAACGCTAACAGACATACCATGTATCTGAAGCATACCTCCTAACACTGCCTTTCCTTTCTCCTGCGCTGTTGGCTTCGAAGTAGCAGGCTCCAATGCATAAACCTTGCCACTTCCATCCTTAGCGGGCTCTTTGCATTGATTCTCATAATGGCCAATCTGATCGTAGTTGAAGCATCTGGTATTCTTCTTCCCGATCACTTCCTCCGTCTTTCCAGTACGCACTCATTCGCAAGATGCCCCTTCTTGTCGCACTTATAACAAACAACCTTAGACTTTCCTTTCTTCGCTGCTCCACCCTTTTGAGCACCCTTCTTATGAAAGAACTTCCTTTTCTGGCCTTGCCCAACCTGGACCTCTTTCGCCTTACTCTTTTCTAGACAAGTAAGCATCTCCTCGTGTCTCAAAGCCATCTCTACAACCGCATCACAAGGGTCTCTGATATGAGGTAATGTAGCCCTCGCCAACACAGGCTTCAACCCCCTTATGAACTTCTCATTCCTCTTCAACACAGTATCCATAGTAGCACACCCATACCTAGCCAACTCCTCAAGTCTTCTAGCATACTCCAAAACAAACATCTCCCATTGCTCTAACTCAGCAAACTTTTTGAGTAAAACAGACCGCGCCATCACCGACATGAACCTCTCCTGGAATCTCCTCCTAAACTCTGCCTATGTCATCGTTTCCTCATCCACACCAGCGGTCACACAATTCCACCAAAATAAAGCTGATCCCTGAAGCTATCTCAAAGCAAGCCTCCTCTTCTGCTCATCATTGAGCCCCATGTCTGTAAAGATCATCTCACAATGCAATAACCAGTTCTCCACTTCTATAGCGTCCTTAGTTCCAATAAAGGGCTTCCCTCCAAGCCTAGCATAATCTCTGCTCAAGATAGCATAATGGTTGACCACCGGAGCTTCCTGAACTCCTACTCCAGCATTTCCTTTAACCATTCCAGCAGCAACACCTGCTTGCATCATATTCATGAAAAATTGATACATAACTGCCATATCCACTTGTGGGACTCCAGCACCAACATTCACCGTTTGCGCCTGACCTTGGTTCCTTCTAGTATTTGGTCTGGCATTTCCATTTGTGGTGGTGCTTCCTCCAAGATTCACTCTTCCACTTCTAGCGTCCATATTTGTATTCAAGCCTCGTAAGATACAAAAGAATAGCCTAAGAGAGATAGGAAACTAAAGATATAGCATATACTTATATATAGCAAATACAAGTATGTTACTATAGTGTTATTCCATACCCTGATCTTATTTCTAATTCCTTAGGATTATGTTTTCAAAAATCATTTTTAGTTAAAGTTTTTCATAAACCTATGCTCTGATACCAAGTTCTAACATCCCTTATCTAGAGGCCCAAAGCTAAGCGCTACAGATGCTGCAGTCATCCATAGTATTAACTTGCGACGACTAAATATGGCTATGTCAATGGTATCCATAATATCAGAAGCACTTGAATATGAAACAAAATCATAGATTTCAAAAAACAACATTTTGTCGATTACATTTCAAAACACATGTTTCACATTCAAATTACATAATCCCATAATCATTTCCCAGGTTCAGATAAAATATAATTATTACAAAATACGTCAAGAGCGACATATGAAGATGCCCCCTTGGTTGATCCGAGTACTATATAGACATAACTATCTTAAATACAACACAACAGAATAAAAAAAACAAAACAACAACTCCTAAATAGCTTTCCGTCAGCCACCTGCTCGTCTCTAGAAGCTTTATTCGTCAACCTACTAAAACCTATAAAACCTTAACCCTCAACCTACTCAAATCAATTTTGAGCACCCAAGAGTTTAAGGGGGAAAACATAAACTTCGAGTCAGACATAAAGCCTAGTCTGAATAATACTATAGATCTCGGTTATTCGATATTAAGTGAGACCATGCCGCTTAGTGGAACGAGTTTCCAATCACTAATATCCTTTTAAAACATATCTTTTGCAAATCATTATCCTGCAACCAAAACTGGTTAAAACTGTAAAACATTATTATGTAAACATACATATCAGGTAACAAATGAACTATCTGTTCGAACACTATAGTTTTGTTTGGCTAACCACTAACCTTTGGCAGACTCGGGCCTACCAGACAATATAATCAAAATAATCTAACACCTGTTAGACACTCCTCTTTGGACGATCTGTCCTTAACTATCTGTTAAATACTCCTCTTTTGGACAGTTTGTCCCTAACTTAACATCTCCCAGGGTCATCTGATCCTAATGGTTTTGTGGGCTCACCAATAACCTATCTGTATACAAATATATTCCCTTTTGTGTGTAATCATAATTTTAGTCTTACCTATGACAAAGCCCTACAAACTAGAATTTTGGACTAAATTAGCTGGGGATAATAGCTAATGTGTAGGGCGCGACCCTATACCAGTCCCATCTGGTATTCTAATATCTGAGTCATTTTCCTTAGGGTAATCTTCCCTTAAATTTTCCTTGAAAACCTTTTCATTTCAAATTGATTTAAAACCTTTAAACCAAACTTAAACAAGGAAGATATATACTCTATGCTTTACTCAAAATCACCTTGCAATGTTATATATACTTTACTCAAATCTTTGTTGATGAAAATATTTAAACCTTTGAAAGTACCCCTTTCAAATCCATTTAAAGTACCCCTCTCAAAACCAAGTAAAACCCATTTTTCACCTAGGCCAAAAGGCCAAAACATTCCATTCGAAACCATTCATAATCTTCCTTTCGAAAATGCTGAAAAACCATTCCTTCGAAAGCATTAAAACCTTAAACATCCTTCTCCTTAACCTTTAAACATTACCTTTCGAATACATTGGAAAACCTTTCCTTTCAAACCTTTCTAAACCATTGGCGAACCACCCCTTTGAAACCATTCTTTAAAACCTTTCGAAAGAAATAAAACATCAAATCTTCGAAAGCCTTTGGGTCCAAGTAAAACATGTGGAAACACCTTTCAAAACCATTAATGATTAACTCCTTCGAAACCATTTGGGTTCTACCTTCAACCGAGCAAAAGGGTCATAAAAAATTAAGTCGAAAGCACTCTTTCGAAAGCATTTCCTAAGCAAAGAAGTGATGGTGTCGAAACCTACCTTCTGAAAGCATTTGAGAAGCGGCTAAGTTTTAAAAGCAATGTATACCTTCCAAAACCATTGGCATGGAAAGGAAGAAAAGCGGCAGCTAAGGGGTTTCGACCCCGACCAAAGCATTTACTTAAAACAAGAGGTGCAACCCATTCGAAACCTTTCCTTTAAAACATTTGACTCAGCCGAAAGCCAACTAAGTCCAAAGCATACCCTTCGAAAGCAAAGCAGACGCGTTTTCATTTAAAAGCAAAGACACGCTTCGACCCCTTCGGAACCTTTGGTCTTGACCTAGTGCCTTCCACCTTAGTCCAATTCACTCTGTACCAAGTTATTGATACTATGTGCATTGGTTTCGATGGCATGGAGGTGGCAGTAATTGGTCGGAACCCCTGTGCCGAAAGTGGCAAAACATGCTAACTGCATGTAAAAACTGATTTATACTTTAAAAAGAATTTCTTTTCAACTAACCTGCCTTGTTTGTCAAAATATTATTGGTTGCTAATTTTCTTTTCTAAAAGTGCTACTAATATTTCAAAAATAAACAATTTATATTTATAAAATACCCCTTCTCCTTTTATAAATATATAAAACATTTAAGTCACATACCTTAAATAATTTAATTTATTCATCAAAACACTTAGGAAAATTCGACAAAAATTCTAGAAATTCATTTTTAATATGTTTTCTAACATATATTAATTCCAGACCCAAAATATTAATTATTTAGCCATAAATAATTTAAAACCCAAATAATCATTTTCTACACTAGAAAATTAAAATAAAATTCACATTAATTCAGAAAATTATGAAAATTGAAACTCATCTCTAAAATATCATTTCTGATCTATTTCTAAAATCGCAAGGCATTTGGATGTCATTAAATAGGTTTTTTTTAAAACATATCATTAAACCTATATAATTAAGAATAAATCATCAGCAAGCATATATAAACAATTAATCATTCAAAAACATGGCATACTCATGCAAAATACATCAGATTCATCTTAAGACCGAAAATAATTAGAAAAATGAGATGTAGTCATTATTCACCTTAGCTTTTGAGATTAAGGATTTGAGATTTAATCTTGACTAAGTTGCTTAAGCTTTTCCTCTTGAAGTCTTCTCTTTAGTTTTCCTAATGGTGGCCGGCCTTAGTTTATATTTTTGTTTGTAAATTATGAGTGAACTTGAGAATAAGGGCTTAAGGGGTTTAGGGTATAAGAATGCTCATTTTCCTATTTTGCCCTCACCTATTATACTTAACCATTTTATTTTAGTTCATTTATTATCATGGCACGACTACCCTTTATTAATTACAAATCTCAATCCCCTGATCATCACATTATTTTATTTAATTTAGCTAATTAAATATCCTAATAATGTTACTAAAAATATGGGGCGTTACATATACTATAAGGAAAACACAAATGGCCTACGTCTAAACATGTGGAACTAAGTATCATCAACTCCCACCGACCAACATGTCGAAAGAATCTCTAGATATGGAGTTAATATATCCTATTGCGGGTTAGCTAAATCCCAGATTATGCAGCCTACTATGTCTTTAGCCATTTTTGATGGCGAGGTCATGTTCGACATCTCAAGCACACAAGTCTTCATCACTCAAATTGATCTCGAAACTCTCTCTGGATTCCAGCATCTCGAACAGTCCACGAATCTCTACAAGGATCCCAGCATAAGTCGTTTGACAAACGCTAATGCTGACCTCTCCCTTAGACTTAACCTTAGGATAGATAGTTCAAATCTATAGCATTAGTTTAAAATGCTAACACTGACCTCTCCCTTGGGCTTAATCTTTGGATAGACGGTTCAACTCTATAACATTCCACTTCACAACCGCTTCCAAAACATAAAACTCATATATCAATTTTAAAGTGGTTTTCGGTAAATAAAACACTTATCTGATCTCAGTCTCTTCAAAACCAAATTAATGAATTTCCGATTAACTCAATTACGATTCTTTAGTAAGTAAACAAATAATATAATGGAGTCCTCCCTAGGGGATCTCATTTACATACATTCCTAAAGCATGAGACAATTCATACAATTCAGTCATCCCTAAGGGATTTCAAATCATATAAATACGTGATGCTTACATATATTTTCAAAGTTAAATTGGTCAATTTCGATAGTCGGCCAATCGACTATCAAGTACAAAAGAGAAATGATTGCATATGGAAATCAAGTCTCATATACTTATCACATTTCCACTTTCTTAACTTACACTATCCATCAGTCAAGACTAAAGTCGGTAAGTTAGAGCACTGTTGCTTCTAAATCCTATTCGAACATCATTCTTAACTCTCACAAATAGAATAAATTTACTTTGTTGGTTTTTATTGCTAAGTATATGACTAAATACTTTCCATAAACAAGTAAATGCAAAAAGCACAATAAAATCGTGCAAATATGATTAAGTCACATAAAGCATGATTAAGTCACATAAAGTACGATTAAGTCACATAACCGGCTCTAATCCCTTTTTATTAATCAATTATTTTATTATTTAAAACCTCTTTGTAAATACTTGTATATATAATTAAACGCTTTTACAAAATATATATACATGAATACTACTATTTCACTATTCATTTCTACTCATTTCAATACTTAGAAATGTATCCCTATTCTTATCCTAAGTGGTATAAGAATATTCACAAATCTTAAACAAGATTTCACATTCCCAAAAGTATAATTAAATGGGCTAAAAACAAATGTTATTAAAAACACTGTTACTATAAACCCAAAAACATTTCATTTATAATTAGTTTTAAAACATTCTTTTAAAGATCTAATTATATTACTAAGTATAATAAAAAAAGGTTAAAAACAAATGTTGCTCAAACATTGTTTATTATAAATTCTAAACCAATTTATACTTGTTATTATCTTTTAAAAAAATCATTTTAAAGATCTAAATATAACTATACTTATTTAAATAAGGTAATACAGTGTTAATTAACTTTACAAAATCATTTATTGTATCACAAGTGTTATAATCCAAAACTACCTATATTCTTTTGTAAAAGACTTAACTTACTTTTCTAAACTTATATGTATACTAAAAATCTTTAAAAATGATATATATATATATATAAACATACTAATTTATTTAAGCTAATATAATTAATAAAATTATAAAACAATTTGAAAGATATTTATTTTACATAAGCTTTTTAATACTTCAATAAAATAATTAACTAATTTTATAAAAACTATGTATACTTAAAAATACTTTAAAA
This sequence comes from Allium fistulosum, assembly GCA_030737815.1. Lineage (NCBI taxonomy): Eukaryota > Viridiplantae > Streptophyta > Magnoliopsida > Asparagales > Amaryllidaceae > Allium > Allium fistulosum. The sequence goes on along the minus strand of CM060901.1, from coordinate 1,077,863,567 downwards.
TACTTATAATATGGTTTAAAACATTTAAAATAAAAATACTTATTTTATAATAATTTATTTGAAAACTCCAAAAAGCATGTTTTCTTTTTATTTAAAATAAACCTCTTACTTTAATAATTCATAATTAGTTATTAAAAATATATTAAAATTCCAACCTAATTTTAAAATACTCTAATATAAGTTAGAAAACATCTCTAAAAAGATTGAAGAAAAATACCTAAGGTAAAAGTCATTTTAAAACAAATTGAGGTCTCAAACAAAAACTATAACACTTCCACAATGCTGTAAAAAGTGGTTCAATGATACTACAATGTTTTAAAAGTTCTACGGATGATTATTTTAAATGACTATGAACTGGGGCCGTTTTGATATCTTAAATGTTTTGCTATTTTTAGATATGCTAAAAATCTTTTTAGCACCAATCATTTTGCAGTAAGCAATACACTCAATATACATCACAACATGGCGAGAAATCCCTAAGGATCTCTTTATAAAATTTTATGGAAATTGCAGAACACAAAGTAATTTTTAAGTGCTTCTATAGCGAATAGTCGCTATAAAACCATTTCAAACTGAAGTCTGATTCAAATCAAAGTCCAACCAAATGCTATATGCTTTATGTTAAAGCTACGCAACAAGTCATAGAAAGTCATATAAGTCCAAATACATCAATTGCATATGCCAATTTTTTCTAAAGCAACAATCATAAGTGATAAAGCAATAATATATATTCAAGAAAATACTATAATATAAGCAAGCATTATATACACTTCATATACATCAAATGGGGAGTTAGTTCACCCTTCAACAAGTACACAACTAAGCACTAGTTTCTCCTTCCTACCACAACCTTGGAAACACCGAGACTTGCTACCTCAGCCCCTTCTTACTCACAGCCTAGGCTTGAAACCCCCCTCCCTTTGTTCATGGCCTTGGTTGCTTTGGGATGTCGTGCTCCAAATCTTCTAGCTTCAAGTTTCTAGTAGTTGTTGTAGGCTTATAGATAGAGTTTGGGTTGGTTTTGAGTTGATTTTCTTTGCTTTGTTCTTAGGAATTTATGAAGAGATAAGAGTATAGTTTTAAGTTGCTAAAATTGTGAAAGGCTTTCAAGAGGAGTGTTTGCATATAGGCATCCAAGTGTAAGCACATCCTTTGCCTTATCCTCTCCTAGCCGACTAAGAAGGCTCATCCCCCCCTGCGCCTTAATGTGATAACTTTCCAAAATATCTATTTACTATTCACACAAATATCTCACTCCTTAATCATTTGTTAATCATTTTACTATTCACATTTAGTTAGCCATAAACATGAAAATATTTTTATTTGCTAATTAAATACACATTAATGTATTAGGAAAGCACAACCAGTTCAAATAACTTTTATCGAGAAAAAAGTTGTTTATCGGTAAAATAATTTTCGATCACATTATCGATATTTCTTCGAACTATTTATTTTTCTAAACATTTTTCAAAAACAATTCTACCATTATTAGTTATTAATTTAAAGGGGTTAATAAGGTTATTAAAGCAATCTAATCATATTAAATCTAAGATTCAAATATTTAAATAATTCAGATATTTAAATACAAAGTGTTCGAAATTCTGGGTTGTTGCATTGAATTTGCTTAATAAATACATACAGCTATCTTACCTCGTCTAGTTAATATATTAATAATACTATACAAAATATCTCTAGCTTGTGTTTAATCAGCAACTAGAGAGTATGAAAGTAATTTATTAATACATAAATGTTTGAGGACAAAATTTAAATTAGAGATTCATAATCTTTAATATATTTATTTCAGTTAATCCGATTAGAAAATAATATATTTCTATTTACATACCATAATGATTGAAGTGTCAGACACATCTGAAACCATAGTATACGTATTATACGTATGTATTATTCCATAAATCTAAATTGGGTTTTTTATAGTTCCACTCTATGTAATTAAATCATATTTAATTTAAATTTAATTTTATTAATAAGTTATATTAATTTATTTATTTAATTTTTTAGTTAACACTTTAATTAACTTAATTTATTTCAACCATTGAATTTTAATATATTCATCATTAATAATTTAATGTAGACTATAACATTTATAGTAATTATATACATATATCATTATATATATATATATATTATTTAGCAATTAACTTTTAATTAATTAAATTAATTAAAGTAATTAAAAAACAATTTTTAATTAAAAAATTTATTAATTTTGGAAATTTTATTATTATTTACCTTATTCATTTTAAGATAACACATACCTATATCATTATATATATTTTAATTTAATCAACTAACTTTTAATTACTTATTTAATTAATCTAATTAATATAAAATTCTCTAAAATAATGTAATAATTTTCAAAACAATTTTTGAAAAATATTTTATAACATTCATTATTTTTTTTCATATTTCAAACGTAACTTTTAAATTTAAAGTATAATTTAAATTTTCGAAACAAAGTTTAAAAATTAGCCCAAAGTCCAAAATTAATTTGGGTCTTTATATTAGAGATAATCTATGGGCTTACTTCATCCTTTGAGCCAAGCCAATAGCTAGGTAATGCAGAGTACTTGATCACCCAATCTCAATCTTAGACACTACCTTTCTATACACCATACTAAATAGGTAGGCTTTAATAAGTTAGTCCTAGTACTGCTAATTTAGACCACATAGGCTATTGGGCTGTGATACGTTGAAGGAATTGAGCCAAGTCGTAGTGGGTTACATGAGTGAATTTAATTCATTTTTTTCATTTTTGATCTTTATTTGACTTATGTCTAATTAGTTTTAGATCTAATCTAAAATTTTAATTAAAACCTTTATTTTGTTTAATTTGTTAATATAAAATGGTTTATTTATATTTATATAAGATATTTTATATGTGTATTAGATACACTTATGTATGTATAGTGCATGTGCCACATAAATAAGTGTACATGGTGAATAAGTTCGTATATAGGTGCTCGAATTTACATGGCAACGAATACATTTGTCCCTTTATATATACATCAGTTATCCAAAATGTTATTTAAAATTATTTATAAATATATTAATAATTTTGAGTTTTCTATTTATAATAAAACAAAATATTTGACCAAAAAAATAAATTTTAAAAATTTAAATTCTTAAAAATATCTAACAATTTATTTAGTAAAACAACTTAAAAATAGGTCTTGATTTATAATTTAAGATAAAATATATATGCATAATATATATATCTAAATTTAAAACAAAATATACGTGCATAATATATATATATATATATATTGAAACTTAAAATAAATAATGATACTTCAAACAATGTACGATTCATGAAAATAATAATAATTATTATATATATTTATTTTTTTTGTTTGATTTGCTAAATCATTTATTAATTAAATATAAAATACAAAATAATATTAAGATGCCTTTCAACAATAATAAATTATTTCTCTAATAAATTGAAACATTATTTGATAAAATAAAATATTAATTTATAAATATATACATTAATAAACATATATACTTATATTATTAATGGCACTATATACAAATTTATAGTTATGAATAATATATATATATATATATTTTTTTTTTAATTTTAATTTGCTGTCAAAAGTGATATGTATTAAAATTTAGTTGAAAATGATTTTAATCATATATACACTTATTAATAAATTAATATATATAATAAAAACAAGTTTTTTATCAATTTATTTCATTTTAATATTTAATAAAAAATTATTTAAAATTTCTGTCTAAAATATGTGAAAAACTCAAAAAAAAATTAATCAAACATCAAACATTTAAACTATACACACACCTGTGTGTGTGTGTGAACAATTGAATTATATTGTATATATACATGTATGTATATATATATACATGTATGTATATATATATATACATACATGTATGTGTGTATATATATATATAAGGGACAACATTTGTGTATATAAATTTGTTTAAAGATGATCCAGATCTACATTAACATGATATATTATTGTAAATAATAGAAAAATCCCTTATAGATGTTGCCTTAGATTTGCATCTTGATTGATAGATAGTCCTAGATCCGATCCTAGCTCCTAACTTTGCAACAGCTCAGAGTACCACCTTTAATATTTTTTTGATGTTGTTGAGGTTGAAATATTTTCGGCAAGGGATTTAAGGGGAGATGGTGGTTTGACAAGGAAAAGAGAGAAGGGCAAAAATAGTCAACCAAACAAAAAGGGGTAGTGTGGTTTATATAGAGAGAGCAAAGAAGATCTTTTCTCCTTGATTTAGTAAGTTTGCCTTTACTAATTCAGCATCCAACACTTGAATTTGAATCCCCTTTCTCCCCTCATCATGACTGACCATACAAGAGCCATATAGGCCTGATCAAAACTTGTCCAAACCCATTAAGCAATAAAATCCATTTTAATCAAATTTAAATGCGTATCGATATCGAAAATCGATTCATACATGTATAACTCTTATATATGCACCAACTTAAATACTAGTTACACCTAGAAATTACTGATGGAACCCTAGACCTAAAAAAATATATTTAATAAATATTAATTTATTTAAAATAATTATAAATCAATTAAATCTTGTGGTATTTTGGAGAATCTACCAATGCGGTTGTGGGATTCACAAGTGTAAAATCAGTCAGTAATTAATATTGAACAGTTCAAATATTAACATTCACACATTACGTAGTAGTGTGACAGTGTAGCTAATTTTTTCACTCATACATCTTTATTGGTAAAATCCTATTTTATACTCTTGAGGCGGTACTCGGTTTAATGATTATTTACAGAATTCTCTTCATCAAAACTATAATACTTTAAGACCTATGGAATTTGGTTTTGGTTAAGATTCCAATATCTTCTACATCCAACTTGGTAAGTCCAAACATAAAGTCCTTGGTTTTATAATAACAAATATTATTAACAGTACTGCTCTAGATAAAGACTTTGACTTTAAGTTGACTATAGTTAACCGTGACACTAACCTTATATTAATGAGGAGACGAATTCTCAATTGGATAGTGTTTCACTCCCAATGCTTCAACTCAGACTCAACTATAGTCATTCGATGGATGTTATGCCACGATTTAACTATAACCAGTATGGAGTGTCCACATTTAAGTTCAATAGTATTCTCACGTCGAGAGAACTAATAATATCATCACTTCGAGATTCTCTATTAGACCTTAGTTATATTAGCCAACAAAAAACTCTCAAGCGAATCATTTCATAATTATCCAATAACCATAAGAGTGTAACCCCTTGGTGCCTCCAGCATTTATATGTAATACACTACCCAACATTTGGAGAATGTTACTTACTTTGGTCTCAATGGATGTATCGATATCCTCTCTCGAACATCTTGATTATAAATGTTTAAATTAATATGTTATTTTTAGTGCGACAAATTTCTCATGATTACAATACATTGTAAATACTATCACATAACATACAATTTAAGGAACTTTTATTTAATATACTTAAATTAAATAACTAATTAACATATCACAATATGATAAGTATATAATAGAAAGAAAAACACCTTTTATTTTGAATGAGATTTTATTACAGAGTTAATAATTTACAATATATTACCAAATTGCCTAAGAGTATACCCTTAACTCTATCACATTCCAATGCTCCACACTTCATCGCTTCAACCATTTTTATTTATTATTCCACCCTATCTTATTTTCGAATTTCAAATACAATGTAGAATTCAATATCGATTTATTATCCTATTTATTCATAGTTTACTAACATCATATAATGTATTCCGAAGACTATAAGTTATTTAATTTGATTATAATCCATTTCTAATGTAAATACTACAATTTAATCATATAAACTACACTATGATTGATATATTCACAAAGTTATATTATATTCATCTCTGATGGTTATAGAATTATATTAATCCTTTCTACGAAGCTTAGGATAAAGTATACATATGTCAAATTAATCCAAATTAACCTTCAACATAATTCATACCAATGTTATTATCAAAGTGATAGTCTAGTGTTTTCCAATTTATCTGAATCATGTAAATCATCAACTAGGATCGTCAAATCATTTTTTAATTCATATTTCAAAACCTAAATAGATGTATAAAGGAAATATAATGCATATATAAAAACATAACCATTTTGTAGATAACCGCACTTACCTCAATTCATTGCTTTAGTAAATTTTCTTATAGAACCTCCAAATTCCCTCCTTTAATTTGATTTAATTTAGTGCTCCTCTTCATCTATTCGATTTTCTAAGGTTTGGATTTGATTTGATTTTCTTTTCTATTTATTTAGCTGTTTTATTTGAAGAAATTTGTTTTAGAACTGAAGAAGAAGGAGAAAAAGAATGGAGTTCCGAGTTTAGTTTGAGCAAAAGCTAAAGAATGAAGAATAAGGTGAACTAGAGCTACAAACTTCTCTAATATAGGCAATAATCCCAAAAATCCTCCCTCATCCCACTTGGGTCTGAACCCGTTTCGCCTCGAAACGTGTGCTACGGTAAACAATCCATATATCCTTTATTGTTGTCTGTTACTGACGTTTTATATATGAATTTAGGCTAAAACAATCTACTTGACACAACGAAAATGCCAAATTTACTAAATCCCTTTATTTGTAAAAATTTAGTTTTCCAGTTTTATGTAAAATTACCAAAATACCCCTTTTAATTAATTAATTATTTTTATTAAAATATGAGATGTTACATAAAATTCTATCAGAATATAATTTTGTAAGTCAAAATGCAAAATAACATAGAGTTTCAGTAAAGTTAAAGTTGAATTTTAAAAGTTGTTATTTTATCTATTCATATGTACTTCTTGGCTTTTGCTTTTTAAAAGGAAAAAAACTTATTCTAGTCTAACCAAAAGGTCGCCAAAAGAAAAATATTATTTAGATAAAGCTTTCAGAACATCAGAAAAATATGGTTTTAGAAAACTAAATGGAATAATAGATGATCAGTTCTAATCAGCCAAATGAAAATTTTGATTCACATTCTTATTTTATAAGATACAGCAAAGCTATGAATATCAAAGTACAAAAAAAAGGTAAACATCAATACAAATATAATAAGGTGCGTTTCACTGAGTATGATAATCTAAGGATGATTTTGGAATGCAAGATTAGTTTGCAACCCAAAACATCACATCCCATCACCAGACATATATAACATAGGAATATGGTTATCCCTATTCAAGCTTCTCTTATACGGAGATGGCAATATAAATATTAGATGCTGGAAATATATTGATTGATAATTAATGATAGTGAATGATATTTCAAAAAAGAAGATGTCAGTTATATAAATGATAGCTAATGATATTTGAAAATGTTATTTATAATTATAAACAATAGTATTATATTTTTTAAGAATTTAAATGCATTTATAATGTGTATAAACATGATATTTCCATCAAAACAGAAATAATACTAATAACTATATATTTTCTCAAAAGTCACTCCTCCATAGCCTGCTATGTGCTACCTCTCCTCTGGATCCTCATGACCCAACCGATTATATCGACCACCGTCTGTAGTGGAATTACCCTCACATCCCTATATAAGGGCATACCAACCTTTTGATCCCTTCAAATTGGCAAACATTATAAATAAATTGTTTCTTATTTTCAAATTTGTTTATACATAAGTAAAATATTGTAATACGTAACTAATATACTTAAATTAATATTAATAACATTAGACCAATTGTTAATAAAATTAAAATGTATTAGTAAATTAATTGTTTTATTATTTAATTACTTATTTATATTTGTGCTATAAGATATTACGATGTTTAGTAGTAGTTGCTAAAAATATGTTTTTATAATATTTTCAAGCCATTCTCTTTATCAAGAACTTCAATGATACTACATAAAAGTTATAGAACATACTTAGGATCAATAAAATATAGTTTTATACATGAGAATTAACAATGTGTACTAAATGTTTTTGGACAACGATGTTTCAAATATGGACTGCAATAACATTATGTAGATTTTGTAAAATGAAAATAAAATAAAATACACAATGGAATTTTGTTGTTGTTTAACCATGGGTTTATAAATTTTAGTAATTATGGGTTGGGTAAAATGAAAGTACAATGCTTAAATAAATTGATTAATTTATGGATTTTAATAACACTACATCAATGTTCCGATAAATACAATATGATACAATATAACATAGTATTGTTGGATAAATGGAATTATGTAGATCTGAATGTTTCTTTTCTGCAACCCTAGCATGGCTTCCTTTTAGCCACTGCTAAATTCCTCCTTTTCTTCCCAACCTTCCCCAAAACCACCATCTAATACACCTATTTCAGCAAATTCACCTTCAACTCAAATTGTTGATAGCGATTGATTTAACACAATGCAATCAAGGAGAGGCATCAAAGAAGCCAGATCCAAGCAGCAAAAGGAAGCCCTTTACTCCTCCTCGCATCAGCCAGGGCACAACGTTTCTCAAGCTCAGTTCTAGGGGCAGGGCAGTTTTCGCCCTTCGCAACATACTACAAATCGGACAGCATATAGGTCACAGCCAGGGATGGGTCGACGTATTCAATTCAATTCTCTAAATCAGTGCCCTCCCTTTGTTAGGCCTTGGAAGCAAGTGATTATTGATAAAAAAATTCCGATCTCTATCCCGTAATAATTTACCCACCTATGAGTCTTAAGAATGAAACTTATTGTAGAATGACTACCACTGCTAAAACTGAAGCTAAAATGCAATGGGATAACTCCATAGTTATCCACATAGTTGGATCCAAGCTCTATTTCCAGTATTTAAATCTTACATAGAAAGAGTGTGGAAATCAGAAGGAGCATTTCAAATTTATTCAAAAGAAAACGGTTTCTACATTATCAAGTTTGATTTAAAATCTGATTGTGATAAGGTTCTGGAAGGAGGCCCTTACTTTTATGATTATAGACTAATGATGATGTGGAAATGGATACCATACATCAATCTCAACAAAGAATTTCTTCAGACTTCCCATTTGGGTGAGATTTCCTGGTCTTCGAATGGAATTTTGGTCCAAAAAAGGAATTGGTCGAATTGCCTTAGTCTTAGGACCTCGATCAAAATGGACAAGTTCACACAAGTAATTATCCGAATTTCATAAGCAAGAGTTCTTATAGAAATTGACATCAAATTTAAATTCCCAAGTGAAGTCGTTATATTGGATGACAATGATCGGATATTCAAGCAACAAGTAGAATATGAATGGAATCCTATCGTGTGTCAAAATTGTGAATGCTTTGGACATCAACAGAAATTCTGCACAATTGAAAAGGTGTGGGTTCATAAACCACAACAAACATTTGAGTCCAACTAAGAGAATACTAGTGGCAATGGAAACATGGTAAAGGGGGATCATGACCAGACTGGTAGTATGGATGTAGACAGTAGTGAGACAACATATTATAACAATAATGAAGAAGGTAATAAAAACAGAACAACCACTTTAGAACAATGCAACACAATTAAACATAACAATGTGACTTTGAACAAAATGATGAATAGAGGTAATAATCTTAACCAAATACATGCTATAGAAATAAGCAACATTGAAGTAGATATGCCTTACACTTCCAGTGACAGTAATGGTAAACATGACAATAATATTAATACACATTTTCAACTCAACGGTCCAGCTAGGCTCGGACAGTCATGTTTTAAATTTTCAAACTGAAGGAACTTCAAATAAACAAACTAAAAGTGACAAGGAAGCATGAGACGATGTCTCTGAAGCCACTGAATATTGGAGATTCAGGCCAACCAAGTAAATGTTGCAGCTCCAAGCATACTCCTGGCATCTACTTTGTTGTAGACAGTAGACAGTCCCACAAACGTTAATTTTCCAACAAACCCCGAAACTGCTATAAATAGTGACACTAGTATAGAATAACAATCTTCGTCTAACTTTCCCAATGCCTGAATAGAACCTGCAATTAACCTTGAAACACATAGGGAGACAAGTGGTATGAGAACTAGACATACTAGGAAAACAAGGGAAAATGAAAATCGCTTCGAGTTTAGAGCTGCAGGTGATAAAGATATGGTTGCTAACCTGTAACATCCCATAGTTTTAAGGACTGAATATTTAAATAATTAATTTAAATATTTAATCATCAATTAACGAAATGCCGATTGTACTCGATTTTTAAAGACGAGCGAATTGGGTCTCGAAACACCATAGTTGAGTTTGCTTTTTTGACGCGGGTAAAATGAGTATAAACTTGATTATGTTTGGAGTCGATTTGTTTTTGGATTGAATAGTAATTTCTAGAAAGGAGTGAAAATTGGATTGGGCTAAGCCCATTAGAATGCCCTAACTTAGCTTATACGTGGCTAAGCTCTTCATCTCAATTTCATTCCATGTTATTTTCATTTCTATCTCCTAACCACTTTTCTAATTTTCCCTTTAAGTTCTAAACCCTAAATCACTAATTCATGCTCAATTATACTCCAATAAATCCCCAAAAAATCACCATAATTCCTTTCTACTCATTCCTCACATAACCCATTAAGGAATTGGCATAAAGTTGTATATGGATCTTCATCTCAATTTTAAACAGAGCATGGAGTTGGGTTTTGGTGATGAAAGCTTGATTTGCTGAAGAAGAAGAAGGTGAGTGAGATGATTCTCCATCTATATTTATGCGTTAATATATTTTCAATTATTAATGATTATAATGTTATACAAAATGATTTGGAGATTGTTTGAGTTGATTTGGGCTTATTTTTATGTTGTAAACATGATTATATTAACCCATTATTTATTTAAGACCTTAATAACTATTTATGAAAATAGTTAGTAACCTAAGAATTTGATTTTAGGTTAATTGAATGATTATATGTGATGTAATGAAAGATTAGAGACTAAATACATGAGATAACTAAGTGCAAATTATTAGTTAGTAATAATTGTTATCCGGCCTTTTGGCCCAGTTATATTCAGATCGACTGGAAAAGTTAGACTAGGCGATTATCGAGGAAGACAACCCAAAGAGATGATTATTGGGCTTAGAGATCAAGCACATGCTATGATATGAAGTGACGATCAACCGAGACTAAGAGATAGGCTCTACTGAATATTCTAAGTATGAAATAATGCTTTCTCTAGGAGGGGATCAGTGCCTATCCCTTTCCTTAAAGGATCGGTACATATCCTCAATTTTTTTCCCCAAACTTAGTAAGATCATTATCGAGTGACAAGGAAGGCCCCATGAGGCTACATTTCAAGTTTCAAGTCATTTGGAGTTCGTATGCTCAAGTTATGGGCAAATTACTTCACCTATTAAAAGGGATCGGTATAAAAGGGATCGTCCATATTCAGCTTTCACTACATATTGCAACAATGATCGGTCAATAACTCAAAATCTACAGATGCTATCAACATAAACTTGGAGTATAAGCTAATTAGAACATGTAGAACACCCCATAGGGATCGTAGCCCATTTGGATGCTTTAATAGGGATTGGTACCGATCCCTATTGTGGGCCCCGATGGGCCTGCAAATTTTTGGGTAGCCTCGTCTTGGTCTCCCGAACCTTCTGCCAAAATTCCAGTCCGATCTATGCATGTCTTCTCCTATAAATACAGTAGGAATGGCGTCAAAAAAGGGATCCTGCTTTTCTTTCGAGGCTTTGCCATTTTTATTCTTTACATTCGTGTTAATGGGTCTTAGCTGATCCAAACATTCTTGTAATCATAATCAAGTGGAAGATCAATAAAAATATGAAGTGGACGTAGGCCAAGATTGCCGAACCACTATAAAATCTGTGTGTTCCATTATGATTTTTGCTCTGTTTTAATTTCATTCTTCATTTAATCTCTACTAGATTTTATTGGGTGTTGATGCCTATTTTTGGCGTCAACATTTTGGTGCTTTCACTAAGAGTCGAATTCTCGGCTTGATTGGATCTCATCATTTACTTATGGATTACCATATTTGCGAGATAGATCTAGTGTTCTACCGATAAACTTTCTATTCTACTCAGATTTGAAGGAAATCTAAAGGAAGTTGATAGCCGTGGTTAGAGGAACTAAGTTTACTTCCCATGTTTTTGGAGGATTTGATTACACTAGTGTTCTTGTTTGGGGTTGTTTATGTGTTCATGTCCATTTGGAAGGAATTGGATTCACTCATTTATGCAAGTTCTTGGGATTATATGCTGAAGTTTGCACTCAAGTTAGCCAAAATGGTCAATCCTCTCTCGAAGCCTAAATGGCCGATCCCTCTCTCAAGGCCAAAATAGCCGATCCCTCTCTCAAAGCCTAGATGACCGATCCCTCCAATCTCAACTGCAACAGATCCCTTAGGCTAAATGACCGAACCCTCGCCAAGGCAATTCAGTCGACTCCTAAATACATGTACATGCTCAATACCTATCCCTCCAAAGACATCAATACCGATCCCTCCGAAACAGCTATACCGATCCCTTCAACTTATATGTATACCGATCCCTCCAGTATATATACCGATCCCTTTACAAGGTATATATACCGATCCCTCTATAAGGTGTATATACCGATCCCTCAACGAGGTATATACCGATCCATCTCCAAGGTGTATATATCGATCCTTCTCCAAGGTTTGTATACCGATCTCTCTACAAAGTATATACAACGATCTCTCTCCAAGGTGTATATACCGATCACTCTCTAAGGTGTATACACCGATCCCTCTACAAATTATGTATACCTGTGACGCCCCACCTTGAGACCCACATTAACAAAGAGTATTACTGGGTATTACTGTCTGTTAATGCGGAGAATAGGGCTGGTTAGGAGCGACCATCTATAGTCTTGTCTTAAATATTTATTGAATACGTCGATTAGTGCTATATTTTTTTCTTCTTTGATATCTCAAGTGGATCGACATATCCAATAAATGCTTAATACAAAACTACATGTGGCTATAGGATCTATCAGCAAAAATACAACAACTCAAAAGCATAACACATCACAGAACAACAAACAGATATATATACATATATACTGATACATCCCAATACAATACAAATAATAAATCATAAGTGGTATGACGAACATAATGTTAGCGCCAAAATTGGTCACTAACACCCAAATCCTTATGAAAGCACCAACCAACACTCACAGATCATAGATAGAATGTATGTAGAGAGTGTAAATATGAAGAACAGTAAAAATTAAAAAGAAAGCAATAATAACAGAGGATTTATAGTGGTTCGGCTGACTCCGGCCTACGTCCAATCCAGAAATTTCCTTTTTATTGATGTCAGAATCAATTACAATTACAATCTAGAGTTTCTAGAACAACAATGACAGAGCAGCCTTAGTATAGAAGACAAAGGGAAACAGAAATGAAGATCCCCTTTTCTAAGGCCCCTCCTGCTGTATTTATAGGCAAAACCCCAGTTGCTGGGCTTCCTGAGTGATACGGGCCCACTAAGACCATAGCCGAGCCAACATCCTTCATCACGACCGACCCCAAGTCCTCAAGAAGCCGACCCGATATCCCTTGGGCATGACTCGAAGCAGACCTATCCAAGACTCGGAGTAAACTAGGCTAGAACCTGGAGCAAAGTTAACGCCGAACCCAAACTCCATATGTCGATCCGAACCCCTTTTCCTCAATGCCGATCCTATCCACTCGTGAACTCCAGCACGCCGATCCACTCAACCATGCCGGTCCACACCATCCTGCCGAACCACCTCAGCCCAACTACCTCGGCCGAACCAGAACATGACGAACCATCGAGGCCGATCCTATCGAGGCCAAACCACCAATGCCGATTCCAAGTTCTTACGTCCTTGACCGATCCACTCAGATGCCGATCCACCCAGTGCCGACCCACTTGGACATGTCGAACCACCTTGACCAAGCCATATCCATACTCCAACACCGGGCCACTCCCTACTCTACTGCCGATCCATCTTTATCCAAGCCAATCCAAACCAGTCCCTTTCATCCTGATCGACCCTAACTCGACCGAACCAAGTACGACCGAGCCACCTCAGCCGACCTACTTCCATCACCGAACCATGCCACCAAGACCGGATCATGCCACCAAGACCGGGCCATACCACCTAGACCGAACCATGCATGATCTCCACTCCTCGGCCGAGCCATGTATGACCGAGCCACCTTGACCCAACTGCTGATCCACGTGGCCGAACTCCAATGACCGAACCATGTTTTGCCGAACCCCAGCTTTGTTATCATATATATATATATATATCATCCGTGATTGATCGTCTATCCATCCAGTTGACTCAAACCCATCGTATCTAGCCTCGACAAATAGGCAGTCGATTTAGTTAAATCCGGCTGTCCATGACCTTGCCAAAAGGCGGGTTAACATTTGCCCCCCAAAACATGCCTTGCTATTGGAAGGTGTGTTTTGAATAGCCTCAAATCCGATATCCGAAGTCCTTATGATATCCACAGCCATACTTTCCGATTCATAATCCAATCCATTTTATCCAAGTGCCATTGCCGCATCCTTATCCAAATATACGACTGATCTGAGTCGATATCCAATTCCTATCCAGTAACCAAATCCTCATCCAATTCCACATCCATCCGAAATCAACTAACCGAATCCACGATCTCTTCGGATCATTTTATCCGAGTCCGGGACCTCTCCGGGTCTTGTAGTCCAAATTGGGAAACTTTCCAGGTCCAAATCCTAAGTCGAGACCTCACCGGGTCCTAAAATCCATATCCGGAACCTCACCGGGTCCAAATCCTAAACCAAATCCGAATTCGATAGCCGAGCTCTAATCCATCCATACCTAATAACCAATAACCGAATCCATGACCTCTCCGGGTCGATATCCAAATCCGGGACCACTCCAGGTCCATGCCCAAATCCTTAGCTGTTCACAGCCAATATCCAAATCTGTAACCTCTCGGGGTTCTTGCCAAGCGTAATCCACACTCGGTGACCTGTGTTAAGTAATGCTATTGTGTTCCTGGTTCAGTGTCCCTGAATGCTAAGTAATGACGTGGCTTAAGTCCTAAGCCGAATCCTGGTCGCTACGGACCCTTGCCGAGCATAGTCCATACTCGACGACCTGAAATAGTAACCGATAGATATTAGGGGGCCTAAGTCCTAGGCCAAATCCTGGTCTCTCCGGACCCTTTCTGAGCATAGTCCATGTTCGACGACCTTAAATAGTAACCGATAGATTTTATGGGGCCTAAGTCCTAGGCCGAATCCTGGTCTCTCCGGACCCTTGCCGAGAGCATAGTCCATGCTCGACGATCTTTTAACCAAAAACCAGAGGAAAGTCCAATCAAAATCCAATCCAAAAACCAAATTCAAACCAGAAAACCAGAAATCCATATCAAAAACCCAAACCAAAAGGCAAACGTCCAAACCATAATCCAAAACAGTAAACAAGCGAAACCGGGAGTTCAAACCAAACTTCAAAACCAAACCAGAAAAAGCAAGTGTCCAAGCCAAAAAGAAAAAACAGATTTCACAAACCAGAGCATCACGGTTTATCATCATCTCAGAGCATGCCTAGGGGTCGTCTCCGTCCTCGTACATGAGTTAGTGACTTAGCAGTCTACCCAGAGTTTGCTACTTATTCCAAACCATCATGATTAGTTGATGACCAACCGACCACCATTCCTGGGCCTTGCGCTATCGTCGTTTAAGGTAGGCGGTGGCTGCTCCTATTCCACTGCTGCATTTCGAGTTTCGACATATTGTCGCAACTGGCCATTCCTTACATGCTCCTCGATTATATCCTTTAGATGTCGGAAGCTATTAGTATCATGCCCGTCCAGGTCATGAAAGAGACAGTGCCTTCCTGATGCCCTTTCGCGTTCTGAGGGTTCCCTCTTTACCGGCCTTCGATAAGAAAGGCGATCTCAAGTATCCAAGAATATCCGCTCCAATGTTGTATTCAATCCTGTGTAAGTGGAGAATTTTGGTTCTCCCCAGTGCTTCCTTTTACCTTTATCCTTGTCTTTACCCGAGCTTTCACTGGGAGGTCCTCCATCCTTAACCATGTTTACTTCCTTTGACTTCATATCCAAACATGCATCCTCTTGTCGGAGAAATCTCTTGGCTTCATGAAAGAATTCCTCGAGATCCATTGGTGGGTCTCGTATCAACGATACTTTGAAATACGAATTATCCTTCACTCCTGATACTGCAGCCATCAGAACCATTGATGGATTCGGCCGATCCACCGAAGCAACTGCTACATTAAACCGAGGTAAGAAAGTCCTGAGCGATTCATCTGCCCTTTGTTTAACTGATGTCAGTGTCATCACATTCTTCGGCCTTTTTATGTGAACTCGAAACTGACTCAAGAACTTATCCACCAGTTCTGTCCATGTTCCAATAGATCCATCCTCCAGCCGTCTGAACCACATAGCAGCTATATTGGTCAAGTACAGGGGGAAACATCGGGCTATAACCTCCTCTGATGCCCCCAGCACTTCCAGATGCCTTGTGTACCTCTTCAAGTGGTCAGTGGGATCCGTCTTACCGTTGTACACTTCCAGAGTGGTTAGCTTGAAATCGGGTGGATTCCTAGCTATCCTGATGTTATGGGTAAACGGACTTTTGTTTACTCCCTCTAAATCCCTGTTTGTCAGACCTCCGCGAATAGTTCGCCCGATGATGTCAGCCAATCCATTGTTACCTGCCAAGGGTTGCCCTCCATGTACATTTCCTAACTGCCCTCCAAGTCCTCCAGGGAATTCTGGCACATAATCCGCGTCATGTACTCCTGTATTCCTATTGGCGCCGGGCTGTGCAGCGTCATCTGGTATCCCTCCATGGATTGGTCCAGCAGTACCTGGTGGTGTGCCCCCGAGTCTAGGTCCATCCAGATTGATAGTTGTTTGCTGATTGGGGGCAGCCGATTCTGAACCACTCCATCTCCTTACCCGTTGAGTTCTTCTGATCCAACTCCATGGATCTGAGCTCATGTAGTTCCTGCTTGTCCGAATTGTATGAAAAGTGTCTGCATCATTTCCTCTTGCCTTTTCATCAACTGCTCCTGCATAGAATCCATCATAAGCTGCATCTCATCCCTAGTGATGTAGATTGGGGCTTGATTAGCTCCGGAGGAAGCCTCTTGACTTCCCGCTTGCTGACTCCTCTCTGTCCTTTGCCTCTTGGTTGATTGCTTTGCCATAGTCACCAGAATCCAAGTTCCTAGGCCTTTAAATCTGAAATCCAAGCTTCTGAATCCCTGAGTTCAATTCTCAATGAAAGCTCCAACATGTTAGTGCCAAAATGGGTCACTAACACCCAAATCCTTATGAAAGCACCAACCAACACTCACAGATTACAGATAGAATGTATGTAGAGAGTGTAAATATGAAGAACAGTAAAAATTAAAAAGAAAGCAATAATAACAGAGGATTTATAGTGGTTCGGCTGACTCCGGCCTACGTCCCCTCCAGAAATTTCATTTTTATTGATGTCAAAATCAATTACAGTTACAATATAGAATTTCTAGAACAACAATGGCAGAGCAGCCTTAGTATAGAAGATGAAGGGAAACAGAAATGAAGATCCCCTTTTCTGAGGCCCCGCTTGCTGTATTTATAGGCAAAACCCGAGTTGTTGGGCTTCCTGAGTGATACGGGCCCACTAAGACCATAGCCGAGCCAACATACTTCATCACGACCGACCCCAAGTCCTCAGTAAGCCGACATGATATCCCTTAGGCATGACTC
Organism: Allium fistulosum; assembly: GCA_030737815.1. Lineage (NCBI taxonomy): Eukaryota > Viridiplantae > Streptophyta > Magnoliopsida > Asparagales > Amaryllidaceae > Allium > Allium fistulosum. The sequence continues at coordinate 1,077,845,847 of CM060901.1, read as the reverse complement.
GAAGCAAACCTATCCAAGACTCGGAGTAAACTAGGCTAGAACCCGGAGCAAAGTTAATGCCGAACCCAAACTCCATATGCCGATCCGAACCCTTTTTCCTCAATGTCGATCCTATCCACTCTGAACTCCAGCACGCCGATCCACTCAACCATGCCGGTACACACCATCCTGTTGAACCACCTTAGCCCAACTACCTCGACCGAACCAGAACATGACGAACCACCGAGGCCGATCCTATCGAGCCCGAACCACCAATGCCGATCCCATGTTCTTACGTCCTTGACCGATCCACTCAGATGCCGATCCACCCAGTGCCGACCTACTTCGACATGCCGAACCACCTCGACCAAGCCATATCCATACTCCAGCACTGGGCCACTCCCTACTCTACCGCCGATCCATCTGTATCCAAGCCAATCCACCCCAGTCCCTTCCATGCCGATCGGCCCTAACTCGACCGAACCAAGTACGACTGAGCTACCTCAGCCAACCCACTTCCATCAACGAACTATGCTACCAAGACCGGACCATGCCACCAAGACCAGGCCAAACCACCTAGATCGAACCTTGCATGATCTCCACTCCTCGGCTGAGCCATGTATGACCGAGCCACCTTGACCGAACGGCTGACCCACGTGGCCAAACTCCCATGACCGAACCATGTTATGCCCAACCCCAGCTTTGTTATCATATATATATATATATATCATCCGTGATTGATCGTCTATCCATCCAGTTGACTCAAACCCATCGTATTCTAGCCTCGACAAATGGGTAGTCGATTTAGTTAAATCCGGCTGTCCACGGCCTTGTCAAAAGGCGGGTTAACATTTGCCCCCCAAAACATTCCTTGCTATTGGAAGGTGTGTTTTGAATGGCCTCAAATCCAATATCTAAAGTCCATATGTTATCCACAGCCATACTTTCCGATTCATAATTCAATCCATTTTATCCAAGTGCGATTGCCGTATCCTTACAAAATCTACGACTGCTCTGAGTCGATATCCAATTTCTATCCAGTAACTAAATCCTCATCCAATTCCACATCCATCCGAAATCAACTTACCGAATCCACGATCTCTCCTGATCATTTTATCCGAGTCCGGGACCTCTCCGGGTCCTGTAGTTCAAATTGGGGACCTTTCCGGGTCCAAATCCTAAGTCGGGACCTCACTGGGTCCTAAAATCCATATCCGGGACCTCACCGGGTCCAAATCCTAAACCAAATCCGAATTCGATAGCCGAGCTCCAATCCATCCATACCCAATAACCAATAACCGAATCCATGACCTCTTCGGGTCGATATCCAAATCCAGGACCTCTCCGGGTCCATACCCAAATCCTTAGTTGTTCATAGCCAATATCCAAATCCGTAACCTCTTTGGGTTCTTGCCAAGCGTAATCCACACTCGGTGACCTGCGTTAAGTAATGCAATGGCCTGGTTAGTGTCCTTGAATGCTAAGTAATGCCGTGGCTTAAGTCCTAAGCCGAATCCTGGTCGCTCCGGACCCTTGTCGAGCATAGTCTATACTCGACGACTTGAAATAGTAACCGATAGATATTAGGGTGCCTAAGTCCTAGGCCGAATCCTGTTCTCTCAGGACCCTTGCTGAGCATAGTCCATGCTCGACGACCTTAAATAGTAACCAATAGATATTATGAGGCGTAAGTTCTAGGCCGAATCCTGGTCTCTTCGGACGCTTGCCGAGCATAGTCCATGCTCGATGATCTTTTAACCAAAAACCAGAGGAAAATCCAATCAAAATCCAATCCAAAATCCTAATTCAAACCAGAAAACTAGAAATCCATATCAAAAATCCAAACCAAAAGGCAAACGTCCAAACCAGAATCCAAAACAGAAAACAAGCAAAACCGGGAGTTCAAACCAAACTCCAAAACCAAACCAGAAAAAGCAAGTGTCCAAGCTAAAAAGAAAAAACAGATTTCACAAAATAGAGCATCACGGTTTATCATCATCTCAGAGCTTGCCTAGGGGTCATCTTCGTCCCCGTACATGAGTAAGTGACTTAGCCGTCTGCTCAGAGTTTGCTACTTATTCCAAACCATCATGACTAGTTGATGACCAACCGACCACCATTCCTGGGCCTTGCGCTATCGTCGTTCAAGGTAGGCGGTGGCTGCTCCTGTTCCACCGCTGCATTCCGAGTTTCGACATATTATCGCAACTAGCCATTCCTTACATGCTCCTCGATTATATCCTTTAGATGTCGGCAACTATTAGTATCATGCCCGTCCAGGTCATGAAAGAGACAGTGCCTTCCTGATGCCCTTTCGCGTTCTAAGGGTTCCCTCCTTGCCGGCCTTCGATAAGGAAGGCGATCCCGAGTATCCAAGAATATCCGCTCCAATGTTGCATTCTATCCTGTGTAAGTGGAAAATTTTGGTTCTCCCCAGCGCTTCCTTTTCCCTTTATCCTTGTCTTTACCCGAGTTTTCACCGGGCGGTCCTCCATCCTTAACCATGTTTACTTCCTTTGACTTCATATCCAATCATGCATCCTCTTGTTGGAGAAATCTCTTGGCTTCATGAAAGAATTCCCCGAGATCCATTGGTGGGTCCGTATCAACGATACTTTGAAATCCAAATTATCCTTGACTCTTGATACTGCAGCCATCAGAACCATTGATGGATTCGGCCGATCCACCGAAGCAACCGCTGCATTAAATCGAGGTAAGAAAGTCCTGAGCGATTCATCTACCCTTTGTTTAACTGATGTCAGTGTCATCACATTCTTTGGCCTTTTTATGTGAACTCGAAACTGACTCAAGAACTTATCCACCAGTTCTGTCCATGTTCCAATAGATCCATCCTCCAGCTGTCTGAACCACATAGCAGCTATATCGGTCAAGTACAGGGGGAAACATCGGGCCATAACCTCCTTTGATGCCACCAGTACTTCCAAATGCCTTGTGTACCTTATCAAGTGGTCAGTGGGATCTGTCTTACCGTTGTACACTTCCAGAGTGGGTGGCTTGAAATCGGGTGGATTCCTAGCTATCCTGATGTTATGGGTAAATGGACTTTTGTTTACTCCCTCCAAATCTCTGTTTGTCAGACCTCTGCGAATAGTTCGCCTGATGATGTCAACCAATCCATTGTTACCTGCCAAGGGTTTCCTCCCATCTGCATTTCCTAACTGCCCTCCAAGTCCTCGAGGGAATTCTGGCACATACTCCTCGTCATGTACTCCTGTATTCCTGTTGGCACCAGACTATGCAGCGTCATCTGGTATCCCTCCATGGATTGGTCTAGCAGTATCTGGTGGTGTGCCCCCGAGTCTAGGTCCATCCAGATTGATAGTTATTTGCTGAATGGGGGTTGCCCCCTGCTAAACCACTCGATCTCCTTGCTTGTTGAGTCCTTCTGATCCAACTCCGTGGTTCTGAGCTCCTGCAGTTCCTGCTTGTCCAAATTGTCTGAAAAGTGTCTGCATCATTTCCTCTTGCCTTTTCATCAACTGCTCCTACATAGAATCCATCATAAGCTGCATCTCATCCCTAGTGATGTAGATTGAGGCTTTATTAGCTCAGGAGGAAGCCTTCTGACTTCCCGCTTGCTGGCTCCTCTCTGTCCTTTGCCTCTTGGTTGATTGCTTTGCCATAGTCTCCAGAATCCAAGTTCCTAGGCCTTTAAATCTGAAATTCAAGCTTCTGAATCCCTGAGTTCAATTCTCAGTGAAAGCACCAAAATGTTAGCGCCAAAATTGGTCACTAACACCCAAATCCATATGAAAGCACCAACCAACACTGACAGATCACAAGTAGAATGTATGTAGAGAGTGTAAATATGAAGAACAGTAAAAATTAAAAAGAAAGCAATAATAACAGAGGATTTATAGTGGTTCGGCTGACTCCGGCCTACGTCCACTCCAGAAATTTCCTTTTTATTGATGTCAGAATTAATTACAATTACAATCTAGAGTTTCTAGAACAACAATGGCAGAGCAGCCTTAGTATAGAAGACGAAGGGAAACAGAAATGAAGATCCCCTTTTCTGAAGCCCCGCCTGCTGTATTTATAGGCAAAACCCGAGTTGCTGGGTTTCCTGAGTGATACGGGCCCACTAAGACCATAGCCGAACCAACATACTTCATCACCACCGACTCCAAGTCCTTAGTAAGCCGACCCGATATCCCTTGGGAATGACTCGAAGCAGACCTATCCAAGACTCGGAGTAAACTAGGCTAGAACCCAGAGAAAAGTTAATGCCGAACCGAAACTCCATATGCCGATCCGAACCCCTTTTCCTCAATGCCGATCCTATCCACTCGTTAACTCCAGCATGCCTATCCCCTCTACCATGCCGGTCCACACCATCATGCCGAACCAACTCAGCCCAACTACCTCGACCGAACCAGAACATGACGAACCACTGAGGACGAACCACCAATGCCGATTCCAAGTTCTTACGTCCTTGACCGATCCATCTTTATCATGCCGAACCACCTCGACCAAGCCATATCCATACTCCAACACCAGGCCACTCCCCACTCTACTGCCGATCCATCTTTATCCAAGCCAATCCAGCCCAATCCCTTCCATGCCGATCGACCCTAACTCGACTGAACCAAGTACGACCGAGCCACCTCACCCGACCCACTTCCATCACCGAACCATGCCACCAAGACCGGATCATGCCACCAAGACCAGGCTATACCACCTAGACCGAACCATGCATGATCTCCGCTCCTCGGCCGAGCCATGTATGACCGAGCCACCCTGACCCAACTGCTGATCCACGTGGCCGAACTCCAATGACCGAACCATGTTTTGCCGAACCCCAGCTTTGTTATCATATATATATATATATCATCCGTGATTAATCGTCTATCCATCTAGTTGACTCAAACCCATCGTATTCTAGCCTCGACAAATGGGCAGTCGATTTAGTTAAATCCGGCTATCCACGGCCTTGCCAAAAGCCGGGTTAACATTTGCCCCCCAAAACATGCCTTGCTATTGGAAGGTGTGTTTCGAATAGCCTCAAATCCGATATCCGAAGTCCATATGTTATCCATAGCCATACTTTCCAATTCATAATAAAATCCATTTTATCCAAGTGCCATTGTCGTATCCTTATCCAAATCTACGACTGCTCTGAGTCGATATCCAATTACTATCCAGTAACCAAATCCTCATCCAATTCCACATCCATCCGAAATCAACTAACCGAATCCACGATCTCTCCTGATCATTTTATCCGAGTCCGGGACCTCTCTGGGTCCTGTAGTCCAAACTGGGAACCTTTCCGGGTCCAAATCCTAAGTCGGGACCTCACCGGGTCCTAAAATCAATATCCGGGACCCCACCGGGTCCAAATTCTAAACCAAATCCGAATCCGATAGCCGAGCTCCAATCCATCCATACCCAATAACTAATAACCGAATCCATGACCTCTCCGGGTTGATATCCAAATCCGGGACCGCTCCGGGTCCATGCCCAAATCCTTAGCAGTTCATAGCCAATATCCAAATCCGTAACCTCTCCGGGTTCTTGCCAAGCGTAATCCACACTCAGTGACCTGCGTTAAGTAATACTATGGCCCGGTTCAGTGTCCCTTAACGCTAAGTAATGCCATGACTTAAGTCCTAAGCCAGAACCTGGTCGATCCGGACTCTTGCCGAGCATAGTCCATACTCGACAACCTGAAATAGTAACTGATAGATATTAGGGGGCCTAAGTCTTAGGCCGAATCGTGGTCTCTCCAGACCCTTGCTGAGCAAAGTCCATGCTCGACGACCTTAAATAGTAACCGATAGATATTATGGGGCCTAAGTCCTAGGCCGAATCCTGGTCTCTTCGGACCCTTGCCGAGCATACTCCATGCTCGACGATCTTTTAACTAAAAACCAGAGGAAAATCCAATCAAAATGCAATCCATAATCCTAATTCAAACCAAAAAACCAGTAATCCATATCAATAACCCAAACCAAAAGGCAAACGTCAAAACCATAATCCAAAACAGAAAACAAGCAAAACCGGGAGTTCAAACCAAACTCCAAAACCAAACCAGAAAAAGCAAGTGTCCAAGCTAAAAAGAAAAAACAGATTTCACAAAACAGAGCATCACAGTTTATCATCATCTCAGAGCATGCCTAGGGGTCGTCTCTGTCCCCGTACATGAGTAAGTGACTTAGCCATCTGCCCAGAGTTTGCTACTTATTCCAAACCATCATGATTAGTTGATGACCAACCGACAACCATTCCTGGGCCTTGCGCTATCGTCGTTCAAGGTAGGCGGTGGCTGCTCCTGTTCCTCCGCTGCATTCAGAGTTTCGACATATTGTCGCAACTGGTCATTCCTTACATGCTCCTCGATTATATCCTTTAGATGTTGGCAACTGTTAATATCATGCCCGTCTAGGTCATGAAAGAGACAGTGCCTTCCTGATGCCCTTTCGCGTTCTGAGGGTTCCCTCCTTGCCGGCCTTCGATAAGGAAGGCGATCCGGAGTATCCAAGAATATCCGCTCCAATGTTGCATTCAATCCTGTGTAAGTGGAGAATTTTGGTTCTCCCCACGGCTACCTTTTCCCTTTATCCTTGTCTTTACACGAGCTTTCACCGGGCGGTCATCCATCCTTAACCATGTTTACTTCCTTTGACTTCATATCCAAACATGCATCCTCTTGTCGGAGAAATCTCTTGGCTTCATGAAAGAATTCCTCGAGATCCATTGGTGGGTCTCGTATCAACGATACTTTGAAATACGAATTATCCTTCACTCCTGATACTGCAGCCATCAGAACCATTGATGGATTCGGCCGATCCACCGAAGCAACTGCTACATTAAACCGAGGTAAGAAAGTCCTGAGCGATTCATCTGCCCTTTGTTTAACTGATGTCAGTGTCATCACATTCTTCGGCCTTTTTATGTGAACTCGAAACTGACTCAAGAACTTATCCACCAGTTCTGTCCATGTTCCAATAGATCCATCCTCCAGCCGTCTGAACCACATAGCAGCTATATTGGTCAAGTACAGGGGGAAACATCGGGCTATAACCTCCTCTGATGCCCCCAGCACTTCCAGATGCCTTGTGTACCTCTTCAAGTGGTCAGTGGGATCCGTCTTACCGTTGTACACTTCCAGAGTGGTTAGCTTGAAATCGGGTGGATTCCTAGCTATCCTGATGTTATGGGTAAACGGACTTTTGTTTACTCCCTCCAAATCCCTGTTTGTCAGACCTCCGCGAATAGTTCGCCCGATGATGTCAGCCAATCCATTGTTACCTGCCAAGGGTTGCCCTCCATCTATAGTTCCTAACTGCCCTCCAAGTCCTCGAGGGAATTCTGGCACATACTCCTCGTCATGTACTCCTGTATTCCTGTTGGTGCCAGACTTTGCAACATCATCTGGTATCCCTCCATAGATTGGTCCAGCAGTACCTGGTGGTGTGCCCCCGAGTCTAGGTCCATCCAGATTGATAGCTGTTTGCTGATTGGGGGCTGCCCCTGCTGAACCACTACATCTCCTTGTCAGTTGAGTCCTTCTGATCCAACTCCATGGATCTGAGCTCCTGCAGTTCCTGCTTGTCCAAATTGTTTGAAAAGTGCCTGCATCATTTCCTCTTGCCTTTTCATCAACCACTCCTGCATAGAATCCATCATAAGCTGCATCTCATCCCTAGTGATGTAGATTGCGGCTTGATTAGCTCCGGAGGAAGCCTCCTGACTTCCCGCTTGCTGACTCCTCTATATCCTTTGCCTCCTGGTTGATTGCTTTGCCATAGTCTCCAGAATCCAAGTTCCTAGGCCTTTAAATCTGAAATCCAAGCTTCTGAATCCCTGAGTTCAATTCTCAGTGAAAGCATCAAAATGTTAGCGCCAAAATTGGTCACTAACACCCAAATCCTTATGAAACCACCAACCAACACTCACAGATCACAGATAGAATGTATGTAGAGAGTGTAAATATGAAGAACAGTAAAAATTAAAAAGAAAGCAATAATAACAGAGGATTTATAGTGGTTCGGCTGACTCCGGCCTACGTCCACTCTAGAAATTTCCTTTTTATTGATGTCAGAATCAATTACAGTTACAATCCAGAGTTTCTAGAAGAACAATTGTCGAGCAGCCTAGTATAGAAGACGAAGGGAAACAGAAATGAAGATCCCCCTTTCTGAGGCGCCGCCTGCTGTATTTATAGGCAAAACCCGAGTTGTTGGGCTTCCTGAGTGATACGGGCCCACTAAGACCATAGCCAAGCCAACATCCTTCATCACGACCGACCCCAAGTCCTCAGTAAGCCGACCCGATATCCCTTGGGCATGACTTGATGCAGACCTATCCAAGGCTCGAAGTAAACTAGGCTAGAACCCGGAGCAAAGTTAATGCCAACCCAAACTCCATATGCCGATCCGAACCCCTTTTCCTCAATGTCGATCCTATCCACTCGTTAACTCCACCATGCCGATCCACTCAACTATGCCGGTCCACACCATCCTATCGAACCACCTCAGCCCAACTACCTTGGCCAAACCAGAACATGATGAACCACCGAGGCCGATCCTATCGAGGCCGAACCACCAATGTCGATCCCAAGTTCTTACGTCCTCGACCAATCCACTTAGATGTCGATCCACCCAATGCCGACCCACTTCGACATGCCGAACCACCTCGACCAAGCCATATCCATACTCCAACATTGGGCCACTCCCTACTCTACTGCCGATCCATCTTTATCCAAGCCAATCCATCCCAGTCCCTTCCATGCCGATCGGCCCTAACTCGACCGAACCAAGTACTACCGAGCCACTCAGCCGACCCACTTCCATCACCGAACCATGCAACCAAGACCGGACCATGCCACCAAGACCGGGCCATACCACCTAGACCGAACCATGCATGATCTTCACTCCTCGGCCGAGCCATGTATAACCGAGCCACCTTGACCGAACGGCTGACCCACGTGGCCGAACTCCAATGACCGAACCATGTTATACCGAACCCCAGCTTTGTAATCATATATATCATCCGTGATTGATTGTTTATCCATCCAGTTGACTCAAACCCATCGTATTCTAGCCTCGACAAACGAGCAGTCGATTTAGTTAAATCCGGCTGTCCACGGCCTTGCCAAAAGGCGGGTTAACACACAATATACACACGAGTCAAAACAATATACATATCAGAGTAGCGACAAAAAGACTACAACAAAAAGGGCTAGCAGATAAGTCCATGCGGAAGCAGAATAGGCTAAGTCCATAAGGGTACCTAACCTGAAACACCTCGGTCTGACCCGAGTATAAAATACACGGGTCAGTCTAGCTGAACAAATCAGTTGTAAGGATAAGTGATAATACGAGCATAAGGTAAAGGGTAAGATATACTCTCGAATGAGAAGAAAAAATAATAAGAGCATGCCACTACTTCAAATAAGGTAATTACACTACGTGTATGTCCTCGAAATAGGTAAACTCACAAAATAACACTAAGTATAATAAATGCCTCATATCATTGGCGAAATCCCAAAAGCCACTAAAAATGGTTTCTATGAACCGTATCTCCAAAATAAGAGTATCCCAAAACTCAAACTCAAAACTTGCCACAAATGGCAATCAGAAAAATATTCTCTAAATAGAGAAGTCTCAAACACAAAATACGCCAAAAATGGCAATCTCATATATCTCCAAATAGGAGAGTATAAATCTCAAATAAACGCCAAGTGTTGGCAAACCCAAATCTCAAATATAGAACTCGATAAGGTGTTCAATTTCCAAAGATGTAATCGCCATATATAATATCTTGAATGGCTCAAATGGCCAATAATGTAAAAAGGCGATACACTTGGAAAATCACAAAGAAATCAATGAAATCATCTCAAAGATATAACACATGCTTATGGCCGAAGCCCGCCAAGTACTGTTCTCCCAAAATAAAGCGCCACATCTCTTAGACAAACTTCCCAAAAGACAAATAAATACGTCTTTTAGACAAACATCTGAAGGACAACATATCAAAGGACAAATACGTCGCAATGACAAACGTCTCTTAGACAAACATCCCGAAGGACAAAAGACCTGAAGGTCCAGTACTAGCAAATACGTCTCTTAGACAAATGTGTCACAATCTTTCAGATAGGAACCTGAACAGTGTTAACATGTGTCCCATACCACACGTTCGCACTAAACGGTTTACTAACCGCTGGTAAATTTCATACTCAAAGCAGTAAAAAGTTTACCTCATCTCATCAGTAAACTCGACCCGAAGGTCAAAACGATCAAACAGACAAGTTGGGAATTAACCGATAAGATAAACGCACGTGTCCCATACCACGTGTTTTACCAAACCGTTTAATTCTCCTTCTCATTCGCCTGAATAGTGCAAAAACATGTATTTTATATATAAAATAATTTGTCTCAAAACCAATTTTCGAAATCAATATAGAAAACCGTATTTGAAAACTCCCTTATTATAGAGAATAAATAGATTTTCTATTTGAAAATTCTTTAAAAATATCATATAATAATAATTTAAATGCTCATTAATTTTAAAAATTATTCCAAAGAAGTTTGGAAAAATCTGTGCACGAAAACGAATAAAAACAAGGAAAATCACTCAACCCGATATTCGAATTTAAATCAAATTTCAAATTCCACCAAATCTTGGCTAGTACATTAATAGACATCATAGCCTTCTAACACATTCAAAATCATCTCAAAATTGCAAGAGAAATGGTGTCAAAAGGCCTTGGAATCGAAGGAAAAAGTAGAAGAAAACTCGAAAAACAAATATATAAGGACCATATATGTAGGTCGACCTAAGGGTCGACCATGCATCTCCTCAGGTCGATCGCCAGGTCAACCTTAAGGACACTCAGATTGACTATATGGTCAAACTGGGGATGTGTATGGTCGACCATGCATACGCGAATTTGTTTTCTTCCTCCGGGTCGTTTTCTCTTGCGCGATTCAAACTTTGACCTAAGTTTTGACATAGCAAATGAAGATGAAATGCTATGAAATTTGGCATGCATGTAATACAACATCCAAACTATGATCTAGAAAGATTTGGCAACCATTCATCAAGATATCAAGCAGTTATCACTACCCAAAAATGCAACAGAAACAAGGTTATATACTGTAAATAAAAATTGACAGAATTTGTTACAGTAAGGTATTTTCTTCCAGATCTTTACATTAGCAGCCAAGATTCAGCTAGAGTTGTGAGTTAATGAACTCACCATGCTGTACTTGAGTATAAACCCAAATTATTAGCAGAAAAGATCAAGCTTTGAGGAGAAGAAAGCTTCCAATACCTTGTAGAATTCCTTAAACAGACATGCAAAAGAAGTTTTACACTAAATTAGAAAAACTACTTCTAAAATTAAGAGTTTGATGAAATTGTAAGGTCTTGGAGTGAGATTAGCTTTTAATTATACTCTAATTTGCAAAAGATTTCAACTTGCTTGAATTTAATTGAAGAAATAGCTTGAATTGCAATTTAGAGGAGTGGATTTCTATTTCTCAGGCTAAGAAAGAAGGAGGTGAATAACAAAATGAACGTACTGGTAAGTTCTCATCTCTTTTCTTATTAATAGATAATTCTAGAAAGGGTTAATGGATTTAAACCCTACCCAATCGGCCCAAGGCAATTTCACTTAGAGAAATTACAAAGAGATGTGTAATTTAACCTATATTATCAACTTATACACTAGTTTTTTTTCTCATTTTTAACCAAACAAAAATTTGTAAATTTACATACACAAGAAATAATTAATTTTATACTATATAAAAGAATTAATTTTTATTTTTAAAACATTATTATTATTAAAATCCTTTATTTCACAATAATACACAATTTTCACTAAATAAATGTAAAAGTCTATATTTTTAACTTCTAAAATTGAAAAAAAAAATCATTTTCTCACTTAGGAAAATATTACAAACCATTTTAAACTCGAATTTACAGTTAAAACACATTTTAAAACCAATTTCCATCTTTTTATTTAAATAAACAACTTTTTAAAATCACATACTTCTTTTTAAAAATTATTAAAAGAAGTAATTGGCAATAATGAAAACAATTATTGCATTTTCTCTAAATAAAACCCATTTTCCAATCATTATTAACCCAAATAAATAGAACAATTTCCAAACTTTATTTTTCTCATTTTATTTTCAAAATTTATTGTTTATTCCAAATAAACGATTTAAAGATCTCCTATTTATTTTAATTCACAATATTAAATTATAACTACCATTATAATTTAATATTAACAGGTAATCTCCAAAACCATGGTTGTTACAGACTCCTCCCTTAACAAAATTGTGTCCTCGCAATTTCCAAAGAAAATTTTGTATTCAACATATTAATTTCATCAAGCAAAGGAAGATAGATAAGCTCGAGTTTAAAATTTCTCACCCTCAACAAAAGATGATAGAAAACCAAGATAAGATTGCTCGATTAATTCTATGGTTTCCAAGTGGAATTACTGAGATTTCGGACCATTGAATTTCTATGAGCAATACATCCCTATTTCGAAGGCGTTTCACCTTCGAAGCAAAACACAGATATGATGTTACGCAATAGATAAATCAGGTGAGATCGATTCCTAAGAATCTTCACGAACAGAGTCAGGATTTAGTCACAAATTTATCCCGAACTCCAACCCACAATATGACAATCGATATGACTTTCTGTGTACCACTACAAAGGGAGTCATACCGATATTAGATTGACAACTATTACGGAAAGAAAACCTAATAAGAGGTAGGTGGTTTTCCCCCAATACCACCAGACTAATACGACTGCATAAATGCAAGTCATAAAATAATTGCACAAAGGCAAGTTAAGACTCAAGGAATAGATTTTAAACTCTCTCTTACTAACCAAATATTCTTAAAGTTTTCAAACCCATTATCTTCAAGATTTAAAATTCTCAATTTTCAACACTTGAAAATTTCTAAAGCTTCTTACTTAGATTTTAAATTTAAATTCATTACTCTTCATTAGAGTAAATAAAGTTTAAGTTGTTTGTTCTCTAATTCTTCCATAGGTATTCTCTAGTTTGCAACGTATATTATTATTATTATTTTTTCAATTTGTTTCTCAAATTTTCTAGGTGTTAGAAATTTCCAGAAAAATCGGTGGAGGCTCCTTTGTACGGTGGGCCGTATACAATATTACAAAAATGATTTATATAATATACATCGACCATTAGGTCGGGAATACAATATATATAATAATTTAACACTTTAAAATTTTAATATGAAAACATACCTTCCTTTTTAGCATTTTAAAGCGAGTTTGCACAAACTTATATATATTCTTTTTGCTCAAAATATATTCCAACTATCATCTTTCACCTGTACTTAACTCAAATAGATGATAATAGTTCATGTTCATAAATAAGAAGTGCTACATTTAATTATTAAGGGGAAATAGATCATTTTCATTTTAGACCTGCTATAAAGAAGACATGTTTTGACCCAACAAACAACCAAATATAATTTTTTTATAAAATGAAAGTTGTTCTACTAAGTCTAATCTTTCTAACAATATAAAGATCATCAAAATTGGATTTACGGTTTGAAAGTTATGTTAAATTTACTTTCAGCTTAAATCTTAGAGAATTTTGTAATAGGGCAGAACTGCCTATCCACTTTCAAACCCATTTAGACTCATTAAAAAGAAAAATCTTCCAAAGTGGTAAAAAGATTGCTTACCGTAAGCTCTCTAATTTTCAAAAATATTGAACTCATTTGGAGTTATAAATCTCAAGTTATCGCTATTTTAGTACAGTCCAAACAAAATTTCAGCTTTTAAATCAATTTAAAATTTGAAATTTACCCAAACCTGTTTAAGCTCAAACTACATTTTCAAACAAGCTTTTTGCTAAATCATTTATTAAATGATTTTCTTTTTCCCCGGAAAGCTAAGACATCAATACCGATCCCTCCATACTTCCTATAACTGATCCCTCTCTCAAAAGCTCATCTAACCGATCCTTATAATACCGATCCCTCTCTCAAAATCTTATGTGGTCGATCCCTATACTACCGATCCCTCTCTCAAAAGCCCATGTGACCGATCCATATACTACGATATCTCTCTCAAAAGCCCATGTGACCGGTCCCTGTACTACCGATTCCTATACCCAAAAAATGGATCAGGTACGGTCCATTTTTTAAAAAACTCGTATACTCGAACCCGTGCCGTAACGCAGTGCCCCCACATTCTGGATTCGAAACTCAACTTAAAGACGATGCATTCTATCCACTTCCCTTACGTCCTGTGACTGACCGGGGGCATAGAGGATCAAGCAGAAGCTCATGAATTGCAACTAAGGAACGGACAAGCTACCGCTACTCAAACGATACTCCCAAAGGTTGGAGAACATAGGTGATATGACTCTAAGCAAACCCAAGAAACTTTGGTCCAAATCCAAACTCGGGTAAAACTGAGATTTTCTCCAAGCAAATTCCAAGATGACTCCAAGCACCATTCTTCACTGACCCAGCATGAATTCAGTGACTCCAAGCAAACCAATTGTCGACTCCAAGCAAATAGCAGATTTTCTCGGGTTTAACTCCAAGTAACTTACCACTGATCCATCAATGCCGGTCCATCTTGCTTTGCTCATATCTTGGGCATGCATACATCACTCACAAGCATAACAAGTAGCTGTAACTTAAAAACAAACTGGATTGATGATGACTGAAGCTTTTCCCCTAGTTGAAGCCTATTCATTGAAGCCGTTGAGTGTGCATAATATCCGAGGAGATTTGACGTACCAATCGTATCGGTTTACTCAAGGAAAATTGACCCTGGACTACATCTCATGAAATTTGAGTGGCATATGAATTCCGCCAGAGCGATATGTGCCATCGAATGTAGACGCTTTCCTACATTCCTCGAAGGTGTATCGATCATGCAGTTTATGCGATTATCACCCAAATCCATCTCCTCATCAAATCAATCGGATCATAATTTTGTCCAGTAGTTCAAAATGCATGCGACTTACACCAAGGATGTGATGTCATTATCCAATTTATTCTATATACTAGGTGAGCCACTCAAATACTTCCTGTAGGGGTTCAATGTCATCGCCGTCGTCACTAAAGCTAGCAATCCCAGTGAGGATATCATACTGATAGCATTAAGGGGAATCGACTCCTAGACAAATTTTTGCAGCTATTTAGCTGGAGAGCCTCCTACGACCTTGGATCGTTTCTGTTACAAAGTGAATCAGAACCTAAGCAAGGAGGAGGTAGAGCAGACTAGGAGAAAGAACATTACAGGGCCATTGGCTAAGAACTCAGATTCCAAGAGATGACCAAGAATCTCAAAATTCGACTCATATACTCCTTTGAACGATTCAATCGATAACATCTACTTGGAGACTCATGACTTGGAGCAGTACTGAAAACCAACCTCAAGAGAGTCCATCGAAGCCCAGAGGAAGTCCGAGGAATGTTATATATCTCAGGATGCACACGGTTCTAACACTGGCGATTGCAAACACCTTCAAGATATGATCGAAAAGCTTATTTGAAAAGGAAAGTTTCGACAATATGCACAAGCCCTATGGAATAGTGGGCAGGGAACATCCAACTCCTATTAATAAATAACTTTGATTATCAATAGGACCGTTGACGGTCGACTTCCAAGTGAGGAGGGTTGGATAAAGTGACCAAGTACTAAGAGTTGGGCGCCAACCAATCTCTGCGGACTATGATCGGACCTTTAGAGTTTCATCAAGATAAGCGTGATTCAACCGCTCATCAGCTACCATATGCCCCTGACTTAGGGCCAAGGACTTGAAATAGAAAAACCCGATAAGGTCAGGATCCACCAAAAAATGGACACGACTGATCGTCCGCTCATCAACTTCCACGCCTGACTTGGAGACCAAAGAAAGACTTGGAGTGGATGCAACCCAACCATCCACTCCCCAGCTCATACTTGAAGTTTGCCAAAATACTTATGCCTCTCTTGAAGCTCAGCGTGACCGAGGTCCAACTAAAGTGGACACGGTTCGACCGTCCGCACATTAACTCCTGCCTTGAACACAAGAGGTAGTTTGAAAGCTCGACTTAAAATAGGCGTGACTGGCTGCCTACTCATCAACCACCGCCATCAACACGTGGACATGACTACAGCTTGAGGTGGGTGTGACCTGACCGTCCAATCCAAGCATGGATATGATCCGACAATCTATCACCTACTCCCTTCCTTGACTTGATAAAAGGAGCTACAACCACCAAGCGAATACGAATCGATCGTCTCACCTGCTAAGTTCTGTACTTGACGTTGAGGGCAGAATTCCATTTCCATGAATGAACGTGATTCGACCATTATTCGATAACTCTTACCTCTTGGCAGATGGAGTATAAATCAAAACTGGGTGCGATCGACCACCCATCAAATGACTCTAAGTCCCCAGAGTGCAGACTGGAGTATAAACATAAATCGGGTGGAGACCGACCACTCGCGAAACAACTCTAAGTCCCAAGAGTGCGGACCGGAGTATAAACATAAACTGGGTGGAAACCGACTACCGACGAAATAACTCTAAGTTCCCAAAGTGCGGACATGAGTATAAACATAATTCAGGCAGATACCAACTGCCTGCAAAACAACTCTATGTCCCCAGAGGGCGGACTGGAGTATAAACATAAATCAGGCGGATACCGACTGCACATGAAAGAACTCTAAGTCTCCAGAGTGCGGACTGGAGTATAAACATAAATCAGGCGGATACTGACTGCCCACAAAACAACTTTATGTCCCAAGAGTGCGAACTGGAGTATAAACATAAATCGGGCAGATACGACTTCCCATGAAATAACTCTAAGTCCCTAGAGTGCGGACTGGAGTATAAACATAAATCGGGTGGATACCGACTGCCCACAAAACAACTTTAAGTCCCCAGAGTGCGGACTGGAGTATAAACATGAATGAATATATGAGTGGATTTCGACCATTCTCTATTCCGCAAAATAAATCTAAGCCCCAGAGTGGGGACTAGAGTATAAACATGAATGAATAATGAGTGGATTTCGACCATTCTCTATTCCATAAAATAACTCTAAGTCCCCAGGGTGCGGACTGGAGTATAAACATGAATGAATAGATGAGTGGATTTCGACCATTCTCTATTCCATAAACTCTAGCCTGAAATCGATAGGAGGAGTATAAACTCGCTAAGGATGGAATTCGACCGTCCGACTTATGGTTTTTCCAAATCAATGCCGAGGGCAGGAGTACAATTCACTAAAAGCTGAATACGATAGCTCACTATAGCTCTGGCGTAGTGTTCTTTACGACTTAAGGCAATGACCGCAAGGAGGCCTTAATACAAAACTAATCAGAACGACGTTCAATGTTATGGGCGACTGACAATATTGTGCCGTTGGGTGGATGGTCAATATCGATCCACACCAAACACAAACAGATGTGACCCGGATGTCCCTCGAAAAACTATGATCACCAGAGTGTGGATAGAAGAATAAACCACGAAGACTTGATCATTAATTCTCCTACACCCTCCTTCGATCCGTTAAGAGGAGTATGAAACCGGATGAGCATGACCTAACTGCACCTCAGCCAACTCTACCCCTAGATCTGATTAGAGAATATGAATCAAAGTGGACGTGGTTGACTAGTACCCAACTCATGCCCAAAATCCGACGGAGCATCGAAGTATTCTCCGTAGAAGGAAAAACAAGAATACAATCCAGGATAGGCGAGACTCAGCCTTCCATCAACTAACCTGATCTCGCAATTCAACGAGAAAGAGTGTAAAGCTAAAGTGGATATGGCTTGCCTTCCTACTTATCGATGTATGCCCCAAACTTAGGGGCATGAGTGAGAAACAAGATGAATGTGAACCGACCATTCATCGATCAACTCTATGTTTTTGGAGCTTTGGTGGGAATAGAAACATAGCTAGGACAAGACTCGACCATCCATGTAGTATATTTATCAACCCGAGTCTGGGAGCAGAAGTGTAATCATCCAAAGACTGACCGTGATAGCTCAATATTATGACTCATACCTGGTGTTTACGATGACTCGAGGCTACGACCGAAAGGATGCCTAGGGATAGAATTGTCAAATCGATGCCCAAGCTCATAGGCAGCTGACTATCATTCCAACCTAAACGACGAGCAACAGACCGCGAGTACATTAAACGGAAAGTACGTTACTCGAATACATAAGAAAATTCAAACTCAAAGCAAGAGCCAGCTATATAACTGCATGCAACTCGAGGCTGAACCCTACGTGTTTCTAAGCCTGATCTTTGGCCATTTGCAGATAATCGCTCAAAGCATTTTGATCCCTTCACCATCAGACTTAATAACTCATGACAAGACTTTGGGATTCGACTAGAATAACCATCATTATTGACCGTCCCAACCAGATTTCACGTTTATTATTACGCTAAATAGTTACATTTGAAGTCAAAGAATCAAAGAATGCACCCGCTGAGTTGACAGTCGACATTACAGTCAGCCATGCCGACCCATCTCGGGTACTGAAGATCGGATCAAAGCTCAGTGCAATGATGATGAAGGAATTAGCTAGCTTTCTCTGAATGAACCTTGATGTGTTTATTTGGACCCATTCTGACATGCATGTGATATCACCGACTATCGCAAGCCATGCATTGAATATCAACCCGAGGCATATCCCGGTAAGACAAATGCAATGCGTTATGGATCCAGAGAGGTCTGTTGGACTTAAAGTGGATGTGGATAAACTCAAAAACAATAGGCTTTCCCACGACACCCTCTGCCCGAAATGGGTATCCAATCTAGTTCCTATGAGAAAAGCTGATGGAAAGTGGCAGGTATACATTGACTACTCTTACCTGAACAAGGCATGCCCAAAAGACAGCTTTCCACTTTTGAGGATCGACCAACTGGTAGACTCAAAGGATGGATATTAATTGCTTTCATTTATGGATGTGTACTCCAAATACAACCAGATCCTGATGCATGTCCTCGAGCAGAAGCACACCATCTTCATTATCGATCTAGGGCTATATTGTTATGTTGTGATACCGTTTAAACTAAATAATGCTAAAGCTACTTACCAGAGACTGGTCAACAGGATGTTCAAAGACTAGATCAGGCGATCAACGGAAGTATATGTGGATGATACGCTTGTGATGTCACGATAAATAAACGACCACATCGATGACTTAGTGGAGATGTTCAGTTTTATCCAAAGATATGGAATGAAATTCAGTCCCTTGAAATGCTATTTCGATGTTGTGTCAGGGAAGTTCCTGGGTTTAATGCTCAAGTTCCACAGAATTGAAACCAACCCTAAGAAGATTCAGGCAATCAAATACATTTAGGTACCGAAGATAATCAAGTAGGTATGGAGTCTAAATGGGAGGTCATTGCCCTAAGTCGATTCATCTCCAGGGCCACCGACAAGTGTACTCTCTTCTTCAACCTAATCAGGAGATGGAAAAGGAATTTCGAATGGACACAGGGTTGTAAAGATGCATTCCAAGCTTTGGTGAACCACTTAAGGAGACTTCCCATCTTTTCGAAGCCGGTGGATCATAAAGATTGATACACCTTTTAGCCATGTTGGTACACACCATAAGCACCACAATGCTATGCGAAGAGAAATGGATCCAAAGACCAGTATATTCTCTCAGCAAGAAATTGAAAGGCTCACCCCATTAACGTCTATACTGACCAGCCATTATGACAGGTCCTACAATAACCTTAGATATGTAGAAGTTTGCTCAAATGGAACATCGAGCTAAGATAATCCAATATTACTTATCTCCCTCGGAGAGCTATCCTGGGACAAACATTAACAGACTTCATCTCTGAATTCACTACATTAGATGACGATCCGAAGAGCAATCTAGAACAGAATAACCGATGGAAAATGTACACAGATGGAACTTTCAATGATCGGTGTTCTGATGTCGGAGTTGCGTTAATAGCTCCTAAGGAACGATCGATTTGCTAGGCCCGGAAACTCGACTTCCCTGCAACAAATAAAGAAGCTAAGTATGAAGCCTTGATCGCCATGCTCAAACTTGCTAGAGAACTGGGAGTGGAAACTTTACGTATCTTTTGTTATTTCTGGTTAGTAGTATGCCAAGTCAGGGGAGATTATCTTACTAGGGGGCAGCATCTTGCTCCTTATCTCAGCTGGGTCCAAAAGCTACTGGCCGACTTCGAGTATTACACCAATACACACATCCTCGGAGAAAAAAATGAAAAAGCCGAGTCACTGGCCATGCTGGCCAGTTCTGAGGACGCGCAACAAATAGACTTTGTCCCGGTTAAAGTACTTAACATTCCAAGCATTGACAGATGGAGATCGACTATATCTTGGAGACGGAGTCAGAAAAAGAGTCATGGATGACTCTTATCAAAGACTATCTAGGGATCCTTTCTAGACGGAGGAATGAAAAATGATAGATCCTTCCTAAAGCTTCATGTTGCATCATCCAAGAAGGAGTCATGTATAGAAAGGGTTTCTTCGTTCCCCTGCTTCGGTGTATCTCCCATAATGAAATCAAACGAGTCTTGAGAGAAGTCCATGAAGAAGAATGCAGCAATCACACCCAGGGTCAAACCCTGATAAAGAAAATACTTTGCTACAGGTATTACTGACCAACTGTCAATTAAGATGCAGCTAATCATTCTTGACAATGCGACAAATGCTAAATGTTTGCAAAAATTCCGAAAGCCCTGCCGGTGGAAATTACTCAAATGGCCACTCCATAGCCGTTTGCCACTTGGGGCATTGACATCATCAGCTTCTTGCCGATTCTAAAGGTGGTGCGAAATACGCCATCATAGCAGTTGATTACTTCACTAAATGGGCTGAAGCAGAACTTTTAACCATGATCACGATGAAGAAAATAACCAACTTCATTGTCCAAAACATCATCTGTCATTTTGGCCTTCCACGAACCATTATAAATAAATGATAATGGAACCTAATTTTACCGCTAAATTTAAAGACTTCTGTCATCGACATCGTATTGAAAAGAGATTTGCGGTAATTGCTCGTCGTCAAACAAATGGACAGGTTGAAGCTGTGATTAAAATCATAAAGTGCATTCCGAAGAAACGTTTGGAGAAGGCTAGAGGTAAATGAGTGGATGAACTCCTAACAGCATTATGGGCTTACAGAACCACCCACGAGTCCATGACTGGCCATACTCCATTCACTCTTGCTTACGGCTCTGAGGCCATCATCCCTATAGAACTTGAAGTCCCATCTCATCGAGTGGCTGATTATAACGCCTATTTCAAAAAAAGTATAAACAAGAATTGCAATCGAATTGCAATAAAACTAGAAGGAATTGGTGACGATTCATGAGTGTATAAAATGCATCCGGAAGCCAATGACAAGAATGTGTACCTGAACGTGCACGTGTATATTCAAAAATTTGATTTCTTGAAATCGAAAAAAATTTAATTTTCTCCTGGAGTTATTAGTGAAAAGACTAGATCAGATAGCCAAAGCTTACTAGCCCTGTAGAACCGGACACAGATAGCAACTAATGGAATACAATCCTGAATACTATTGGAAATCGGCCAAGTGTCATGACGATCAAAGAGGGATATAAAAATTTTGGAAGATAATTCAATAGAAGGATAGCGGCTATTCAAGAAACTAAATTGATTTCTTTTCGACGACTCTAACTTGCTTCAATTCAAAGCACGTCATCTACGCAACACGACGTACTTTGGGAGGCAAGTGTTATCCGACCTTTTGGCCCGGCTATATTCAGATCGACTGGACAAGTTAGACTATGCGATCATCGAGGAAGACGGCCCAGAGGGATGATTATTAGGCTCAAAGATCAAGCGTAGGCAGTGATATGAAGTGACGATCAACCGAGACTAAGAGATAGGCTCTCTAGAATATTCTAAGTATGGAATAATGCCTCCTCTAGGAGGGGGATCGGTGCCTATCCTTTTCTCTAGGGGATCGATACATATCCTTAAATTTTTTCACAAACTTGGTAAGATCGTTATTGAGTGACAAGGAAGGCCCCGGTAGGCTGCATTTCAAGTTTCAAGTCATTTGGAGTTTGTATGCTCAAGTTATATGCAAATTACTTCACCTAAAAGAGGTCGGTATAAAAGGGATCGATATAAAAGGGATGTTCCATATTCAGCTTTCACTACATATTGTAACATTTATTGGTCAATAACTAATCTACAAATGTTATCAACATGAAACTTGGAGTATTAACTAACTAGAACATATGGAACATCCCATAAGGATCACAACCCATTTGGATGCATTAATAGGGATCGGTACCAATCCCTATTGTGGGCCTTGATGGGCCGGTAATTTTTGGGGTTGCCTCGTCTTGGTCTCCCGAATCTTCTGCCAAAATTTCAGTCTGATCCGTGCACGTCTTCTCCAATAAATACATTAGGAATGGCATCAGAAAAGGGATCATGTTTTCTCTACCGAGGCTTTGCCATTTTTATTCTTCACTTTTGTGCTAATGGATCCAAGCTGATCCAAACATTCTTGTAATCATAATCAAGTGGAAGATCAATAAAAATATGAAGTGGACGTAGGCCAAGATTGCCGAACCACTGTAAAATCTGTGTGTTCCTTTATGATTTTTTCTCTGTTTTAATTTCATTCTCCATTTAATCTCTACCAAATTCTATTGGGTGTGACGTGTAACAACCCAGATTTTTGATAACATTATTCAGGAGATTTAGTTAGATAAACTAAATAAAATAATGTGTTGATTAGGAGATTGAGATTAGATTTAATTAAGGTAGCCATGCCTTTTTAACTAATAAATTAAATGAAGGGTTTAAAATGAATTAGATGAGGGGTATTATGCGAAAGAGGCCATTCCTATATTATCTTCCTTAGGCTGTGTATCTCTATACATATTCATTTCATTTCAAAATTTTCTAAAGTGAGGCCGACCACTATTAACAAGGAAAGAAGAAGAGTAAACAATAGAAAAGCTTAAGGAAAGCATATTCAAGTCAAACTCATTCAAATATCAAGATCCTTAATCACTAAAGCAAATGTGAATAATGTTTACATCTCTAAATTTTATGGTTTCAGTTTAAGATTAAATCCAAATTATTTTGCAAAGATTTGCCATGTTTTGAATGATAAAATGATAATATATAAATGTTGATGATTTATGTATGTTCATATAGATTGTATGACATGTTTTAAGATGAAAACCTTATTAAATGACATCGTTAGCCTTGTGAATTTTTATGATGATCTAAAAAGTTATTTTAGAGATGGGTTTCAATTTTCAGAATTTTCGTGGAATTGTTACGAATTTTCTAAGGAAGAAAAGGGTATTTTGGATTATAAAATTATTTATAGAAAAAATAACTATTATTTGGATTCGAAAATTTTATATGTTGAAGAGAACATATTAACTGATTTTCTTGAATTTTTCCAGAATTTTTCAGGATGTTTTAATAGTTATATAAAATTATTTAAGGTATGGGACTTAAATTTTTTATATAATTATAAAGGAGAAAAGGGCTTTTCCAAAATTGTTTAAATTTAAAAATAAGGAAAGTCGGTAGCACTTTGAATGTAAAAATCTGGCAACCAATCAGATTTAGACAAACAACGCAGGTAGGGTACAAAAGAACTATTTTAAAATACAAATAAATAGTTTTTCTACTATTTCAACTTTTTCGGCAAGAGCTTCCATCTCTATTCCAAACCTTCCGACAAGGTCGAAAGGTGTCAAACCTTTCGACTAGGTCAAAAATCAATGCACATGGTATTAGGCAACTAGTATGTAGTGAATTGGATGAAGTCGAAAGGTTTAGGGATGAAATGTTATAGCTTTCGAAGGAGATGAAACTTTGTTTTGGTTTTGAAGAAAATACGCCTGCTAGCTTTCGACAATGTCAAAAGGTTTAAAAGAAAATGGTTTCGATTGGTTTGCTTTCTTGTTTTAATTGAAACCTTTCGACAAAGCCGAAAGGTAAAGCTTTCAACAAGGTCAAAAGGTATGAAACCTTTCGACTAGGTCGACAAGACTTTAGAGATGCTTCCTACCTTTCGATTTAGTTGCTTTCGAAGGGGACCTTTTATTTTCTAAAATATGCCGCCTCTCCATTGATTTCGAAGGGTTGGTTCCAACACCAACACTTCATTGTTTTCGAAGGGTTTTGAAGGGTTTTATAAAGGTTTCGAAGCAGATGCTTTCGACTCCAATGTTTTTCTGATCCTTTTGCTCTACTTGAAGGCATAATCCAAATGTTTTAAGTCGAAACGTATTAAAGGTTTCAAAGTAGTTAACTTTGAATACTTTCGAAAGGTTTCCACTTGTTTTAAATTGAACCTACTGTCTTCGAAAGGTTTTGAGATTCATTGCTTTCGAAAGGTTTATAAATGATTTATAGGGGAGGTACCCCAAGCTTTCGACAAAGTCGAAAGGTGAAACCTTTCGATTAGGCTGAAAAGAAACCTCCCGACAAGGTCGAAAGGTACGGGTTTGCAATGTTTTCGAAAGGCTAAGGTTTAAAGGATTTAAAAGGTGGATGTCATATGTTTTAAAGCTTCTGAAAGGAAGGCTTTTTCAAAGGTTTTGAAGGAGTTACCTTCAATGATTTCTAAAGGTTTATTAAAGGATTTAAAGGAGTTATCTTCAATACTTTTGAAGGGTTTTATTAATGGTTTTGAAGGAGTTACCTTCAATGTTTTCGAAAGGTTTTTTAAAGGTTTTAAAAAAAGGTTTCGAAGGGAATGACTAGGTAGATAGCCTAAGTGTTTTAAGTTATAAAGGACATTAACTTATTTTAAAAGGATAGAAAATCCTTATTGAACATCATCAACATTATTTTGAGTAAAGTATATATAACATGGAAAAAATAGCTTAGAGTAAGGCTAATGATATATTTTCCTTGTATATATATGATTTGACGGACTAAATCATTTTGAAAAGGTTTTCAAGGAAAATTTGTAGGGCAGTTAGTCCAGATATTTTAAAGGGCAGTTAGCCCAAATATTTAAAAGGCAGTTAGCCCAGATATTTTAAAGGGTAGTTAGCCCAAAAGAAAATTCGGACAGTCTGCTCATTTTAAATTCAGACAGTTAGTCCATTTTGAAGGCAGTTAGTCCAGAGGACAGTTAGTCTAGAAAAGAGCAGTCAACTGATATGAACAGATAGTTCATTTATTAGCATAACGGACCTTGCTACATTTTAAGGATAGTTATTCCACCCTTTTTACCTATTTTGGGCAGATAGCCTATTATCTAGCATAAAAAATATTGCTATTTTGGTATAATCAGTTTTAGGACAGATAGTCCAGAAGAGAGCAGTTAGCTCAGAATTTAGGACAGATAGTCTAGTATAGAGCAGATAGCTCAGATTTTAGACAGATAGTCTATTTCATTTCATGTTTTAGCATAATGGATATTGCTATATTATTATTATAATCGGTTGATTAACCAGTTTGGTTGCAGGAAAGGATTTGCAAAATATATGTTTTGAAAAGAGATATTAGTGAGAGGAAACCCGTTCCGCTAAGCGGCATGGTCTCACTATTTATCAGTAAACTGAAATGAAACAGAAATGAATCATACCTGGCTTTATGTCTGACTCTAAGTTTTTCATTTCCTCTTAAACTCTTGGGTGCTCAAAATTTGATTTGAGTAGGCGGAGGGTTTAGGTTTTTTAGGTTTTAGCAGATTTTGGCGAATAAAGCATCCGAAGACGAGTAGGTGGCTGACGGATAGTTAATTTAGGAATTCTGTTTTAAATTGTTTCCACCGTATATTATGAAAATTATGTCTATATTTCTTTGATCATCCAACTGGGCATCTTCATATGTCGCTCTTGGCGTATTGTTGTAAATTATATTTGATCAATGCCTGGGATACGTTTGGGGATTTTTGTAACTTGGATATGATATTATTTGAAATGTAATCATTGAAAATTATTGTTTTTTGAAATCTGTGATTTTGTTCATATTCAAGTGCTTCTGATATTATGGATACCATTAACATTACCGTATTTCGTCACCAGAAGTTAATACTGTGGATAACCGCAGCATCCTTAGGGCTTAGCTTTTGGCCTCCAGATACAGGATGTTGCAACTTGGTATCAAAGCATAGGTTTGTGAAAATTTTAACTAAAAGTTGGTTTTGAAAACAAAAATCCAAAGTGATTAGAGTAAGATTTGGGGTTGGGTTAACACTATAGTAACGTACATGTATTTGCTATATATAAGTATGTGATTTATCTCCATTCATCTACCTTTGATTAGGTTATCTTTCTGTATCTCATGAGGTTTAAATACAGATATGGATGGTAGAAGAAGTAGAGTTAACCAAGGAGGGGGAAGCACCGAAAGGAATGCCGAATCTAATGCAAGGAGAGGCCAAGGCCGAGCAGAGAATGTTAGTGCAGAAGTCCCGCAGGTCGGAATGGAAGCCATGTATCAGTTTTTCAAGAATATGATGCAGGAAGAAGTTGCAGCTAGTGTGTTAGGATGAAATGCTGTAGGAGCAGGGGTTCCAGAAGATCCGGTAGTTAATCATTTCACTAAGATGAGCGGTGATTATGTGAAGCTAGGAGGGAAGCCGTTTATGGGAACGGAGGATGCCATTGGAGTTGAGAACTGGTTGTTGCACCGCAAAAGGATTTTTGCAGATCTAGGGCCCAATGATGAGCAGAAGAGGAGGTTGGCATCCAGGAAGCTTCAGGGAGCCGCATTATTCTGGTAGAACAGTGTAACGGCGACAGTCGATGAGGAGATAGTAACCTGGTAGGATTTCAAGAGGAGATTCTAGGAGAGGTTTATGTCTGTAATGACACGGTCAGTTTTGATTAGGCAGTTTGCTGAGCTGGTGCAGCGGGGATGTCTATTGTAGAGTATGCTAGAAAGTTTGAAGTGTTGGCCCGGTATGGGTATGCTTTTGTAGACCGTGTTGAAGCGGAATGAGAAGTTTACCAGAGGATTGAAGCTGGACTTGGCTTATGTCACTTTGTCTCATCTTATAGATCCTTTTGATATTGTGGTAGAGATGGCTTTGAGGCAGGAAGAATTCCTTGAGTCTCTGGAGAAGAGCAAGGCAAAAGGGGTCCAGGTTGGGCAGGGCCAGAAGAGGAAGTTCTTTCCCAAGAAAGGTGCTTAGATAGGTAGAGCAGCCAAGAAAGTGAAGTCTGAGGTTATCTGCTATAAATGAGAAAAGAAAGGGAACTTTGCTAATGAATGCGCTCAGGGAAAGCGAAGGATGTGACTAAGGGGAAGAATGTCAGGTGTTTCAACTGTGACCAGATAGGCCATTATAAGAACCAGTGCAAAGAGCCCATTAGAGATGGTAAGGGCAAGGTGTATGCATTGGAGCCTGCTGCTTCTAAGCCTACAACCCAGGAGAAGGGGAAGTCAGTTCTTAGAGGAATGCTTCAGATTGATGGTATGTCTGTTAGCGTTTTATTTGATACTGGTGCATCGCATTCTTTTATATCTAGATATTTGATAGATAAGCTTAACCTTAAACCCACATATTCAGTTACTTCCTTACGGGTTGTGAATCCAATAGGAGGGTATGCAACTCTAGGGTTGAGGTGTGACCAGTTTGAGTTTGACCTGTTAGGTCATACTTTTGTGTGTAGTTTGCATGTGTTTGATTTTGTGGGGTTCGGGATTATCCTAGGTGTGGATTGGTTAAGTGAGTACGATGCTGTTAGCACCAAAATTGGTCACTAACCTCTTAGAGAAAGATTGTGTAGAGATATAAGTGATGAAAACAAATTAAATAGAGGAGAGAATGCTAATTTAAATGCAGAAAGTAAGAACACCACATTTATAGTGGTTCAGCGTAATTGCCTACGTCCACTTTGAGGTTAAACTTTATTGATCTTCTTAATAGATGATTACAAATACAATTCGTGAATCAAATGCTTGAATGAAGTTGTTAACTAGAGAAGATGAGTCTCAAAAATGGCAGAGTCTCCCCAGTGTTCTCTCCAAAAAAGGATCCCTTTTCACTGTGACCCTGCCCCTCTATTTATAGACAAATATGGGCTGGACTTCCCAAGTAGGCTGATGGCCGAACAATCTAGCCCAAGTACAATGGTCGCTGTATGCCGAGCAAGGTATGCCGAACGCCGCTATGATGCCGAACAGTCCTTTCTATGCCGAACAGTATATTCGATGTGTGGGAAGTGCAGAATGGTTGTTTGTTGAAGCCGAACGTGCCTCCATCCGAAGCTCTAAACCGAACAGTGCTCTCTGGCCGGACGACGCATTCTGGCCGAACGAAGCATTCTGTTCGAACGATACAGTCATGTTGAGTAGTCGTGTGCGCCGAACGTCTTCTGGATGCCGAGTACTCCTATCGCTGAGTTCTACTGGATGTCGAGCTCTACGCTGAGTACTCCTGTTGCCGAGTTCCTCTGAGTACCGAGTGCTCCTGTTGCCGAGTACGATCTGAGGCCGAGTATTACCTGATGCCGAGTACTATGGATGCTGAGTACTACGCCGAGTACTATGGATGCTGAGTACTACGCCGAGTACTATGAGATGCTGAGTACTATGGATGTTGAGTGCTACGCCGAGTACTATGAGACGCCGAGTACTACGCCGAGTACTATGAGACGTTGAGTACTACGCCGAGTACTATGAGATGCTGAGTACTACGCCGAGTACTATGAGATGCCGAGCACTAGTTGACGCCGAGTAGTCCAGATGCCGAGTACTATAGATGCCGAGTACCTGCCAATGCCGAGTGCTCAGTTGCCTGGTCAAATCTCCAGGAAACACTTGCCCCCCAAAGTGTATTACGTGACCGAACGTGATGCGCTTTGGACCTAGACTAACTTTCCTCGGAGACGCCTTCTCGAGAATATGTGTGACGAGCGTGGTATGGACGTCGAACGATACGTTCGAAGCCAAACAATCCTCATGTGCCGAGTGACACCTCGCTTTGAAGCCGAACGCTAAGACTTTGACCGGTTCCACCGGGTATAGCCCCTTCGACTTCCACCTCTCTTCTCTATAAAACCAGGTCTTTTCCTTCTTCTCCCTTTTACTTTTTTACTTCTGCCGTTCTTTGAAGACTTGCAATTCTATTCAGTCGTTCGGATTTAAAACTTAACTACTCCATCCTAATCTCCAATCTGCAAACTAGGTATTTTTCCTCGTACGATTCAAAGAGATTTCAAACGAGATGGCCGAGTGTGTCACGTAGAAAGCTTTTGAGTAGGTTGTCTTTATTGCGTCTTTACTGCTGAACAATGATGCGAGGAGGAATGATTAGGAGTATGTCCACCTATGGGCTTAGTTTCTTCGTGTCGAACCGAAGTTTAAGGGAAGAAAAAAGAATGAAGGTGTTGGAGGAGGTAAGGGTGTTGTTTGGCGTAGCATTGCTCCGGCGTACGTCGTCATGCGCCGGATGGTGGAGTGGAAGGCTGCCGAGCACTACCTTGGCCGATCAAACCCAGGCCGAGCACTCATCAAAATGCCAAACTATAACTTAGTTGAACGAAAACCAGGGCCGAACATTCTCAATGCCGAACAATCCTTAGGCCGAACACTACTCAAATGTTGAACCATATTTAGGACGAAAAATGACTTTAGCTGAACAATGACTTTAGCCGAACAATGACTAATGCCGAACAGTATATATGTTGAACAACTGACATGCCGAACAACATACATGCCGAACCATACTTAGGCCGAACAATCCCCTTCGAACAAAACCTAGACCGAACAATACAATTGCCGATCACTTTATCAATTATATATTTTCTGAATCCAGAACTATAATCACCACCAGGCGGGCTCTTCGAGACGGTCAGCGATGACGGTCTTCGAAGGCGACGATTTGCAGCTCATTTTTATATGTTTGAAATCTCCAGATCCTTATTGCTTGTACACGATTGCTTGCACTAGTTCACACATCACGTGGGGGGGAAAGTTCGTGTTGTTAATTCTAACGTTCAACGTCTTTTGAGTATAGTTTCCTCGGGCACTTAGCCAGATTCATTATTTAATGAGGATGTCAAGAAAGTCTAGCTCTGCCACTATATCTGACAGGCCTGGGCCGTCATCAAGGCGAGAAGCCGCTGATACTTCTAATCCGTCGACTTCTCCTGCTCATAACTTAGCACCCGATGTCCTGGAGGCAACAATTCTACTAGACAATCCGATCGATTCACAGGCTTCGAAGATCAATGAAGCCGCACTCCAACGGATATGTTCCATCCACGGTATTCCTTTCGCCGATGTGCTAGTCCCTTCGCGACATGATCGTCCTCACCTGCCCCCAGCCGGATATACCACTTGCAACAAGTTCATGTGTTGGATGGGCAGCGTGCCTCCGTTTAACTTATTTCTTCGGGATGTGTTACAGTACATCGACATTGCCCCGTCGCAGCTGCACCCGAACGGTCACGCATTTCTTCACGGGACCTACCTACTTTTCATGGCTGTCTTCTCCAGACCTCCAACTCCTGGCGACATCAGATACATCTATATGATCAAGAGGCGGAAAGACAGTCCTTCCTTTATGTTCCTCGAGCCGTACCACAAATGCCAAATCTTGACAGGGGCATGCAGTAAATTCGCCCTGTACAAACAGGAATGGTTCTATGTGCGCTACCCTCCTGGTTTTGCGAGGAGATGGGTTAAAGGCAGTAAGTCTCTCTGCTGAGTAACTATTCGCATTTAACCGGAGTCATGTTTTTCCTAACTCTTTGTTTCATATTTTCAGGTATCAACCCGCGTCCGGAAGGCCGAGGATATTCCGAGGCTGTTGAAGCCATTAGAGCTCTTCCTGTCGAGGAACGAGACATCCGAACTATCGTCTCAAATGAATCACTGTCGGGGTTTGGCTTGCTAGCCCCTGGTCGTCGGATCAGCCTTCCAGAAGGTGTCACCATTCCCAAACCTCCGTCCGGTAAAGGGAAAAAATAGGCCGGATCGTCGTCGCGCCGCACTCCCGATACGCACGAAGAAGGTGAGTGCAAAGAAGACGAAGCTCTTGAGACTCAAGGCGAGAATGTGGGTCCCGCTTGGAATCCGACAGTCGAAGTTCAAGATATTGAGACGTCATCCTCCCCTTCGAAGGGAAAGAATAAGTTAAAATATAAAGTTCAGAAGGAGAAAGTTGGTGGCACTTCAAAAGTCATGCCTATCCCGCTTGAGAAAGAGGCTTCCTCGCAGCACCTAGAAAGTTCCCTGAGGGGCCTGTCGAACCTGTCTATTCCCGATGATATTCTTAATTACGGGTTTGATGATCCTGAAGCCCTCAAGTTTTCTTCGCCCGCTAAAGGCAACGCGGGAGTTCAACTCCCGACCCAAGGAGACAATACTCCAATTAGCAAAGATAAAAGAACTGGTCCGTCGGGGGAAACACTAGGACACACACGTACATACGCATTCCATCATACACTTCAAGTTTTTTCTTATCTCACGGATTTTTCTTAACTCGTTGTTATCTCCATTCTTTGCAGGTGATATGGGGCGTTCTCATGGACTCGATCGCCTTCATGGCTCTTCCATATTTCATCACTCTGGACGGGACTCTGGTTCAGGCAGACGTAGGGACAGAGACGATTATGAAGATAGAGACAATCGTCCCCGTGAGTCGTCTCACCGCAAGAAGGCATATTCTCAATCTTCGCAGTCCCGTGATCCTTTTCCTCCAACTGTGCCGGATAAAGAGAAATCTTCACAGAAGGGTTACCAATCTGATGCTCCTCGAGAACAACACTCCGGTTCATCGAGTACGAGGAAAGTTCGGGAACAACGAAAAAGGGCAGAACTTCCAAAGCCTCCTCCCCCTACTCCCGCGGTTGATCCAACTATCGCGGAAAAGATGGTCGATCTAAGGGCCAAGTTTCCGAAAATTTTCTTTGACGGTTTGAAGTTCCTCCCGGCTATTCACCATATTCCTGGGCACGTGAAGCAAAGTGCCATTGCCTGCAATAACGACGTCTATGTTCAACATGACGCGTTTGTGCACTTGGCGGAGAAGATCTCGAAGATGTCCGTTGAGCGTCAACATGAGATTGATCGCCTGAAACCGGAGGCTGGCTGCGACAAAAACATCATTGAGCACCAAGACGTAGAGCTCGCTTCATACAAGTCGAAGCTGGAAGCCGCTGAACAAAGCGTAAAAGATACTGCTGAGGCAGTTACTCGTAGATGGCTCACAAGAAGGAGCTTGATGAAGCAGTCCAGCGCAGCGGTGCCCTCGCCCTAGAAAAAGAATCTATCCAAAAAGAGAGGGACGCGCTCGTCGTGCAAGTCAGAGAGCTGAAAGAATTACTCTCCAAGGAGAAGGAGGACAAGGTAGCTTCTCAAGAAGAATCACAACGATACTGTGATGAAATCGTTGCTACTCGTCTCCTGAAAACGAAGCTCGATGACGAACTTGCTGGGGTTGAGAAAATGAAGGATGAGGCCCATGAGGAGGGAAAAAGAAAGGCTGCGGAGGAGATTGACTCTCGCCTCGAGGCGGCCGCAGAAGCCGGCAGGGAAGAGGTCAAAAGCATGTTT
The DNA here is from genome assembly GCA_030737815.1 of Allium fistulosum. Classification (NCBI taxonomy): domain Eukaryota; kingdom Viridiplantae; phylum Streptophyta; class Magnoliopsida; order Asparagales; family Amaryllidaceae; genus Allium; species Allium fistulosum. The sequence continues at coordinate 1,077,813,358 of CM060901.1, read as the reverse complement.
GACCCGTTGATTGCTGAATATGGAGCCCGCGTCCTTATGCATCGCGACTTAACATTCTTGGGCGACGACTACCTCGAGTCCCTAGCTGAGACCTAGGAAACTTTGATAAGGATCAGGAAGATCGAGTCGGGCTCCGAAGAGGTCGATGAGGATGCCTAGGTGAAGGAGTTCCTTAGGGGGAATGAGCCATCGGATTTATCCGCAGCATTGGTACTTTATAGCAAAGGCTCTCCCCTTCCAAAAGAGAAAAATGATGAAGCTGGCCCGTCTAGGGCCAATACAACCGCTCCTCATATTGTTGCTCCTCCCGCCGCTCAATCGGTCGGTCGGCCGACACTTGATCCATTCGAGCAGCATGTTGGTTATGACCCTGAAGATCCCGGGCTCGGTGCTCATGTGCTATCCCCTATCCTGGAGGGTGAAACCCCACGCGCCACCGATAGCCAACCGGAACCTGGTAGGAAATTCTTCTTTCTCTAGAAGTTGAAAGATCCCGTCATTTTTCAGCGGTGGTTACTCGTTCTAACGCCCATCCTTCATGTTTTCATGTAGGTTGTTCTGACGCCGAGCCAACTCCGAGGAGCGATGACGCCAAGGAGGAGGTAGGGAAAACAAGCGACGCTATCCACGCGGGAGTACTCCCTGGTCCCGATGCTCAAGTGATCGGGACGCTAGATGATGATAAGCTCGACACTTCATCTCCTGTCGTAGGGAGTGATGAAATTGAAATCACCGGCGCCTCTGAGCATACCTCGCAGATAAGCATGAAGGGCCGCCTTGCCGAAGAGGAGAAGAAAAAGGTTGAGGTCAAAGTCGAACCTGGAATACTGGAACTGACCGACCCACGGAACAGACCTTTGAAAATCATTCTCCCAGGCAAGTTCAAACCACTGGATGTTCCGTCTCCTACTCCTGACTCCGCTTCTTTAGCAAGCAAGAAATCCAAGAAAAAGCGTGAGGGAGAGGAGTCATCGGAAAAAACAAAGGAAGACAAGAAGAAGAAATCGAAGAAATAATCGATACACTCGTTCAACGAGCTTCTTGCTTAAGTCTTGTAGTTGCTTTTATCTTCCGTAGCTTGTAGTTTGTATAGATGGACTCTGAATTCTGAGTTTTGTAGGAGTAACCATGTAACCCCATTTTGAACTTATCGAATAAAGTTTAGTTTCTTTTTCGTTTAAATGATTCTCTTGCTTTTCTTTGGTTTGCTGACTAACTGTAGTCGTAACTCAAGTTCTTATGAGTTGCATTATCTCCCAGTCCATTCTCGTGTCGTTCAAACATTGCTAGACGTGGCATACTTCTCGTCCAACATCTCTCGAGTACTTGGACTTTTTCCTGAATCTATGCTCCGAGGATTCGGAGGTTTGAAATCGTTTATACTCTAGTCCGCGCTCCGGGGACTTAGAGTACTCCGCTTTGCGCTCTGGGGATTCGGAGACTTGAAATCGTTTATACTCTAGTCCGCGCTCTGGGGACTTAGAGTACTCCGCTCCGCGCTCTGAGGATTCGGAGATTTGAAATCGTTTATACTCTAGTCCGCGCTCTGGGGACTTAGAGTACTCCGCTCCGCGCTCTGGGGATTCAGAGATTTGAAATCGTTTATACTCTAGTCCGCGCTCTGGGGACTTAGAGTACTCCGCTCCGTGCTCTGGGGATTTGGAGATTTGAAATCGTTTATACTCTAGTCCGCGCTCCGGGGACTTAGAGAACTCCGCTCCGCGCTTTGGGGATTCGGAGATTTGAAATCGTTTATACTCTAGTCCGTGCTCCAGGGACTTAGAGTACTCTGCTCCACGCTCTGGGGATTTGGAGATTTGAAATCGTTTATACTCTAGTCCGCGCTCCGGGGACTTAGAGTACTCCGCTCCGTGCTCTGGGGATTCGGAGATTTGAAATCGTTTATTCTCTAGCCCGCGCTCTGGGGACTTAGAGTACTCCGCTCCGCGCTCTGGGGATTCGGAGATTTGAAATCGTTTATACTCCAGTCCGCGCTCTGGGGACTTAGAGTACTTCGCTCCACGCTCTGGGGATTCGGAGATTTGAAATCGTTTATACTCTAGCCCGCGCTCTGGGGACTTAGAGTACTCCGCTCCGCGCTCTGGGGATTCGGAGATTAGAAATCGTTCACACGAGTCCGTGCGTCGTACGGGATAATGTAGTTCGTTATCCAATTATGAGATATAGAAACGTTAGTGATTCACGGAAAATACGGCTTCAAGCCTTTATTAATGGAAATCAACTGAATTGCTCGATTACAACTTTAGAAAGAAACTAAGTTATGACTGAACAGAAACATGCAGGAAATAACAGTGCCTAAAACAAGAAAGAAAACATGCTAAATGTAATAGTGCCGCAGATGTTCGCTGTTCCATGCTCGGGGGAGTGTCGTGCCATCAACAGTCGCTAGCTTGAATGTTCCCTCTCCAAGCTTCCGTTCAATGGCGTACGGACCTTCCCAGCTGGGATTCATACGTGATGGTACCGGGAAAACTCATTTCAGAATGAGATCACCCACATCAAAGATCCTTGGGCGGACTCTACCGTCGTAGTAACGCTTGACCCGATGTCTATGCGCTGCCGCCCTTAATTCGGCTTCTTCACGCTTTTCATCGATGCAGTCCAGTGATTCCAACAAGAGATTCTGATTCGTCTTGGGATCATAGTATGTCACTCGGTGCGATGGAACTTCAAGTTCCACGGGTATGACGGCTTCAGAGCCGTATGCCAAGGCGAATGGAGTGTGGCCGGTCGTGGACTTGTGAGTAGTTCTATATGCCCATAATGCTGTCGGGAGTTCATCTACCCACTTGCCTCCAACCTTCTCCAGACGCTTCTTCAGTATGGACTTGATTATTTTGTTAACGGCCTCGACTTGTCTGTTAGCTTTCGGGTGTGCAACTACGGCGAACTTTTTCTCGATGCCGTACTTTAAACAGAACTCTTTGAACTCTCTACTTTCAAATTGCGTCCCGTTGTCCGTAATGATGGTGCGAGGAAGGCCAAAGCGGCATATAATGTTTCGTACAACGAAGTTAACGACCTTCTTAGAGGTGATTGTGGCCAAAGGTTCTGCCTCAGCCCATTTTGTAAAATAGTCGACCGCAACTATCGCGTACTTCGCGCCACCTCTGGATATAGGCAAAGAGCTGATTATGTCGATTCCCCAGATTGCAAATGGCCAGGGACTAACCATTTGTGTGAGTTCCGTTGATGGAGTCCTTGGGATTTTCGCATATCTTTGACACTTGTCACACTTTCTTGCATAGTCTGCGGCGTCCCGGTTTACGGTTGGCCAGTAATATCCATAGCAGAGGATCTTCTTTGCTAGCGTTTGCCCCTAGTATGGTCGCCACATTCCCCTTCGTGAACCTCCCTTAAGACCCGCTTTGTCTCATCATGAGCGATGCATCGTAATAATGGAACCGAGAATCCTTTTCGATACATTGACCCATCCTGCATTACGTATCGCGCAGCCTTTCGTAGGACCTACCGTCTTTCATTTCTTTTGTCTGGTAAGGCCTTGGTCGTCAGGTACAGTTTGAATGGGGTTATCCATGATTCCTTCTCGATTTCCGTTTCCAACACACGATCGACTTTCATCTCGTCTATGCTCAGGGCATGCAAGACTTCAACGGGATACAATCCCATTTGCTGTGCATCGCCGGTACTTGCAAACTTAGCCAATAAGTCGGCTTCTTTGTTTTGTTCGCGCGGGACATGTGAAATGTCATAACGCTCAAGATTTGATAGTAGTTCTTGGACCTGAACAAGGTACGGAGCAAGCTTTCGTCCCTTTGCTTGGTAGTCTCCCCGCACTTGGTAAACCACCAACTGTGAGTCATAAAAGATTTCAACTGATCTGATCCCGAGTTCCCCGATTAGCTTCAAGCCAGCGATGAGTGCCTCATATTCCGCTTCGTTATTTGTGGCTAGGAAATCGAGCTTCAAAGCATAACAGATTGATCGGTTTTCCGAAGTTATAAGAACTACGCCCGCGCCGGAGCAACGGTCGTTTGATGCCCCATCAGTGTATAATTTCCATCAAACGGGGGGAATGACGTCGTGACTACCCGGTTCGACGGGTATGGTAAACTCAGCGATAAAGTCTGCTAATGCTTGCCCTTGTATGGCTCTCCGTGGTAAGTAGGCGATATTAAATTGGCTTAACTCGATGTTCCATTTTAGCAACCTTCCAGAAGTTTCTGGTCGTTGGAGTACCTGCCGCAGGGGTTGATCGGTATAAACACCGATTGAGTGTGCTTGGAAGTATGGGCGCAGCTTACGTGACGCTATCACCAAGCAATAAGCCAATTTCTCGATGTTAGGGTAATTTCTCTCTGCCCCCGTTAAACGCTTGCTAACATAATACACCAGCCTCTGGACTCGATCCTCCTCACGAACTAAAGCCACACTTATCACATGCGGGGATACAGCCAAGTATACGTACAGCATCTCGTGGTTTACTGGTTTTGACAGCATTGGTGGACTCTCCAAATGCCTCACCAGACCCCAGAATGCTTCCTCACAACTAGGTGTCCATTCAAAATTCCTCTTTCCTTTCTTTATTATATCAAAAAATGGGATGCACTTGTCAGTTGCCCTGGATATGAATCGACTTAACACAGCTACTTTTCCGTTCAAGCTCTGTACCTGCTTTATAGTCCTGGGCACTTGCACGTCTCGAATAGCTTGGATCTTTTTTGGGTTAGCCTCGATTCCTCTAGCATTGACGATGAATCCCAAAAACTTCCCCGATGCAACGCCGAAGGAACATTTCAAAGGGTTGATCTTCATCCCATAAAACCTGAGTATGTCGAACATTTCAGCCAAGTCTCGAATGTGGTCGTTTGACCGTCGTGACTTCACGAGCATGTCATCCACATAGACTTCCATTGTTCTACCCAGTTGGTCCTTGAACATTCGATTCACTAAACGCTGGTAAGTCGCTCCTGCGTTCTTCAATCCAAAGGGCATCACTACATAGCAATATAGTCCGACATTTGTAACGAAGCTGGTGTGTTCTTGATCTGGAATATGCATTGGGATTTGGTTGTACCCTGAGTATGCATCCATGAATGATAACAGTTCGTGTCCTGTGGTGGAGTCGACCAACTGATTGATCCTAGGCAACGGGAAACTGTCCTTTGGGCATGCTTTGTTCAAGTCGGAATAATCTACGCAAGTCCTCCATTTCCCATTCGCCTTTTTTACCAGCACGGGGTTGGATACCCATTCAGGGTAGAGGGCGTCATGGACGAACCCATTTGCTTTGAGTTTGTCCACCTCCTCTCCGAGAGCGGCGGAACTCTCCGGATCCATTCCTCTCCTTTTTTGTTTAACTGGAACGTATTTCGGGTCTATGTTCAACATATGACTCGTGATGGCGGGAGAAATCCCACACATATCAGAATGCGTCCAGGCGAAAACATCAAGATTCGCCCGGAGGAAGTCGCTAAGGTCTTCAGTCATCGCAGGGCCAAGTTGTGACCCGATCTTTAGTATTCGCGAAGGGTCGTCTCGGCTAACTGAGATGTCAATCGTTAACTCGGCCGGTGATGCCTTCTCTTCCCTAGGTTTCTCATCGTCGTCTCTCGGATCTATGTCTATGAAGATCCGAGAACTGTGCCCGAGCCAGGGCTCGGGCACTACTTGTCAATTATTCGTATTAAGGATGCGGACGGGATTGTCCGCAACCTTTCCCTTCTCCCTCCGATGGGCCTCTCGGAGCTCAGCCACATAACAGGAACGACCAGCTGCTTGGTCGCCATGAACAATACCTACTCCTTTGTCAGTTGGGAACTTCAAAGTTAAACACCATGGGGCTAACGCTGCCCTAAACTCAGCCAGGGCCGGCCGGCCCAAGAAAACATTATATGGAGAATCCACATCCAAAACTACAAAGGGTAGAATTCGCACTCTCCGACGCTCGCCTTGTCCCAGTTCAACTGGTAACTCGACATACCCCACTGCATCGGTCGCAGCGCCGTTAAAGCCGTGAATACGAGCTTTGGATGGTTTCAAGTCTTTTGTTTCCATTTTCATTTGGTCGTAAGCCTTCTTGAAGATTATGTTGACAGAATTTCCGCAATCAATCAGAATTCTTTTCACATATGCTGGTCCGATCGTCGTAGATATGACCATCGGGTCGATGGTCGGAGCTTCTACCTGATCAGCGTCTCTGTTTCTGAACACTATATCGTCTGTCATTACGCGCTGCTGCTTAGCGGGGGTCCCATCCTCCACGTTCGAACAGCACTCAAAATCTACATGCTTCAGGGAACTTGCATATCGCTCCATCTCTTGCCAATTCTTATCTGCAGGGTGAGGTCCGTCGATAATTGTATTTATGACTAGTCTACCTACGGTTCGGGCAGGCTCCTCGGGGTGATGCGGAGCTGGTGCACGACCTGGGTTGGACGTTCCCTGTCCTCCTTCCTGTGGATCCTTCACAAATTCTTGCAACTTCTTTTGCCTGATCAACTTCTCGATAGCGTCATGCAGGTGTCTGCACTCTTCCGTATTGTGCCCATAAGTCTCATGGAAGCGACAATATTTCCCGGTCCGCTTCTGTTCTTCGGTTGATTCTTTTGGACGTGGTTTTCTGTATTGAAACGTATTGCAGGTGGATAGGTAAATGTTCTCAAGCGGCGCGTTCAGCGGAGTATACTCGCTGTAGCTTGGAATTCTCGACTTCCACTTCCCCGCTTCTCTCTTCTTCCCTTGATTTCTTCCTCCGGACTCCTTGGGCTGCCCAGGCTTATTCTGGACATTGACTTGGACCTTTCCCGAGCTGCCTCCGGACTGCTTCATAGCAACGTTGCTCTTCATAGACTCTTGGACAGGTCCTGGTGCCTTATCTCGTCGCACCCACCTAGCTTCCTCTCTTCTTATGAACTGTGTGCCTTTGAGTAGAAACGCTCTAGCGTAGCCGGAGGTTTTCCTACCAACCAGTCTCCAAACTCAGAATCTGGATCCACACCTCTCATTACAGTCATCAGAATTGCATGGTCATTGGGATTACTGACTTCAGTTGCCGTGACATGGAATCTTTGTAAATATTCCTTCAACGACTCCCCGGGATTTTGGATTACACTTGACAGAGACATTACGTCCTTTGGGCGTGTAGTGTGTATCCTGAACTGCTCAAAAAACTTCTTTGCCAACTCCTCGAAATTTGATACGGACCGCGGAGGAAGTCGGGTGAACCACATAGTAGCGATCCCAGATAGAGTGATCGGAAAGCATCTACACTTGGTGGCATCATTTTCTCTAGCTGAATCCATCATCCATTCGTACCTCATGACATGCTGTCTGGGGTTAGTCTTTCCCTCATACGCACGGATAGTAGGCATACCAAACTTCCTGGGGTACGCCGCCTGCAACACAACATCCGTGAATGGAGTATGACTTCTTGACACTCCCCAATCATCATTCGATAAGCCCTGATTTTCTTTCATCAATTGCCTGATCATGGCTGTCAGATCTGGTGTCTGTATGGAAGGCGGAAGGTTAGAGTCTGTTCTACGCGCCTGTCCATGCTGATGCCTCCTCTCCTGGCGATCTGCCAATCGTGCGTCTTGAGGTTCGACATCGTTAGCGTTTTGATGATCTGGGCCTCCATCCTCCATTTGTACTCCGGTCCTGAAGTTTCCAGCTCTTGCTTGGTCACGGTCTCCACCTGTTTGAACAGCAGCTTCTGCTCGTGCAGCTTCAGTCTTGCGGCGTCTGCGCCTGGGAGGTTCATCAAAGGAAGTAGAGCTGTCAGATGAGGAATAAGGAGCGGGATTGCCCCCAGCATTCTGTTGCTGCTGTTGAGTGAGCTATGCCATCAGGTTGGCGTTAGCTTGCATTTTCTCTCCTAGTTGTCTCCTGCTTTCCCTGAGCTCTCTCATCAAGTCGTTGAACTCTATTCTGGTGACAACTGGAGTTTGGTCCTGGGCGGCAATTCCTTTACCCGGAATTGCTGGTTGGTTGCTAGGTCCTGCTTGTTGCACGCTAGCAGTCTCGTGGGCATCTGCATTATGAGAAGCTGACCTGGTACATGGTCCTACCATTGTAGAGTTATTGGTATGAACTCTGAGTAGAATCAACGGATGTCCTATCAGTGAGTCGGATCTTCTTTGGGGGATTTGTTCAATCCAGTAGCTTCAAAGCAGATCCTTGAGGTATGAGAATTCAAATCTCAGTGAAAGCACCAAAGTGTTAGCACCAAAATTGGTCACTAACCTCTTAGAGAAAGATTGTGTAGAGATATAAGTGATGAAAACAAATTAAACAGAGGAGAGAATGCTAATTTAAATGCAGAAAGTAAGAACACCAAATTTATAGTGGTTCAGCGTAATTGCCTACGTCCACTTTGAGGTTAAACTTTATTGATCTTCTTAATAGATGATTACAAATACAATTCGTGAATCAAATGCTTGAATGAAGTTGTTAAGTAGAGAAGATGAGTCTCAAAAATGGCAGAGTCTCCCTAGTGTTCTCTCCAAAAAAGGATCCCTTTTCACTGTGACCCTGCCCCTCTATTTATAGACAAATATGGGCTGGACTTCCCAAGTGGGCTGATGGCCGAACACTCTAGCCCAAGTACAATGGTCGCTGTATGCCGAGCAAGGTATGCCGAACGTCGCTATGATGCCGAACAGTCCTCTCTATGCCGAACGGTATATTCGATGTGTGGGAAGTGCAGAATGGTTGTCTGTTGAAGCCAAACGTGCCTCCATCCGAAGCTCTAAACCGAACAGTGCTCTCTGGCCGGACGACGCATTCTGGCCGAACGAAGAATTCTGGCCGAACGATACAGTCATGTTGAGTAGTCGTGTGCGCCGAACGTCTTCTGGATGCCGAGTACTCCTATCGCTGAGTTCTACTGGATGTCGAGCACTACGCCGAGTACTCCTGTTGCCGAGTTCCTCTGAGTACTGAGTGTCTGTTGCCGAGTACGATCTGAGGTCGAGTATTACCTGATGCCGAGTACTATGGATGCTGAGTACTACGCCGAGTACTATGAGACGCTGAGTACTACGCCGAGTACTATGAGATGCTGAGTACTATGGATGCTGAGTACTACGCCGAGTACTATGAGACGCTGAGTACTACGCCGAGTACTATGAGACGCTGAGTACTACGCCGAGTACTATGAGATGCTGAGTACTACGCGGAGTACTATGAGATGCCGAGCACTAGTTGACGCCGAGTAGTCCAGATGCCGAGTACTATAGATGCCGAGTACCTGCCAATGCCGAGTGCTCAGTTGCCTGGTCAAATCTCCAGGAAACAGATGCTAAGATATTTTGCCAAGGTAGGAAGATATCTCTTAGACACCCAGATTGTAGCGATCAGATTGTTTTCACCATAGGAGGTTCTAGCGGCATAGTGTTTTCTTTGTTGGGCGCTTTGGATTTAGATGATGAGTTGAGCCGAGTTTTCATGGTTAGATAATTCACAGATGTGTTTGAGCCTGTAGTTGGATTGCCGCCAAAATGAGCCATTTGAGTTTCGGATAGATTTGGTTCCGGGAGCAGAACTAGTGAGTAGGCCGCCGAGTAGGATGACCCCTTCAAAAATGAGAGAGTTGAAGGTGCAGTTAGTGGATCTGGAAGGCAAGTGTTTTATTAGGCCGAGCAGTTTGCTGTGGGGGTGTAGCGGCAGTGTTTGCTAAGAAGCCGGACGGATCGTTGAGGCTATGTATCGATTATCGTAAGTTGAATAAGAGGACGATAAAGAATTGATATCCATTGCCCAGGATTGACGATTTGTTCGACAAGTTAAGTGGAGAAAAGGTATTTTCTCGGTTGGATTTGGCAATGGGTTCCCATCAGCTCAGGGTAGCAGAGGATAGTATAACTTTGACAACATTCAAGACCAGATATGGATTGTACAAATGGTTAGTTATGCCGTTCGGACTGACGAATGCTCCAGCTTTCTTTGTGGGTTTGATGAACCAGATTTTCTGAGAGCACTTGGATAGATTCGTGCTGGTTTTCTTAGATGATATCTTGATTTACTCTAAAGATGAAAGAGAGCATGAAATTCATCTTAGAGTGGTGCTTGAGACGCTGAGGCAGCATCGGCTGAAAGCGAAGTTTTCGAAGTGTCACTTTTGGAAGAAGGAGGTGAAGTTTCTTGGTTATGTAGTCTCAGAGGAAGGGTTATCGGTAGATCTGACTAAGATTGAAGCAGTGAATATTTGGAAGAGACCCGAGACAGTAACAGAGATTAAGAGTTTCCTTGGGTTGGCTGGTTATTATCGTAGATTCATTAAGGATTTTTCACGGATAGCAGCACCGATGACCAGGATGACGAGGAAGGGTGTGAAATTTGTGTTGACCGATAAGTGTGAGGAAGCATTTCAGAGTTTGAAACACTTATTGACCCATGCACCTATGTTGGTTATTCCAGAGGGGAATCGGGATTTGTTAGTTTATACCGATGCGTGTGGAACAAGATTAGGAGTTGTGCTAATGCAGAGAGGTAAAGTGATTGCCTATGCTTCTAGACAGCTTAGACCGCATGAGGTCAGATATCTGATGCATGATTTAGAGTGGGATGTGGTCATATTTGCTCTGAAGGTGTGGAGACATTACCTTTTGGGCGAAAGGTTTGAGCTGTATACAGATCATAAGTCGCTGAAGTATTTGTTCTCTCAGAAGGAGCTGAACATGAGACAACAGAGATGGTTAGAGTTCATAGCCGCTTATGATTTTGGGATTGAGTACACACCAAGGAAAGGCAATAGGGTTGCAGATGCACTTAGCAGGAAGCGTCAGAATGCAGTATTTCTAGCTCCACCGGCTTTAGACTCTTCGAAGCTATGCTGGGATTTCCTTAGCCTTAGAGGGAAGCCATATCCGGGTCCTAAGACTGTTATTGAGACATGGCCTTGGACACATGCATGAGTGAGCTTCCATCGATATAGGTCTAGAGAATGTTCTCATAAGGAAGATTGTTTCTCAGCATTTGTAGAGGGGGGACTTTGGCTAGGTAGGACGTAGTGTTCATGCGGCTGATGAGCAGGCCCGTAACTTGGGATGAATTCAGGCATCGCTTTGGTTCTTAGTTCATTTATGAGATCGAGAAGGTCATGTAGCTTAAGCATTCCATCCATCTTGTGCATGGTAGCTTGCTAGTAAAGGAGTATGTTGACCAATTCAATCCTTTGTTTTTGGGTATTGAGATGGTCGGTACTCCATTAGTGTGGGCAAAGGTGTTTATCTTGGGTCTTAAAGCATCAGTTGGGGATTCATTTCTTAGCCTTATCCCTATTAAGGGCCACTTTTGAAAGTCTTAGTGGGATGGTCCTCCATCGAGAACGCCCACGAGATACCGTTTGAGGTAGAAAATAAAGAAAGCAACTGAAGCACAAAGACCATGATACAAGGGAATATCGAGCTTATGTGCAGAGAAAGTTGACCTAGTATGTCACTCTAGTGTCATATGGGTTTCGCTCTGAAATGTCATTGAGCTTAAGCGAAGCCTGAGTGCTTCAATCGCAGTTGGCTTAATCACTTAAAGAAGGACTATCCTACATTTTCGAAGGGTAAGTAATGATGACTTACGCCTTCCAGGAACTACGAATCCTGGCAGGTTTACGACTCAAGAGAAACGGAAGGAGCTTATATAGTGAGGTATGCTCTACCTTTGGGGAACTCGCTTCTGTTTCTTCCAACACTTAAGCGGTATATTTTATATATTTCTAGTTACTTGATAGATAGGCTAAACTTAACACCTTTTATAGCAGTAAATTCTTTGATAAAGATAGACCTTGTATAAGTAACCTTAGTTGTAAAGTTGAGGTGAAGTGACCAAGAGTACTACCATTCAAACTTAATGTACGAGCTTTCAAGTTGAGTGTGGTTGGTCGATGAAGTGCGACTTGGATTTGTATCTAAGTAGGGTTCGGTGGATGCCCATTAATGAGCAAAGGCCGAGCGAATGACATATGCATTTTCGTAGAGTCGTTCGTGTTAAAATTGTTTCCTTGTGTTAGTAAATCTCAGGCGATGGGAGTAATCCCATATGCTAAAAAGATATTTTCTAAGGATTGGTCCATTCATATACCAGTTTCTAATCCCCAATTTGAGCACTAGGTTTTTAGGTGATTTGCACCAATTAGGCAAGGGTTTTTGACTTGATTCTTGAAGGCGAGCACTTGAGTCAGATTTTTGAGTTAACTTGGAGATTTCTGAAGCATGACTCTGGTCATGTGAGGGGATTTCAGTAGTCAAACCAAGGAACCGGATCAAAGTTCGCATGAGAGGAGTCATGTGGCTGACCCTAATTTAACAAAGGAACCTTGTGAGCAAATAAAGGATTGGAATAGGCATCATGTCATTTTAAGTGGTCTTTAGTCTTTGTAAATTATGTACAGTATAGTTAAGGTTGCTTAGGATAGTTCGAGGAAGGATTTCTTGACTTATTTTATGGCAATTCAGATAATCTTCTAAGTAACAAGATGACACTTGCCTAAGCAAGTGTCGCAGTACAGTTAGTAAATTATCCTTATTGACGTTGTGCCGTTGAGGTGAGTTTGAACCCGAGCAAAACCAGGCTTTGGTAGATCGTCATTTAATAATGATCTAATTTGTAGAGTTTTCCCCTTTGGAGAATGAGTTCTATTCGGAAGAGGAGGCAAGTTAAGGCATTGATTGCTAGATTTATTTGAGAGTTATGAGACTCGATGATTCGACATATCCTGTAAGTTTTCCTTTTCATAGCGGGAGGTGTAATATTGTTTCGTGTATTGTATACAAGAAAGTATTTACACCACTTAGGTGTTTTATTCGTCTTAGATGTTGTACGGACTCATTAGATTTTATGATTTGGCATGCACGTTTGACTATTTATTGGTTACCGTGCATGTTGGTATAGACTCCTTTTGTATTGCTCATTTGCTTTGTGTGCATTTTATTGCTTGTAGACAGATTGTTTGTATGTTGATTGTTTATTTTAGATTGTTGATGGTTGCTACTGCTTGTTGTTGGTTGCTATTGCTTATGTTTACTTGCTACTGTTTGATGTTGTTGTTTGTTTTGTTGTTGGTTGATTTTGATTGTTGTTGATTTTTTTGCTCATTCGTGTATTTGATAGCTTGTATGCTAGTTGTTGCTATTTGTCCTTGCTTATTATGATTTGATCGTTGCTTGTTGCTTATCATTGATTGTTTTTTGTTATTGTTTGCTATTGTTTGATGGTTTCTTGTATGCAAATTTTAATTTTCTAATAAAGTATGTTCTGAGAGTGATATCGATAGCTATCTAGAATAGATTGCATATCATCCATGCCTACTGTGAGGTCGAGATGAGATCTATAAGAGTCAACTGCCTTTTTATGCGACTCGGAGTCTATGGGATATATATTGGTACTAACTCATATCGAGCTTACTCTCCAATTGATTGTCATCTATGATTGTAGTAGCATCGGTTACTACGCTAAGGTTGTACATGATTGAATTCTGTGTTAGTGCATAATCCTCTTTGTATATCACAATTAGTTACTTGAGAGCTGAAGTATAGCTATTTAAAAGCTTATTTGATTTGATTGGCATTTAAATGATGAGAGGCTTTCTTAAGAGAGGTATCAATTTTTCAAAAATGTGGGATAACGTAGGTTATCACATATTTCCTAGTTATGTGATACATTCTAATTTAAGAGTTTTTGTAATGCTAATGGCTTAAGGGAAAGTGCTGTTGGAATTTTCCAAAATTTAGATCCGGGAAGTTTGATCAGTCCTATTACCCTCTCGTACTCTTAGGAATTTTGGGGATGGAATTCTTTTAAGGAGGGGAGAATGTAACACCTCGCAGTTTTAACAACTGAATATTTAAATGATTAATTTTATTATTTAATCGTTAATTAATGGAAAGCCCTTTGTACTCGACTTTTGCAGACAAGCGAATTAGGACTTGAAACACCCATAGTTTAGTCTGCTTTTTCAACAGAAGTAAAATGAGTATAAAATTGACCATGTTTAGATTCGATTTGTTTTTGGAGTGAATAGTGACTTGTAGAAAGGAATGAAAATTAGATCGGGCTAAGCCCACTAGCATGCCCTAACTTAGTATATATGTAGCTAAGCTCTTCATCTCATTTTCATTCCACGTTACTTTTCATTTCTATATCCTATTCACTTTTCTAATTTTTCCCTTATGCTCTAAACCCTAAATCCCTAATTCATGCTCAAATAAATTCAGATAGATCCCCAAAAAATCACCATAATCCCTCTCTATTCATTCCTTACATAACCCATCAATGAATTGGCATAAAGTACTATATGGAGCTTCATCTCAATTTTAAAGAGAGCATGGAGTTGGGTTTTGGTGATTAAAGCTTGATTTGGTGAAGTAGAAGGTGAGTGGGATGATTCTACATCTATATTTTTATGTTAATCTTCATATTTTCATTTATTGATGATTATTGTGTTATATGAAGTGATTTGGAGATTGTTTAAGTTGATTTGGGCTTATGTTTATGTTATAAACATGATTATATCAACTCATTATTTGTTTACGATCATCATAACTATTTCTTAAAATAGTTAGTAACCTAAGAATATGATTTTAGGTTAATTGAATGATTATATGTGATGTAATTATAGATTAGAAATTTATTACATGAGATAACTAAGTGCATGTCATTAGTTAGTAATAATGAAACTAATTTAAAGAGTTTTGGAAAAGTTAGTAAGCTAATTAAGTGAGTTTTGAACTCTACACTTATTGTTAATGTGATTAATGGGTTACTAAAGCTTTTTAGCACTTGTAAATATTATTTAAAAATAAATAAACGATCTTTATTAATGAATGATTTACTTATAAATATTTTTTAAGTAAAGAAAACAAATTTTATAAGTGAGGTATTTTATAAAATGGTATTTTTTAAAATAGTATAAAGGAAGCTTAATTGGTATTTATAAAATGGTTATATGATTTTATAAATGAAGTATATATTTTATAAAATGGAAATGGGATTTTATAAAATAACAATATGAAGAATACTTAATTTTTATGAAGTAATTAAGTATTTAAAGGCTTAAAAGAGATTAATAAGCTAGTAATATATTTTAGAAAATAGCAATAAGATTTTATAAAATAGTAAGAAACCATATTAGACTTTTATTGAAAATATTTAGCAAATGAAAGTAAGATTTGATCAAGTAATAAATGAATTACTTATTTAAATATATGTGTATGTATATGAGTATGGGCAAGTAAACATATATGTGTATACAAAGAATATAACAATCAAAATGATGTGTGTATTGTAGTTAGAATTGTTGTATGTTTGTTTGATTATATATATACACAATTGGTTGATTATATAGATATATTAATGTATACAAGCACTTTGCGGGCATTTCACGTAGCCATAGCAATTAACGTGCGTGCTAAGTTACGTTAGAATATATCGGGTCAAGTAAACGCTCCGATGAGGTTTGAAATGTGATTTGGGTTGTAATGCGTTTGTGTATGCATGTATGAATGTGCGCAAATAAGTGCTATCACATGTAAGCATCACACGAGGTTAGGTTGCCAATTGAGTTCGTTTCGGCGTGATTAGAGGAATCCGGGTCGCTATAGTCGCCCGTTGAATTCTACGCGTGCAAAGAGTGGATTTCATGTCGAAAAACGCTTTTGAACATATAGGGAACAGCCTCCAAAACGTCGATCAATTAACTCTGGAGAGTTCGATAGGATAGAGGCAGTCTTGAAAGGCAAGGCGACTCATCGGGCGCGGCAATGGAGGAGAGGATGCGCGAAATGATGGATGGTGGTGCTTGGTGGCTCACTGCCCAAGCATTATTGCTCGGGAGTAGTCCCCAACGGTCCACTGCTTGGACCAAATCGTTCCACCGGTGGGGACTTGTCTTAGGCAGTATGATTGGGCATGAAGATTTTGTCGGGGAATTCATCCTCGGTTCAGACGCAGTTCTTCGTGAGGTCTTAGCACGGCTTCAAAGAAGCTTCGGGCTACTAGGGAAAGTGGGATGCAAGGCAAAGCATAGGATCCAAATGTGGATGCAAGGCGATGCTTTAGTGGTCAGTAACAGTTGATATGACATTCAGGAAAGCGGTCGAGGCAGCAATCGAGGCAAGGAGCGCAACGCACTGACTATTCGCACACGAGAATAGTAGGGGAACGAGAGCCAATCGAATATGAGAATAGATAGGGACCAGATTTATATTCACATACGATATGCATATTCGATTGGAGGGAGCACTTAATGGCAGGGGTCGGTTCCAGATTTAATTAGGTGTGAGAACACATGATGGCAACGATTGGTTCTAGATCGGTTAGATGTGTAGACTTATTGTTTGCATAGACTTTATGGTTCAAAGCATCGTTGTGCTTAAGTGATCTGTTTGGGCCAAAGCAAGTGCATGACGAGGCAAGCATGGAGTAGGCCATTAGATTCGAGACGTAGTGTGGTTTCAGTGCGACGTATCCGTTTAGACGTTGTTTTATGGTTTCGGATCAAGCCTCTGGGAGGGTCCAAAGTGATGCTTAAGGGGTATTTATACCCAGTAGCAGTAGTGTAGATATAGACGCTAGGGAGCACTGTAGTGGCAGGGGTTTCCATTGTTGTTAAGAAAGCGGCCAAGGTTTGTATATGGGCAGCTATACAGTAAAGAGGTCATATGGGGACGCTCAATTCCGCTCGCGGACTCTAGAGGGTAAAATGTATCTAATCTAAATGTTGCATCAGATGTAGTTTCTCCATTTATATTTTTCATTCAGTTCAGAATGATAGTTGATATTATCTATTTCACACACTGTTATGTTATGCTTGTGCTATACTAGTTGATTGATATTATCATTGTGCGTGGCATAATGTAGGCTTATATTATGATAGTCTTATTACCCCTAACTAGCATATTGTTACATATCAGTCATATTATATTAGTTGTGCTGACTCGTTGAGCATAGGAGACGACTAGGTTATGGTATGATTTCCTATTTTCGAGATGGATTTACCATACTTGTTTATGGGCAGTCCGGATTACCCCTAAGCCGCGTTTGTAGAGAGGGTCGGCTATGATTTAATTGTCTCATGTTTATTTGTATATAGTTTTGATATACAGTATTCTGAGATAATTCCCCTCACACTAGGCTTTATATCCGACCCACATTTTGTCTTTTGTCTGTTTATGTCATAACAACTCTCGGGTACTTGATTGAGTAGTTTAGGAGTTAGGTACTTTTGGGGATACAATTTTAGGATAACTGGAGCATTCTATGGAGGCGATGCCAATGCTTCGTATATATACTTGATATTGTAGTGGTACATGATAGATATGTATTTATATATAAGACGTGTTGTATCAGATATTTATTCAGAACTCCATGTTGTTAGAAGTTGATGTATTCTGACTTTCCGTATTAATATCAGTTGCTTCCACTAGTGCGGTCTCTTATACATTGTCATCATGTTCTATTCATGTATATTCAGTATATTATATGTTATCATTCCTTTGTGAGATCTTATCCATGTCTTGGTTTAGTGTTTTGTTTTAATTTTACCTCGACAATCTGTCTTTTGTGGTATTTGAAAGTCGAGCGATGTTGTAAGGCACTGAATCTTGGGTATTGCGAAGGGTAGGTTGTTACATAACCCTTTGTGGTATCAATATACAATGCACTTAAGAGCTAAAGCAAAGAAACTAAAGAAGTCCAAATTGGGTGCTACTTCCCCAAGCAGCTCCAATGCTAGGGGAAACATTGATAATTAATGTTGGTTATTGATTGGAATATGAGGGGTCTTAAGTCTCTCACTTGAAAACTAGATGCGAAACATTATATAGTGAATTACAAAGTAGATCTAATGGGGATTGTTGAGCACAAACTGTCTAACGAACATTAATAGGTTTTGTAAATCCTTAATCAGAGGCTAGAATGTGATTCATAGTAATGAGCTAGATTTTGGTGGTAGAATTATGATTATATGGAATTCACAGGTGTGGCCAGCTAGTTTATTCTCAATTTTTGAATAACATATTAGTATTAATTTACTAAACGGAGGTGGTTTGAGACTATTATTCCCGACTGTTTACGCTACACACATAAACTATGAGAGATTACAAGTGTGGATTACTTATCTTTAGATGTAGTCAATAATTCTCTACCTTGAGCGGTAGTGGGCGATTTTAATTGCACCTTGTATAACAATGAGTGTATTTCAGTTGATAACACCTTGAATGCAGATTTAGACTTCCAAGCATGTATTAATCTTACCGAACTTAGAGGAATCAATGCAAGTGGAAATAGATATACTTGGAGAGGTAGGTCCACCTACTCGCTGCATAGTAAATTGGACAAGATGTTTGGTAACATTGATCTGTTACTTACTTTTCCTTTAGTTTTTGTCCAATTTCTTTATCATTCCACTAGCAATCATTCTCCCATCTATTACAAACTAGTTAATGAATTGGTTAGCAACCTTATTATGCCATTTAAATAGAATAATGCTTGGACTTTTCAACCAGGTTATCAACATTTTATTTAAGGTTACATAGGTTTAAGGAAGTTTGGAAATCCTATTCTTAGCTTTCTAACTAAACTCAAACTTATCAAGCGTCATTTAAAATCTTGGAGTAGAAGTGTGATAAGTATTAAACATAGATGTGATAGAATAGGGAATACTCCAATTCACTATATGCTCAGTTGATAAATGATCCAAGCAATGAAGAATTTATACAAGAATATAGGAGTAGCATCCAACAATTACATAACTTAATACAAGCTGAAGCAGCAGAGAAATATTAAAAATCCAAAGTAAATTGGCTTACCCAAGGCAACCAACTTACCAATTTTTTCCATGCTGTGACGACTGCAAGGAAAAATAGGCAACACATATTCAACCTAATTGATGAGAATGATGCACTGGTGACAAATCCCACCAAGTTAAAGGAGGAGGCAATCCATTATTTCACAAACTTATATAACAGTGATTGACATCCCCCTGATTTAGATAACCTGATTTGCAAAGTTATCTTAACTAAAAATAGAAAAGTAAAACTTGTCAAACCAAAATGAGGAGCTCTATTTTTCAGATTAAGGATATTAGTAGCCTGGGGCTATAACTTCCCCTATTTGGAGGCCTGAAGCTAAGCTCTACAGATCCTGCAGTCATTCATAGTATTAACTTCCGGTGACCAAATACAGCAATGTTAATGGTATCCATAATATCCAAAGCACACGAATATGAAACGAAATCACAAATTTCAAAAAAGAACAATATTTCCAATTACCTTTCCAAAACATGTTCCATATTCAAATTACACAATCCCATCGCTTTCCCAGGTTCAGATAAAATATAGTTATTACATAAATATGCCAAGAGCGACATATGATGATACCCTCTGGGTTGACCAGAGTACTATATATATACACAACACAGTGGAACTAATCCAAAATAATATAGCAACTCCTAATTAGTTATCCGTCAGCCACCTGCTCATCACCGGAAGCTTTATTCACCAACCTACTAAACCTATAAACCTCAACCCTCATCATACTCAAATCAATTTTGAGCACCCGAGAGTTTAAGGGGAAAACATAAACTTCAAGTCAGACATAACGGTGTGAATAATACTACACATCTCGATTATTTGATATTCAGTGAGACCATGCCGCTTAGCGGAACGGG
Source organism: Allium fistulosum (assembly GCA_030737815.1). Classification (NCBI taxonomy): domain Eukaryota; kingdom Viridiplantae; phylum Streptophyta; class Magnoliopsida; order Asparagales; family Amaryllidaceae; genus Allium; species Allium fistulosum. Next base: position 1,077,793,710 of record CM060901.1, on the reverse strand, counting down.
TTTCCCCTCACTAATATTCTTTTTAAACATATCTTTTGCAAATTGTAATCTTGCAACCAAAACTGGTTAAACATGTAAAGCAATATCATGTATATGTACATATCAGTTATCAAATGGACTATCTGTCCATACACTATAGTTTTGTTTGGCTAACTACTAAACCTTGGCTGACTCGAGCCTACCAGAAAAACATAAAAATCTAACATCTGTTAGATACTCCTCTTCTGAACGGTCTGTCCTTACTTACTTCTCCAGGTCTAACTGATCCTAATGGTTTTGTGGGCTCACCAATAACCTATCTTTCCTTTTTAGACTCCTTTCTGTGTGTAACATAATTTTAGTCTTACTTGTGACAAAGTCCTACACATTGGAATTTTTGACCAATATTAACTAGGAGCACTAACCAAAGTATAGGGCACGACCCCATACCAATTCCATCTAGTATTCTAATATCTAAGTCATTTTACTTAGGGTTATCTACCCATAAAATTTTCCTTGAAAGCTTTTTCTTTCAAATTGATTTAAAACTTTATATCATTCTTTCAATAAGGAAATTATAGATATACTCTTTGCTTTACTCAAATCACCTTGACATGTTACATATTCTTTACACAAAATCTTGTTGATGAAAACGTTTAAACTTTTGAAAGTAACCTTTTCGAAAGCTTTGAAAGTAACCCTTTCGATACAAGTAAAACCTTAGGCCTGTAACGATCCGTATTTTTAACTATTTTAAATCATTAAATTTGATATAATTATTGAATAAAAATGGTTAAAAATAAAAATTTAATGATTTTGAATGTATGTTATTGGATATGAACTTGAATAAAATTTTGAAATAAACTAATTTTGAAGATTTAAGTAATAACAAGTATTGAAAGGTAATGCTATGTATCGAATGTGTTTACAATCAATAGTTGGATTAAATAATAAATGTTGAATTCATTAGATGTAAATAAAGTAATTGATTGATAACTAAAATTCATTTAAAATCTAATATTGAAATTTGTGGACTATTGAACAATTAAATTGTTTAAATTTAATATTGGAAATTACTTGAATAATTGAATTCTAAATTTAATATGATTGAAAATGATATCGAAAGTTGATGTAAATTTTATTTAAACAATAATGATGATTGTTAATATTTAAATTGAATTTAATGGTGAATAATTAGAAATTGAAAATTTTATATTATAATCGAGACGTTAATATAGCCTTCCAGGACATAATCTCAGAATTCGATGAAACAAGATCCATTGGATCCGTAATAGTGTATTATTATCAAATTTCAAATTTCATAGCGTTTGGAGTTATCGTTTGGTCGTACGAGATAGAAACACGTTGAATTAAATATCGAAAATTTAATATATTAATTCGATTCAAAAAGCTATCTTCCACATATGATCGAATTAGGCCCCGAAACATGTTCCATTGTGTTCAGAATAGGGGTAAAACAGTATAAACGCTTGGAGGTACTCATCGTTTGGAGTTCGTCCGGAAAATATGAGAAGAGTGAGAATAATATTAAAATAATATATATTGCACGTATATATATGCGTCCACAGTAAGCCCTAAACCTAAATCTCGTAGCCACGCCGTTCTTGTTTATCAATGGTCGAAATCTTCTATTCTTCCTCCTTAGATCTCTCTCAATCCATCAAGTTTTAGACGAAATCTCCAACTACAAAGTCGAAGAGCACGTTGAGCTCTTCGTTATCAATGGTGTTGATCGTTTTTCGTGGCCACGGCTGGTTGCATTTGACTCGAGAAGGCTACGAGTTCGTCCACGTTTTCTAGGGCGAGGGAACAACCGAGCTTCATGGTGTTTGGGGCGAAGTTGGAGGCAGCATGGGGCTTCAAACCGGTGGCTCCTGATCGTCGTCTAGGCGAGTTGTTTGGTCATGGCGACTAAGGTTTAGGGGCGGCTGGTGGGTGTCTGCGTGAGCGTGTTTGCCTAGTTCACGCGATGGGAAGAAGAGGGAGGATGCGGTCTTGATTCCAGGAGCATAGGATGGATGACCAGATTTAGTTGGGTGATTATAAAAAAAAAATTTACTTGTATAATTTGTATTCAAACTTTAAAATTGTATACCTTTTCCATACATTGTCAGAATTGGACGAAACAAGAGGAATTGGAATCGTGGCGGTGAGCACTACGTCCTAGAACCGATTTGGAGTCGTTCAGAGCTAGTTAAAATTTTAGGTTAAATCGAACGTTGTTCGATTTGATTTGAATTTGAAAACTCAAGGTGAGTGTTTATAACACTCACAAGTACTATAATATTTTTATGCTAGTTAAATCTGAATATTAAAGTGATATAAATTTATTGATTGCTATTTGATGAATTTAATTGTCATCTAAATTGCCATTTGGATTAACCATTACAAATTAAAATTGACAGTTAGATTTGAAATTGGAATTAATTGCCAGAAAAATACCCGATATTAATAACTATGAAATTGTGTGAATTATATTGTCTGTTTTGATGATTAATTGCGATGGATGCTATTGATTGATATTTTGAATGATTTGGATATTTATTTATTCTGATATATCTTGTTATCACCCTGTATATTATTTACAGTGTATAAAAATTGTAAATTGGGTTATTTCGAATGAATTAAGAAATAGGTTGGAATGATATATACCTATGACATTGTGATTTGGATTGAAACGATATATATCCATCCCTGAAATTAAATTGAAATAACTGATCACTTGGCCATAGGATAGACAATTACATACGGACATCGGATTGGTTAAATTAAATGATTTTAGAATATTTGATTTAAAATTTATTTAAAATGATTTGGATTTAAAGAAATAAAACCAAGTTTATGGAAATCGAATTCTTTTCGAACTTGAGTCCAAAGTGTGGGATTAAATTGTGTTTAACGAAATTGTTTAAAAATTGAAGTTGAGATTTTGAAGTTATAATCGAAATATAATTGAATTTCATAAATTGATTTGTTTTTAGAAGATTGGATTTATATTTAAACATTAAGTATTGCAAAGTAAAAGTGATATACAACAATATTTCGAAATTGAGCTCGAAATTGAATTATATTTGAAAATTTTGATTTTAAATTAAATTTTGGAGGTAAATTGATTAAGTGTTTCAAATCGATATTTTGAAAATCGAACTTGGAATTGAGATAAATCAAAATGGTTTAAATTGAGAATTGAATTGAAATTAATTCAAAGTGAAATTGAATTGAGCTAATTGGAATTGAGATCGAAATTGAATTAATTTGGAATCGAAATTGAAATTGATTTGAATATAAACTGGAATTGAAGTAAGTTCGAATTGAAATCAGAATTGAACCAATAAATGGAAATGGAAATTGAATTGATTTGAATTGGGAAGTTGGAATTGAATCGGTTTGACCGTGAAGCTATTTTCAATAAAATTACTCTAAATAAACCTTTTAAAATCTATCTTCTTAAATATACAAATTATTTTTGTTTTCTGAATTATTTTGCTATATAAACCATTTTAATACGTAAACTATTTTATATTAAACTATTTTAACCATTTAAACTATTTTTAACTACTTAACCATTTACACTATTTTAACTATTTTAATTGTTTAAACTCTTTTAAAACTATTTTTCAAAATTTCAAACTGGTCCAAGGAGGAATGTTTATTTTTAAATCATGGATTTAAATATGAATTGGGTTAAATGAAGTTATAAACTAAATTGGAATTTGAAACGATTTTGGAAGCGAAATCGAGATATTAGGCGAACATGATTTTGAAATGAAATGGTATATTTTGAGTAAATATAATGATTTCGAAATGGATTTGATTTTGAAGCAAATATGATATTTTGATATCAAGTATGAACTGTTTTCGAAATGTAAAATTACCAACCGGTGTGTAAAACGACGTTTGGTTGTTAAAGAGACCAGGGCTGCATATGGGCATACTCTCTGTCCATACCGGAACCACTTTAACAACTGTGTATGCGGAGGAGACTCCTGAACGAAGTGGTTGGATTTGGCGAAGATTGCTAGATTTGAAGAAAGAGAACGTTGATGGATAGACCATGGCACTTGTGCCAATTTGAGATGACTAAAATAGGACGGCTTGATTGGGCCAAGCGGGCTAATTACCTCGAGCGGACATCCGTTCTTCGATTTTCTTGGACTCGGTCCATATTATTACTCTTGTTGTTGGTTTCGATTGGTGCACCTTGATTGGGATAACCTCTCTTTGACTCGATAGGGGATGGATGGACGCGGTGGGCGGTCATAGCTATGATGCGTTACCACCAGCCCTGCGACCCAAACTGGTAGTATCCTACCTTGGGCATTGCCTCATGTGCCTTGTCATACTTTTATCCCTATACGAGACCCATACAATTTTGGTTTAGTGTTGTCGTATCACGACGCATCCCTATCCACGGACCGTTTAACTGGTGTTTTATACGCAAACTGTACGACAATGCTTATAAACGCGTTAAGGGGGATTAATGTAAAGCCTTAACGCTAAGAAAAATATTTATTTTATTGATTAGACATTATATATGTAGCGTATTCTACTACATATAAATATATTGGCGGATCCTTAGGAGATGGAAAATCCCGTATCATCTCTTGAGTTATTGCACGCATGTTATACACTGGATAGGAGATGTGAAAACCCGTAAACATCTCTGACGCCATGACTCTCATGTTATGTGCGATTTCGATTTGACTCACATAAGAGTATTTTAGTCCTGACTCGAGTATTTTGTCTTTTAATTACGCTCGGGTTAGTCCTGAGTTTTTTAGCTTATTGAAGATTTATTCTGGAGGACGAAGATATGGTATTACTATTACTATTATTATCCCTGCATCATGTTGTCCGCTGCATTTTTTATTTAAATCTTATATATATATAACTTTGATTAATGTTGTATAGATTATAATCAAATGTAAAATATAAACAGTTTCATGAACTGTTTATTTGATTATTATATTTTGTTGTCCTACTGCGAGATTTTGTGTTTGTTTCTTCTTCTTTTCTTATTTTTCTTAATTAACCCCATTGATTGGACATGTGTGGATTATTGTCAATTTAAACCCTCCGAAATGTGGGTCGTCACAGTTGGTATCAGAGCTTTGGTTTAGCGGTAACCTTAGCTTTGTGGGGTAACTCATTAGAGATAGGGTCAGTAGTACCCTAGAATGAGTTTGAGTGTATTAATAGATATGAGCGCGTATTTGTTAGTGATATAAAATTGTTTTATACTGTGTTGGTCGATTTGTTGAGTGGCTTATGAATTCTGGTCAATACGAGTAATTAACATTATTGATAGAGATCTCTAAACACTTGAATAGAAAATAGAAAATATTTGAATGAAATGAAATATTTGAATAACCAGAACTTATAAAATAAGAGAATTGAGGAATCTAAGCTAAATGTTTTGAGAAACTTTAGAGTTGAAGTTTGCAAATCTTAAATTGAAAGTAAAGAAAATTTTAACAAGTAAAATAGTGAGCATTCTAATTAAGTAAAATGAATCTGATTAATTTGTATAATACCAAATTGCATGCTAATAACATATAATAAGACATACCAAATGTTAAAAGTTAAAATAATGATTTGGATATGTAATGGGATATTATGCAAGTAAACAAAACTTAAAAGTAATTAAAATGTGTATAAATGGAAGTTTAGTTGTAATAATAAATGTTATACTTAATTAATATATTATGAAATGATATTGACTAAATGGAATAAGAAAGTGGACAATTGAAGTAAATAATATCTGTGTAAATTGGTTATAGAATTAAATATGAATTTGAAAAGAAATTGGGAAATTGAATTTGTAACTTTTGAGATAATAATAAACTTAGATAAAGTCCAACTTCTTATATATGACTTTTATATAATGATTATAAACTAAACTGATGATTAATAAAATGTTTCACAAATAAATATATTATTAAAGGAAATTATGAAAAATGAATGTGAATGAAAAGGATTGGGTGTAACTAAGAATCAATTAGGAAATGAAATTGAATTTAATTAAATTGTTTAGAATGTTTAAATGAACTTAAGTAAGCAAATTCTATGGAATGATGTTTAAGACATGATAGTGTTAAAGAATATGCAATGTAAAGAAATGGATATACTAAGTGAATAAGGGATATGAATAATGGATTGTGAATAATTGATTGTAAATGAAATGAAGGTAAGTAAAAGAAATTTAATATGAATGAACTGGATAGAAATCTATTTAATACATAAGTTGTATGTATATTATTTTATTCGCATAACGATTTGATCCAGATTCGAGCACAGAATTTCGAGATAATTTATATCGACCCGAGTTAGGATTTTTCACTCGATTCTCGACGGCGAACCCTAGAAATGGATTTTTGATTTGATTCTGGAATTCTCTATCATAGTATATAGCTATGCAAGGAGAATGGCAGTTTCTGATCAAGGAACTGAATCTGAGTCCGCACTAGAGAGTCGTGTGGACGATACTAGTTTGGAAGTGAAATTGTGTGAACGAGTGAGCGATCAGATTTGATATTGCGTACGGATGATATATGTACATCATACGGGTTTAAGTAAAGCAAATATTGGAAACTGAAAATGCAAAATATAAAATAGTTTTAAATTATATGATTGGATATCATTAGAAAATAAGATGCAGGTATTTCAAATCAAGAAAATTTTTGATTGCTCGACAAAAAGGTACATGTTTATTTTGTCATTTGATTTGATGGTTTTATGATGGAGCCACTTGGCTTTTGTTGGTTTGGGGCCTATAGTGGGGTTTTGTAGTTTTTCGGATCGAGCCGTGCAGAGGAGAATCTGCCAAAATTTTCCGTAAATCCGGGTGTTAGAAAAATTTTGAAGTTTTAAAATTTTTATAACTTATTTAGATAACTAACTTGTATTTTCCGTAAGCTGATCGGAGTAGCGTAGTAGAAAATATATTAAACGTAGTAAAAGTTTCCAATGAGATCTTATTGTTTTATATGTTGATTATTTTGAATAAAATATATCTAACGATAAATTCTTTACTTAACGTCTTTTCGGGGATGAAAAGTTTTGAGTGGGGGATATTGTAACGACCTGTTTTTTTGACTATTTTAAATCATTATATTTGATATAATTATTGAATAAAAATGGTTAAAAATAAAAATTTAATGATTTTGAATGTAAGTTATTGGATATGAACTTGATTAAAATTTTGAAATAAACTAATTTCGAAGATTTAAGTAATAACAAGTATTGAAAGGTAATGCTATGTATTGAATGTGTTTACAATCAATAGTTGGATTAAATAATAAATGTTGAATTCATTAGATGTAAATAAAGTAATTGATTGATAACTAAAATTCATTTAAAATATAATATTGAAATTTGTGGAATATTGAACAATTAAATTGTTTAAATTTAATATTGGAAATTACTTGAATAATTGAATTCTAAATTTAATATGATTGAAAATGATATCGGAAGTTGATGTAAATTTTATTTAAACAATAATGATGATTGTTAATATTTAAATTGAATTTAATGGTGAATAATTAGAAATTGAAAATTTTATATTATAATCGAGACGTTAATATAGCCTTTCAGGACACAATCTCGGAATTCGATGAAACAAGATCCATTGGATCCGTAATAGTGTATTATTATCAAATTTCAAATTTCGTAGCGTTTGGAGTTATCGTTTGGTCGTACGAGATAGAAACACGTTGAATTAAATATCGAAAAATTAATATTTTAATTCGATTCAAAAAGCTATCTTCCACATACGATCGAATTATGCCCCGAAACATGTTCCATTGTGTTCGGAATAGGGGTAAAACATTATAAATGCCTGGCGGCACGCTTCGTTTGGAGTTCGTTCGGAAAATATGAGAAGAGTGAGAATAATATTAAAATAATATATATTGCACGTATATATATGCGTCCACAGTAAGCCCTAAACCTAAATCTCGTAGCCGCGCCGTTCTTGTTTATCAATAGCTGAAATCTTCTATTCTTCCTCCTTAGATCTCTCTCAATCCATCAAGTTTTAGACGAAATCTCCTACTACAAAGTCGAAGAGCACGTTGAGCTCTTCATTATCTACGGCGGTGATCATTTTTCGTGGCCACGACTGGTCGCATTTGACTCGAGAAGGCTGCGAGTTCGTCCACGTTTTCCAAAGCGAGGGAACGACCAAGCTTCATGGTGTTTAGGGCGAAGGTGGAGGCGGCGTGGGGCTTCGAAGTGGTGGTTCCTGATCGTCGTCTAGGCGAGTTGTTTGGTCACGACGATTAGGGTTTAGGGGCAGCTGGTGGTGTCTGCGTGAGCGTGTTTGCTTGGTTCGTGCGATGGGAAGAAGAGGGAAGATGCGGCCTTGATTCCAGGAGCATAGGATGGACGACCAGATTTAGTTTGGTGATTATAAAAATAAAAAAGAAATTTACTTGTATAATTTGTATTCAAACTTTAAAATTGTATATATTTTCCATACATTTTCAGAATTGGACGAAACAAGAGGCATTGGAATCGTGGCGGCGAGCACTACGTCCTGGAAACAATTTGGAGTCGTTTGGAGCTAGGTAAAATTTTAGATTAAATCGAACGTCGTTCGATTTGAAATTGACTACTCAAGGTGAGTGTTTATAATGCTCACAAGTACTATAATATTTTTATGCTGGTTAAATCTGAATATTAAAGTGATATAAATTTATTGATTGTTGTTTGATGAATTTAGTTGTCATCTAAACTGCCATTTAGATTAACCGTTACAAATTAACATTGACAGTTAGATTTGAAATTGGAATTAATTGCCAGAAAAATACCCGATATTAATAACTATGAAATTGTGTGAATTATATTGTCTGTTTGGATGATTAATTGCGATGGATGCTATTAATTGATATTTTGGATGATTTGGATGTTTATTTATTTTGATATATCCTGTTATCACCCTGTATATTATTTACAGTGTACAAAAACTATAAATTGGGTTATTTCGAATGAATTAAGAAATAGTTTGAAACGATATATACCTATGACATTGTGGTTTGGATTGAAATGATATATATCCATCCTTGAAATTAAATTGAAATAACTGATCACTTGGCCATTGAATAGACAATTACATACGGATACCGGATTGGTTAGATTAAATGATTTTAGAATTTTTGATTTGAAATTTATTTAAAATGATTTGGATTTAAAGAAATAAAATTGAGTTTATGAAAATCGAATTCTTTTCGAACTTGAGTCCAAACTATAGGATTAAATTGTGTTTAACGAAATTGTTTAAAAATTGAAGTTGAGAATTTGAAGTTATAATTGAAATATGATTGAATTTCATAAATTGACTTGTTTTTAAAAGATTGGATTTATATTCGAACATTAAATATTGCTATGGAAAAGTGATATAAAACGATATTTCGAAATTGAGCTCGGCATTGAATTATATATGAAAATTTGGATTTTAAATTAAATATTGGAGGTAAATTTATTAAGTGTTTCAAATCGATATTTTGAAAATCGAACTTGGAATTGAGATAAATCAAAATGGCTTAAATTGAGAATTGAATTGAAATCAATTCAAAGTGAAATTGAATTGAGTTAATTGGAATTGAGATCGAAATTGAATTAATTTGGAAACGAAATTGAAATTGATTTAATATAAACTGGAATCGAAGTTAGTTCGAATTGAAATCGGAATTGAACCAATAAATGGAAATTGAATTGATTTGAATTGGGAAGTTGGAATTGAATCGGTTTGACCTTGAAGCTATTTTCAATAAAATTACTCTAATATAAAATGTTTAAAATCTATCTTCCTAAATATACAAATTATTTTTATTTTCCAAATTATTTTGCTATATAAACCATTTTAATACGTAAACTATTTTATATTAAACTATTTTAACCATTTAAACTATTTTTAACTACTTAATCATTTACACTATTTTAACTATTTTAATTATTTAAACTCTTTTAAAACTATTTAAAATTATTTTTCAAAATTTCAAACTGGTCAAAGGTGGAATGTTTATTTTTAAATCAAGGATTTAAATACGAATTGGGTTAAATGAAGTTATACCCTAAATTGGAATTCGAAAAAATTTTGGAAGCGAAATTGGGATATTAAGGCGAACATGATTTTGAAATGAAATGGTATATTTTGAGTAAATATAATGGTTTCGAAATGGATTTGATTTTGCAGCAAATATGATATTTTGATATCAAATATGAACTATTTTCGAAATGTAAAAGTACCAACCGGAATGTAAAACGATGTTTGGTTATTAAAGAGACCGGGGATGGATATGGGCATACTCTCTGTCGATACCGGAACGACTTTAACAACTGTGTACGCGGAGGAGACTCCAGAATGAATTGGTTGGATTTGGCGATGATCGTTAGATTTGAAGAAAGTGAACGATGATGGATATACCCCAGCACTTGTGCCGATTTTAAAAGACTAAAATAGGATGGTTTGATAGGGCCAAGTGGGCTAATTACCCCGAGCGGACATCCGTTCTTCGATTTTATTAGACTCGGTCCATATTAATACTCTTGTTGTTTGTTTCGATTGGTGCACCTTGATTGGGATAGCCTTCCTTTGACTCGATAGAGGATGGATGGATGCAGTGGGCGGTCATAGCTTGATGCGTTACCATCAGCCCTGCGACCCAAACTGGTAGTATCCTACCTTGGGCATTGCCTCACATGCCTTGTCATACTTTTATCCCTATACGAGACCCATACGATTTTGGTTTAGTGTTGTTGTATCACGGCGTGTCCCTATACACCAACCGTTTAACTGGTGTTTTATATGCAAACTGTACGACAATGGTTAAAAACTCGTTAAGGGGTATTAATGTAAAGCCTTAACGCTAAGAAAAATATTCATTTTATTTATTAGACATTATATATGTAGCGTATTCTACTACATATAAATATTTTGACGGATCCTTAGGAGATGGAAAATCCCGTAACATCTATGAGTTATTGCACGTACGTTATACACTGGATAGGAGATGTGAAAACCCATAAACATCTCCGACGCCATGACACTCATGTTATATGTGATTTCGATTTGACTCACATAAGAATATTTTAGTCCTGACTCGAGTGTTTTGTCTTTTCATTACGCTCGAGTCAGTCCTGAGTTTTTCAGCTTATTGAAGATTTATTCTTGAAGACGAAGACGAAGATTTGGTATTACTATTACTATTATTATCTTGCATCATGTTGTCTGCTGCATTATTTATTTATCTCTGATGTATATATAAAACTCTGATGAATGTTGTATAGATTATAATCAAATGTAAAATATAACAGCTTCATGAACTGTTTATTTGATTATTATATTTTGTCGTTCCGCTGCGAGATTCAGTGTTTGTTTCTTCTTCTTTTCTTATTTTTCTTAATTAACCCCGTTGATTATCTATATTTTGGATTGTTTAAGTTGGACATGTGTGGATTATTGCAAATTAAACCCTCCGAAATGTGGGTCATCACAAGGCTGAAGGCCAAAACATACCTTTCAAAACCATTCATATTTATCCTTTCGAAAGCATTGAAAAAGATTTCCTTCGAAAGCTTTAAAACCTTAGACATCCTATCCTTAAAACACTTAAACATTGCCTTTCAAAACCATTGGAAAACCTTCCCCTTTAGTCCTTTTGAAACCATTGGGGAACCACCCCTTAGAAACCCTTCTTTAAACCCTTTTGAAGGCATTAAAGCGTCAAGCCTTTCGAAAGCATTTGGATTCAATTTATAACATGTGGAAACACCTTTCGAAACCATTAAATCTATCTCTTTTAAAACCATTTGGGTTCTACCTTTTATGGAGAAAATGGGGTCATTAAAACATTTAAGTTGAAAGCATCGCTTTCAGAAGCATTCCTAAGTAAAGAAGTGATAGTGTCGAAACCATCCCTTCGAAAGCATTGGAGAAGCGGCTGGGTATTAAAACAAAGTGTACCTTCCGAAACCATTGACATCGAAAGTTAGAAAAGCGACAGCTAGGCGTTTTGAACCCATTCGAAAGCATTTACTTAAAAAAAAGGTGCAACTCATTTGAAACCTTTCCTCTGAAATATTTGACTCAGCCGAAAGCCGACCAAGTCGAAAGCACTTCCTTTGAAAGCAAAAGCAGGCGCATTTTCAGTTTGAAACAAAGCATGCTTTGATCCCCTCGGAACCTTTGGTTTCGACCCAGTACCTTTCGCTTATATTCAATTCACTACGTACCACGTATCTGATACCATGTGCATTGGTTTTGATGGAGTCGGAGGCGGAGGTAAGGAGTTGGAAGCTTGGTGCCGAAAGCATTGAAACACGAAAAAGCATTTTGATTTGACTTCTTAAATTATTTCTTTGTACCTAACCTGCCTTGTTTGTCAAATTATGATTGGTTGTAAATTTTCTTTTCTAAAAGTATTGCCAATTTTTAGAAATATCAATTAGAATTATTTACAAAATACCCCTTCTCCGTTTTATAAATATATAAAACACTTAAGTTTCATACCTTAAATAATTTTATATATCCATTAAAATACTTAGAAAATTCTACAAAAATTGACGCAAATCATATTTAATATGTTTTCCAACATATATAAATTTTAGACCCTAAGCCAATGTAATTTGGCCGTAATAAATTTTTAACCCAAAATAGCATTTCTTCACTAGAAAATTCATATAAAATCCACATTAGTTCAAAACATTATAAAAATTGAAACCCATTTCTAAATTATCATTTCTAATCTAAATCTAAATTTGCAAGGCAATTGGATGTCATATAATAGGATTTTCATATCAAAACGTATCACAAAATCTATGTGAATTAGCATAAATCATTAACAACATATAGATATACAGTTTATCATCCAAAACATGGCAAAACATTTGCATATAATTCAGATTTCGTACTAGAAACCGAAAATCATTAAAAACTTGGGATGTAGTCATTATTCACCTTAGCTTTTTGATTAAGGAGTTGAGATTTGAGAATGACTTTGGTTGTTTAATCATCTTCCTTTAATTTCTTTATCTTCTTCTTGTTTTTAATTTAATGGTGGCTGCCCTCAATGGTTTTTTAGAAAATGAACGTGTGAAGTGAATGAGTGTAAGGGTATAGGGTATAAGGATGTGTCCTTTCCTATTTGCCCTCACCTATTTCCCTCTCTTACTTTTAAGTTCAAATCCCCCCTTAGTTCATTTGTTAACATGGCACAGCTACCCTTTTTAATAACAAATCTCAATCCTCTAATCGTTATATTATTTTATTTAATTTAATGAATTAAATATCCTAAATAATGTTGCCAAAAATTAGGGTCGTTACATACTCCCTTCCTTAAAGAATTTTATCCTCGAAATTACGATAAGGTACACAAGAAATCTATCGAAGTGGTAAAACATACCATCAAACAAATCAGTATAAGCATCTCTCACCCTGTTCTCAGTCTCTCAAGTACAGTCTCTCTTGTCCTCCCTCCACTGGACTTTAACTAATCTGGTTGTCTTATTCCTGAGCCTCTTCTCATCTCTTGCGACCATGTGAATTGGATTTCTAACTGTAGTCAAATTTGGCTCTACGACTAAGTCATCAAACATAGTCGGTGATATAGTATTCTCCGAATGTCGAATACACCTCCTTAGATGAGAAACATGGAAAATGTCATGGACTCCTGCCAAACTGCTCGGCAACTCTACGCTATACGCGAGTTTCTCGATCCTCTCTACAATTAGAAATGGTCCTACGAATCTCGGTGCCAACTTCCCTGATTTCCCAAATCGAATCACACCCTTCATCGGTGACACCTTAATGAAAACATGCTCTGCAAAAGAAAACTTAAGTCTTTCCATCTTTTATCCGCATAACTCTTCTACCTAGATTGAGCTTCCTTCATTCTAGCTCGAATCAACTCAACCTTTTCTGCGGCTTCTCTAACCAAATCCGGACCAAGAATAAACCTATCCCCGGTTTCTAACCAACAAACTGGAGATTTGCATGGCCTTCCATACAAAGCTTCAAATGGTGCCATCCCTATACTTGCCTAATAACTGTTGTTATACAAAAAATTGACTAGATGTAGATGGTCTTCCCATGATCCCCCAAAATCCAGCACAAAAGCTCGTAACAAATCATCCAAGACTTTGTTAACTCTCTCCGTTTGCCCACCAATCCGTGGATGGTAAGCGTTACTCATCTTGAGCTTGGTACCTAAGGTATCATGTAGACTCTTCCAGAACTTGCTAGTGAATAAAGAATCTCTATCACTCACTATACTACTACGAATTCCATGCAATCTAATTACATTCTTCATAAACAACTTCGCTAACACAGGTGCCGTTCTAGTTGACTTAATTGGAATGAAATGGGCACTCTTGGTCAACCTGTCCACAATAACACATATGCTTTCATTTCCTCTATTAGACCTTGGCTACCCGTCAATGAAATCCATAGAAATAAAATCTCACTTCCATACTGGAATGTCCAAAGGCTGAAGCAACCCACTTGGCTTCTGATGTTCGGCTTTTACCCACGGCAGTTCAGACACTGCTTCCCCCAGAAGCCTACATCCCTCTTCATACCTTCCCAGAAGAAACTTCTCTTCTTGTCCTGATACATCTTAGTTCCTCCCGGATGAATAGTGAGCTTGAGCAACGGCATTCCTCCAAAACGTCCTTCCTAATGTCTCCCACATTCAAAACACACAACCTTCCTTTCTTTCTCAACCACCCATTCTGGTCAAGACTAAAATCCTTTAAGTTATCGCTCTCCATTCCATCTCTCAACTTTTTGATTCATTCAGCCAATACTGGATCCTCTAGCTGTTTAGAAGCAACCTTTTCTATCATAACTAGTCGAACTTCCAAACATTATAATAAAGCAGTTTCTGTACTTGAACTACTCTTAGTTCTCCACTATACTCTGCAAGTCACTAATGCTTCCAAATCTTTCCACTCAGCTATCATCACTAACACCACATTTTGATGTTTTCTGCTAAGTGCATCTACAACCTTGTTGCTTTTCCCCGGTGTGTACTCAATACCGAAATCATAAGCAGCTAAGAACTCTAACCACCTCTGCTGTCTCATGTTCAGCTCATTTTGAGAGAACAATACTTCAATGACTTATGATCCATATACAACTCAAATCTTTCTCCCAAAAGATAATGTCTTCATACCTTCAGCTCAAAAATTAGCGCAACTAACTCCAAGTCATGGGTTGGGTATCTGACTTCATGTGATCTAAGCTGTCGAGAAGCATAAGCAATTACTCTACCCCTCTACATTATCATAGCTCCTTACCCAGTCCCACATTCATACGTGTACACCACCAAATCCTGATTCCCTTCTGGAACAACCAACACAGGTGCATTAGTCAATAAGTGTTTCAATTTCTGTAATTCCCTCTCACACTTATCGGTCCAAACGAACTTCACATCCTTTCGAGTTAGCTTGGTCATTGGTGCCAATATCCACGAAAAATCCTAAATAAACCTCCGATAGTAACCATCCAACCCCAGAAAAACTCTTATCTCAGTCACCGTTTCTAGTCTCTTCCAACTACTCACGACCTTGACTTTAGTTGGATCCACTGATAACCCATTCTCTGAAACCACATGTCCAAAAAACTTCACTTCCTTCTTCCAGAAATGACATTTCGAGAACTTCGCCTTCAGCCGATGCTACCTCAGCGTTTCAAGCACTACTCTAAGATGAACTTCATGTTCTCTTTCATCCTTAGAGTACACCAAAATATCATCTATGAAAACCAATACGAACCTATCTAGGTGCTCTCAGAAAATCCGATTCATCAAATCTACAAAGAAAGCTGGCGCATAAGTCAGTCTGAATGGCATCACTAACCATTCGTACGATCCATATCTGGTTCTAAGCGTCGTCAAAGGAATACTATCCTCTTCCACTCTAAGCCGATGGAAACATGTTGCTAAATCCAACTGCAAAAATATCTTGGCACCACTCAACTTATCGAACAAATCATCAATCCTAGGCAATGGATATCGATTATTTATCATTTTCTCATTCAACTTACGATAATCGATACATAACCTTAACGATCCGTCCGGCTTCTTGGCAAACATTGCGTCTGCTCCCTAAGGTGAAGTACTAGGTCTGATAAAATTCGTGCCTTCCAAATCCACCAACTGCACCTTGAGCTCCCTCGTTTTGGTAGGTGTCATCCTACTTAGTGGTCTATTCACTGGTTCTGCTCTAGGCACCAAATCTATCCGAAACTCAATGGCTCATTTTGGTGGCAATCCTACTACAGGTTCCAAAATATCCGCAAATTCTCTAATCACAAAAACTCGATTCTGCTCATCTTCTATCTCCACAACACCCACTAAAGAATTCACCTCACAGCTAGGGTTTTCTACGGTATATACAATCCGCTCCCTACAGTCTGGGTGTCTAAGCGATATTTTCCCATCATGGCAAAATATCCTAGCATCGTACTTACTTAACAAATCCATACCCAAAATAATTTCGAACCTTACGAAATCAAACACATGCAAACTGCAAACAAATGTATAACCCAATAAGTCAAACTTTAGGTGGTCACATCTCATCCCAAGTGTTGCATACCCTCCTATCGGATTTGTAACCCTTAAGGAAGTAACTAAGTATGAGGGTTCTAGGTTAAGATTATCTACCAAACAACAAGATATAAAAGAATGTGATGCACCAGTATCAAACATGACATTAACTGCCATACCAAGAATCATAAGCGTACCTCCCAACACTACTTTCCCTTTTTCCCTGTCGTGGGTCTCGAGGTAGCTGGCTCCAATGCATATACTTTACCCTTCCCATCCTTAGCAGGCTCCTTGCATTGGCTCTTGTAATGACCCATCCGATCGCAGTTGAAGAATCTAATATTCTTCTTCCCGGTCACCTTCTTTGCCTCTCCAGAACGACATTCATTTGCAAAATGCCATTTCTTGTCGCACTTAAAACATACAACTTCTGACTTTCCCTTCTTCACGGCTGCACCCTTCTAGGCTCCCTTCTTAGGAAAGAACTTCCTTTTCTGACTCTGCCCTACCTGGACCTCCTTCGCCTTATTCTTCTCCATAGAAGCAATCATTTCCTCATGTCTTAGATCCATCTCTACTACAACATCGCAAGGATCCCTGATATGAGGTAATGTAGCCCTGGCCAATTCAGGTTTCAACCCCATAATGAACTTCTCGTTTCTCTTGATCACAGTATCCACAGTGGCATAACCATATCTTGCCAACTCCTCAAACCTTGTAGCATATTCCAACACAGTCATCTCTCCCTACTCTAACTCGGCAAACTTTTTGAGCAAGGTAGACTTCGCCATCACAGACATGAATCTCTCCTCGAACCTCCTCTCAAACTCATCCTATGTCATCGTTCCTTCATCCGCTCCGACCATCACACTATTCCACCAGTATAAAGCTGCTCCTTGAAGCAGTCTCAAGGCGAGCCTTCTTTTCTGCTCATCACTGAGCCCTAAATCTGCAAAAATCCTCTCACAATGCAACAACCAGTTCTCTACTTCTATTGCGTCTTCAGTCCCAATGAATGGTTTTCCTCCCAACCTAGCATAGTCCCTACACAAAGCAGCATAATTGTTGACTACTGGAGCTTCCTGGACTCCTCCTCTAACTACTCCAGCAGCAACCTCTGCTTGCATCATATTCATGAATAACTGATACATGGCTCCCATATCAACTTGCGGGACTTCCGCACCAATATTTCCAGCTCATGCCTGACCTGGGTTCTTTCTAGTATTAGGTCTGGCATTTCCAACTACAGTGGTGCCTCCTTCTTCAACATTATCTCTTTGAGAATCCATATCTGCATTCGAACCTTCATGAGAAATAGAAAAATAACCTAATAGAGATAAGAGACTAGAGCTAAAGCGCATACTTATACATAGCAAATACAAGTACATTACTATAACATTATCCCTCACCACAATCTTATCGCTAATTCCTTAGGATTATATTTTCCAAAATCATATTTTAGTTAAAGTTTTTCATAAACCTATGCTCTAATACCAAGTTGTAACATCCCCTATCTGGAGGCCTGAAGCTAAGCGTTACAGATGCTGCAGTCATCCATAGTATTAACTTCCAGTGACCAAATACGGCAATGTTAATGGTATCCATAATATCAGAAGCACATGAATATGAAACAAAATCACAGATTTCAAAAAAGAACAATATTTTTGATTACATTTCCAAAACATGTTCCATATTCAAATTACATAATCCCATCGCTTTCCCAGATTCAAATAAAATATAGTTATTACATAAATACACCAAGAGCGACATATGATGATGCCCCCTTGGTTGACCAGAGTACAATATATATACAACACATCGGAATCAATCCAAAATAATACAGCAACTCCTAATTAGCTATCCGTCAGCGATCAGCTCGTCACCGAAAGCTTTATTCGCCAACCTACTAAAACATGTAAACCTCAACCCTTAGCCTACTCAAATCGATTTTGAGCACCCGAGAGTTTAAGGGGAAAACATAAAATTCAAGTCAGATATAAAGCCTGGTATGAATAATATTATACATCTCGGTTATTTGATGTTACGTGAGACAACGCCGCTTAGCGGAACAGGTTTTCCCTCGCTAATATCCTTTTAAAACATATCTTTTGAAAATTATAATCTTACAACCAAAACTGGTTAAACATGTAAAGCATTAACATGTATATATACATATCATCAAATGGACTATCGGTCCATACACTGTAGTTTTTTTTGCTAACTACTAACCCCTGGCTGACTCGGGCCTACCAGAAAAACATAAAAATCTAATATCTGTTAGATATCCTCTTTTGGATGGTCTGTCCTTACTTACTTCTCCAGGTCTAACTGATCCTAATGGTTTTGCGGGCTTACCAATAACCTGAGTTTCGTTTCTAGATTCCTTTCTGTGTATAACATAATTTTAGTCTTACATGTGACAAAGCCCTACACACTAGAATTTCGGACCTATATTAGCTAGGGGATGCTAGCTAAAATATAGGGCGCGACCTCATACCAGTCCCATCTGGTATTCTAATATCCGAGTCATTTTACTTAGGGTTATCTACCCATAAAATTTTCCTTGAAAACCTTTTCTTTCAAATTGATTTAAACCTTTAAATTATACTTTAAACAAGGAAATTATAAATATACTCTTTGCTTTACTCAAATCACCTTGCCATGTTACATATTCTTTACACAAAACCTTGTTGATGAAAACGTTTAAACTTTCAAAAGTACCCCTTTCGAAACCTTTGAAAGTATCCCTTTCGATACAAGTAAAACCTTAGGCTGAAGGCCAAAACATACCTTTCGAAATCATACCTTTCGAAACCATTCATATTTATCCTTTCAAAAAGCATTAAAAAACATCTCCTTCGAAAGCTTTAAAACCTTAGACATCCTGTCTTTAGAACACTTAAACATTGCCTTACGAAACCATTAGAAAACCTTTCCTTTTAGACCTTTCGAAACCATTGGGGACCCACCCCTTAGAAACCTTTCTTTAAAACCTTTCGAAAGCATTAAAACATCAAGCCTTTCGAAAGCATTTGGGTTCAATTTATAACATATGGAAACACCTTTTGAAACCATTAAAACTATCTCTTTCAAAACCATTTGGGTTCTACCTTTTATAGAGAAAAAGTGGTCATTAAAACATTTAAGTCGAAAGCATCCCTTTCGAAAGCATTCCTAAGTAAAGAAGTGATAGTGTCGAAACCATCCCTTCGAAAGCATTTGAGAAGCGGTTGGGTTTTAAAACAAAGTGTACCTTCTGAAACCATTGACATTGAAAGGTAGAAAAGCGACAACTAGGGGTTTCGACCCCATTCAAAAGCATTAACTTAAAACGAAAGGCACAACCCATTCGAAACCTTTCGTTCGAAATATTTGACTCAGCCGAAAGCCGACCAAGTCGAAAGCACTTCCTTCACAAGCAAAAGAAAGTGCATTTTCAATTTAAAACAAAGCATGCTTCGATCCCCACGGAACCTTTGGTTTCGACCCAGTACCTTCCGCCTATATCCAATTCACTACGTACCTGGAACCTAATACCATGTGCACTAGTTTCGATGGAGTAGGAGGCGGAGGTAAGGAAACGAAAGCCTGGTGCCGAAAGCATTGAAACAGGAAAAAACATGTTGATTTGACTTTTAAATTAATTCTTTGTACCTAACCTGCCTTGTTCGTCAAATTATGATTAGTTGCAAATTTTCTTTTCTAAAAGTACTGCCAATTTTCAGAAATAACAATTTGAATTATTTACAAAATACCCCTTCTTCGTTTTATAAATATATAAAACATTTAAGTTCCATACCTTAAATAATTTTATATATCCATTAAAACACTTAGGAAATTCTACAAAAATTTCTGCAAATCGTATTTAATATGTTTTCCAACATATATAAATTTTAGACCCTAAGCCAATGTAATTTGGCCGTAATAAATTTTTAACCCAAAATAGCATTTTATTCACTTGAAAATTCATATAAAATCCACATTAATTCAGAAAAATATAAAAATTGAAACCCATTTCTAAATTATCTCTTCTAATCTAAATCTAAATTTTTAAGGCAATTGGATGTCATATAATAGGGTTTTCATATCAAAACATATCACAAAATCTATGTGAATTAGCATAAATCATCAACAACATATAGATATACATTTTTTCATCCAAAACATGGTAAAACATTTGCAAATAATTTAGATTTCATATTAAAAACCGACAACCATTAAGAACTTGAGACGTAGTCATTATTCACCTTATCTTTTGATTAAGGAGTTGAGATTTGAGAATGAATTTGGTTGCTTAATCTTCCTTCCTTTAATTTCTTTATCTTCCTCTTGTTTTTCCTTTAATGGTGGCCGGCCTCAATGGTTTTTGTTTGTAGAAAATGAATGTGTGAAGTGAATGAGTGTAAGGGTTTAGGGTATAAGGATGTGTCATTTCCTATTTTGCCCTTACCTATTTCCCTCTCTTATTTTAAGTTCAAATCCCCCTTTAGTTCATTTGTTAACATGACACGACTACCTTTTTAATAACAAATCTCAATCCCCTAATCATTACATTATCTAATTTAATTTTATTAATTAAATATCCTAAATAATGTTATCAAAAATAAGGGTCATTACAAGGGCCCAAAGGCTTTAACACAAAATTCTATAAACATCATTAGGACCAAATTAAGGAGGAATTACTAAGTGATGAATTGCATCTTCTATAAAGGGAAGTTTATAAAAGAAATTAATCACACTTTCATTACATTAATTCCAAATTTTCAAAATGCAAATAGAATTGAAGACTTTAGGCATATACTACTATATAAATTTTTATCAAATATCATTTGCAATAGGATAAAAGTGTGTGTTGCGAAATTATGGATCTTAAGGCTAACTAAACACAAGAGAAGGTGAGTAACGTTTTCTAATTTTTATGAATCTTTTTAAAATTCTTTCAAGATTATTATTAATCAACACAGAATGAACAATCACAGATGCAAAAACAGATAAGTATAAATGCAGTAAAGTAAAAAGTAGAGAATTAGAGAGATCACACCAGGTATTTTTATATTTGTTCAGAGTTACCCTACATTTTGTCCCGTACAATCGCTAGTACATATTTATTTTCAAATGCCAATCTTTAAACGGGTAAAAGGAAAACCTAATACAATCTCGATTTCAAGGCTATGAGACACATCCTCCAAATTTTCGAGCTCTGGGTACACTCACTTGATTTGGACGGGACCCAAGCACACCCAGTTGGATTTTCAGGACACCAAGCACACCCAATTGATTTGAACGGGCTATAATCACACCCATGCAAACACAACTAGAGTTTGATAGACTTTCTAAAGACAATTTCTTGATATTTGATTACAATTGATCTTATAGCCTTTTGGATGACACTTTGACCTTTGATTGAGAGAGAGATGATAGAAATCAGAAAGTAAATAGTAGAGAATCAATACAATGAAGATTAAATTGATTCTGGTTTGAATTTGATAAGTTTCGAATAAATTTTCACTAGAAATTTTGGCAGTGTAAGAGGAGAGAAGACAATAAGAAAGTAGTTGTTAAAAAATTTGTTTGATACCTTATATATATAGAGAATAAACAGACATGTCCATTCGCAAAGAGTTACGACGAATAGACGCTTCATTTCAAAATTTGAATTTGAAAACTGTGACATGTATGTTGACATATGATTTGCCTATATGTTGACATAGGCTAATGTATTTTGAAAACTCGTTTATTTTAAACTGTTTTGAAAATCTTATGCTTTGTAAAATATTTGGATACTTTGTTAAATAGTTTAAACATAGTTTATAAACACTGTAAACTTTAAAAAAACTTTTATAAATATTTTTGAATATATTTTAAAAATATACTTTGTTTTAAAAATAAAGAATAAGAAAATGAGAAGATAGAGATCAAAGATTGCTACCAGGGACTTTAACAATATTCTATGACTCTATATACTATACCATAGTCTTGATATCTTGATCTTTATACTCATGAGTCTTCATGTCCAGTTTTTGAGTCTCTATACTATATAGTCTCCGAATTAATACCTATATAATATCATGCACTATATTCTATATAACTTGACAAAAATATTAGTATCCATATTTTATATGAATGTATTATTATTACTAAGGTTGTTATCATCAAAATTAATAACTGAGGTATTAACAATCTCCCTATTTTTGATAATGACAACCATTATTACTTTGTATATTTAAAATATGATATAGCTCCCCCGAGTTAGATAACTCCCCCTAAATATGTATGAATATTTTATATTTTTCTTCTCCTTTGTCATCAACAAAAATGGGTGAAAATCTAAAAACCCCCCTAACTAATATATGATGATGTATGATTCAAAATCAATAATCTAAGTTTAAATTATATATATATATAATGCATATGATGAATTTATGATAAATGGTACTATTCTATATTAAACATGATGATAAACAGTAAGGTAAATTTTATTAATGTAATTTCAAACTATACAATTTCAACGTATTCAGTCAATCAAATCAAATCAATCATACAAACAATCCAAACCAATCAAATTCAATCATACACACCAAATCCTAAAAACTAAAAAGCACACAAAGCCAAATTTTAACCCTATCAAGCCAAACTATTAGATATTATAATCAAGTCTATGATTTTCTCTTGATTATGGGTGACTTGAGGATGGGACGGAAAGGATAATGAAGACAGAAGTTCCCTTTCTGTTTGATGAGATTTCCATCTCGATCGAAGCACACTTCGCCTACGCATTTGACTTCATCATCGTCTTCTTCCTCTTCTTCTTCCTTTTCTTTTTCCTCTTCATCTCCTTCTTCCTCTTCCTCATTATTCATCGGATTGTAAATGACAAGGTTAGGAGTATCCTCTTCGATTACTATTAGATTTGTTGGATTATCCAATAGGTATTTCTGGAGATTTCATATAATTCACCCTTGTTTTTCTTGTTCTTCTAAGAGGCATGGTTTAACGACCTCTATTTTAGAAAGCATATGCAATACATGCTTCATATCATCCTCAATTTTAATTACTTTTTCCATGGTAATGTTATGGAGAAGGCCTTGAGTGGGAGTTTGGAAGGAAAAAGGTCCATTTTCTTTTCTTGGGCGTTTGGAACTCGATGAAGCCATGGTTTAATTTTTATTCAAAAATTAGAGAATGAGAAAGATAGAAAAATGAGTTTAATTTCGAAATTTGGTGGTTATATAAGTATATTTTGAGTTTTGAATTTAGAAGGAGAATCTTTTTTTTAGAATTTACCAGTATATGTTAATATATAGGATGGAAGTATGTCGACATATGTAGGTTAATTTTGACAATTTATTTTTCTTTTAATTTTCTAACTTCTATTTTATTATACCTATATTCAAAGAATGAACATATTCCTAGTTCTCTTTTAAGCTTAATAAAAGATGTTGATTTAATGATTTTGTTAAAATATTGACTATTTGATTTTTAGTATTTATAAATTCGAGTAAAATTACCTCATTGTTTATGTTATCTCTCAGAAAATGATGCTTTATATCTATATGTTTGGTTCTAGCATGATGTGGGTTTTTAGATAGATTTATTGCACTAGTATTATAATAGCATATTGGCGATGTAGTAAAATTTAAACTAAAATCTTTTAACGTTTGTTACAAATAAATAATC
Organism: Allium fistulosum; assembly: GCA_030737815.1. Lineage (NCBI taxonomy): Eukaryota > Viridiplantae > Streptophyta > Magnoliopsida > Asparagales > Amaryllidaceae > Allium > Allium fistulosum. Next base: position 1,077,769,486 of record CM060901.1, on the reverse strand, counting down.
TTAGAACAAGATAGTGCGGCTGAAATATACTATGCTTCTGTTGTGGATAGAGATACAAAATTTTGCTCTTTGCTAAACCAAGAAACCAGAGAGTGTCCTAAAAGGTGACAAGCTCCACTTGTACCTTTTCGATCTGATTTGCAGCCAGCATAGTTCAGCATCACTATATGAAATTAAATCAATAGAATCTTCTTTTGGATAAAAAAGTCCATAATCTAGGGTATTGTTTACATATCTTAATATTCTTTTTACAGATTTTAGATGATCTTTAGGTTGGGATTGATATCTTGCACATAAACGAACACTCTGCATTATATCTGGTCTATTAGTAGTTATATAAAGTAACGATCCTATCATACCTCTATATAATTTTTGATCTACATCTTTTGATTTTTTGTAACGGACGGGGATTTTCGACCTCGAAAATCGACATTTATACGTCCACTGTATCGAATGTCGAGTAGTCGAGTGCCGGAAATACCAGATCATTAGGAATGAAAAATAAAAGGTAGAAGAAAGACAGAAACAACAACACGGAATCTGACAATCGCAGCGGAACAAAATATAATATATAACAATAGATTTTTATACAAAAGAATCTGTAACTGTTTAATACATACCACTATCAGAGTACAACAATTCAATACATCAAATCTGGACAGTTTATTAACTTGTCCACACACAGCGGAAATAACCAAGTACGTGATATACGTCTGAACTCCTCCAGCTCGTCTCCTGAGCTCCATAACACTTAACCTGAATCTATAATACTCGGTCTGACCCGAGCATTATAAATAAAATAACACCCGAGTCAGTATGGAAAACCAGCGTGAGAAAAACACACTCAATTTGAATTATTAACTTTTCTAAAATCCTTTGAAAACAAAGGTATCTCGTAAGACCACGTCACAAATAAACACAACAGGTTTTTACCTTACGATAACCAAGGCATTTTTATCAAATCCGTCTGATATTATAATGGTGTCTATAGAAAGTAAATAGAATATAGCTAAAATGCTTGCATCTCACGTTCCAGCATAGTTGGGCACAATCAAAACCGTACGGCGCTTATTGGAGAATGGATTCCATCGAATGACTGGGCTACTGGGTACCGCCTGTCACAGTACACCTCTAGAACAGTGTACCAAGGACCACTCCGAGATCCCCTGCTACACAAGACCGGACTACCCCTTAAACTGGATAGTTCGAGTAAGATTACCCCGCGGTTGGGATCAGCAACCGCACCACACAGACCGAAATAAAAGGGACTCTAGATAGGGATAACCTTACCCTACTTGGGTGCTACCCACTTAGCCTTGCTGCATCTCCCCTGTTTTAGTCATTCCCCAGTTGATGAGGCTCGAGGCTAAGCATTACCTTTTAAAGAACACATTCACTTAGAATGCTCATCGTCCCTAATGACGATGTTTTGATAACATTCGTCCATACAAGTTGTCTTGGGTCTGGACAAACCAAATCACCATCTTCATCATCTTCACGGTATTCATTCGTAACGTTCAAACCAGATCGAAATGATTTTTGGATAATTAAATCTGATCCCGGTCTCTTTGAAATGATTAACGAAATTGGCCAAAATTGATAGTCGGTTATTTAACTAACAATACACATCCATAAACAATCATCAGGCCTTATAATAATTTTTTTTCAAAATTTATCTCAAATATCTTTATAAGATATTACTTTCAGTTCCTCAACCTTTTGAAAAAAACAGGTTTCAAATCCTTTTTTTTTCACGAAACATTTCCAACCCATCCCAATACTTAGAATATTCTTCCCACTTCATTTGATATTCAACACTTGGAAAATATTCCTTTTATTTCCTTTTCTTCTCTCAAAAATCATTTACAACTTTATTTGTAAATTTCCCAACTCGTTTCACACGAATTCTATAAATTCCGGAATTTCTTAATTAATTCCCTTAATATTTTCAAAACCAATTATACTTACTTCAATTCCCTTTGTACTTCTTTATGAATTCTATTTTCATTCTTCGAAGTTCACTTTTATTTAAACACTTCGAAATTTCTAACCTTTTTTCCCAAACTTCGTTTTGGGAATTCTCTTATAAGTCCCATCTATTAAATAACCACTTCCAACTCTTGAGAAGATTTATAAATAAATTTTAAAACCTTTTCAAAACTCTATATATATATATATACATAAATAAGTATTTTTAAAGAAATAAAAATATTTTTATTTTTAAGACATATTCAAATAATTATTTAAAATATAAAAAAACACTTCCTTGTTACATCACTTTTCAAGCAGGTTTAAACATTAGGATTTTATCAAAATAGATATTAAGTATATAAAAAAACTCACTTCTGAGGTATTTCAATACTAACCAACTTTGAAATTTATATAGTTTAATAAATAAAGGTTTCCTTTTTAAAATTTAAAACTTTACTTATTTAAAAACTTATTTTCAAGTCTGGATAACCAAATTTCCAGTCTATAACCCCTCTCATTTTTCATCACATTTCTTCCATTCCGGTCTCCTAAACCATCTTCATTTTAAAAATAGTATCTACTATTTTTCTCACTCTATTTCTATATTCCAATATAAATTCTTTCCGTAAATTTATATTTCAAAATTTATCATCCGATATCATTTTCATTCATTTATAAACTTCGTTTATAAATTTTTTTATAACTCTTTTTGAGTTCCACTAAAAATAATCTCATTTATAAATTCCATTTTTATAAATTCAATCCTTTTAAAAATTCATTTAATTTTGCCCATCTATTTTCAATATCGATTTCAACCTTTTTTCCCGAATATCAAATTTTTTTAAAATCCAGTCTTTAAAAATCCCTTTATATAATTTATTTCAAACTCTCTATTGAAAATATTTTCCCGCATATTTTTGTATGACCAAAGACCTATTTTTGCTTAATCAAATCATTCTCTTTAAAATACCAAATTTTTGATGTATATATTTTTAACTTAAAACTCTCTTTTTAACTCCTTAAAATTTTAAAATAATATTTTTAGTATTCAAAATTAATCTCCATGCCATTATAACATTTAAAATTTTCATCACACAAAAATCCAGCAGATTATTCATTCACATTAGATAGTTATATATATATATATATAACACTAAATATTTTTTAGGAATCCAGTTGGATCCCTCCAACATGTTTTCCTGCATCCATAGATGTTAGACAACAATAAAATACCAATCCCACTTCGAGGGGGATTTCGCGGTATATAGAGTCATCCGCTATTATGCGGGCGCATCGGGTCTCATCCTCTACAATATGCAAGAATATCACTCCAATACTAATATATATACTACTATATATATATATAATCACCCAACAGATAATTATAAATTTTTCAATCCAATCAACATCCAATAATTTAAATTTAAACATTTAAAATTTTAAAATGGTAATCCAAATAAGTGAGAAATTCTCACTTTGATTTTTATTTGCAAACACTTTTCATCTCGCCTTGTTCCTCTTCAAGGTTTAAGACCTCGTATAAACGTTATACAGTTTATTAACACATGAAATAATCAAACAATCAATTCCATTTAATAAATTTTAATTAACTAAATTTTTTTGAATAAAAATCAAGCTATCCTAATTTACACTCTTTTTTTCTCTTGCTTCGTATAAATAAGTTATTAAATTCATTAGCCATCTAAATTTCAAATTTTTAATTCGAAACAAATTATAAAATTCAGTTAAGTCACGGTAATACCTCTTCCCCCTCTAGTAGCAACCCAGACCCACAAGAATTTCCACCGCCTTACCTTGCCCTCACCCACGCGCGCGCACGACCCCCAAAATCATCGCGAACCTACCCAGCCTACTCGCGACCCCACTCCCACCAGCGAACGCCATCGCATCGAGCTGCAGGCCTCTCCGCCTTTGTCGCGACCTTGACCTCCAGTCGCCTCATCCCCACTTCGATGCCGCGCTCTTTGTCCAAGCTCGATCGACAGTTTGAATCGATGAACTGTCGAACTCCCCCTCCATCGATAAAATTCGAAGTCGCCGTTCTTTTTATATATTTCTTTTAATATGGATTCGATTTGATTTCGAAACGAATTTGTTTCCCCCCTTTTCTTTCTGTGTTGCCATACGAATTGATTTGTCCGCCATTTCTTTTCATTCTGTGGATTTATGGAGGTAAGTCGCGATTTTGTTTTTTTGATTTCAATTTGAATTTGAACGTGAAAAGAAGGAGAGGCACTCGAGATTTAATAGAAAATGTCTGCGTGTTAAAGAAGGTAAGGTGGCATGTTGAATGGCCCAAAGGACAGTGAAATGATGGGATTACAGCTGAAAGGATATTGACTAGACAATTATTCATTTAAAATTTTAAAACGTCTCGATTTACACAACTCAAAATCTCGAATCCCTATCGAGGCGTGCCGCTAGGCGTTCATGATATTATACCCTTATTCCAAACGCAATGGAAAAGGTTTCGAGTCCTAACTCGATCGTATGGAGAAGATAGCTTTTTGAACCTAATTATTATATTGAATTTCGATATTGGATTTCAACGCGTTTATATCCCGTACGATCAAACGATAACTCCAAACACCCTAAAATTTTGAAATCCGATAATAATACACTATTACGGATCCAATGGAACTGGTTTCGTCGAATTCCGAGACTGTGCCTCGGTAGGCTATTTTTAAATGTCAATTTAAACAAACTATTTTTGAAATTGAACAGATCACCTTTAAAATCAATTTTAAAACCTCTATTATCTTTATTATTATTAATACAAATTTTACAAGCCTTTAATTATTTTTATCGGGCTTAAAACTGAAGTTACAAAAATTTAACTGATATTCAACTATAAAATTCAATAATTAATTTATTCAATAAATCGCTATATTTAAATTCTGGATTTATTTTATAATAAAAACCCAATTTCATATTCAAAACTAATCTATAATTCAAATTCAATATTTTAAACCTATTAAATATTCCAAATCAAACGTCGAAAAATCTGGGTCGTTACATTCCTCCCCCTTAAAAGAATTTCATCCCCGAAATTTCTAAGGCAGGAAAATGCTTCAAACCCATTTTTCTTAACAAAAACCCCACCGAGTTAAAACTCGATATCCACTTTTCTAACCCTTTAGTCTTTACCAGAACAATTTGTTTTCAATTCCAATTCCAGAATCCTTTATTTTAATTTTCCAATTTGAAATCAATTTGTCGTTAGCAAAAATTTTCCATAGATTTTCAAAAATTTTCTAACACCCTAAATTTTCGAAATTTTTTGACAGAGTCTCTTTTGTACGGAGGACCTTTTGCAATATGGCAAGAGAGATAAATATATATACATCGACCCACACGGTCGAAAAACAAAATATATAACAATATTTTATACTTTCGCAGTATTTAATCCGTAAACGTACCTTATTTTTAGCATTTTTAAGCAAGCGGCTTATTCATTTTTTGCAATACGCGCAATCAAAGTCAAGAACAACAGCTTCCGGTACATGTACTTACTCAATTTAAACACGTAAGTACCAAATATACGAAATTCACTGACATTTCATTTATTTAAACAACTACAACACATGAATTTCAATAACAATTACGCTAAACATGTATTATAAGCAATCATAAGGTTCTGACATTAAATTTATTATTTTCAATCAATCCATACATCATTCATTCAATGATTTACAACCCAATTTGCTTACATTCATTTACATTTGTACTAAAAAAATTAATATTCATTCCAAATTTATTAAAATTCAATTTATTCACTTCTACTAATTCATGGAATTTTTATTCACTTCCGTTTACGTCAAACGACCAATTTTCCTATGCAAATTCGGCGATATTCATTCAAATAAACAATCACTTAAGCTTATGGCTATTTTAAATTGATTCCAAATCAATTTATATTTAATTCTATTCCATTCAAATCCACTTTCAACGTTTTCAAATCCATTTAGCTTGAAAACATGCCATGCTACTTTCTTTAATGGTCATTTCCAATTTATTTATACTCAAATTGGATTTATTTGCAACTCAAACCTTTTCTTTTTCAATTCGATTTCCATTTCATAATTCAATATCTGATTTTTTTTAATCTCGAGTTCAAATTTCTTTTTTTTATAATTCAAGTTTGATTTTTAATTCGTTTCCAATATATCAACTCTTTTTATTTTGGCTTATCTATTCCAATTTTCAATTTTTATAAGTCACGCGACTGTTGTTTTCCCTATTTCCATCAATTCCATACTCGTTCTATTTTTAACTCGAGATTATACATTTATTTATAGCCTAAATCTATTTTTATTCAATTTATTTCAATTTTTATAAGCTATGCAAATTTACTTATTCATAATTTCAGATTTTTCACCTGAATTTTTATTTCACTCAAAATCTTATCCATATGGTTTTATAATATCCTACAATTCAAAATTTATACTATATGGTTTTATACATTTCCCAATTCAAATTTTATTTAACTTATCTTTAGTTAAATTTAACCTCATACCATTCTTTTAATTTATTTAACTTCCATAAGTTAAATTTTTAATTTCACACAATTCATTTGAATTTAATTAAGTAAAAATTAAATTCCATTCAATATCATCTGTAACTCAATTAAATTTTTATTTCAATTCAATCCAAATTCAACTCAATTTCATTTAGTTTAAGTTAAATACAATTCAATTCAATTTTATTTCTCAGTTCAATTTAAATTTTATTTTCCAATTCAATTCATTCACATCGCAATTTAATCCATTTAACTAGTCTACTTCACTAATTTATTTCATTCAAATCACCATCAATTAAATTTTCAAAAAATTAATTTCTTCTACTTAATCTAAGTTAAATTTCATTTTAACCTTTTCACTTTTAATTTTAATTCCAAAATTCAATCCCTATATTTTTCTTCAAAATCATTCACCATTTATAAGTTTATAACTTATCTGCTGATGATCTCTAAATTATTTAAATAAGGATTTCAGAATTTTTTTTAAAACACCCGGTATTTATTTCAAATCATTTTGAAATCACAAATATATACATATATACTCTTTTTGGCTTAACAACTCACTCCTTCAAATTTTAAAATCAACCTGATTTTCCCCAAACAATTCCATTTCGAAATTTTCAAAACAACCCTTGTTTTTTACCAAAATTCTCTACATCAATTATTTCAGTAGCAACCCGTCACTTAGAACTCGAAATTAATACTGATGATGTGGCCGTCATCATCTGAGTTATTCTCCAGCGACTGAAGTGAGTTCAGTGCTATATCTCTTCCAAAAATTCCTTTAAAACCATTTTCTTTAAAAAATATTCAAAAATAATACTCTTATTATTATTTTTCCCCACCACTTTGAAAAATATTATTTTCAAACTTTCCGGGATTTGAATTTCCAGATTCCGGTTTAAATCCAATTTTAGTTATAATCCATTTGTATAATCTATGCTTATTCAAATTTCCATTTAGTTATATAAACTATTTCAATTTTATAATCCTATTTGATTACAATATTATCATCCAAACACTCCAAATATATATAATAATTTTAGAAAATTATTTCTTTTATATCAAAATATGGTTTTGGGTAAAATTATTTCATTTACCCACTTTTTAAAGCAATATTGTGTCAGTTTTCCTAGTTTAAGAGTTTAGAAATCCCTATCGATATAGTTATCCAGACTATACCGACCAGAATTTATAAACACTTAACCGATAAGTCAACACAATATAAAATAATTTATATTCACTAACAAATACGCGCTCATATCTATTAATACACTCAACTCATTTTAGAGCACTACTGACTCTATCTCTAATGAGTAATCCCCACTAGAGCCAAGGTTCTCGCTTAACCTTCAGCTCTGATACCAAGTGTAAAGGCCGGTAGGCTTTTCAACCATCCCAGCAGCGGCCACTTTTCGCTGTGGCTCTACACTGGTTCCTTGAATTTGCTTTTACGGCCAGCCTCTCGACTGCAACCAAGCACTCCGGGACATGTAGGGGTAAGAGTCTCCTGCTCGCCACCAAACATGAAGCGAGAACCCCTATCATGCTGTAATGAAGAAAATCCGATCTCGGTCTCTTCGAAACAATTAACAAAATTGGCCAAAATTGATAGTTGGTTATTTAACTATCAATACACATCCATAAACAATCATCAGGCCTTATTAGAAATTTTTTTTTCAAAATTTATCTCAAATATCTTTATAAGATATTACTTTCAGTTCCTCAACATTTTGAAAAAAACAGTTTTCAAATCCTTTTTATTTTCACGGAACATTTCCAAACCTTCTCAATACTTTGAATATTCTTCCCACTTCATTTGATATTCAACACTTGGAAAATATTCCTTTTATTTCCTTTTTCTTCTCTTAAAAATCATTTACAACTTTATTTGTAAATTTCCCAATAGATAATTATAAATTTATATATATACTACTATATATATATAATCACCCAATAGATAATTATAAATTTATCAATCCAATCAACATTCAATAATTTCAATTTAAACATTTAAAATTTTAAAACGGTAATCCAAATAAGTGAGAAATTCTCACCTTGATTTTTATTTGCAAACCCTTTTCATCTCGCCGTGTTCCTCTTTAGGGTTTAAGACCTCGTATAAACGTTATACAGTTTATTAACACATGAAATAATCAAACAATTAATTCCATTTAATAAATTTTAATTAACTCATTTTTTTTGAATAAAAATCTAGTTATCCTAATTTACACCCTTTTTATCTCTTACTTCGTATAAATAAGTTATTAAATTCATTAGCCATCTAAATTTCAAATTTTTAGTTAGATAAACAAATTATAAAATTAAGTTAAGTCACGGTAATACCTCTTCCCCTTCTAGCAGCAATCCAAACCAACTAGAATTTCCACCGCCTTGCCTTGCCCTCACCCACGCGTGCGCACGACCCCCAAAATCATCGCGAACCTACCCAGCCTACTCGCGACCCCACTCCCACCAGCGAACGCCATCGCGTCGAGCTCCAGGCCTCTCCGCCTTCGTCGTGACCACGACCTCCAGTCGCCTCATCCCCACTTCGATGTCGCGCCCTTTGTCCAAGCTCGATCAACAGTTTGAATCGATGAACTGTCGAACTCCCCCTCCATCAATAAAATTCGAAGTCGCCGTTCTTTTTATATTTTTTTAATATGGATTCGATTTGATTTCGAAACGAATTCATTTCCCTCCTTTTCTTTCTGTGTTGCCATACGAATTGATTTGTCCGCCCTTTCTTTTTGTTCTGCAGATTTATGGAGGTAAGTCGCAATTTTTTTTGATTTCAATTTGAATTTGAATGTGAAAAGAAGGAGAGGCACTCGAGATTTAATAGAAAATGGCTGCGTGTTAAAGAAGGGAAGGTGGCGTGTTAAATGGCCTAAAGGACAGTGAAACGATGGGATTACAGCTGAAAGGATATTGATAGACAATTATTCATTTAAATTTTTAAAACATCTCGATTTACGCAACTCAAAATCTCGAATCCCTATCGAGGCGTGCCGTTAGGCGTTCATAACGTTATACCCTTATTCCAAACGCAATGGAAAAGGTTTCGAGTCCTAATTCGATCGTATGGAGAAGATAGCTTTTTGAACCTAATTATTATATTGAATTTCGATATTGAATTTCAACACGTTTATATCCCATACGATCAAACGATAACTCCAAACACCCCGAAATTTTGAAATCCGATAATAATACACTATTACGGATCCAATGGAACTGGTTTCGTCGAATTCGTCGAATTCCGAGACTGTGCCTCGGAAGGCTATTTTTAAATGTCAATTTAAACAAACTATTTTTGAAATTGAACAGATCACCCTTTAAATCAATTTTAAAACCTCTATTATCTTTATTATTATTAATACAAATTTTACAAGCCTTTAAATTATTTTTATCGGGCTTAAAACTCAAGATACACAAATTTAACCGATATTCAACTATAAAATTCAATAATTAATTTATTCAATAAATCGCTATATTTAAATTCTAGATTTATTTTATAATAAAAACCTAATTTTTCGTATTCAAAACCAATCTGTAATTCAAATTCAATATTTTAAAACATTTAAATATTCCAAATCGAACGTCGAAAAATCCGGGTCGTTAAAGTTTTCTTCTTTATTTAATTTCTCATTAGTTGCCATGGGAGTTGGCTTACCACTAATATTTGACATTCCAAATTTCTTAACTAAGTCTTTAGCACATTTTTCTTGGCTTATAAAAATTCCATTACTTAGTTGCGTTATTTGTAGTCCTAAAAGAATGTTAATTCTTCCATATGACTTATTTCAAATTCTTAGTAATACGAAAATTCTCACTTTACTAAACTCGCTAAACACAAGAATTCTAATTATAAGAAAAAAATAATTAGAATTCTTTTGTTTAGCAAGTTTAGTAAAGTGAGAATTTTCGTATTACTAATTTCACAAGCTATTTGAACTTATGAAATTAGTAATACGAAAATTCTCACTTTACTAAACTTGCTAAACAAAAGAATTCTAATTATTTTTTTCTTTTAATTAGAATTCTTTTGTTTAGCAAGTTTAGTAAAGTGAGAATTTTCATATTACTAATTTAACTAATTAAATAAAAATAAAAAATTTAGAGTATCAAAAGGTAGAGGAAGAAACAAGGAATTCATACCTATTAAATTTGAGATTTACTGATTTTTGGTCATTATATCTAAAAATTCTTAATTTAATTGCTCATTTGTTGATCCAAAAATAATATTGTCTACATATATTTGTATAAGTTGAATATCATCATTATTTTTCTAATAAATACAGTACTACCTAACTTTCCTATTTCAAAATTAGATTGTAATAAATATGAATTTTGTCTTCATACCATACTCTAGGAGCTTGTTTTAAACTATATAAAGCTTTCTTTAATTTATAAACGTGATTAGGTAGTTTTTCATCTTTAAAAAGTGGAGGTTGTTCTACATATACATCTTCTTTAATAAATCCATTCAAAAAGGCGCTTTTGACATCCATTTGAAATAATTTAAAGTTATTATGATTTGCAAAAGCAAGTAAAATTTTGATAGCATCTAATCTGGCTACAGGAGCAAAAGTTTCATCAAAATCTATACCTTCTTCTTGACTATAACCTTGAGCAACCAAATGTGCTTTATTTCTGATAACATCCCCTTGTTTATTCATTTAATTTCTATATATCCAATTAGTTCCTATTGCAGCTTTGTTTTCAGGCCTTGGGACTAATTTTCAAACATCATTTCTGGTAAACTGATTTAGTTCTTCTTGCATAGCAAGAATCCAAGAATCATCTAATGATGCTTCTTTTGGATTTTTGGGTTCAATAATTGAGATAAAAGCAACATTACTCATTTTATTTAATTGATTTCTTGTTTTTACAATAGATTCTATATTTCCTAGAATATTTTCTATATGATGATCTTTCAAATATTTATTGTTTTATTTGGGTGTAAATTTTCGGAGTTATTATTATTTTCATCATTAGTATTATCATTATTAGTAATTTCATTAGTTTTATCAACATTTTTTTCCTCATCAAAACTGGTATTATTGATTTTAAAATTTTCATCAAATGAAACATGTAATGTTTCTTCAATGGTGTTAGTTCTGGTGTTTGTTTGCACAAAAAATGGACAAACACCTCAAAGTCGTATGATTTAGTAGATCTTATGTTGTTCTTAGTGATTTATGCACATATATGAAAAGCAGGGGCTAAACTGTAAAAAAGACACACAGATTTATAGTGGTTCAGCCAGAATGTGCCTACGTCCACTTTATATGTTATTTCTCTTCTCTCGTTTTGATTACAAGTACAAAGCTTTGATACAAGTAAAAGAAAGTTATTTGAAAGTTCTCTCCGTGTTTGAGCTCTCAAACTTGTCCCCATTGTTGTACCCCTGCCCCTCTATTTATAGAGTGAGGCTGGGGGTAGGGGTCTAGGATGTGTATAGTTGCTGATGGGCCTGGGCTGACGTGATCTGGCCTGGTACGTCTTGGTTCGGCATCGCTTGGTTCGGAGATGGTTGGAGTGTAGAGTGGACCGGTTGTAGGTGATTCGGTGCTATGTGGTAGTACCTTGGTCCGGTTTGGGGTTGGTCCGATAGGAGCTTGAGAAGGTTGTTCGGTAGGAACATGAGAAGTGCAGTTTGGACCGGTAGTTGCTTGGACCGGTGGTGGGATGGTGAGGTTGGTCCGGTGTGGTATGTTGAGTAAGGTGCTTGGTTCGGTGGTGAGTGAGCAGCTTGGTCCGGTGGTGAGTGAGCAGCTTGGTCCGGTGGTGAGTGAGCAGCTTGGTTCGGCGAAGCTTGGAGGTGAGTTGGTTCGGCGAAGCCTGGAGATGGTTGGTTCGGCGAAGCTTGAACCGGTGGTGAGAATTCACCCAACATTTGCCCCCAAAGTGGGGTATATGCTGGCATATGGCCTACTTTGTTTCCTTCCATTCGATCGCTGAGTGCCGATCCAACTGGTCCGGCATCCTATATTTGCCTATAAGTAGGGGCTTTATACTTTCATTATTCCCTTCCAACCCAAGACAACCGAACCAGACATTCATACCGAATCGAATCAGGTGATACAGCCTTCTCTCGCCGAATAGCCCTTTTAGACAACCGAACGAATCCGGGTATTTCGAGTGCCGAATGAACTATCGTCCTTGGATTACCGGATGAGTTCGTGGATCCTGAGTACCGAACCAGCATTCTCATTTGGATCACCGAATGAACCCTATAGGGGAATGCCGAATGAACCTCGAGACTCCAAATACCAAATGAGTATTCTCATTTGGATCACCGAATGAACCCTATACGGGGAATGCCGAATGAACCTTGAGACTCTGAATACCGAATGAAATTTAACCTTCACCTTACCGAATGACAATAGGAATTTGAGCATTTTGATTTTATGAGTGAAATTCCAGACTGCACACACTCGCTCCTTTACTTCCTTTATTCTAACGACGCACTTCTTTGTGTTTGCAGATAAATGTCTCGAAAAGCAGAAACTCGATCGGATAAAAAGAAGTCCCAGGGTGAAGGAGGATCTTCCACAGTGCCCCCTGCTCAGCCAGGACGGGAACGTCACGGAACTGCCCCGAGATCACTGGTGGATGGGTACGGCCCTCAGGAGCTTCTGAACTCCCCGCCCGATTGCTTTCCCAACTCCCTCAAGGAGGAGCAGCTTGATGTCATCTCCCGTTCTTTCGGAATCGATAGAACGCGCATGCTGTTGCCAAGGAGAGAAGTTATGCCATACGACCCTCCCGAAGGGTACTTTGCCTATAGCAGATACCACTGTATGTGTGGTGCCATCCCGCCTCTTAATGCTTGGGTAGCCAGCTTCCTTACATATCTAAAGGTGGCCCCTTTCTAGCTTCAACCCAACTCCTATGCTATACTGGTGAGCCTCTTCGTCATCTTCCAAAGGAAGTATGGGCATGCTCCTTCCAACCAGGAGATCCGGTACTTATATAATCTGAGGGGCTATAAGAAGGGGTCCCCATATATCAGCTTGGAGTCAGCTGTAACCTTCAAGCCGGTCTTGGATCTGTATTCTAAGTTCAGCATGTTCAAGAAGGAGTGGTTCTTCGTCAGGGACGACTCTGTTTCTATTCGGCGTTTCACCTCTGGATGTAAGTCGATGCTTTATTTATAATTTCCATCCGGGTTGCGATGCTTCTTGTCATACGTTTCCATTTTTGCTAGCGACAGGTGGCTTTGCGGTTGTGGAGACTGATCGCCTGGTTCAGACGGCGGCTGAGATAGAAGCTATCCCCGGGAGAGATAGATCAGCTGCCTACCTGATCAGAAATGCGACCCTTCTGGAGTATAACTTAATCCTCGCACAGCAGTCAGTAGTCAAGCTGAGGGAAATGGCGGAGGAGAGGGCGGCTGCTCAGGCTAAGGGAGGTGTCACGGTAGAGAGTGGCAAGAGGAAACCTTTCACGAAACCTCCAGCTGTCGGAGGTAAGAAACTTAAGAAGTCAGACGGTCCTTCCCCCAGCAATTGTCCACTTACCCAGGGGGAGGAAGACGTAGAGGAGGAAAGAGGTGAGGGTGGAGATGGTCGGGAAGGTGATGATGGTGGCGATGGCATTGGGGCCTTGCTTCCTGGGCAGGCAGGCGAGATTCAGGAGTGGACGGATGATGCATTTCGTCAGGCTTTTGAGGGGCTGGACGGAGAAACGGCTTTGGCAGAGAAATCCGGGAAAGCCGACAAGGCCGGGACCAGTGCAAGCGAATCTTCTCAGACTACTCCAGCCAAGGTGGCTCTGACGACTCAAGGTGAACTTTTGACTCCTGCAGGCTCCATTTATGATAGGGACTTAGGAATATTTTATGATCCGCTCCCGTCCTGGAATGAAATCCAGGACTCATTGCAGTATCCTACTCCTCACTAGGGTTTGTATAACAGATGTGTTTCCTTTCTTCTTTTAACTTTTAATTTACCGCGTTTCTTGAATTATGGATCAATGTAAGCTTGTGACACTTGTTCTTTATATCAGGAGCAGGTAAAACGGCCAAGGCCTCAGATCTTCGGCACAGGCTTGAACAATACAAGCTCTCCAAAGCTTCCGCCAAGCCGAAGACTCCGACCCACCGTTCCGGGGATGTAGTCAACTACCGTCCTCTTCTCGGGGTTATTGAAGAGGGTATTCAGAAGAGAAAGAGGAGTCATCCCTTATCCGAACCTTCACTCGGTCCCCAGCCCCCAATTCAGCCCCTTCATGATATCATAGAGGAGGATACTGAGTTCGCACTCTCTCCGCACCTGTCTGAAAATCCTACCGTTACGCAGATTGATCGTCCTGGTTTGGCTCGTAATCCATTTGCGGGTCACCCTGATCTGGATCCAGGTTCTCATGATATTACCTTTGACGAGGTTACCGGTGAGCACCTTCTTCCCCGCAATCCCATGGTACGGGTGCTTGATGAGGCTATGTCCTTAGATCTCGATTTACTTACCACTCGGGTAATTACCATGGGAGACGAGGCCAAGGCTAATATTGATCGGGTGGCGGAGGAGACTAGGGAGCTGATGGGGCATCATGCCTGGCTGGTTAAGGCTGGAGAGGAGATTGGGAGTGCCAACATCCGACTACGATTGATGGTTTCGGATCAGGCCAAACAGCTTGCTGATCAGGCCATTCAGATTTCTCAGCATGAGGCTGCCTCCGGGCGGTTGAGGAAGACTATGGAGGAGGCTAGTAAGGCGGAATTGCGGAAGATGGAGGCTGCTTGCAAGGAGTAGATAAATATGGCCATCTCGACAGTGGACGAGGTTCGGTGGGTGGATCTTGAGCAGGTAGAGGAGCTGTCGGGGAAGCTTGAAGCCGCAGAGCTTACTCGGGTCAGGCTGAAGGAGGAGATGGAGGTGATGAGGAGGTCCCTTCAGGCTGACTGCTCGCGATACCGACTGGAAAGGGATGCTGCCATTGTAAGGCTATCGGTTTCTGAGGCCCGTATGAGGGAGTTTGAGGAAAATGAGGGGATGATGGACGATATGCTGCAGGACATGTACTTTCACACTTGGAAGCAGGGCAGCTTATCTTGGATGGACGACTACCCCCGGGTTATGGCTAGGATTTACCTCAGGGCTCTAGAGGAGGCCAAGGCTGAGGCGGATAAGGAGGGTGGAGCGGCTTTTAGGATGGATGTGGTCACCGCTCAGTTTACCAAGGAGGAGAAGACAGCGGTGAAAGAGGGGATGCGGTTGTTCGCTGTTGAGGAGGCAGGTGTGGAAGTAGGGGATGATGACCAAGACGATCAAGGGGAAGTTGCTGGTAATCTCTACTTCATTAGTTTCTTCTTTTCTTAACTCTGTTTCTTATCACTAATGATTTCTTTTTCTGACCGGACAGGTGGGCAACAGGACAAGGACAAGACTCCAACGCAGCCGGCTCCCTGATTAGACCTGGAGAATTCTTTTTGTGGATTTGACATGGCAGTATATGTTAGTCTTAAAACAGTAGAGTAACTTTTAGGTTGTAATTCTTGTTACTTGTAATAAATAGCTCTATTCTTGATGTGCAATCCTTTAACTTAAGCTGATCTTGTCGTCTTTTGAATGTTTTTGCTATTTTGACATGTTGCCTAAGAAATATAGCTATGCATATTCTTGTAATTAAATTGTGTTTGGTGTTAGGTTCTTGTTTAAAACATAATTTCATGACTTGCAGTGTTAGCGTGAGGCGTGAATAAATTATAGGCATATATGAAAGAAGGAAATACCGCCCCTTATATTTTGCTTGTAGATGGCAACTTTGAATATCCTATGTGACCGAGTAAGGGATGCGGTCCAGTCTTTTGCTGTGAGTATCCGCTACTATTAGTGAGTGTCTCCTGTTTTGTGTCCTGCACTTCATGGATTGTTACAGAGGATAGGAGAAAAGTTTCTTAAGTAAAATTGAAATATGTGAAATAGTAAAACTTCCAATCACGGAAGGCCTTCGATGTGCTTAAGTTCATGGCAAACGGGCTTTGTAGTCACTTTCCCTAGCTGTGGGTCTTGGAGACATTTGTCACCCATCTTACGCCTCCGCGGGGAGTTAATTCTTTTTTACCACAGCCGTACTTAAGACACATCGGAGCCGAGATCGTGCACAGTAACTACCCGGGCCATTATGGCCCGTAATCGTGGGTATTATTCGATTTACTGTAGCCGGCTAGCGTGGGTGCCGATCATCAACCGTGAACTGCCCCTGGCTGGCCACACCTTATGTTGGGGCTTATAATCGGTTCACAGTTGCCGGCGAGCCGAACGCCGTAATGAGCTGCCTCGGCTATAGTCGGCCTTCTCGGTGGCTTATAATCGGCTCATTACAGTTGGCTTTAAGGACCTTCGCGAGCAATGAGTTAACCCGCAGCAGAGGGATGCTGGAGTGAAAGTGTCTCATTGGCGAGGGCATAGATTCGCATAGTACCTGTTAGGTCTTGTCCAGATGAAGTTGTGTTGTGGAGTGCCTCGAATTGAAATGCTGTATGCACAGGATTTTGTCCAACAGAAAAGGATAAAGTTAACAAGCAACCAAGATATAAAGGAACAAGTTAAAAAAAGAGACAAGGTTTTTTAAAGTGGTTCGGCACGAAAATGCCTACGTCCACTGATTCTCTTTGTTAATTCACTTCATATGGGCAATACAAGTTAAGAAAAGTATCGACGGAGGTGTTGGATGTTCCATGCCCTCTGGAACACCTCTCCGTCCGCTGTTGACAAAATATAAGCCCCGTTGTGGAGATCTTTATGGATTACATATGGTCCATCCCAGATTGGGTCTAGTGCTCCGGGGCGAGGGAAGATTCGCTTGAGGACAAGATCCCCTTCTTGTAAGGTACGATGCTTGACTTTGGAGTTGTATTGTGCCGCCACTTTCTGTTTGTGGGCTGCTGCTTTAAGGATTGCATCATTTCTTCTCTCCTCAACTAGATCCAAAGACATGTGAAGGAGTTCTTCGTTCTCTTCTGGGTTATAGTGGATCCTACGGTGGGAAGGCACAAAGGTTTCAACTGGGAGCATAGCCTCCGATCCGTATGCCAAAGAGAAAGGAGTGTGCCCCGTCGATGTTCTGAAAGATGTGCGATAGGCCAATAGTGCCGTAGGGAGTTCATCCACCCAAGCGCCCTTTGACTTTTCGAGCTTCTTTTTTATTAGAGTTTTCAGAATTTTGTTGACTGCTTCGACTTGTCCGTTTGCCTGGGGATACGCTACGGATGAGAAGCTTTTGTGAATTCCGTGTTCTTGGCACCAATTGGCGAATTCCTCACTGTCAAATTGAAGTCCATTGTCTGATATGATTTTGAGTGGGACTCCGTACCTGCACAGAACATTTTTGATCAAGAAGTTGATAACTTTTGTTGAAGATACTTTATTCAAAGGTTCCGCTTCCGCCCATTTGGTGAAATAGTCGACTGCCACTATATCATATTTGGCCCCGCCTCGGCCCATTGGCAGTTCGCCGATTAAGTCGATTCCCCATATTGCGAAGGGCCAAGGGCTGGTCATTTGAGTAATTTCAGTTGTTGGTAGCCGCGGAATCTTAGCAAACTTCTGGCATCTGTCACACTTTTTGACGAAATCTAAGGCGTCCTTGCTTAAGGTAGGCCAGAAATATCCATATCGGAGTGTCTTCTTTGCTAAAATTTGCCCTCCGGTGTGATCTCTGCAGCTTCCCTGATGGATGTTAGATAAGATTTCCTTGGCTTCCCTCCTAGCGACACACCTTAATAACGGGTTAGAGAATCCGCGCCGATAGAGGACGTCTTCTTGTATTGTGTAGCGGGATGCTTTCCTCAAGATTTTCTTGACTTCGTTACGCCCGTTGGGTAGCGTGCCGCTTTGTAGGTAGTCTCAGATGGGAGTCATCCAAGTTGCTTCTTCGGTTGTAGCTATCAGATTCACTTGCTCAAAACTTGGGGCTAGTTGCTTCGAGATGGTTACTGCCCCGAAGATGGCGATGTCTCTCACACTTGCTTGCTTTGCCAATTCGTCGGCCTCTTGGTTATCTTCCCGAGGGATGTGTTTGACTAGGTAGTGGTCCAATCGGCTGAGAAGTAACTTGGTCTTCTTTAGATATGCTATGAGTCGTTCTTCTCGAGCTTGGAATTCTCCTAGTATCTGGTTAACAATAAGTTGAGAATCGCTATGAAGACACAAAGAATTGGCTCCGATTTCTATGGCAAGTTCTAATCTAGCTATCACCGCTTCATATTCTGCATCGTTGTTGGTGGCAGCGAACTCCAACCTTATAGCATAGTGCAGCTTATTCCCCCTGGGAGTGATTATTACCACACATGCCCCCGAGCCTTGTTCGTTCGATGCGCCATCCACAAAGAGATTCCACTTGATGTCTTTTGCTATTTCCAATTGCTCCTTATCTTCGTTGGTAGTGAATTCTGCAATGAAATCAGCCATGGCTTGTCCCTTGATGGCGGTGCGAGGGTGATAGGTGATATCATACTGACTTAGTTCAATGCACCATTTAAGTAGTCGCCAAGAAGTGTCGGGACGATGGAGTACCTGCCTCAGTGGTTGATCGGTCAAAACTTTGATGGATGGGACTGGAAGTAGTGACGCAATTTCCGTGATGTGATTAGTAAACAGTATGCTAGCTTCTCGAGTTTAGGGTATCTGACTTCTGCCCCAGTAAACCTCTTGCTGACGAAGTAAACTGGCCGCTGCATGCGGTTGTCTTCCCTTACCAAGGCAGCGCTTAGGGCGTGAGATGACACAGCAAGGTATAGGTATAATTCTTCGCCTTCGCTTGGAGTCGAGAGTACCGGTGGTTTCTGGAGGTGTTCGATTAAGTTAAGGAAAGCGGTTAAGCATTCGTCAGTCCATTCGAACTTTCCTTTGTCTTTCTTTAGGACTTTGAAAAAGGGAACGCACTTGTCTGTTCCCTTGGAGATGAATCGGCTTAGGGCGGCCACTTTTCCATTCAAACTTTGCATTTCCTTCCGAGTGGAAGGTATCTTGATATCCCTTAGCGCTCGGACTTGTTCAGGGTTTGCTTCAATCCCTCTGGCATGTACGATGAATCCTAAGAACTTTCCTGATGACACCCCGAAGGAGCACTTTAGTGGATTCAACTTCATTCCATATTGTCGAAGTACCTGGAACATCTCGCCTAGGTGGCTTACGTGATCTTTGGCTTTCCTTGACTTTACCAGCATGTCATCCACATATACTTCCATAGTTTGTCCTATTAGCCCTGCAAACATCTTGTTGACGAGGCGCTGGTAGGTGGCTCCTGCATTTTTAAGTTTGAAAGGCATTACCTTATAGCAGTATAAACCCCGGTCGGTGATGAAACTAGTGTGGTCTTGGTCGGGAGCATGCATAGGAATTTGGTTATATCCTGAGTATGCGTCCATAAAAGATAGGAGCTCGTGCCCGGCTGTGCTATCTACAAGTTGGTCGATTCGGGGAAGTGGGAAGCAATCCTTTGGGCAGGCGTCATTTAGGTTGGAAAAGTCAATGCAGGTTCGCCACTTCCCATTAGCCTTCTTTACCAGTACCGGGTTGGCGATCCATTCCGGGTAGATAGCTTCTTGTATGAAGTCATTGGTGAGTAGATTCTTTACTTCTTCATCGAGGGCTGCTGATCGTTCTGCCCCCATACTTCTCTTTCTTTGTTTTACGGGCGCCTTGGTAGGATCAATGTTTAATACGTGGCATGCTATGTCGGGGGAGATTCCGGTCATGTCAGCGTGTGACCATGCGAATACATCCAAGTTATGGCGGAGAAAATCGATGAGTTCTTCCTTCAATTCGGCTTTTAGTTGGGACCCAATTTTCAATAGTCTACTTGAGTCGTGCTTGTCTACAGATATAAACTCCATAGCCTCTACAGGCTCGGCGGTGGCCTCCTCCTCTTTGTCCCTAGGGTCTAATTCATTGAAAGGGTCGCTGGTATATCGAAGAGGAGGGGCTTTCTTTAGTTGCTATGCTTCTAGACTTTTCGTGCAGAGGAAAATCTCTACACCCTTCCCTTTATCCTTCCTGTGGTTGTTGCGAAGTTCAGTCACATAGCAGTCTCGAGCAATGTCCTGGTCTTCTTCTACTTCCCCTATTCCATTGTCCGTTGGAAACTTCATCTTTAGGCACCATGGGGCTAGGACAATTTGGAAGTCAGACAAGGCTGGTCTTCCTAAGAAGGCATTGTAGGCCGAATGGTTTTCTATTAGCACGAACGTCTGCTTCCGTACAATGGAGCGGGGATGGCTTCCAATCTCAACAAAGAGGTCCAGTTGCCCGAGGGGCATCTTAGCATCCCCAGTGAAACCGTGTAGTGGTTTAACGCAGGGAGATACATCCTTCATTGATAGCTTCATTTTGTCGAATGCGTGTTTGAACAGGATGTTTACTGAGCTTCCAGTGTCTACCAGGATTCGGTAAACTTCGGCGGGACCGAGTCGGGCAGAGATGACCATGGGATCCATGTGAGGGTACTGCCTTCCTTCTAGGTCACGCTTACCGAATGTGATGTCATTACTTTCTTTCCGCTTCGGGTGGCGCTCTTCTATAACCGAATTGACACAGTCTTTATTGTCTCTAAGCGACTTTCCATACCTTTCCATCTCTTTCCAGCTTCTGTCCGCGATGTGCGGTCCTCCTGAGATGGTATGGACTACTATTTTCTCTTGACTAGAGCTGCTAGCGTGGCGGTTTCCTCTGTCGGTGTCCGGTGAGGGTAGCCTTGGGTTTTCATTGGCAGGAGCTGGAGTCCTGTCCTGACTTTTTACATAACGTTCCAGTTTCTTCCTTCTGATGTGTTCCTCAATCAGATCCCGGAGATGATGGCATTCATTGGTATCATGCCCGTGAGACTCGTGGAAGCGGCAGAACTTTCCAAATTTCTACGCGTTATCTGATTCCTTTTTGTATGGTGGGCGTTTGTATCTAACTTCGCCTTGGGTGGCAAGGAAGATATTTTCGATGGTCTCGTTCAAAGGAGTGTAAGTGTCGAATCTCGGCCCAGGCCAATATAGGCGCTTTTCTCCCTTCTTGCCCCCAGCATTGTCTCTGGAATCATTTCTTCGAACGTCCCTTGCCACAGCGGGGGCGTTGCTGTGAGTTGCCTTACTTTGCTGTCCTGACTGCCCCTCAACGGCAGCATCCTCAAGCCTCATGTATTTCCCGGCTTCATGGAAGAAATCGGGTAAAGTAGCTGGTTTTTCTTTCGTCAACCTTCTAGCAAATTTAGTGTCCGGATGCACACCACTACAGAGGGCCATTAGGATAAGCTTCTCATCGGCATCTTGGACTGCGGCTGCTGCGGCATTGAATCGAGTTAGGTATTGCTGCAGTTTTTCTCCAGGTTTCTATTTGACGCTGGATAAGGAATAAGAGTCCTTAGGTTGTTCCACATGGATGCGGAACTGACTGATAAACTTTTCTTTCAACATTTCCCACGAGCTGATGGATCCCTGGGGTAGATGACAGAACCAGGAGGTAGCGAGATCTGCTAAGAAGAGCGGAAAGCATTTGCATAGTACTCCCTCTGTTGCTCCACTCATGAGCATATGTTGCGTGTACCTCTGTAAGTGTACAACGGGGTCGGAGGTTCCTTTGTAAGGTTCCATTGTCGGCATCTTCCATTCTCGGGGGGTGATAGCAATTTCGATATTGCGGGCAAAAGGGCTGGTTACCCTAGCGCCTATCCCTCGATCTCTTTGCTCCCGTTGGACACACTCTCTGAATAAGCGTGCCATCCTTTCATCAGAATTTGGAGCAGATAGAAATGAGTTTGGTTCTGTTCTGTGGGATTGATTCCGTCCAGATGACCTGTAGGGATGGTATCGTCTATCGTTCCTCATATTTTCCAGCGGCTGCCTTTGATCTTCTGGGAGCATGCTAGGGTCAGCTACAGTTGGCCCTTGCCTTGATCTTCCCCTGCTGGGTTCTGATCTAAGCACTTCCTCGGGTCCAACTTCGGGCTGGATTCTAGCTCGGCCCCGTTCACCGGCGTTTCCGTGGTTAGGCAGTATGACAGGCTCAGCTACAGTTGACCTCCGTCCGGTACCTCCCCCGTTGGGTTCGGTACCAAACGTTTCCTCAGGCCTAACTTCGGGCTGTGCTCGGTCTCGGCTCCTACCATGGCTACTTCTACCGTTAGCTCCTTCGAAGAAGGAAGATCTTTGTTGCCTCTGAGATCCTCCAGACTGGGACTCGCCCCATGTTTCAGTGTTGCGGTTGGATTCTTCAGCATCCTTTAAGCGTGACATGAGATGGTCCACCAAGGCTTCCTGCTGGGACGTGAAGCGGTTAGTTACTTCAACCACAACTCTGTCCAAATCTGCCCTAGTAATTGCTGCAGGCTGTTCTTTGGCAGGAGTGGTTGGGTTAGACTGTCCTTCATTTGTTACTGCTGCTGGAGGAGGACGATTTACTTGATTCGTGACAGCTGGATCTGGAAGACTGCTGGATGCGATGTTTTTTCCTTTGTTAACATCTTTTCTCTGTTTGGGAGGCATGTTTTCCAAGTGGCGGACGATGCTGTTAGGAAAACTTGTTAAGTGGATGAAGCTGAAGCTTCGAGCTTCTAGCTCTCAATGAAAGCACCAAAAATGTTTGCACAAAAAATGGACAAACACCTCAAAGTCGTATGATTTAGTAGATCTTATGTTGTTCTTAGTGATTTTGGAGATTTATGCAAATATATGAAAAGCAGGGGCTAAACTGTAAAAAAGACACACAGATTTATAGTGGTTCAGCCAGAATGTGCCTACGTCCACTTTATATGTTATTTCTCTTCTCTCGTTTTGATTACAAGTACAAAGCTTTGATACAAGTAAAAGAAAGTTATTTGAAAGTTATTTCCGTGTTTGAGCTCTCAAACTTGTCCCCATTGTTGTACCCCTGCCCCTCTATTTATAGAGTGAGGCTGGGGGTAGGGGTCTAGGATGTGTATAGTTGCTGATGGGCCTGGGCTGACGTGATCTAGCCTGGTACGTCTTGGTTCGACATCGCTTGGTTCGGAGATGGTTGGAGTGTAGAGTGGACCGGTTGTAGGTGATTCGGTGCTATGTGGTAGTACCTTGGTCCGGTTTGGGGTTGGTCCGGTAGGAGCTTGAGAAGGTTGTTCGGTAGGAACATGAGAAGTGCAGTTTGGACCGGTAGTTGCTTGGACCGGTGGTGGGATGGTGAGGTTGGTCCGGTGTGGTATGTTGAGTAAGGTGCTTGGTTCGGTGGTGAGTGAGCAGCTTGGTCCGGTGGTGAGTGAGTAGCTTGGTCCGGTGGTGAGTGAGCAGCTTGGTCCGGTGGTGAGTGAGCAGCTTGGTTCGGCGAAGCTTGGAGGTGGGTTGGTTCGGCGAAGCCTGGAGATGGTTGGTTCGGCGAAGCTTGGACCGGTGGTGAGAATTCACCCAACAGTGTTAAAAACCCTATAAGCTTTACTTCTCTACGAATAACTAATAAAAATACCTTTATCTGATTTAGCATCAAATTTATATATATTATCCTCTATATTTAATATAAAACATTTACTACCAAAAACTCTAAAGCACGATAATTTAGGGCCTATAAAATAATTATATGTATTTTCTTAGTTAAAGGTTGTATTAAAATTCTATTTAAAATATAACATGATGTAGTAACTGCTTCAGCCCAAAAACTTTTAGGCAATTTACTATCATTTATATTGTTCTAGCACATTCTTCTATAGTTCTATTTTTATGTTTTGCAACTCCATTTTGGTGTGGTATTCTTGCAAATGAAAAATTACGGGTTATTCCTTTCTTTATCACAAAGGATTTTAAAATTATCATTTTCGAATTCTCCTCTATGATCGCTCCTAATCTTTTTAATTTTAGTTGACAAATGATTTTGAATTCGATTAGTGGAATTTTTAAACATTTCAAAAGCATCACTTTTAAGTTTTAAGAAAATTGTCTTGATAAATCTAGAGATATCATCTACAATTACAAAGACATATTTATTGTGATTTATTGATTGTATTTGTAAAGGTCGGAATAGATATAAGCGAGGAAGTTCAAGAGGATTAGAAGTAGAAATTATATCTTTAGAGTTAAAGGAGCTTTAATGAAATTTTCCTAATTGACAAGCATTACACAAATTATTGACGTTAAAACTCGTTTTAGTAGGATCCCTAATAAGTTCATATATAGCAACTTTAGAAAGCTGTTTAAAATTTAAACAACTTAGTCTTTTATGCCAAATCCAAGGGTCATTAGATTCGGTCAAAAGACATAAGTTGTCATTGGACACCTCTACACTTAAAATATAAATGTTACCTTTCTTAATACCTTCAAGATAATGTTTGACTCATTATCTTCGATATGCTAGTTATCTTTTCCAAACATAATTTTAAAACCCTTATCACACAATTAACTAATACTAAGCAAATTGTGTTTTAGGTTTCTAACTAGCAAAACATCAGAAATAGTAGGAGTTTTATAGTCATCGACATTGCTAATGCCAATCATATATCCTTTTGAGTTGTCTCCAAAGTTTACAGATCCACCATCTTTATAGACTATATCTTTCAAGATATTCGGATTTCCAGTCATATGTCTTGAACATCCACTAACCAATATCCACTTGGCCTTCTTGATTTGTGATATTTGATTTTCAATTGTTTGTTCACTATCAACCATATAAGGAACTTGTTCCTGCAATTCAAAATCGTACCTTTTCAAGATATCAAGTGACTTTTCAAAATAGTTAGTTTCTAAAAACATGTTGATTTCAATAAATTATTTTTCTCAAAAAATTGTTAAAAACATTACTTGTCATTAAAAAATTTCACAAATCAAATCATGAATTTTTGAAACCTAATGCTCTGATACCAAGTGTGGGTTGTGGAATTATGGATCTTAAGGCTAACTAAACACTAGAGGGGGTGAATAGTGTTTTCTAAATTTTATGAATCTTTTTAAAATTCTTTCAAGATTATTATTAATCTACCCAAAATGGATAATAATAGATGCAAACAAAGATAAGTATAAATGCAGTACAGTAAAAATTAGAGAATTAGAGAGATCACATCGGGGTTTTTTTATACTTGTTTGGAGTTACCCTACATCCAGTCCCATACAATTGCTTGTACATATTTCTATTCAAATGACAATTTTTAAATGGGCCGAAGGAAACCCAATACAATCTAGGTTTCAAGGCTACGAGGCACATCCTTCATATTTTTCGAGCTCTGGATACACTCACTTGATTTGGACGGGACACAAGCACACTCACTTGGATTTCTTTGACACCAAGAGCACCCAATTGATTTGAACAGGATATGATCACACCCATGCAAATATAACTAGAGTTTGATGGTTTTTCCAAAGATAATTTCTTGATCTTTGATTACAATTGATCCTATAGTCTCTTGGACAACACTTTGATCTTTGATTGAGAGAGAGATTATTGAAATCAGGGAGTAAATAGTAGAAATCGAAACAATGAAGATTGAATTGATTCTGGTTTGAATTCGAGAAGTTTTAAATAAATTTTCACTCGAAATTTTTGGAGAGTAAGAGGAGAGAAGACAATAAAAAAGTAGTTGTTAATAAATTCGTTTGAAACCTCCTATACATAGACAATAAGCAGAGATGTCCATTCACGAAGAGTTACGACAAATGGACACTTCATTTCAAAATTTGAATTTGAAAATTGCAGCATGTAAGGCGACATATGATCTGCCTATATTTTGACATAGGCTAGTGTATTTTGAAAACTTATTTATTTTAAAATGTTTTGAAAATCTTATGCTTTGCAAAATATTTTGATATTTTGTAAAATAGTTTAAACATACTTTATAAACATTTTAAACTTGAAAAACATATATAAAACATTTCAAAATATATTTTAAAAGCATACTTTGTTTTAAAAATAAAGAATAAGAAAATGAGAAGATAGAGATCAAAGATTGCTACCAGGGACTTTAATAATATTCTATGACTCTATATACTATACCATAGTCTTGAGATCTTCATATCTTGATTTTTATACTCATGAGTCTTCATGTCCATTTCTTGAGTCTCTATACTGTACAATCTCCGAATTAATACCTGTATAATATCCTGCACCATATTCTATATAAGTTGGCAAAAACATTAGTATCTATATATTATATGAATGTATTATTATTACTAAGGTTGTTATCATCAAAATTAATAACCGAGGTATTAACAGAAAGGCCTTATGAATTGACTTTATATCCAATAATAAAAATGCTTTTATTCCTGGTAGGAACATATCGAAAGTTCTCTTTTGGCATATGAAATGACAGGAAGTTTCAATAGGAAAACGAATAAAAACATGTGCGTTAAATTAGACTTACAAAAGGCATACGATAAAATTAACAGAGAATTTATAATACAAATCTAGGGGTGGCAATTAATACCAACCCGATGGACTCAGGATTAGGTTTTGTCGGGTCTAAACTATACATTTAAATGCTAAGACCTGACTGGTTCGATTCAGGTCGGGTCGGTTCAGGTCCAGTTGGGTAATAACAGTAAAAATACCTATATTTTATTGTTCTTTAGTCGGGTCTTTCGAGTTGAGTCGGTTCAAGTCGAATTTAATCGGGTCTTTATGGTATTTTTCATCCTCCCAAACCTGACCCGAGACTCATCAGGTTCGGTTTGGTTTTGGGTATTCTCGGGTCAGTTTGGTTTGGGTTTATGGTTCTCGTTGGTAATTGTCGGCCCTATACAAATCATGTCCAAAATGGGTTTTCTTCCTTAATTCATCTCCTTAGTTCACTGGTGCATCTCAACATCGAATTTTCAATCATCATTAACTACACTCCTCAAGGGTTTATACACATCAATAGAGGTATAAGATAGGGAGATCATTTATCCCCTACTTATTTTCTATTGCCACAGAATTCTTATTGATTAGAATGGAAAGAAAACATCTTCTTGGAAATATCAGCCCAATTTACAATATAGATCTAGTGATAAACCACTTGACCTATGCTGATGATCTGTTGATATTTTCCAAAGCTGATTTGCAAAGTGCTAATTCCATTAAGTTTATATTTACTGGTTTGGATTAGGTTGCAGGTTTGATTGTCAACAATACTAAATCCAAGGCTTTCTTTAGGAAAGGTGTCACAAATGAAGAGCAACTTACTCAAATTTTAAAAGTATAAACTCAAAAGTACCAACTGTGGAAACTTAGTAGATAAAATAAATAATAGACTCGATTAGTGGAGTAGCAAGTTTCTTAATACAAGTGGGAGATTGGAGCTGGTCAAGACTATCATTTATCCAACTATTCAATTTTGGATGCAAATTTGTTAATTTCCTTAGGCAATCATGCAAAAAATTGAACAATTATGTGCTAATGTTCTATGACAAGAAAAACATCACAAAATTAACTAGCAAACGGTATGCAAGCCTAAAGCAGAAGGAGGCCTTGGTTTGAGGAAGTTAGATGAACTGGAGAAGGCATATGACATTAAACTAAGTAGGATGTATATACAAAAAAACTCTTTATGGTCAAATTGGATGCAGAGCAGATACAGTCATGGGAAAAACTTTTAGGCTATCAACTACGATAATAACACCTCCTTTACATGGAAGTTATTTCCCAAAACAACAAAGCATAGTAAGCTACTTTTTCAAAGACATATCGTGAACGGAAGAAGTATGAGTTTATGGTTTAACCCAAGGATCAATGAAAAATCTCTTTCTAGTGCACTGGGTTGGTCATATATGGCCTTATTTAGATCACAAAATCACACAGTGAGCTCTATTATCTGTAATAATGATTGGGATATTAATATTGTAGAACTTCCTAGGAGTGTATGCAACTCAATCAAATAGATTAAACTACTAGAGATAATGATTATTAGGAATGGGTACCCAATAAAGGAAATTTTACTCTCAAATCTGCTTGGGCTGCCACCAGGATCGAATGGGACAATCTAACATGGTGTAATAACTTGTGGAACAAGTGTTGTGTGCCTAAGATGTTGCTAACAACTTATTGTGCAAACCTAAATAGAATAAACTAAAGAATGAGTTAATCAGTGGACCAATGTTAGTAATCCACATGTGTTCTATGCAATTCAAAAGCAGAAACAAGCAGTCACATGTTCTTTCTATGCAATTATTCATCCAACATATGGAATGCAATAACAACAAAATTTAATCTATAAAGCAAACAACAAAGCATGCATGACATTCTAGAGACGAACTCTACTTTCCTACTTAAAGAAACATCACCAATGATCTAATAAAAAATTTCTTGACTACTACAATGTAGAATATATGGCAAGAGCACAATCAAAGAATTTTTCAATTTATTTCCTTACCAGAGTCAGCTAGCTTTAAGCTTATCTTAGTATATGCTTTTAATTTGCTTGGAAAATCGATGTTTGCGAAGGAAGACAACACCTTGAAGGAGACGATCTCAGTAATCTTCAAGAGGGAGCTTCGAACTGGACCATTTTCACAAGAGGTGGATCCTTGTTGATCAGAAGAAGTTTCGCCTATCTTTGCTTGGAGGAGACTTCTTTTTGTCTATTTGGGAGAGTGAAAAGTAGTTTTTATTTTTTGTTCTTTTATTATCACAAGATGACATGATTACGTAGATGCATCCGGTAGAGTTATAGTTTTGTTAATGTAGTAAGTTAATTTTTGGTTAGCTCTTTAGTGGCATCTACATTTTAATCCTATTACCCTTTGTTATAATAAAAGTACCTATTTCTAAATAAAAAACAAAGTCATTGTTAATGATACATTTTTGCAACTATACAGAAAATTGTATATATTGCTTTGCTTATAACTTTTGTACAATAAACATATAGATAATAACAACATTTTTTAAATAATTGTTGTGAAACACCTATCACTTTTACAACACTTTGTTGAACTATTGTAGCATCAGTGTTTTTAAATGGTAATTTTCTTGTACTGTCATTTTTTCATTTTAAAACAAGCAATCGAACTCAAACCTCTATACCTTATTAATAGAAAGTCGGAACCTATAATTGGGATTTGCACACTGAGCTAGGAGGAAGAAGGAACCATACTTCAAGAGGAAAAGCTAGCAAGACACATGTCAACAACCAAACAGATCTAGATGCAAAACTTTTTAGTTAGATTAGAATTACATAAATATACATACATATATACATGTATGCATACATATACAAATGCATACATTTATATATATGTATACACATATGTAATTATATTGGACCATACATTTAAAAAAGTCGAATTAAATAGTAATTTTAATACATACATATATACGCACACAAAACATATATATTGTATATATATAACCAAATTTTTTTTATAAACTTTAGCCAAAAATATTTATATTTATAATATCTAAATACTACATATATATACATACTATAATATTATACATATATAAATATATATAATTTAATATCAGTGTTAGGTTTTTGCGGCTAGAAAGCGTTTTCGGCTTCATATAGACATATTTATTCATAGTTTAGCAACGTTAATAAGTTTTTAATTCAAATTTAAAAATTTTAAATATATTTTTGCATAATTATGTATGCATGTGTATACATAGTACGAAACTAAATTTTAAACAGAAAAAACAATTTTTTATGCATGGTCAAACATTATATATATATATATCTATAAATTTTAGTATAGTAATTATCAAGAATATTATATATATATATATTACATTTATAAAAATATTATATACATATACGTATTTCTATTTCTATTTACTAAAGCTATGAGTTTTGTAAATAAATAAATAAATTTTTATATATGGATCGAAATAAATATATAAACATATATATATTGAGTTATAATTATGCAACATCATATATAAATTATACACATGGCACATAATGCGGTCACAAATCCTAATGATTATATATGTACTCCATGTTATTTGCTTCATGCATTATTATATTAGAGGATATTTTATTTTCATACACTATCAGATTAAAATATTGTACTTGTAATCATTAATAATATATATATATATATACACCCAAAATAAATTAGACTGGTTATGTTTAAGAATAAATGAAATAAAGTTCATCAAATAAAATATCAAAGTTGAAATTAAAATAAAATTAATTCAGAACACAAAATTACTTTTACTCAAAAACATTGAATACGATTTAATGTGACTACATTATTCATGATAGCACAGAATTAAAATCTAGTGAAATAATAATAAAATGCATTTTTTTAAATTATCTCTTTTGCCTCTTTGCCAATGTACCGGATACAACATTTTTAGCTTTTAAGACATCTATAGAAAGAGTTAACGTTTGTTGCTCAATACACATACTCAATAAACATAAATTAATTGAAAAGGGATATTTTGCTTCTCTCCTTCACCATCTTCTTCCTCTAGTGATGACAATAATCACATACGATCATCAACAACAATTTTTAGCATCTTAAACACTAGAGCTTAATACACTTAAACCAGTCAAGGATGAAACATAAAGAAAACGTGATAGCATAATAGGTTGCAATGACATTGGAATGATAGTTCGACAATAAGTTTTGATTTGTTTAAAATTTAAGGGAAGGTGCATATGAAGCTTTCTAAACGAAGATAACTTACATTTATAATAATTTACATAAGTGTGTTTGTAATAAATGAAGTTGTAAAGGAAAGTGCATAAAAATATATTGATTTTCTTGAGATGCCCGATAAATGTGATAGAGACAAAATTGATCTTATAATACAACCTACCAAAACATATTTGACAACTTAATGATGTTTAATTGAAGTTGTTGACTAAAAATTTAGCTAACCTTGGAATTGTTATTAAGAGATGATACTAGTAAAGTTTACTTATTGATATCTTGGTTAAAAATGAAAAATTAGGAAATAATATCTGCAAAATAAGACACAATATAAAGTAGTTCGATCAGCGTTGATCTACGCTCACTATGAAGAATCTCTTAGTACTTTTCTTCTTTTACAAAATGTGATTACAAGAGACTATTACGAAATTACAATGTTCGAGAGCTTATATTTTTTAACATTTGTAAGAATGAATGCCTTGGTGTATTTATAACTATTAGAATTGATACTAGATGGCTAAGATTGCGCTGCTAAGTCCTGAAATAACTCCGAGCCATTGATGTAGCTGTGTGGTTGATGCACATGCCAGCTTGGTGGCCAGTTGGACTGTGTGGTGCAGGTAATGTCAGTTGGCGGGTCATACCATGAGCATGCTCTGAGTAAGGGCAAGGGACATGGATTCATGAAGTGGTTGTCATAGAAGCGCTTTCGTGGTTGGAAAGAACATAGAGTGGTTACTGTACAATGACATTTTTGTTTGATGAATGGTGTTGTTTGTGTCAGTCTTTGCAGAGAATAATGCTGATGAAGCTTCCTTTTGAATGGACATTTAGGCGTCGTGGCCACAACCTACCGACATAAGATAAGAAACCCTCAGGAGCGGGCGGTTGATGAAGGAGGCAAGCAAGGGACTTTGATAGGGAGTAGGTCATTAGTCGGGCCACTCAATAGGCAAGAGGCATGTTTTGTATTAGACGGACATCTGTTTCCATCATATACTTATGACCATTAAGAGCTTTGCCTTGACTTATGTGGGGTTAGCCGATCATCATGTTGGCAACTAGGCCAGTTGACTGTTGAGGGGCACCTCACATGCCGAGCTATTATTTTTTGTTTCTCTAGCTGTCGCATACGCCGGTGTAATAAGGCCGATTCATGCTTGAGCCAGTTGGGCTCCCCTTGGAATAAGCCTTGATGTCTGAGTTGGGGCTAGCCATGCCTAACAGGTGAGCTAAGGTGCTGGGTCTTGGAATTAAGCAAGCCAAGAGGCAAGCCAAGATGCATCTCACAGCAATCATATAGTCCAGTTAGATGATGCAGGCCAGCCCATCCCATACTTATGAGAAATTTAAATAGCACTTTGCCTCCAAGCCTGTACCCATATGCGGGCATGGGCTTGACAATCACTCATTTATTGCTACTGCACATGACACTATGTGATTAGCAAATCCCAAGCATTGCAGATTACCTCCTACGTGGTTGATCCAACTTTCCACATTTGACCTCATTGTCTATAAATACTCCACCTCTTCATATCATTCTTCATTGAGAATATAAAGACTTCTGCCATTAACAGAGAGAAAGAAGCTTCCTACATCTTCTTCATTTTCATTCAACAACAGCAAACCTCGACTTCAATCAGTAAGTATTTTCAGTATCAATTTGTTGTTCTTTTCATTTATGCTTTCTGAACTTCTGATTGCTTTTTAGGTAACGTTTTCATGATTTTCAGCCATTTCTTTTCATTTCGCTTTTATGTTGCTTTTTGCACTACATTTCGACGCTTCTTTTGCTTTCATTTGTTCCCACTATCATGTTAATCTAAGCATTGCCACCACATTGATGATCTTGTTGATCTACTCCCACAGCACATGACATTGAATTATCATTGTTGGGAAAACAACAATGATCATTTGACTTCTGACACTAACTCAGTCACCTGGATATCATTTTGCTGTCATAGTTGCTGAACTACCCTTTCTATCCAATAGAATAGAAAGAACACACACAATGTTTAGGTACAGGCCATGAATCATAGCTTGAATTTGGTAATGAACCAATACTTGGTTTTGGCCACACAACCTGCCTCACGGTTAGGGTCGAGCCTCAGTGGGCTTTCTGAATGACCCTAGGTCTCTTTATTCTTGGGGCAGGGAAGACATGCCCTATTTGTTGTTTACCTATTAATTAAGTTGGGGTTGTTTAGTAATCCAGATTGTTCATTATTGATTGTAGATGGTCGAGGCTACCTTTATTAGTGGACAAGTTCTCCCTTCGGGTGCCTCTAAGGTTCGAGAGGACCAAGTTAACCTAACCCACTCCCTTTCCCATTATGGCTATGAGGACATCAATTCTCTTTACCCCTTTTTTGCTTACCGAGCTAAACACCCTTGATGGGCTATTTCACCTGATCGCTGGCATACATGAAGACAAGGGTGGTGCTCCCCTTCCACCCTTACTTCGTCAAATTCTTGAACGCACACCATTTAGCACCCAGAAAACATGCCATGAATAACTATAATCTCTTGGCCGGGGTTTTCATTGTCTATCATGACTTGAACCTCTAGGAGCCTAATCTAGTTCTGATCAAGTTGATCTTCAAACTGTGGTGGCAAGCCAAGACCAAATCGAGCAACTACTATTACCTCTATGGGATTGACAAGCACCATATCTTCTTTGGTCTACCTAGCAAGGTACCAGGGTACCAAGACCAGTTTTTCTTTGTGTCAACTACTATCAACCCAAACATCACGATAGTGGCTTTTAGAATGCCTGATATGATCTCTACTTTATGCCTTTCCTTTTTTAGTTTCCACAATAATTGGTAACCCACTTTTCCTTTTTGTCGTAGTACCCCACACCAGAACTGGAAAAGTAACTTCCATCTCCGAGAACTATACCCATCAGACCTAAGTGACCAATAATAGCGCTAAAAACTTGGCGATGACTTTAACAGAAGAGAACCTCTATCGGATGGGGTTGTTTGGTCCAAGATAGATTTTGGGAGGAGGAGAGGTCGTAGCTAGGGCCCAAGGAAAGCAGCCCACACAGCTACAGGGGTCGTGATTAGAGAGCAGTCAGTGGTGGTGCTGGTGGTGGATGTAGAAGTGGTGGAAGAAGCTACCATGTCAGACCCGAGTCATAATGGTGAGTGGAAGGCTTATGATTCAGCACTCTTAGAAGATATTGAGGTTCCAGACCACTTTATTGAGTGGCATTCAAGTTATTCTAACATGACTAAGATGCCCGAGGCGGAGAGGATGGGCATATGGGAGTAGGATCTAGATACGCCAACAAGTGAGGGCTCCTCCATCGAGACCCATCCCATCCGCAGGTCTCCATCCTAAGTACCCACATTGTGCCTCCCAACACTTAAAATTCTGAAGATGAACACTCTAGTAGTAATAGCAAGGGGTCCTTTTGTTGCCTCTACTTAGAAGGAACTGGGAGGACCATTCCAATGAGGGTAGCTTAGTCTTGTCTTGCATTGCCTATATTTTCTTTGAAATTTTTTCTAACTCTTTTCTTTTTTCATGTTTTGCAATGGTCTAGCTAAACCTTTCCACAACTCTTGATTCAACCACAATAGGGAGCACCCGACACAAACGCCCACCTTGTAGCCTTGCATTGGCAATAACATTCAGGAATAGATGCTGGTGACCAAAACCTAGCAACATACGTCGGTCAGTTCTCAACCGACCCACTTAGGGGAGATTACCCCTTACAGCCTTGCCATTCCTAACCTGACATTCCCCTTAAACTCTGGGTCGACTCAGCTAGGTGATTCCTTATGGCATGATAGCAAAGGCCATACTCTGTTAGATTTAAGAGGAGGAGGACTTATGAGGAGCTGGAGAACTCCAAGAGCCATATTTTAGCTTTTCTTGAGGGGTCAAGCTTATTGGTTGGTTATTGGGCTCCGATGAGTATGGAATGACTAGGTCCACTAGCATCTTAGTAGTGGAGCATCTAGATGAGACGGGTTTGTTAGGACTTCTCCAGGCCTTAATTTGGACCATTTCGGAGGTCTTGACACATACCGACTGACCCAAGTCTGAGTGGATCAGCCAGTCTACCGAGTCGGTATTAGATGCCAAACTTAAGGAGGCTTTTCTGGTACGATTCTAAACTTAGCCATTTTCTCTTTTCTTTCCTTCTTCCTTTTATTTATCCATTTCTTATTTTCAGGCTGGTTCCTGTGCTCTCCAACTCTGCAACGACATGCTGCTTTACAAGAAGCGAGCCATAGATAAGGAAATTATTCGCTGTTTGGAGGAAGGGAAGCTTACCGAGCTTGAGAAGAGGGCCACTGTGGCCAAGGCAGCCAGCGAAACTTTAACCAAGGAGAGGGTCGAGGAGTTTACCGGGAGGGAGGGTCTTGAGGCAGGGAATGCCTGACTAAAGGTGGACGTGGAATCCAACTGCAAAGAGGCAGATGACATAAGGGCAGGCTGCACTAGCATCTACATTGCGCCACCTAGGAGGTGCAAGTGAGAACAAAGGTTGCTCAAGATAGGGAGTGGAATGATAGGCTGACAAAAATGTTGAAGTTGATCTTTGCAGCCAATTATCACCTCCTTTTGGTTATCAACTTCCTCTCCCAAAAGGAATATGATGGGGTGTGCAGCGAGGTGGCAACTGAGATAGTGGCGGACGAAGGACTCCCTCGACAACCTAACTCTTGAGCAGACTGTCTCTTTAACCAGCAACCTTAGTGAACCTGCTACCGATGATGCTTCACTGGACAAGGTTTGATTTTTCACGATGACTGCCACATCACCCGGCCCCACCTGCTCATATGAGTCCTGGGGAAATAGTCGGCCTTTTTGTGTTTTTTGCACTTGTCTTCTTTTCCTCCTATTTTTGTTGGTGTGTTGATCGCATGAGGCCCGTTGTTATAATGGCTTGTTACGGAATGAAATGATATTTTATTTGTTGTATTGAGCTCTCTTTTGATATATTGAACTTTGATGAAAGTTGGTGAATTGGATTCTTATGTTTGTTTCAATATTCCGTGTTTGCCTTCTACTTCTATCAGCATATTACATATGTACTTGTTTTCTGTGTTTACTTATTATTTGATTATTGTTTGCTTTATGCCGGGCAGTTCAAGTAGCCTTCGACTTTGTTAATTAAACACGTAAACTTAGTCTTTTATGCATAACATAACAAACAAGTATACATAAGGCAAACACAAAATGTAAACCAAACAAACTTATCACTCATCAAGGCAATCTGTCCTCATCTTTTGCATGGCGAATGTGAGCTGGTGATGGGATGCCCTTTGGAGATCACCCGGTGCTCATGTTGATCTGCCTTTGTTGCATTTACTAGACACCAACGGGTCCATCTTTGCTTGATAGGGGCTACTTTAGGTGTTTAACTCGGTCAACAGTATGGATGGTAGGTACAAGATTACAACATAGGTAACCACACTGATAGAGTTAAGGGTATATCCAAGGGGAAATTCTGTAATTTTTTGTAAATTGTTAACTTTGTAATAAAATCTTGTTCGAAATAAAAGGTTTTTATCTTTCTATTATATACTTCATATAATATGTTATCTTAATTATCTATTTAATTTAAGTATAATAGAAAATCCATAAATGATATGTTTTGTGATAGTAATTACAATGTGAGAAATTTATCACAATGAAATATCTTTTGAAATATTCCTATTCAAGATGTAGCAAGACTGGATATCGATACATCCATTGAGACTAGAGTATGTAACGCTCTCTATATGTTAAGTAGTACATTGCTCATCATTACACTAAACGAGACATTTTGCAACATTTTTCCCGTCCCAATTTGTAAAGGTTATTTCGATTACAAATTACTAATGGTTATTAACATTGCAAAATATTACAATGCTTATTACCAATACAAAAGTTGGTAATATCATAAATACATCAAGCTGCAGTAGAGTGCTTAGTAATTTTTATCTCTTATAACCATATTTCGACCAAAGCTTATTAAATTCTTTTAGTAAACGACATAACCCTCATTAATGGGATTTGGAATTACAGCCACTACCTAAATTCTTCCTCCAACGCTCGTCTCTGCTTCCCCTTTGCTCCTTCATTCTCATCTGTCCTCTCTCTCCACCTTACGCATTGTTCTTCCCTATTTATTAGACCTCTTCGCTTTAGATTTGGCTCGTTTAGTCAATAACCACTATTTTGAAACTAGGGTTTCTCCCTACGCTAGCAACTACGGTCAAACCTTCTATCCCAAGATTGGGGAAGATCACGAATAAGCCTTGTTTTTCATAATGACTATGAGTTCTCGTCCTTGTCAAGCTCCAAACAAAAATCAGCCAAGCTCCCTTCTCTGTACAACTTTGTACAACTTTCCAATCTCCAAGGACCAACAAGATTAGGAACTAACATTTTCACCACTAGGGTTACTATTGCCACCATCATAGATTCAGGTATTCTTTTTTGAATCGTAATATGGGTTTACCATCTCGAATTTTGCCTCAAATTCAAAGTTTTCCTTGATTTGAAATTCAAGTTCTTCTGAAAATTCGAGTTTTGGTTTGAAGGTAGAGGTCATCATTATCACAATTATTCCCCATTCACCTTGACCTTAAAATCTGCATGTATATAAATACTTAAATAGATTTAAAGGTAATTAATTAGATTAACAAAAAAATGATAGTGACATATATAAACTGAAGCATATGCTTTAGTTTTTCATTTATAAATTGATTCATATGCTTCAGTGTTTATAAACTGAAGCATATGTTTCAGTGTTTATAAACTGAAGCATATGAATGCTTTGGTGTTTATAAACTGAAACAGATGTTTCGGTGTTTATAAACTGAAGCATATGAATGCTTCGGTGTTTTTCTTAAACCTCATGCACTCAAATTGGTTCTCAATTGAATTTTCATATTCATTTAGTTTGTGATGTGTTATATATATGAAATGTGAATATATAATAATTTGCATTGTAGTTTTTTTCTTGAAATAAACGCTATCCTTACTATATATTTTTGTTAGAAACATAATAATATTATTTCTTCTATTCTTTGTTATACTTTGCTTGTATTCTATAGTGCATAAATTTTGTTCATTGCTATACAATATCCCTATCAAGTAAATTCTACAACTGGATGCATTTTTGTTTGTCGTACTATTACAAAATAATATTGGATTGGCTTTTCACAGTTTTAGATGGATTTTCCTAGAGACCATAAGTACATAT
Organism: Allium fistulosum; assembly: GCA_030737815.1. Taxonomy (NCBI): domain Eukaryota; kingdom Viridiplantae; phylum Streptophyta; class Magnoliopsida; order Asparagales; family Amaryllidaceae; genus Allium; species Allium fistulosum. The sequence continues at coordinate 1,077,731,239 of CM060901.1, read as the reverse complement.
GTGAAGGCAATGAATATTAGTAGACAACGTAATCCTTGTCAACACACTGATCGATAATGCATTATTTCCCATTTGTCCTCTATATTTATCATTATGGTTGTCTATAATTAACGTTTTCTTATGAATACCCAAATTTGACATAAGGCTAATATCTAGATTGCTTTATTATCTCAAAATCCCTTTTCTTGCATTTAGTCATTTAAAAGTTAATTTGAGCATCTAAATTGCCTTCTGTTGACTATATTTTTAGCCAACCTTGAAAGTATGCTTAACTGGATATATTAGCAAAGAATAGTAACTATATTTCGATTAAAAAATGAAAAATCAAGTTGTATTAGTATGCTAAAATGTAAAGGGACAAGAGTTTAGAGTGATTCGATCAAAGATGATTCACGTGCACTATGAAAAGTTTCTTATTACTTCACTTTGATTATAGAAGCCTAGATTACAAAGTGAAGCGACTAAAATTACATAGATACTTGAAGGATGAATGTTTTTTAACCCATATGAAGTGGCAATGCATGCTATATATATAGTAGCTGAACTTATTATTTGGACAGCTGAGATTGGTTTGAACAAGCCTAAGAAATGCTCTGGGCCGGTAATGAGATTATATAGTTGATGGTCATGCCAGTTGGGACACTAGGTAGATTGCAAGGTGCAGATGTAGACAGCTGGCGAGCTATATTATGGAAATGCCCAAAATATGGCAGATAGCATGGGAGTAGGGGGTAGCTATTGTAGTGGTACTAGGGTGTCAGCAAAGTACATGAAGGGTTTGTTGTACATTGACATCCTTGTTAGATGAGATGTGCCAGTGGATGCCAACCTTTCAGAGTTGTGCCAATGATGTGGTTCTTCTTAATCCAAGGAAGTTTGACGTCTACAAGCATGGTTGAAGGTAACTAGGGATCCTCACAAGCGATGGTGGGTCGGAAAAAGGATAACGACAAACAAGGAGGTCGTTTGGCGGCTTGCTGATTAACCAAGTTGGCCGTTGAAGGGCCTTATCTTCTTAAAGTAACTTGCCTTTACCTCGCCGTCCATTGCTCGCAAGGGAAATAAGCCTGTCACTTTTGTTGGAGTGGATGAGGTATTTCTTGAGTGGGCCTTATTAGGCTAGGCTGGTAGGTGAAAGGCAAAGAGGTTAGGCTATACTCCAAAAGAGGGTGGTACATGGGCTGACCGTTGTTATTCGAGTCAAGTCGAGTGATGAGGTGGGTCATGGAGATACGTGGGCTAAGAAAATATGGATTTCCAAATGGGCTGGCCCACTTCTTTATTTATGAGAAATACAAACAACATTTTTCCTCTAAGCCTCTATCCTCGAGCGAGGACGGGCTTGTCATTCATGCATTTAATACCGCATTAAATGTTATGACACGTATCATTGGCAAAGATGGTTCATTTTCCTAGATTATGCAGAGGCAAATCGTTTTTTGACGTGGGGATTTGATAGGCACATCGATTATACCTACGCAATTTAGATTTCCTCGTACATGGCAAATCTATCAGCCCATGTCACTTCCTTCCCTATATATATCCTTTTCTCCTTCTCTATTTCATCTTTAATTGAACTTTTGAAAATATTCTTCCATTAAAAAACCATCAAAGCTTCCTGCTTTCCACAACAAACTTGATCCTTTTTTCCAAGTTGTCACCTAATCGTTAGTAATAATTCTCTCTCCAATTTGACCTATGCATTTTCTATATCCTGGATTTTGTCTTATTGTCACCTTTTCCAAAACCTTTTTCTCGAACAATGTCTTATAATTGTCTATTGTTGATTTTTTCTTGGTCCATGATCCATGATAATGCACTTTTAGGAACCGCCTCCCACTATTGTAGAAAACCCTTCTCCGATGACCTTTCTAGCAAGCCTTTTTGGTCTTTAGCATTTATTGATTATTGTTGTACATTAACGATGGTCGTCAAATGTTGGGTACTGTATAGAAAAAAAACCTGAGGCTTTATATGTCATCATTGTTGAACCACCTTCATTTGATTAGGAGTAGGGCAAAATCAGCTTGGACTCGAAGGTAGGACTAGGTCGGTTGATTGTCTGTATCAGCGTGGGATTGGTATTACCCTCGAGCCAAGTTAAATTACTTTCTTAAATAGGTTAGAGGAAATTCAGTAACCTAGGTGACTTTCTATTAATTACATATAGCTGAAGTTGCTTCCATAAGTGGTCGGCAGACCCTTTCGCTGAAGGCATCTAAGATCCGAGAGGATTGAACCGACCTCGCACATTCTTTGGTCGACTTCGGCTATGAGAATATCACTCCAATGTACCCACTGCTTACAAAGCATCCCAGTAACCCCACACCAGGCTACTTCGCCTTATCGCTTGCTTACATGAAGGTCGATGCGACTCTCCCTCTAAACCCATTCTTCATTGGATTTTTAAACGCACGTCGACTGGCATGGCATCAACTGGCTTCGAACGACTATAAGCTCATGGATGGGCTTTACATTGTTTGTCACAATCTGGATATTTCTAAGCCTGATCCTACACTTACCTATTTAGTTTTCAAGCTCTACCGGCAAGTAAAATCTGAATCAATCTGTTACTATCATCTTAAGGGAAATAATTCACCCTCTTTGATCTATGGTCTCCCAAGAAAGGCAGCGACCTATAAAGACTAGTTCTATTTTGTCCCTACCACCGTTAACCTAGGCCTTAAAACCCGATCTTTAGCCTTCCTTATAAGTTTTTTATAACTTGATGAAGAATTCTTTAATGTTAATATCTTAATAATCATTTCTTCTTTTGTCGTAGTGACCCCGCCAGGACCGGGGTAAGTTCTATCATGTACTAGGGCTACCTTGCCAACTCAAGGTGACCGAGGGACCCACCAAGTACCTAGCAATGATTTGAAATTATGACAATCTTCACCAAGTTGAATTGTTAGGCCAAAGGCAAACCATGGGCGAAGGAGCTGCCCTAATGAGAACCCCTACCGCATGATTAGAAAGGCCTACAAGGATCACGATTAGGGGGGTTTTGGCTACGAAGGGAGAATCTGATGATGAGAATGAGACCACTGAGTCGGATTCCAACCAAGGTTGGGGGAATGATCAAGGTGAGTGGGAGTTTTATGACCTGACCCTCTTGGAGCACGCCGTGGTCCTCTGTCAAGATCCTGTAATAAATTGGTCTTCTGATTACACTAGCACGTCAGGGACGTCTAAGGCGAAAAGGATGGGCGACTTAGTGAAGGAGCCAGATACGCCGATTAGTGAGGGTTCCTTCTCTAGGAACCCCACCCCCATGGCTCTTCAGAACAAGTTACCCAAAACTGCCCTTAAATATACAACCTTGAGGGGGCACAACTTACAGTAGTAGCAAAGGGTCTCCCTATCCACTTTTACCTAGGAGTGATGGGGGGACTGATATATAGAGGGTAGCTTAGCTTTGTACAGCTTCTTGTTAAATTCTTGTTAACACCCCCAAAGTAATGTTAACGAAGATGAATAATCCTTTGTATGAGTGGTGAGTGTGAATCCCTTAGGAATCGCCTTCCAACTTGGCTTTATTATTTAATATTCCTCAAGTCAGACCTTTCAACGACGTCGAAAGGTATGGTCTTTGGATGAAGTGACCTTTCGATCCAATTGAGTTAGAGCGAGATCTCCTTCGAAAGCCTTCCTTTGTATTAGATTGAAATTCCTTGAGTTAAGTCCTTTTAAAGTAGGTTTCGATCTTGTCGAAAGCTAAGGGAACAACTTCCTTTGGATTAAGTCTGTAAGTCTATGTTTTGGTGTTTAGAGAATAGGTTTCGACCTTGTCGAAAGCTTTAAATCACAGAGTTGATGGTTTCAAAAGGTTACAAAAGTTGTTTGAGCCTGAAGGGGTGTAGACCTTGTCGACAGGTTCCTTTCAATGGGGTTAAACCCGAAACACAAAGGTTAATCTAACAAGAGCGTTAGTAAACAGTAAAGCGATCAACAATGTACAAGACTTCCCTTTTTCCATCCAAAGAGATTTTATTTCATTAATCCCCAAATCCACAATCTCCCAATCAGGGTTACAATGCTTTGTTAAATAAAACACAAGTTTGGAATGAGAGAAATCGGATCCCCACAAATGTGACCCATTGGGTCTTATTTATAGATGCAGGCGGCCTCCCTTCTGCGCCCTTGATTTCGACAATGTTGGAAGGTCCTCCTTTTATATGCTGTTGTGAACCTTTCAACTTGGTCGAAAGTTATGCCTCCTTTCGACGTTGTCGAAAGGTGTTCTTTTGTATGTTGTTTGAACCTTTCGACCTGGTCGAAAGCTATGCCTCCTTTCGACGTTGTCGAAAGGTGTTCTTTTCGATGTTGTCGAATTCTATGCTTCCCTTCGTTGTTGTCGAAGGCTATGTTCCCCTTCAATATTGTCGAAGGCAATGTTCTCCTTCAATGTTGTCGAAGGCTATATTCCCTTTCAGCGTTGTCGAAAGGTGTCCTTGTTCTTCTTGTCATGCTTTAGCAGCTTCTTCATTATCTCCTAACCTTTCGACCTTGTCGAAATCCATGCCTCCTTTCGACGTTGTTGAAAGGTCTTTTATTATTCTTCCGCCTTTGCTGTTTTCTGAGTATTACTTCTTTCATAGCACCTTTCGACATTGTCGAAAGGTGTCCTGGATGGATCTATGACCGGTTCAAAAGGCTTACTGCAGCTTTCTAAGGGGTTGCTAGTACTTGCTTTGACTTCTTCACCTTCTTCAAAAGGTCTTGAAGCTATTAAACTTTGATGGCAGCATCCCTTCGACTCCTTCGAAAGGTTTGGTCTGAACTCTTCTTTTCTTGATCATTGTTTAAGGTTCTTTCGACTTAGTTGAAAGGTGGATTTTTGGTGTAACATTTGCCCCCCTCTTGTGAAGGGATGTCCTTGACTTTCCAAGTCATCTTTGTTGAGATCTAAAAACTTCCCACCTCTTGGCCTTCCCGCGTAGATCTGAGCCATTCATTTAAATCTTATCCAACGGTCGACAAACTAGGTGACTTTTCTTATATAGTATGCTTCTTCTCTTTCTTCTTCTTTTATCTGCAAATCAAAATTATCGAGCAACAGTAAAAGAATTCTCCAAAATTTCCAAACTTCACTTTCTAGAAATCGAGTTTATTTCCAAATCCAAATCGTAAGTTTAGGTTAATCCCTGTTTCTTTAGCTTTCATTTGAACTTCATTCATGTTTAATTAAATTTCAACTTCCTGATCTCAAAATTGAAATTTGATTTTAGTTTGGCTTGTTGAAAAACTTCCTCTTAATTCAGTGTCTTAGATTAATGGAATTTATTTCCTGCTTTGGATTTTGAGGTTGACAAAGACTGTTAATGGAAATCCCCTTATTGGGTTTAGTTCTTATTCCAAAAAATTTTAACTTTTGCTTTTTGTTTGTGACCTAGGTTTTTGATTTACTAATTATCTTTATGCCTTTTGAAATTGAGATAGTTTGAATTTCTGTTTGAGTTTGTTTGGTTAAAAGATTTGATTTTCTTGTTCTTCAAGAAATTTTTGAAACCTGTATTTACAATCAGGTTTGGGGTTAGTTAAACCCGATTCGATTACCTAGAATCCTCTTGCGTACAAATGATGAATTTGGCGGCACAAAATGACCTTTCTACCCCTACGAAAGAGATTGAGGTGGTAATATTGGATTTTCTTTCTTAGCACCTTTCAATGGGGTCGAAAGGTGTTGTGGTGCTAATTTGATCAACATTGTCGAAAGGATATATAGTTGTGTGGAGTGGATCTACCCTTTCGATAGTTAAACGTTTCGACTTAGTTGGACCCTTTGACCCCTTCGACAATGAGCCTTCGACAAGGTCAAAAGCTTTCAAACCTTTCGACTTCAATGGGTAGGATAGGTTTCGACAACATTGACCAGACCTTTCGACAACGTCGATAACACTAATATTTTTACTCATGAATTTTTTAAGTTATTGGTTTCGACAACGTCGAAAGGTCTTATTGCTTAGCTTTATATTACACTTGTAATGTATCCAGGCTCCCATAAAGCTTTCAACAATGTCGAAAAGGGTTGAATGAATTAATGTTTTGTCTCATCCTTTCGACCTTGTCGATAGCTTAAAGAACATATATTATTATTTATTTGTTTATTTGTTTATTTTATTTTAAGGTTTTTGACAATGTTGAGATATACTGGTTCAAAGTTGATGCTATTTTCCTTTCGACATTGTCGAAAGCTCAAGCTATTGTCCTCTTGACATTGTCGAAAACTCAAGCTAAGCCATTTGGTTTCCGACTTAAACTATTTGCACAATCTTAAAGTTTTATGTCTGTTTTCATGTTTAAGTTATCTAAGTAGATTTATTTGTTTAATTCTTGAATGCATTTCAAATTTGTAAATAATCATGAATTTTAACTAAGACGTTTTCACCTGGCTGAATCATGGGTTCTCCTATGAAAGCTGAAGCCACTTCTAAGCATTCTGCCATTGCATCCCAAGATGAAGTTAGCGCCATCCTTGGGGATTTTGGTATCACCGGAATCGAAGCTATCCCTCCTCAGGAAACTGACACCATAGATAACCCTCCTGAAGGGTATATTGCTTATTCTGCCATTCACATATGGCATGGCGGATTTTTACCTTTCTCGAAATTCTTATCTTCATATATATCCTATGTTGGAATCGCCCCGATCCAGCTATCTCCAAACGTTTACACTCATCTCCTGTCTCTAGAGATGTTGGCGCTGGAATCTAGGCTCTCTTCTCTCAATACTAAAGTGCTAGATTTCTTAACTAAGTTGGGAAGGCTGAGCAACCTCAATAATCAAATATACAGAGTCAATCCCTATAAGAAATTAATATTAGATGGGGTCAACAAATTCAGGGACTGGGAGAACCAATTCTTCTTTGTCAAATGTTTTGCTAACATACGCGGGACTTTTGCCACTCCTCATAAGTCTGGTTCTGTACTGTTTTTCCCGTACTTTATGTTTTCTGTTAACTAATCTCTTACTTTATCAGGTGTCACTTCCAAGAAGCTTAATGAGGTAAACAAGAGGACAGTTGATTCTCTGATTGCGGCTTCAAAACAAATCGGGAGCAGATTGACGCTTCTAACTCCCTCAAACTTAAGAAAGCATTCTCTACTGCCAGTGGGCCAGAGGATCTTAGGAACTCCTCCTTTTATTCTGCACACTTCATGCGGCGAGCACTTTCTCTCCTTGGGAGATGCTGAACACTTCTCTCCAATGTCACCAATTTGTGCTGATCCCTCTTGTACATCATTGGTCTAGTATTTTCTTCTTTGTCCCTGGCATTCTTTGAATTACTTTGACTGACTTTACATTTGCTCGAATTTGTTTCAGCTTCTTCTCAAGTTATAGTGTCTTCTAGTGGCGCTGCCCCTCCTCCATCAACTTCTGGAGTGACATCAATCATGGCAGCCTTTGTTAAATCCTAGAAAAGCTTTAAAAGAAAACTAATGGAGTCTCCTATAGGTGCCCCCGGAGAAAGTGGCTAAAATCATAGATGGGATGAAGAGGAAAAGCGCATATCTCCTGAACGAGCCCCAAAGAGCCCCATTGTTGAAGCCCCTATAGATAAACCGGAGCGAACTCCGCCTATTCCCGATCCTTTTCCCATATCTCAATTCTAATTCTCCAACTGCACTTGAGCAAATGCAGCTAGCTTTATTAACGACTCCTCCCATGAAACAAATTCCTCTGAAACCATCATCTCCTAATCCTCCATCTACAAGTTTTGAGGAAATGATCGAGCTCATCTTGCATTCTGAATCCTTCACTTCTTCTTGTCTGCCCTCTTTCACTCCAGACTTGGTGAAGAATTATCGCTCTTTGATGGAGCAACAACTTTTGGTAAGCTCTTACTCAATTGACCTTATCACCATTGGTTTTCTCTAATCACTAACTTATGTAATACTTCTCACTCCAAATTTTTAGGAGTTGGATAGCTTTGAATGAACATGTTTCAAAGTCTTCAGTCGGATCCTCCAAGCTGCAGGAAGAAAATCCAAGCTTAAAAATCAAGTATCTTCCTTGACCGTTGCCAAAAATGACGCCTCCACAGAGTTGGAGCGATTGAAGGCTTCCCTTGCCAGGGTCGAGGCTGATTTAGAGGCAGAGAAGCAGGCCTACCAACTTAGCAATGATAAAAAACTTTCCATGGAGCTTACTCTGAAAGATATGGAAGCTCAAAAAGCTCGCCTGGTTGCCAAGAACTCTTCTCTGAAAGATAAATTCAAGAAGACCAGGGCTTCACTCAAACTTGTTGTTCAAATCCTCTCTGATGTCAAACGACAAGTATCTCAATTTGTCGACATCTCCCTTGGGCCAATGATGCTAAAGAACTATGAAAATGCCCTTATGCTCGCATACACTGACAACTACAAGAATTACCCTAACTTCGGCTTTCCTTCACTTGACCCTGCCTTAGCCGAAAGAGTGATGGGCAAAATCAACCAGATAAAGCAGGGTATTGAACCCGAGGGCGAAGAGGAAGAAGTTAATGCAGCCGAAATCCTTTTAGATGTCCCCTCCTTCAAAATCGAATTTGACTCTGAGGAGGAGGGTGACACAGATGACGCTAATGAGTAAAAGGATGATGATGGTGATAAAGGTAGTGACCATGATAATGAGGACGACAATAATGATAATGACCCTTCCGGGGCCAAGGCCTTGGTGGAGACAAAGGGGGCCCATCTGGAGCTTCTGAAAAGAATATGGGCGACCGAGCTGAATTTCTTGAAAAATAACCATCTCCCCAGAAAGATATGCCACCCGCATCCCCCGGGCCTTCTACTCCTCATGAGGAAGCATCTGCTCCCATTCATACTGAGGATCCAAAAGGAAAGGAGCAGGCCCCTCAGGCCTCCATTATGGAATTCCCTGTTTAAACATCTTTCACTTCAAAAATAATAATTAGTGTAAAATCATTCATTTTAGATAAGGAGAAAGTCTTAATTTCCCTCTAAAACAAAACTTGAAAGGAAACAAGCAGAAATTAACAAGTTATATAGGGAATTAGACAGACAGATAAAGAAGCATAACGTATTCTCTGAAAAGTATCACAGTCTTGACCAGAGTGCTTCCATCCTAGCATCTTTTAAAAATCAGAGGGCTGCCCCTTTATTAAGGAGAGCACGTCTCTGATACGACACTCTCTTAAAGGAGAACCAGGAGTTGCTTACTTTATTTTGGATGATGATTGAACAAAGGGATATTTTAGTTAATTTCTTGTATAAAGCTTTTGTAGACACTATATTATAGACTTTTCGTACTTAGGTGAGTTCAGCGAAGTTTTACTCAAACGTTTCCATAAAAGATACTTAGATGAATTCGGGTCTGACCTGCATCCCGGAGCTTGCTGGAACTTACCGCGGGTCAGATCGATTCCTCAAAATCTCCCCCCGCCCACCTCGAAAAGCTTAAGTACTATAGAGATAAATTTGTTTTTGAGTTTTTCTCCAAGTCTATTTTGTATGAACCGGATGAATGATTGAATATGTAACAATTAATTGATGTATGAATATATGTTTCAGTTCTGTTTTCTTTATGCTTAGGTTTTCTTTACTATACTATTTCAGAATGACAGTTCTTTAGGTCGACTCATCCCTAGAGACCACTTAAGCCAATACGTTAAAGTGAGAAAGTTTTACTCTGAAAATGCATCAAAATTAAAGACTTCAAAGTTAGCGAGATATTGCTTTCTTCGAGATTTACAAAAATTGTACTTGGAATACCCTCACCTTCGTTTTGACTTCCTTAGCAATGAGAAGGAAACTTTCCTTAAAGAGATCATAACATTCCACTCTAAACTAATTTGTGGCGGCGATAGTCCCACAGCTAGGAAATGGGACTATAGCAAATGCCCACTGATCATAACCCTGGAAGGAGTTACTATGCCTTTTGATTCGACAGTTACGCTTTCAGCTAACTCTTTAGATAAAGTGTTTCCCAACTGTAAATCTAATCATGTTGTTTATTGTGCCTTTTTAATTTCGTTGTTGTTTGAGTTGTAATCTGTTACTATAATAATAAAGAGATTTCTTAGCTTGATTTTGACTTTATTTTATTTCTTTTGCTAAAATAGGAGCTACAACTATCTACAACTCTTTCTCCTCGCAGTTTATCGTCTCGTGTTGATGCTCTTAGGGAGATGTTGTTGACAGCGAGCAGAGGAATTGTGGTTAGTGATGATGTCTTACTAGAACACTTCAGTGGTAACGTCGAAGCCGTAAAATGGCACAAGAGGTATTTTTTCCAAAAACCATCGTTAGCGGTCACAAAGATCATATTGCCTATCTTGAGGCTGAAATTAAGAATAAAGATGAGATTACCACCACGCTTAAACGACAAGTGAAGAAAAATCCCACGATCGACTTTGATCAAAAGATGTCTGAACTTATTCAGCAAATAAGTGACTTGGAGTTGAAATTAAAAGATAGTCAGGAGCAGTGTGCCTCTCTGGAATTAGTCATGGGGGACAAGACTTCGAGTATTGACTTGCCAGTACCTCACTATACTCCTATGGTTACTAAACCCACCAGGTCGAAACTTCTTGCGACCAAAAAATTCCATACTACGCTCAACCCTCCCCTGGGCTTAGACGAGAATGCCGTGGGCAACTGGCTTAGATCCTTCAGTTGCGAAATCTCTTGATAAAGCCGCTCAAGATTTGTAATTTATCTTGTCTATATGTAAATAATTTTGTAGTCTTATAAACAATTTCATAACTTATGTAAACCACATAAGCTTTGTAAATATCACCTGATTTGTAATCCTTTTTTGTGATGTTACTTCTGAAACGTCATTGAATTGCTCACTCATTGATTTTTGGACTTGCTGAATCTTTTGCTATTCCTTGTTGTTTGGATTTTCCTAAAATGCATGTAGCAAACAATATTTCTAATTGTTAGCTTGAAATCGACATATTTTTCTATGTATGTCATTTGCTTAGATTAACAAATCATTCTGTTAATTATATGACAAATAGCTTATACTAAATGTTAAATCTCATATTTAACCACGATGAGAGATGATCAAGGATGTAACTCCTTCCACTTGGCTGGAAAGTTTGAAATTTGCTGATAGAAAATTCCACTTTATCATAGGGGTATAAATATTAGAATGTAACCTTTATTTAATAAAGAACCTGATTTAGAAATTAATGTTTGAAATTTTGTAGTAGTAACTCTTCGACCCATTCCTCAACTTTAATGGGATTTAAAAAGTTAGAAATTCGAAGTTCCCATTTGGAAACTCTTAACAGCGATCTTTATGATGATATTCTTTGGCCCAGATTCGGGCATTTGGGATGAATAGAAATCCAATGATCTTGCACCCAGATTAGAGTTTACATAAGCAGCAGTTTTGATATCCAGATTCGGGTATAATAAGTCAATGATTAATAAAGGCCTAAAGCCCAGATTCGAGCGTTAGATGATGGAATTCATATATGAAAGACCCGAAATCCTCATTTGGGTATTAATAGCCGATTTTTCGAAATGGAAGTCCCGAAACCCAGATTCGGGTAATATTAAGCGGAGTTTTGTCCCACTCCTTTGCTAACTTGAGCTAGGACATCTTAGTTCATGATTTGATATGCTTTTTCTCGAGCTTGAACATCTTAGTTCATGATTTGATGAGCCTCTTCTCGGGCTTGGACATCTTAGTCCATTATTTGATGAGCCTCTTCTTGGGCCTGGACATCTTAGTCCATTATTTGATGAGCCTCTTCTTAGGCTTGGACGTTTTAGTCCATTTTGTCCGTTGCTCTTGGTTAGCTCATCTTAGAGGCTGGAACCAAGGACTTACCCAACCTCCCTCCAAGAGGCGCCCTTCCCTGGCCCTTTTGCGGCGCGGACAGGGGCTTGTTCGGTGCTTTACCCTGGCCATCTTATGGCGTGGATAAAGGCTTACTCCATCCTCCCTCCAGGAGATGCCTTAACCTGGCTATAGCGTGGTGCGGATAAGGGCTTGTTTGGTGCTTTAACTTAGCCATCTTATGGCGTGGATAAAGGCTTACTCCATCCTCCCTCTAGGAGGTGCCTTGACCTGACCAGAGGCGCGACCAAAGGCTTGTCCGGTGCTTTAACCTGGCCATCTTATGGCACGGTTAAAGGCTTACCCACCCTCCCTCCAAGAGGTGCTCTGCCCTGGCCATCTCCACGCGGACAGAGGCTTTTCTACCATCTTAGGTAGACTACCATCTTAGGTAGTATCCAAATAAAAGGAGAATTTCACTCGCAACCATGTGCATTTTCTCTTTATAGAAAGTTGCTCTTTATTGACTTTATCTCAAATTCTTTTTACAAACTCATGGATTTTTCCTTGACGAAAGAAGTTTATGATCATTCCCTCTAGGGCTCTGAAATGGTTGGTTTCATGACCATTCATCATATGATAGTGGCAGTAGGATCCTCCCAAATTCCTTTCATGTTTTGGCTTCTTTTTCTGTGATGGCCAATAGTTGAGCTCATCCTTTGTAAGCAAGTAGACGTTCTCAATTGATGTTGTTAAGTTGCACTCCTTTGGAAGTCTAGACGTAAAGCTTGATTCTTGTAGATGGCTTCTTGATCTTTTGTTCCTTGGCTCTGTGTTCTCATGCCCCTCAATTGCTTTTCTTTTTAACACTCTTTGTACATCTTGCGTAGGAAGTGTTCTCTTTACAACTGGTTGTTGCCATTTATTTGCAAAGGCGTTGTAATCCGCCATTATTTCTTTCTCAAAGATTGTGCCTTTTGAATAATGTTGAATGGTTCTTCTTATTTGATTAAAGACATTGTCACTTCCATTTGTCCTTTTTCCGAGTGCAAAGATAGGGGTAGGACCAACATGAAAAGGATTTAGACTCCATTTCTCCGGATCATAATATTCTGCTTTCTTCTTGTTTATAATTCTTATGGCTTCGAGCCTTTGTTCTTCATCTTGATTGGAAATCTTGATAATTATTTAGGGAAACCTTGTCAAATGTGGTTCAGAGGACCCTTGTTCTGATCTCTTAATTCTTGTAGCCATGATTCACCAATGCAGATAAACTTGAAGTGGAATCGACTTAAGTAGGGTTAGAGAATAGTGGTGTCGGGGGTTTATCCAAGTTGGAGGTTCGAACCCTCCCTCTTGCGCTAAAAATGTTAACAATATTTCTTGTTAACACCCCAAAGTAATGTTAACGAAGATGGATAATCCTTTGTATGAGTGGTGAGTGTGAATCCCTTAGGAATCGCCTTCCAACTTGGCTTTATAATTTAATATTCCTCAAGTCAGACCTTTCGACGACGTCGAAAGGTATGGTCTTTGGATGAAGTGACCTTTCAATCCAATTGAGTTAGAGTGAGATCCCCTTCGAAAGCCTTCCTTTCAATTCGATTGAAATTCCTTGAGTTAAGTCTTTTTAAAGTAGGTTTCGATCTTGTCAAAAGCTATGGGAATGACTTCCTTTGGATTAAGTTTGTAAGTCTAGATTTTGGTGTTTAGAGAATAGGTTTTGACCTTGTTGAAAGCTTTAAATCACAGAGTTGACGGCTTTGAAAGGTTACAAAAGTTGTTTGAGCCCGAAGGGGTGTCGACCATGTCGACGGGTTCCTTTCGATGGGGTTAAACCTGAAACACAAAGGTTAATCCAACAAGAGCGTTAGTAATTAGTAAAGAGATCAGCAATGTACAAGACTTCCCTTTTTCCATCCAAAGAGATTTTATTTCATTAAATTCCCAAATCCACAATCTCCCAATTAGGGTTACAATGCTTTGTTAAAGAAAATACAAGTTTGGAATGAGAGAAATCGGATCCCCACAAACGTGACCCCTTGGGTCTTATTTATAGATGTAGGCGGCCTCCCTTCCACGCCCTTGCTTTCGACAACGTCAGAAGGTCCTCCTTTTATATGCTGTTGTAAACCTTTCGACCTGGTCGAAAGTTATGCCTCATTTCGACGTTGTCGAAAGGTGTTCCTTTGTATGCTGTTTGAACCTTTCGACCTGGTCAAAAGCTATGCCTCCTTTCGACATTATCGATAGGTGTTCTTTTCGATGTTGTCGAAGGCTATGCTTCCCTTCGATGTTATCGAAGGCTATGTTCCCCTTCAATATTGTTGAAGGCTATGTTCCCTTTCGGCGTTGTCGAAAGGTGTCTGTGTTCTTCTTGTCATGCTCTAGCAGCTTCTTCATTTTCTCCTAATCTTTTGACCTTGTCGAAAGCCATGCCTCCTTTCGACGTTGTCGAAAGGTCTTTTATTATTCTTTCGCCTTTGCTGTTTTTTGAGTATTGCTTTCTTCATAACACCTTTCGACATTATCGAAAGGTGTCCTGGATTGACCTTTGACCGGTTCGAAAGGCTTACTATAGCTTTTGAAGGGGTTGCTAGTACTTGCTTCGACTTCTTCACCTTCTTCGAAAGGTCTTGAAGTTGTTAAACTTTGATGGCAGCATCCCTTCGACTCCTTCGAAAGGTTTGGTCTAAACTCTTATATTCTTGGTTTTTGTTTAAGGTCCTTTCGACTTAGTTGAAAGGTGGATTTTTTGGTGTAACCCTTCTCTTTCAATTCCTCCTTTGCTTCTCTCTGACTTGTGCTTTTTTTTTGTGGTCCATTTGAGCCCGGGTGCCGCTCTTGATGTTGTTGCCTCGAGGGGAACACATTCGGGAAGTCCTACACCACAATCCCACACTGGCACCTCCTGAGTGCAACAAGCTAACCTTAGCATTCTGCCACACACACCAACCAGCTCCCGGCTATCCAAGGGGATGGGAGCTATTTTTTCATTGATTGGCCTAACATTGCATATTAGGGCAACAACCAAGGTGAGTCGAAGGAAAAAAGAGGTCGAGCAGGGAAGGCTGTCTAAGAGGCCTTGGGTTTTGAAATCAAAGAGCTATGGTAGTAGTCTAGCATACAGATTCTTTAAGGAGGTGGATATGATTAGGGCTCGACCAAGAGAGGATGAGCTTGAGGTGGTGGGATCGACCACCTTGAGGGCACTCGAGGCTGATGATGATCTTCGAATGCAAGCACGTGTGCTGGTTATGGTAGCTTTAGATGCCATGCATAACAAGCGTTAGGCCCGATTAGGTAGGAGACTCATCCCTTAAACAAGGTCCTTAACTCTCACCTATCAGAATCTTATTTGGTAAGGATCTACATACTTGGTAATTTTTTCTTTCTTTCCATGACTTAGACCTTGAACTACTTATTATTATAGTTGCGATGCAAGCATATCGCATTCACTTGGGTCTGGCAGATCTGACTAAGCAGCCGGACGAGGAGAAGACCATGCATTAGCAGAGGGAGGAACTGCAAAAGAGGATTCATAATGCCAATGGTAGGGAGAAGGCATCCGAGAGATAGGCCTTGCTGCCAAAGGGGACCTAAAAAATGGCTAAACAGAACAAGGACACTGCTATTAACGATCAAACCAAGGAGAAGAGGAGGTTGGAGGATAATCTCCAGTAGATAAGGACGGATCTAGAGGGAGTCGCAATGAGACAGACGGGCTGAGGGAGAAGCTGCAGCAACATATGCACTATGTGACTTAGGAGGAGATCAAGAAGGAGAAAGAAGCCCTGAATGGGCAGTGGGAGGAAAATTTAACCAGGATGTTAAAGCTGATCTTCTTGGCCAACTACCACCTCCTATTATTGGTTCATTTCATTATCCTAGAACAATGTGCAGGGGTCCATACTAAGGTTGTGGTGAAGATAGCGGCGTCCGAGGTAGCCCTCGGTAGTTCTCACGCCAGGGTAGATCGCCTCACTGATAGGAGGACCGAGCGAGCCCTCTTACCCCGATCCTTCATTAGCAGATAAGGAGTTGGTTTACAATGATGATTGCCATGTTGTGAAGGGTCCTTTCTCTCCCTTGAGCTATTGAGCTGGTCATCTTTTTGTCTTTTTTGGTTTTTGTATCAGTTGGGCTATGACCATGTTTGTAAATATTGAACATTAATGTTTCCTTTTATGTTAAAAATTACACTGTATATCATGTATCTGTTTGAATTATCTGTGCGTATTTCGCATTCCTTTCTTTAATCATTACACATATTTGAATGCATACTCATATGCCCATATGCTAAGTTTTTACAATTCAAGGCCAAACGGCTCTAATTCCCTTAGTGTATTTTAAGTAAACGCATGGCCAGTCTACACACGAGATAACATAAGAAAATGTGATGAAATTAAAGACTATTTAAGCAAAATTAAACTTCTCTTTCAATGAAGTTGCTAGCCTGCATTTTTATATGACGGGTGTGAGCTATTGGTGAGCACCTTTGAATCGTCACCCGGTGGTGAAGGAAGTGTTGATAGATTGGTGCAACCACTCGGAGCAGTGTTACGGGCACCAGGGTTATGGTTATGACAAGGGTAACCGCACCGCTAGGGCACCAGTGTATTGTCCCACAATGGGGAATAACATCGTGGGCGAACGAATCAGTACCACTACAGGGTGATCTTGCCATTGGTTCATCGATGCTTTTGGTGAGGAAGGAAGCATCAAGCGGCTTGCATATCCTGATGGAGTAGCACTACGGCTGCCTTGTTTGGAGTTACAAGGTGGATAATTGAGCCTCCAAGGCACCAGTGCACCCATCCCACTAGGTAGATGGGCAGCATCACGAGCGAACGAATCGTGACCACTACGGGGGTGGTCTCTTCATTGGTTTATCGGTGCCTCCAATGAGGAAGGAAGCGTTGAGTGACTCGCGCATCCCTATAGAGCAACACTACTGATGTTTGGTTTAGAGTTACGACATAGGTAACTATGCCTCCTAGCAGCAAGTCCCCGTCTCACTAAGGAGATGGGATGCATCATGGGCGAACGAATCGGGATCACTGCAGGGGTGGTCTCACCATTGGTTCGTCGATGTCTTCGGTGAGGACGAAAGCATTGAGTGGCTTGTACATTCCCAAAGAGCAGCACTATGGTTTCCTAATTCAGAGTTATAATATGGGGTAAATGTACCTCCAAGGCACTAGTGCCTTGTCCCACAAGGGAGATAGGCAACATCATAAGCAAACGAATCGGTACCACTGCGATGGTGGTCTCGCCATTGGTTCGTCGATGCTTCTGGTGAGTAAGGAAGCATTGGGTGGCTTGCACATCCCCATGGAATAGTTTTTTGGCCATTCCTTAGTGGAAGGGGTGGGTTTTCGAGCCGACCTTCGGATAGCCTATGTTGTGGGCTGCCCCAACATGGTGGGGGGACTGGTTAAGCCGATTCCAGTTGATTGACCTTGTTAGATCAAGATGTTCCAAGGATGTCCCATTCACATAACAAAATGGGGTGATACAAGTCACATTACCTTATAACTATGACAATACTTCATAGCCTTATAACAGCGGCTTATAACTTTTAACATAATATGCTCGGAGAAGCTTTGGGATCCATGCACGAGACATGTCGGAGCCATTGGTATTCGAGATGTAGTATGCACCATTGGCGAGCGCAATAATGATCACATACGCGCTTTCCCAATTCGGCTACAGGACTTCCTCGGCTAGATCCTTAGTGTTGGTGGAGATACGATGCAAAAGCACATCTCCAACTTTGAAATGGTGGAGCTTTACCCTTGCATTGTAGTGCTTGGCCATCTTTCTTTTATACTCTTTCGCACACAGTTCAACTTCGGCTCTCTTTTCTTCCAAACCATCAAGTCTGAGCTCGGGCAAACTCTCCATTTTTGTTTGAGGCCGTGAGTGAGGCACCTTAAAGATGGTATGTTGACTTCGATGGGTAGCATAGCTTCATACTTGTAAGCTAGAGAGAAAGGAGTAAGCCCGGTTGACATGCGGCAACAAAGGTGGTGTGACCAGAGTACGAGTGGCAAGTCTTCAGCCCAATTTCCTTTAGCCTTTGTGAGGCGCTTCTTCAATGATGTCTTAATGATATTTTCCATGACCTCAACCTACCCATTGGATTAGGGATGGGTGACTGAGGGAAGAGCACTTCTCTCTTTCATTCTGATCACAAAACCCTTGGAACAACCCACTCTCAAACTAGGTGCCGTTGTCAGTTATGAACTTCATTGGGAGTCCGAATCGATAGATGATTTCTTGATCATCTAATGTTAAGGACTTTGGGGCATGGTGACACTAGTGAGATGTTTCATTTCTACCCACTTCATGAAGTAGTCAATGCCAACTATAGCATGGTTATATTCGCTTTTGGCATCCGACAGCTTGTCGAACAAGTCTATTCCTTAAGTATTAATGGTTAGGGGATGTCATAGGGGTCAGAAGATTTGAGGAGGCTCTTGAGATCTTGGTGAACTTTGGGCATCAGTTGCACTTCTTAACATAACTCATCACATCTTTGATTATAGTTGGCTAGTAATACCCTTGATTGTCAGGCTTTATACCCTAGTGTGATCTCCAAAAAAACTTTCCTGTAATTCCTGTAGTATGTGATTGGCCTCTTCATTGGTCATGAATCTTTGGTGGGCAGTTGAGCATCCCCTACAGTATAGCTTTATGTCCATGATGGTTTAGTAGGGTGCCCAGCATTAGATCCTTTAGGACTCTTTTCTTTTAGCAGCCTAGTCGTAGTTTGTGAGATGCTTTACCAGTGGGGTCATCCAAGAGTCGAGGCAAGCTTCATCGATTTCCATGGCGGTTGCCCCTGGTTTGAAGAAGGGGTCAGTCGTACCTCCATGGGGACCCAAAGGAAATTTTCTTCAGTGTTGCTGGCCATCTTGGCCAACTGATTGGCCTTAGCCTTTTTTTCTTGATGAATCTATTCTATCTTGGAACTCGCAATGGTGTAGATGACCTTCTTCGCTTCAATTGCCTAGAGGGACAATGTCTTGCCTTTGATCTTGAAGCATTCCTCAATTTAATTGATAACTAACGATGAGTTATTGAACAGGTGTAATGATTTCACTCATAGTTCTTTAGCCATTATGAAATCGACCAGGAAAACTTCATATTCAACTTTATTATTCGTGGCCATGAAGCCAAGATGGACGGGGAAGCAAAGTTCTTTACCATCAGGCATGACCAACACTATTTCTACCATGGCGCCTTTCTCGCCAGATGCGCCATCGACATAGAGTTGCCAAGAGGGAAAATTTCTTTCCGCCCCCTAATTACCACTATTCGGGATATAACATTCTACTATGAAATCGACCACAGCTTGGACATTGATTGAAGTGTAAGGGTTAAGGGCGATGTGATGTTGTTCGAGTTCCATAGATGATTTCATCAGCTGACCAGCTGCATTAGGGCGGCTAAATACCCACTATAGTGGCTGATTAATGAGAACCTTGATGGGGTGAGCTTGGAAATACGACCGTAGATGTTAGGCGATCATAGCTAGGTAGTAAGCCATCTTCTCTAACTTAGAATATGTTGTTTCAAGGCCCGTTAACCCCTTCTTTATGTTGTAGATAGGGCATTGGACTTTTTCTTCATCGTGAATCAAGGTGACGCTGATCGTATGGTCAGACATCGTAAGATATAAGTATAGGTCCTCTCTATCAATATGCTTTGAAAGCATGAGAGGTGTGGCTAGGTGTCTCTTCAACTCTTTAAAGGCTTTGGTGCAATCTTCACACCATAGAAATGTCTTCCCCATCTTAATGAGGTTGAAGAAGTGTACGTAGCAGTCTGTGGTTTTCGACACAAAGCGGCGGAGCGCCACGATCATCCATCTAGACTCTGCACTTTCTAGACTGTGCACGAAACCTGCATCTCTTGAATCACCTGAATCTTGTCAGGATCTGCCTTAATGCCCTTGGCACTTACTAAAAAGCCAAGAAACTTTCTAGATCATACAATGAAAGAACATTTCCTAGGGTTACGCTTCATGTTTTACTTGCAGAGGATGCCAAAAGTCTTGGCCAAATTCTTCACATGCCCCTAGGTCCTTTTGGACTTAACCAACATATCATCAACGTAGACCTCCTACGATGATAGCCCTACACGTTCGATGCTCATATAACTGAATAATGTACTACTAGAGCATTCAGCCGATGTATGACGATGGTCTAAGGAAAGAAAAGAAGCAAAGAAGAGGAATATAAGAGAAAATAATATAAGAGAAGAGGATGAAAACACCATATAATCATAGCACATGTCATATATCTCACCGTGCATCGATTAAAATATAATAATCATCGCATATATAAAACAAACGATATTGTAGTAACTACATGAACCACTGAATCAGAGTACATAGGCTCGTACAGTATAAAAAACAATAATAGAGTTTATACAACTAATAAATAAACTCAGCTGATAAACTGTCTCTAATAGTAGTAAGTCAAACACTGTCAAGGCTCCATAGTGTCACATGGGGGAATAAATAATAATAAGCCCACAATATAGATATGAGAATGTGTCGCCTCCTACTAGTCCATCTGCACACTCCATGTGCTTCTTACACCTGCTATCCAGTCTACTCATTTAAGATTACCCAAGGTAATAAGAAGCAAAGCATAAAACCTCGAGTTCGACAACAGTCTGGTGTGAGCGATAAAAAATCTCAAAATACTACGGAAGTCGATATAGTATATGAAACAAAGGGTATGGGGAAACATACCCGACCTATCCCTGCATCCAAAGAGTTAGCACATAACATTGATAATATGCTATTCTACAAACATTATAAAGGTGTACACCATCCAAAGTATGATGTCAGGTTGTCTGGGTATCCATATCCACAATACCTACATCATGTGACATCCATAGAGTGACAGACTACATAAAAACAATCATGGCAAACGTAGCATCCATCAAAAAACCTAACTGTCACTCAATGAGCTTTGGATATACGATAACTCGTATGACCAATCCTCCATCAAGGATTAATGGAAAAATCATAGTTTTCCATGTATTCGATACACTGCCCGAAGTTGATACTAGACCCATATCCACAGGTTCATGGTATATGGATCCAAACAACCGATCCGGGATAGCAAAACAAAGTACCCATGAGCGTACTCACAATACCACTACTTTGAGCATAATAGAAAATTCTCCAAGTATCAACGATTCCTTAGCACATGTATCTGAGTCCTTTCCTAGCTCCATCTAGTTTCCATTATTCTCAAGAAACCATTCCATGTTCTTTCATTCCATGATAAAATCAAACACCATTCTATCCATGGGTCACCATTCCTAGAACCTGCCCTTGTGGAAAATCATCACGACTCCATTACCATTGAGCCAACATAACTCCATTACCATCGCATCGTCATCATCAAAGTCCTGAAGCCATCACATCAAAGTGTCACGTCATCGCTTCAGAAATCGCTCGTCGTAGAGCAATAACATCAAGACCAAGAGTCGGCCACATGAACAAATCACCACATCATGCTCCTCCTAGCCTCCTCATCGTCCATGTCAAAGGTTTGTCAAATCGGCCATCATCAACAGAGATGGTCACCAACCACCTTATAGTGGCCGATATCGACCACTTTGGTTGTATACTTAACCAAAAATGGATAAGTACAATCAAATGAAAACATCCGGCATCCATCTTGAAGTCCGAAGCCTATCTAAGTCCATCGTCTTCCATCTTTAGATCGATCGGCATGCATCCTAGTATTCTTGTACCAATTATCCTATCCATTTGGGTTTCCATCATTTGTGCATCCCACCGATATGCATGAAACTCTCTCTCATCCTAAGAGTTTTCGAACGTTCAATCAATATGCACGAAACCCCAATGTATGGGATATTCCCTAATGCTCGATCAGTGATTGACCGACATTTTCAACTAAAACAAGAAAATAAGCATACATGCAATCAACAAGCATACATACATCCAATATAGTATACACACAATATGTATAACATATATATGTATGTATGTACGTATGTATTAACCAATGTGGGATTCATATTAAAATTGACCTAGAACTAGCAATTTCCTAAAAATAGTACGTCAATAAGAAAATGTAATATTCGATTAAAAACAATTTCAAAATACTTTTAAATTCTTTTATAAAAATTAGGTGCGTGTTTAAATATATTAAAATTGCATTCTAAAGTTAGAAATCATTTCAAAACACTGCTTTTATACTATACTAACTATCATAGTATGGTAAGAGAAAATATCACTCACCTCAACAAAAGCTGACCAATCCAACGCCAAACCGTAGAGCTCTCCATCACATGTGCAACGCAAGAAATTGTGTCCAAATCGGACCACATATGCAAAAGATATAGACGATATAAGAAATCGATTAATATACACACATATATATCACCTAATTAATTAATTAATCACCTAATTAATAATTAACTTAAAATAATACCTTTCATAATTGAATTCTCAACTCACGCACATGTCTAGTCTATAGCTCCTTCTTTCCTTTTCTTAGCATGCTAGGTCACTCCATTTTCTCTCTCTTGTACACATTTGCTTTTCCCTCTAGCAATTATGTGCACATAAATTTCATGCATATAGCTCATCACCACCTATGCCCACACCTCCACCCAACACCGTACGCACAACCGCCCTCTGCCGTTGGACTACCATTTGAAGCCTCCTCCCGGACCATCTAACGCTGCCAACGTCTTCACCCAGCTCCACCTTCACTTCGGCCATCTCCTATGCAAACCCGAGACCTGCTGCCTTAAATGCATTTTTTTCTTTCTTCACGCAAACTGCTTGTAGCACCAACTGGACTGCCACCTTTATTAGGGACCGCCTACAACTTTGACGATGTCGCTACCCTTCCGGCCTCTCCTCGACGGCCGTGCAACCTCCAGGTTAGCCCACGCTCATGAAATGACACGGCAACCCCCAAATAATGCAGCAAACCCATTTCATTCTACACTTTCTCAAGCTTACCGACATTGCCATAGTCCCCTACGCCACAGACCATATATGTTTTCATGCTCCCTTTGCCAAGATGAACGAACCCATATGATCAAACCCAATTTCGACCTTCTTAAAAAACCACCCACTATCCGGATCTATAATTTTCGGCCGCCACATTCGAAGTCGGTCGATCCGAGGCTATGACTGCGTAGCTCTTGGAAAATATAGAGACCAGGATTTTATTTCATCGAAAACAGTGCTTATTGGATGGAGAAAGAGGAGGGGAAAGATAGGGGATGAGTTGCTATGAAAGGAGGAAGGAGAAGTAACGTGAAGAGGAATGAAATGTGCGGCTATAAGGAGTGATAAACATTTATTGTGGATGGGTAGGGTTAGGGTTTGTTGGTACCCCTCTTCTCCAATTATTAAAATTTCAATGCATGTTTTGTGCTCATACGGCTTCTAGGAATGTCTAATTGCAATGATTATTTGACCACGCGAATCATTTTATTTTTCCCATTCCAATGGCATAAGTTTCGTCGAAATCCGAGACTATGCCCTGGATGCTATTTTTGGATGTTTTTAAGTCGTACAGACTGCCGAAATGTCCAATCTTGAAATTTTTTGACTATGCAACTTATACACTTTCTCTTTGACCAAAGAACATTTTCCATTCGTCCAAATTCTTCGGTGCATCGGTGAACGTATATCGGTGCAATACGTATAACTATCGAAAATGTCAGAAATAAACTTATGGTCAAAATCGTCCAATAAAATTACTACGGGTCAAAAATGTTAATACTCACTAGCAACCAAAGTTATAGAGTCATACGGCCCAAAATGAATTTAAAAATAATATTTTATGATCTCCGATATGTAAAATACGGGTCGTTATACTCTCCTTACTCTTTAGGAATTTCACCCCCGAATCCCCAAATCAAACAAGTTAAAATTGATTGATGCTATCCTGCATGCCTAACAACCATAATAAGCATAAGTAATCATATCAAACACCAACAATCAAACATTAAACATGCACATATAAAATCAAACATAAAAAAGTAACATCCATGCATATTCTAGCATGCACGATACTAAACAGTCTAGTATAAAGCATCAAATATGATATCCAATATGAAAGATGATGATAAAATGGAAATCACACCAAGTGAAGAGCTCTAGACAAGCGGTCTTCAAGCACTCATCGGCCTCTCATATGCAATCACTTTCACCTTCACTACACTGAACCTTTATTACTTCACCATCTTCCTCCAAAGCTGTTTCGTATTATATCCTACGATACGAGTAGACCTACAAGGCCTTGAAATTTTCGATTAAGTACCGATATCATCCAATCGATTCAGTGCCATATTTCCCAATGCCTCTTGTAACTTCTCCCAAAACCCACTAGTGAACAATGGGTTTCGGCCACTTACAATGCCCTTCAACACACCGTGGAATCGCATAACCCACTTCATATTCCACTCGGCCAATTTTGTAGATGTCGTTCTATTGGAGTTTACAGGTATAAATCTAGCACTATTCATCAATCTATCGATGATGAGGCAAACGTTATCGTACCCTCTTATAGTCCTTGGCATTCTATAAATGAGTTCCATCTATACCTATTCCTATTTCTACTCGGGAAGAAACCATCTCTCGTCCTTACGGAGCCAACCGTCTTAGTCCAGTTTGCACTGCATCACCTCTATAAACTGTACTCGTTCCTCTAACGTAGACATGGTCTCCTATAGTCTAGCATTACACCTCTGACTAGTACCCATGTGCTATATCAAAGTAGGTCCAATAATCAAACTAGCCATCATCTTTGGCCATAGCTCACATCGAGTTATGAAGTCATAACCAGCGATAAACTCAAGCCATGTCCACTCTAGGAACATCGCTTTCAAACTAACATGTCTTCCACTCAAAACATCAATGAATGCATTTCCCTACGGGCATATAGGAAATGTCAAAGTCGCAGGTGTCCAAGAGCTCTAACCATTGTTATGGTGAAGGTTAAGATCCATCTCAGAGAAGAGATACTCCAATAATGTAGGATTAATGAACAACTTGGACCCCTCTCCTAATAGATCGAGCCTCTAAATCCCCAAAGCGAATATTATCTCTACCAACTTCAATATCACAGACATCTATGCATATTGTCAACTCCTTATTGCCACTCGAAATGAATAACATCGGTGCACTCGCCAACCTGTATGTCAGACTCACAAACACGTGTCTACACCTCACGTCCTAAAATAAACGTCTAATTCTTCTCGTTAAGTCGGTTAACTGTGTTGCTACCTTAGAGGGGTCCTTGATATGGCGTCTATAATACCCCACTAATCCAAGAAAACTCCTCATATTCGTATCACTCTTGAGTCTGTTCCAATCTTGGACTATCGTAACTCACAGGATCCATAGCAATGTCCTATTCTGAAATAACATGACCCAAGCATCTCACTTCCCTCCATCAGAAGTGGTAAACGAAAGTATCATCAATGAGCACAAACATGAACTTACTTAAGTGATCCCTCGAAACATGGTCATGAGATCAACAAAGCATGTCGACGCATTTGTTATCCTGAATGGAATAACCTACCAATCAAAAAAATCAAGGTAGCGTACGAAACGCTGTGATCAACACACTCTCTCTAGCTACTCTTAATTGATGAAACCCATCACATAGCCCAACTGAGAGAATACCCTTGCACCATAGAGCTGATCGAATAAGCCATCAATATGCAAAAGTGGATACTTGTTCATCATCTCATTCAGCTCATGGTAATCAACATACAACCTCAAAGAACTATTCACCTTAATGGTGAACATTATAAGTGCATCCCACTCAAATATGCTCCTATGAATGAACCCTCGTTTCAATAGGTCATCCGCTTGCATCTTTAGTTTCCTCTGCTCTTTGGGCACCATATGCATTAAAGGCATAACTACTGGTCCAACACCTCTAACCAGATCGATACAAAACTCAATCCTTATATGGTGGTAATCTGGTCACCTCATCGAACGTGTTCGGACACTCTCTAGCTACAGCCACAGATGACACTTGTCGTGTGGGACATCAGGTGAATATAGAAAGTTAATCATCAACTCATCATCAGGTGGGCAGCCAAACAATACCTTCCACTCATCGTTAGTCCCTATCGTTACCAACAGCCTCTCATAATCCACCACTATTCCATACCTCTTTAGCCAGTCCATCCCCAGACTATACTACTAAACCCAATTAAAACTCAAAACAAATCTATAAAAATTAAGCAAACTTTCATGACTCAATAAGGCCAAGTCTTAACAAACCATACACAGGCTGGCTGAGCCCTTAACAAGGTTTGTCATAATTAAATAAAAGGTCGGTCAACTATCTCGAGTATCAATCCCAATCTATTCACCAAATCACTAGATATGAATGAATATGAAACCTGATATCAAATAAAACATGTATGGAACACCATAAATGGAAAACATGCCATAGATAGTAATCCCCTTTCCCTTCTCGTTCATTAATGGAGCACTCGATGAAATCAGAATGGCATTCAACACATATGCTTCCATTATCTAGCTCTACTTAACTGGTTCAGGATTGTCCTTCCGCACTAGGTACATGCATTTGTATCGCAAAGCCTTCTCGATCAACTCCACGAAGCCCTCGTCAATATGACCAATCAATTGCTTCCCAAGATGATCACCCAACCCAATGATAAAGTTTTATTCTTTTTGAGTGGAGTATCAATGAAAGATAGACCATACTTCGACAACACATTGAATTCGGCCACATACTCCGAACACAAACATATAAACTTACTTTAACTCGGCGAACTTCTTAACTAACACTGACATTTGAAAAGTCGAGATAAATTTTCTTCGAAGTGAACTATGAACTAATCCCAAGTCACTACAAGAAAACTCGATATCGGTAGCATTTATTAGTAGCGTTTAAAAGCTATATGCAACCATTGGCCCTTTAGGAATATGAAATATAAAGCAACGCTACCTAAGTCTTTCCCGCTTGTGATTCATTACATTTTCATGAAATTTTTCTTTGCCCGCTCTTGTTTCTTCCGCTTAAGAGACTTACCTTCTACTCCTACAAGAAAAAATTAACATGAATTCCTTTTCGATCGGACTAATATTGCCAAAAGAATTCTGTAACTCAAATTATTTTTCAATCCTCATCGAAATTAAGATCGACTTCAAATTTGTCTCAAATCGACTATTTCTTCCACAAATCAAATCCGAAGTTCTTCGTTGATACCAGGACTTATAACACAACACCTCCTTTATTAGGCTTGCTGATAGATTACTAGCAACATTCAGCTCCTGGTTATTTTTCAGAATCTGGATTTAAAAGCAAAAATAAATCGAATCGGTCTCCAGCTATCAACCTCGATAGTCCCGTGTTGTTGATCTCTACACACCTACAGCAGGTTACTTCGTTACATCATTTTGGTAACTTAAAATTTTGTTTAATTTTTCATTTGATTGTGTAATTATTATCTCTGTTAGAACTTATTTATATTTGTTATTTATCATCTTAAATTTATTCTATCTATTTTAGGCTCTTCTATGTTTTCAATTTTTTTACTAATCATATAATTGGAATGTAGTAACGTTAGTTCAATGTTTCACATGTCCCTTGTATTCAATTATTTTTATTTTGAAGTGAATCAGTTTTTGATTCCTTACATTTAACCAAATTAGTAAACTTGATTACCTTGCTATAACATAACCGTAAGGTGTTTGATTTTTTTCCTCTTAAGTGGCATAAGTATTATAGTGAAAATTGAAGAACCAAAGTGTTAGCTACATGGTTTGCTATATATTTAGGTTTTGTATGTGTATCTGTGTTGCTAAAAATAGTTTGTAATTAGGAAATAAATTATTCAGAATTTCTATTTACCATTAACTAAAGGATTTTCTGAACAAATAATTGTAGTTAAATTCTTATATTTTGACAACCCATTATTTATTACAATGGTTATGTTATGAAATTTAATATTACATTTATTAGTGTGTATGGTGTTATTGTTAATATTAATGTACTTTGCATAATAGTATGCCTTCTTATAGAGACATTGTTGATTCTATATAGTTTATAGATGTCATAGTTTATAGTACTGTTCTAATGATGATTATTCTTCAATGTAATATATATTTGCATTTTTAATGGTAACAACAATTTAAGTTATGTAAAAGTTGAGCGTTGTTATTTCAAAGGAAGCTTCTTTGCTTCTTAATTGCTAAAAAGAAAGTGACTGGAATTTAAATACCTTGTTCCTGTTGAATCCAAAATGGATAAACAAGAAAAATTATGTATTCTATAAGTATAATATCAAATTGTTCAAAATGGATAAAATTAATGTATATGCAACACATACTGAACTCTAATTAAATGCATGGTTATTGGTTCATTGAATTCAACATGTAGTTTATTTGCTTGTGCCATGGTAATATGGTATACTTCTTACATTTTGGCTTGTGAGTTGAACATTAGGCTGATGCATTACAAAATTAATAATGTGGTTCAAGAACTGCCATCTTCAGTTTACTGTACACTGATTCTAATTTGCTAAGGGTAAGATAATGTAATTACATTTCTACCTTTTTGCAAGAAAAATACAAGTTGTAAAAAGTCAAGATGCATAAGGAGAAACTTATGTGGTTGATACCAATTATTAAATCATTAATAAGTAATTCTAGATACTAAGGAAAGAAATATGCTTCAGGACACTTACCAATACACAGGCTCAGCCGAAAGAAATATCTTAAACACTTGTTTGACTAATACATTCATATGTTGAATTGCATGATATTCCTTATAGATTTTAAACAGTTCTTACACATTCACACTTAGCAATACATAGGCTCAGCCAAAACATGTAAATCACTCGGGCTCAGCTTGTAAGGATCAATATTTATCATGGACCCAAAACTAGGCTCACTTGCCCAATTTTAACTTGATACCATAAATTTAAAGTTTACAACATTATGGATCAGATACTATATTAGTGTTGCTTATAGTTAGGCTACGATATGCTCAATCTACAAAGCTACTAATACTACAAATGTACTGTTATTTCCACTATTTTTAAAAATTAAGCATTTGCATATGTAATTGAATTAATGATAATTATGATAGGTTGCGGTAATTTTAGTCTGGATATTTACTTTTGTACCCAAAAAAATGTTATACATTTAATTTTATTATGGTGCAATATTAAATAAACTAAAGATATACTATGTTGCTAACTATATGATCCTACATAAAAAATGTAATACTATTCTGATAATTGACCTTTTTTTGTCCTCCTATGTTGACAGGTGACCCAATTTGTTGCAACTTACAATCATGAGTTTTGGTTCACTGATAAGAAGTTCGTTAGTCTCTTCATATACTGATTTAGGTGAGTCTCTTTTACTGCTGATCTTTAACTAAGCATGTAAATCAAAGTTGGATTTTAACTATATTTAAATTCAAGTTCTTTCGGTAGTTTGTTTTATTTTTACCATGGGATGGTTCAGTCCTAATTCTTAATAATTTTAGCATTCAATGTATTCTTAATAATCATAGGATGGTACATTATTAAGCAAGCTACTACATAGTGTAGACATGTATGTTTAATTAAAGCTATGAATCAATAATCAATTAATGCTGAGTACGTTTAATTTCCGAGTCACCTTGCTAATTTAAAATATGGATAACATATATTCACCAGTTTTGTACTAAGTTATATTATGTTTTACATGATTTTAATATTATAATATTTTAGAACTATATATTTCTAAACTAGTCCTGTTGTGAAGTACAAACCAATCAGTGGCTCCAACTTAACAGGAGTAAAGTACGAATTAATTAGATCTGAATATAATATTTGCATTCCCATTAATGAAATGCTTCCCTTATGTTAATTCGCTAACAAGTTTTATAAGCGTTTTGTACATCCATAACCAGTTAGTTGGATCCATCGAACAATATTTTTTCACTCAAAATGTGAATGTGATTTGATACAAGTTACGGTCCATGTTCACTTGATGCAATATTTCAAAAGATTAGATAGGACCACCTGTATTAACTATTTATATCCTAGATTAAGTCAATATCCAGTTATGTTTGAATTTGAGGATATAATATTTTCTACTTAAAGTGTTAATGCAAATTTATATTATTATATAATAATTACATCCGGAACAAATATTTTGGTAAAGAAATTAAGTTGTATTAGAATGAAAAATACATACCTATGCATTACAACATGTAAATCAATCCCTATATTTATGGTTATTCGAAATATTTTTTCATCTTACATATGGTAGTCCGATGTGGATCCTCATTTATATTGCCTTTAGTTACTGTAATAGGCAATCAATTTTCAACTGAAAAGCTACTTTTTATATGTTTAGAGAAAAACTAGGATAAGAGAATATTATTGTAGAGGAGAGATAAAGGAATGTAGGAGGGGATATCTCCGCTTCTCATTCACAAAGAGAAACATTGTAGCATCCGGTTCGTATAAATTTCACTGGATTTCCTCAGTGCCCCACACCGCGCAACGATCTGTTAGAACTCTGATTCATTTGCTGGAGTCATAGGTGTCATTCTGGATTGTCTAGTCCTAGATAACATGTATAATTAATGGTTAGCGATAACGATGTATGCTCAAATTGTTTGTGTGAATATGAGAGGAAAGGGGAGATGCTTAAATGGTTGCAGGTACAAAATTCATTTGTGTTTTGCATTGATGCTTGGTTCAGGCTTATATGGATCCTGCTCCATTTGTAGGAACTTGCTTATATGCCTGCTCATTCATCATTTAAGGTTGTGCCACTTTCTCAGTATGTGGCAGAACATAGATGAATATACAGTTGCATTGCCAATGTAATGTGAGGCTTAGGATTTTTATTTTAACATTTTTACATGTTTTAGTGATATGTTCATTTTATTGGTTTGTATATTATTGTATCGTAGTGTATGATTTTGGATGTCCTTTTTACTTTCTTATACCTTGAATTACAAGCTAATAGGAAGTACGAATTTGGCTCACATGTTCTACACTTTAAAGTTAAGCTACTGACGCCAGTTGTTTTTGTTTTAGAATGTAAATATGTTCTGTAGGGCTTACAATAGTGCGGGCGGTATGCATGCCCATGTTTTTATATGAACACTATAACGAGAGGATTGGTGGACAACCTGCTTATTCTTTTTTTGCAATACTGTTCCTACCAGATTTACACTCATTCCTCTTCGTTTGTTTTCTACTTGATTGTGTTTATTTTGTTTGTGTGCTTTCAAGTGTTGTTTGCAATTGATGTACCGTCAATCATTTTGTCGGTCTTTGTATTTCTAAATAATGAGATTTACTATGGTTTATTAAGATTTCTTTGATATGACATATTACTGATTGTATTGTTTAGTTATTTTTAATCCGAGTTATTTACATGGTTAAAGTTTTACAGGGATTGCTGAAGGTTTTATCTATGATTTATTAGCAGACGAAACTTTGAAAAATGGATACAGGATAACTCATGCATGTAGGTTGTGAAACAATACGTGTTCATGATGCCATCCGTGGTCGTAATGTAATAAATAGTTTAAAGTGCTAAAACATCCTAGTTAAAATTCACTAGGAGGTAATTTCTATTTTGGACTACTGTAAAAAAAGGGCTGAGGTACTACTATAAAGAAAAGTATTATGGGTTTGAATAGCATAGTGAAACAACTGATTACAAAATGCTTGAAAAAAATGGATGGTACAACTGATAAAAATAAATGCATCTTTGGAACTAAGAATACATAGATTATTTTATTCCTTACTGTATATACCAATCAAAAATCATTTATGTTTATGAATTGTAGACAAATCACACTATGGAGTAATTATACAATATAAGGCAGTACATATGCATCATAGTTTTATAGAGAATTGCTGAGATAAGTTACAGAAGCTCTTGAAAAGTGATAAACACAGTAGAGGACAAGTATGCATTTACATAACAAAACCAATTCATTACAGTCAGGAAACCACATATATCAACTGGTCAGCATCAAGGCAGCAGGTCCAAATATTGCACTAAATAGGTAGTGTCTATTGGTATTTAATTTTGCATTATGTAATATTTCAATCCTGTCTGAAGCAATATGGGCTGCCTGTTACTAGTGACATTGTTTACAAGAGAAGGTTTGCTATTAGTGCTTTTGTTTGGAAATGAAACCATATCAACACATGTGTTATTATAAATATATGATTGCATTGTGTGTTTA
Organism: Allium fistulosum; assembly: GCA_030737815.1. Classification (NCBI taxonomy): domain Eukaryota; kingdom Viridiplantae; phylum Streptophyta; class Magnoliopsida; order Asparagales; family Amaryllidaceae; genus Allium; species Allium fistulosum. The sequence goes on along the minus strand of CM060901.1, from coordinate 1,077,699,224 downwards.
AAAATGATGATGAGTTGTAAGGTTTATTTTTAACCAGTTGTTATGAGTTTTATACATTACTTGTTTCTTCCTTTTAAGAATTGTCTAAAAACTATGGTTTTATAAATATATCAGGCCCTGGAAGAAGGCAAGACCGTACAGGGAAACAATGATCAAAGAAGATTTGGCGATAGAGATACATCACATTCTAGGATTGAGGGTGTAGAAACTAGTGCTGATGCTGCTGAGTTTCTTCTTCTTGGTGCAAATTCAGTTCAGGTCAGAAATTTTCGGGAATCAAATTATTCGAATTACCTTGTATCATCATATTTTGGAGTTCGAGTGTTGAATTTTTTCTTCTTTATATGTCGTTACTGAATAAACACAAATTACACTTGTATCTATAGGAATTCTTTAACTTTAATCTCTTTAATTTTGTTATATTTCAATAATAATAATAATAATATAATAAACAATAGTTTGAATAAATTAACTAAGTTTTATAAAAAGTAAATATGTTTATAAAAATTAACCAAGTATTATAAAAATTAACAAGGTTATAATTATAATAATAAACTAAATTTGATAAAAACATTAACAAAGTTTGTAATAATAACAATAATAACAACAACAATAACAATAATAATAAACTATAGTTTGATACAAAACATTAGTTAAGTTTATAACAATAATAAATTAACCAAGCCAACTAAGTTTTTTTTTACTAATTTTGGCATCGAAACAGGCCGTGCTTTTAAAAAGTTGTTTTCCACTAGTTTATAAATAAACAGGCTTCGTTTATTAACACCACGTTAGAACTGGGGTCAGAAGCAATCAAATGACAGACAATTACTTTGTTAAAACTATGGTCAGAAGCAATCAAATGGTGGACACAATAAATCTTATATTCACTGCTATTAGAACTGCTATGGTTCTATGACAGTTTTTTTATAACAAGTATCATATAGGCAAATGTCTGGCTTAATTTACATCCTCCAACTATATACTAAATCGAATTAAGATCATCTAAGTGTAACATAAATGCAGTAACCATGTAGCTTTGCCTGTTGAATACAGACCATTGGCTCTGCAGAAAAATATAAAAATAAAATGAAATGATAAATAAAATTAGAAAAACATCTGAATTTTATTGGCTCTTTACTGTTTCCTATAATTGTAATAGAACCCATATTATTTTATAATACATCTTCAGTACAATTTTATAAGACAACTTAATTTTAATGCTTTCGAATTGCACAGTTTTTGCATGCGCTTCATTTTTATTTCTGTATTGTACTGAGAATAGCCATAACATTGACAAATACATTTAGTATTTTTTATAGTTCATGTTCATGTATGTTAGATAGGTTTTGGTACTGATATTACATTAAATAAACATGGACTGTACATTTAAGTATGATAGAAAATTAGCATGCCTTTTGGTTTGACTAGAAAAGGAGATGGAGGACTTTCTTAATACAGGGCTGAGTGAGAATCTTAGTAAATAGGTGAATTGGCTAACTCCTATAGTTACTTGCTTTACCTGAACTAACATACATGAAAATCTGAGGAGTGAGTTACTTGCCTTAAATGCAGTTAGATATGGGTGATAGTATAGATTATTAAAGTATAGGTTAATGAGTGCGTTTCCTGCAGTTGTATATCAAAAGGAAACTAAATCACGTAAATTTGGTGGGGACATGTAATCATGTAAATTTTGTGTAAGTAATTAGTATTTATACATGTTCTTCATATCTAAGTGAGCATGAGTCAGACCTAATGTACTAAGCACACATTACCCCTAATTGCACTAAAAAATAGATATAACATAGTTCCAAACATGGCTAAGTAAATTAGAGAACATTTATAGTGTGTATATTACTAAATCAGGAATCAACAAGTAGGTATAAAGGAAGATAAACAAAAAATCTCCTTCTCTATTTAAAGAAAATTTTGTATTTTCTTCTCCTTATTCTTCCGTGGTCATATTGCTCACTAAAGAGAAGCATCACGAGTATAGATCATTAGATCCAGGTTCATTTTTATCTTTTGTTTTCTTTTCTGAAGGTAATTCACAATCTTCGGGTCGCATGTTTTTGCATTCGTTTTTTCTCCTTTTGTTTATTTTATTTATTCGTTGCTTTCGACTCATTAAATGTTCTTTCTACCACTTTTCTTATGATATTGGACATACAATAATCATCATTTTCTTATTTGGTTGCAAACTACCTAACATGTAGGCGGACAACACTTTGATATAAATTTACGGAGTTTTTACACAAAGACGGTGCTTTCGCGAATATAGTAAAGGGGTAATTGATTGCAAAGATTTTATCGAACATTTGATCAATTTGAGGGAAAAAACAATACATCTAATTTTGTGAAATTTGATTTTTTATTTATTGAGTAACTTGAATTTGAGTACAAATATGTATTTCAACATGGGAGTTTTTTACACCCAAAAATTTACTGTGATTTACCCTTCTTCGTTTTATTCAATATTGTCACTAAGTTAATGCTAAGTGCAGTGTAAGTGTTCACTCGGTAGAGTAACAAGAGCACAATATGTGCATTTTCACTCAGCAGCATAGTGACGGGCTAAAAGAAATAAATGGGGAAATTGCTGTGAATTTTGCTATGTAAATTGCAATTTTATTCAAGATAAGCATGTAGTAACTAGTAAGTTGGAGATTCCTTCAAAATATTTTTTTGAAAATATTTTCAGGTATTCGGAAGTTATTTTTCTTTTCTTTTTTTCCTTTTGTATTTACATTTTCATTCGTGCCAAAGTAAGTTGCAAATTATATAAATTGCATATCCATTTGGAGGACTCCATACGAATGTATGTTATCATAGATGAAGGTATGCATGTATTTTTAGCCTAATGTCTAGTGTAAGATTTTGAGGCATGGGAAAGCTCCAAAAGTTATTTGATACTATAGATTGAAGGTGTGGGTGGATTTTGAGTTTTGATACTTTTTGGGAATTTTGGCTTTCTTGAAAATACCCAATTTTGTTGGATGCTTAGGTATCTCTAAACATAATTTAGGTCCAGCTTAGTAGCATGAAATATTTGTGTGCATATATTACTTACTTCATATCTGACCTGTTTGGGTCGGATACCATTCCAACTTTGTACTCAACTATTAATGGACTAGTTATGTAAAAGTTGGTTTATGTAGAGATCTGGAGCCAACAAAATTTTATTTTATGTACAATGATGAAGTTAAAAGTATTATATCAAATAATATTATATTGTTTGACATGTTTGTTTGAAGAAATTGATCAACAATTTTAAATGTGTTTGTTCCACATGTACTAATTACAATTTCATTCAATACTTTTAGTATGCCAACGATTTCATTCATACGAAGGAATTGTTTCCTTTAATATACAGTAAAATGCACTTCCTTTGAAGTACAGCAACATTATACTTTAGTTAAATAAAAATGTGAGTTAGTTTAGCTTTTCTTTATAATATAAATCATTGTTCTCATGACTAAGTATGGATTACAATGTTGCTTATTTGGCTTTACAAGCAACAGTGGTGGCCACTATTTTCGATAGCAAAATTTTCATCCGACACTGGTCAAGTACCATGCAAAAATGAAGTTCTCTAAAAATATTAACTATAGGCATATCCTATATTATGACGTTGGAGGCATTGCATCATACAAATGTATTTCATATGTAGAGTATGCATACATTGGTCTTTATGTTTCATGATCTTCGGAAGATTTGGATGATGGCAAACATTAATAGGAGTGTCTATGCGCTACCTATGAAAGCAACATCAAATGGAGTATTTCAAGGAGACAATCCTTTGATTTTGCATTACCACTAGTGATACTGCAGATATGCATCGTTATTGTTATTACTCGTGGACATGCTTACTTCCTCAAACCTTTAAAGCAGCCTTGTGTGATTGCATAAATTATTGTAAGTGCATCTCCTTTATGACTATCACCTTTTAAAGATAACTTGAATCATGCTTAAATGTATAGGCTTGTAACAGATCTAGTATCCATCTTGAGTAGTTGCTTTTTCCCCTTTTTTCCCATATCACTTGAACTTGAATTATAATTCAGTGAGCTGTTGACAGAAAATTATATATTTTTTGTTATCTATGAAAGTTTCTGTTTCTATTTTTCATATAGTTCAACAAGAATTAATCTGTATGCTTTTTTTTATGAATTTTGTAAATTAGTAGCATACTTCAGCAGTTATATATACCTGTTAAATTCTTTCAGATGAAATTATGTTCTAAAAAATCGGGAATCATATAATCAGTTTAATGTTCAGATGCTATTAGTCAGTGTTCAGGTGATCTGTGAGGGTTCAGGTGATCCATGTAAGTGGTTACGTAAGTAAATCTAAAACCTTGCTCAAGTAAGCCTCACTTTGTTACATCTAAACTCTAGTCTCAGCTAAGCATAGCTTTGACCAGACAATATCTTACTTTCTAAAGGCTTGGTATAAACAACACAATTGCAATGACCAAGATGACATAGGTCTTTTAATAAGAGCAGTTTTACTTGACTTTGACAAAATTGGATAAAATTGCTATTTTTTATGAGGTACTTCTGTTGTATGGTGGTAGTTTGTCAAACAAAAATAACAACTACTATTTGTTTTTCAAAGCATGTATACATGAATTATCAGTTAAGATTGGGGCACGAAAGTTGTTTCCTAGGAGTTGCTTTAAATTCAATGAAGTTGGTAAATAGTGTGGATTGTTTAGTGTTGATTGTTTAAATGTTACTTGATAATTCATGGTTGAATGCATATGTTTGAATGTTACTTGATAACTTATGTCTATAATTCTAATTGTTGACCGTTAAACTTGTCTACAGGTAATTAGGATTTCCGAAGTGAAGACCAGTCCAACAAAGAATTGTTTGTTAGTTCTAGTTGTGTAAACTTGTTTATGAATGGTTATGGAATTTATGTGAATTTGCTCATTTTGTCGAAAACTATTATCGAAATGGTTATGGATATCATATTTGATTAAGTGAATAATGTGTTGTTTCAATTGTTTGAATATGATGATTATGTGATTGATTGATTGTTGATTTGAATACGACGATTATGTGATTGATTGCTGGTTTTAATAAGATTATTGCGAGTGATGGTTGGAAATGATACAAGCCACTAACCGGAAACGGTTGCATGGACAGTATGCTGCAAAACAATTAATAAACTTTAGTAGCATTTTAAAAATGCTACAAAAATAAATGTAAACTGTTGTGATATGATTTTCGTTGCACTGAAAAAAACTCTACCAAAACTTATAGTAGCATTTCGGTAAACGCTGCGATAAAACATGCAACTAAAAGTATGAAACTTTTTGTAGCATTTTTAAAGCCATACAGTATGTCAAGTTTTGGTAGCGCTTTCTACAACGTTACAAAAAGTTCCAAACTTTTAGTTTCATGTTGTGTCGCAGCTTTTACCGAAATGCTGCTACAAGTTTTGGTAGCGTTTTTTCAACGCTATGAAATGCCTTTTCTGGTGTAGTGAGTAAATCGATCCTTAGGAGTCAAAGCTATAAGGGCACTCCACTAGTTCAAGCTCATCCCTAGAGTTATCTGGAGGTCAACTTCTACCTCACGATGTCATCCGACTCCAAGTCATCGAAGATTCCTTTGCAAGTATCCATCCAAACTTACACCTCAATAGCCGATTCCATTCCAAGGAATGCTCTACCTCTTAAACCCATGTAATCTTTATACATCTCGGCAAAGTCGACACTAGGCATTTGCACTTGAGCACCATAACTACTTAGAGCAACTTAGGAATTCCAGATAATGTTTCGCACCATCTCAATAAACATATTCCATAAATTGAGGTTAGTGGCCCCCAATCCTGCCCACTCCTTAACTCCAAAGATGGAGTCAATGGCAACATTTCTCATATGCCACATCATTCCTAATCTACAATAAGGATGATTAGTATCTCATAAAGAACACTGCATTAATAGTGCTTGTGTGTGCAATACAACTTATATACTATATGCTACTATATAGTTTTGAAACCAAAATATATAATAAATACGCCCTCTTTCGTATATGTGTACACTTTAGATCTAGTTTAAGCCGACAACTCCTACCCTATCTCTACTGGATCACGGTCAACTCAAGTTAATCATGTAACCTAAGCTCTGATACCAAGTGTTATAATCTCTCTACACCTACAATGCTCATATAACTAAATAATGCACTACAATAGCATCCGACCGATATAGGACGATGATCATAGGAAAGAAAAGAAGTAAAGAAGAGGAATAGAAGAGAAAACAATAGAAGAGAAGAGAAAGAAAACACCATACAATCACAGAACCTGTCCTATATCTCACAGCACATCAAGTAAAATGTAATAATATCATAAATATAAAACAGACGAGATAGTAGTAACTACATGAATCACAGAATCAGGGCACACAGGCTCGTACAGTATATAAAATAGTAATAGAGTTTATATGATTGATAAATAAACTCAGCTGATAAACTGTCTTTAATAGTAGTAATTCGAACACTGTCAAGGCTCCATAGTGTCACACAGTGAAATAAACAATAATCAACCCAAAATATACATATGAGAAAGTGTCACTTCCTATTAGTCCATCTGCACACTCCATGTACATCTTACACCTAATATCTAGTCTACTCGTTTAAGAGTACCCAAGGTACTAAAAAGCAAAGCATAAAATATTGAGTCAGACAACAGTCTGGTGGGAGTGATAAACAATCTTAAAATACTACTAAAGTCAAGATAATATATAGAACAAGGGTATGGGGAATCATACTTGACCTGTCCCTGCATCCAAAGAGTTAGCACGTAACATCAATAATATGCTACTCTACAAACATCGTAAAGGTGTACTCCATCTAAAGTACAATGTCGGGGTGTCTAGGTATCCATATCTATAATATCTACATTATGCGACATCTATAGAGTGACAGTTCTACATAAAAACAATCGTGGAAAATACAGCATGTGTTAACCCAAAAAATGGATCAACATCCATAAATTAGATGAAAGCACCGGTTCAGATTAATGTAAAATAAAATGTAGAAAATAGATAAGAACACGCAGAAGTTTTTATTGTGGTTTGGCGCAATCTTTGGCCTACGTTCACTATAATCTTTTTATTATTGGTTGCTAGTTGTTATCTCTTCGAATTACAACTAGTTTTTCCCTTGATCTAAGTTACAATGAATTTGAATAAGTTTGGAAGAGATAAGAAGTGAAGAAGGTGTTAATGAAGCTCCAAGTTCAAGAGTGTTAATGGAGATTCAACAGGGAGAAGATTCTTTTTGGTAGTAGGTAGGTTGGTATTTATAGTGGTAGCAATCATATTAGATTAGAAGCCTGCTACCAATAAAGTCCAGAAACCAGTCCAAGACAACATAAGAAATATCATGACTCTCTGAGTTAAGAGCTAAATTCGATGTCGAATTAAGGTTCTTTTATCAGTATCGAATCTAATCCTTAGCTATATGACAACCAAATCTTTTTGGGTCGAGTTCCTCGCTTCATTTAGATGTCCTCCATGTAATTTGGTAGATTGTTGATGATGTTTGATCATCATTCTTCCATGACTTAGATTATCCTGCTGTTTGGACCGTCGCGTCATCATTATTGATAGACACTCTAGAAATCTATAAAACTTCATGAATATGCATGGGAGGACTAGGGGATCACTTGTTCCAAGTGTGAATGTGCCAGAGCTTAGCACCTATATTCGGTACCAAATTAAGGTCCTTAATTTAGGGATGAATTTAGATGCTTGGCCTAGTTATGGTGAAACTTTCCCAAGTCCTTCTTTTGCCTTTTCTAAGTGTTGTTGCCAAATTTCAAGTCATTTCCACTCCGTCTCGATGTTCTCCTTAATTCAAGTTGAATTAAGGTCCTTAATTCGATGGTGAATCTAATTGATGGAGCCAAAACACTCCAAACTTTTCTAAGCCCTTTCTTGTGTTTTTCTAAGTGTACATGTCAAGTTTCAAGTCATTCCGACCTAAGACCTTAATTCAGGGATGATCTAAGGCCTTAATTTCGGGCTGAATTAAGGACTTAGCCAAATTTTCAACCAAATTTCCCAAGCTCAATTCTCTAATCTTTTTAACTGTGCCTTCAAGTTGTTTTGTCCTCATTTTAATCTTCTAAGTCTAGTTGAAATCTTCTTTGCTAAAAAGCGGGTTAACATTGCCTTTCAAAGAACACCTTTCGAATATAAGGTGTGTTTTGCTTAAGAACAAGTTCCAGTAATCAGCCTTCGATAGTTGGACTTTCCAACTGGTTCATCCTTGTTGAATTGTCTAGTTCCTTTGAATTCTCTTATAAATCAAAGGTCGTTCCAAACCTGTTACAACCTAAGATACTGGACTCTGCTTAAGTGTAATCTATACATCACAATCATTCCGATTTCATTAGGAGTTATTACATCATATATCAAAATCATCCCGTGTTCATCCAGGATTTAACTGTTTTATTCTAATTACAAGTCATTCAAACCCTTTTATAAAATCAAATCTATTTTCATCCTTAGGTTCGATCTCTCCAAATCGTCCTATATTCAGTTTAATGTGCAATCTCTCCGGATCTCTTAATGTTTAATTTAAGGTGATGATCTCTATGGATCATTTATTGTTTTAGTTGAGGGGATGGTCTCTTTGGATCGTTTATTGTTTAAGTTAAGGTCTGGATCCTTGCCGAGTCCGTTCGCTCTCCGGTAAAAGAACTCAACGACCAAGTAAGCCCGTCCGCTCACCCTATGGTGAGAGGACTTACTTTTTGCCCTCTGGTCCCGTCTCTTTGGTCAGGACTCTAAGGCAATCAATATCGTACAAGTCCATCCGCTTGGTCTCCAGTAAGGGGATTTGCACCTTGCACTCCGGTTCCATCTCTCCGGACAGGACATAAAGCAATCAATACCAGTCATCACATTCAATGTGGATTTTTCAAAATTCAAATATTCAAATCAAAGTAAACAAGCAGAAATCCTAAATGTTCATCCCAAACATCCGACTAAGAGCGTGCCTAGAGACCAATTTATGCCTCGTACACGTGTAAGCGGTCTGAGGTTATTATTATCTTAAGAAGTCACCCCAAACACCCGACTTAGAGCATGACTAGGGACTAATCTAGGTTTTGTGCATGTCTAAGTGGTATAGAGTTATTATTGTCTTTATTGCTAACTACAAAAAGAAAAGTGCGGAAAAAGAAACGAAAAGAAAAGCGTGGGAGCCAGATCTGATTCACATCTATCCTGACCATAGGATTATTTGTCTTTGCCTAGATCCTGGGGCGTTCCTTGATGCATTTACCGTGGATGGTGGCTGCTTCGATCGTACCATCGTAGTTCTGTTCCTCACGTACTATGGTGGCTGGTTGTTCCGAACTAGTTCTTCTATCTAATCATGAAGGTGTCGACACTCATTCGTTTCATATCCATCTAGCTCAAGGAAGATGCAAAACTTTATAGATCTTTTCTCTCAGTCATTGGGTTTTCTTCTTAGAGGCTTCCGATAGGGAATTTTTCCCTAGTGTCTATGTATATCCTTTTCAGGGTCTCAGTCAGATCAGTGTAGGAAGAGTATTTCGACTCCATCCATTGTCATTTTGGTTCTCTAAAGTTGTCATCGGTTTCCCTTCTTCCTTTGTAATTTCCAATCCCTGCTCTGGGAAGTCCCCTGTCATCTACAACATTAATTTCAGCATCCTCAGCTTCATCCGGTTTCAATGTCTTCCTAACGCAAATATCTCTCAGCTTCATAGTAGAATTCCACAAGATCCATCGATGGATCCCTTTTCAATTAAGCTTTGAAGTCAGTCTTGCTCGCGACAACAGATACTTCCGCCATCAAAATTACCGATGGATCTGGTCTATTGACCGTAGTTGCTGCTGCATTGAACCTTATCAAATAGCTTCTTAAGGTCTCTTCGGGCCTTTCTTTAACACTTGAAAATGTCATCACATTCTTCGGTTGCGAGACATGAACTCTGAAATGTCTTAAGAATCTGTTCACTAGATCGGTCCACGTGCTAATGGACCCATTCTCTAGCTGTCTGAACCACGTCGTCGATAAATCCGTTAAGTATAATAGGAAGCACTGCCCCATTACCTCCTCAAAAGCACCCGACACATCCATATATTGGATGTATCTCATAAGATGAATCATTGGATCGGTCTTCTCGTCGTACATTTCCAGCATCGGAAGATTAAAATCAGGAGGATTTCTCGCATTTCGGATATTAACAGTAAATGGATTCCTGTTCGCATCTTCCAAACCCTGATCTAGCAGTCCTACTCTAATTAATCGTCTTACCAATTTAGTAATTCAATTTTCACCATCCAATGAAGGTCTTCATCCAAAAGCGATATTCTACCCCCGCCCTTGTAGGGAAAATCCAGCATATACTCCACAAGCTGCACTTTAGCATTCTATCATACTCTTCCTGTTTCCTTCCGTCCTTCGTTCCTACGGGGTAGCTCTTGCACATATCCCTCCGGTTGTTGCTCATGCACATTCTGATTTACGTTCCAAGCGTTGGCGTTATCTATACCTGGCATTCCAGCATCCACACCAACATTACCCCCATGTATATAGTTCTTTCGGTATCAAGTTGATTTGGTTGTAGGGGCATTGTTCTTGTTTGCTCCACTCCAACTCCAGATGCTCTTACATTAGCTCCTTGTCCCAGGTTCTGAATTCCAATAGTCCTAGATGTTCTTTACGGTCCCACCCTTTGGAAGAATCCTTCAAGACTTTCTTGTTGTCTAGTTATCACTCCATTCTGCATCTCCTTCATCATTCTCTCCATCTCTTCTCTAGTCATATAGTTGGATTGAAGAGAATTTGAGGACACCTCCTGGCTGCCTCTAGGCTCTGGTTGACTTGCTCCAGTTTTGGATCTAGTAAAAGTTAGATTCAAACTTCAAGTTTTTAGATCTAGCTTTGTTCTCACTGAAAGCACCAAAATATTAACACAAAAAATGGATCAACACCCAGAAATCAGATGAAAGCACCAGTTCAGAATAAAAGTAAAATAAAATGTAGAAAATAGACTAGAACAGAGAAGTTTTTATAGTGGTTCGTTGTAATATCCAGCCTACGTCTATTTTAATTTTTTTATTATTAGTTGCTAGTTGTTATCTCTTCAGTTTACAACTGATTTTTCCTTAGATCTTATTTACAATGAATTCGAATAAGTTTTGAAGAGATAAGAAGTAAAGAAGGTGTTGATGAAGCTCCAAGTCCAAGAGCGTTGATGGAGATTCAATAGGGAGAAGATCCTTTTCTGGTAGCAGGTAAGTTGGTATTTATAGTGGCAGTAGTCATATTGGATTAGAAACCCACTACCATGAACTCCAGAAACCAGTTCAAGAAAACACAAGAAATATAGCGACTCTCTGAGTTAAGGGAAAAATTCGGTGCTGAATTAAGGTCCTTAATTCGGTACCAAATCTAATCCTTAGCCATATGATGGCCAAGTCCTTCTATGTCGAGTTCCTTGATTCATCCAGATGTCCTCTATGTAATTTGGTACACTGTTGATGAGTTTCGATCATCGTTCTTCCATGACTTAGATTATCCTACCGTTTGTACCGTCACGTCTTCATTCCTGATGGTAGACCCTTTGGAAATCTACGAAACTTCACGAATATGCATGGGAGGACTAGGGGATCACTTATGCCAAGTGTGAATGTGCCAGGGCTTAGCACCTATGTTCGGTACCGAATTAAGGTCCTTAATATAGGGATGAATATAGGTGCTTATCCCAATCATGGTGAAACTTTCCCAAGTCCTTTTGACTTTTCTAAGTGCTCTTGCCAAATTTCAAGTCATTCTGACTCCGTCTTGATGTTCTCCTTAATTCGGGATGAATTAAGGTCCTTAATTTGGGGGTGAATCTAATTGGTGGAGCCAAACCACTTCAAACTTTTCTAAGTCCTTCCTTATGTATTTCTAAGTGCACATGTCAAGTTTCAAGACGTCCCGACCTAAGACTTTAATTCGTGGTTAATCTAAAGCCTTAATTTGGGGCCGAATTAAGGACTTTGCCAATTTTTCAACCAAATTTCTTGAGCTCAATTCTTTAGTTTTTTAAGTCTGCCTCCAAGTTTTCAAGTTGTTTTGTACTCATTTGAATCTTCTAAGTCCAGTTGAAATCTGATTTGCTAAAAAGCGGGTTAACAGCATCCATCAAACAAACCTCACCATTGCCCAATATGCTTTAGATACATGATATGATAACTTGTACGGCCAATCCTTGGCCAGGGATTAATGGAAAATTCATAGTTTTCCATGTACTCGATACACTGCCCAAAGCTAATACTAGATCCAAATCCAACAGTCTAGGTTATACTGATCCAAACAATGATCTGGGGTAGCCAAACAAAGTCCTATGAGCATCCTCACAATACCCTTGCTTTGAGTACAACAGAAAACACTCCAAGTACCAACAATCCCTTATCATGCGTATCCGAGCCTTTTACAAGCTCCATCTAGTTTCCATTATTCTCAAGGAACCATTCCATGTTCCTTCATTCCACGATAGAATCAAACACCATTCTATCCATGGGTTACCCTTTCTAGAACCCACCCTTACGAAAAATCATCACGACTCTATAACCATCAAGCCATCATCATTGGAACACTACTCCATCACCATCAAGTCATCGTCATCAATGTCCCAGAGCCATCACATCGAAGTATCACATCATCGCTTCACCATCGAAATCTCTTATTGTAGAGCAATAACCTCAAGACCAAGAGTCGGCCGCTTGAACAAACCGCCATATCGTGCTCCTCCTACCCTCCTCCTCGTCCATGTCAAAGGTTGGCCAAATCGACCATTGTCAATAGTGATGGGCCCCGACCACTCTATGGTAGCCTATACTAACCACTTTGGTCATATACTTAACCAGAAATGGATAAGTACAAACCAAATGAAAATGCCCTACATCCATCCTGAAGTTTGAAGCCCCTCTAAGTCCATCGTCTTCCATCTTTAGATCGATCGACATGCATCCTTGTATTCTTCTATAACTTATCACATCCATTGGGTTTCCATCATTTGTGCATCCCATCGATATGCACAAAACCCTCTCTCATCCTAAAAATTTCCAAACGTTTGATCAATATGCACAAAATCCCAATGTACAGGATATTCCCTAACATTGGATCGCCGATTGATCAACGTTTTCTACCAAAACAAGCATACATGCAACCAACAAGTATACATACATCCAATATAATGTACACACAACATGTATAATGCATCTATATGAACCATTGTGGGATTCATATCAAAACTGGCCTAAATCTAGCAATTTCCTAAAAATAGCATATCAATAAAAAAAATGTAATATCCGATTTAAAACCATTTAAAAATACTTTTAATTTCTTTTATAAAAATCAAGTGTGTGTTTAAATATGTTAAATCACATTTTAAAGTTAAAAATCATTTCAAAACATCATTTTTATACTTATACTGACAACCATAGTATGGTGAGAGACAATACCCCTCACTTCAACAAAAGCTTATCAATACAAGGCCAAATCGTAAAGCTCTCCATCACGAGTGTAACGCAAGAAACCTATCCAAATCGGACCTCGTATGCAAAAGATATGGACGATATAAGAAATCAATTAATATACACACACATATATTACACAATTAATTAATTAATTAATCACTTATTTAATAAAAAAAACTTAAACTAATACTTTCATAATTGAATTCTCCACTCATGCACATGTTTAGGCTGTAGCTCCTTTTCTTAGCATGCCATGTATCTCCATTTTCTCTCTCTTGTACACATTTTTTTCCCTCTACCAATTATGTGCTTATATATTTCATGCCTGCAGCTCTTCAACACCTACGCCCACACCTCCACCCAACACCATACGCACAACGACCCTCTACCATCAGACCACCACCTGAAGCCTCCTCCCAGACCATCTAATGTAACCATTACCTTTGCCTAGCTCCACACCATCACTTCGGCCTTCTCCCCAGGCAAACCCGAGACATGCTGCCTCACCGTACTTTTTTTCCTTTCTTCAAGCAAACTGCATGTAGCACCAACCAGACTGCCACCTTCACCAAAGACCGCCTACAACTCTAATGATGCCACTAACATTCCGGCCTCTCCACGACGACCGTGCAACCTCCAGCTCAGCCCACGCTCATGAAATGACACGGCAACTCTAAAATAATGTAGCCAACCCATTTCATTCCCCACTTTCTTAAGCTCACTGACATTGCCACAGTCCCCTATAGCTCAAACCATCCATGTTTCCATGCCCCTTACTAAAATGAATGAACCCATATCATCAAAACCCAATTTCAACCTCCTCCAAAAACCACCCACTTGCCGGATCTTCAATTTCCAACACTATAATCGAAGTCGGGTCTAACTGAGGCTATGGCTGTATAGCCCTTGGGAAAATACAAAGATCGTGATTATATTTTCTTTGAAACAATGCTTATTTTATGGAGAAAGAGGAAGGGAAAGATAGTGGGATGGGTTGCCATGAATGGAGGAAGGAGAAGTAACAAGAAGAGGAATGAAATGTGCGGCTCCAGGGAATGATAAACATTTATAGTGGATGGGTGCGGTTAGGGTTTGTGTGTATCCCTTTTTCTCCAATTTTCACAATTCTGACGCCTGTTTTATGCTCATATGGCTTCTAGGAATGTCTGATTGCGACGATTCTTTGACTATGCAATCGTCTTCTTTTTCCTATTCCAAGGGCACAAGTTTTGTCAAAATCCGAGATTGTGCCCCAGAATGTTATTTTTGGACACTTATTAGTCGTATGGACTGCAAGAATGTATGATCTCCAAAATTTTCGATTGCCGGCTCATACACTTTCTCTTTGACCCAAGAGCATTTTCCATTCATTCAAATTATTCGATGCATCAATGCACCTATATCAGTATAATATGTATAACTATCGAAAATGCCGAAAATAAATTTATGGTCAAAATCGTCCGATAAAATTACTATGGATCAAAAATGTCAATACTCGATAGCGTCCAAAGCTATAGAGTTATACAACCCAATATAAATTTAAAAGCAGTATTTTATGATCCTTCGGTGCGTAAAATACGGGTCATTACACGTCCATTAAAAGGTCGATTTGTTAGGGGAACATTAGATTGATGAGCCGATGATATGTAGTGCTAGCATTGTAAAGGCCGAAAGGCATAGCCTGGTTGTAGTTGAGCCCAATATTGGTTATGAATGAAGTATGCTCCTGGTCAGGGTCGTGCATGGAAATTTTGTTATACTCATAATAGGAATCCATGAATGTAGCAGCACATGTTTGCTAATTACATCCGCAAGTTGGTCGAAGCAGGCAGAGGAAAACTATACTTAGGGAACATTTTGCTGAGATTTGAGAAGTCAGTACAAGTCCTCCAGGCCCCATATTTTTTACGAACTAGTACTAGGTCAGTTATCCAAATAGGGAATTTTTCCTAGTGGACAAAACCATTTGCTAAAAGTTTCTCCATTTCCTCCTTGAGGGTTTTATACTGCTCGGGTTAAAGCAGTCACCTCTTCTGCCAAATGGGGTAAGTCGCTGGGTCAATGTTGAGGGCATGGAATATAATCGAAGGGCCGATGTCGGTTATGTCAGCGTGCCCTCAAGCAAACACATCCTTACTCTCCCTCGGGAAACAAATCAATTCATCACTTACTTCCAGACTCAACTCTTTGCCTATATGGACAACCTTTCCAAGGTTGTTAGAGCTACACCAGCGTGCAGCATAAGTAATGGGTGAACTTCAATTTTTTTTATCATTTTGGATCTTTATTTGGCCTTTGAAGTCTAATTTATTTAGAACATTTCTAAATTCTTTTAAACAAAATCATTATTTTATTTATATTTATAAAATGCTTTTATATTATTTAATTAATGTTATATTATTATATATACATGTGTGTGTGTATCACATACACATATATATATATGTGTGTGTGTGTGTGTATGTGCTGGGATTTACACCAGAACAGGCATATTAGCTCATCCAATATTGAAATATATTGTCCAAATGTATGTTTACATATTTTAATATATATACACGAAATGTTACAAATACATACACACACATATATAAACTATATTTTGTTTAAATAATTTTATATAAATGTGTATTTATACACACACACACACGTACATATGTATGAAATTTTAACATTGTATATATTTATAGTTGTACAAGTATATTTAAATTATTTATAATCTATATTATTATTTTTTACTACAAAGCCGAAAACAATGTATATATATAATTTTTTAATATATATATTAAATACTTATACATATTTATAAATAATATAACAGTATATATATATTAATACTTTTAAATATATACAATTTTTTTTTTAAAATACATATATACTAGATTATGCGCACGACATAAATAATTAAATAAAATATATATTATGACAAAATAACCATACAGATATTATTCAAAATTAAAAAAATACTTTTGAAACTTAATTTTGAATTTTGAATTTTTAGTAAAATCCTAAGTGTGGTTTTGTAATTTTGAAAATTAATATATATTCTATAATTTAAAACTAATTTTAAAATCTGTTTTCAATTTTTGGCTAATAGTTAAATATTATAAATTATATAAAAAATAATTTTTTCTGCCCTGAGCATATTTTGTGTTGGTTTAATTCTAAAAATATAAAACATAATTTATATAATATATATAATTAATTTATATAATTAATTGATTTAAATAATATTAAAAAATTATATACATTTGGAAAAATATTTTCTATGTCTACCGAAAATACAATACATATGAAACTTTATTTATAGAATTATATAACTATATTTTATACAAATTATGATGTAATATTTAAATTATAAATTATATACATATTTAAATATTATATATTAAATCATTTAAAATATAAAAGGTTTTTTAATCATGACTGAATTTTTTTATAAATATAAAAGTATATGTAAAAATACAACCAATCTGATTGTGATAATATATTTATATATTGGAATCGTCACCTAACTGCAATATAATATATATGATATAAATATTATATATATGCATTAACATTCATAAATAAGTTATAAACTTACCTTATAACCAATGCCTCTAAGTACACCCTGAAATAATGAGATCTACTCGTCACACTAATTTCCAATCAAGTAGAGTGCTACTCCCTGAACCGATGACCACCAATTATCGAACTGAATTGTTTTTATGTTGATTTGAACTTGAAATTATGGAGGAAGGAGGAGGTATGGTTCAGCCAAAAATAGATGTATATGTAGGCTCCAAAAAGTATCTAATATGTGTGGGTTGAGATGTTTATATAGAGGAAGAAAAGGAGACAAATTAGGATATGGATCTTCACCTATTCTCCCTGCATTATCTATACAAATCTACAACACCAAGATCCATTATATGACCTCCTGTCATACCAAATTAGAGCCGAACCAATCAGCCCCTTAGATGGACTTTAAACCCATTTAAAGCCCGAATAAAATATTTTGCAATTAAATCCAATTTAATGTGTATCGATATTGTATATCGATTAATATATTTATAACTATTATAAATATATTTAATAATATTTGTTCATCAAATCAAAATAAAATTTTATAATTAATATTTCATAAATATTAATAATTTAATTAATTTATAACAATTACAAATTAATTAAACTACTTGGTCAAAGGAGTACTTATTGTTTAGTTGTGTGTCCGGTTAAGTGTAAATTTGGTCAATGATTAATATCAAACTATTCGAATATTAATGTTTACACATCACTTAGCAGGTGGTATGACATTTTGACCAAATTTACTGCTTACTTGGTTTCGGTAAAATCCAATTTTATTTTGTTAAGCATTACCCGGTTGGGGCTATTGTTTACACCAATTTTCTCCGTCAAAACTATATCACTTCAGACTTATGGAATTTGATAATGGTAAAAATTCCAGTATAATCCATATTCAACTCTATAGTCCAAAAGTCCTTATTTCAATAATAACAATTATTATTAACCGAACTATTCTGGTCCAAGATTTTGACTTTGGGTTGACTTGGGTTGACCACGATACTAATCCTATATAACCGAGGAGACAAATCCTCTCTTGAATAGTGTTTCATTTCCAATACTTCCACTCGACCCAACTATAGTCACTCGATGGACATCGTGCCATGATTTAACTATAATCAAAGCATAGCTTTCATATTGAAGATCTACAATATTCTCAAGTCAGAACTGTGTAAATCAGTCACATCAGTATTTTATGTTTTACCTTAGTTATATTAACCAACAGAAAACTATCGAGTGAGTCATTCCATAGTTATCCAATAACTATTAGTACGTAACTCCTTGGTGCCCCCAAGTAGTCAAGAGTAATACACTGCCCAACGTTTAGAGAACGTTATGTATTCTAGTCTCAATGGATGTATCGATATCCAGTCCCGATATACCTTGACTAGGAATTTTTAAAATGGTATATTTATTTTCATTGTGATAAACTACTCACGGTTACAACACTTTGTAACTACTATCACAAAATATACCATTTATAGATTTTCTATTAAATATACTTTTAATTTAATCAATTAATATAACACATTATATCAAGTATACAATAGAAAGAAAACCCTTTTTATTTTGAATAAGATTGGTTATCGAGTTAGATATATGTAACAAATTACATAATTGCTCCTAGGGCATACTCCTAACTCTATCAATCTCCCACTTGCACATGGGGTCAATTATGAAATCTTATTTAAACTTCTCCAATTGATTTCCTCAAAACTTCTCGCGCTGGTCCCTTAATGAACGAGTATGCTATTATGCTTCAATTATCTACTCTATCAATCATATCCCACCGACGTTGATAAACTGTTTTATCATGTGGAACAATTCAAAGTATGTCTCTCGACTTCTAGTGAGCTCTAACTTTTGTTACGAACTATATTATGACATTGTTATCATAAAACAATGTAATGGGATTCTTAACATTTGGAATCTCCCTCGGCTCAGTTATAAATTTATGCATGTATTATATACACATTGCTTTTATTGTGGTGCTATTAAAGTTAATGTACTTTGCCTTTGTGTTGAATAAGCCACAATATCTTCTATTGGAACATTTTCAACTTAAAGGTTCTTAACTTGAATTTATTATTAACATATTATACTCAATATCACTTATGAAGTTTGAGTCTGAACACTCCTTTATAAGGAGTTAGTTGTTTCTGTAAACAATACTCTAGTATTTCATAAATAAACGTGAACATCTTATACAACCATTTAGTGATATCTATTTGGATTTGATTTTTTCTTCATGTGTCGAATAAATAAACAAATCATAATATCGTAGATAATATAACATGTATGATAATTTCTATTGCCAATGCACAAGGATTCCATCTTCCATTTATATATTACACATTTTAATAAGGTGTCCTTTCATATTGTTTGGGATATTCCCAATATCTTTTATACTAGTTATAAATGACATCATTTACAAATCCAACGTAAAACACCTAAAGTTGATTTTAACACAAGTGCACCGTTAACAATCAGTAATGTGTTGTTACTTATGGTTTAGAAATACTTATGTACCTTTTAAATCTCTTGCTTATGAACATGCGCTTCCTCTGCATTTAGATTGATAATCATACTATTTGATATTTCAATCAAAACACTTGTTTAATTTTGGTGCTTGTCGAACGACACCTTCGTATATGTTCTTGGATCATATCCAAAAACTCACAAACTCAATATTTCTCCCACTGACTTCGAGATACTTTGGTTATTATGTGTAAATAGTTTACTCTAAATAATTATTTAGAATTTTCTGTTTCAACACATACATATCAAAACATAAAGTCATACTATGCGATAATTTTGTGAGTAAAATATGAACCAACTTGAGCACATCGAATGGTGAATCTGTTACATTGATTTCAACAATTGAAATTTATGATTTTATTCTTATCAATTTTGCTCATTAAATTCCAACAACATTAGTCTTTCTCTTAAAGACACATTTGCATCCAATGGATTATATCTCTTTGGGTAAAACTATCAAAATCATATTTTGATAATGTATATGAAATCTATTTCGGATTTGCACATTGCACCATACCATAGAGTCAATACTCTTAATTGTTTGACTAAACAACCAAGTATTATGTATTCTTGACATTGACAAGTAACTCATAGTTTCTCTTTCAAAAATACTCATTAGATATTCTAATGTACTGTGTTCATTTAGGTTCGATCAATTTCATTTCATCTCTTGTAATCAGTTTTATCCTTGGATCGTATCTTCATTTTATACCAGTAATTTCTTAAATAAATTCCTCTGTTATGAAGTTGGTATTTCTTTAAACAACATTTGTTTCTCGATGCAACATAACGAGCATTCATAAACATTTTATGAATTGCCTTGTAAAACTGATTTTACATTATTTAACAATATATTTATGTTCACAACATAAGTTACTCATCTAATTACTATCGTTCCCAAAATTCTCTTAGGATGATTCATACAAGATCCCTGACGTACAATTATTTCGTGCGGTCTTTCGACTCACACAACCTGCCAACTCCTTGCTTTAGGAAATGCAGAGGTTTCTTATAAGCACTTACTTGTATGGTTTTGCAAACTATTCTTTGGATGATATTAATTTTAACCTTGTGTGCCTCTTTAGTACACACCTTATAGAAAGAATTTAACTGAACCTTCACTCATCATTAATCGTGCTTTTTCCAACGAAGTTCGATTACTCCTTACAATACATCATTATGTATTATAGGGAGGAGTGACCTCTAAGATTGAATCTTTATTCATATTAGGTATATACGGATATTACTCACCCATTTGATAAAATTAAACGATTTCTATTGCATGTTATATTATTTACTTCCGTTTTATATTGTATGAACTTATAATATACTTATACATGCGTATCAATTACATATGCCATGTCTGTGATAATTCATTGGTGAATACGATGAAGTACGTGGAACCATTTTGCGATTAATAGATTTACGATTACATACATCTACTTGTATCAATCCAAAGAGTTCATCAACTCTTATGACACTCCTATTGAATGGGTTCTTTGCCCTTAGTTGTCTGAGATATAATTAACCAGTATCATATGATTCATAACCATATAATAAAAATTATTTCTCAGAATTATGGCTTAGTCTATAACTCCAAAATAATTGTAAATAATTTTAGATACTTCAGTATTTCAAATGCATCACTTTTTTATGCGAACAAATACCATATTATAGTTCTATTTCATAACGAATATTCATTATATTCATATTGAAACATAACTTTGTTTTTTTTCAGTCGATACCGAAAACCAAAAAATAGTCATTATTTCATGATTAATGTTCGCTATGTTTTACAAAAACAATTATCATAACTTGATGTAATCAATAAGCGATGTTTGGCAAGCTCCCACTTTTTTTTACCATTATTATTATAGCATACGAAATACAGAGTTCCATTCAACCACTTAATATAGGCTATTTATTTCATTTACTGTAATTGGTTTACAGTTGAGAATTTTTAGATCAAGTTTCTCTATTTTAATGTTAAGTATCTACTATTATTTACAATTCTCGTTTCCGAATTTCTTTATGAAGTAGAAGTGACCGTTCACACTCTTCATCCTAACTGT
Organism: Allium fistulosum; assembly: GCA_030737815.1. Taxonomy (NCBI): domain Eukaryota; kingdom Viridiplantae; phylum Streptophyta; class Magnoliopsida; order Asparagales; family Amaryllidaceae; genus Allium; species Allium fistulosum. Next base: position 1,077,677,525 of record CM060901.1, on the reverse strand, counting down.
ACCTTAGATCACATCTACTCTTATACATTCATTGTTCTTACTAAATAGTTGAACAATTCAAAAGAAATCCCTTACTATAGTATCATAATGAACTCTTTACAAAAATGCGTTTGATTATTTTTAACATTTATGGACATCAAATATAATGCACCTTATGTAAACTTATCGAACTAACATTTCAACGATCGAGTTCTTAGATCTATATTGTAGCTTTGGTCTTATGTTATTTTTAACATAATATGATTTTTTATTCTAATCAATCAAATTGAATACTCGATCTCGCATTATGGTTTATTTTCTTATTTCGAATGAACTCATTTCATCGAAATATTGTACTTTACAAACTACGACCGTTCACCGTATAACATTTATATGTAATTGTATATAGGTAAATTATAAATAGGATTATATCGCTTTTGAGTTCGGAGCTCATAAAATGCAATACACTATCTCGACGAAATAAAAATGTTAGCGACCAAATTACGAACGTATTTAATAGTTGTAGAATCAGACACTTGCATGGATGTTGAAACATTAACATGCACGCTTGCATGGATGTTGAAACGTTAACATGCATTAAGCATTTATTAGTAAGTATATGTTATATTTTTATTTGTCAATCTTCAATTCAGTTCATTTGTATATCTTAATTAATAAACATTTTATCAATCATATTAAATGCACAAATTTATCAATATGTAGATTATAATAACATTATATAGCATATGTTCTTATAATATTAAAAAGGTTAAATGTTATCATTTCATTTTTCTAGTAATGCTGCTGCTAGTCTTTTATGTTTCTTCAAGCCCTAAGTCGAAACATAAAAGTCCTTTGACTTCACTAGTGGATGTTAGGACTCATCCATCTTGGAACTCTGACCTTGCGTTTGCTCAACAAGTCAGCTCAGCTCCATAAACGATGGATAACTCCTTATCAGTTGTATCATATATAACTCTAACCCATGATACCTTGTCCTAATTTCACTTCGACCTTGAGTATGCTCAACAAATCAAAATGAAATTATCCACTCGTACCTACCATATCGTGATGACCAAAGTATAGTATATGTAGCTTGAGTTTGCTCAACAAATACATATAGTTATCTTACCTTGTATACTTAATATATTAATAATACTACACATGACATCCCCAGCATGAGTATTCTCAACAACTAAGGAGTATGCAAGTAATTTATTAATATATATGTGGTAGAGGACAACATTATATTAAAGATTCATAATCTTCAATATATTATATTGGGTGATATCAACTTATGAGATAATGTACTTTTTTGAAATACCCTCGTGATTCAAGTGTTAGACATATCGGAGATCACAGTGTACATACATTTATGTATGTCTTTATTCCTTAAGTCTAGTTAGGGTTTCTTAATGTTCCGCCTTTAATATATACATTCATATTTTATAAGTTTTACTATTATATAACTATTATATTTCATATTACTTATATAATAATCTCATGTATAATATTATACTACTTAAATCTTATTTAATTAATTTTAATTAATTAACATTTTATTTTAATACAACATTTATATTGAATATTTATTATATACTATAACCTTTATAGTATAACACATATAACATATATGTATGTTATTTAATTAATTAACCTTTTAATTAATTAATTTGATTAAACAATTTTAATTAAATTATATTAATTTCAAAATTCATTTCATATACATACATGTATACATATGTTATTTTAAACATTTTAAAACAACATAACATATATCATAATATATAATACATGTATACATTTATTAATTAACTTATTTTATTAATTTTATTAATAAATTTTAAATAAATTCGAAATTAATTTATATTATTTTTCAAACATTTTGAAAATTTTATTATATTATAACTTTTATAATTTATTTATATCTTATTTTAATTTAAGTTTTAAATTTAAAAACTTATATTTTTTATTTTCAAACAATTTTGATAATTAGCCTAAGACCCAATTCAAATTGGGCCTTTTCTATTAGGGCAACCTTTGGGCTCACATATCTATTTGAAACAAGCCTGTAGCTAGGTAGGACAGAATGCTTGACTACCCAAACCTAATCCTTCAACACTACCTTTTTAGATACTCTGATATCTAGGCTGTAAGCTTAATTAGTTGATCCTAACCAGACTAATTTAGACTGCATAGGCTATTGGGCTCTGATACCATTGTTGGAACTGGGCGGGCCTGTAGCAAAAGTAATGGGTGAATTTCAATTTTTTTACCATTTTGGATCTTTATTGAGCCTTTAAAGGCTAATTTATTTAAAACATTTCTAAATTTCTTTTTAATAAAATCATTATTTAGTTTAAATTTATAAAATTATTTTATATTATTTAATTAATGTTATATCATATATCTATGTATCATATACACACATATATGTGTGTGTGCATGTGTAACATATGAATCCGTGCAAGGTATAACATGTCCTTATATAGGTGCTGAGACTTACACCGCAACGGGCATGTTAGCTCATCCAATATACAAATATATTGTCCAAATGCATGTTTACATATTTTAATTTATATATACAAAACGTTACAAATATACATATATAAATATTATATGTTCTATATTTTGTTTAAATAATTTTATATAAATGTTTGTGTGTGTAAACATATGTATGAAATTTTAACACTGTATATATATTTATAACTATACAAGTATATTTAAATTATTTATAAATTATATTAAATTTATTTTATTTTTGCTTCAAAGTCGAGAACAATATATATATATATATATATTAAATACCTATACATATAAAAAAAATTCAAAACTTAATTTTGAACTTTTAGTAAAATCCTAAGTAATATTTTGTAATTTTAAAAATTAATATATAATTTTATAATTTAAAACTAATTTAAATCTATTTCTAATTTTCGGCTAATATTTAAATATTTTAAATTATATAAAAGTTATTTTTATTTTTCTATCAAGCGTTTATTTTTTGTAAATTTAGTTCTATAAAATATAAAACATAATTTATATAATATATATATAATTAATTTAAAAACTATTTATATAATAATAATATATATGGAAAAATATTTTTTATTTCTACCGAAAATGTTATACCTACGTAACTTTATATATAAAATTATATAACCATGTTTTGTATAATGTATGATGTAACATTTAAATTATAAGCTATATGCATACATAAATATTATATATTAAATTTTAAAATAAAAAATGTTTTTTTATTTTGAGTGATGCCATTTGGAGGTATATACATGACTAATTTTTTTTCATAAATATAAAAGCATGTTTAAACATACAACTAATATGTTTGTGATAATATATTTATATACTGAAATCGTCACATAACTAACAATATTATATGTATACGTGTGTGTGTGTATGATATAATATATATGTGTGTGTGCATTAACATACATAAATTGGTTAGAAACTTACCTTATATCCAAAGCCTATAATTACATCTTGAAACGATGAAATCTAATAGGTGTGATTTGAACTTGAAATGATGGAGATAGGGGAAGGTATGATTTGATCGAAAATAAATGTATATGGTGGTTCCAAAAAGTATCTAATATGTGTAGGTTGAGTTGTTTATATAAGGGAAGAAAAGGAGACAAGTTATGATCTGGAGTTTACCTATTCTCCCTGCCTTATCTATACAAATCTCGCACGCCAAGACACTATCAAATGGCCCGCCCCCATATAGGCTTTAAACTCATTTAAAGCCTAAGCAAAATATTTTATAATTAATCCACTTTAACGTATATCAATATCATATATCGATTAATATATTTATAACTATTATAAATATATTTAATAATATTTTTTCTTCAAATAAAAATAAAATTTTGTAATTAATATTCCATAAATATTAATTAATTTATAGGAATAACAAATGTCAAAGGAGTGTTTATCATTTCGGTTATGTAATCCGATAGATGTAAATTTGATCAGCGATTAATATCTAACTATTCGAATATTAATGTTCACACATCAGTTTGCAGGTGGCGACATTTTGGTCAAATTTGTCGCTTACTTGGTTACGGTAAAATCCAATTTTACTTTCTTAAGCGTTACCCGGTTGTGACTTTTATTTACAATAATTCTTTTCGTCAAAACTATATCACTTTGGACTTATGGAATTTGGTAATGGTCAAAATTCTAAGGTCGTCCATATTCAACTCTATTGTCCAAACGCAAAGTCCTTGGTTCAATAATAACTATTATTATTAATTGAACTACTCTACCCATAGATTTTGACTTTGAATTAACTTGAGTTGACTATGATACTAACCCCATATAAATGAGGAGATAAATCCTCTCTTGAATAGTTTTTCACGTTCAATACTTTCACTCGACCCAACTGTAGTCACTCGATGGACGTTGTGCCATGATTTGATTATAATCAAAGCGGGTTTTTTATATTGAAGATCTACGGTATTCTCAATTTGAGAGAATTATGTAAATCAGTCACAATGATATTTTCTGTTTGACCTTAGTTATATTAACCAACAAAAAACTATAGAGTGAGTCATTCCATAGTTATCTGATAATTATCACTACGTAATCTCTTGGTGTCCCCAGCAGCCATGGGTAATACACTACCTAATATTTGGAGAGTGTTACATACTCTAGTCTCAATGGATGTATCTATATCCAGTCTCGATACATCGACTAGGAATTTTTAAAATGGTATGCTTATTTTCATTGTCATAAATTACACACGGTTATAAGACTTTGTAACTACTATCACAAAATAGGATTTTCTATTAAATATACTTTTAATTAAATAAATAAATTATAACACATTATATCAAGTATATAATAGAAAGAAAACACCTTTTATTGTAAACAAGATTGGTTACCGAGTTAGATATATGCAAAAAATTATATAATTGCCCATAGGGCATACCCCTAACTCTATAAGGGTCATCATCGTCAATAGATACTGCCTCGAGTGGTGTAGTAGGCCTACCATTGGAGTTGGAATCCCCCATCTAGGGATCAAGTGGATCATCATTATCATCCTCAACACTATCCTCCTAGTCACACTAGTCCAAGGCATATATCATGCATTCGATAATATCCTCGATCGGCACAGACCTTTATGTTTCTACCAAAAGGCCAACAATGCCTTTGGCTCCCACAGACGGGTCCTCCGATGCTAAAAAGGAAGGAGTGGAAGTTCCTTCTGTTCTCACATAACAGCGACGGTGAATCTTTTCATTCCATGTAGTGATGATCTCTATGGTCTTGCTTGGACTGGCTAGGAAAAGATTATTTCTATCGGCTAAGCGATATTGATTTGGGGCGGCAATTAACATGTGTAAATTGTTAATAGTAATCAGGGTAACCCCTGGGTGAACCGGAGCAGAACGAGCTGCTTGTACATTCTTTCGGGCATGCCACAACTAATGGTAGCTATTTTGTATTGTAACATAAGTACTTCATTTTTAGTTTGTGTAGGGAGATACTGTAATAGTCTCTGTAGGCTTGCTAGTTGCCCTAGACACATCCTACTCCTCCCTTGGTTGGGAACTTCATTGTCGGATATTGGTAAGCTACTATCCCATCCATGTCCACCAAAGCTGGCCTCCTACTAGAATATTGTGTGTGGACGGACAATCTACCACAAAGGATTGGATTTGGATTTTTGCCACTAGCGGCTGCTAGACGAAAGTAACCACATGAGAAGTAACCCCCACACTATGCTAGCTCCTCTGAACCCGTACATGGGTAATGCACAGGGAGAAAGGATGGAGGTAGGAAGCTTCATTCTATCGAAAACATCTTTGAACATTACATTAACGGAGTTGCCCCCCATGATGAAGACCCGATGGACTTTTGTACTACCCATGCTAACCGAAATGACCATAGGGTTGTGATGGGGAAACCAACCCCTCTCTTATCCTCTGCGATGAAAGTAATATCAATGGAATCCATTTCGACTCGGGTGAGTTTTGGGGCCTAGAGGTCTACTGAATAAATGAGATCTAATAGCTCCCTCTTTATAGCGGTGTCACGTGTGGACCATCACATACCGATAGATGTTAGTCGTTATGCACAAGATCGAAGATGGCCAACCGTAATAAGAAATGTAAATGCAGCGGAAATAATATAGTAGATCGCATAGTCGATTTTATACCGGTTTGGAGCACCTCCCCACATCCAGTCCTGAAGCTCCCTTTTGGAATTTTACCAACACCCTCACTTCAGGCGAAGGAACTAGTTTACAAACTCTACCTGAATAACAAAATAGGAATTCAACAACCAACATAACAAAAGGTTACTTCTTAACACAGTGTATCGTTTATATACAAATCGTCTCTTTTAAATACAAGGACTCCTATAACCAAACAAAATGATCTTGAGTGGAGGTGTAGAGGCTAAAGAGTTTATTTGACTAGAATATTACATGTGGAGATGAAGCACACTAGCCGAAAATCTCTGAATCACATGAATCTTTTGAAGAGCAGGGTAAATGCTTTTGGGTTTGAGAGTTTAGATATGAATTTCATAGCATTGAGTTGTCTCTTGTTATATATATGATTCAGGGACGATTAAGGGTATTTATACGTATTGTAGGGATGCTAAGGCAGGGTCACAATCTTTCAGAAGCATCCATCAACGAAGAGAAGCAACCGTAGGCGTAAAGAGATGTAAAGACACATTTTAAGGAACCAGCCATTTTCTGTACATTCAATTGATTGGATATGGAGCTCAATCGACTAACTCTTTATGAAATTCAATCCCGAGACCATTGCCAAAAAATAGTGGTCTGAAGTGCATTTGTAGTTGACTGGTTCATTCGACTGAATACAATTTAATTCGACTGAGGGAAGTCGACTGAATTTGTATTCATTCGACCGAGCCTTCATATTTTAGTTTAAGCTCTTTGGTGTATATCTTTTGGCTTTGATGTGTTCTAGTAGTTTGTTAACACCATTATAAGTCTTCTGAAGCTCGTACTCTTCTAAAGAAAAGTGATACATGCTTTTATTCTCGTCTCATCCATTGAATGCTTACTAAATCTATAATGTACTTGATGAAATCACTAGTAGCATTGTTGTTTGGTTGTAATCATCAAAACACCATAGATATGGTTCTTTCATTCTCCCCCTTTTTGATGATGACAACCACACAACTTTATAATATAAAATAATAGCTCTCCTTAAATATATGCTATATATATAATAAGTTTATTTCCCTCAACTTTATATAATGCTAATATAAAATATGTAAAGCACACGTTCTTCCCCCCATTTGTCGTCAACTAAAAGAGATAAGAGAAAAGGCATATTATATGGTATAAATTCCATCTAAATATAATATTTCTCTTAAGAAATATATCTATATGTGTGTTTTTCTCCTCCTTTATAAAAGAGATAGGAAGTATCAAAGATAAGTAGATAAAAATAATAATTTAACATTAATGCCAAGTGATGAGCATCTAATAGATATGTTAAGTGTAAGCAAAACGATACACTTTTTTCTAAAAAATAGCGTTCAGGACTTAGGAAACCATAACCAGTTGGATGTGGTTGATCCCTTAAAAATATGGTTTTTATTATTGATCACGGTGTCGTAACTATTACTAATGTATAATTGTCTATCATGATTGGTTAGATTAGCAGGAACTCATATTTTAAAATCATATGTCATTGATGTTGTACTTGAAGTATGGTTTCTATTTCTAGGTAAAGTACTTTTGACATAAAGGGGTTTTAGAATTATCTCGGTGTTTAGCACTAGTATTAAAATGTGTATTCATGAAAGCGTATCTTGTACTATTTCCAAATTTATCTTGTTTATAGCCTAAACTGGTTCTATCATTGTGAGCTTTAGTATTCGTAATTAAGGAAGATAAATCATCTTTTTCTCTATTAAATATTTTGATTTTCTCATTTAATTTATCAGAAGCATCTTTAGAATCACCAATTTCTTTTTGCAAAATAATACTACTTTCTTTTAAAAGTTCACATTCTTTAATTAATTCTAGGTTTCTATCGTTTAGAGCATTGTTCTCTTTTTCAAGAGGCAAAAGTTTAGAACTAGAATTATTTAAAGTGTAACGACCTGTAATTTTCGATAATTAAAATATTAATTTAAAATAAGATTTTTGAAATTTTATATTGTGAGAAATTGAAAATTTATGATTTGTTAATGAGAAAAACAACTAGAATGTAAGTTAATAATGTGATTTAATGTAGTTGATAACTATTTTAAAGTAATTTCAATTAATTGAAATGATTGTAAAGTTAATTTTGTTAGAAACTGTAAATAAGGGATAAATTAAATGTTGGATTTAAATGTTGTAATTATATGTTATTAATCGAAATATGAAAATAAATTAACTAGCGTGTAAATTTAGTAGCTTTCATTTGTAAACAATAAACTTGGAAACGTGTTTGAATTTTAATGTATAATAATTGCTTCAATTATCATTTTGCTATCTAATCCAGTAAATTGATTTGGAAATCGATATAAATTTAAAATAATTGAATATTGCAGTTAATATGAATTAAGATGATAATTGTAGAATATTAATGTGATAGGATGTAAACTTATGTTAGTTATATTCATAAGGTAATAATGGATGGAATAATAAGATGTAAATCAAAATAAATGAATTTATTAGAATTGAAATTATAATTTAATGAATTCATTACAGTTATACTTGAACACTGTAATTTGTGCAACATTTAAATATTGAATTTGATATGGGAATTTTTTTTAAAAGGTTATTAGTTTCTGTGTAATTAGAAATGATGAAAATTGTTAGTTATAAAATTTGAATTGTAAGGTGATTAAATTAATTTATTTAATTAACGTGAAAATAGCCGTTTTGGGCACTAACTCAGATTTCGACGAGACCAGCTTCATCGGATCCGTAACTATGAATTATTATAGGATTTCAAGTTTCGTACCGATCAGACTTGTCGTTTGATCGTGCGGGCCCGAAACGCGTAGAAATCAATTTAATGAATTCAATTTAAAATAAGCTGATTTTAAAAGCTAACTTCTGTATACAATGGAATTTGGATTAGAAACCTATTCCATTGGGTTTAAAAATATCGAAAACATCTATTTTGATATTTGGGATGACCTACTTTTGTTTCGAAGACGGAATGGGCTTTTCGAGTCGTTATTGTCGTTTCAAACCAATTCGATATGTTCATTCTTTCTTATCGGGCCTTGTCTATATAAATAGCTTTTCTAACCCCAGCAGCCTTTCTATTCCTTATTCCTGTATGTACAAATCATATCGAAATTCCGAATATTTTGGCACTGGTTTGGTCGAATTCTGAGATTGTTGAAATTTGGGCCTTCATTTGGATTTTAAATCGATTTGAAATTATTGGTGAGTGTTTTAACCCACTCACGACTACTAAACTATCTTATGTTAGTTAAATTAAATTTATGATTTGATTAGAAGTTGATTGATTGTTGTTTGATATATTTAAATGGTCATTCTAGTTAAATCTGACTTTTGTTGAATATAATTGCCATTTCATTTAATATTGAACTTTAAATTTCCATTTAAATACCTGTTAGTGATAACCATTTAACTATTGTTATTTATTGGTTGATTTGAATGGTGTTTGTGATAGATGTTTAACTGTTGATATTGGATGACTAGATGTTATGTTATTTTATATATATTGATATCGCACTGCAAGTTCCCTAAGTTAATTGTTAGTAAATCACTATAAGTTGAAATGATACATACCCGAACGATCTACAGATTAGGGAAAAATCGTTATGGGTTGAAATGATAAACCTGAACGATTTTATGGATTTTGAAGTGTATTCGGGATTGCGGATTGAAATGATATACATCCATAAATTTAAATTATTACGGGTTGAAATGATAGATATCCGTATCACTTGACCATAGGGTAGAAAATTATATACGGACACTGGATTGGTTAAATTAAATAATTTTTAAATCCTCAAATTTTTAAATCTAGTTAAAATGATATTAAGAAATAAACCTTGATGTATATAAACTAAATTATTTTCAAATTAAAGTTTTAAATGTTGAAATTTAAATTGTTTTAAATGAATTGTTTAAAGGATTTAAATTTAAGTCGTAGAGTTGAATTTTTAAATATAAATGGAATTTATCAAAACTGAATTATGGTAACGTTTAAATATTCAAACTTTGAAATCTATTGAATTTGAAGCGGTTTAAATTTATAGTTCAAACATGGATTTGAAATCGATATAGATTTAAATGGTTTATCGAGAATCTGAATTGAAAGATTTGAAATTGAGTTTGTTGATTTGAAAACTGGATATGGTCCAGTTTTGTTGAAGTGGGAGAAATAGTTTGATTTGATATTAATTTCAAATTAATTATTTTAAATTGTTTAAAGATATATTATTTTAAATTCAGATTTCTTTAGATTTTCAATCTATTTACTATATAAACCATTTCCAATAATCAAACCACTTTATATTAAACCATTTTAATCTTTTAAAACTATTTAATTTATTTTAAACTACATAAACCATTTTAATCTATTTTAAAACTATTTAATCTATTATAATCTATTTAAACTATTTTAATCTATTTTAAACTATTTAAAACTATTTTAATCTATTTTAAACCATTTTAATCTATTTCAAACTATTTTAACCATTTAAACTATTTTAAAATATTTTAACTATTTTAAAACTATATTTGACTATCTAAACTATTTTCAAGAATTCAAATGGTGTAAGGTAGAATTGTTTAGTTTTAAATCCTTGATTTAAAAGCGAATATGGTTAAATGGTGTTATAACCTAAGTTAGGATTTGAAATGATATTTTCTAGCGAAATGACATATCTTGAGTAAATATCATGATTTTGAAATGAGGGTTAAACTATTTTGTGGAAATGATTACGAAAGTGAATATGATTTCGAAATTAATATGCTTTTAATTGAATATGATATTTTGATATCAATTATGAATTAGTTTTGGAAATGTAAAAGAACCATTCAGTGTGAAATAAGCGTTTGGTTGTTAAAGAGACCGGGATCAGATATTGTCATACTCTCTACCAATACCGAAAACCACTTTAACAATTGTGTACGTGGTGGAGATTCCAGAATGAAGTAGGATGGTTTGGCGAACGATTCTGTATGAGGTATTAACGTAGCTCTGACTCCCTTGGGTCAGCTTGATGTGGCTAAAACAGGAGCCATGTCGGGCCAAGTGAGGTCGTACCTCCGATCGAACACATTTCTTCGATACCATGTTTATTACTTTGTGATTGATTTGGTGGCCACCCCTTGATTTGATTATGGGAGTGTGTTCCGAGGTGGGCGGCAGTAGCTGCTATGCGTTACCACCAGTCCGGATCCGCAAAACTGTAGTATCCTACCCTAAGCATTGCCTCGCGTGCCTTGTCACATGCCTTATCGTGCCCATTACGAGTTTGGTTTGTGTCATACCTATGGAGTGCTCCCTGATAGCCCACCAGTTTATGGTGGAGTTACAGTATCTGTAGACTACGACATTTATATAAAATGTGTTAAGGGGGATATAGGTAACACCTTAACGCTATTTTAATACTTTACTTTACCGATAGACATAATATAATAGCGTTTATTACTACATAGTAGATAGTTTAACGGATCCTTAGGAGATGGAATCCCGAACATCTCTTAAGTTATTGCACGCACATTTTACACTGGATAGGAGATGTAAAATCCCGTAAACATCTCTGAAGCCGTTACGCTCATATTTATTTGCTGTTGATTCAACTTACATAAGACCTTTTAGTTCCGACTCGAGTGTTTTGTCTTTTCATTATGCTCGGGTCAGTCTGAGCTTTTCAGTATATTGAAGACTATTTTTTTGGAGGACGAAGACGAAGACTTAGTATATTATCTGTTTATTATATTTATTCCACTGCATCATATTATTTCGCTGCATTATTTTATTCCTGCTGTATGTATAACTCTGATTGTACTGTAAAGTATAATCAAATGTATTTGTAAAATAGCTTCATGAACTGCTTATTTGATTATTATATTTTATCATTCCGCTGTGAGATTCTATGTTTTGTTTTCTTTCTTTCCTCTTCTTTTCTTATTTACCCCATAACAATCCTCCCTTTTGAATGGTTTGGAATCGACATGTTTGGTTTATTGTCGATTTAAACTGTCCAAAAAGGTGGGTCGTTACATTTGGTGTCAGAGCTTTGGTTTAGCGATAACCTTAGCTTTGTGGGGTCCGACTCATTAGAAATAGGGTAGTAATACCCTAGAATGACTTGGTTGAGTGCATATATGAGAGAGCGTATTTGATAGTGTTATAAAAATGTCTTTATATTGTGTTAATTTGTTCTGTTTAGTATTTATAAATTCTGGTCGGTACATAGGACGCTATGGCATCGATAGGGATTTCTAAACACATAATAGGGCAGACCGACACAATATTGTTTTGAAATATAGGTAAATGAAATAATTTTACCTAGTATTATATTTTGTATATAAAAGAATAATTTTATAAATGATATAATCGGATGTGATATATTTGTTTGTTAGGAAGTGGAATCTTATAAATATTGGTTGCAAAAAAGAATTGATAAATAATGTGAATTTCATCGGAAATTTGAGAACTTAAGTTCCGGGGTTTGAAATTTGTTTTCAAAAGATTTTTGGAATATAACTATAATAATATTTGGAAGTATATTCAGATGATTTGAAAGAAATGTTTTAAAAGAATTTTTAAGGAAATAAATTCTGTACTCCCCTCTCCGTCGTTGGAAAATAATTTCGGTGATGAGTGCACGCATCATCGACGTTCGTTTTCGAGTTTCAAAGTGGAAAGACTGTTGTAGTAGTTTTACTACATGATTTTTTTATAAACAAATCTTAATTTTTAATTTCTAAATATGATTTGATCTATAAAGGATATGAATACATATATTAATTTCAAAATGATTGAAATGAACCCGGCATTTAGTTCTTAAGTTTCTATAAATTTGATATCTTAATTATTGTAATGAATGAAATCTTGACTATATTAATAGTTGAAAACCTCTAAAATGAAAATAAGAATTAGATACTAAGTGATTAATGAAAAATATAAGAAAATGGAAATTTGTAACTTGTAAATCAAAAGATATGAAAAAATAAGAAAATGTAATTATCGAGCATTTTAACTAAAATGACTAAGATAAACTAGTGTGATATTCAATTATATTCTAAAAGACATATATATAACTTACCGGAAATGTTTAAAAAGTTGTAATGTGAATATTTAATAGAATATTTTACAAGTAAAACTTAAGTAATGAAAGTGTTCTATAACAACCCGAAATTTAATCCATAATAATTAATTCGTTAATTAATTAGATAATGAAATAACTTTGTGAAATTATCAAAATTAAGCCACGGATGTTGCACCAACATGTCCGTGGTAATTTTCTGGTCAATTTCCATATATAGAACGTCAAAAACCAAGCTAATATAACCAAGTTATAAAATAAACAAAATAAGTAGAAATAATTATATATATATATATATATATATATATAGGTCGGTCGACCGGTCGGTTGACCTGGGCACCAAGGCGGTCGACCCGCCTGTTGTTTTGGGGGCGAACGAACGATTGTTCGTTCGTTCGAATAAGGGTGCGATTTTTTTAACCGACTGACTTGTTTTGCATTCTTTATTTTAATCCGGTCCCTCCATTCTTGCATCCAATGGCTCCTATTCAGCCTATAATGTGGTTGCATCCTATTCAATCCCCAAATCCAACGGTTCGAGATCCACTTCTACCCATATAAATAGACCCCTAGATCTAACACTTTTCCTCATTCTAGGTTTTCTCCAATTGGGTTCACCTTTCTAGGAAGGACCCTAAACGGAATAATTTTTCCAAAGGAGAAATCGTTATAAATTAAATTATTTTACAACTCCAAGTGGATTCGGGAAGACCAAAGAAAGAGCTTAGGACGGGAGGTGAGTGATTGTAATTATTTTAAGATTTCTTTAAGTAATTTAAAATAATAGGGTTTCCAATAGTTGTAGTTTTACTATGATTTTTGGAATAGCCTTTTTAGTAGTTTATTTACAATTTTTAGAACTATTTTCAGTCTATTTCCTTTCAGCTATTCTTTTAAGTAATTTTAGTTTTTTTTTAATTATAGCTTTTCCGTTTATTTACAGTATTTTAGTTTATTTACTGTTATTTATACGTTATTTACATCTTCTTTCTACGCCTTGAATTTTCTTCTATTTTCAGTTTTCTTTTATTCCTCCTTCTTCTTCGCGTATGGATTAGAATAGGATTAACGCAAATACAGATTAAATTGTAAAAAAACTAAAATAATGGAATGTAAGATGTAAATTTCAAAGACGGTAATATAAATGGAATTGGACTAAAATTACGCCTAATTATGACGTTAATTAGACTGAATTAAAAAGATTGGCCTAGTTATAACTTAGAATTATAAATAAAAAGAGTAAAAGATGAAAGAATCTTAATACCTTGGGTTAAGTAATGAGCATGATTATAACGTAGGCTATAATAAGAAAAAGAACAGAATAAGGCTTATTTTAAGACTCAAGAGAAATTAATAAGCACAGATAGTAGAGAAAAATATAAAGTCTTATTTAAATAATTTACCTAAGTTAATAAGCAAAGATGAAAGTAGGACCTGTACCAAATAGCATTCCCTATTAGACAAAACGGTGAGCCTAGGGTACGCTTATGCTAAGAATGGTAGTAATTGGTCAAATAGAAGTCCAAATCACGGGGGATTTGGATAAGGGGCGCAACTAGATATTGTTTGGATGACGGACCAGTACCAACCGCATTTCCCCTATAGATTCTATGGACACACGGTGATCTCACGTTAGCCTGAAGTAGGATGAGGGGCGCGCTTATGCTGGAGTTGGAGGTAATAAGAAGACCCAATAGGTGGAGAAAAAGTTAGCAAGGGCATGGTGGCGTGCGACTTCCATTCGGGTGCTCAGTAATAGCTATGAGTTCCAAGTGCTTAATATGAGTGTCTTTCGTAGACACTATTGCTTTCTGTGTAGGGAGCTATATATGTCATCCGGATCCACAGTGGTTGCTCTGTGCATCTTTCGTAGATACCATTGGCCGCTGTGTAGGGAGTTATATAGCGGCTGGTCTGCAGTAAGGTCTATGGAGTAGCAGACTGATCAAAAAGGGTAGAATTACGGTTATTTCCTAATTACAGGATTAGGAATTCAGTCTAATCAAAGCAGAAATCAAGGACAAGTGCAAGCAATCAAAGTTAACCTATCTTATAAATTGGGCAATATTTAATCGTACTTATTTCCAATTTATCTCTTTCCTATTTCCTTTATTATCCTTATTTATGCTAGAACTGTTGTAGAGTCTATTACTTTTATCTTGCTTAAAGACTCTAGTAATTACTATCATTCACCAGACTTTTAGTCTGACCCACTCCTCTATTTTCCCCTTTTTCCCCCTAGGCAATCAAGGGAGAAGTCAGTAGATTGCAGTTGCATGGTGGTTTTATTAAAGGAGTTCTCTACTATGTATTTCATTTATTTCAGCTTTAGTTCTTTCTATGTACTGGCTTATTTTGCGGGATATTATGTACTCTGATTTTGAGACTATGAGTTTTTGTTTCATGAGACATATTGGATTTTTAGACATGTATGTGGAATTTGGTATTTGAATTATTTATGAAGCAATTATGAAGCTTTGTTTTAATTAAGTTATTGTTTTAAGTTTCCACTGTTTTTATCTATATTTGTCTTATGAATCTTAGTCTATGTTAGCTTTAGTTATACCTACAACGCACCATGCCTTTTAATGTGTCC
Organism: Allium fistulosum; assembly: GCA_030737815.1. Taxonomy (NCBI): domain Eukaryota; kingdom Viridiplantae; phylum Streptophyta; class Magnoliopsida; order Asparagales; family Amaryllidaceae; genus Allium; species Allium fistulosum. The sequence continues at coordinate 1,077,661,684 of CM060901.1, read as the reverse complement.
TTTTGGGTATATTAAGGGGTGTGGGGGTGTTTCACTTGGTATCAGAGCCTAAGGTTACAGGATTCCAAAAAAAATTATTTTTAAAAGTAAAGTATTTTTCAAAATAACTTGTTTTAAAAGTATTTTTCAGAAAAGAACTTTTAGAAATGATTTTTAAGTATAAAAGAATTTTTATAAAAATCCCCTCATATGTCCAGTTCAATGTCCCTTTGACTCTTTCCTAAACTATCTTTTTCTTTTCGTAGAATGGCTGATGCCCCGAACCTTCCCGAGGGCATTCCAGTCCCAGCCTAGTTTCGTAGGTACTTACAAGCCACACCTTCAGAGGTGCATGGGCCAGCGCCCAATCCTGCACCAACGGGTGGGAATCCCATCAACCCACCTGCCGCCATCAATTTCTCTAAAATTTGTAAAGATTTTGCGAGTTTGGGCGGGAAGACATTTTCTGGCAAGGAGACTTTTGTGGAGGCGAGAGCATGGGTTAGGGACACAGAGAGGATTTTTGGTCTTTTGGGATTGGGTGGTCAGCAGTGAGTTCAGCTAGCCGCTTGGCAGCTAAAGGAGGTGGCATCTTATTGGTGGGAGGTGACCGAGTTGGAGGGTAGAAATGTTACTTAGGATGGATTCCGAGAGTGATTCAATAGGAAGTTTCTATCTCAGGCGGAAGAGAGTGTTCAGCTGGAGAGATTTATCAATTTGAAGCAAGGGAGTTTGTCTGTTAAGGAATACATCAATTAATTCAATGAGCTGTCGCGGTTTGGTATGGATTTGGTGAACACACAACATAAGAAAGCTATGAAGTTTGCAAAGAGATTGAATCAACCCCTTCAGGGATTATTGCTAACTCATGTACCGATGGGAGCTACTTATGAATCTTTGGTCGAGATGGCGCTTATGTCGGATACAATCAAGGAGGGAGAGTTTAAAGAGGAGGTTAAGTCAGAAGGTTAAAGAAGAATTGGTGGGAAAAGAATAAGAAGAAGAAGAAAGGTGATGGTCCTTAGAAGCAGATTAAGAAAGGAATAAAGTGCCATGGTTGTGGGAAGGTTGGACATATGGCCAAGGATTTCTGGAAGGAGAAGATGAAGGGTAAGTGCTATACTTATGGGCAACCCGGTCATATGAGTAGGAGTTGTCCCCAGGGAGCGAGTGCACCAGTTGCACAGATTCAGGCGTTAGACACAACACCTTCCAGTAGAATTCCAGATAGAGGTAAGAAAGTCACAGTTGAAGGTTTGATTTCAATATCTGATTTTCCCATTTAGACTTTATTTGATTCTAGATCATCACATTCTTTTATCTCTAATTCTCTAGTAGATTGTTTGCACTTGGACATATCATTAGTATTAGACCCCATTATTGTTTCAAACCCTATAGGAGGATCGACACACTTATCTATGGTTTGTAAGGGTTTGAAAATCTTTATCCTAGGCGTAGAATTTGACTATGACGCCTATGTTTTGGGATTCTCGGGGTATGGAATGATCTTAGGAATGGATTGGCTATCCACATACGGAGCTATCTTACACTACGAGTGGAGAGTCGTTAGACTTGAAACTTGTAGTGGTAGAACTCTAGAGGTATCTTGCAACCCACAAGGGTCAGTCATGTTGAGTTTTCTCTATTCCCTCGATTCATCGTCATCAGAGTTGCATTCGATTCCTGTGATCAGATATTTTGCAGATGTCTTTGAGGAGGTTAGGGGACTACCCCCTAAGAGGGAGATTGACTTCAGGATTTATTTGATCGAGAATGCTAAGCTAGTAGCATTACTTGTGAGGCACACGACACCTAGGGAGAGGAAAGAATTGAGAAAGAAGATCCATGAGCTTTTGGAGAAGGGATTCATTTGATCGAGAATGCTAAGCTAGTAGCATTACTTGTGAGGCACACGACACCTAGGGAGAGGAAAGAATTGAGAAAGCAGATCCATGAGCTTTTGGAGAAGGGATTCATAAGAAGGAGCATATCGGAGTGGGGAGTGTCAGTCGTCTTCGCCACTAAGGCGGATGGTTCTCTTCGGCTTTGCGTGGACTATAGGGAATTAAATAAGCTCACCAAGAAGAACCGATATCCACTCCCAAGGATTGATGGTCTTTTTGACCCGTTAGTAGGTTCTTTTGTTTTTTCTTAGCTTGATCTAGCCATGGGATTCCATCAGCTTAGAGTCGCTGATGAAAGCATAGATAAGACTGCCTTTAGGACACCGGACGGATTCTTCGAGTGGTTGGTTATGCCTTTTGGGCTAACCAATGCTCTAGCCTGTTTCGTAGATTTGATGAGCCGTGTCTTTTGGGACGTCCTAATTAAGTTTGTGGTGATATTCGTGGATGATATCTTGGTATTTTTCAAGAATACGGAGAAGCATGCTGTTCATTTGGAAGAAGTTCTTTGCACACTTCATAGTCATCATTTGAGAGCTAAGTTTTCGAAGTGCCATTTTTGGAGAGAGGAAGTTCGTTTCTTAGGGCACGTAGTCTCGAAGGAAGGTTTGGTTGTTGACCCCGCTAAGGTTATTGCAGTGCAAGATTGGAAGGCCCCCAAGAACGTCACCGAGGTTAGGAGCTTCCTAGGATTGGTTGGCTACTTTAGGAAGTTCATTAGAGACTTTGCCAAGATTTCGGCACCACTCACGCGCCTTACTAAGAAGAATATAGCTTTCATGTGGGACGTTGATTGTGAGGATTCCTTCACAAAGCTTAAGAGATCCCTTACTAGTGCACCAGTGTTAGTTTTACCCAATGGAGCTAAGCCTTTCACTGTATACACTAATGCATGCAGAACGGGTCTAGGAGCGGTGTTAATGCAAGAAGGATGGTAGTGTGTTATGGTAGTAGGCAGTTGAGGACGCATGAAAAGAACTACCCTACCCACGATTTGGAGTTGGCTGCCATAGTTTTTGCACTTAAGTCTTGGAGGCATTATTTGCTTGGAGAGAGGTTTGAGCTATTTATCGACCACAAGTCATTAAAGTAACTATTCTCGTAGAAGGACTTGAACTTGAGGCAACAGAGGTGGATGGAGTTTTTAGCTTCGTATGATTTTGAGATAGCTTATACCCCTGGCAAGGGTAATGTGGTTGTGGATGCATTGAGTAGAAAGAAAGCAACCCTTAGTCCTTTGTTCGTAGAGTGGAGGAGCTTGGAGTTGATTTCTACCTTTGACTTTAAGCCCTCTACGGACACTACTCCTGGATTATTGGTGACATTAGAGGTGAGGCCTACCCTTATGGATCAGATTAGCTCGAGGCAGCGGGAGGATTCAGAGCGCATGGACATTATGGATAGAATTAGCCGAAGAGAGGTATCTAGACATCTCCAATGCTATTCCATTAATAGCAGAGGGTGGCTTAGGAGAGATGGGAGGCTTTGTATTCCATGCACTAGTGACTTGTTGAGAGCAGTTTTGGAGGAGGCGCACCATTCCCTTATGACTATTCATCTGGGTGGTGACAAAATGTATCGGGATATGAAGAGGATGTTCTATTGGGGTGGTATGAAGAAGGACGTGGCGGAATTCATAGCTAAGTGTCTCATATGCCAAAGGGTAAAAGTAGAGCAGCAGAAGCCCGGTGGATTATTTCATCCCTTAGATGTGCCGGAGTGGAAGTGGGATAATATTTCTATGTATTTCATTGACGGTTTGCCCCGTTCTAGGAAAGAGAACACTAGCATTTGGGTGATTGTTGATAGATTAACCAAGAGTGCTCACTTCATCCCAGTTAAGAGTAAGCGTACGGCTTCATATTTGGCATCCTTGTATATTCGAGAGATAGTCCGTCTACATGGAGTTCCTTCTAGCGTTGTTAGTGATAGAGATCCCATTTTCACAAGTGAGTTTTGGAGAAGCTTACAGGAGGCGCTAGGGACGCAACTTAGGTTGAGTACGGCATATTACCCCCAGACAGATAGCCAAACAGAGAGGGTAAATTGGGTGCTTGAGGATTTGCCGCGGATGTGCATTTTGGACTTTGGTGGAACTTGGGAGGAGCACCTTCCGTTGGTTGAGTTTGCGTACAATAATAGTTACCAAACAAGTATAGGAATGGCACCATTTGAGGCTTTATATGGGAGACCTTGCAAGTCCCCATCATGTTGGGTAGAGTCTACGGAGAAGTTATTACTTGGACCCGATATGGTTAGGGAGACCTCTGAGAGGGTGGATTTGATTCGACGAAGGATGAAGACGGCTCAAGACAGGCAGAAGTCTTATGCGGACAAGCGGAGGAGAGACTTAGAGTTTGAGGTTGGAGACTTAGTTTTTATCAAAGTATCCCCGCTTAGGAAGGTAGTAAGATTCAGATCAAATGGAAAGTTATCCCCTAGGTTTGTTGGACCATTTCCTATCACAGAGAGAGTTGGGAAGATGGCTTACCGAGTGAAGCTACCAGAGAGGCTCGTAGGAGTGCACGACGTTTTCCATGTTTCGCACTTGCGGAAGTTCTTACGTGACTCGGTAGAGGTTGTAGAGCCTAGTCAGCTAGAGGAGGTGGAGGTAGAAAGGGAAGCTTATGTTCGGCATATTCCCATGAAGATCGTTGCAAGAGACATCAAGTGACTAAGGAATAAGGAGGTTCCACTGGTGAAGGTGCAATGGGGAGATGATGTTGCAGACGCCACTTGGGAAGCAGAAGAGAAGATTCGTACTTCCTATCCTCATCTTTTTGATAGTAGGTTTTAGAATTCCTTTTTCCATCTTTAGATTTGAATAGGTTCTTTTTTTTATTATCCTTTGGGAGGGTAGAACTTGGGATTTAACCTATGGATGGTAGGATTTGATGTAAACATGTTAATAGAACATGTTATGAATGATGTATGCTAGTGGTTGCAAGTGTTTGCTAGTGGACGCTATTGGATGCATATAGGTACACTAGGCACTATTATTCTTTAGGGATCGGCCTAACTAGGACACTAGAGCATATGCATATGGATGTGTGCGCGTTTTTATTTTATTTCCATGATTGCTATAAATGGATGTTTATCACATGATTGTTGCATTTGGATGATGTTTGTAGCACACATATAGAGTTATCAATATCATTAGGAATTTTTTGCATTCATTTGGATACATGGCACGGACATGATTGCATAAAAGAAGGTCAAATGAATCAATGGACCGCCTAATCTTTTGCATTAGTTCGGGATATTTACACTACATTAATTGCATAAGTATCATAAATTGCATTAGAAAAAACTTAAGGACAATGGATGAATGGTTGATGATTGAGAAGTTGTTTGTAGAATTGGATGAAAATATTTAGTACATTCTTTTATCCTTAGAGATTTCGGGGGCGAAATCCCTTAAGGAGGGGAGAATGTAACAACCCGAAATTTAACCCGTAATAATAAATTCGTTAATTAATTAGATAATGAAATAACTTTGTGAAATTATCAAAATTAAGCCACGGAAGTTGCTCCATCATGTCCGTGGTAATTTTCTAGTCAATTTCCATATATAGAACGTCAGAAACCGAGCTAATATGACCAAGTTATAAAATAAACAAAATAAGCAGAAATAAAAAGAATATATATAGGCCGGTCAACCTGGGCACCAAGGCGATCGACCGCCCGGTCGACCCGCCTGCTGTTTTGGGGGCGAACGAACGATTGTTCGTTCGTTCGAACAAGGGTGCGATTTTTTAACCGACTAACGTGTTTTGCATTCTTTATTTTAATCTGGTCCCTCCATTCTTGCATCCGATGGCTCCTATTCAGCTTATGACGTGGTTGCATCATATTCAATCCCCAAATCCAACTGTCCGAGATCCACTTCTACCCCTATAAATTGACCCCTAGACCTAACACTTTTCCTCATTCTAGGTTTTCTCCAATTGGGTTCACCTTTCTGGAAAGGACCCTAAACGGAATAATTTTCCAAAGGTGTTATAAATTAAATTATTTTACAACTCCAAGTGAATCTAGGAAGACCAAAGGAAGAGCTTAGGACCGGAGGTGAGTGATTGTAATTATTTTAAGATTTCTTTAAGTAATTTAAAATAATAGGGTTTCCAATAGTTGTAGTTTTACTACGATTTTTGGAATAGCCTTTTTAGTAGTTTATTTACAGTTTTTAGAATTATTTTCAGTCTATTTCCTTTCACCTATTCTTTTCAGTAATTTAGTTTATTTCTGTTAATTATAGCTTTTCCGTTTATTTACAGTTTATTTACAGTATTTTAGTTTATTTACTGTTATTTATATGTTATTTACATCTTCTTCCTACGCTTCGGATTTTCTTCTATTTTTTGTTTTCTTTTATTCCTGCTTCTTCGCATATGGATTAGAATAGGATTAACGCGAATACGGATTAAACTGTAAGAAAACTAAAATAACGGAATATAAGATGTAAATTTCAAAGGCTGTAATATAAATGGAATTGGACTGAAATTACGCCTAATTATGATGTTAATTGGACTGAATTAAAAAGATTGGCCTAGTTATAACTTAGAGTTATAACTAAAAAGAGTAAAAGATGAAAGAAGCTTATTTTCACACTTAGACCTTGGGTTAAGTAATGAGCATGATTATAACGTAGGTTATAATAAGAAAAAGAACAAAATAAGGCTTATATTAAGACTCAGGAGAAATTAATAAACACAGATAGTAGAGTAAAATATAAGGCTTATTTAAATAATTTACCTAAGTTAATAAGCAAAGATGAAAGTAGGACCTGTACCAAATAGCATTTCCTATTAGACAAAACGGTGAGCCTAGGGCACGCTTATGCTAAGAATGGTAGTAATTGGTCAAATAGAAGTCCAAATCACAGGGGATTTGGATAAGGGACGCAACAAGATATTGTTTGGATGACGGGCCAATACCAATAGCATTTCCCCTATAGATTCTATGGACACACGGTGATCTCACGTTAGCATGAAGTGGGATGAGGGGCACGCTTATGCTGGAGTTGGAGGTAATAAGAAGACCCAATAGGTGGAGCAAAAGGTAGCATGGGCATGGTGGAAGTTACGTGTGCGACTTCCATTCGGGTGCTCAGCAATACCTATGAGTTCCAAGCGCTTAGTCGTAGGCACCATTGCCTTCTGTGTAGGGACATAAATACGTTGTCTGAATCCACAGTGGTTGCTCTGTGCATCTTTCGTAGATACCATTGGATGCTATGTAGGGAGTTATATGGTGGCTGGTCCGCAGTAAGGTCTATGGAGTAGAAGGCCGATCAAAAAGGGTAGAATTAGGGTTACATCCAAATTACAGGATTAGGAATTCAGCCTAATCAAAGCAGAAATCAAGGACAAGTGCAAGCAATCAAAGTTAACCTATCTTATAAATTGAGCAATATTTAATCGTACTTATTTCCAATTTATCTCTTTCCTATTTCCTTTATTATCCTCATTTATGCTAGAACTGTTGTAGAGTTTATTACTTTTATCTTGCTTAAAGACTCTAGTAATTACTATCATTCACCAGACTTTTAGTCTGACCAACTCCTCTATTTTCCCCTTTCCTCCCCCATTGGCAATCAAGGGAGAAGTTAGTATATTGCAGTTGCTTGGCGGTTTTCTTGGAGGAGTTCTCTATTATGTATTTCTTTTATTTCAGCTTTAGTTCTTTCTATGTACTGGCTTATTTTGAGGGATATTAATGTACTCTGATTTTGAGACAATGAGTTTTTGTTTCATGGGACATATTGGATTTTTAGACATGTATGTGGTATTTGGTATTTGAATTATTTATGAAGCAATTATGAAGCTTTGTTTTGATTAAATTATTATTTTAAGTTTTTGCTATTTTTATCTATATTTGTGTTGTGAATCTTAGTCTCTGTTAGCCTTAGTTATACCTACAACGTAGCACACCTTTTAATGTGTCCTTTTGGGTATATTAAGGGGTGTGAGTTGTTTCATGTTCAATTGAATTATGTTTATAAATGAAGAATTAAGATGTATGAGAATATTATAAACTTAAGTTAATGCTTGAAGTTATTTATAATTAAAATGTGTAGTAAAAGTGAATACTATATTAATTAAATGATTATAACTTCAGAAAATGTGAAATGATTCATAAATAGATTTAATGCTCAATAATACTATATATGGAAGAAATAAATGTGTAAAAGAAATAATCTATTAATGGTGAATTAAATTTGTAAAGAGACTTACATAATATTTTAAGAACTGATTATGGATGATCTAAATAATTGAATGGAAATAACTTATGTAAGTAAATGGATGTAAAGTAATGGAAAAAGGCATTGTATGAATGAATGGGAAATGAATTTTGTAAGTAATGAATGTAAATTAATGAAAATAATCATTGTATAAATAATGAAAACATATGAATAGTAAATAATGACGTGAAAGGAAATTAATAAGAATAAACTTAAAAAATATTTGGAAATTCTTGGTTGTTTGGCTAATGGGATGTTTGGAAGGATACTTCTAACTATATAAGGATGTATAAATAATCTATTAAGTAATTATCTAAGGCTGTTAAGCATAGGGTACAATTGATAGTTTATTTATCACCTTGTACGATTAAAAGTTACTGAACTTGAACAAACCATTTGTTTTGGTTGCTATGGAGGTATGGTTGATTCTATTGGTGCATATAATGGTTGTATTGTTTTGTTTGCATTTGTTCTCTGTTGAATTGTTTTGTTACTAATTGGAAACAACTAATATGTTGCCTTTTTACATAATTCTAACTCTTTTGGATTTTATAAGTGAAATACAGGTTATGGAAGCAATAGCTACTGCTTTTGGTTTCATAAATAAAGCGTTGTTTGCCCCACAAATAGGTACGTTTTTGAATTACGGTTTTATAACGATATTATATTGTTTTTCCCGTGGTTTGGGATATTTTATTTTTGAAATATGATATATATTAAATTATTGATATTATTATTATTTTTCGGACCTCTCCGTACAAAGGAGACTCTACCGAAATTTTTCGTGAATTTTTGACTTAGAAAATTTTATGGAATTGAGATATTTTCAAATTTTTATTTACTTGAATATGAAAGATTTAATTGTTTATTAGTTGGTATATTTTATTTAAAATACTTAATTATGTAAATTAATTGCTTGTAGATTGAATACTTTGAATAAAATATATTAATTTCCTCTTTTTCCTTTTCGAGGATGAAAAGTTTTGAGTGGGGAAGAGTGCAACGACCCGTAATTTTCGATAATTAAAATATTAATTTAAAATAAGGTTTTTGAAAATTTTATATTGTGAGAAATTGAAAATTTATGATTTGTTAATGAGAAAAATAATTAGAATGTAAGTTAATAATGTGATTTAATGTACTTGATAACTATTTTAAAGTAATTTCAATTAATGACATGATTGTAAAGTTTATTTGGTTAGAAAATGTAAATAAGGGATAAATTGAATGTTGGATTTAAATGTTGTAATTATATGTTATTAATCGGAATATGAAAATAAATTAACTAGTATGTAAATTTAGTAGCTTTCGTTTGTAAACAATAAACTTGGAAACGTGTTTGAATTTTAATGTATAATAATTACTTCAATTATCATTTTGCTATCTAATCCGGTAAATTGATTCGGAAATCGATAAAAAATTAATATAATTGAATATTGCAGTTAATATGAATTAAGATGATAATTGTAAAATATTAATGTAATAGGATGTAAACTTATGTTAGTTATATTCATAAGGTAATAATGGATGGAATAATAAGATGTAAATCAAAATAAATGAATTTATTGAAATTTAAATTACAATTTAATGAATTTATTATAGTTATACTTGAACATTCTAATTTGTGCAACATTTAAATATTGAATTTGACACGGGAATTTTTTTTAAAAGGTTATTAGTTTCTGTGTAATTAGAAATGATAAAAATTGTTAGTTATAAATTTTGAATAGTAAGGTGATTAAATTAATTTAATAATAATTTATTTAATTAACATGAAGATAGCCATTTTGGCCACTGACTCGAATTTCGACAAAACCAGTTTCATCGGATCCGTAACTATGAATTATTGTAGGATTTCAAGTTTCGTAGCGATCGAACTTGTCGTTTGATCGTGCGGGCTCAAAACGCGTAGAAAGCAATTTAATGAATTCAATTTAAAATAAGCTGATTTTAAAAGCTAACTTCTATATACAATGGAATTTGAATTTGAAACTTGTTCCATTGAGTTTAAAAATATCGAAAATATCTATTTTGATATTTGGGATGACCTACTTTCGTTTCGATGGCGGAACAGGCTTTTCGGGTCGTTATTGTCGTTTCAAACCAATTCGATATGTTCATTCTTTCTTATCGGGCCTTGTCTATATAAATAGCTTTTCTAACCCTAGCAGCCTTTCTATTTCTTATTCCTATATGTACAAATCTGTTTGGCTATTACTACCTCCTCTCTCCAATGGCAGAAACCTATCTTCAATTCCAAAAAACCCTAATTCAATTTCAAATTCAAATCGAAAATCAAACTCCTCAAAACTATGCCATATTATTTATCGTTAGAAAGCTCTCGACGAGTGTAATCCACTACAGCAATTCTTTTTTAAATTGGGTGCATTGTTTGACCAGAAATCGAGGATGAACCTCTATTGTCGAAATTAGGTTTTTGCGATCCAACGGTGGATTTTCATCCGATCGACGATTGGAAGGTGGCGTTGGGAAGATGGCGTCGAGCAGGTCTTAGAGATGTCGTTCATTCATGCTAGAAGCATTGGGGTTAGCCAGAAAAATTGAATAAAGGTGGTGGTGGCGCAGCCGTTTTGGGCGAACTTCAGTGGGTCACTTGGCTGTGGTGGGTCGGCATGAGGAGGGGGTTGCAGTGGCGTTGCCTGATCGAGTTGTAGGCTTGCGTGGTGGTGGAAAAATCAAGGCGAAGGCAGCGGCCAAGCTACTGTTCATGAATGAGATATGCATATGCGAGATAATGCGTGCTAGGATTTCGGCTGTTGGGTTATAGGAGGAAGGTGACGTGGCTCTTTTTTTTCTTTGTTTATTTTAATTTTAATTTATATTCCAATCGTTCTAATTATCATTACTTTTTTATACGAGGTCGGATATATGCACGGTTTCTTACATTGTGATTGTATCGAAATTATGGACATTTTGGAACTGGTTTGGTTGAATTCTGAGACTATTGAAATTTGGGCCTTCATTTGGATTTTAAATTGATTTGAAATTAAAGGCGAGTGTTTTAACCCACTCACGACTACTAAACTATCTTATGTTAGTTAAATTAAATTTATGATGTGATTAGAGTTAATTGATTGCTGTTTGATACATTTATATGGTCATTCCAGTTAAATCTGACTTCTGTTGAATATAATTTCCATTTAATTTAATATTGAATTTTAAATTGCCATTTTAATACCTGTTAGTGATAACCAGTTAACTGTTGTTATTTATTGGTTGATTTGAATGGTGATTGTGATGGACGTTTAACTATTGATATTGGATGACTAGATGTTATGTTATTTTATATATATTGATATCACACAGCAAGTTCCCTTAGTTTATTGTTAGTAAATCACTATGGGTGAAATGATACATACCCGAACGATCTATAGATTAGGGAAAAATCGTTATGGGTTGAAATGATAAACCTAAGCTATTTTATGAATTTTGAATTTTATTTGGGATTGCGGATTGAAATGATATACATCCGTAAATTTAAATTATTGCGGGTTGAAATGATAGATATCTGTATCACTTGACCATAAGGTAGAAAATTATATACGGATACCGGATTGGTTAAATTAAATGATTTTTAAATCCTTAAATTTTTGAATCCAGTTAAAATGATATTTGTGACGACCCGGATTTTCAACGTCAGATAATTGGGTAATTAACTGGTTTAAATTATGGAAATATTAATAGATTAAACAAATGAATTTCTGATATCTAAAATATTGGGATATACAAGTTAATTTTAAAGCCATATTAGATATTGCTTTATAGAATTTCGGAAAGAAAAAAAAATATGATGAATCTTATAGAAAATAAATAATATATATATGCCCCGCCATTTAAAATTAAGATATAATATCCAATAATGTATATACAAATATGTATAAAACTTTATGATGCTAGACAATATATATATAAGTACTTATATATGCAAGTATTTGAATGTATGCCATATGAAGTAATATAGATGAAAATTTGTGTAACTGTGAACTATACGTATATGCAATAACAAAATATACATAAGCAATGTATATTAAAGTATGTGTAAATGATATGTAAGAAAATAAATATGTAGATAGGGAATTATGTGAAGAAATACATATGTGTACATATATAATGACAAAATATGCATAGATAAATGTATATGCATATGAAATAGTGGCAAGGATAAATGCAAAAGGTTCAGGCAAGAGTTTTACAGACATGGGCAAAAAGGTATATGAAAATATTGTATACATAAAAAAATAATATACACGAATGTACATGTAAACAAAAAGAGAGGCAAAGATTCAACTCAAGCAGACAAAAAATTTCATAAATGCCTGGCATTTAATGTTCGAGCATACCATATATCATATCAGCCCCAAAACTTCAAATCACCTTATCTAAATCAGATTTTCATGTTTACAAATTAAAATAGTAAAAACAAGAGGAAAGAAGCTTGCTGTAGAAGACAACATACTTCTCTATATATGCCTCTACATCTGCCTCATTCTTTCATCCATTCGAACAAAACTAAAGATATACAGAAAAACAATACTACCTTTTTCAAACTTAAGAAGAATCAAAGCCAAAGATCTGTCATTTAGCAAACTAAAGGAGATCAAAGGCAAAAAGCCTGAAGCAGAGGGAAAGTAGCAGTGCTCATTTTCTTTATAACTGTGAGTAAACTAAGTCTTTTATGCTAATCAATGGGTAAGGTTGGTTATATAAGTAGTAGTGTTCTCTGTTCAACATTATCTGTGAGTAACATCACTATTTTTAAAATTTTAAGTTTATGAATAAGGTTGCATGTCAAATCTCTGTGATAAATATGTATTGTATGTATATATAAGTGAAATCTGCTGTGAATATAATGGATGTATTGGTGTGCATATGTGACTATGTACTCTGTTCTTGTTTTATTTTCCCAAGCTCAAGATTCCATTTGAATCCCTTACCACTTGATCTAGTTTTTGTTAGGACTTAATTTACAAACAAAAGTTGTTTGATTTATCATAGACTAATGTTTAAAAATTTAATTAAGTCAAATTTCAAGCCTAAGTGTCTCTGTAAACCTAAAACAACAGTGCATGTATATAAAAGTGAAAACTCAAACTTTGTAATTCATAAATTCAGGATTATAAATTGAATACATAAACTATAACATGATTTTTAACACTAAAATCATAATGTTTAGTTTGGGAACGAAGGTGCAGTTCTGGTTTGAATTGAAAATGAAATTTTAGGTAACTCTGGTGATCTCGGTGGTTTGGAATGTTGTATTCTTCAGCAATGGTAGTGGGATGATCAGTGATGATAGGAAAATTGTCAGGAAGATGTTTAATTCATTGAGGAGGTAGCAGCAGTTGATTCTTTTCTGGAACCCTAGTTTTAACTAGGCTTGATAAATTGATCACCATGGTTTCTATAGTTGATCGAGTGCAAAGGGGTTTTGAGAGATGGAAGCTTGGTCGTTGACGAGGACATGGCCAGAGTTGTAGAATTTACGGTGGTCGGAGTTTCATGGTCGAGGCAGTTTCCAGGTTTGAAGATGGTTCCAGTTTTGATTTCCAGGTTTGGTTGCGATCTCGAATTCGATTTCGAGAATTGGAGTTCGATATGATGATCGTATTAGGGTGTTTGAGAAATTGTTGGTATGGGAAGATCATCGTTGATGATCAGCATCACCGTGCATGTGCACGGTGCACTGTTGTTTCTGGTGAGTTTGAGTTTGGTTTGGGGTTTTGTATACTCGAGTTTTTCTCGAGTAATCTGATAGTTTGCTCGAGGCAGTTTGGTTTTGGACTCGAAGTCATTTGATGGTGGCTCGGGTTAATGTTACATTCCAGGTTTTAAAGAAAACCTGTAGTGTTTTTTTTAACTTTAAACTGAAGTTTAGAAATGAAAAGAAAAGTTTATTAATAAAGGTTTAAATAAAAATTATAGTAAATGAGTAAGATAATGGTTTATCTTAGATTAATTAAGGACTTAAGTAATTAAGGGTTAATTAATTAACTTAAGTAATTATAGTATAATAAATTAATGTAATTAACGGTTAATTACTTAATGAAATTAATTAAAGGATAATTACTTAAAGTAAGTAATTAAAGGTTTGATTAATTAAGGAAACTTATTCAGGGTTAGTTAATTAATGAGTGTGATTTATTAAAGGATAATTAATCAATATAAGTGATTATAAGATAATTAATTTAAGTAATTAATTAAGGATAATTACTATAAATGGTTTGTAATTAATAAGCAAGGTTTAAAAGTAATTGAAGTAATTAATTTAATTCATTTTTGGTTAATTAAATTAATTAGAGATGGTATGGTTGATTTATCTTGCTATGAATGATTGAATGATATTGGATGCCTTAGATTAGTTGATATCTCTGGTATGTGATGTGGAATGCTATGTGATATAATATGTTTGGGTTAAAACAGTGACATCCTGTATTTAAAGTTTGAATTGTATTTCATTTGAATAACTTGGGTTAATATGACATTGGATTCGAAGAGACAGGAGTCGGGTATTAGTTAATACACGAAACCACTTCGATTCTTTATAGATCGATATGTGAAGTAAGTATTGAGCATAACAAGTAATGAATTCGTAGTGAAGTATGAGTTACCCCGGGTTTTTCTTTTATTGTTTGCACTTAGTATTTCAAATTGTATGGGTTTACTCACGCTGGTTTCCAGCCTGACCCGGGTGTTACTTTGATGTAATGCTCGGGTCAGACCGAGTATTATAGATTTTCAGGTAAGGACGTTCTGGAGCTCAGGAGGCGAGCTGGATGGCAGGAACGTATGGAGTGTTTCCGCTGTGATATATTGTAGTTTATCTAAGACAAGTTAGTTTTAACTGTCCAGTATTTGTGCAATGTTGTAACTCTGATGTATTAAAAAATAAATGTACCGATACTGTTCTTCTTTGTAAAACTGTTATTTTATTTGATATTATATTTTGATCCGCTGCGAAGGTGAGATTCTGTGTCTCATGTCTATTTCTTATTCTATCTCTTTTCTTCTTTTCCTAACTATTTGGAATTTTCGCGATCGAAAATTCTGGGTCGTTACAATATTATGAAGTAAACCTTGATTTATATCAACTTAATTATTTTCAAAATTAAGTTTTAAATATTGAAATTTAAATTGTTTTAAATGAATTGTTTAAAGGATTTAAATTGAAGTCGTAAAGTTGAACTTTTAAATATAAATGAAATTTATCAAGACTGGATTATGATAAAGTTTGAATATTTAAACTTTGAAATCTATTGAATTTGAAGTGGTTTAAATTTATAGTTCAAACATGGATTTAAAATCGATATAGATTTAATGGTTTATCGAGAAACTAAATTGAAAGATTTAAAATTGAGTTTGTTGATTTGAAAACTCGATATGGTCCAGATTTGTTGAAATGGGAGAAATAGTTTAATTTGATATTAATTTCAAATTAATTATTTTAAACAGTTTAAAGATATATTATTTTAAATTCAGATTTATTTAGATTTTCAAACTATTTACTATATAAACCATTTCCAATAATCAAACCACTTCATATTAAACCATTTTAATCTATTTTAAAACTATTTAATCTATTTTAATCTATTTAAACCATTTTAATCTATTTTAAAACTATTTAATCTATTTTATTCTATTTAAACTATTTTAATCTATTTTAAACTATTTTAAAATATTTTAACTATTTTAAAACTATTTAAAACTATTTTTGACTATCTAAACTATTTTCAAAAATTCCAATGGTGCAAGGTTGAATTGTTTAGTTTTAATTCCTTGATTTAAAAGCAAATATGGTTAAATGATGTTATAATCTAAGTTTGGATTTGAAATGATATTTTCTAGTGAAATGACATATTTTGAGTAAATATGATGATTTTGAAATGAGGGTTAAACTATTTTGTGAAAATGATTTCGAAAGTGATATGATTTTGAAAGTGAATATGATTTAGAAAGTAATATGCTTTTAAGTGAATATGATATTGTGATATCAATTATGAATTGGTTTTGGAAATGTAAAAGAACCATCCGGTGTGAAATAAGTGTTTGGTTGTTAAAGAGACCGAGATCAGATATTGTCATACTCTCTGACAATACCGAAAACCACTTTAACAACTATGTACATGGTGGAGATTCGAGAATGAAGTAGGATGGTTTGGCGAATGATTCTGTATGAGGTATTAACGTAGCCCTGACTCCCTCGGGTTAGCTTGATGTGGCTAAAATAGGAGCCATGCCGGGCCAAGTGAGGTCGCACCTTCGATCGGGCACATTTCTTTAATACCATGTTTATTACTTTATGATTGATTTGGTGGCCATCCCTCGATTTGATTATGGGAGTGTGTTCTGAGGTGGGCGGTAGTAGCTGCTATGCGTTACCACCGGTCTGGATCCGCAAAATGGTAGTATCCTACCCTGGGCATTGCCTTGCGTGCCTTGTCACATGCCTTATTGCACCCATTACGAGTGTGGTTTGTGTCGTACCTATGGAGTGCTCCCTGATAGCCCACCAATTTAAGGTGGAGTTTACAGTATCTATGTAGACTACGACATTTATATAAAATGTGTTAAGGTGGATATGGGTAACGCCTTAATTCTATTTTAATACTTTACTTTACTGATAGACATATTATAATAGCGCATATTACTACATAGTATATAGTTTAACGGATCCTTAGGAGATGGAATCCTGAACATCTCTTAAGTTATTGCACGCACGTTTGACACTGGATAGGAGATGTAAAATCCCATAAACATCTCTGAAGCTGTTACACTCATATTTATTTATTGTTGATTTAACTTACATAAGATCATTTAGTTCTGACTCGAGTGTTTTGTCTTTTCATTATGCTCGGGTCAGTCTGAGCATTTCAGTGTATTGAAGACTATTTTTTTGTGGACAAAGACGAAGACTTAGTATATTATCTATTTATTATATTTATTCCACTGCATCATGTTGTTCCGCTGCATTATTTATTTATTCTTATTGTATGTATAACTCTGATTGTATTGTAAAGTGTAATCAAATGTATTTGTAAAACAGTTTCATGAACTGTTTATTTGATTATTATATTTTGTCATTCCGCTGTGAGATTCTGTGTTTTGTTTACTTTTCATTCCGCTGTGAGATTCCGTGTTTTATTTTCTTTCTTTCCTCTTCTTTTCTTATATACCCCATAACAATCCTCCCCTTTGAAAGGTTTGGAATTGACATGTGTGGTTTATTGTCGATTTAAACTGTCCAAAAAGGAGGGTCATTACATAAAGAATATTCCAAACATATAGTTTTATTTTGCAAAACTTTGATTTTCTTCAGAAGATCAATATTTTTATTCAGTCGACTACCAACTGAATACAAATTTAGTCGGCTACCAATTGAATTTGTATTCAGTCGACGAAGCCTTCATATATTTGTCTACTGAGCCTTCATATTTTTGTTTGAGCTCTTCGATGTATATCTTTGGCTTCGATGCGTTCCAGTAGTTTGTTAACAGATTATAAGTTTTCTGAAGCTCATGTACTCTTCTGAAGCAAAGTGATACATGCTTTTATTCTCATCACTTCCATTGAATGTTACTAAATCTGTAATGTACTTAATGAAATCACTAGTAGCATTGTTGTTTGGTTGTTATCATCAAAACACCATAGATATGGTTCTTTCATTCTTCCCCTTTTTGATGATGACAACCACACAACTTTATAATATAAAATAATAGCTCTTCTTAAATACATGCTATATATATTATAAGTTTATTTCCCTCGACTTAATATAATGCTAATATAAAATATGTAAAGCACACGTTCTTCTCCCTCTTTGTCATTAACAATAAGATATAAGAGAAAAGGCATATTATATGGTTTAAACTCCCCCTAAATATAATATTTCTCTTAAGAAATATATCTATATGTGTGTTTTTCTCCTCCTTTATAAAAGAGATAAGAAGTATCATATATAAGTAGACAAAAATAATAATTTAACATTAATTCCAAGTGATGAGCATCTAATAGATATGTTAAGTGTAAGCAAAACGATACACTTTTTTCTAAAAAATAGCGTTCAAGACTTAGGAAACCATAACCAGTTGGATGTGGTTGATCCCTTAAAAATATGGTTTTTATTATTGATCACGGTGTCGTAACTATTACTAATGTATAATTGTCTATCATGATTGGTTAGATTAGCAGGAACCCATATTTTAACATCATATGTCATTGATGTTGTACTTGAAGAATGGTTTCTATTTCTAGGTAAAGTACTTTTGACATAAAGGGGTTTTAGAACTATCTCGGTGTTTAGCACTAGTATTAAAATGTGTATTCATGAAAGCATATCTTATACTATTTCCACATTTATCTTGTTTATATCCTAAACTGGTTCTATCGTTGTGAATTTTGGTATTCGTAATTAAGGAAGATAAATCATCGTTTTCTCTATTAATTTTTTTGATTTTCTCATTTAATTTATCAAAAGCATCTTTAGAATAACCAATTTATTTTTGCAATATAATATTACTTTCTTTTATAAGTTCACATTCTTTAATTAATTCTAGGTTTCTATCATTTCGAGCATTGTTCTCTTTTTCAAAGAGGCAAAAGTTTAGAACTAGAATTATTTAAAGAATATTCCAAACATATAGTATTATTTTGCAAAACTTTGATTTTCTTCAAAAGATCTTTTTTTATCTAAGCGCTCATTTTCATTTAATAGGAAATCATTTTGTAAAACAAGTTCTTTTAATGTATTTTGAAAAACTTTAGTTTGTTTTACTAAAAATTTATTTTCCTCTGTTAAAATACTAATTTTACGCTCACAATCATCTAATTTAGCTAATGCACTAGAATTGACCTTTTTTATGCTTTAAAATCTTGTAATAAGTTCTCATACATTTCTAAAGATCACTATATAAATAATATAAGCGTACCTATTTTGATCTGAGATTAGCCACACAGAATATGTACCATGATTCTATAGACTATTGCTTGCTTTTAGAAATTTTCTTTTTTCGACTGTATTTGAGCTCTAACTGGAAATTCTCTTTCTTACCATTGTTCTAGGATGTTGTTACGATCGGTAGAACACCAAGTTCTGATGCCACTTTTTAGTCACTGTGCACAAGATCGAAAATGGCCAATAGCAATAAACAATGTAAATGCAGCGGAAATGATGTAGTAGAATACACAATCGAATTTATACTAGTTCGGAGTAGTCTCCTACAACCAGTCCCGAAGCTCCACTTCGAAATTTTACTATCAGCATTCTTACTTCACCTAGAGGATTAGGTTCATAGACTCAGCCTAAACAACCGAATAGGACTTCAACAACCAATGTAATAAAATGTTACTTCTTAACACAGTGTATCTTTTATATACAAATTGTTTCTTTTCGGTACAAGAACTCATATAACCAAAAAAAATGATATTGAGTGGAGGTATAGAAACTAAGGAGTTTATTCGAGTAGAACGTGAGATGTGGAGATGAAGCAAACTAGTCGAAATAATCTCTAAATCACACGAATGTTTTGAAGGGCAGGGTAAATGCTTTTTGGTTTTAGAATTTATGTATGAATTTCATTACATTGAGTTGTATCTTGTTGTATATATGATTCAGAGATGATTAGGGGTATTTATAGGTGTTGTAGGGATGCTACGGTAGGGTCATAATCTTTCAAAAGTATCCACCAACGAAGAGAAGCAACCATAGGCACAAAGAGACATGAAGACACCTTTCAAGATAAAATTCAGTCGATGGGAGATGGTTTTCAATCAACTAACTCTTTGTGAAATTCAATCCTGAGACCATAGCCAAAAAAAAATAGTCTAAAGTGCATTTTAAATGATAGGTTCAGTCGACTGAATACAAATTTAGTCGACTACCAATTTAATTTGTATACAGTCGACGAAGCCTTCATATTTTTGTCGACTGAGCCTTCATATTTTTGTTTGAGCTCTTCGATGTATATCTTTGGCTTCGATGCATTCCAGTAGTTTGTTAACAGATTATAAGTTTTCTGAAGCTCATGTACTCTTCTGAAGCAAAGTGATACATGCTTTTATTCTCGTCTCTTCCATTGAATGCTTAATAAATCTATAATGTACTTGATGAAATCATTAGTAGCATTGTTGTTTGGCTGTTATCATCAAAATACCATAGATATTGTTCTCTCATTCTCGCCTTTTTTGGAAATAATAACCATGCAACTTTATAATATAAAACAATAGCGCTCCTTAAATATATGCTATATATATAATAAGTTTATTTGCCTCAACTTTATATAATGCTAATACAAAATATGTAAAGCGCACGTTCATAAAAAGAGTTAAGTCATCTAAAAGTATGTTTTTGTTCCTACCTTACGTACACTTCCTTAATCATATAGCACGCATCATTGAAGCATTAAAGGAGATCAAAGGAAGTTTGTAAACATAAGTCAAATTCCATGTCGATAAAACACAACATTGTCAAGATAGCAAACTTTTATAACGCTTATTCCTCCAGGTTAAGTGAAGGTGTTTGATTATTGGAAATCCGATGTGGGGCTTCCAGACTGGACGTAGGACGAGAGGTCCGAACTAGTATAAAAACTCTGATGTGATCATTTTTATTTACTTTACTTTACCTTAATCGTCTTTAGCTTGATTATAGTTATTTACAAATTTATAATAGTTAGCCATATTAGAGATCCCATGCACTTTCATTTGGTATCAGAGCCTGGTGTTCTACTGACCACAAACATATCATTGAATAATGGCCAGAAGAAGATATAGTAGAAGCACTACAAGTAATAAAGATCGGCATGCATGTTACATTGCTACAAACATAACTGCAAGCTACACCGAGGCAGAATGTACCACCACACCAGGCATCGATGTGGTACTAACTATTTATATTAATTATATGAGTTTTGTGATGTTTTATTTAAAAAGTTTAAAAATCTTAAAAGGAGCATAAAGAATGTTCGGATAAAATAAATAAATATGAGCTAGAAATTAATACGTTGAAAAATGGATAACATATTTTAGAAAATAAGAATAGTTCCTTAAAATTTATTTGGAGTATTCTATTTCTAAACTAGATCATCTTAAAAATTAAATAATTCCTTGTAAATGGAAAATGAAAAATTTTCAAAGAAATTTGATGTTATGAAAAATGATTTTTAAATTTATTTAAATAATTCAATTTCTTAATTTTTGTCACTTGGAAAGAAGAATTGTGCTTTAAAGAATAAGAATTTGAAATTAATTAAAGAAACTGGTACCTTGAGAAATAAAATTAAAATTTATGGAAAAGAAAATTGTGACTATAAAATTAAATTTGTCGAGCTTAATGAAAAAGACGCAAAATTTAACAAAGTTCAAAAGAGCTTAAATTCAATTTCATAAAATTCTAGACCTTTGACTAATAAAAGTAGTCTATGATATAATAAAGCTAATTGTAATAGTACTAGATACGCCTCCATGTATAATAAAATGGTTAATGCTAGTATTAGATACTGAGTAAAAATTCCACTTTTTATATAAATTCAAGTACTTCTTTAAGCTGTAATGTTTCTGATATCTCTAGAAATAAAAAACCATTAATGGAAACATTAATAAAAATTATCAAAGTATTTGGATTCTTGTTAATTGAAGAACAGAGAAAAATACATTGATGGTTATTTTGATGAAGTACTTAATAATGAAAATTATATTTTCAAAGGTTCCACCAAACCCTCTTGGGTATGCTTACCTTCAATCTAACCCCTAGACCCTAATCTAGGAACTGTGTACCAAAATAAAAAAAATTATTTTTTGCTGGTATCCAAGAAAGGCAGAAGGATGAGATGGATTTCGAATAGTCGTACATATCACTGGAGAATGAGCATTTATGGATAATGGAACTAAAGAAAATTTGGCATATATCTTTTGCTTTCATTATACTTTTACTCCTTTTTGTTGATGACAAAGTGGGAGAAAGTTTGATGAAAGGGGGAGCATTCATTAAGGGGGAGATTATTATACATATAGCTGTCATCATCAAAAAGTGGGAGAATGTTAGAACCCTAATTGTATGATTTTTTTAATGATGACAAGTATGTATGTATATATATATATATGTATGTATGTATGTATGTGTAATTATCGGCCTTTCTTACTCCTAAAGACAACACTTAATACATCCATGGAATTCATGTGTCGATCATCTAGGTGTCCGAAAGACAATCCATTGGGGTAAAATGAAAAGAATAGACAAGAAGAAAGAAACACAGAATCTCACAGTGCAAGGAAATCATATAATAGAATGTAAGATAGTGAATATATGGTCAATTCCAAAATGAAACATCTGAGTCACAATCGGTACTAACTTCAGCCAGGGATAGTTATAACTGCCTTCCCTACAATGTTAATACATAATACACACACAACGAAAATAAAATAGATAACTAGGTAATGTCGAAGCCACCTGCTCCATATTCCTCCAAAATGCATCCGTAAGAACCTATATTACTTGGCTACTCATACAAATTTGAGTACCTAAGAGTTTTAAGGAAAGAAAGAAAAAATCTAGGTCAAACATGGATCTGATGTGAGAAACTTAAAACAATAGGTACTAACTCTCATAATGTCATTAGCCCTTTAAAGAAAGTCTGTTTGGGAAGAAACGGGCTGTTTCTGCAATTCCTTCCCCATGCGGGACGTATATTTCACCCTATAGCAGAGGGCTACTATTAGGATATTCTTGTCCACTCCTTTCACCTTTGTCGATTAATAACGGTTAAATATGAGTAGAATGACTCAGTTGGACCTTGCCATATGTTGCCCAACTAATTAGCCATCATTATTCGTTTCTTCAACACGAAGAAGCGGGCCTTGAAGTTGGAAAACAACTGGGCCCACAAATGGCCACCTTGAGTTTGCAAATGAAGGAACTAGTGGGAAGTCGACCTAGTTTGAGTGAAGGGAAAAAGGAGAGATTTTGCATGGTTGGAAAGCCAACCAGCTTGGGTCAGTGAGCTATATATGGTGATATAATTGGATAGGTCAACACTCTTGTCATACTTGTCCACAGAAGGCAAGACCTACTTGCGGTGGATGTAAGTGCTTAAGATTTCTTTCGAGAACGGGTCCTCGTTCTCATCATCTGATCCCCTATCATCACTAGGCTTCCTTGTCTAAATCTTGTGCATCTATTGATGTAGGCCAGCCATTTCTTCTTATAGGCCAGATTCCCCCTCTCGCAGCTAATGATGGCTCTTTCGGGGGAATGGCTTCTTTGCTGCCTATCTAGTGTTGGGAATCTATGGCGATATTATGGAAGGAAAATGATGATGCCTAGATGAAGTAGGAGATCTGATCTGGTCAAATAAGGTCGCCTTTCCCGAGATCTGGGCCACGGTATCTCCCATTGAGGTCGGGAGTAGAATAATGGTTCTCTTGGCCCTGTCTTGGCCTCCACCATGAAGGCATTCAAAATGGAGATCAAGGTTTCCGTCTGCCGTCCGTAAAAGATGGAAGGTGGACTGTCTCTTAGCCAAAGGGGATCAATAACATAGTGGTGGCTCTATCTTTGGGGCCTCATGTGCATGCTCTAGCATTGGTGGAATGTGAGCATTCCTATGGTGGATACAGACTTCCCTGAGCAGAGTTTCTAGAACTGTCCTTTCTAAGGCTTTGACAGTGCTCATGAGGTTGTATGCGACTCAGGGGACCGACTAGGGAGTCCTTTTAGCCGTTCTGGGGATTAATCGGGGCAATGCTAGTCGTTGTCTAAGCATCCAGCCTTGTGCTTAGACTCTCCATTTTGTGGGTTAAGTCACCCATGTATGTCAATTGTTATATCATGATGCACCACATGTCCATGTTAGGCCTAGGGATAGCACAAGCAGCACTTGCTACTGTGTTGTCGTTAGTTCCATGCTTGTTGGAGTTGTTACCATTAGGCCCAGACACTGGCTCCATGTTGAAAAAGTAGAATGGATTTTTGAGGAGAAAAAATAAAGAAAAACAAGTGCCTTCGGGGGAGGCCCTCTTTTTAGCATGAAAATACTGACTATATTTTTAGCCGACCTTGAAATATGTTTCCCATGATATATTATCAAATATTGGTAACTAATATCTTGGTTTAAAAAATTGAAAAATTGAAAATAAAGTAGTATTAGTATGATGAAATGTAAAGGAACAAGAGTTTAGAGTGGTTCGATCGAAGGTAATCTATATCTACTATGAAAACTTTCTTATTACCTCACGTCAATTACAGTAGCCTGGATTACAAAGTAAAACTATTGAAAATACAAAGATGATAGAAGGCCTAATGTTTTTCAACCCTCATGAAGTGGCAATGCATGATATATTATAGTAGCTGAACTTGCTGTTTGGATGGCTGGGATTGGTTCGAACAAGCCGAAAACACACTCTGGGCCGTTGATGGGATTATATAGTTAATGGTCATGTCAGTTGGGATGCCATGTGGATTGCAAGGTGTAAATGCAGATAGTTGGTGAGCTATACTATGGAAATGCCCTAAAATAGGTAGACCGTGTGGTAGTAGAGGGTGGTTGTAGTATAGATACTAGGGTGTTAGCAAAGTACAAGAAAGGGTTTTTGTATAGGGGCGTCCCTGTTAGATGAGTTGTGCCAGTGGATGCCAGCCTTTCAAAGGCATGGCATAGGTGTGGTTTCTCTTAAGCCAAGGAAGTTCATAGCTTGCAGACATTCTTGAAGGAAACTAGAGGATCCTTGTGGGCGATGGTGGGCCGGAACAAGGATGACGATGAACGAGGGGGTCGTTTGGAGGCTTGCTGATTAACTAAGCTGGTCGTTGAGGGGCCCTAACTTCCCGGAGTAACTTGCCTCGACCTTACCGTCCATTCCCCACAGTGGAGACTAGGCCATCATTCTTGTCAGAAAGGATGAGGTGTTTTTTGTGATAGAGTCAGAGATATGCCCTAGAGGCAATTATGTAATTTGCTATATATATCTAACTCGATAACCAATCTTGTTCAAAATAGAAGGTGTTTTCTTTCTATTATATACTTGATATATTATCTTGTATTAATTAATTAATTAAATTAAAAGTAACTCAAATAGAAAATCCATAAATAGTGTGTTTGTGATAGCAATTACAAATAGTTGTAATCGTGAGTATGGTATCACAATATTATAAAACACATCATTTTAAATGTTCCTAGTCAAGATGCATCGAAACTGGATATTGGTGCATCTGTTCAGATTAGAGTATGTAATGCTCTCCAAATGTTGGGTAGTGTATTACTCATGACTACTGGAGGCACCTAGGAGTTACGTACTAATAGTTATTGGATAACTATGAAACAACGCACTCAATAGTTTTCTATTGGTTAAAATAAATAAGGTCAAACGGAAAATATCAATATGACTGATTTAAATGATTCTCTCGACTTGAAAATACCATTGATCTTCAATATGAAAGCTCTGCTTTGATTATAGTCAAATCATGGCACGTCGCCTATCAAGTGACTATAGTTGTGTCGAGTGGAAGTATTGAAACTGAAACACTATTCAAGAGAGGATTCGTTTCCTCGGTTATATGGGGTTAGTATCACTGTAGTTAAAGTCAACTCAAAGTTAAAGTCTTTGGTTAGAGCATTTTAGTTAATAATTATTATTATTATTGAACCAAGACCTTTGTGTTTGTGCTAAGTGAGGGTTTTTGATTAGTGGAAATCCAAAGGAGGCTACGGGACTAGACATAGGATGGGAGGTCCCAACCAGTATAAAAACTCTGGTGTGATCGTTTTTATTTACTTTACTTTACCTTATTTGTATTTAGCCTGATTTTAGTTATTTCACATTTACAATAGCTATCGATATTAGAGATCTCGTGCACTTCCACTTATTAGTTGTAAAACCCTAAAAATTTAACAAAATTTAATAAGGAAATTAAATTAAAATAAAATAAGGACTTAAAAGAAAATTTTCACATACTTTTGAATTTGGCTACGAAACTGGCACCATTTCATTCGTAGCAATTTTCTGGATGATTTTCATATATAATAAGTTGAAATAGGAGTTAATATGGAGAAGTTATAGGTGTTAAAAGAACTAGAAATTGAATAAGAAACTTAGAATAAAAAATATACAAAATTACATTAGAGTCGGTCGACCAGTAGCAGTCGCCCTAAGGTCATGGGTCATTGACCATGGCCCTTGTAAAATCGTGGGTTGTTGGTTTCGTATGACGTGGTTGAAATCCTAAAACTAAACCCTACCCCTATAAATATTAAGCTAATGAAACTCTAAATTCTCAAATAAAAGTTTATGGTAACAAAACTCTGCCAAACTTTTCTAGCCTAGATCTAATGGCCTAAAACTAAACCCTAACCCTATAAATACTAAGCTAATAAAACCCTAAATTCTCAAATGAATATTTACAGTAATGAAACTCTACTAAAATTTTCTCTCTTCTTCCACTTTAAAATTTTCTTAGAAATCAAACAAAATAAACTAAAAGCAACCTAGAAGAAAGTAAGCATTGGAATCAAGGCAGATCTATCGATTTATGAGGAAATAATTCTCAAGCACAAGCAAAAGGAAGAGCTTAGGCTTGAGGTGAGTGGGCATAACTTTAATAAGATGATTATTGTAGTTAATTTTAAACTATTTTAATTGATTTAGGATGTTAGAAACCCTAATTGAATATGTTAGAAACCCAAATTGAATATGCAAAACCCTAACTTTAAATTGACAATAAACTGTTAATTAGAGATTGATGTATATACCGTTTCTCACTTGAAATTGAAAACCCTAAATTTAATTGCAAAGTGATGCTTAGACTGTAATTGGGGTTAATCAAATACTGCTAATGACTTGAATTAAGTATATAAACAATCAATAATCCAAAATGGTGAAAACCATAAATTTTTGTTTATAAACGATCGACCCTAGACTCCCAGCGGTCGACCGGTAGAGGTCGACCGTTGGGGAATAGTGGTCTACTGTTTGCAATGAAAATGCAGATATTGAACCTTGGCCTAAGCCCCATGTTTATTAATAAAAATATATAAAAAATGTTAGTTGTTTGAGCCTATTTATGGCAATTTGATGGATGTTAGAACTTGCTGCGAAACTAGTTCTCTAGGAGCGGATGCTCGGTCATAGTGGTGTTGGGTAAATATTGTTTACCCAATTTAGGATCTAGTAATTGACTCAAGGTGATGTATTTTTCATAAATGGCACTCATAGGAGGTTCCACTATGGGTAAGCAGCATTGACGAGGATGCCTTATGGAGTGGGTTCGACATAACGGGAGGTCCTAGTATGCACGAATTCTAATGCACATGATAGAGATAAAAAGAACGACATGTAGCGTGTAATAGGAGGCCAACACTACGATCGGGAGGTTGAAGCGAGTGCAGACGATGAGACATTCTGACGAGTTGGCATCTCGAGTTCTTTTTCTCCAGGCATAGTGAGGAGGAATCGTTCCCAGTAGCCTAGTAGCGGTGATAGTAGTGGGAATTTATTTCCATAGTAGCCTAATGGCGGTGTTTTCCATAGTTAGCAGCTAAGAGGGTGGTGTCTTGCATATTGAGTAGCTCTAGGCGCGTTAAATTAGCCTACAAAGACTGTAGTTTACGAACGTATTAGACAAGAGCCCTTAGATAACAGACCTTAAGCACTCATGGATACTTGTATCACACCATACATCATTTAGAGTAGAATTAAAGTAACTGCATATGATCATCACATATTAAATTTGTACTCATTCACCAGACATTCATCTGACCCATTCTCCTTCCTTCTTTTTCCCTACCACAAGTGGACAAGGCAGTAGGTGATTGGCCCATTCTTGATACTTGAAGAGTAGAGCTTATCTTTGGAGACCGCTTTTCCATATTTTTTCTTCATATATTAATCTATTTTATCAGTACAGTTTATCTCTTTTGTCAGACTTGGAATGATATTGTCTATGTACTCTGTATTGGATCACATATTGGTTTTCTGAGACTATGATTTGTATATTTTCTAAGATAAATATTTTTATATGTTTTATGTTGTATTCCTTCCGCGATAAGATTTTAAATTGTAGTATATCTTAGATTATATCTACTTGTATTAGTCTCTGTGATGTGAAATGTTACAAACCCCGACAATCCGCATTTCTCGGCATGGCATGAGTCTGAAAGTCACACTAGGCTTTGGAGCGACGTGATGGGAGGCGCAGGTTGTCACGGTTGGTATTAGAGCATAGTTTCAAGGCTCTTTAGGGATTATGAATGTATTGAGATAATTTATTTGAACTGTTTTTGAAAAAAAAAGATTTTCAGAATCCAAAAATGTTTTGTAAATTCTTTTAAAAGGGACTTTTTAAAATATATATGTATAAAAGTAAGATTTCTTGAAAAAAATTCCAAAAGATTTCATACAAACCGGAATCTCTCTTTTTCATGCCCATGCTATCATTGATTCGTGCTTATGTTGTCTCTTTATTCGTGCCTATAGTATCTGTGAAAAGTTGCAAATATAATTCTTATAATTCACAAAAAAAGGATGGGTGATCCCACAGGTTCAGGCTCAAGCGACGCAGCCGAGATTTCGAGCGTGAACATTTTGATTTGGTTCCATCGATATCTCAAAGTAAGGGGATAGATCGAGCTTAATTCCACTAGAAGACCGATAGAGGGAGCGATAGGTGTGGCTCTTGCCCACCCACCTACTTTGTAACATCCCCTAATTGGAGGCCCAAAACTAACTGCTATGGATGCTGCAGTCATCCATAGTTATTAATTTTCGGTGACCAAATTCGGTAATGTTAAATACATTGATATACAAGAAATACATGGATATGAAAAAAAAAATTAAACTCAATTTATAAAAAAAAATTCTCATTCCACTTCGACTCATATTTCAAATTCATTACATAATCCCAATTTATAAACCACGTTCAGAGAAATATAAGTAATGCAAAATACGCCAAGAGCGACATATGAAGATGTCCTTTGCTAGATTAGAGTCTAAATATAGTCAATTAAACAACTTTGCCATTACATCCAATTACAAAGCGGAATCAAACAGAAAGAACTCATAATTGTTAATCTACCTCCTGCGCGTCTCCGGAAGCTTATTCGTCTAAAGGAGAACCTGAAAACCTTACCTCTCAAACTACTCAAAATCAATTGAGCACCCAAGAGTTTAAGGGGAAAACATAAACTTCGAGTCAAACAAAAAGTCTGATGTGAATAATAACCTACCATCTCGAACCATATAGATATCTAGTGAGACCACGCCGCTTAACGGAAGGGGTTTTCCCCTCACTGGAATCCTAACCCAATTTATAATAACCATATACTGTGCACCTGCATCCATAATGGTTAAGACATAACATAATAAAATGTATCATGATGATATGCAAACAAGCAATATGCTTTGGATTTCCCATCCCCATTATCTATCTCAAGTTATAATTTCTAAGGTCACTATTAACCTATTAGTTTTCATGGGCTGACTAATAGCCTGTTTCAAGCTTACGGACTATTTTCCCGGTTTCATAGTTTTCATGGGATCAGTAAAAACCTATTGGTATCTATCAACAACATTATACAATCTTAGTTTTCATAGGCTTATTATGAACCTACTGAATTCTCCAAAAACATCTCTTATGTCATAGTTTTCATGGGCTGACTATGAACCTACTGATCTCTACCAAAAACTTGTTCCGGATATAGTTTTCATGGGATCACTTAGAACCTATTGGCCTATGCCAATAAAAATTTCCATAACATAGTTTTTATAGGCTTACTAAGAACCTGTCCAAACCAATGATCTTTGATCACTTTGGGCATCCTATATTCTGGTCCATCTGACCTCCTAGATGCAATTCTACTCACATAGGAGTTGATTCAGTGTATATTCACTACTAGGTCAACTTAGCCGGTTAATCTGCCTTTAACACCCCAAAATGCAATTATGGGTTAATTATGAAGTAAATAGGATTACAAAAGCATACATGATAACTGATCAAAACATAACAATATAAACATCCATAATTTAATTCCTTGTAATAATTTTCTACTAAAACATGGTTAATACCCTTAACCTACTATCCTTTGCAAGGAATACTTCCTCTAAGATTTCTAATTTTAAATGCCATTTCAAACCTCTTTTACTTTGCAATGGGTTTACCTTTAAAAATGAGATTGGGTCTTCTTATTCAAAAGCTACGGCTTTATACTAGATCCTTCGGATCATTGTGACATCATGAGTTACCCTCCGTCACTCTCCCTTACAAAAGCATTATTTAAAATCTTAAACCTTCTCTTTCGAAACCATTAAAACATACGTTTCGAAATCATTAGAAGCCTTTCTTTCGAAACACTGAAATACAAACCTTTCGAAGGCATTTAGTTCAAGTAAGAATTTATGGAAGCAAAGATTCGAAACCATTTGAAAGTATCTCTTTCGAAATCATTGGGTTTAACATTAAATACAACTACTGGGTCAAAGAGAACAAAAGCGGAAGTATCCCATTCGAAAGCATTATTCTCAAGTAAAAGAATTGGAGAACATGATAGCTTCGAAACAAACCTTTCGAAACCATTGCCTCCAAAACTCTTATTAAAAGTGGCTAAAATAGCCCTTTCGAAAGCATTGAGGAAGTGGCTTTAAAACTTAAAAGGACGAAATCTTCCTTTTCGAATACTACAAAGAAAAGCGGTCTCTAACTGATTCGAAATGTATGAATGTGGCAGCTAGGTATCGAATAGGTTCGAAAGCGGCAACTATTTCGAAAGCTTCTTTTAAAACAAAGGCAAGTTGGTTGATTCAAATGCTAATAAAAGTGGCTTTAACCCCTTCGAAAGAATCATTTGAAAACAAAGGCAAGTAATGGATTTTAAAGCTTATAAGAATGGCTTCAACCCATTCGAAAGCATGCCTTCGACACAGTCCCTTCCACCTTTCTCTAATACACTATGTATCAATTGCTTGATACCATGTGCATTGGTTTCAAATAGGTGCGAAAGGCCTACTCGGCATGGTAACGGAAGCAAGCAAATGGAAGTGGCCAAGTTGTAATTCGAAATAAAACTGATTTTTTTGCCTTTTAAAGTAATTCCTTTTTACCTAACTTGCCTAATTTGTCATAATATGATTGGTTGTCAATTCTTTATAACACTTCTTTTCAAAATGGCTGCTGAATTCAACAATTAACAAATGAAATCAATTTAACAAATAATCCCTTCCCCTTAACAAAACATTTAAAACATTTAGGTCATCTAACTAAAATAATTTAATAACCATAGTAAAACACTTAGGAAAAATCTCTAAAAATAAAAAAATTTCACTTTTAATATGTTTTCTAACAAATATAAATTTCAAACCCGAAAACATTACTTAATTGCCTTAAATAATTAAAACCCAAAATTAACTATTTGTTTCATTCAAAATTCATAATAAATTATCCATGGCTTGGAATATTATGAAAATTTAAACCCATCTCGAAAATAATGTTTTGCATAACATATTCAAACATCATGGCATTTGGAAATCAATTTGCATGATTTTGACTTTAAAATCAAATTATATTATCCCACAAAATCCTTGTTTAAATTATAAGATGGCATATAAATCAAATCATATCATCATTCATCCAATCATATGGTTTTAAATCTTAAATCCGAATTAAGACATTCAAGAAGACTTATATGAGATGGTTTAGATCATTATTCACCTTGTTTGGATAAGGAACTTGAGATTTGTTCTTGCTTTAATCTTCCTAGCTTGAATCTTAGCTTCTGATTGGATTTTGCTCTTCTTCTCCTTAGGGTTATGGCTGGCCTTGTTTTCCTTTTGTTTATGTTTTTGTTTTTGTAAGAATGAATTCAGAATGTAAAGGTTGTAAGGGTTTTAGGGGTTATGGGTTTCGGCTATTCCTATATTACCCTTGCCTTATTCTCTTAAGTATTTAACTTATAAACCATTTAGATAAATCCATTTAGTTAAGGCACAACCCTAATTAGTTTTCAAATCTCAATTCCCTTATCACTCTAGTCTCTACATTATTCTATTTAATTTATCTTATTAAATCTTTTGAATAATGCTATTTAAATTTTGGGGTGTTACAGGCTCCCCTCCTTAAAGTATTTTGTCCTCAAAATTTAGTAAGGACTAAATACTAAGCATAACAATCATATGTAACATCTCCTAACTACCAAACTAGCCTAGCTGACTAGTGGACAGTCTATATATATAACAGATATAGAACATACCCTTAAAGCAAATCAGGATAAGTATCTCTAATCCTTTTTTCTATCTCCCAAGTACAGTCCTTCTCGTTGTCGCTCCAACTGAACTTTCACCAACTTGACTATGTTTTTTCTTAACCTCTTCTCATCTCTCACTACAATCCGAACTGATTGCCTAACAAAGGTCAAATTCGGTTCTACTATTAAGTCTTTCAATGTAGTCAAAGGAATAGTAGTCTCCGGATCATGCACATACTTATAAACATAAAACACATGAAACACATTATGGACACCTACCAAACTGCTCGGTAACTCTACTCTGTATGCGAGCTTTTTGATCCTCTCTATAACTAGGAACGGTCCAACATATCTCGGTGCCAGTTTCCCTGACTTTACAAATCCTATCACAACATTCATTGGTGATACCTTAATGAAAACCCTATCTCCAACTGAGAACTCTAGATCCTTACGCCTCTTGTTTGCGTAACTCTTTTGTCTAGACTGAGCTTCCTTCATCCTACCTCGGATCAACTCAATCTTCTATATTGCCTCTCTTACCAGATCTGGACCTAAGACTAATCTGTCCCCAGTTTCCAACCAACATGCTAGCGGCTTGCATGGCCTTCCATACAAAGATTTGAAAGGCGCCATTCCTATACTAGTCTGATAACTGTTATTATAGGAAAACTCAACTAAGTGTAAGTGATCTTCTCATGATCCACCAAAATCTAGCACACAAGCTCTTAACAAATCCTTGAGTACCTTATTGACTATGTCTGTCTACCCATCTGTCTGAGGGTGATAAGCAGTACTCATCTTGAGCATGGTACCTAACACATCCTGTAGACTCTTCCAGAACTCACTTGTAAACAAAGTATCTCTATCACTTACTATACTACTAGGAATCCCATGTGGTCTAACTATATTCTTCATAAACAACTTAGCTAAAACAAGTTCCGTTCTGGTTGACTTAATTGGAATGAAATGGGCACTCTTAGTCAACCTATCCACTATGAACCATATACTTTCATTTCCTCAATTCGAGCTTGGCAACCCATCAATAAAATCCATGGATATCGAATCCCATTTCCAAACTGGTATCTCCAAAAGTTGAAGCAACCCACTCGGCTTTTGATGTTCGGGCTTCACTTATTGATAGTTCACACACTGCTTTACCCACAAGCCAACATCCTTCTTCATATGTTCCTAATAGAAACTCCTTTTCATGTCTTGATACATCTTGGTTCCCCCAGGATGAGTCATAAATTTTGATCGATGACATTCCCAAAGAACTTCTCTCCTTAAGTCCCTAACATTCGGAACACACAACTGTCCTTTCTTTCTCAACCATCCCCTCTGGTCAAGACAAAAATCTTTTAGATCATCAATCTCCAATCCAACCTCAAGCCTTTTAATCTTCTCGGCTAACAATGGATTCTCTTTCTGCTTAGAAGCTATCCTTTCGATCAGAACTGGTCAAACTCCCGAGCAGGATAACATGGTAGTGCTCTGATTAGAACTAGAAGTCGATCTTAACTGCACACTACAAGTGGTTAAACCCTCTTTATCCTTCCATTCTATTAACATAACTAGCACCACATTCTAATGTTTTCTACTAAGAGCACCCGCTATTTTATTTCCTTTTCCAGGTGTATACTCTATACCAAAATCATAAGCTGCTAAAAACTCTAGCCACCTTTGCTGCCTCTTATTCAACTCCTTCTAAGAGAATAAATACCTTAAGGACTTATGATCTGAGTATAACTAAAATCTCTTTTCTAAGAGATAATGTCTTCATACTTTCAGTGCGAAGATCACTGCTGCCAACTCTAGATCATGAGTAGGATATCTCACTTCATGCAGTCAAAGCTGTCATGAAGTGTAGGCAAGAACTATACCTTTCTGTATCAACACAGCCCCTAATCTGGTTCCACATGCATCGGTATATACTAACATAGGTGCATTGGTCAATAAGTGCTTTAACATAAGGATTGCTTCCTCACACTTGTCAGACTAAATAAACTTTACATCCTTCCTGGTTAGCTTAGTCAAAGGCGCTGTTATCCACAAGAAATCCTTAATAAACCTCCGGTAGTAACCAGCAAGTCTAAGAAAACTTTTGATCTCTGTCACCGTCTCTGGTCTCTTCCAGTTGTTAACAGCCTCGATCTTAACCGGAACAGCTGACAAACCCTTCTCTGAAACCACGTGACCAAGAAACTTAACTCCTTTCTTCCAGAAATACCACTTTGAAAACTTTGCTTTCAGTTGATGTTGCCTTAGCATCTCAAGCACTACTCTAAGATGAACTTCATGTTATCTTTCATCCTTAGAGTATATTAAAATGTTATCTATGAATACCAATATGAACCTATCCAAGTGCTCTCGGAAAACTCGGTTCATCATATCCACGAAGAAAGCTGGTGCATTCGTTAACCCGAATGGCATCACTAACCACTCGTACGAACCATATCTAGTCTGGAACGCCGTCAATGGAATACTGTCCTCTGCCACTCTTAGCTGATGGAAACCTTTCACCAAATCCAATTGGGAAAATACTATGGCTCCACTCAACTAATCAACTAAATAGATGATCCTCGGCAAAGGATACCTGATCGTCTTCTCATTCAACTTATGATAGTCGATACACATCCTTAACGACCCATCCGGTTTCTTCACGAACACCGTGGTCGCTCCCTAAGGCGAACTGCTTACTCTAATAAAATTCTTTCCTTCTAAATCCACTAGCTGCACCTTTGATTCCTTCATCTCGGTAGGTGTCATCCTGCTAGGTGGTCTACTTATAGGTTCTGCTCCTGGCACAATATCTATCCGAAGCTCAATGGCTTGCTTCGGTGGTAGTCCTGTGACTAGCTCAAAAACATCTGCAAACTCTCTTGCAACAAAAACCTAATTCAACTCTTCTTCTACTTCCATTGCATTGAACAAAGCCTGAGCACTTGAGTCTGTCTTCTCCACCGAGTATATAATTCAGTTATGACTATTGGGGTGTCTTAGCGATATTTCCCTATCTTGGCAAAATATCCTAGCATCATATTTATCTAATCAATCATACCCAAATAATCCTGAAGCCTACAAAACCAAAAACATACAAACTGCATGCAAACATATGACCTAACAATTCAAGTTCTAACTGGTCACATCCCATTCCAGAGTTGCATACCCTCCCATCGGATTCGCAACCCTTAAGGAAGTAACAAGGTATGAGGGTTCTAAACATAACTTATCTACCAAACACCGTGATATAAATGAATGCGATGCACCGGTATCAAATAGTACCCTAACTGGTATACTATGAATCAAAAGCGTACCTTCGATCACAGTCTTTCCCTTCTTAGCAGCAGTTGGTCTAGAAGATGATGGTTCCAAAACAAAAACCTTTTCCTTGTCTGCTCTAACTGGTTTTGGACACTGATCCTTGTAGTGTCCAATCTGGTCACAGTTGAAGCACTTCACACCTTCCTTATCTGCAACCTTTTTCCCTTTTCCAGTTCGACATTCATGAGCATAATGCCCTTTCTTGTCACACTTGTAGCAAACTACATCTGCCTTCCCTTTCTTGGCAGCTCCTCATTTCTGAGTTCCTTTCCTCTTAAAGAATTTCCTCTTCTTGCCCTGAGAATCCTGGATTTCAACCTGCTTCTCTTTCCCAAAAGTAGAAAGCAACTCTTCATTCCTAATTGCCATCTCCACTGCAACTGTACTTGGATCATGGAGGTGTGGCATAGTCACCATGGAAATCTCAGGGCTTAACCTTCGAATAAACTTCTCGTTCCTTTTAATGACGGTGTCAATGGTAGCATATCTGTATCATGACAACTCATCAAACTTCGTAGCATACTTAATCACCGACATTTCACCCTGCACTAAGTCCATGAACTTTCTCAGCATTACTGACTTGGAAACTTCAGACAAGAACCTCTCTTCTAATCTCCATCGAAACTTTGCCCAAGTCAACTCTTCCTTGAGAACTCCTATGGTAACACCACTCCACCAATAAAGTGCTGCTCCCTGCAATTGTCTCGAAGAAGTCTTTTTTTCTACTCATCATCTAATCCTAAGTCAACGAAAATTCTTTCACAGTGCAATAACCAGTTTTCTAATTCAACGGCATCCTCTATTCCCAAAAACGGTTTCCCACCAAGACTGGCATAATCCCTGCTCAGCTTGGCATAGATATTGCCAACTGGTGCCATAGGATTACCTCCTCCACCATTCACAGCATTTCCCCCAACTACTCCTACAGCTGCTCCAGCTTGCATCAGATTGATGAAGAACTGATACATCACCCCCATATCTACTGGCGGGGTTCCACCACCTACATTAGCATTTGCGTTTGGATTAGCATTTGCCTGTCGACCCGGATTCCTTCCAGTATTGGGTCAAGCATTTCCATTAGTTGTGGTGCTTCCTTCACCTAGATTTACTCTTCCATTTATCTTCCTCTGTCGTAAATCTACATACGAGCCATAGTAAGATATAGAAGAATAAGCTAAGAGAGAAGGGAATACGTAATTATAGATATATATGTATAACAAATGCAAGTACGTTACTATAACGTTAACCTAAACCTCGATCTCATTCTATGATGCATTGGGTTATGTTTTGAAAATCTTTTAGGTTCAAATTTCATTTAAATTTACATAAACATATGCTCTGATACCAACTTGTAACATCCCCCATTTGTAGGCCCAAAACTAACTACTATAGATGTTGCAGTCATACATAGTTATTAATTCTCGGTGACCAAATGCGGTAATGTTAGATGCATTGATATACTAGAAATACATGGATATGGAAAAAAATTAACTCAACTTTTAAAATAAATTTCTCATTTTGCTACAAATCACATTTCAAATTCATTACATAATCCCAATTCGTAAATCACATTCAGAGAAATAAAATTATTAAAAAATACGCCAAGAGCGATATATGAAGATGCCCCCTTTGTAGATCAGAGTCTAAATATAGGCAACTAAACAACTTTGCCATTACATTCAACTACACAGCGGAATCAAATAGAAAGAACTCCTAATAGCTAGCCTGCCTCCTGCACGTCTCCGAAAGCTTATTCGTCTAAAGGAGAACCTAAAAACCTTAACTCTCAACGTACTCAAAATCAATCGAGCACCCGAGAGTTTAAGGGGAAAACATAAACTTCGAGTCAGACAAAAAGTCTGGTGTGAATAATAACCTACCATCTCGAACCATATAGATATCTAGTGAGACCACACCGCTTAACGGAATGGGTTTTTCCCCTCACTGGAATCTTAACCCAATTTATAGTAACCATATACTGTGCACATGCATCCACAATGGTTAAGACATAACATAATCAAATGTATCATGATGACATGCAAACAAGCAATATGCTCAAGATTTCCCATCCTCATTTTCCTGACTATCTGTCTCAAGTTATAATTTCTAGGGTCACTATTAACCTATTAGTTTTCATGGGCTGACTAATAACCTGTTTCAAGCTTACGGACTATCTGCCCGGTTTCATAGTTTTCATGGGATCGCAACCTATTGGTATCTACCAACAACATTATCCAATCATAGTTTTCATAGGCTTACTATTAACCTATTGAATTCTTCAATAACATCTCTCATGTCATAGTTTTCATAGGCAGACTATGAACCTATTGATCTTCATCAATAACTTGTTCCGCACATAGTTTTCATGGGATCTCTAAGAACCTATTGGCCCTTGCCAATAACACTTTCCATAACATAGTTTTTATGGGCTTACTAAGAACCTGTCTAAACCAATGATCTTTGATCAGCTTTGGGCATCCTATATTCTGGTCTATCTGACCTCCTGGATGTAATTCTACTCACACAGGAGTTAATTCAATGTATATTCACTACTGGGTCAACTTAGCCGGTTATTCTGCCCTTAACATTCCAATATGCAGTGATGGGTTAATTATGAAGCGAATATGATTACAGAAGCATACATGATAACAGATCAAAACATAATAATATAAACATCCTTGATTTAATTCTTTGTAATAATTTTCCACTAAAACATGATTAATACCCTTAGCCCGCTATCCTTTGCAAGGAAAAATTCCTCTAGGATTTCTAATTTTAAATGCCATTTCAAAACTCTTTTACATTGCCATGGGTTTACCTTTAATAATGAGATTGGGTCTTCTTATTCGAAAACTAAGGCTTTCGACTAGATCCTTTGGATCATTGTGACATCATAAGTTACCCTCCATCAAGCATTACTTAAAATCTTAGACCTTCTCTTTCAAAACCATTAAAAACATATGTTTCGAAAGCATTGGAAACCTTCCTTTTGAAACACTGAAAAACAAACCTTTCGAAGGCATTTAGTTCAAGTAAGAATTTATGGAAGCACAACTTCGAAACCATTTGAAAGTATCTCTTTCGAAATCATTGGGTTTAACATTAAATACAACTACTGGGTCAAAGAGAACAAAAGCAAAAGTATCATTTTCGAAAGAATTGATCTCAAGTAAAAGATCTGGGAATAGGATAGCTTCAAAACCAACCTTTCGAAACCATTGCCTCCAAAACTCTTATTAAAAGTGGCTAAAATAGCCCTTTCAAAAGCATTAAGGAAGCGGCTTTAAACTTTAAAAGGACGAAAGCTTCCCTTTCAAATACTATAATGAAAAGCAACAACTAAATAATTCGAAAGGTATGAATGTGGTAGCTAGGTATCGAATAGGTTCGAAAGCGGCAACTATTCTGAAAGATTCTTTTAAAACAAAGGCAAGTTGATTGATTCGAAGGCTAATAAAAGTGGCTTCAACCCCTTTGAAAGCATCTTTTAAAAACAAAGGCAAGTAATGGATTCGAAAGCTTATAAGAATGGCTTCAACCCCTTCGAAAGCATGCCTTTGACACAATCCCTTCTGCCTTTCTCCAATACACTACGTATCAATTGGTTGATACCATATGCATTAGTTTCGAATGGGTGTGAAAGGCCTACTGGGCATGGTGATGGAAGCAAGAAAATGGAAGTGGCGAAGTTGTAATTCAAAACAAAACTGATTTTTTTGCCTTTCAAAGTAATTTCTTTTTACCTAACTTGCCTAATTTGTCATAATATGATTAGTTGCCAATTCTTTATAAAAATTCTTTTCAAAAAGGCTGCTGAATTCAACAATTAACAAATGAAATCATTTTAACAAATAAGCCCTTCCCCTTAACAAAACATTTAAAACATTTAAGTCCTCTAACTTAAATAATTTAATAACCATAGTAAAACACTTAATAAAAATCCTCAAAAATAAAAAAAAATTCAGTTTAATATGTTTTCTAACATATATAAATTTTGGACCCAAAAACAATAATTAATTGCCTTAATTATTTTTAATCCAAAATTAACTATTTCCTTCATTCAAAATTCATAATAAATTATCCATAGCTTGGAATATTATGAAAATTTAAACTCATCTCCAAAATAATGTTTTGCATAACATATTCAAACATCATGGCATTTGGAAATCAATTTGCACGATTTTAACCTTAAAATCAAATTATATTATCCCACAAATTCCTTGTTTAAATTATAACATGGCATATAAATCAAAGCATATCATCATTCATCCAATCTATTCGCACATTATTTGACACCGAGGCTTCACATTCTTTCATTTCTAGTATACTTGTTGATGACTTACACTTACACAGTTATACAGTCACAGATCCTGTAGTTGTGTCAAACCCCGTAGGAGGATCGACTTATTTGTCTATGGTATGTAGGAGTTTGAAGTTGTTTATCTTAGGGGTCGAGTTTGATTGTGATGCATTTGTATTGGGATTTTTTGGGTTTAGATTGATAATAGACATGAATTGGATGGCCATGTATGGGGATATTTAGACTATGATAGGAAGGTAGTTAGGTAGAGCACATGTAGTGGACGTAGCTTAGAGTTTTGTTATGACCCCGAGGATCTATTTTGTTAAGGTACTTATATTCTTTGGACCTATCACATGACGAGCTTAGTACAGTACTCGTAGTTAGAGATTTCCCAGATGTTTTTGCTGAGGTTACCGGTCTCTTGCCCTAAAGAGAGATCGAGTTTAGGATCTATCTTGTTGAGAATGCTAAACCTATTGCCTTACCATTAAGGCATATAACTCTAAATGAAAGACACGATTTGAACAAGCAAGTTAATGAGTTGTTAGAGAAGGGATTTATGAGGAGGAGCATTTCTAAGTGGGGAGCACTAGTCGTATTTGTCACTAAGGCGGATGGTTCTTTAAGACTCTACGTTGATTATAGGGAGCAGAATAAACTGACAAAGAAGAATCGTTATCCATTGTCCCATATAGACGATCTCTTTGATCAGCTGGTTGGAGCTAGAGTATTCTCATAACTTGACTTAGCTACCAAATTTCATCAGTTGCGTGTAGCCAAGGATAGTATTCGGAAGACGGCGTTCCGTACACTCGATGGATTGTATGAGTGGTTAGTCATGCCACTCGGACTAACCAATGCACCCGCTTATTTTTTGACCTGATGAGCCGAGTATTTGAAGGTTGCTAAACAAATTGGTCATGGTATTTGTGGATGATATCCTTGTATACTAGAGGAGTGGGTAGGAACATATGTTGCATTTATGAGTAGTTCTCCGTACACTCCATGCACATAAGCTTAAGGCGAAGTTATCGATGTGCTACTTTTGGAGAGAGAAGGTATGCATTTTAGGGCACATCATCTCAGAAAGTGGCTTAACAGTTGATCCTAGTAAGGTGGCAGCAGTTCAAGATTGGCATGTTCCGAAGAATGCCATGGAGTTGAGAAGTTTCCTTAGTTTGGTGAGCTATTATCAGAAGTTCATTAAGGGCTTTACAAAGATCTCTGCCCCACTAACCCATCTTTCCAAGAAGAATCCAGTCTTTTAGTGGGATGCAAAGTGTGTACATGTTTTTATTAGATTGAATGAGGCATTAACTAGTGCACTAGTTTTGGTGTGACCAGATGGGAAGAAGCCATTTACAGTTTATACCAATGCTTGTGATACGGGGTTCGGCACATTTTTGATATAAGAAGGAAGGGTGGTGAGTTATGCTAGTTGGCAGCTGAAGACCCACAAGAAGAACTACCCTACACATGACCTTGAGTTGGCAGCCATTGTCTTTGCGCTCAAGTCATGGAGGCATTATCTTTTAAGGGAGTGGTTTGAGCTATATATGGATCACAAGTCCTTGAAGTACTTATTCTCCCAAAAGGACTTGAATTTGAGGCAGCAAAGGTGGATGGAGTTCTTGGCATAGTATGACTTTGATATCTCTTATACCACAGGCAAGGGTAATGTAGTGGCAGATGCTTTGAGTGGACAGCGTACAGCGCGGAGTCCCTTATTCTTGGAATGGAGACATTTTGAGTATATTTCTACCTTTGATTTCCAACCATCATCAGATATTACCCCAGGATTACTAGCAGCTTTAGATGTTCAGCCTACATTAATGGAGCATATTGGATTTAGGAAAAAGGAGGTAAGGAGCTAGTAGACATTATTCAGAGGATTGGTAGAGAAGAGTCATTGAGTCATTTGAGGCATTATGCATGTTTGTACCAAAATTGGGCACAACACTCTTCGGAAGTTTTTGAAGAGATAAAAAGAAGAAATTAAATGTAAAAAGAGGATTATCTAACAAAAACTCCAAATTTCAGATATGAAAGCAATTAAAATGCAAGGAGACACAAGAATTTAGAGTGGTTCGGCATATTGCCTACATCCACTATGAAGTAGTTTGCTTTATTGATCTTTCTTTGAAGATTACAAGTGGATTCAATGAATTACAGCAGAGAATTATGATTTGCAGCAGTAAATTTCATTGGTAGCAGCAGCAATGGAGTTCATATCTGGATTTGGCAGAGTCCGGGCGTTGGAGAGCTCAAAGAAGAAGAAGAACCTCTTTTATATTGGCTTTGGGGGTCTATTTATAGGCGTAGGAGGCTGATATTTCGCTCAGATCTCGGGAGACCCTCTTTGGCACGTGACTAGGCCCACGCGCCCAAGCCCACGAAGTTTCGGTCCGATCCGTGATCGATACGAACGGATTTCGTATCGATCAAGATTGTGTCCGATAGAGTCGAAATTTGGCGTGGACATTCTTTAGCATGCACGTAGGCTTCTGTGAAAATTTCGTTGCATTTGGACAGGTGGATCTCGAGATATGATCGATACGAAATGGAGTTTTTCCATCCGCGATCGATACAAACGAATTTCGTATCGATCAAGATTTGCTCCGATCGAGTTGATTTTGTCATGAACATTCTTCATGTTGTATGTAAGCTGCTGAGAAAATTTCATAGCATTTGGACTTGTAGATCATGAGATATGATAGATGCAAGTCGGAGTTTTTCCA
This sequence comes from Allium fistulosum, assembly GCA_030737815.1. Taxonomy (NCBI): domain Eukaryota; kingdom Viridiplantae; phylum Streptophyta; class Magnoliopsida; order Asparagales; family Amaryllidaceae; genus Allium; species Allium fistulosum. The sequence goes on along the minus strand of CM060901.1, from coordinate 1,077,618,962 downwards.
TCCGCGGTCGATACGAATGAATTTCGACTCGGTCAAGACTTGCTCCGATCGAGTCGAAATTTGGCAGGAACATTCTTCATGTTGTACTTAAGCTGCTGTGAAAATTTCATAGCATTTGGACTTGTAGATCTCGAGATATGATCGATGCAAGTTAGAGTTTTTCCATCCGCGATCGATACGAACGAATTTCGACTTGGTCAAGACTTGCTCCAATCGAGTCGAAGTTTGGGATGAACATTCCTTAGGTCATATTTAAGCTCCTGTTAAAATTTGGTGGCATTTGGGTTTGTAGATCTCGAGTTATGATCGATGCAAGTTTGGATTTCTCAACCGTGATCGATCAATATCTTGAGCATATGAACTCCGATTGACTTGAAATTCGGGACGTTGGATCTTATAGCTTTGTTTGTCGTGTCATATCTATTTTAGCTCGATCCGGACTCGAAAAAAATTCGTCGATATCCATAGTGAGCCTGCGTATAACCGATCTCCAAGACGAACTGTCATCGGTTTCTAGTCAAGTTCTTGGTGTCACGGCCTTGCCAAAAGGCGGGATAACATTTGCCCCCCAAAGTACGTCTTGTGTGAACATGACGTGCTTTGAAATGCTGCATCCTTCATCCTGAAAAAGTTCTATCTGATTCGTTGAGTAGTTGCTATCTTTTCATCAAAAGATGTAACCTTCAATTGATTTCCAGTAATATAAATGTTGATTTGTTGACTACCAATGATTATGTAGTGCATTGTTGTAACTGAGTGTCGAGTGCTAGCGATTTGTTGTTCGCTGTTGTAATTGTCATCAAGTGAGCATTCAATTCCTGTAAATTTTGAAAATTTAATATTAGTTCGTCATACGTGTACGTATGTTAACCTGACTCCCGTCAACGTTTGAACGTTCATGGGTCGTTGTCAAGTTTTTTTTTATCGAGTTTCGTAACGATCCTCTCCTGGATCGATGTGAAATTCGTGTTGTAACAACGTTCGATGGTTGTTTTAAGTCCTTCCTTTGTATCGATCCTCTCCTGGATCGATCTGAGATGTTGGAATGTATGCTTCGTATCGATGGATACATAATATTGGGTCTCAGATTGATGGCTGCAAAAGTAATGCTATGTATCGATGGAGTCATTAACGCGACTTCAATGTTAGAAAGCCGATTATTGGAAGTTCCATCGGTGTACGTTCTCCATCGGTTGGACGGTTCTCCACTGTTCTTCGGATAGTCGTCTGATGTGGTGGATTCAGATATGAAGTATGCTAATGTTTGACCATGGAGAGCTCTCCGAGAGAGATAAGTGATATCAAATTGGCTTAGCTTGATACTCCATTTGAGTAACTTCTCAGACATCTAAGGTTTCTATTGGACCTATCGTAACGGTTGGACGGTATGGACGTTAACGGGGTGAGCTTGTCTATAGCCAGCCTTTATCATATACTGGTCTTTGGATTCGTTTCTCTTCACATAGCATTGCGATGCTTATGGCGTGTGAAGACGCGGCCCAATTGATGTATAAATCTTCACGATCCAAAGGTTTGGGTAAAATGGGAGGTCTCTTTAAGCGATCTATCAGAGTTGGAAGTGCATCAACGCAGTTGTTAGTTCATTCAAAAGTTCTCTTCCCTCTCTTGGTCTGGTTGAAGAAGAGAATTCACTTGTAGATGGTCCTAGAGTCAAATCAACTTAGGACAGTAATCTTTCGACTTAGGCTCCGTACCTGCTTGGTTGTCCTCGGTACATGGGTGTCTCTAATTGTCGGAATTTTCTAGAAATTAGTCTTGATTCGATGAGAATTGATGATGAAAACAAAGAATCTTTCTGATGTAATAGTGAAAGAGCATTTCAAAGGATCAAGTTTCATCCTGCATTTTTGTGAGAGCGCTGAATACCTCTGTCAAGTCATCGATATGGTCGTTTGATAGCCGTGATCTCACGAGCATATTAACCACATCTACTTTCATCAACCGACCGATATGATTTTTGAATGATCTGTTAATCATCCTTTGGTAAGTAGCATAAGCGTTCTCAAGTTCAAATCCAGGGATTTCAGCATAGCACTATTGGCCCAGGTCAATAATGAGACAGTTGTATTCCTAGTCTAGGACATGCTTTAGTATCCGATTGTATCTGGAGTTTGCATCCATGGATGTGAGTAATTCATGTCTGATGGTCAGGTCCATCAGTTGGTTGATCATTGGAAGTGGAAAGCCGTGCTTTGTCATACCTTTGGTTGGAGGGCATCATGGATAAACCCACTGGTTTTGAGCAGATTCGCCTCCTCTTTAAGTGCAACAGATCTCTCCGGATCCATGTTGCATCGTTTTTGTTCACCGAGACATGCCTCGGGTTGACATTTAATGTAGGGTTCTTCATGGCTGGCGAGAGTCCATATATATATATATGTGAGATCGAGTCCAAGCGAACACATCAAGATTCACCTAAAGTAAAACAGTTGACTCTTTCTTCATCATTATGCAGAATTGTGATCTGATCTATAATACTCGTGATGGTTTGTAGGCGCCTCATGTGTTTATTTGCAATGGTAAATGATCGGGCTTATAAGGATGTTGAATCAAAGGATTAGTAGAATTTAGCCTTGTACTGCATGTTGCTACATAGCTGGCTCCAGCTTTGAGATTGAATTTACTTGTGTTTCTGAATGATGCGCTTTTCATTCAATGTGCCTGCGATCCATTGCTCATCGGAAGGGTCAGAATGATGATCAGTCGCCCATAAGTCCGGGTATTGATCTGATGACTCTATCTCTAGGCTTCCTTTCGGTCGCAACTTAGAGTTGTTATGAATATCAGGCATGGGTCATAGGTTCAAGTTGTCATAGTCAACTCTCGGATAATTACTTTTTTGCCCCCAGTCTCGGGTTGGCGGATGCATTACGCGGACGATCTAGCCTCGTCCTAGCTGTGTCTATACTATAGTTCAAGCTTTATGAACCAAAGTTGACTGATGAATGGTTGAATCATATTATCTTATCTTCTTGTTCGTGCCCCCAAGTCTGGGGAATATCTCGATAAGTGGTAGGGTAGATAATGTCCGCTTCAATTTTGTATTCTATCCCATTGAACCATGGGATCGAGTTAACCGATGGAAGGCTGAGTCGTGCCTATCCTGTATTATGTTCTAGTTCTTTCCTCTTAGCGGAATACATTGTTACTTTGCCAACATTCGGACATAAGCTAGATTCTGGACGGTCAATGACATTCACTTCGCTGCTTATGTCGCCGTACTTTGGGCAAAAACTAAAGAGTGAATCGTCCAATCAGATCCAATGTAGGATTGATGCTTCCCTTGTCGAATCCAGGGTAAGAATCAGTGTGCAGATGTTTAGGTTGCACTTGTTTTGAATTGCTTGTTTAGCCGGATCGTGGTAAGAGTCAAAGAATTATTGGTCGCATTGCATTCTTTTGGAGTTGGGCGGTCAACCACATCCATTTCAATTTACGTTCTCCCGTTAGATCTAGGGATAAAGTCAGCTCAAATGCAGTCATGTCATGCTCATTTGGTCTCATGCTCTTCCTGACAGATCGAAGAAAGGCGACGGAGGATGAATGGTCAAGTCACATTCGGTTGTGGTTTATTCTTCTATCCATGCTCTATTGGTCAAAGGTACTCGATGGACGTTCGGGTCACATCGATTTTTAGTCGAAGAGGATCGATATTGACCGTTGATTCAACGGCATGATGTAGAATGCTCAGACCTCATTTCCTATGGATCCAATGGTATGATATGAAAGGTGCAGATCGATATTGCCCGTCGATCCGGCGGTACGATATAATTGGTTTCCCAGGACTTCGAGCATCATTCTGATTGGTTAGCATTAGGGTCTCCTTGTAGTCATTGCCTTAAGTTGTAAAGGACGCTAAGCTGGAGATGTAGCGAGTCACCTTTCTCTTCTTTCAGTGATTTGTACTTCTGCCCCCAGTCTTGGGTTAGCAGAGTTAGTTCGTGGATGGTCTAATTGCACCTGTAGTCAGTTTACACTCCTCACGTCGAGTTCAGGTCAGAGTTGGTGAATGAATGGTCGAATCTCATTCATTCGTTTGTCTATTCTTGTAGCCACACTTTGGGGATCAAAGTCAGTTGAAGGGCCATTCATCACACCTATTTGATGTTTATACCCCTGTCCACACTCTGGGGACTAAGAGTTTTAGTAGAAAATGGTCGGACCGCATTTTCCTCAATTAATCCCTCTAGCACTAGTCATTGGAGAAAGTCAAAGTGTGGTCGATCACATTACAACAACTTTAATTTGATGCTTCTCCCACTGAACTGTATGAAGGAATCGATTGGCAGATGGTTAGGTCACATCCGTCCATGTTGCACGAACAGCCCGTTGGATCATAGGGGAGAGTTAGCGGATGAACGGTCGTGCCACGTTCGTTTGCAGTAGAATGGGTAGTCACATCCATTTAGAATAGGACATTCAGCTAGGTTCATTTTGCGAATCTACGTCTCCCTATCGAATCAAGGAAGAAATTTTTGTCTTGTGGGGTTGGAGTGCATCCCTATAAAACTATGTTATGGGTCCCGTGTCGGGGACAAGAGGTTATGCATGGACGGTTGGGTCACGCCCGCTTAGTGCTGGATGGTCTGATCGCATCCAATTTTGTGTGTTAAGTGTGACCCCGTGTCAGGGGAAGATTACAAAGCAGACGGTCGAATCACATCCGCTTTTTGTATTATAGAACTTGATGAGGAACCATAGCTGATAGATGGATAGTCGAATCACATCCCTTTTGGTATTCATATTCCAAACCATGCTTTGAGGATTGGAGTTGGTTGATGGGTTGTTAGTCACACCCATTTGGTGTTTATACTCTAGCCTGCGCTCTCGGGACTGAAGTAAGTTGATGGGTGGTCATTCGCACCCAGTTGGTGTTTATACTCCAGTCCACAATCTGGGGACTTAGAGTTAGTTTTTGTTTATACTCTAGTTCGCACTCTGGGAATCTGGAGTTAGTTGATGTTTATACTCCAGTTCGCACTCTGGGAATCTAGAGTTAGTTGATGTTTATACTCTAGTTCGCACTCTGGGAATCTGGAGTTAGTTGATGTTTATACTCCAGTTCGCACTTTGGGAATCTGGAGTTAGTTGATGTTTATACTCCAGTTCGCACTCTGGGAATCTGGAGTTAGCCGACAGATGGTCAGTCACATCTGTTTAGGCTTTAGGATTTCGTTCACACTCTAGGAACAAGAAGTTGATCGGGTACGTGGACGGTTGTATCATATCCACCCTGAGTAGGCAAGCGAAGTTGTTAGATGGACGGATCCATCCTCCTCGAGCTTGTAAATATGGAAGGCGAGGTCGTTAGATGGACTGATCCATCCTCCTCGGGTTTAGGTTGAACACGGGTGAAGTCATTGGATGGACGGATCCATCCTCTTCGAGCCCATGTTCATAAGTTTATACTCCAGCTCACACTCTGGGTGCCGGAGTTAGTTAGAGGATTGTTGTGTATCAATCCCTTATTGCCGCAGTGTGATGGCTTGTCCCTGAGCTCGGGGTTTCAATTAGCGAGTGATCGGTGGGATCCCGATTAACTTCCGCTTAAATGCTCCTCAACGAAGGATGAGATTTAGTTTATGGATGGTTGGATCACGTCCATGTTCGTTTGGATTCCACTTTTGCTAAGCCTAAGGAGTAAGATTAGTCATCTGGCAAGCTTTGTGCTCGAGCATAGGAAAGGATGGTCGAACTACATCCACTTTGAGTTGTGTATTTTCCCTTAAGTCGGGTGCAAGAATTGGAGAGCAGACAGTTGAGTCACGTCCAATTTATACTTTGCATTCTTTCGATCGAGCTAAGGAAGAGAGTTGAAATGACAGCTCTTGATGGTTAGCGAGTAGGCAGTCAGTCGTTGATGACTTTAAATTGAGGGTTGGACCCTGATGAAGTTGGTTTAAGGCATGACTGTTTTGTCGAATTACAGAAGCAAACCGGAGAGTGAACGGTCAAATCATATCCACTTTAAACATGTGTCCTCAAATAATCCCAAGTGTCTAATGTAGGATTGGATGCATGGATGGTGACGTCACATCCACCCTTGGTGTTATTCCGATTTTATCAGGCATTAGAAGAAGCATAAGTATTTTGGCGAGCTTCAAGTACGAGAGGGAGAGTGCATTGTTGGGACATATAACTCCAAGTCTTTCTTACATCTCCTAATTAAATTGCATATGCGAATGAGTGGATGGTCGGTTGCATCCACTTTGTACTAGAGTCCTGACCTTGTCGGTCTCTTCCGCTTTGATGCCCTACCCCCAGTCAGAGGCGTATAGTAGCCGATGAGTGGTTGAATCATGCTCGTCACGATGATACCTCAATTGTTCGATCATAGTTCGTGGAGGTTGTTTTCCACCCAATCTTAAGTACTCATTTACCTGCATCATTTGCAAGTAGTTTAATTCAAGTAGGTCATATTTCGCAACGTAAACGAAATAGAAATAGAAATAGTTCAAAAGAGATCGGATTAAATCTCATTGATAAGTGAAGCGGCGTCGTATGCTCGTTATTGCATTTCGGTCCAGCCCTCCACAGTTGGATGTCTAACGCAAATTGTTCAATTTGATCAAAGTTCTTGATCGATAGGGGTTAGATGTTCTCGGTCCTTCGTTTTATGGGGCTTGAACATATTGTCAGTGTTATCCTTTCCGGAGCAGCCTTATGGCGTTGGCATCCACAGTAGCCATCTAAAGAAGGGGAGTTTTCCGATCTAGAGTATGGAGTAGGTTCCCTCCTTATCTCGCCAAGTTGATCCTTCATCTGGTTCATCAACTCAATATTGGCCTGGATATGTTGGTGTACCCGTTGGTGGCTACCCACCAGTTCTCTTATCAAAGTCTGGATATAAGCTCTGGTGATGAATTCATTTATGGGTATTGGCAGCAACTGGATGTGGGCTTTGGATAAATTCATTGGCTTCCAGCTTCTTTATTCCCTTCAGCAATATGAGAAGTAGAACTGGTATGTCTAACCATGTATGACAGTGTTCTTTGAGGAATGGGGGAAGACATCTGCATTTGATGGCATTCATCACTCTTGGTGGAGTCCATGTGCCATTCTCACTTCATGAGGTAGTGTCGGGGGTTGTATTTCCATAGTATACTGACATAGTCAACATATTGAATTTTCACTGGAAATTTTGCAGGTAGGATGGTTTTAATGAATAGGTCTCCACTGGGGAAGATTCTCCGAATGCCATTATGACTAGGTCCATTTTATGGCTACGGGGTCCTGTAATACTGGCGAATGATGTGTGCATGATTGTCCAACGTTTGAGTGGTTGGTAACGCCGATTGGACGGCGAGTTGGTTAAAATGGGCTAATAGATTGGTGTTTATCCCAAACTTTCATCCAGATAGGAGACCTATATAGGGTATTAAGGAAGTCCTCTTGAGGTTGTATGCCATGCTTTTAGTCATGTGGATGTGGAATGATTAAGATGCGGGCATTTGAAGATGGTTCATCGGTGACCAGCTATGCTTTGAGTTGGCAGAGTAAACAGTGTAGGGGAGTCGTCATATTAGCCGTCATACCATAGTTGTCAATTCAGGAGTTTAAAAGCTGGTTAATTGGAGGAAGTTGCATTCCACCTTAAAAGCATGATATATTAATCAACTCCAGTTCTTGGCATATTAGCTAGGTTCTCCAGCCTCTGGGAGTACGGTTGAGTAGTATTTCTTTACCCATTCCTTGATTGCAACTCAACATTTGTTGTTGTGATCTCCTATGTCTTGTTCAGTCATGGAGTAATCAGAAGCACGGATGGAATGTTCCTTCATTAAATTGGTGATTGAAATTCCGTATCGATACGAATTGGACGTAGATGGATCGATACGAACAGCGTGTGAGTATCGATACGAATTGGAGCAGTTGCGATCGATATGAACAGAGCACAGGCGATCGATACGAACAGAGCGATGCGAAGCAGATCGAGTCGAACAGAGGCTCTATGATGGATGCGAAGCGGAGCGAGTCGAACAGAGGCTCTATGATGGATGCGAAGCGGAGCGAGTCGAACACATGATCTCTCATGGATGCGAAGCGAAGCGAGTCGAATAGAGGCTCTCTGATGGATGAGAAGCGGAGCGAGTCGAACAGAGGCTCTCTGATGGATGCGAAGCGAGTCAAACAGAGGCTCTCTGATGGATGCGAAGTGGAGTGAGTCGAACACATGCTCTCTGATGGATGCGAAGCGGAGCGAGTCGAACAGAGGGTCTCTGATGGATGCGAAGCGGAGCGAGTCGAACAGAGGGTCTCTGATGGATGCGAAGCGGAGCGAGTCGAACAGAGGCTCTCTGATAAATGCGAAGCAGAGCGAGTCGAACAGAGGCTCTCTGATGGATGCGAAGCGGAGCGAGTCGAACACATGCTCTCTGATGGATGCGAAGCGGAGCGAGTCGAACACATGCTCTCTGATGGATGCGAAGCGGAGCGAGTCGAACAGAGGCTCTCTGATGGATGCGAAGTGGAGCGAGTCGAACAGAGGCTCTCTGATGGATGCGAACATGAAAGTGGCGATCGATACGAACAGAGCGATGCGAAGCAGATCGATACGAACAGAGCGATGCGAAGTAGATCGATACGAACAGAGCACTTTTGATTGATACGAACAGGAAAGTGGCGATCGATACGAATAGAGCGATACGAACAGAGCGATGCGAAGCAGATCGATACGAACAGAGCGCTCTCGATCGATACGAACAGGAAAGTGGCGATCGATACGAACAGAGCGATACGAACAGTGATCGATACGAATTTTGACATATTTTCTGGATACGAACTGATGGATACGAAAATGATCATATTTTCTTGATACGAAATGATGGATACGAAATTGATCGTATTGTCTGGACACAAAAACATGGATACGAAAAACACCATATTTTCTGGATACGAAAACATGGATACGAAAATTACCATATTTTATGGATACGAAAACATGGATACGAAAATCTTGATGAATGCAGTTCCTCTTAGATCTGGAGCAATCTGAATAGAATAAATGGAACCACTTGACGACAGATCTGGATCTCCTCCTTAGATTTTTGTAATCCAACTACGGTAGTAGATCCACAGAGCAGGAGAAAAGCAAAGTTTTCTCACTGAAAGCACCAAAGTGTTTGTACCAAAATTGGGCACAACACTCTTCGGAAGTTTTTGAAGAGATAAAATGAAGAAATTCAATGTAAAAAGAGGATTATCTAACAAAAACTCCAAATTTCAGATATGAAAGCAATTAAAATGCAAGGAGACACAAGAATTTAGAGTGGTTTGGCGTATTGCCTACGTCCACTATGAAGTAGTTTGCTTTATTGATCTTTCTTTGAAGATTACAAGTGGATTCAATGAATTACAGCATAGAATTATGATTTGCAGCAGTAAATTTCGTTGGTAGCAGCAGCAATGGAGTTCAGATCTTGATCTGGCGGAGTCCGGGTGTTGGAGAGCTCAAAGAAGAAGAAGAACCTCTTTTCTATTGGCTTTGGGGGTCTATTTATAGGTGTAGGAGGCTGATATTTCGCTCAGATCTCGGGAGACCCTCTCTGGCACGTGACTAGGCCCACGCGCCCAAGCCCACGAAGTTTCGGTCCGATCCATGATCGATACGAACGGATTTCGTATCGATCAAGATTGTGTCTGATGGAGTCGAAATTTGGCGTGGACATTCTTTAACATGCACGTAGGCTTCTGTGAAAATTTCATTGCATTTGGACTGGTGGATCTCGAGATATGATCGATACGAAATGGAGTTTTTCCATCCGCGATCGATACGAACGAATTTCATATCGATCAAGATTTGCTCCGATCGAGTTGAAATTTGGCATAAACATTCTTCATGTTTTATGTAAGCTGGTGTGAAAATTTCATAGCATTTGGACTTGTAGATCATGAGATATGATCGATGCAAATCGGAGTTTTTCCATTTGCGATCGATACGAACGAATTTCGACTCGGTCAAGACTTGCTCCGATCGAGTCGAAATTTGGCAGGAACATTCTTCATGTTGTACTTAAGCTTCTATGAAAATTTCATAGCATTTGGACTTGTAGATCTCGAGATATGATCGATGCAAGTTGGATTTTTTCCATCCGCGATCGATACGAACGAATTTCGACTCGGTCAAGACTTGCTCCAATCAAGTCGAAATTTGGCAGGAACATTCCTTATGTCATATTTAAGCTCCTGTTAAAATTTGGTGGCATTTGGGTTTGTAGATCTCGAGTTATGATCGATGCAAGTTTGGATTTCTCAACTGTGATCGATCAATATATTGAGCATATGAACTCCGATTGACTTGAAATTCGGCACGTTGGCTCTCATAGCTTTTCTTGTCATGTCATATCAATTTTAGTTCGATCCAGACTCAGAAAAAATTCATCGATATCCATAGTGAGCATGCATATAACCAATCTCCAAGACGAACTATCATCGGTTTCTAGTCAAGTTCTTGGTGTCACGGCCTTGCCAAAAGGCGGGATAACAATGCCATTGCTTGAGAGGATGATTACATGGTAGGCTTTGTATTCCCCATAGTATGGATTTGATAAATGCGATACTAGTAGAGTCTCACTGTTCTAGGATGACCATTCATCCCGATAGAGATAAGATGTATCACAACATGAAGAGAGTCTTCTATTGGCCGGGTATGAAGAAGAAAGTAATCGAGTATGTAGCTTGATATATGATTTGCCAGAGGGTAAAGGCGAAGCAGAAGAAGCCGGGAGGACTATTGCAGCCACTATAGTTCCTTAATGGAAGTGACAGAGTATTTCCATGGACTTTGTAGATGGTCTACCTAGGAGTAGGAGAGGGAACGAGAGCATTTGAGTCATAGTCCATCGGTTAACCAAGTGCACTCATTTTGTACCAGTGAGGGGTACTAGGACGGCGACAGCGTTGGTGGCTCTATACATAAGAGAGGTCAATAGGTTACAGGGAGTTCCTATTAACATAATTAGTGATCGTGATTTTTTTTTCACTAGTGAGTTCTGGAGGGTCTATAAGAGGCTTTAGGCATTGAGTTAAGCTTTAGTGCTGTCATTTGTAGACTGACGTACAGACGAGTAAATCGGGTTTGGAGGACTTGCTACGGATGTTCATTATAGACTTTGGAGGTTCTTAGGAGGATTGTTTGCCGTTAGTAGAGTGTACCTACAATAATAGTTATCAGGCGAGCATTAGAATGCCATAATTTTTGGCATTGTATGGTAGACCCTGTAGATCACCATCGTGTTAGGAGAATACGACGGATACGATTATTCTTGAGCTAGAGATGGTGAGGGAGACATCAAAGAGGGTGGATCTGATCCCTAAGAGGATGAAGACTGCTCAGGATATATAGAAATCTTAGGTTGATAGATGATGTTCGGAGTTAAAATTCATAGCGGTAGACATGTTATTCATGAAGGTCTCACCCATTAGGAATGTGATTAGATTTGGTAGTTCGAGGAAGCTAGCACCGAGATTTGTAGGGCCTTTCCCGGTAGTGGTTAGAGTAGGGAAGTTGAAATATAAAGTAGAGCTTCTAGAAAAGTTGGCAGGGGTACATGATGTTTTTCATGTGTCACACTTGCGAAATTGTTTACTTGATACGGCAACCGTGGTCGAGCCGAGTAAGTTGGAGGAAGTTGAGATATAGCGAAAGTCACTTGTTTACCGTATACCCACTTGTATATTAGAGTTTGGTACAAAGTGACTCCGCAACAAGGAGATCAGACTTGTTAAAGTGCACTAGGGAGACGACCCAGTAGAGAGTACATGGGAGCCTGAGGAGAAGATCCGCGCTACCCACCCATAACTCTTTGTTGGTACATTTCCAGTTTAATTTTATAAGTGTAGACTTCTTGTAGGACTTAGGTGGTATACCATTTAGGTGGAGACCATTATATGGTAAGAACGGTTGTAAACATGTCGATAAGACGTGTTATGGATAATTGATGCCAATGGATGTATTTGGATGTATTGTTTGAATTCTTTTGCACATTTAAGATAGTATATCCTCTAGGTATACCCACAAACTCAAACTTGATAGCATGTTATTCCTTGATTTTTGTTGTACAAGTGTATGTTATGCATATGAGTTGTATGGTTGCGCATACATGTAGAATTGTAAGTAAACATTTACTTAGGATGCTGCATACATTTAGATGCATGTCATGAGCATTTGCATGATAGGACGTGTACTAGAATAGTATACCGCCAACTTTTTTATTATTATAGATTCATGTGCATTTCACGTTACATATATATGTACATGATGCATTAGAAAAACACGACAATGATTTTCATTTATGATGAATGAGTAAATGATTGTAGCTATTGGTTGTTGTGTGTACGAGTTACATTTTTTTCTCTCTTTTGAGATTTCGGAGATGAAATCCTTTTAAGGGAGGAGAATGTAACACCCCGATAATTTAACAGAATTTGATAAGGAAATTAAATTAAAATAAAATAAGAACTTAAAAGCAAATATCCAGGATGTCCGAATTTGGCTGCGAAACCGGCACCATTTCGTTCGTAGCAATTTTCTGGACGATTTTCATATATAAACTTCGAAATCGGAATTAATATGAAGAAGTTATGGACGTTAAAAGAATTGGAAATTGAATAATAAACTTAGAATTAAAAATACACAAAAATACATTGGAGCAGATCGGCCCATAGGGGTCAATGGTTGACCGGTAGCGGTCGATCTAGGGTCGGGGGCGATCGACCGTGGCCCTTGTAAAATTGTGCATTGCCAGTTTCATGTGACGTGTTTGAATGGGTAGCATCAATGCTTGGTTACTAAGAAAATAGATGCGCATGCATGATTAGACTTGAGATTCTCTAACCTAAATCTAATGGCCTAAACTAAACCCTACCCCTGTAAATACTAGGCTAATGAAACCCCAAATTCTCAAACGAAAGTTTATAGTAACGAAACTCTGCCAAAATTTTCTCTCTTCTTCCACTTTAAAATTTTCTTAAAAAATCAAACAAAATAAACTAAAAGCAACCTAAAATAAAACAAGCATTGGAATCAAGACAGAGCTATCGATTTGGGAGGAACGATTCTCAAGGATAAGCAAAAGGAAGAGCTTAGGCTCGAGGTAAGTGTGCACAACTTTAATAAGTTGATTATTGTTAAATTTAAACTATTTTAATTGATTTAGGATGTAAGAAACTCTAATTGAATATGTTAGAAACCCAAATTGAATATGCAAAACCTAACTTTAAATTATCAGTAAATTGTTAATTGGAGATTGATGTATATAACCCATTTCTCACCTGAAATTGAAAACCCTAAATCAAAAAACCCTAAATTTGATTGCAAAGTAATGCTTAAACTATAACTAGGGTTAATTAAATACTATTAAGGACCATTAAGTATACAAACAATCGACAATCTAAAACGGTGAAAACCCTAAATTTTTTCTCGTAATCGGTCAACCCTGGACCCCCAACGGTCAACTGGTAGCGGTCGACCATAAGGGAGCATTAGTCGATCGTTCGCAATGAAAATGCAGATATTGACCCTCGGCCTAAGACCCAAGTTTATTAATAAAAGCATATATAAAACGTTAGCTATTGTGAGGCTTTTTATGGGAAATTTGATGGATGTTAGGACTTTAGTGAAACTAGTTCTCTATGAGCGGACGCTGGGTCATGGCGATGTTGGGTAAATATTGTTTACTCAATTTAGGATCTAGTAATCGACTCGAAGCGATGTATTTTTGCAAAAGGCGCTCACTGGAGATTCCATAGTGGGCGTGCAGCACTGAGGAGGATGCCTAATAGAGTGGGTCTATCCCAACTGGAGGTCCTAGTATGCATGAATTTTGACCCAAGTGATACGGTTAAAAAGGAGGACCCGGAGCGTGCAATAAGAGGCAAACTCTACAATCAAGAGGTGGAAGCGAATGGAGACTAAATGTGACATTCCGCCGAATCGACATCTCAAGTTCTTTCTTCTTAGGCATAGTGAAGTGGAATCATTCCCAGTAGCCTAGTGGCAGTGATAGTAGTGGGAATTTATTTCCACAGTAGCCTAGTGGCGGTGTTTTCCATACTTGGTAGCCAAGAGGGTGATGCCTTACATATTGAGTAGCTCTAGGCGCGATGGTCGATCGTAAGACAAGAGATTTGATCCGTTATATTAACCTACACAGACTGAAGTGTAGGAATGTATTAGACAAGAACACTTAGGTAATAGACCTTAGAAAATCATGGATACTTGTATCACACCATAAATCATTTAGAGCAATATTAAAGTAACTGCGTATGATCATCACATATTAAACTTATACTTATTCGCTAGACTTTCATCTAACCCGTTCTTCTTCTTTCATTTCCCCCACTACAGGTGGTAGAGTAGCAGGTGATCGGCCCATTTTTGATACTTGGAGAGTCGAGCTTATCTTTGGAGACTGCTTTTTACCATATCTGCTCTCTATGTATTTATCCATCTTATCAGTATAGTTTATCTCTTTTATCAGACTTGGAATGAAACTGATCACGTATTGGTTTTCAGAGACTGTGATTTGGATATTTTCTGAGATGGATATTCTTTTTGGTTATATGTTTTATTCCTTCTGTTATGAGATTTGAAAGTGTAGTATATCTTAGTCTATATCTGCTAGTATTAGTCACTGTGATGTGAAGTGTTATAAACCCCGATGATCCGCATTTCTCAGCATGGCACGAGTCTGAAAGTCACACTAGGCTTTGGATCGGCATGACGGGAGGTGCGAGTTGTCACATTAGTCGCTATGCACAAGATTGAAGTTGACTAACAGTAATATATAATGTAAATGCAGTGGAAATAGTATAACAGATCACACAGTCAATTTTATACTGGTTCGGAGCACCACTCCCATATCCAATCCTGAAGCTCCCCTTTAGAATTTTACCATCAACATCCTCACTTCACTTGGAGGAATAGGTTTACAGACTCCACCTGAACAACCAAACAGGACTTTAACAACCAATGTAACAAAAGGTTACTTCTTAACATAGTGTATCTTTTATATACAAATTGTCTCTTTTTAGTACAAGGACTCCTATAACTAAACCAAACGATATTGAGTGGAGTTGTCGAGGATAAGAAGTTTATTCAACTAGAATATGAGATACAGAGATGAAGCACACTAGTCGAATATCTCTGAATTTCATGAATCTTTTGAAGAGCAGGGTAAATGCTTTTGGGTTTGAGAGTTTAGGTATGAATTTCTTAGCATTAAGTTGTATCTTGTTGTATATATGATTCAGGGATGATTAAGGGTACTTATAGGTGTTGTAGGATTCTAAGTAGGGTCACAATCTTTCATAAGTATCCATCAACGAAGAGAAGTAACCGTAGGTGTAAAGAGATGTGAAGACACCTTTTAGGAACTAGCCGTTTTCTGTGCAT
Organism: Allium fistulosum; assembly: GCA_030737815.1. NCBI lineage: Eukaryota > Viridiplantae > Streptophyta > Magnoliopsida > Asparagales > Amaryllidaceae > Allium > Allium fistulosum. The sequence continues at coordinate 1,077,603,547 of CM060901.1, read as the reverse complement.
TCAATCGAATGGAGATAGAGTTCAGTCGACTAACTCTTTGTGAAATTAAATCCCGAGACCTCTGCTAAAAAACAGTAGTCTGAAGTGTATTTGTAGTTGACTGGTTCATTAGACTGAATACAATTTCAGTCTACTGAGGGAAGTCGACTAAATTTGTATTCATTCAACCAAGCCTTCGTATTTTTGTCAACCGAGCCTTCATGTTTTTGTTTGAGCTCTTTGGTGTATATCATTTGGCTTTGATGTATTCTAGTAGTTTGTTAACACCGTTATAGGTCTTCGAAAGCTCATGTACTCTTCTGAAACAAAGTGATACGTGCTTTTATTCTTGTCTCATCCATTGAATGCTTACTAAATCTATAATGTACTTGATGAAATCATTAGTAGCATTGTTGTTTGGTTGTTATCAAAACACCATAGATATGGTTCTTTCATTCTCCCCCTTTCGATGATGATAACCACACAACTTTATAATATAAAATAATAACTCTCCTTAAATATATGCTATATATAATAGGTTTATTTCCATCAACTTTATATAATGCTAATATAAAATATGTAAAGCACACGTTCTTCTCCCTCTTTGTCATCAACAAAAATAGATAAGAGAAAAGGCGTATTATATGGTATAAACTCCTCCAAAATATAATATTTCTTTTAAGAAATATATCTATATGTGTATTTTCTCCCCCTTTATAAAAGTGATAGGATGTATCATAGATAAGTAGATAAAAATAATAATTTAACATTAATGCCAAGTGATGAGTATCTAATAGATATGTCAAGTGTAAGCAAAATGATACATTTTTTCCTAAAATATGGGGTTCAGGACTTAGGAAACCATAACAAGTTAGATGTGGTTGATCCCTTAAAAATATGGTTTTTATTATTGATCATGGTGTCGTAAGAATTGCTAATGTATAATTGTCTACCATGATTGGTTTGGTTAGCAGAAACCCATATTTTAAAATCATATGTCATTGATGTTGTACTTGAAGAATGGTTTCTATTTCTTGGTAGAGAACTTTCATTACATAAAGGGGTTTTAGAACTATCTCAGCGTTTCGCACTAGTATTAAAATGTGTATTCATGAAAGCATATCTTGTACTATTTCCACATTTATCTTGTATATAGCCTAAACCGGTTCTATCATTGTGAGCTTTGGTGTTCGTAGTTAAGGAAGATAAATCATCTTTTTCTCTATTAGAATTTTTGATTTTCTCATTTAATTTATTAGAAGCATCTTTAGAATCACCAATTTCTTTTTGCAAAATAATATTGCATTCTTTAAAAAGTTCACATTCTTTAATTAGTTCTAGGTTTCTATCATTTACAATGTTCTCTTTTTCAAGAGGTAAAAGTTTAGAACTAGAATTATTTAAAGAATATTCCAAGATATAGTTTTAGTTTGCAAAACTTTGATTTTCTTCAAAAGATCAATATTTTATTATTTAAATGCTCATTATCATTTAATAGGAAATCATTTTGTAAAACAAGTTCTTTTAATGTATTTTTAATAACTTCAGTTTTTTTTACTAAAAAATTATTTTCTTCCGTTAAAATACTAATTTTACACTGACAATCATCTAATTTAACCAATGCAATCTAATTGACCTTTTTGATGCTTTAAAATCTTTTAATAAGTTCTCATGCATTTCTAAAAGATCGCTATATAAAGAATCTAAGCATACCTATTTTGATCTGAGATTAGCCACACAGAATATGTATCATGATTCTATAGACTATTGGTTGCTTCTAGAAATTTTCTTTTTTTTTGACTATATTTGAGCTCTGGCTAGAAGTTCTCTTTCTGGCCATTGTTCTAGGATGTTGTTACGATCGGTAGAACACCAGGTTTTTATGCCACTTGTTAGTCGCTATGCACAAGATCGAAAATGGCCAATAGTAATAAACAATGTAAATGCAGCGGAAATAATGTAGTAGATCACGCAATCGAATTTATTCTAGTTCGGAGTACTTCTCCCACATCCAGTCCCAAAGCTCCACTTTAAAATTTTACTATCAGCACGCTTACTTCACCTGGAGGATTAGGTTTGCAGACTCCGCCTAAACAACCGAATAGGAATTCAACAACCAATGTAACAAAATGTTACTTCTTAACACAGTGTATCTTTTATATACAAATTTTCTCTTTTCAGTACAAGGACTCATATAACCAAACTAAACGATATTGAGTGGAGGTGTAGAAACAAAGGAGTTTATTCGATTAGAATGTGAGATATGAAGAAGAAGCAAACTAGTTGAAAAAAATCTCTAAATCACACAAATCTTTTGAAGAGCAAAGTAAATGCTTTCGGGTTTTAGAGTTTAGGTATGAATTTCGTTGCATTGAGTTGTATCTTGTTGTATATATGATTCATAGATGATTAGGGGTATTTACCGGTGTTGTATGGATGCTAAGGTAGAGTCATAATCTTTCAGGAGTATCCATCAACGAAGAGAAGCAACTGTAGGCGCGAAGAGATCTGAAGACACCTTTTTAGGAACTAGTTGTTTTATATGCATTCAGTTGATTGGAGATGGTGTTCAATCAACTAACTCTTTGTGAAATTCAATCCCGAGACCATAGCCAAAAAATAATAGCCTGAAGTGCATTGTATTTGATTGGTTCGATTAACTGAATACAAATTTAGTCAACTACCAATTGAATTTGTATTCAGTCGACGAAGCCTTCATATTTTTGTCGATGGAGCCTTCATATTTTTGTTTGAGCTCTTTGATGTATATCTTTGGCTTCGATGTGTTCCAGTAGTTTGTTGACACCATTATAAGTCTTCTGAAGCTTATGTACTCTTCTGAAGCAAAGTGATATGTGCTTTTATTCTCGTCTCTTCCATTGAATGCTTACTAAATCTATAATGTACTTGATGAAATAATTAGTAGCATTGTTTTTTGATTGTTATCGTCAAAATACAATAGATATGGTTCTTTCATTCTTGCCTTTTTTGATGATGATAACCATATAATTTTATACTATAAAATAATAGCACTCCTTAAATATATGCTATATATATAATAATTTTATTTCCCTCAACTTTATATAATGCTAATATAAAATATGTAAAGCACTCATTCATAAAGAAGAATTAAGTCATCTAAAAGTATGTTTTTGTTCTTAGAAAATATTTGTATAATCTCCTAGAAGATTCATATGCATACATATCACTGTTATACAAGATTTCTAAATACAAAGACCAAAGTATTCACAAATAAACTTTTACAAGGTTTTATATATAAAACCAATTTACACAGGTATAGTCAATTGATTTAAATTCAGTCGACTGAGGGTGTTTGATGAATTTGCATTCAGTCGACCGAGGCAGTCGACTAAACCAAAATATAAAGGTTTAGTCGACTAAATTCCCCCCTCAATCGACTAAGGGTGTCCACTGAATTCAAATTTAGTCAACTAAACTTTGCCTTGCTCTAGGGGAACTTTTTTCCTTTGAATTTAGTTGACACCTTATCATTCCAGTCGACTAAATGAACAGTAACGGCTATATTTTCTAAAACAACACTTACTATAGGATCGTTTGTAATCAAGATTGAAGTTTTGAGTTGGTAAATCTATATAAAATCAAACCGATATACTTGTGGGTGTGATTGTAGCCCGTGAAATCAATTGGGTGTGATTGTAGCCCGCGAAATCAATTGGGTGTGCTTAGTAGCCCATAAATTTAGTGGGTGTGCTTATAGCCCAGAAATCAAGCGGCTCTGCCCAGAGGCCGGGATTCTGGAGGGTGTGTCTCGTAGCCTTAAAATCGAGATTGTATTTGCATTACTAGTTACGGTTGTTAAATGCTTCTTCTTCGAAGAGGAATGACTTTCTAAAAGGAATTTTTTTTTCTAAAGCAACTTTTGATTAATGTAAATATAGTCTAAGTCTAGAAGTTTAGTTTTTAACTTACTATCTTGATTTCTAAACTCTTTTGTGACTATGCTTTCAGAAAGTCAATATTGTTCATTCACTAAAAAATCACTCTGTACGCTAACTTGATCATATAGCATGCATCATTGAAGCATCAAAGGAGATCATAGGAAGTTTGTAACATAAGTCAAATTCCATGTTGATAGAACGTAACGTTGTCAAGCTAGCAAACTCTTGTAATGCCTATTCCTCCAGGCTAAGTGAAGATGTTTGATTATTGGAAATCCGATGGGGCGCTTCGGGATTGGACGTAGGACAGGAGGTCCAAACTAGTATAAAAATTCTGGTGCAATCGTTTTTATTTACGTTACTTTACCTTAATTGTATGTAGCTTGATTATAGTTATTTACACATTTATAATAGTTAGCCATATTAGAGATCCTGTTCACTTTAATTTGGTATCAGAGCCAGGTGTTCTACTGATCGTAAAAACATCATAGAACAATGGGTAGAAGAAGATATAGTCGAAGCACTACAAGTAGTAAAGATCGTCATGCATGTTACATTGCTACAAACATGATTGCAAGCTACACCGAGGAAGAATGTACCACCACACCAGGCATCGATGAGGTACTAATTACTTGCAATCAATTATATGAGTTTTGTGATGTTTTAATTAAAAAGTTTAAAAATCTTAAAACGGAGCATAAAAAATGTTTGGATAAAATAAATAAATATGAGCTAGAAATTAATATGTTTAAAAATGAAACATATTTCAGAAAATAAGAATTGCTCCTTAAAAATTTATTTGGAATATTCTGTTTCTAAACTAGATCATCTGCAAAAATTAAATAATTTCTTGGAAATGGAAAATGAAAATATTTCAAAGAAATTTAACATTTTGAAAAAAGATTTTTAAATTTCTTTAAATAATTCAAATTCTCAATTTTTGACACTTGGAAAGAAGAATTGTGCTTTAAAGAATAAGAATTTGAAATTAATTAAAGAAATTGATACCTTAAGAGATAAAATTGAAATTTATGAAAAAGAAAATTATGACTATAAAATTAAATTTGTCTAGCTTAGTGAAAAAGTTGCAAAATTTAACAAATTTCAAAACAGCTTAAATTCAATTTTATCAAATTCTAGACATTTGACTAAAAAAAGTAGTCTAGGATAAAATAAAGCTAATTGTAATAGTACTAGATACGCTTTCATGTATAATAAAAAGGTTAATGCTAGTATTGGATACTGAGTAAAATATAAATCCACTTTTTATAGAAATTCAAGTACTTCTATAAGGTGTAATGTTTCTAATATCTCTAGAAATAAAAAACCATTAATGGAAAACATTAATAAAAATTATCTAAGTATTTGAATTCTTGTTAAGTGAAGAACGGAGAAAAATACATTGATGGTTATTTTGATGAAGTACTTAATAATGAAAATTATATTTTCAAAGGTTCCACCAAACCCTCTTGGGTATGGTTACCTTCAATCTAACCCCTGGACCCTAATCTAGGAAGTGTGTATCGAAATATAAAAATTATTTTTTGCAGGTATCCAAGAAAGACAGAAGGATTAGATGGATTTCGAATAGCCGTACATATCACTGGAGAACGAGCATTTATGGATAATGGAACTGAAGCAAATTTGGCATATATCTTTTGCTTTCATTATACTTTTACTTCTTTTTGTTGATGACAAAGGAGGAGAAAGTATGATGAAAGAGGGAACATCCGTTAAGGGGGAGACCATTATACATATATCATACATATAGTTGTCATCATCAAAAGGGGGGAGAATGTTAGAACCCTCATTGTATGATTTTTTTAATGATGAAAACTATATATATATATATATATGTTTGTATGTATATATGTATGTATGTATATGTAACAATCGGTCTTTCATACTCCTAAAGATAACACATAATGCATCCATGCAATTCATATGTCGATCATCTAGGTGTCCGAAAGACAAGCCGTTAGGGAAAAAGGAAAAGAATAGACAAGAAGATAGAAACACAGAATCTCACAGCGCAAGGAAATCATCTATAATAGAATGTAAGATAGTGCATATGGTCACTTCCAAAATGAAACATCAGAGTTACAACAGGTACTAACTTCAGCCAGGGATAGTTATAACTGCCTTCCCCTACAATGTTAATAATATTATATACACAGTGGAAGTAAAATAGATAACTAGATAACGCCAAAGTCACCTGCTCCATGCTCCTCCATAATGCATCTGTAAGAACATGGATTACTTGGATACTCATACAAATTTTAGTACCTAAGAGTTTTAGGGAAAGAAAAAAAATCTAGGTCAGACATGGGTCTGGTGTAAGTAAACTCAAAACAACAAGTACTAACTCTCACAATGTCATTCGCCCTTTAGAGAAAGTCTGTTTGGGACGAAGCGGGTTGTTTCTGCATTTCCTTACCCATACGGGACATATATAACACCCTAGAGTAGAGGACTACTATCACGCTATTCTTGTCCACTCCTTTCACCTTTGTCGATTCATTATTAAAATGGTTGACATATGAGCAAAATGACTCAGTTGGACCACGCCTTATGTCACCCAACTCATTGGCCATCATTCTTCTTTTCTTCAGCACGAAGAAGCGAGCCTTGAAGATGGAAAACAACTAGGCCCAAAAGTGACCACATTGAGTTTGCAAATGAAGGAACCAGTGGGAAGTCAACCCGGCTGGAGTGAAGGGAAAAAGGAGGTGTTTTGCATGGTTGGAGAGCCAACCAGCTTGGGTCAGTGAGTTAAAAGGTAGTGATATGATCGGACGGGTCAGCACTCCTATCATACTTGTCCATGGGAGGGAAGACCTACTTGCGATAGATGCAAGCTCTTAAGATTTCTTTCGAGAATGGGTCCTCATTCTCATCATCTGATCCCACATCGTCACTAGGCTTCCTTGTTTGAATCATGTGTATCTACTGATGTAGGGCAGCCATTTCTTCTTGGAGGCCAGATTCCACCTATCGTAGATGATGATGGCCCTTACAAGGGAATAACTTCTTTGCCACCTATCTGGTGTTGGGAATCTATAGCGATATTATGTAAGGAATATTCTGATGCCTAGATAGAGTAGGAGATCTGCTCCTAACAATTGATGGGGATCTGGTCAGATATGGTCGCCTTTCTCGAGATCTGGGCAAGGATATCTCCTATTGAGGTCAGGAATAGACTAATGGTTCTCCTGGCCCTTAGGCCCTGCCTTGGCCTCCACCATGAAGGCATTTAAAATGTAGATCGAGGTTTTCGTCTGCCATCCATGAAAGATGAAAGGCGAAATGTCCCTTGGCCAAAGGGGATCGACAGCATAGCGGTAACTTTGTCTTTGGGGCCTTGTGGGCATACTCTAACATTGGTGCAACGTGAGCATTCCTATAGTGGACATATACTTCCTTAGGCAGAGTTTCTAGAACTGCCCTTTCTAGGGCTTCAACGGTGCTCATGAGGATGTATGCGACCCAGGGGACCAACTGAGGAGTCTTTTCAGCCATTCGGGGAATTAATCGGGGCAAAGCTGGTCGTTGTTTGAGCATCCAGCCTTGTCCTTAGATCTCCATTTTTTGGGTTAAGTTCCCATGTATGTCAATTGTTATATCAATGTGCACCATATGTCTATGTTAGGCCTAGGGATAGTGCAAGCAGCACTGGCTACTGTGTTGTCGTTAGTTCCATGCTTGTTGGAGTTGTTACCATCAAACCCAGGAGCTGGCTCCATGTTCAAAAACTAGAATGGATTTTTGAGAAGAAAAAATAAAGAAAAACAAGTGCCTTCGGGGGGAGGCCATCCTTTTAGCACAAAAATACTGACTATATTTTTAGCCAACCTTGAAAGTATGTTTCACAATATATATTATCAAATATTTTTAACTAATATCTTGGTTAAAAAAATGAAAAATTGAAAATAAAGTAGTATTAGTATGATGAAATTTAAAGGGACAAGGGTTTAGAGTGGTTCGACCAAAGGTAATCTATATCTACTATGAAAAGTTTCTTATTACTTCACGTTGATTACAATAGCCTAGATTACAAAGTAAAACTATTGAAAATACAAAGATAATTGAAGGCTTAATGTTTTTCAACCCTCAAGAAGTGGCAATGCATGATATATTAGAGTAGCTGAACTTGCTATTTGGATGGCTAAGATTGGTTCGAACAAGCCCAGGAAACGCTCTGGGCCGTTGATGGGATTATACAGTTGATGGTCATGCTAGTTGGGATGCCATGTGCATTGCAAGGTGTAAATGTAGATAGTTATTGAGCGATGTTGTGGAAATGCCCTAAAATATGGCAGATGGTATGGGAGTAGGGGGGTAGCTGTAGTATAGATACTAGGGTGTTAGCAAAGTACACGAAGGGGTGGTTGTACAGAGGCGTCCCCGTTAGATGAGTTGTGCCAGTGGATGTCAGTCTTTCAGAGGCATGGCATAGGTGGGGTTTCTCTTAAGCCAAGGATGTTCGTAGCTTGCAAACATTCCTAAAGGCAACTAGGGGATCCTTGTGGGCAATGGTGGGCCGAAACAAGGATGACGATGAACGAGGGGGTCGTTTGGCGGCTTGCTAATTGACTAAGCTGGTTGTTAAGGGGCCCTAACTTCTCGGAGTAACTTGCCTCGACCTTGCCACCCATTACCCACGGTGGAGACTAGGCCATCATTCTTTTCAGAGCGGATGAGGTGTTTTTTGTTATAGAGTCAGGGATATGCCCTAGAGGCAATTATGTAATTTGTTACATATATCTAACTCGATAAAAAATCTTGTTCAAAATAATAGGTGTTTTCTTTCTATTATATACTTGATATAATGTCTTGTATTAATTAACTAATTAAACTAAAAGTATTTCGAATAAAAAATCCATAAATAGTGTGTTTGTGATAGCAATTACAAATAGTTGCAATCATGAGTATGGTATACAATATTATAAAACACATCATTTTAAATGTTCCTAGTCAAGATGCACCGAAACTGGATATCAGTGCATCCGTTGATACTAGAGTATGTAATACTCTCCAAATGTTGGGTAGTGTATTACTCATGACTACTGGAGGCACCTAGGGGTTACGTACTAATAGTTATTAGATAACTCTGAAATGACTCACCCGATAGTTTTCTAATGGTTAATAGAAATAAGGTCAAATGGAAAATATCGATATGACTGATTTGCACGATTATCTTGACTTAAGAATACTATTGATCTTTAATATGAAAGCTCTGCTTTGATTATAGTCAAATCATGGCATGGCGCCCATCGAGTAACTATAGTTGGATAGAGTGGAAGTATTGGAAGTGAAACACTATTCAGGAGAGGATTCATCTCCTCAGTTATATGGGGTTAGTATCACGGTTAGTTAAGGTCAACTCAAAGTCAAAGTTTCTGGTCAGAGTATTTTAGTTAATAATTATTATTATTATTGAACCAAGGACTTTGTGTTTAGACTGTAGAGTTGAATGTGGACAATATTGGAATTTTGACCATTACCAAATTTCATAATTTCAAAGTGATATAGTTTTGACGAAGAGAATTGGTGTAAATAATAGTCTGTTCGTCGATGGAAATTCTATCGGTTTAGAAAACTGTTGAACGAATTTAAAATAAAAATTATAACCGCAAGCGCACGGCATACTATTGAAGTACGTGGTGAGTACGGGTCGATCCGCTGGGAATTGATGATTTTAAAAATTTATTCAATCAAATTAAACCAAAGTCGAGAGATTGCTAAGCTAAAAAAATGAGAAAACTAACAACTACAAATGTGAATGAAAACTATGAGAATAAATTGACAATTTAGAGATAATTCCACTCTCTAGATCACATAAATCAACAAAATGAAGTTATGATCTCTCTTTTCTTGTCATTAGTGTAATTAACTGATGTGCTTATCATAAGTATGGTATATTTGTGATATTAATTAGCACAATATAAACCATCAAACTATAACACAACCACTATTACACATTTAACACTCATGAAATATGACAACAAAGTTGAAAGCAAAATCTATTTTAAGCATGGACTATTAACTATTGTTTAGAAATATAGGCCATCAAATTTTAATTTCAACAATCACTTCATTACCATCATCATATGTAGATGAAGAGGTAATCATTGTTTGTGATTGTTTAAGCATAGCCTATTTGGTGTCAACAATATAGGCTATCAAATTCACATCAAAAACAACAAGTTAAACCACTTCATTTTAAGCACAAAAAGAGAGCATAAACATCAAAATGTTGAAGCTACATGATTAGAGGCTTCATTACCCCTAAATTGAAGGGATTAGCCTCTCATTTGTGTTATCATATCAACACTTGTAGCTTGCAACATGAAACTAAAAAAGAAGGAAAATGAAAGCTAATGAAAAAGAGAGCTAATTAACAAGAATTAGAACTATTCTACTTGCATGAAAGTAAATCTACACTACAACATGAAAGGAAATAAACAAGAAAGGGAAGAGATCATATATTAAATTGCATAAAAAAGAAAAATTACATGAAAATAAAAATGGCTAAGTAGCCATGAAAAGAGAAAGAGAAGAGCTTTATTTTATTTGATCTACACTAAACTAAAGAGAAGGAGGCCTAAGAGAGACTAAGGGAGGAGAGGGTTACATGAAACATAAGGGGATTTTATATATGTGTTAAACCCTAATTCATATTTTTGGGGAATGCCCAAAATACCCTCTTAGGAAGTGTGGAGGCCAAGTAATCATTAGCTTCAAATAATCCTCATTTAAATGTACATGAAGCCATTAATTCCATAAGCATGTGCATTAGCCTCTAATTTTTACATTAAGATAGGTGGGTAGGTGGGATCCTCCGTTATCTTCACTTTGAATTATTTCCATCTTCATTTGTTATCTTCACTCTTGTGCATGCATATATCATCATGTAACCACTTGTAAAATTCACCAAATTTCCTACAAAACAACATAGAAAATTCCAAGTAAATTTTCACAATTTAATAAATGCATTAAAATGACCATTTTGCCCCTATATGAAGATGAATATGTGACAATTTCAAATAATTTGAATTTTGGTTTAAACAAGTTAAAATACCCAATATGATCATTTATTTAATTTAAATAGATTAAATATGGTGGTAAAAATATGCACATTTACGTGCACATCAAATACCCCCACACTTATCTTTTTATTCGTCCTCGAATAAAGAAAAACTAAGATAAATCCATTTTCGTATGGAGCATGATTGCATTGAGCGTATGCAAAAAGCCATTAAACCTCTGGGTGTCCCTAGTAGGACGAGTGTTGTCTCGTGAGGGTTTTCAGCGGATACTACCCACAAAATCCAAATGCAGGATGAAAATATTTACACAATGCAAGATTTATTTACAAAGATGCAAGTGTTTGAAAATATTTACGAATGAAGGATTTACGTTTAAATTAACACAAATAAGTTAAATATAGGTTTGGTCATTATCTTGAAATTTAAGTCATTTACTCGTCAAAATTTCCAACAAAAAATAAGTTATCATAACAAATAGACAATAGTTTAACTCGTTGTTTCAGTTGATAACAAAGTGTAACCATGAAATAGGTCCTTAGTTGATTATCAAAGTTTATTAAAGTGGTATTTCATTTCATTTCAATAACAAATCAAATCAAATAAAATAGTGCTTGGATTTCATTTGCTTATCCTCTCCATTTTTTGAAAATTTGATTGATATTTACAATATTTACATATGCCTAACTCAGATAAACTGAGGCCAGATATATTACCCATGCACTGCCTTGCAGACTGATGTGAGGGGAATACAGAGCGTGGCGAGTGAACACACGAGTGTGAACACCTATTGACTGTATGCATTATTAAAAAGAATTTTTTTATATATACACCTAACTCAGATAAACTGAGGCCAAATATACCGATCGTGCACTGCCTTTCGGGCTTACGTGAGAAGGGTACAGAGCATGGCGAGTGAACACACGAGTGTGAACACCTGACTCTAGGTGTTAAAAATATATACATATATACAAATGTTTTTTTTTCTTTTTCTTTTTTGTAGAAAGATAGAGTTTTGCAAAATCATCTAAGCACCATTTAACTTAGAAGACAAAAAAAATGTTATATCCTTTACTTTAAATTCACCACTTTTTAAAACAAAGATTTTCAATTAGGATATATTTCATAATTATCACGTATGAATCTTCCTATATACTAGTTAAACCATTTTTATTTTTAATCAAACTGCATTTTTATTTTTGTTAAGACGAAATTTCAATTTAATAAACCAAAACCATATATTTATCCTATAGTGTTTCTTTAAAAATAAATCAAAAATGATTAAAAAATAATTTATTTTTTTTTGCTTTTTTTTTGAGATTTTTTTTTTTTATTTTGGAAAGAAAAAATAAACCATGAAAAATCGAAAATGATGATGAGTCTCCCCCCACACTTGATTTTGACTGTGTCCCCACAGTCAACCCAAGTGAAAGGAGAAAAATAAAAATAAAAATGGCCTTTATTTAGATGAAAATGAACGGTATTTACACGGGATCGGAAAGTATATCGTCAAAGCGTAAATGAAACGGTCTTTCAAAAACCGATTCATTTGCCTCATCAAGTATACGAGACACAGTTTAAGCTCGAAAAACCAAATCCTAAAAGATTTCAAAGTTGAATGTTGATTTGGAAAAACGAATGTCATTTTATTGAAAACCGTACGAGTTGTTTTATTTTCGATGATTTTCGGGGTTGATATAATAATTGATTGAAATTCAAATTTCTTATCACCAAATTGAAATTCAAAGTTATCACTGAAAACTTCTTCAAAATTACTGAATTCAAAATCAAAATGGTGATTTAAATCTTCCCCGTCGGAATTTAACAACTCGTCATCGAAAAGTCCAAAATATTCGTGTTCGTTAAATTCGTCTTCATTTATTGGATTATCAACAACTTCATTGCGTATCTCAAGTTCAAAATCTAAAGGTGTTATATTCAAATTTTCGAAATCGAGAAAAGGAAGATCGCATTTTAAATTTGGTTCCACACCCTCAAAAGAATTTAAATCCAACTCAATTACCGTGTTTTCAACAACTTCATTAAGATTATTATTTTCAATTTCAAAAGTTGTTATTTGAAAATCATCGATTTGGGTAAAAGATGGATTATTACTTAACTCGTCACACGTTGGAATTAGGTTTTGTTGTTCACGTTGTTTCATATAAGTTTCAAACAACAAATCTGTGTGATCATCGTAAATTTCGTTCATTTGTTCAACAAAATCCAATTTATAATTATTAGCTTAAGGATTTTCGATTTGGATTTGTTGAGAACAAAAATTTTCAATTTTAACATGGTTAAGATTATTCCCATTGCCAAATTCGTTTGAAAAGTTGTTTCCATTTTCATTTTGAGTTTGAAATTCATTTTGGAGTTCGAAATTGAATTGGCATGGGTTATAATTGAAATCGTTAGAATTTTGAATTGAATTCAAATTTTGAAATCCTTGACTCGAGTTATTACACAAACATGAATTACACAAATCATTTATACTTTGATTTTGTTATGTAGAGAGTTCAAGTAAAGATGAAATGCTATTTTCAAGAGTCAAGGGTTGGTCATCGTTTTGAAAATTTTGTTGTTCGAAATTGGAATTATTTACACAATAGTTGTTGTTAAAATATCCATACGAATTTGGAGTGAAATCATATGGATTATATTGATTTTCACAACTATTGTAAAATTCAAGTGAATATGGAAATTCGGACATTTTCAAGATTTTTTTTTCGGTTTTTTTTATAAAGGAAAAAATATTTACAAATAAAATTTATTTTTCAAAAGGGAAATTGAATTTTGTTTTGTTTTTTGGTTTTTCAAATTTTTTCTTTTTTTTGTTTTTGAAAAGATTTTATATTTTTTTTGGATTTTGGTTTTTCTTATTTTTTTTTGGATTTTTGAAATTTCAAAGAAAAAAGATTTAAAAATTTCAAAGGGAAAGGAATATTTACAAATTTTTTTAGTTTTTGATTTTGAATTTTTTTTTTAAAATATGCATGAACTAATGCAACTAAATGAATGCAAAGATTAATTACAAATGATTTATCCTAAGTTAACCCAAAATTGTATAATCACACTCTGTCTTAAATCAACAAGATAGTTCTCAGCTAGGTAACGGGCAAGAGTTATCGATGCACCACGAATCACCATAGCAATGCAGCCGAAGGTTTAAGTACCTTCAGAGGAACAACCACTATAATATTTACGAATCACCGTAATATTCATAAATGGTTATTACTCTGCCCTAGCCTAGACACCAAGAAATTAAATTGTTCAAAGAAGACAATTTGGCAATATGCAATTAAGTGTTATCTAACCGTTATTAAAAAAATTCTAGGATGAAATGCAAAGCAGAAATTAAACGTGTATTAACAATGCAACTACGAATGGATTTTTGTTTTTGTTTTTGTTTTTGAAATTTTATTTTTAAAAAAAATGCAAGCAACCAACAATGCAAGACAAAAAAACAATAGATATATACAATGCAAGGCAAATAAAAAGAAAATTATAAATAAGCAAGCAGTTTTTTTTTTGGCAAGCTCAGCATGCAAGCTATTTATTTTAGCAAGCACTTCTGCAATTTTGCTTTGGCAACCTGAAATAAAAAAAAATACATATACAGTTTTTTTTTAATTTTTTTTTAAATAGGAAACTTAAAAGTGCAGTTTTACTTTAATTTTTTTTTTACAAATTAACACAAACCAAAACAAATTGACAACAAGAACAGATTCAAAGAAGAATTTGTTTCAAACAAATGATATTTTTTTTAACTAAAACAACTAAAACAATAGAAAACAAAGTTTTTTTCCTTTTCTTTTTGACTAGAAACTTTAACACATTACAAACCACACATCCCAAAATGACTTAGCCCAATAAAAAAAAGAAATTAACTTCTCTGTACAAATAAACAGTCCACCAGCAACTTCTTTGTTAAAAAGCAAATTTTCGAAAACAAAGTTCGCCTGTTCCTTTTTCTTTTTTTTAAAATCGCGTAATCAACTTGAAATCAATCTCAACACCGAATTGTTCAAAGGCGAGAAGATGAAGCTTGAATTTGTGGAATTAGAGGGGCAACAGTTTCAATTTGCGGTTGAATTGGGGGTAGGCAATTCTGGGTTTGGTGTCGTCGATTGGTAGTCACGACATGTGGGTGAAGGTATTGCCAAATGGTGGTTCGACTATTTATGATTTTGGGTTGTTGTGATTGAAGTCGTGAAGTTGATGCTCGAAGTTGTGGAGGGTGGTCGATTGGTAGAGGCTATATGCAGTGATGTGTGGTTGAGTTGTTCGCACTTAGAGGAGAGGATTTGGTATGGTGCTGTAGTGTGGAATTCGAGCGGGGAAGCTTTGTTATGTATTTTTTTTGAATGGATGATGGGTATTGATGGTTGATAGTTTTGGTATTGGATGTTGTAAGCTGTTGGAGTTGGTAGTTGGAATGTGTTACACAGAGGGGAGTTCTGAGGTGGTTGTGGTGGTGAGAAGTTGCTGCAGACTGTAATATGATGTTGTTATTTGCGGATTGTGGTGAAGTTGGTCGACGAGGATGTTAGGCCTGTGTTTGGCTGTGGATATGGCTGCTGCGTTTTCTGGTGGTGACAATGTTGTTGTGAAGTAATGGAATTTGTTATCTGGTGAGTTCGAGAGTAGGAGTATGTGGTAGCAGCGCTGTGTTGGTGATTGACAAAGCAAAGAGGAGTTTCATGTGGGTTGCTGAAAGTATGGTAGTTGTTGTATTTTGGAGTAAGTTGTTGGTCAGTAGGCAATGAGTATGATGTTGTTCCTGGTGATATGATGTTTATGTGTGCACAGAAGAGTATGGATGTGAATGAAGTTTGAATGTGAATGTTAGTAATGGTTGCAAGGAAATGTATGAATGTGATTATCGGTGAAAGGCAGAGGAGTGATATTTGAAGGTAGTGGAAATGATATTTGCAGGGCAGGGCAGTAGAGTTATGGC
Source organism: Allium fistulosum (assembly GCA_030737815.1). Taxonomy (NCBI): domain Eukaryota; kingdom Viridiplantae; phylum Streptophyta; class Magnoliopsida; order Asparagales; family Amaryllidaceae; genus Allium; species Allium fistulosum. Next base: position 1,077,587,642 of record CM060901.1, on the reverse strand, counting down.
AGGATGTGTTGTGGTTGGTCAGTGGAGATGAACTGAATTGGTTATATCACTGTGCAAGGACAGTTTGAAGAAGTCTGGAAGTGTGACTGTAGGATGAAGAGGATGGTATGGTTTGTGATGGGGAGGTGACTGGTGGTTGAACACGGTTTAGAAATGTATTAAGTGTAAGATGTGGAATATGTTATGAAAGTTTGGAGGAGCTGCAGTGGGTCTGTGTTATGAGTTGTATCAGAGCTGTGGTGGAGTAATGGCCACTGGTGAGATAAGACTGTGTTTGTGATATGTTGTTGCAGATATGATGGTGGAATTATTGATGTCGTGGTTGCAGTGTGTCGAGGGCAGATGGTATTGTGGCAGTGGGATTTGTATGGTGTTGGAAGGAAACTGAAGTGGCCAGGGAAATGTGATGAGAAAGGGGAAGTGTTGCACTGCACAGTGATATGCACAGTGAACAGTGTCTATTATTTTTTCTCTCTTGTAAATATAAAAAAAAGAAAAAAAGAAAAGGGAAGATGTAAATGTAAAAATGAAAAATGCAAAGTGAAATTAATTTTTTTTTCTTTTTTTTCAAATGAGATTGTGCACTTGTTTTTTTTTTAATTGAAATGCAAATGAAAATGAAAAGAGAACAACCACGAACACACAAATGAAAATGCAAGAAAAAAAAATCAAACAACAAACACAAATTTTTTTTTAATGCACACACAAAATAAAACACACAAAAATCAAACGAAAAATAATTCAAAGAATAGAAAAATAAAATCAAAACAACTCCCCGGCAACGGCGCCAAAAACTTGTTCGTCGACGAAAATTCTATCGGTTTAGAAAACCGTCGAACGAATTTAAAATAAAAATTATAACAGCAAGCGCACGGCGTACTATTGAAGTATGTGGCGAGTATGGGTCGATCCGCAGGGAATTGATGATTTTAAAAATTTATTCAATCAAATTAAACCAAAGTCGAGAGATTGTTAAGCTAAAAAAATGAGAAAACTAACAAACTAACAACTACAAATGTGAATGAAAACTATGAGAATAAATTGACAATTTAGAGATAATTCCACTCTCTAGATCACATAAATCAACAAAATAAAGTTATGATCTCTCTTTTCTTGTCATTAGTGTAATTAGTTGATGTGCTTATCATAAGTATGGTATATTTGTGATATTAATTAGCACAATATAAACCATCAAACTATAACACAACCACTGTTACACATTTAACACTCATGAAATATGACAACAAAGTTGAAAGCAAAATCTATTTTAAGCATGGCCTATTAACTATTGTTTAGAAATATAGGCCATCAAATTTTAATTTCAACAATCACTTCATTACCATCATCATATGTAGATGAAGAGGTAATCATTGTTTGTGATTGTTTAAGCATAGCCTATTTGGTGTCAACAATATAGGCTATCAAATTCACATCAAAAACAACAAGTTAAACCACTTCATTTTAAGCACAAAAAGAGAGCATAAACATCAAAATGTTGAAGCTACATGATTAGAGGCTTCATTACCCCTAAATTGAAGGGATTAGCCTCTCATTTGTGTTATCGTATCAACACTTGTAGCTTGCAACATGAAACTAAAAAAGAAGTAAAATGAAAGCTAATGAAAAAAGAGAGCTAATTAACAAGAATTAGAACTATTCTACTTGCATGAAAGTAAATCTACACTACAACATGAAAGGAAATAAACAAGAAAGGGAAAAGATCATATATTAAATTGCATAAAAAAGAAAAATTACATGAAAATAAAAATGGCTAAGTAGCCATGAAAAGAGAAAGAGAAGAGCTTCATTTTATTTGATCTACACTAAACTAAAGAGAAGGAGGCCTAAGAGAGACTAAGGGAGGAGAGGGTTACATGAAACATAAGGGGATTTTATACATGTGTTAAACCCTAATTCATATTTTTGGGGAATGCCCAAAATACCCTCTTAGGAAGTGTGGAGGCCAAGTAATCATTAGCTTCAAATAATCCTCATTTAAGTGTACATGAAGCCATTAATTCCATAAGCATGTGCATTAGCCTCTAATTTGTACATTAAGATAGGTGGGTAGGTGGGGTCCTCCGTTATCTTCACTTTGAATTATTTCCATCTTCATTTGTTATCTTCACTCTTGTGCATGCATATATCATCATGTAACCACTTGTAAAATTCTCCAAATTTCCTACAAAACAACATAGAAAATTCCAAGTAAATTTTCATAATTTAATAAATGCATTAAAATGACCATTTTGCCCCTATATGAAGATGAATATGTGACAATTTCAAATAATTTGAATTTTGGTTTAAACAAGTTAAAATACCCAATATGATCATTTATTTAATTTAAATAGATTAAATATGGTGGTAAAAATATGCACATTTACATGCACATCATAGTCACAACCGAGTAACGCTTAACAAAATAAAATTGGATTTTACCAAAACCAAGTAAGTGATAAATTTGTCCAAAATATTTCATCATCTGCTAAGTGATGTGTGAACATTAATATTCGAATAGTTCAATAATGATCGCAGACCAAATTTACACCTAACATGTCACATAACCGAAAACGATGAATTCTCCTTTGACCAAATGATTTAACTAATTTATAATTGTTATAAATTAATTAAATTAAATAATATTTATGAAGTATTATTCATAAATTTGATTTTGATTTGATAAATGAATATTAATTGTATTTATAAAAGTTATTAAACACATTAATCGATATACATACCAATAAGCGTTTTAAATTAGATTTAAAAATGTAAAATATTCATTCAGGCGCAAATCGGTTTAATGCCCATCATGGGCTGATAGGATCGACTGAAACAAAGGGCTAGGGGTTGTTATGTATGAGTTAGAGGGCATGAAAATGGATGGCCAAGATTAAAGGAGATAGAGTTAAAGATGAGATCCTAAATTCTCTTCTTTCCTCCTCTATTTAAGCATCTCCTTCTCCATTTGATTTAGAGCTTTTTGGAGCCCCTGTCTCATTCCTTTGCTAGCTAACTTTCATCCTCCATCTCTTTAGTCTCCCAAGTTCAAATCAAGTCAATTTAGCCGTTATCTGATAACCAGTGGTCGATGGTGCAAGGACTAGCACTCTGTTGGATCGAAAATCATTTTTAGGAGCAAATAACATCGTTTCAAGGTGTGCATAAGGGCTTTGGTTGTAAGGTGCATTTCCAGTTTAATTACAAACATTAATTTACAATTATAATGTTCATTTATCAATATATAATAATGTTAGTGAGGTGACTACTCGAGTATGTAGATATATTATCACAAATTTAGGCTGTCGTATGTATATGTATATACAATTATAAATTTTTTGTGATTATTCATCTATGTATAGAATGGCTTGGAAATTTGAAAAAAAATATTTAATTAATTTAATATATAATATATACATATATTTGTATAGTTTATAATTTAAATACTGCATTATATATGTGTAAAATATGAAAATAAAATTTCATATATGATGTTCAACAAATATAATATTTTCGGCAAAACGAAAATATATTTTTATTTATATATTATTTTTAAATAATATTTGAACCAATTTAACATATAATTATTATATAATTTCATATATCTATTACAAAATTTATTTATATTTTATAAAATTTTACTGATGCATATTAAGCTCATGGAAAAAAGTAAAAAACAAATTTTTTTATTTTTAAATATTTAAATTTAAAATTGATAAATCCTATTATCTATTGTTATCCCGCCTTTTGGCAAGGCCGCGATACCAAGGAATTGACTGGAAGTCAAAGACAGTTCATCCCGAAAAACGGTTATACAAAGGTTCACTATGGATGCTGGTAAATTTTGCCTGAGTTCGGATCAAGCTACAATTGATATGACATGACAAGCAAAGCTATGACAGCCAACGTTCCAAATTTCAAGTCAATCGGAGTTCGTATGCTTAAGTTATGGATCGATCAAATTCTGTGAGAAGCACGCTCTGTTCGTATCCATCATTTCGCATTGATCCATTTCGTATCCATCATACTTATTCCACTTCGTATCCATCACGTCGTCCCTATTTCGTATCCACCAACTGAGGAGATTTCGTATCACTTCCACTTATACCCAGTTTGTATCGATCATCTTGTGCACAGTTCGTATCGATCATCTTATACACAATTCGTATCGATCATCATGTGCATAGTTCGTATTGATCATCTTATACACAGTTCGTATCGATCATCTTGTGCACAGTTCGTATCGATCACCAACAAATGATACGTAACATCACTTAAAAGGCGTCGATACGAAATCGATCTTTAATCGATGAGTTTAAGTTTATATCGATACGAATTGGAGTGGAGACATCGATACGAAGCGGCCTCAGACATCGATGCGAAATGGAGATGAAGGCGTCGATACGAAATAGGCCAAGGACTATCGGTACGAAACAGCTGAATGTAATCGATGCGAAGCAACCTCTATACCATCGATACGAACAAAGCACGATTCAAATGGAAGGCTCGATCACTCGGCATGAAAAGTGGATCGATCCTAAAAATTAGCGCCACGTCACCTAGCAAGCACATGCATGGAAGCGATGCGAACAGACCGATGCGAACGGAAGCGATACGATCTCAGCAGCCTTCAACAAATTCAAACTTGCATCGATCATAACTCGAGATCTACAAGTCCAAATGCTACCAAATTTTCATAGGAGCTTGCGTGCAACCTCAGGAATGTTCATGATCGATCATGACTCAATTAGGCTAAATCTTGATCGATACGAATTTCATTTGTATCGATCACGGATCGAGTCCAAACGACCGAGGATGGATCGCGTGGGCCCACCCATGTGAGAGAAGGGGTCTTCCGAGATCTGGGCGAGATATTTGCTGCCTATGCCTATAAATAGCAGCCCAGAACCTACTAAAAAGGGAGTTTTGGCTCTTCTATGTCTAGACTCTGCCGAAATCACTATTGTACTTGGATTGTACTGTTGTAATTCATTGTAACTAGCAAGCAAAAATCAACAAAAGTTAGCCATTTCATAGTGGACGTAGGCCATCTGCCGAACCACTCTAAATCTGTGTGTTTCTGTGTGATTTTCTTGTTTATCGATTGGTGTGTTTGTTAGATCTTCCTCATTTTCCATTTATATTCTTCATTTTATCTCTTTAAACACATCCGAAGAGTGTTGTGCCCAATTTTGGTACAAACACTTCGGTGCTTTCATTGAGAGAACCCCATTTTCTCCTGCTCATTGGATCTACTACCGATATCGGATTGCAAGAATCTAAGGAGAAGATCCAGATTTCAAGTCCAGAAGTTCTTCCATCCTATTCAGATTTGTACCAAGTCTAGGAGAGAGCTTCGCTATCCACCATGGTAAACACTAGAACTACATCAACAGCTGTAGATCCAGAAGGACGGAATAGACAGAACCCCACGCAACTTCCTCCTACGGACCAAAATGCTGCCAGACCTTCAGATCTGCAGGGCCCTATCACCAGGGAAGAGTTTCAATTGTTAATGCAAGAGCCGACATAGAGTCATCAACAGCTTACTCAGCAACTCCGTGCCAACGCGGAATTGACCAACCAACTGAATCGTCAGAGACGAAGGAGATCCAGAAGGGATCAAGTTTCCTATTCATCCGCTGAAAGTTCAGCCTCTTCTGACTTTATTCACAGATCCACGTGCCTATGGCTCGATGGAAGCTATACACAGGCTATTGGACATCAGCGCACCTTGAGTCTTGGGCAACCGAGAGTTGGCTCGTCAACTAGCTGTTTGCACAAAAAATGGACAAACACCTCAAAGTTGTATGATTTAGTAGATCTTATGTTGTCCTTAGTGATTTGGGTGATTTATGCAAATATATGAAAAGCAGGGACTAAACTGTAAAAAGACACACAAGTTTATAGTGGTTCAGCCAGAATGTGCCTACGTCCACTTTATATGTTATTTCTCTTCTCTTGTTTTGATTACAAGTACAAAGCTTTGATACAAGTAAAAGAAAGTCGTTTGAAAGTTCTCTCCGTGCTTGAGCTCTCAAAAACTTGTCCCCATTGTTGTACCCCTGCCCCTCTATTTATAGAGTGAGGCTGGGGGTAGGGGTCCAGGATGTGTATAGTTGCTGATGGGCCTGGGCTGATGTGATCTGGCCTGGTACGTCTTGGTTTGGCATCGCTTGGTTCGGAGATGGTTGGAGTGTAGAGTGGACCGGTTGTAGGTGATTCGGTGCTATGTGGTAGTTGCTTGGTTCGGTTTGGGGTTGGTCCGGTAGGAGCTTGAGAAGGTCGTTCGGTAGGAACATTAGAAGTGCAGTTTGGACCGGTAGTTGCTTGGACCGGTGGTGGGATGGTGAGGTTGGTCCGGTGTGTTATGTTGAGTAAGGCGCTTGGTCCGGTCGTGGCTTTGGTCCGGTCGTGGCTTTGGTCCGGTAGTGCCTTTGGTCCGGTGGTGGCTTTGGTCCGGTTGTAGATGGTTGAATAGTAGGGACGAAGGTTGGTTCGGCAAGCATAGGACATAGGTTGGATCGGTGGAGCCTGGTTCGGTGGTGGGTGTTGTGAAAGGTGCCCAACAATTGCCCCCCAAAGCAGGGCATATTCTTGAATATGGCGTGCTTTGTTTCATGTAGCTTTGACATTTTCGTTCGGTTCTAGGATGACGAATCAGATGGTCCGGTCGTGTCTTTTCGTCTATAAGTAGGGACCGTACGCCTTTGCTATCCCTACCAGCCGAATTAAACCCTTGTCTTTGCCGGATCAAGTCCTTACTTTCGCCGAATCAAACGTGGTAGCCGAATCAAACTCCCTACTTTCACCGAATCAGGTGAGATCCTTTCTATGTTGGACGAATGGGTTTTTTACCGAATGGACTTGTTTCATTGGGAAGGCCGAATGAGCTATAGTATGGGGATGCCGAATGAACTTGTTTCATTGGACGGACTTTTGTGTTGGATGGACTTTATACAGACTTGTTTGTTTATATCCTCTGTTTTAACAACATGTTTTTCGATGTTACAGATAATGTCTCGCAAAGCAAAAACTCGATCAGATAAAAAGAGGTCTCGGGGCGAAGGAGAATCTTCCGCAGTGCCCCTTGCTCAGCCAGGACCGAAACGTCACGGATCTATCCCGAGATCACTAGTGGACGGGTACGGCCCTCAGGAGCTTCTGAACTCCCCGCCCGATTGCTTTCCCAGCTCCCTTAAGGAAGAGCAGCTTGATGTCATCTCCCGTTCTTTTGGAATCGATAGAGCGCGCATGCTGTTGCCAGGGAGAGAAGTTATGCCATATGATCCTCCCGAAGGGTACTTTGCTTACAGCAGGTACCACTGCATGTGTGGTGCCATTCTGCCTCTTAATGCTTGGGTAGCCAGCTTCCTTACATATCTAAAGGTGGCCCCCTTCCAGCTTCAACCCAACTCCTATGCTATACTGGTGAGCCTCTTCGTCATCTTCCAGAGGAAGTATGGGCGTGCTCCTTCCAACCGAGAGATCCGGTACTTATATAATCTGAGGGGCTATAAGAAGGGGTTCCCACATATCAGCTTGGAGTCAGCTGTAACCTTCAAGCCGGTCTTGGATCTGTATTCTAAGTTTAGCATGTTCAAGAAGGAGTGGTTCTTTGTCAGGGACGACTCTGTTTCTATTCGGCGCTTTACTTCTGGATGTAAGTCGATGCTTTATTTGTAATTTCCATTCTGATCGTGATGCTTCTTCTCATACGTTTTCATTTTTGCTAGCGATAGGTGGCTTTGCGGTTGTGGAGACTGATCGCCTGGTTCAGACGGTGGTGGAGATAGAAGCTATCCCCGGGAGAGATAGATCAGCTGCCTACCTGATCAGAAATGCGACCCTTCTGGAGTATAACTTGATTCTTCCACAGTAGTCAGTAGTCAAGTTGAGGGAAACGGCGGAGGAGAGGGCGGCTGCTCAGGCTAAGGGAGGTGTCACGGTAGAGAGTGGCAAGAGGAAACCTTTCACGAAACCTCCAGCTGTCGGAGGTAAGAAACTTAAGAAGTCGGACGGTCCTTCCCCCAGCAATGTCCACTTACCCGGGGGAGGAAGACGTAGATGAGGAAAGAGGTGAGGGTGGAGATGGTCGGGAAGGTGATGATGGTGGCGATGGCGTCGGGGCCTTGCTTCCTGGGCAGGCAGGCGAGATTCAGGAGTGGACGGATGATGCGTTCCACCAGGCTTTCGAGGGGCTGGACAGAGAACCGGCTTTGGTAGAGAAATCCGGGAAAGCGGATAAGGCCGGGACCGGTGCAAGCGAGTCTTCTCAGACCATTCCAGCCAAGGTGGCTCCGACGACTCAAGGTGAACTTTTGACTCCTGCAGGTTTCATTAATGATAGGGACTTAGGAATATTTTATGATCCGCTCCCGTCCTGGAATGAAATCCAGGACTCATTGCAGTATCCTACTTCTCCCCAGGGTTTGTATAACAAACACGTTTCCTTTCTTCTTTTATCTTTTAATCTACCGCGTTTCTCGAATTATGTATTGATGTAAGCTTGTGACACTTGTTCTTCATATCAGGAGCAGGTAAACCGGCCAAGGCCTCAGATCTTCGGCACAGGCTTGAACAATACAAGCTTTCCAAAGCTTCCGCCAAGCCGAAGCCTTCGACCTACCGTTCCGGGGGTGTAGTCGGCTACCATCCTCTTCTCGAGGTCATTGAAGAGGGTATTCAAAAGAGAAAGAGGAGTCATCCCTCATCCGAACCTTCACTTGGTCCTCAGCCCCCAGTTCAGTCTCTTCATGATATCACGGAGGAGGATAGCGAGTTTGCACTCTCTCCGCACCCGTCCGAAAACCCTACTGTTATTCAGATTGATCGTCCTGACTTGGCTTGTAATCCATTTGCGGGTCATCCTGATCTGGATCCAAGTTCCCATGATATTACTTTTGACGAGGTTACTGGTGAGCACCTTCTTCCCCGCAATCCCATGGTACGGGTGCTCGATGAGGCTAAGTCCTTGGATCTCGATCTACTTACTACTCGGATAGTTACCATGGGAGACGAGGCCAAGGCTAATATTGATCGGGTGGCGGAGGAGACTAGGAAGCTGATGGGGCATCATGCCCGGCTGGTTAAGGCTGGAGAGGAGATTGGGAGTGCCAACATCCGACTACGATTGATGGTTTCGGACCAAGCCAAACAGTTTGCTGATCAGGCCATTCAGATTTCTCAGCATGAGGCTGCCTCTGGGCGGTTGAGGAAGGCTATGGAGGAGGCTAGTAAGGCGGAACTGCGGAAGATGGAGGCTGCCTGCAAGGAGTAGATAAATATGGCCATCTCGACAGTGGATGAGGTTCGGAGGGCGGATCTTGAGCGGGTAGAGGAGCTGTCGGGGAAGCTTGAAGCCGCAGAGCTTGCTCAGGTTAGGCTGAAGGAGGAGATGGAGGCGATGCGGAAATCCCTTCAGGCCGACTGCTCGAGATACCGATTAGAGAGAGAAACTGCCATTGGAAGGCTGTCGGCTTCCGAGGCCCAGATGAGGGAGTTTGAGGAGAATGAGGGGATGATGAATGAAATGCTTCAGGACATGTACTTCCGAATTTGGAAGCAGGGCAACCTATCCTGGATGGATGATTATCCTAGGGTCATGGCTAAGATTTATCTTCGGGCTCTGGAGGAGGCTAAGGCGGATGCGGATAAAGAGGGTGGCATGGCCTTCAGCATGGATGTGGTCACTGCCCAGTTTACCAAGGAGGAGAAGGTGGCGGTGAAGGAGGGTATGTGGTTGCTTGCTGCTGAGGAGGCAGGCGTGCAAGTAGAGGATGACGACCAGGATAGTCAAGAAGCAGGTGCTGGTAAGTCTTCCTTTTTAGTCTCTCCATTAACTTGGTTGCTTATCACTAATGAATCCTTTCTCTGACTGGACAGGTGGTCAACAGGACAAGGATAAAACTCCAATGCAGCTGGCCCCTTGATCAGACCTGAAAAAACTCTTTTTGTGACTTGACAGGGTTGTATATGTTAGTCTTAAAACAGTAGAGTAACTTTTGGGTTGTAATTCCTGCTACTTGTAATAAATAGCCCTATTCTTGATGTGTGATTTTTAAACTTAAGCTGATTTTGTCGTCCTTCGAATGTTTTTTGCTGTTTTGATATGTTGTATAAGAAATATAGCTATGCATATTCTTGTAATTAAATGGTGTTTGATGTCAGGTTCTTGTTTAAAACATGATTTCATGACTTGCAATGTTAGCGTGAGGTGTGAATAAATTATAGTCATGTGTTTATATATAAAAGAAGGAAGTACTGCCCTTTATATTTTGTTTGTAAATGGCAGCTTTGAACATCCTGCATGACCGAGTAAGGGATGCGGTCCAGTATCTTGCTGTGGGTATTCGCTTTTATTAGTGAGTGTCCCATGTACTGTGTCCTGTACTTCAAGAATTGTTATGAAGGATAGGAGAAAAGCTTCTCAAGTAAAATTGAAATATGTGAAAAAGTAAAACTTCCAATCACGGAAGGCCTTCGATGTGCTTAAGTTCGTGGCAAACGGGTTTTGTAGTCACTTTCCCTAGCTGTGGGTCTTGGAGACATTTGTCACCCATCTTATGCCTCCGCGGGGAGTTAATTCTTTTTTACCACAGCCGCACTTAAGACACATCGGAGCCGAGATCGCGCATAGTAACTACCCGGGCCATTATGGCCCGTAATCGTGGGTATTATTCGATTTACTGTGGCCGACTAGCGTGGGTGCCGATCGTCAACTGTGAACTACCCCTGGCTGGCCACACCTTATGTTGGGGCTTATAGTCGGTTCACAGTTGCCGGCGAGCCTAACGCCGTAATGAGCTGCCTCGGCTATAGTCGGCCTTCTCGGTGGCTTATAATCGGCTCATTACAGTTAGCTTTAAGGGCCGTCACGAGCAATGAGTTAACCCACAGCAGAGGGATGCTGGAGCAAAAGTGTCTCATTGGCGAGGGCATAGATTTGCATAGTACCTGTTAGGTTTTGCCCAGGTGAAGTTGCGCCGTGGAGTGCTTTGAGTGGAAATGCTATACGCATAGGATTTTGTTCAACAGAAAAGGATAAAGTTAACAAGTAGCCAAGATATAAAGGAACAAGTTAAAAAAGAGACAAGGTTTTTTTAAAGTGGTTCGGCATGAAAAGGCCTACGACCACTGATTCTCTTTGTTAATTCACTTCATATGGGCAGTACAAGTTAAGAAAAGTATCGACGGAGGTGCTGGATGTTCCATGCCCTCTGGAACACTTCTCCGTCCACTGTTGACAAAATATAAGCTCCATTGTGGAGATCTTTATGAATTACATATGGCCCATCCCAGATTGGGTCTAGTGCTCCGGGGCGAGGGAAGATTCGCTTGAGGACAAGATCCCCTTCTTGTATGGTACGATGCTTGACTTTGGAGTTGTATTGTGCTGCCACTTTCTGCTTGTGGGCTGCTGTTTTAAGGACTGCATCATTTCTTCTCTCCTCAACTAGATCCAAAGACATGTGGAGGAGTTCTTCATTCTCTTCTGGGTTGTAGTGGATCCTACGGTGGGAATGCACAATGGTTTCAACTGGGAGCATAGCCTTCGATCCGTATGCCAAAGAGAAAGGTGTGTGCCCCGTTGATGTTCTGAAAGATGTGCGGTAGGCCCACAGTGCCGTAGGGAGTTCATCCACCTAAGCGCCCTTTGACTTTTCGAGCTTCTTTTTTATCAGAGTTTTCAGAATTTTGTTGACTGCTTCGACTTGTCCGTTTGCCTGGGGATATGCTACGGATGAGAAGCTTTTATGAATTCCGTGCTCTCGGCACCAGTTGGCGAATTCCTCGCTGTCAAACTGAAGTCCATTGTCTGATATGATTTTGAGTGGGACTCTGTACTTGCATAGAACATTTTTGATCAAGAAGTTAATAACTTTTGCTGAAGATACTTTATTCAGAGGTTCTGCTTCCACCCATTTGGTGAAATAATCAACTGCCACTATAGCATATTTGGCCCTGCCTCGGCCCATCGGTAGCTCGCCGATTAAGTCAATTCCCCATATTGCGAAGGGCCAAGGGCTGGTCATTTGAGTAATCTCAGTTGTTGGTAGCCGTGGAATATTAGCAAATTTTTGGCATCTGTCACACTTTTTGACGAAATCTAAGGCGTCCTTGCTTAAGGTGGGCCAGAAATATCCGTATCGGAGTATCTTTTTTGCTAATGTTTGCCCTCCGGTGTGATCTCCGCAGCTCCCTTGATGGATGTTGGATAAGATTTCCTTGGCTTCCCTCCTAGCGACACACCTTAATAACGGGTTAGAGAATCCGTGCCGATAGAGGATGTCTTCTTGTATTGTGTAGCGGGATGCTTTCCTCAAGATTTTCTTGACTTCGTTACGCCCGTTGGGTAGTGTGCCACTTTGTAGGTAGTCTCGGATGGGAGTCATCCAAGTTGCTTCTTCGGTTGCAGCTATCAGATTCACTTGCTCAAAACTTTGGGCCAGTTGCTTTGAGATGGTTACTGCCCCGAAGATGGTGATGTCTCTCACACTTGCTTGCTTTGCCAATTCGTCGGCCTCTTGGTTCTCTTCCCGAGGGATGTGTTTGACTAAGTAGTGGTCCAATCGGCTGAGAAGTAACTTGGTCTTCTTTAGATATGCTATGAGTCGTTCTTCTCGAGCTTGGAATTCTCCTAGTATTTGATTAACAATAAGTTGAGAATCGCTATGAAGACACAAAGAATTGACTTCGATTTCTATGGCAATTTCTAGTCCGGCTATCACTGCTTCATATTCTGCATCGTTGTTAGTGGCAGCGAACTCCAACCTTATAGCATAGTGCAGTTTGTTTCCCCTGGGAGTGATTATTACCACACCTGCCCCCGAGCCTTGTTCGTTCGATGCACCATCCACAAAGAGATTCCACTTGATATCTTCTGTTATTTCCAATTGCTCCTTATCTTCGTTGGTAGTGAATTCTGCGATGAAATCAGCCATGGCTTGTCCCTTGATGGCGGTGCGAGGGTGATAGGTGATATCATACTGACTCAGTTCAATGCACCATTTAAGTAGTCGCCCAGAAGTGTCGGGACGATGGAGTACCTGCCTCAGTGGTTGATCGGTCAGAACTTTGATGGAGTGGGACTGGAAGTAGTGACGCAGTTTCCGTGATGTGATTAGTAAACAGTATGCTAGCTTCTCGAGTTTAGGATATCTGACTTCTGCCCCAGTAAACCTTTTGCTGACGAAGTAAACTGGCCGTTGCGTGCGGTTGTCTTCCCTTACCAAGGCAGCGCTTAGGGCGTGAGATGACACAGCAAGGTATATGTATAATTCTTCGCCTTCGCTTGGAGTCGAGAGTACCGGTGGTTTCTGGAGGTGTTCGATTAGGTTAAGGAAAGCGGTTAAGCATTCGTCAGTCCATTCGAACTTTCCTTTGTCTTTCTTTAGAGCTTCGAAAAAGGGGACGCACTTGTCCGTTGTCTTGGAGATGAATCGGCTTAGGGCGGCCACTTTTCCATTTAGGCTTTGCATTTCCTTTCGGGTGGAAGGTATCTTGATATCCCTTAGCGCTCGGACTTGTTCAGGGTTTGCTTCAATCCCCCTGGCATGAACGATGAATCCTAAGAACTTTCCTGATGACACACCGTAGGAGCATTTTAGAGGATTCAACTTCATTCCATACTGGCGGAGTACTTGAAACATCTTGCTTAGGTGGCTTACGTGATCTTTGGCTTTCCTTGATTTTACCAGCATGTCATCCACATATACCTCCATAGTCTGTCCTATTAGCCCTGCAAACATCTTGTTGACGAGGTGCTGGTAGGTGGCTCCTGCATTTTTAAGTCCGAAAGGCATTACCTTATAGCAGTATAAATCCCGGTCGGTGATGAAACTAGTGTGGTCTTGGTCGGGAGCATGCATAGGAATTTGGTTATATCCTGAGTATGCGTCCATAAAAGATAGGAGCTCGTGCCCGGCTGTGCTGTCTACAAGTTGGTCGATTCTGGGAAGTGGGAAGCAATCCTTTGGGCAGGCGTCGTTTAGGTTGGAAAAGTCAATGCAGGTTCGCCACTTCCCATTAGCCTTCTTTACCAGCACTGGGTTGGCGATCCATTCCGGGTAGATAGCTTCTCGTATGAAGTCATTGGCGAGTAAATTCTTTACTTCTTCATCGAGGGCTACTGATCGCTCTGCCCCCATACTTCTCTTTCTTTGTTTTACAGGTGCCTTGGTAGGATCAATTTTTAATACGTGGCAGGCTATGTCGGGGGAGATTCCGGTCATGTCAGCGTGTGACCATGCGAATACATCCAAGTTGTGGCGGAGAAAATCGATGAGTTGTTCCTTCAATTCGGCTTTTAGTTGGGACCCAATTTTCAATAGTCTACTTGAGTCATGCTTGTCTACAAATATAAACTTCATAGCCTCTACAGGCTCGGCGGTGGCCTCCTCCTCTTTGTCCTTAGGGTCTAATTCATTGAAAGGGTCGCTGGTATGTCGAAGAGGAGGGGCTTTCTTTAGTTGCTATGCTTCTAGACTTTTTGTGCAGAGGGCAATCTCTACACCCTTCCCTTTATCCTTCCTGTGGTTGTTGCGAAGTTCAGTCACATAGCAGTCTCGAGCAACGTCCTGGTCTCCTTCCACTTCCCCTACTCCATTGTCTGTTGGAAATTTCATCTTTAGGCACCATGGGGCTCGGACAACTTGGAAGTCAGACAAGGCTGGCCTTCCTAAGAAGGCGTTGTAGGCCGAATGGTTTTCTATTAGCACAAACGTCTGTTTCCGTACAACGGAGCGGGGATGGCTTCCAATCTCAACAAAGAGGTCCAGTTGCCCGAGGGGAATCTTCGCATCTCCAGTGAAACCGTGTAGTGGTTTATCGCAAGGAGATACATCCTTCATTGATAGCTTCATTTTGTCGAATGCGTGTTTGAACAGGATGTTTACTGAGCTTCAAGTGTCTACCAGGATTCGGTAAACTTCGGCGGGACCGAGTCGGGCAGAGATAACCATGGGATCCATGTGAGGGTACTTCCTTCCTTCTAGGTCATGCTTACCGAATGTGATGTCATCACTTTCTTTCCGCTTCGGGTGGCGTTCTTCTATAACCGAATTGACACAGTCTTTATTGTCTCTAAGTGACTTTCCATATCTTTCCATCTCTTTCCAGCTTCTGTCTGCGACGTGCGGTCCTCCTGAGATGGTATGGACCACTATCTTCTCTTGGCTAGAGCTGCTAGCGTTGCGGTTTCCTCTGTCGGTCCCCGGTGAGGGTAGCCTTGGGTTTTCATTGGCAGGAGCTGGAGTCCTGTCCTGACTTTTTACATAACGTTCCAGTTTCTTCCTTCTGATGTGTTCCTCAATCAGATCCCGGAGATGATGGCATTCATTGGTATCATGCCCGTGAGATTCGTGGAAGCGGCAGAACTTTCCAGACTTCTGCGCGTTATCTGATTCCTTCTTGTATGGTGGGCGTTTGTATCTAACTTCGCCTTGGGTGGCAAGGAAGATATTTTCGACGGTCTCGTTCAAATGAGTGTAAGTGTCGAATCTCGGTCCAGGCCGATATAGGCGCTTTTCTTCCTTCTTGCCCCCAGCATTGTCTCTGGAATCATTTCTTCGAACGTCCCTTGCCACAGCGGGGGCGTTGCTGTGAGTTGCCTTATTTTGCTGTCCCGACTGCCCCTCAACGGCAGCATCCTCGAGCCTCATATATTTCCCGGCTTCATGGAAGAAATCGGGTAAAGTAGCTGGTTTTTCTTTTGTCAACCGTCTAGCAAATTTAGTGTCCGGATGCACACCGCTACAGAGGGCCATTAGGATAAGCTTCTCGTCGGCATCTTGGACTGCGGCCGTTGCGGCATTGAATCGGGTCAGGTATTGCTGCATTTTCTCTCCGGGTTTCTGTTTAATGCTGGATAAGGAATAAGCGTCCTTAGGTTGTTCCACATTAATGCGGAACTGACTGATAAACTTTTCTTTCAACATTTCCCACGAGCTGATGGATCCCTGGGGTAAATGACAGAACCAGGAGGTAGCGAGATCTGCTAAGAATAGTGGAAAGCATTTGCACAGTACTCCTTCTGTTGCTCCACTCATGAGCATGTGCTGTGTGTATCTTTGTAAGTGTACGATGGGGTCGGAGGTTCCCTTGTAAGGTTCCATTGTAGGCATCTTCCATTCTCGGGGGGTGATAGCAATTTCAATGTTGCGGGCGAAAGGGCTGGTCACCCTAGTGCCTATCCCTCGATCTCTTTGCTCCCGTTGGATGCACTCTCTGAATAAGCGCGCCATCCTTTCATCAGAATTTGGAGCAGATAGAAACGAGTTTGGTTTTGTTCTGTGGGATTGATTCCGTCCAGATGACCTGTAGGGATGGTATCGTCTATCATTCCTCATATTTTCCAGCGGCTGCCTTTGATCTTCTGGGAGCATGCTAGGGTCAGCTACAGTTGGCCCTTGCCTTGATCTTCCCCTGCTGGGTTCTGATCTAAGCACTTCCTCGGGTCCAACTTCGGGCTGGACTCTAGCTCGGCCCCATTCACCGGTGTTTCCGTGGTTAGGCAGTATGACATGCTCAGCTACAGTTGACCTCCGTCCGGTACCTCCCCCGTTGGGTTCGGTACCAAACGTTTCCTCAGGCCTAACTTCGGGCTGTGCTCGGTCTCGGCTCCTACCATGGCTACTTCTGCCGTTTGCTCCTTCGAAGAAGGAAGATCTTTGTTGTCTCTGAGATCGTCCAGACCGGGACTCGCCCCATGTTTCAGTGTTGCGGTTGGATTCTTCAGCATCCCTTAAGCGTGACATGAGATGGTCCACCAAGGCTTCCTGCTGGGACGTGAAGCGGTTAGTTACTTCAACCACAACTCTGTCCAAATCTGCCCTAGTAATTGCTGCAGGCTGTTCTGTGGCAGGAGTGGTTGGGTTAGACTGTCCTTCATTTGTTACTATTGCTGGAGGAGGACGATTTACTTGATTCGTGACAGCTGGATCTGGAAGACTACTGGATGCGATGTTTTTTCCTTTGTTAACATCTTTTCTCTGTTTGGGAGGCATGTTTTCCAAGTGGCGGATGATGCTGTTAGGAAAACTTGTTAAGTGGATGAAGCTAAAGCTTCGAGCTTCTAGTTCTCATTGAAATCACCAAAAATGTTTGCACAAAAAATGGACAAACACCTCAAAGTTGTATGATTTAGTAGATCTTATGTTGTCCTTAGTGATTTGGGTGATTTATGCAAATATATGAAAAGCAGGGACTAAACTGTAAAAAGACACACAAGTTTATAGTGGTTCAGCCAGAATGTGCCTACGTCCACTTTATATGTTATTTCTCTTCTCTTGTTTTGATTACAAGTACAAAGCTTTGATACAAGTAAAAGAAAGTCGTTTGAAAGTTCTCTCCGTGCTTGAGCTCTCAAAAACTTGTCCCCATTGTTGTACCCCTGCCCCTCTATTTATAGAGTGAGGCTGGGGGTAGGGGTCCAGGATGTGTATAGTTGCTGATGGGCCTGGGCTGATGTGATCTGGCCTGGTACGTCTTGGTTCGGCATCGCTTGGTTCGGAGATGGTTGGAGTGTAGAGTGGACCGGTTGTAGGTGATTCGGTGCTATGTGGTAGTTGCTTGGTACGGTTTGGGGTTGGTCCGGTAGGAGCTTGAGAAGGTCGTTCGGTAGGAACATGAGAAGTGCAGTTTGGACCGGTAGTTGCTTGGTCCGGTTTGGGGTTAGTCCAGTAGGAGCTTGAGAAGGTCGTTCGGTAGGAACATGAGAAGTGCAGTTTGGACCGGTAGTTGCTTGGACCGGTGGTGGGATGGTGAGGTTGGTCCGGTGTGTTATGTTGAGTAAGGCGCTTGGTCTGGTCGTGGCTTTGGTCCGGTGGTGCCTTTGGTCCGGTGGTGGCTTTGGTCCGGTTGTAGATGGTTGAATAGTAGGGACGAAGGTTGGTTCGGCAAGCATAGGACGTAGGTTGGATCGGTGGAGCCTGGTTCGGTGGTGGGTGTTGTGAAAGGTGCCCAACACTAGCCATCAGACCAGACCCTCCTCCCGAGGAGGAACTGCTCCCTATCACACCACTGACAACCACGCTGCTACCACGGCTACTGAGTTGGGAGTTGATGCCCGGAACAAGACAGATCCGAACCGTCGCTAGCACGATTATACTCCTGAGCCTTGTGTTTCTGAAGACATAGAACCAAGGAGGTGAGATATGGACCGTCGACCGCGACCGGCCCATCCTCGCATTGTGGAACCCGACCACACCTTGGCTCAGCATGCCCAAAACGTCCAGATGCTGGATATCCCGACAATGATCCGTCAGATGATCCGCGAAAGTCAGGGCCTTACTAATGACGACTGGGGAATCTCCCGGAGTCATACCCCCTTCATTGATGACATCCTCTATGCTGAACCGCCTCGGCGATTCAGGATGCCGACTCTACCCGTTTATGAAGGGAGCTCTGATCCTAACCAGCACATCTGAAAGTACGAATGGTTAATAAATGCCACACGAGCTGATGATGCGGTCAAGTGTCGAATTTTCCCGATCTCCCTGGGGGCATTGCAACTATGTGGTTTACCCGTTTACCACCTCGGTCTATCTCGTGTTTTGATAAGTTAGCCACAAAGTTTGTTGAACAGTTCTGCATGCATGTCACAAGGCCGAAAGATGTTAACACCTTGTCTAGTGTCACTCTAACTCCCGAAGAGACACTCAGACGTTATTTGGAGAGGTTCCACGCTGCATGCGCTGAGATTAGTAATCCCAACGACAACTCAATTCTGATGGCACTAACTAAGGGGATCGATCCCGATTCTGAATTTGGCAACTGGTTGGCCGGAAAACCTCCTGCGTCATTGGACCGTTTCTATTCCAAGGCAGCCCAGTTCTTGAGAAGGGAGGATGCGAAACAGTCTAGGAAAAAGGATGACTGAAATGACCCTAGCTATTTCACCTAATTTTTACTAGGATTTTTTTTTACATCAATAATTTCCTAGAGTCATTTAGCCTTTCTACTAAATTATCCAGGATCCTAATTTTTCTACTAATATATTTATATCAGTTCATCAATAGATATATTCACATACATATGAAGATGTATGTGACCCTCTTGCTTGGATCAGAGTGTTATTTAGCAAGAGTGCATCCTGATTGAATTTGAATTTCTAATCAACCAGTACATAGCTCATTTTCCATGCCTTTTGATATTTGAGTCAGGGTAATGAATCCCATAATCATATGCAATCTATACTTAGTAATTTTTGACCATTCCTATAGTGATTGTCTTATAGTTTGAGATAGCAAAGTGATCTCAGATTATATAGCAAGCCACCATAATTTTAGTTTAATTATTTGGTATTTGATCAAAGCTAGAAAGGAAAATGATATACTCATTTATCATTTTCAACATAAGTGATTTTATCACAAATTCCTTTACTTATGGCCCAGTCAGTTGAGTAATTCTTTCACAATCTATGTATTTGTATTTTTCTGACTCCAGATTCATTTCCTAATCCCTGAGTTACTTCAGCTTGCATCCTACTTTACATCTTTCTTTTACTGGATTTAGAAAATCCAGATTTTATGGTCACTTAACAAAAGTAATAATTAAGTAATATGTGTGCATATCAGCTGTGTTGTGCTCTCTGGACTAAGAAAGCTTCTCAAAAATAAAAGAGAATTGCTCAAGTATTTGAAAATGTCTTTGTACTTGCATTTGCAAAGAAAGCTTCAGATTTTTACAAATGCATTTCCTTCCTTTACACCCAAAAACTCTGGTCATCTTGATCAACCCAGAACTCACTATTTTGAAGTGGGTTAACCTCATGACTAGATCATCAAAACATTAGTGCCTGGCTATTGCAGAGTGAATTCAGATTTAAGACACTTGGAAAATCTCTTAGAACATGTACACCTCTTTATAAAATGCACACACACACACACACATATATATATATATATATATATTCTTCTTTTATCAAAACACTTCTGCATATTATTACTAAATTCTTGAAATATTACTTCTAGCTAAAAAAATTCAGATTTTAACCTTCAAACTTAAAGTTTAAAGTAACTTGAAATTAACTAATACAGTATATGTATATACATATCCATTTCTCAAATACAGACATATATCCTTTACAGATTTCCACCCTAATACCCAAATATATATATTTTCTTACATAGATTCAACCAAGTCTTTGGATTAATCCCAAACTTAATACATCACTAGATTCATTTAAAACAACTAAATAAACCCAAACTTTCAAGATCATTACATAACAACCAAAGCAGAACTATAAAAACTTCCCAGATTACATGCAAATATTTCATTCTAAGTTCTTATTCAATTCTAATTTAGCATGCTTATCCAATCATTCTCATTAGCCATAGCAGCTTCCTATTTAGAACCAGCATTCCCTGAAAGAGCATTAGAGGCTGCCCCATTTTAAATGAGACACCCCAGATGCCATAAGCAAACAAGGGTCAGATACAAGATCTGGTATGAGCAATATCAAAATTTCCATGATATTAAGTAAATAAGTGAGACATAAACATTTTGTATAGGTTGGCATAGCTTCTTTGATCAATTTGCCTGACTTGTTTATGATATATTGTGCATATATGATCAATATTTAAGACTAATTATGTACACACCTTCAACTATGCAAACATATATTTCAAATAGAAATACTCAGGAACTAACATAGCTCCAGTCCAACCAACCTAGGAATAACACAAGTTCCTACTTCATCAATTTAAGGTTGCATTTACCAAATTTCTTCCTAGCCTCATCTGCCATAAGGAATCACGGGGACACATTGCAATAAAATAATTCACAATATTGCACAAAGATCTCAGGGCTTAAACAAACCATGTGCCAACTTGCATACTTTAAATACAACAAGCATTCCAGCAGTCCTCTTGGCTCACAATCCTTAGTTTATTTACTAAGTGTTCATGTTTGATCCTATCATGAGATAGCTAGGTGACTAAATCCCAGTATACATGAAACATTACATAGAGCTTACAAGCATAATTCAAGAACAAGCTAACATTCATGTCCAGGGAAATCATATTTTCAAATATTCTAGCTCAAAGAAAATACAAGAATATTTACAACTGGAAATGAAGACTAGGCATGTGGGTTATTATTGTTTCATAAGCAACCATGTTTGAACTAAATTCAAGATCTAGCTTAAACAAGATTTCTGGCTCATGGGTTTCTATTTGATCAAGGGTTCAATACTTTTGGATATTTCCATTGCAACCTTGAGTCCTTCATTTGAGCCTCAGCACTTACACAAGTGTAATGCAACTCATATACATTTTGATTTCTATTTTTCATGCCATATCTGAACCAGTTACAAGTATTCTCTATTTACTTTCATAATTTCATACTTTAACATTTCTGGGTATAACCAAACAGAGCAAAATACTCAACTATCAAAGCAATCAAAGCAATCAAAAGCATTCAGAAACACCCATTAAAGCATCCATTAAAACCATAGTAATAAAATCAAAAATATGTAGAAAAATAACATAAGCTTGGTTGCCTCATAACAGGACTTAATGCCATGGGTTTAGTGAGATTACTCACAGAAAAATGCTTCTCTTGCTTAATCCAGAAAAGAAACCTTTTAAAACTTGCTTTTCTGCTTGCAAATATTTTCTTCTTTGTTTTCTTAAATGTCTTGGGTAGCAAATGATTTTTCTGGTTTATACTTGGATTTATAAGAGAGGTTTTTCTAGGGTTTTATCATTGTAAAATCCCATTCCTACCCTGGCCAAGACTCATGCATTCTGCATTTCAGATTTGCTTATTTTTCACCCTTAATACCCCGGCCATATGTGATGCTTACCTCCCCTTTTTTACTTTTCCAAAATATCATATTCTTATCAAGTCATGATAATTGTGTGACATTGTCACTTGTTTATTTTCTAAAAATCCTTCTTTCTATTTTCTGCCTAAAGCAATTATTTTGCTTGCAGTTTGTCTTTTGCTATTTTAGTGTTATAATTTCACTTGCTTATTTCTTTTTAATATTTTCAATACTTACAGAAATGTACATTTGCATACATATCTTATCTAGGCTTATTTAACTCCTCCTTAATTTCAGAAAGATATGCACCTATATGTGCATACAGGTTTTCAAATCTTTTTAACATATATTTTTTTCCTGGGTTTTAAATAAAATCTGTTTACTGATTCAAAACAAAACTTACTTTTCTTATTTTCTGGGATGATTCATATAATTCCAGAAATCAAATATCCATATCACAAAATCATGTTTGTAATGCTTTTTAATTCTTGTTTTAATTTCAGGAGATTTGGAGTTCTTCCTTGTGCCATATCAGTGTGCACGTGCACACATGCACACACACTTGCACATAATTAATTCCATATATTCCTATACAATAAATTCATATATTTTCAAAATTCAACCAAAATAAGATTTCATGAATTTCTGGGGCATTACAATGACGCGGGGCCCGGTATGGAAGGAAACCAAAGAAATGTCGCTATTAAACAAACCGGGGAGAGTTCCGGAAAGGTGCAATTGAATATACAGAATCAACAGAAAGACAATGGAAATCAAAACAAGAAATGGGATCAGAATCGTGGGCCACGACATAGGGCTCCTATGTTTGACAATTATACTCCTTTGAATACGTCGCTGGAAAATGTGTACTTGCAGACCTGCAATACTATTCAATATAAGAAACCTGCTCCGAAGCAATCATCAGTAAAACATATTCAAACGGGGAAGTTTTGCAGATTTCACGATAGCTATGGCCATAATTCGAACGAGTGCCATCATTTACAGGATATTACTGAGAAGTTGATACGAGAGAGAAAGTTGGAGCAGTTTGTGCGAGCGCTGCAGTCTGGAGGAGCGGGCCTATCGAATCAGAACCAAATATCAAATTAGGCGAGACCGGAGGAACCCGCTTGTACCGGCGGGAGGCTAGTGATTAATACTGTTAGTGTTGGTCCTCATCTAGCAGATCGAAGCTGGAAGGAAATGGAGTCGTATGCCAGTTCTATTAGGCATGCGAGCTTCGAATGTTGTAGTAATTTGGAAGACGGGGCTCCGGCCAAGCAACTGAGAACGATGATAGACAACATCATTTTCCGAAGCAGGGATGCCAACAGAGTCGAAGCCCCAACCATTGATCCACTTGTCATTTCAGCTCAGATAGGTCCCGCTTGGATGAAGAGGATCTTGGTAGACAGTGGAAGTTCAGTGAACATATTGTTTGAGCTTATGACCAGATGAAGATGGAAGCAAAGGATTTGAAGCCTTGTTAATCTCGCATTCATGGCTTCAATGGAAGTGCGACTATACCCACTAGGACGGTGGAGCTACCAGTGGAATTGGGAATTGAAGAACGCCAGAGAGTCCGGATATTACACTTTGTTGTATTGGATATAGACTCGCCGTACAATGCTTTCTTAGGCCGACCAGCCCTAGCCGAGTTCAAGGCTGCCATTGCCCCTTGGTGTCTGACTTTAAAATTCCCTACCGACAATGGAGTTGGAGTTGTTCAGGGAGACAAGGCTGCTAGACGAGCCTGTTACGTTGCTGAGCTACGGGAGGTACAACGAAAAGAAAAAGGAAAGGGCGTAAAGGAATCTCTTTACGTCCGCTTTGCGGAAAATTGACAGCTAACGCCTGGGCCAAGGCCCGGGCACCCCAACCAATTCCCAAGGGATTTTGACCAGAGAGATACCGAAAGTGAGGATGAAAGTAAAGACAGTCAAGCTTCCCCAGCCGAGCTGACGATCGATGTCTCGATCGATGACAATAACGACTCTAAAATAGTAAAGATTGGATCTCAGCTAAGCCAACAGATGCAGGAGGAATTGGTTGAATTTCTTCGGGCAAACCTCGACGTGTTTGCCTGGACGCATTCCGACATGTGTGGAATCTCCCCGGACATTGCGAGCCACACATTGAATATCGACTCGCGGCACGTCCTAGTCAAGCAAAAAAGGCGTGGTATGGATCCAAAGAGATCTTCCGCCCTTAAGGAAGAGGTAGACAAGCTCAAGTCGAACGGGTTTATCCGAGATGCACTATATCTGGAATGGGTGTCCAATCCAGTACTTGTCGGAAACCCAACGGGAAATGGAGAACATGCGTTGACTACTCAGACTTGAATAAAGCTTTCCCTAAAGATAGTTTTCCATTTCCCCAAATCGATCAGCTCGTAGACTCAACGACTGGACAAGAACTCTTATCCTTCATGGATGCGTATTTTGGCTACAACCAGATACCCATGCACTTGCCCGATCAGGAGCATACCAGCTTCGTCACTGATCTGGGACTTTACTGCTACAATGTCATGCCATTTGGACTCAAGAATGCTGGAGCAACCTACCAACGGCTAGTTAATCGAATGTTCGCTAACCAGATCGGAAAAACCATGGAGGTCTATGTGGACAACATGCTTTTGAAGTCGCATTTTTCCACTTATCATATCAAAGACTTGGAATCTATGTTCAACGTCCTCCGAGAATATAGAATGAAACTCAACCCGTCGAAATGTCACTTTGGGGTCGCGTCTGGAAAATTTCTTGGATTTATCGTCAATTCCCGAGGAATTGAAGCCAATCCCGAGAAAATCTGGGCAATCAGAAATCTTGAGACTCCAAGGACTATAAAGCAGGTTCAGAGCCTCAAAAGAAAAGTAGCAGCACTAAGCAGGTTCATTTCAAAATCCACCGACAAATGCATTCCCTTCATCGATCTGATCAAGAAAGGGATACGAAATTTTGAATAGACTGCAGAATGCGAGGGCGCATTTTGAGCACTGGTTCAACACCTGTCCACACCACCCATTCTGTCAAAGCCTGTTGATCATGAGAGATTGTACATCTACTTGGCGGTGTCAGAAAATGCAATCAGTGCTGCCCTAATTTGGGAGGAAGACCGGATACAACGATCAGTCTATTACATTAGCTAACGACTAA
The DNA here is from genome assembly GCA_030737815.1 of Allium fistulosum. Lineage (NCBI taxonomy): Eukaryota > Viridiplantae > Streptophyta > Magnoliopsida > Asparagales > Amaryllidaceae > Allium > Allium fistulosum. The sequence goes on along the minus strand of CM060901.1, from coordinate 1,077,562,721 downwards.
CCGGAGCAGAGAGAAGTTATCCGAAGATGGAAAAGCTGGCTTATTGTCTTATCATTGCCTCAAGGAAGCTCCGTCCGTATTTCCAGGCTCATCCTATCACCGTTTACATCGACCAGCCGTTACGAAAGGTCCTTACGCGGCCTGAGACGTCTGGTAGGTTACTCAAGTGGAATATCGAGCTGAGTCAGTTCGACATCACTTACACACCAAGGCGAGCCATTCAAGGACAAGTCCTAGCATATTTCATCGCTGAATTCACTATCCCGGAGGACTTGCCCGAAACCAGTGAATCTCCTACATATGTCTGGAAGCTACATACTGATGGTGCATCAAATGACCGCTGCTCAGTCGCCGGAGTTGTACTTGAAACTCCTGAAGGCCGATCTATATGCTACGCCTTAAAGTTCGATTTTCGTGCGACTAACAACGAGGTCGAATATGAAGCCCTGCTCGTCGGATTGAGGCTTGCCAAGGATTTAAGAATTATTGCTGTGGAGATTTACTGTGATTCACAATTGGTCGTGTGTCAAGTTCGGGGGAGTATCAGGCAAAAGACCGAAGACTGGCTGCTTATCTTGCTCGGGTTCAAGAAATATTGGATCAGTTCGATTATTATGCCATCTATTGCATACCCCGAGAATGCATTCAGAAAGCAGATTCCCTAGCAAAGTTAGCCAGTACATGTGAGGCACATCAAATGGGAATCGTTCTCGTAGAGACATTATCATCCCCGAGCATCGATCAGATGAAAATAGATTGGGTATTTGAAGTCATTCCTGATAAGGAGTCATGGATGACTCCATTCAGAAATTACCTCGAACATGGGACCCTGCCGGAGCGTAGGAGTGAAAAAAGACAAGTTCTTCGAAAGGCTGCGCGGTTCACTATTCAGAATGGAGTCATGTATAGAAGAGGGTATTCTATTCCATTACTCCAGTGTATCGCCCATGATGAAATCAAACGAGTATTGCATGATGTACATGTAGGAGAATGTGGCGATCACACTGGGGGGCAGGCTCTAGCCAAGAAAGTGCTCCGATATGGATACTATTAGCCGACTGTAAATCGTAATGCATCGAATTACACCAGAAAATGTGAAAGATGTCAAAAACACGCTCGGATTCCAAGAGCCCCACCTACCGAAATAACTCAGATGGTCAGTCCATGGCCGTTTGCGGTATGGGGCATTGACATTATTGGTTCTCTACCTCTGGCCAAAGGTGGTGCAAAGTACGCCATCGTTGCAGTTGATTACTTCACCAAATGGGTGGAAGCTGAGCTCCTTGCTACTATCACAATGAAGAAAGCGATCAACTTTGTAGTACGCAACCTTATTTGTCGATTTGGTCTCCCACATACCATCATCACCAACAACGGAGCCCAATTCGAGAGTGTTGAATTTAAGAATTTCTATCAACGATTCCACATCCAGAAGAAGTTCTCCGCAGTTGCGCACCCTCAAGCGAATGGACAGGTTGAAGCTATTAATAAAGTTATAAAGTCCATTCTAAAGAAACGACTGGAAAAGGCCGGAGGCAAATGGGTCGATGAACTTCCTATGGCTTTATAGGCTTATCAAACAACCCACAAATCCGCAACCGGCCACACTCCATTCCTTCTTTCCTATGGCTCAGAAGCCGTTATTCTAGTCGAGATGGAAGTACCTTCTCATCGTGTGACTTATTATGATCCGAAAACGAATGCTACATTACTTGCCGAATCTCTGGATCTATTGGATGAGAAGCGAGAGGAGGCTGATTTGAGGGCAGCCGCATACCGAAATCGAGTCACCCGATTATACAATGCCAAGGTTCGACCCCGAACCTTCGAACTTGGTGATCTCGTCCATAAGAGAATTTACCCGGCTCCTTCACATATGAAACCAACGTGGGAAGGACCGTATGTCATCGAACGAAAGCTCGAAGACGAAACATTTAAACTATTGACCATTGATGGTCTTACTCTACCGAGAGCCTGGAACAGCAAGAGTCTTCGTCGCTACTACACATAACAGACTTTATTTATTCAGTCAGTCTGCTTTTCATTTGCAATTTGTTTATGCATTTCTAAATCTAAATTTGTAATAAGGCAACTTACTTTGCCGTATTTTCTTATTTCAGCAATAAAATGCAATCTCTTCGAGCCAGAGCAGTGATTTCTAAATGCATCATATGACCATCACAATGCACGGAGAGCTAAGTTCCATCCTACAGTGGGACTTATTCAAACACGAAGTGACTGTGAGATGACCGGTCACTCGCTAAGTGAAACCCGAGCTCGGGAGCAAGTCATCACACTGAAGCCAAAAAAGGGTTATATACGACAATCCTTGAACTAACTCCAGATTCCCAAAGTGCGAACTGGAGTATAAACTTGCAAATGCGGGCTCGAAGAGGGTGGATCTGTCCACCTAACGACTTCGCTCGTGTTTAAACCAAGTTTGAGGAGGATGGACCCGTCCATCTAACGACCTCGTTTGTTAATTAACTCAGGGTGGATGTGATCCGACCATCCACGATCCTGATACATCCGTCAATCTCAGAGTGCGAACAAAATTCTGAAACTCATAACAGATATGATTGACCGTCTGTTAACTAACTCTAAGTCCCCAGAGCATGGACTGGAGTATAAACATCAACTAACTCTAAGTACCCAGAGCGTGGACTGGAGTATAAACATCAACTAACTCTAAGTCCCCAGAGCATGGACTGGAGTATAAACATCAACTAACTGTAAGTCCCCAGAACGTGGACTGGAGTATAAACATCGACTAACTCAAAATCCCCAGAGTGCGGATTGGAGTTTAAACACAAACCAGATGTGAATCGACCACCCGTGGGACAACTTCGAGTCCTCAGAGTGCGGACCGGAGTATAAACGCAAAGTTGGTGTGACTGACCGCCCGCGAATCAATCTAAGTCCCAGAGTGCGGACGTAGTTCAAAATATCAAACGGGTGTGGATGACCGCCCATAAAATAATTTAAGTCTTCAGAGCGCGGACATATCTATAAATTTTAAGTGGGCGTAACCGACCACCGACAAACAGGTGCAATCCCCAAAGCGTGGATGCTAACACTGATGGATGAGCAGGTGTGATTCGACCACCCGAACTCATCTTGTTTCAGTCTTGATTCAACGAAGCTAAGCTCAATATATTAAAGGCGAAGAGCGAATGCCGACCGAGCTTTTCCAGTTAATCCTCAAAACTGGGGGCAGGACTTAAGTATCATTTACTGATTGAGACGGTGCAATGTTGGAATTCAACTTGACATTTGATCGTGACCCAAAACCATGGCTTTAGAACTTAGCAACTAAATTCAGATCTGATTCAAAAACTAAAACTCCATAAGTACATTGAATGGAAGTTCGAACGCTGAAATACTTAACCGAAATAAACGCAAAGCTGTGCTGAAGGCAAAATGAGATTTTATTTCAACTATTCTTTGGAAGAGAAGGATAAGTACAAAATTATTCCAAAAAATCCTACTAGCAGGGGCCGAGCCATCATCTATACACGGCCTACAAAAAGAAAAAAGAAATTCCTATCTGTCTAACAAAAATGAGATGAAAAGACATGCCTATTCTTTCACTTTCTTCTTCTTCCCTCTCGGCATTGACCCGCTAGAGCTACCACTTAGATGCCTCTTTGAGACCTTGCCTTTTGGCAGTTGATCTCCAGTCGGGGGCATTATGGTACTTCCTCCTCCGAACTCACATGGATTGGAATGCTTCCTGAAGGCAGAGTCCACGATAAATGCCTCTGATGTTCGGTAATCCTAGGGACGGCTGTTAGTCGCTGCACAAAGTGTTTGACTTTGCAAACGATCTTGGCGAGTGGGCTGAAGCCTAGGCTCTCCTGTCTTTGGGAGAACCACTACCTTAGGGTCCCATTGGCTTGTGTTTGTTCTGACTGGGGTAATTTTGATATTTTTAGCATTGTCGAATGCATTAGCGTTCTCTTCCAACTTATCATCATTAAATTATTCTCCATCCTTTGAATTGGAGAGGTCCATGACTATATCTTCTCGTGGGTTTTTCACTCCTTGGTTCAAGTTTAAAGTTGATTGTTTTACGGCGAGTGGAGTACTTGTATTTCCTTCTGCATTGGTTCCCATAGTTCCTGCTGTCACCCTTTTCTACAGCTACTTCATGTTCCTCCTGTTTAAGCCCGAAACGGAAGAATTTTCTTGCTTTATCGCAGCTGCGAGTTCAACCATAGTTCTTGGAGCAGAATTTGATTGTAAGGTTAAGAGAGCATCATCTTATCCATTAGAGCCTTCTGACCGTTTTCCATTTTTTGGTTGATCTCATCAACCATTTTGTTCAACTAATCCCTTGTAACGACTTCGCGTTGACTGGCGGATGCTGGCACCTGATCTCCCAAGTTAGCACCATTTACTTCAGTTTGCTGATGATTTGTATCTTCTCCAGCTATCACTGCCCCTATAGACCATCCAAAGGCAGTTCTTTTCCTCCCTAGAGCCATTGATTCCAAGCAACAGAATTTTCAAGCAAAGATTGAGGATCTAACTTCTGGACCTGTCTGATCCAAAGTAGATAGCTAGATCTGAACCCTGAGTTAGGTTCTCAGTGAAAGCACCAAAATGTTAACCCAAAAAATGGATCAACACCCTAGTTTGAGTGAGAAAGCACCAACCCTCTTCTTACAGAGCAATAATATAGAGAACAAATGTAAAAGAGTAGAAACAGAAAGAAGACAAGAGAATTTTTATAGTGGTTCGACTGTTAATGAAGTCTACGTCCACTTTATAGTTTATTTATTGACCAATTGTTGTTACAAGTTATATTTGACCACAAAGCTCTTGAATATCCATAGCTAGATTGAATCTCCAAGGTTGGAATCCACTGGAGCATCATAGTGAATTCCTTTGAAGGCCGTTGTGAGGGAGGTCAGGAGTGAAGAAAGCTTCCAGCAGAGTTTCAGCAACCAGTCCAAAGAAGATCCACTTTATGTTGCAGACATAAGAGTATTTATAGAGATTAGAGAGTCACTAGGCCAGGCCCGTTCACTAGATGCTTGCAGATGAGTGTTTATTTGGTAGAGACAGTGTACTGCATTCTATGAGTTTTGAACTCTAAAACCAATGTAAGACTATGGATATTTAATCCATATACCATCGCATATGAGTGTTATATGGGGAACGGTCACAGTTCATAGTGTACGATACTTTGATGAAGTTAGTTTACAAAAGGATCATATTATGTTAAATGTAACATAAGACCAAAACTATAATATAGATCTAAGAAATCAATCGCTAAAATGTTAGTTTGATTAGTGTACGTAAGGTGCATCATATTTAATATCCTTCAATGTTAAGGATAATCAAATACATCCTTGTAAAGAGTTTGTTATGATGTTGTAGTAACGGATTTCCTTTGGTTGGTTTGGCATTTAAAAAGAATAACAGATGTATAGGAGTAGATGTGATTTAAGGTATAGTTGGGATGAAGAGAGTGAATAGTCAATTCTGCTTCATAAAGAAACATCGGAAATGAGAATTATAATAATAATCATTGATACTTAACAGCGGAATAAGAAATATGATTTCTATTTTGAAATGTATTTTCATATAGAAAATTGTTTTCTATGAGATTTATTTCTTTGAGTTCAATATATTTGATCAAAGAACTCTCCACTGTAAACTAGTTGCAGTATATGAAATAAATAACCTATATTAAGTGAATGATAGACCTTCGAGTTCAATACAGTATTATCGTAATAGCGGAAATAGTGGGAGTACTTATCAGTTGCACCAAGTTACAAAAATTGTTTTCGTAAAACATACTGTACATTATTTATGAAATAATGACTATTTTTCGGTGTCAGTTGAAAAATAGACATAGTTATATTTCAATATAAATATTATGAATATTCATTATGAAATAAAACTATAATGTGGTATTCCTTTACATAACAAAATGATGCATTGGAAAATACCGAATATCTAAAATTATTTACAATTATTTTGGAATTATAGACTAAGTCGTAGTTTTGAGAAATAATTTTATTATATGATATGAATAGTATGATACTAGTTAATTATATCTCAAACAATTAAGGGTATACACCCATTTAGTGGGAGTGTCATAAGAGTTGGTGAACCCTTCGGATTGATACATATTGATGTATACAATCGCAAGTCTATTAGTACCAAAATGGTTCCACATACTTCATTATATTCACTGGTGAGTTATTACCGACAAGACATGTGTATTTGATACACATGTAGTATGTCTATGGTAAACTCATAGAGCATAAAACGAAAGTAAATAAAATAAAGTGCAATATAATAAAATGATTCGATTTGATTGAATAGGTGAGTATATTGGAAAGAGTTCCAAATGTACCTAAATATGAATAAAGATTCAACCTTAAAAGTCACTCCTCCCTAGTGATACATAATGGTGTATCGATAAGAAGTAATCGAACTTTGTTGAGTGGAATATGATTAATCGTGAGTGAAGTTGAGTTAACCTCTTTCAATAAGATCGTGTACTTAAGGGTAGTACACAAGGTTAAAATTAATTTCATTTAAAGAATAGTTTACAAAATCATACAAGATAAGGGTTTATAAGAAACCCTAACATATCCTAGGCCAAGGAGTTGTCAGGTTGTGCAATTCAAAAGACTACACGTAATAATTAGATCTTGTATGAATTGCCCCCAAAGGAATTTAGGAACGATTGTCATTGGATGATCAATTTATGTTTTGAACATAATTTTTGTAAACTAAAATCCAAATTAGTATTATATATAAGGCAATTCATAAAATGTTATGAATGGTCACTCAGTTCCACTGAGAAACAAATGTTGTTTCAAGTAATACCAACTTCCTAGCGAATGATTTTTTTTAAAATTAATGGTATAAAATATTTTGGATATGATCCAATGATAAAACTGATTACAAAGGATGAATTGAAATTGACTGGACCTAAATGAACATAAATACATTTGAACATCTAATGAGTATTCTTCTACATTAAAGAGAAAGTGTGAGTTTCTTATCAATGTCAAGAATAAATAATTCTCACTTATTTAATTAAACCATTAAGAGCATTAATTCTATGAAATGGTATGATGCAATAATCTGAAATAGATTTCAAGTACATTATCAAAATATGATTTTGATAGTTGTATCCGAAGGGATATGATCCATTGGCCACAAATGTGTCTTTATGAGAAAGACAAATGTAGTTGGAATATAATGAGTTACATTGATAAGAATATTACTCTGAATTTCAATTGTTGAAATTAATGTAACATATTCACCATACGATGTGCTCAAGTTGGTTCGAATTTCACAAAATTATCGCCTAGTATAACTTTATGTTTTGGTATAAATGTGTTAAAGCAGAAGTTCTAAATATAAATTTAGACTGGACTATTTGCACATTATAACTAAAGTGCCTTGAAGTCAGTGAGAGCGATATTGAGTTTGTGGGTTTTTTAGATACGATTCAAAAAAGGATATAAAAGTATAATTTAATAAAGCATCAAAATTGAATAAGTGTTTTGATAGAAATACCAAATTGTGTGATTATCAATCAAAATCAAGAGGAAGTGTGTGTTTATAAGAAAGAATGTTTGAAGGTACATAGATATTTCTAAACCATAAATAAACAACATACTGTTGATTGTTAACAATGCACTTGTGTTAAAATCAACTTTTAGTTATTTTAATACTCGATGTTGGATTTGTAAGTGATGTCTTTTATAGTAAGTATAAAAGATATTGGGAATTTTTGAAAACAATATACAATGATATCTTATTAAAATGTTTTATACGTAACATGTAAGGTGGATTCCTTATGCATTAGCAATAGGAATTATCATACATGTTATGTTATCTATGATATCGTGATTTGTTCATGTATTTGATACATGAAGCAAACATCAAATCCAAATAGATATCACTAAATGGTTATTTGGGGTGTTCTTGTGTATTTATGAAATACTAGAGAATTGTTTACATAAACAACAAACTCCATATGAAGGTTCGTTTGGACTCAAGTTTCAAAAATGATACTAAGTATAATATGTCAATAATAAAATTCTAGTTAAGAATTTTTATGTTGGAAATGTTCCAAATAGAAGAGATTGTGGTTGATTAACGAAAATGCTAATTACATTGATTTGAATAGCATCACAATAAAAGGAATGTATATATAATAAATGCACAAATTTATAACTAGGTCGAGGATGATTCCAAATGTTGAGAATCTCATAACATTGTTATATGATAACAATGTCACGATATAGTTTGTAACAGAACTTAGAGCTCACTAGAAGTCGAGGGACATACTCTGAATTATTCCACATGTTAAAGGTAGTTTATCAGCATCAGAGAGTTGATTGATGGAGTAGATAATAGAAACAAAATATCATACTCATTCACTGTTAACTAATCTAATTGGTTTGGAGGAAACCGATTAGAAAACTTGAAACAAGATTCCATAATTGACACCAAGTGCAAGAGGGAGATTTATAGAGTTAGGGGTATGCCCTAGGAATAACTATGTAATTTGTTACATATATCTAACTCAATAACCAATCTTGTTCAAAATAAAATGTGTTTTCTTTCTATTATATACTTGATATAACAAGTTAAAGAATGTCTTATAGAAAATCTATAAATGATGCGTTTGTAATAGCAATTACAAATAGTTGTAATTATTAGTATTGTATCACAATATTATAAAATACGTTATTTTAAATATTCCTAGTCAAGATGCATCGAGACTAGATATCGGTGTATCCATTGAGACTAGAGTACGTAACGCTCTCCAAATGTTGGGTAGTGAATTACCCATGACTGTTGAGAGCATCTAAGGATTACATAATGATACCTATTGGATAACTATGGAACGACCTACTCGATAGTCTTTTATTGGTTAATATAACTAAGGTCAAAAAGAAAATATCGATCTGAGTGATTTACACAGTTCTCTTGACTTGACAATACTATCAATCTTCAATATAAAAGCTTCGCTGTAACGATCCGAAAATTTTAACGATTTTTAATTAACGTAATAAACTAAATTTTTCTTGAAATTAAACAATCAAATTTAGCAATGAAAATTTGATATTTGTTATGCGTCTATTTAAACATAGCAAACGGTAGAATCTCACTGGTAAATATAAAAGGTTATTCAGTTGTGAAATTTCTATTTTTAAATTTAATAGCAGTTAAATTGATGAAAATAAAATATTTTTAAAATCTGAATATTTTTATATAATAAATTTGTAAATCATTTTCTAAGTGAGACGTCATATTTCGTTTCACCGAATTTTGACTGCTATAGCTCTGTTTATCTTATTTTTGGCATTTTAGCAGCATTTTTGGCAGTGGAAAATCAAGTTTTGATAGGATGATCGCCCATATTTGTGTACCATTTTGTTCATCTCGTCGTGCTGATCTCCGTGGTATATTCATTCCGGTAATTCGACGTCCGATACGCGGCGAAATCGGCGAAAGATTGGTCATATTGGTACTCGTTTGAACCTTTTTGGTCTTTGTGTCTTTCCGTTATCCACCGTATAACCGATAGCCACAAATCTTTTTATATTCCCAGAATTTATTTATACCTTTTTCTATTCCCCATTGCAATTTATATTTCTCTATACGTTCATTTATCTCTCCCTCTCCTTTCTTCTTTTAGGTCTGATTCATTCAACATAAAAAAAATATTTATAAGTTGCATGTTTTGTCTCGCCTTCTTCAAATAATTATAAGTTGCATCTTCGTTTCATATTTTTTCACCTCGCCTATATTTGTTCCACCGCCCACCTCCTTCAACCACGTGATGCCACCCAGGCCGAATCCAACCCCACGCACGGCAGCTCCATGTCAGACCAACCCCGGGCCTTCCTCCACTCACCGAAGATTCCTTGCTCCTCCACTCCTAGCACCAGACTCGCCCTTACTTTCCACCATCATTCCACAACCGGCAGCGACAACACCTCCTCCCCAGATCCGCACGCCCTGACAACCACTACCACCGCACAACACCCTACCTCACCTCTCGCCCTCTCACTGACCCGCCTCACCGATCACCGACCAGATACCCATGCTTTCCATCCTCCGACCTATTCCTTTCCGTTGCAACCACGCCTAGAATACCCCTCCGACCTCTATCACCCCTCTACCCGAGAAGCCACTCTACAACCACGTGTAGTACCACGCAAGCCCGCCTGCACCTCTCCCATCACGTGACAGCACCGGACTTTCCCCTTCACTCCTCCGGCCGCAACCCTCAACAAACCCGCCCATCACCCATCCATCTAGCAGCCACCCAATCATAGCAGTTCCCCACATCAAAGCTTATAGCCGAGCAAATCATTCCCATGACCCGCGACTGCATGCATCATCCACAAAGCCCTCCTCTGCCTTATCATCTAGCAGCCTTCTTTCTAGAAAAAAAGGTGAAAGAAAAATTCCTGAAGCTTGCATTCATTTTATTTGCCTAAGTATAGGTCGTAAATATATTTAAAGTATTTTTTTAAATTTATGTTAATATGTTGAAATAGATTTTTGTAATATAGATTGTTGTAATATAAATTATATGTTTAAGTATTTATCTACATTTATGTTAATATTTTTAATATAGATTTTTTTGTAATAACTTATATATATATATATATATATATATCTGTGTGTGTTTGGTTTAAATATTTATTTATAGAATTTTTGAAAAATGGGTTTTAATAAATATAAAAATATATATATAATATGAAGATTTTATTTTAAATGTGTTTTTAAATTGAATATCGATCTTAAGAAAATAAATTAATATAATATATTTTTAATAGTTTCAGTTTATATCAAGATGGTTTTGATTTGTTTTCATCAATTCCAAGCTATCACTTTGCTCATTGAATTCGTGTTTATCGTGCCGTGGTTTGGAATTTATGCTTGGATCCTTCGGATCTTGTTCTTGTTATTTCTCTAGCCACGAAAGATGAGCAATCACTCACGATTAACATTCTTATATTTAGTAAATTTAATTCACATGAAATGACGATTGAAATATGTTGTTAAATTTTAATTGTTAGTTATTTAATTGTTAAATATATTCCATTTTCTGCAATTGTTTACCTATGACATATGACACCATAACCTGTTGTATATATTATATTTAAATTATTACTGATGATATATGTCTGCTATTGATATGTATGTCATTTTATAATATTATTCTATTGTTCTCACTCTGCAAGTTCCCTGTTAGTTTAGGAATCCCTATGGGTTGAAATGATACATACCCGAACGATCTTATAGATTAGGGGAAAATCGTTATGGGTTGAAATGATAAATCCAAGTGATTTTCATTGATTTTGAATTTTGGGATTGCGGGTTGAAATGATGTACACCCATAAATATTAATTATTGCATATTGAAATGATAAATATCTGTATCACTTAACCATAGGATAGAAAACTATATACGGACACCGTTGGTCTATTTGTGAAAATGATTTCCAAAGTTTTGAAAGGAAATATATGGGTTTTACTAAATATTGATTTTTAAATATAATATAAAGATTTTGTTTTAAAATATATGTAAAATTTAGATTTTTAAATTATATGTCTGGAAATTTTAAATTTATAAGTTAAGTTTTGAAAGATATAAATTTTTAGATTTTACTTATAATTTTTTTAAATACATATATAAAATAAGATTACATATATTATATTTAGTAAAATAATATTTAATTTAATAATAATTAATATAATAAAATTTTATATACTTTTTTTAAATTTAATTAATATATATAATATGTTTAAGTATTTATTTAAAATTATATTAAATATTTAAAATAGATTTTGTAATAACTTCAAATAAATTATGGTTGGAAAGATATATTAAAATAGATTTGAAATTTTATTGTTTAAGAATTTTATTTAGTTTGAGATTTTTAAGATATGATTTTTATAACTTGTAAATGAATATTTCAAAAATAAATTGAAATTGAATATTTAGTTTTGATTTAAATTTGAGATTTTAATTAAATGTTATTAAAAATGATTAAGTGAATATTTTAAATTTTAATAAAATTAAAGTTGAATTTTGAATATAAGTGAAATTTATCAAATTAAGTTATCGTAAATTGTTTGAATATTTAACTTTGAAACCTATTGAATGAGAAGTGGTTTAAATTTGAAATCGATATAAATTAGAAATGGTTTTATTGAGAATTTGAATTGAATTGTAATTATTGAACTGAGATTGATTAAAATTGAATTTTTGGAACTATAGTTGATTTGAATTGATTTGTGGAATCGGAAGAAACAATTCTAACTTGAAACTATTTTAGATATATATATATTTTAATATATAAACTATTTTAATATATAAAATATTTTAATCTATAACCTATTTTTAAATATATAAACTATTTTTAATTTATAACTATTTCAATATATATAAACTATAACGGCCCGTAAATTTTAGTGGTTTTATTTATTTAATTAATTGAATTTTGTGAAATTTTAAATTATTGAATTTGATAATAAAAAATTTTATATCTGAATTACGTCTAATAAAACATAACAAATGGTAAATTTTCATCCGATAATAGGGAAGTTTATTTTATTGTGAAATTTTATTTAAATCTATATCAGTTAAAATTGATGATAATAAAATGTTTTCCAAACCTGAATATTTTTATATAATAAATTTGGACTTCTATTGCTCCGTTTATCTTAGTTTCGGCAAATAAGCAACATTTTCAGTACTGAATATCGACTTTTGATAGTTTAGTCGTATCACTGATATCTGTATACCGTTTTGATCATCTCGTGATGCTGATCTCAGCAGTATATTCATTTCTTTTTTCAAATCATAGTATGTTGTAGAATCAGAAAAACGGTTCCCGTATCGATACCGTTTAACCTTTGATCTACCCGTGACCATTTATTTTCCATCGGGTAAAATCTGTACAGCCATTACCATTAATATTGTTTTCTGTGACCCTTTGTTTCCATTGTTTAAACGCATCGGTACTCAAATTTCTGTCTATTGGACTGTTCCATGCGTTGCTTTCTTGATATGTGAAATAACATAACTCGTATTTTGGTTAGAAAAAAAACTGTTGCCAGCTCATTCTTCTTCCTCTCCTATTTGAAAAAAAAAACTATTCCACTTCTTTTTTTTCCTTGCCGAACCAAACTTATAATTTTCCTTCCTCCTCTCCACATCACCGATCCAGTCCCCTACCGTGCCTCGTCCACCTCGCACGCATCATCTCGTCGACCGCCGCCCCCACACTCACTCCATCTCGGCAACCAGGTACCCAGATCGGCCTTTCCCTGATCATCAGTGCCTCAACTCCATCCTCCGTACGTCAATGCCCCAACGAACTCAGCGGCCGATCGCCACTCCACCTGGCAGTCCAAACCCGTACCTCGCTTCCCTCCATGGCCGCACCCTGTAGCCAAAAACCGACCCTCAACCTATCTCCATGGCTGAAACTATGCAAACCCGTGCCTCCCTACTCTCTGTCACCTCAGACCACGCACCCGACCATCTATCAGCGCCATCTCCTTCCACATAGCCAAGCAAGGCCAAGCTACTCGGCCCCATGCACCCTCATTTTTCCACCATCAGCAACTCGAGTTTATGTATGGTGGGTTTATCTATTGTATTTTTTTATTTTATTTTTTTATTTTATATTATGGTATATCATATTTTAGTTTCGGTATGATTGAGTTTTAATGTATGAGTATCTATATTAGTATATATGTTTGTTTATATATATTTGTGTTGGTTTTGTATTGATATATATATATATATAGGTTATCTGTAGAGTGATATTTATAGGCTGGTTAACAGTGCATCTACATAGTAACAATATACAGATTTCTTTTGATTGTGTGTAAATCTTTCGATTCTTATGTATGCATATAATAATGATGGAAGTACATATAATTTTTAATATATTTGTTTTGATTGTATGAGTTTAAGTAGATGTTTGTTCACAGTATATAGATGTGGCCTCCGGTACAGTTTAAAAGTTTACAAAATTATAAAGTTATTTACATACTAGTTTGTTGTTTTAAAAGTTATATTATACTAATTGTTATATATCTATAATTATATATGTGTATTATATTATAGAGTGTTGGTCTGTGAATTTAAATTTACAAGTCATATTTGCTGCTGTTATATGATGTATATATGTTAGTTATTAAGTATGTATGTTTAGATATGGTATTATATTATACTAAGGTATATATATATATGTAAAAGCGATTTTCCCATATATAAAGCCTACAGCTTCGGTTGCTTGATATACTATGTATAGTATGGTAGGACTGTCACATTGTACGTACAGTCTATATAATATTAGTTTGTATAGATTAGAAAATTTGTTAGCTATGTTATATATTTATAAGTTGCTGTATAGATATATATGGTTATGTTTCCTATAAGGCTATTTTATATACATAAGTTAAGTTAGTCTATGCATTAGTAAATCATATATAGGTATATATACAGGTTTGTTGATAAGTATGCATATAAATGTGTATGAAGATATGCAGTCATTTATAAGGTATAGGTGGTTAAAAAAAAGTCTGGTTATATAAGTTGTTATATGAAAACCTGTCCACTTGTATACGTATGGGTTTACATGTATATACGATTTTATATTTGTTTGCAGCATACTTTATATTATTGATGATGTATTATCTATGCTTTATAAGTAGTTTGTTTATATGAAAAGTTATGCAGTACGTTTGTTTGGATCAAGATAAACATTTGTTTATATATTTTATAAGTTATATATAGATTTAAATAAATTATTTATATAGATTGTATAATAAATGTTGATATTTGGATTCTTTACGAATATATATATATATATATGTTATTTTAAAATTTGAGTTTAAAATTTTATTTTAATTATGAGAGAAGATACATATGGATATAATATTTATTTCTGTTTCTGTTATATCAAAATGATCCTGATTTGTTCCATCAATTCCTATTTATCAGCCTGTCCGCAAAATTCGTGCCAATATCGCTTTGCTTTGGAAGTCGTGCTTGCATTTCGTAACTCAACTTCATTGTCTACCTCTCTAGCCTCGAAAGGTGAGCATTCACTCATGATTAACGTTCTTATATTTATTAAATTTGATTTCAATTGAAACGTCAATTAAACTATGCTGCTGTTAGTTATTTACATTTCTATATATATATGCTATTATCTGTAACTGTTCACCTGTGACATCTGACACCATTATCTGTTATCTATATTGATGATATATCCCTGTGATGTTATTATCATATCTGTTATCACTCTGCAAGTTCCCTGTTAGTATAGAATTCACTATGGGTTGAAATGATACATACCCAAACGATCTTGTAGAATAAGAGAAAATCATTATGGGTTGAAATGATAAACCCAAGCGATTTTCATTAAATTGAATTTGGGATTGCGGGTTGAAAAGATATATACCCGTATATATTTAATTTGCAGATTGAAATGATAAATATCCGTATCACTTGACCATAGGGTAGAAAATTATACACAAAAGTGAACACATACAAAGCAAAGAGACTAGATAGATCCGACAAGCTGAATGGAAGCCTAATTCTCCGAAGCAGCAGCTGGAACAAAACACAATAAAACACTGGATGTGAGCAACTAGAATTCTAAAAGTTACACTGCTATGTGATATACGGTTTCATAAATAGATTTATATATAAACGGCAATGCAACGAAATACAGTTGCGGCCACGGCGAGGCAGACGTGAGAAGTGGTGCTGGCTGGACTTGGGTGGTGGCTGGTGGAACGGGCGGACTGAGTATGGTGGCGGATGGTGGCAGCGGGAAGCTGGTCGCGGGGTGTGGGCGGTCTGGTCGTGGGTGGGCTGGGGAAAGGCGGAGGCTGGCGGCAGGTGCGTGGGTAGCTGGTGGTGATTGTTCGGGCAGTAGCAGGTCAGGGCGACTGGGCTGGTGGGAGGCGGATGGGTGGCAGGGCAGGGTAGGTGGAGGCGAACGGGTGGCGGAGGCTGGGCAGGTGGAGTGCGAACGGGTGGCAGAGGCTGGGCAGGTGGAGTGTGAACGGGTGGCAGGTGGGGCGGGTGGACTGGCAGGTGAAGTGGACAGTGGAAATACTTTTTTTTTCTGAAGAGGAGAGTTAAAAGCAAAAGAAAAATATAAAAGAGGAGAGAAGGCAGAGGCATACGAACCAGAGAAGTTTTTGAATGCAAACCAAAGGATTAGGGATCCAAGCTTAGTTTATATGAAACCATACGGAAATATGAAAAGCCTCTACTGTAACGACCCGGTATTTTCAACCATTCGCATCCATTATAAGTGTATAGGTAGATACTCATGCCGGAATTGAATTGCTCAAAATACCGCGTTGTAAATAAAAATTTGGCAAATCTCAGAATATACAGTAAATAAAATCACAGACACAGAGTAATAATAATGCAGCGGAAGTAAAAGAGATAGTAGTCCATGAAGCTACTATATAAATACATCAGAGTTAATTAAGATACAATAGGAATACCAAGATACAACAGGAGTAACAGTATGAAAATCAGGTACAACTGGAATCAACTGGATAACAAAATGAATAGATATCTGGATCTTCAAAGCAAAACTCCAGCTCCAAAGGTGAGTCTCTAATGCTGTATCACTCAGTCTGACCCGAGCGTAAAGCAAAACACAAAACACTCGAGTCAGGACATACATACTTATATAATGTAAACCAACTCAAGTGAACTGTAATAAAGGTACAAGTAACTTAAAGAATGCTTGGGATCGCCCATTCTTTAAGGATCCGTTAAACTATTTACTATGTAGTAATATACGCTATATATAGTAGTGTCTAATTAGTAAAGTATAATCATATAGAAAATAGCGTTAAGATGGTGAACCTTAACGCGGTCGGATCTTTAAACCAAAATCATAGTGGGCTCGATATGGTAAGTGACACGGCACAACTAGGCAATGCCAGGGTAGATATACCAATTACGCATCCGGGCTGTTGGTGACGCATAGCAGCCACTACCGCCCACCTCGAACAACACTCCCAAATCGCGGGGTGCACCCAAACAATCACAAAGTAATAGAATGGTATCGAAGAAGTGTGTCCGATAAGAGGTGCTACCTCCTTGGCCCGTCAATCGCTCTTGTTTTAGCCACTTTATGCCAACTCATGGGAGTTGGATCCACGTATATACCTTAGGATCGTCGCCACCATCCTACTTCATTCTGGAAACTCCACCGCGTACACGGTTGTCAAAGTGGTTTTCGGTATCGACAGAGAGTATGTCCATATCTGATCCCGGTCTCTTTAATAACTACGCATTAATTACCCGATGGTCATTTAATATTAAAGTTTAAACAAATCAAAGTCCAAAAGTCAAGTTGCAAATTTGACTTTCAAAATTTGACATTTCACAATTCGATTTATTTCAAATATTTAAAAATCATATTTCCAAATGAAATTTTAGTTCAAACCCTTGAGTTAACAATAATTAAGTATTCAAGTTCAATTTAATAAGATCCAAATTTCACTTATTAAATTTATTTCATATATCCATGGATTCAATTTAATGATCAATTTTAGTTCAAATCATTAAATCAAATTCTATTCATTTCAATTCATATTTACATTCATCAGTACATTAAATATAATCATAAATTCGATTAAATCAATTTCATTAACTAAATTCTCTTCTATCAAGCTTCATTAATTTATTTCCAAATTCAATTAAATTTCTATTTAAAGAAATCCATTTCATTTATTTGGTTCCATGATCTACATATCACAAATAAGTTGTTTCCGAGTTACAAATCAATTCAATCCATAATTCAGTTTACAATGTCCTAATTTAATTAATTCATAAATTTAAATCATTTTAAATTTAATTTATCGCTAAATCAAATCCATAAAACTTTAGTTAGTTTTGTATTCCTCTTAAGTCGATTTGTTACTTAATCTCAAATTAAATTTTATAACAAGTTCCAAATCTATTAAATTAAAACCGAGTTTAAATCTAAATCTAACAAATTTAATAAATTTTAAATTATTAAAATTCTACAACTTACATGTTTTCTAAATCTCATTTTTATTAAATTTGCCAATTCATTTTATTTAATTAAATAGATTTATTAATCCGTTTCAATTTAATCCATTAATTCATTTCAATTAAATCCATTAATTTATTACAATTAAATCCATTAATTTATTACAATTAAATTCATTAATTTATTACAAATAATTCATTAAGTCCGTTACTTAATTTCCAAACAAATTGTTAAGTTCATACCTTAATTTCAAATAGGTTTCAATTTCAAAAGTGATTTTTTGTTGACCAGTCGGGTTTCTTATTTTTAATTATCTATCCTAGGTCAAAGTTGTTCAATTGGGTATTTATCATTTCAACCCAATATCATTAAATAAAAACAAAGCATAGCAAAGGGAACTTGCAGTGTGATAACTGGGATGGTGTCAAAGTAAATAAACAATCAATAGCAACTATACATAACAATTCAACAATTTATTTAAATAATCCCGAAATAATCGTATTAATTTACATTTGTTATTTATGCAAATTAATATAATTATTCCTAGAATCCACACTATCATTTCATGCAGATTAAAGATTATTACAATATGGTTTTCACTTGGCGTCTATTATCAAATTACTACATCAATCATACATTCAATGGTTCAAATTGTAGTTAATACTACTTCTACGTGTCGATTTATTTAACATTTTAAGGGGTCAAGTTCAACATATATAATCTATTTTAAATTGTTAACTATCCTATATCAAATTCAGTTTCATATTAATCATCACTTATATTAACAACCAAATTCAACATCACATAACAATTTAGTGTCACAACTATTTACCATAAACTAACTTCAAATCACAATTTAGCATAAACCATTTTAACATCCAAATTAATATCAATAACATCTATCACTTGATTATCATAGCATAATAGATTGAGTCGTGAATGAAATATTCACCTTGCGTGGTAGGAGATTTGACGGCGAAGCACGAAGACGATGGATAAGATAGACGCTAACAAGCACGACACAAAAGTGAACACATACAAAGCAAAGAGACTAGATAGATCCGACAAGCTGAATGGAAGCCTAATTCTCCGAAGCAGCAGCTAGAACAAAACACAATAAAACACTGGATGTGAGCAACTAGAATTCTAAAAGTTACACTGCTATGTGATATACGGTTTCATAAATAGATTTATATATAAACGGCAATGCAACGAAATACAGTTGCGGCCACGGCGAGGCAGACGTGAGAAGTGGTGCTGGCTGGACTTGGGTGGTGGCTGGTGGAACGGGCGGACTGAGTATGGTGGCGGATGGTGGCAGCGGGAAGCTGGTCGTGGGGTGTGGGCGGTCTGGTCGTGGGTGGGCTGGGGAAAGGCGGAGGCTGGCGGCAGGTGAAAGGGCTGGCGGGCGGCAGGTGCGTGGGTAGCTGGTGGTGATTGTTCGGGCAGTAGCAGGTCAGGGCGACTGGGCTGGTGGGAGGCGGACGGGTGGCATGGCAGGGTAGGTGGAGGCGAACGGGTGGCGGAGGCTGGGCAGGTGGAGTGCGAACGGGTGGCAGAGGCTGGGCAGGTGGAGTGTGAACGGGTGGCAGGTGGGGCGGGTGGACTGGCAGGTGAAGTGGACAGTGGAAATACTTTTTTTTTCTGAAGAGGAGAGTTAAAAGCAAAAGAAAAATATAAAAGAGGAGAGAAGGCAGAGGCATACGAACCAGAGAAGTTTTTGAATGCAAACCAAAGGATTAGGGATCCAAGCTTAGTTTATATGAAACCATACGGAAATATGAAAAGCCTCTACTGTAACGACCCGGTATTTTCAACCAATCGCATCCATTATAAGTGTATAGGTAGATACTCATGCCGGAATTGAATTGCTCAAAATACCGCGTTGTAAATAAAAATTTGGCAAATCTCAGAATATACAGTAAATAAAATCACAGACACAGAGTAATAATAATGCAGCGGAAGTAAAAGAGATAGTAGTCCATGAAGCTACTATATAAATACATCAGAGTTAATTAAGATACAATAGGAATACCAAGATACAACAGGAGTAACAGTATGAAAATCAGGTACAACTGGAATCAACTGGATAACAAAATGAATAGATATCTGGATCTTCAAAGCAAAACTCCAGCTCCAAAGGTGAGTCTCTAATGCTGTATCACTCAGTCTGACCCGAGCGTAAAGCAAAACACAAAACACTCGAGTCAGGACATACATACTTATATAATGTAAACCAACTCAAGTGAACTGTAATAAAGGTACAAGTAACTTAAAGAATGCTTGGGATCGCCCATTCTTTAAGGATCCGTTAAACTATTTACTATGTAGTAATATACGCTATATATAGTAGTGTCTAATTAGTAAAGTATAATCATATAGAAAATAGCGTTAAGATGGTGAACCTTAACGCGGTCGGATCTTTAAACCAAAATCATAGTGGGCTCGATATGGTAAGTGACACGGCACAACTAGGCAATGCCAGGGTAGATATACCAATTACGCATCCGGGCTGGTGGTGACGCATAGCAGCCACTACCGCCCACCTCGAACAACACTCCCAAATCGCGGGGTGCACCCAAACAATCACAAAGTAATAGAATGGTATCGAAGAAGTGTGTCCGATAAGAGGTGCTACCTCCTTGGCCCATCAATCGCTCTTGTTTTAGCCACTTTATGCCAACTCATGGGAGTTGGGTCCACGTATATACCTTAGGATCGTCGCCACCATCCTACTTCATTCTGGAAACTCCACCGCGTACACAGTTGTCAAAGTGGTTTTCGGTATCGACAGAGAGTATGTCCATATCTGATCCCGGTCTCTTTAATAACTACGCATTAATTACCCGATGTTCATTTAATATTAAAGTTTAAACAAATCAAAGTCCAAAAGTCAAGTTGCAAATTTGACTTTCAAAATTTGACATTTCACAATTCGATTTATTTCAAATATTTAAAAATCATATTTCCAAATGAAATTTTAGTTCAAACCCTTGAGTTAACAATAATTAAGTATTCAAGTTCAATTTAATAAGATCCAAATTTCACTTATTAAATTTATTTCATATATCCATGGATTCAATTTAATGATCAATTTTAGTTCAAATCATTAAATCAAATTCTATTCATTTCAATTCATATTTACATTCATCAGTACATTAAATATAATCATAAATTCGATTAAATCAATTTCATTAACTAAATTCTCTTCTATCAAGCTTCATTAATTTATTTCCAAATTCAATTAAATTTCTATTTAAAGAAATCCATTTCATTTATTTGGTTCCATGATCTACATATCACAAATAAGTTATTTCCGAGTTACAAATCAATTCAATCCATAATTCAGTTTACAATGTCCTAATTTAATTAATTCATAAATTTAAATCATTTTAAATTTAATTTATCGCTAAATCAAATCCATAAAACTTTAGTTAGTTTTGTATTCCTCTTAAGTCGATTTGTTACTTAATCTCAAATTAAATTTTATAACAAGTTCCAAATCTATTAAATTAAAACCGAGTTTAAATCTAAATCTAACAAATTTAATAAATTTTAAATTATTAAAATTCTACAACTTACATGTTTTCTAAATCTCATTTTTATTAAATTTGCCAATTCATTTTATTTAATTAAATAGATTTATTAATCCGTTTCAATTTAATCCATTAATTCATTTCAATTAAATCCATTAATTTATTACAATTAAATCCATTAATTTATTACAATTAAATTCATTAATTTATTACAATTAATTCATTAAGTCCGTTACTTAATTTCCAAACAAATTGTTAAGTTCATACCTTAATTTCAAATAGGTTTCAATTTCAAAAGTGATTTTTTGTTGACCAGTCGGGTTTCTTATTTTTAATTATCTATCCTAGGCCAAAGTTGTTCAATTGGGTATTTATCATTTCAACCCAATATCATTAAATAAAAACAAAGCATAGCAAAGGGAACTTGCAGTGTGATAACTGGCATGGTGTCAAAGTAAATAAACAATCAATAGCAACCATACATAACAATTCAACAATTTATTTAAATAATCCCGAAATAATCGTATTAATTTACATTTGTTATTTATGCAAATTAATATAATTATTCCTAGAATCCACACTATCATTTCATGCAGATTAAAGATTATTACAATATGGTTTTCACTTGGCGTCTATTATCAAATTACTACATCAATCATACATTCAATGGTTCAAATTGTAGTTAATACTACTTCTACGTGTCGATTTATTTAACATTTTAAGGGGTCAAGTTCAACATATATAATCTATTTTAAATTGTTAACTATCTTATATCAAATTCAGTTTCATATTAATCATCACTTATATTAACAACCAAATTCAACATCACATAACAATTTAGTGTCACAACTATTTACCATAAACTAACTTCAAATCACAATTTAACATCAACCATTTTAACATCCAAATTAATATCAATAACATCTATCACTTGATTATCATAGCATAATAGATTGAGTCGTGAATGAAATATTCACCTTGCGTGGTAGGAGATTTGACGGCGAAGCACGAAGACGATGGATAAGATAGACGCTAACAAGCACGACACAAAAGTGAACACATACAAAGCAAAGAGACTAGATAGATCCGACAAGCTGAATGGAAGCCTAATTCTCCGAAGCAGCAGCTGGAACAAAACACAATAAAACACTGGATGTGAGCAACTAGAATTCTAAAAGTTACACTGCTATGTGATATACGGTTTCATAAATAGATTTATATATAAACGACAATGCAACGAAATACAGTTGCGGCCACGGCGAGGCAGACGTGAGAAGTGGTGCTGGCTGGACTTGGGCGGTGGCTGGTGGAACGGGCGGACTGAGTATGGTGGCGGATGGTGGCAGCGGGAAGCTGGTCGCGGGGTGTGGGCGGTCTAGTCGTGGGTGGGCTGGGGAAAGGCGGAGGCTGGCGGTAGGTGAAAGGGCTGGCGGGCGGCAGGTGCGTGGGTAGCTGGTGGTGATTGTTCGGGCAGTAGCAGGTCAGGGCAACTGGGCTGGTGGGAGGCGGACGGGTGGCAGGGCAGGGTAGGTGGAGGAGAACGGGTGGCGGAGGCTGGGCAGGTGGAGTGCGAACGGGTGGCAGAGGCTAGGCAGGTGGAGTGTGAACGGGTGGCAGGTGGGGCGGGTGGACTGGCAGGTGAAGTGGACAGTGGAAATACTTTTTTTTTCTGAAGAGGAGAGTTAAAAGCAAAAGAAAAATATAAAAGAGGAGAGAAGGCAGAGGCATACGAACCAGAGAAGTTTTTGAATGCAAACCAAAGGATTAGGGATCCAAGCTTACTTTATATGAAACCATACGGAAATATGAAAAGCCTCTACTGTAACGACCCGGTATTTTCAACCATTCGCATCCATTATAAGTGTATAGGTAGATACTCATGCCGGAATTGAATTGCTCAAAATACCGCGTTGTAAATAAAAATTTGGCAAATCTCAGAATATACAGTAAATAAAATCACAGACACAGAGTAATAATAATGCAGCGGAAGTAAAAGAGATAGTAGTCCATGAAGCTACTATATAAATACATCAGAGTTAATTAAGATACAATAGGAATACCAAGATACAACAGGAGTAACAGTATGAAAATCAGGTACAACTGGAATCAACTGGATAACAAAATGAATAGATATCTGGATCTTCAAAGCAAAACTCCAGCTCCAATGGCGAGTCTCTAAAGCTGTATCACTCAGTCTGACCCGAGCGTAAAGCAAAACACAAAACACTCGAGTCAGGACATACATACTTATATAATGTAAACCAACTCAAGTGAACTGTAATAAAGGTACAAGTAACTTAAAGAACGCTTGGGATCGCCCATTCTTTAAGGATCCGTTAAACTATTTACTATGTAGTAATATACGCTATATATAGTAGTGTTTAATTAGTAAAGTATAATCATGTAGAAAATAGCGTTAAGATGGTGAACCTTAACGCGGTCGGATCTTTAAACCAAAATCATAGTGGGCTCGATATGGTAAGTGACATGGCACAACTAGGCAATGCCAGGGTAGATATACCAATTACGCATCCGGGCTGGTGGTGACGCATAGCAGCCACTACCGCCCACCTCGAACAACACTCCCAAATCGTGGGGTGCACCCAAACAATCACAAAGTAATAGAATGGTATCGAAGAAGTGTGTCCGATAAGAGGTGCTACCTCCTTGGCCCGTCAATCGCTCTTGTTTTAGCCACTTTATGCCAACTCATGGGAGTTGGGTCCACGTATATACCTTAGGATCGTCGCCACCATCCTACTTCATTCTGGAAACTCCACCGCGTACACAGTTGTCAAAGTGGTTTTCGGTATCGACAGAGAGTATGTCCATATCCGATCCCGGTCTCTTTAACAACCAATCGTTATTATAACCCGTGGTTATAAATTTCAAAATAGTTTATGTTTCAAATCAAAATACATCCTTTAAACCATTTCAAAATCATATCATTTATTTCAAACTAATACATACTTTCAAACCCAAAACATATCTATTCAAAACCAATTCAAAAATATATCATTTCCATTTCAAAACCAATTCAATAATATATCATTTCAATAAAACCCAAATTTCAAAATCACTGAATATTTCCTTTAATTTATTAAACTTGAAATCTTCCTTTAAATTATCATAGCATTTTGGTAATGTAACCTTAAGGAATCATAGCATTTTAGGAATGTAATACTTTCCAATTTAACATTTTATATAATCAAAGTATTTATATACTTACAAATTTTTAACATGGTCATTTTATCATAGCCTTATAGTTAAATAAACTTTGTTACTGTAATATCCAATTTAATGCTGAAATTCTTATGTTAAGTTAAGAGTACCTTATTAACTTACATTATCATTACAATGAAGAAACTTTATTATTTTAGTCATTAAAATATGTCATTTACATTAATTAAAACTTACATATTAAATGTACTTTTTAACTTACATTTCTATTACAGTAAAGAGCATTTATCATTTAATCAATATTACACTAATTAAACTTACATTATCAAATGTACGTTTTAATTTACGTTTTATTACAAAAAGGGCATTTATTATTTTAAATCAATATTACACTAATTAAACTTACATTATCAAATGTATGTTTTAATTTACGTTTTATTACAAAAAGGGAATTTATTATTTTAAATCAATATTACACAAATTAAGACTTACATGTTTCTTTCATTAATTAAGACTTTACATGTTTCTTTCAGTAGGTAAAACTTTACATATTTCTTTCATTAATTAAAACTTTACACGTTTCTTTCATAAATTAAACTTTACATATTTCTTTCATTAATTAGAACTTTACACGTTTCTTTCATAAATTAAACTTTACATATTCTTTCATCTTTGTTATTGCAGTAAAGAACATTTCTTATATTAATCAATAAAAATATTAATTAAACTTACATCTAACATGTGTGTTTAACTTACATTTTTCCATTTTAAAGTCATAGCTATTTATCTTACAAAACATAACATTTCACAAAAGAATATTTTATCATAGTTAATATAACAATCAAATTCTTTACAAATTTATTCCTTTAGACATCAATTCCAATATGATTCCAAAACTTATTACAAGATGTCCCATAAAAAAATGTATTTCATTTTATTTATTCAAAAATACATTAGTTATTATACAAAATATGTCCATCCCAGGAAACAACCTTTATTACAATTACTAGGTTATATTTAAGATTCCAAATTAAATCAAACTTAATTATTAAGTTATTTATCATAAATAAGACTCTTTAAATTCCATTAATTAAAATTTCATGTCAAATGTTCATTTTTAACTTACATTTTATTTTCACAATAAAGAGCATTTATTGTCTTAATCAATATCACATATTTCCAAATTAGGTTATATTTCCAATCACAAATTTCCATTCATTTATTTAACATTTTTAATACATATGAAATCATTTTTCACTTTATTAAATCATTTTAAAAACCAAATTTAAATTAAAATATCAAAATTTACATTTTCAAAATACTTAAAACTTCTAGAAAAATTTATAAAATAACCACGGGTCTGTATAATATTTTCTAACCTTGGTCAAGTGATACAGATAATATATCATTTCAATCCGTAATTTACAAAGAAAAATCTGGGTTCTATCATTTCAAACCCGCAATCCCAAGTTAAATAAAATAAATAAAAATCGCTTAGGCTTATCATTTCAGCCCATAACGATCTTTCCCTATTCTAAAGTCCGTTCGAGTATGTATCATTTCAACCCATAGTGATTCTATTCTACAGGGAACTTGCAGTGTGAGAACAGAAGTGTAACGACCCGCAAAATTTAATGGTTTTAAAAGTATATTTAACTGGAAATTTGTAAAATTTTAAACAATAAAATTTGGAAATAAAAATTTATTATTTGGAATACGTCTATTTTAATATAGCAACTGGTAAATTTTCATCTGATAATATTAAAGTTTATTTTTCTGTGAAATTTTATTTCAAATCAAACCGGTTAATAACAGTGAATTTAAAAGTTTTCCGAAACCAAAATATGTCAACAGGAGAAAATTTATTCAAATCATTCTAAATCAGACTGCGAAATTCATTTTTCCAAATTTGGAATTCTACTGCTCCGTTTATCTTAATTCTGGCAAAATAGCAGCATTTTCGGTACCGATTATCGACTTTCGATCGGATGATCGTACCACTAGTATCTGTATACCGTTTTGATCGTCACGTCGTGCTGATCTCTACGGTATATTCATTTTGTATTTTGAGGTCCGGTACGCACCGGAAAACAATTAACTGTTCGTTGTAACGGTACCCTAAAATTGTGGCTTTACTATTTCTTTGGTTTCAAAATCTGATGGCGTGCTGTCCAAGCATCACAATTAATTGCTTTAAAACTTTTGCGGAATCAATAGATAGCTGCACGTTTCTTTGGCTTTTGAATTTATATCTAAAATTAAGGTGGAATGTTTCTTTTGCCCCTTTCTCTCCTTTATTTCTATTTATATCTTTTGAGAGCATAAAAATAAATTGGGAAGCTGACACGTTATCAACATTCATTTACAAATTATAGCCCTCCACTACCTCTCTCTCTTCTCATTTTATTTTTGCCTTACTCCTTTTCTTCATTTTGTTGCCTGAAGCCATCATTCCCCTTCCTCCTTTCGCCAGACAGCACGCACGTCCAAGCTCTCCCTACTCCGCCGCATGATCCCTGCCTCGTGAACACCTAGCTCCGGCCGAATCTCCCTCCATCATCCCTCCCTTCGTCCGCCTCGCAACCCACATCACCGAACCAGCCCTCCACGTCCTTCCTCCGTCCTCACCTCTACCGCACCTCACTTCCACTCACGTTGACCCGCCACCTTGAAGCTGGCAACCCACGGCAAGTCATGGCCACAACAGTAGTTCGAGCCACCTTCCTGTTTTCTTCCATCTCTTCGAGCAGTTTCTCCGCCTCCTCCTCCTCTGTTGCTTTCCTAGGTGGGTTTGTATATATTATCTCTATATTAGTTTATTTTATTAAGGATGCCTTACCTCCTTTTGTTTGTTTTATAGTTATTTAACATTATATTATATTATATATAATCGGTGGTGTGAGTTTACTGTATCCATGTTTACAGTGTTATAGTATTAAAGTTATATATATATGGGTGAATATATATGTTTAAAAGTATATTTCGTGTGTGTTATTAGTCTAATATCTGGATATATATTTATGTATATTATAGATATGCTGTTTATGTAGGGGTATGGTATAGATGTATATACAATGAAAATGTTGTATGTGTTTTGTATATATGAAAAGTATGTGTATATGAGTTTTGAAGTTACAGTGTCTATATATAGGTTTTACATTCCTACATTTTATATATATAATTACACAGTTGCATATAGGTTATGTACTATACTGTTAATACCTTAATATATAGTGGTATTGGAATATTGTTTAGTTGGTCTGCATGTATTCTTGGATTTGCTGTAGTATACTTTCGAATGAGACTTTAAAATATTGTATATCTATTCTATTTATGCGTGTCTTGGTACACTAGTTGCTTTGAGTTTGCATTTTGTTTAGGATATAATACACTGTTAATTTATATAAACTTACATAAACAGTAACACTAGTTGATGTGTGTATATGTTGCAAAGGGGTTATAACTTGTCATGTGTTTAAAGGTATTTATTTGATAATATTATATGTTTGAAATAACTTTAATTTATATATGTTGTTGAATTTTGAAATTTAGGGATGTAATAAGTAATTATTTTTTATACTTTTATATGTTAATTTATACATACGAGTTTACCTTGTCACAATCTGTAAATGTATATCATGTATGCGTGTATGATCTGCTTTGAGGCAATACATTTATTTTAAAGTAAGTATATATTAATTCTATTAGGGGCATTGATTTTGAATTTTTAAATATAAGATTTTGTTTGTATATTAGTTTGAATTATACGTATTATTTCAAACTATACTATGTATATATATGTTTGTTTATTATATGTGTTTTATTTAAAACAATGAATTTTAAAATTATATATGTATGTTTAATTTAATATGTGTTTGAATATAGAGTATGATTTTATATATGGTTCACTTATATAACTGGTCTTTATCAATCCAGCTTTAATCTGATTTCGTCAACTCCTATCTATCAGCTTTGATCATCGAATCGTGTCCATCTTGCTTTGGTTTGGATTTCGTAACTTGTTCTGTTGTCAAACTCCTCTAACCTCGAAAGGTGAGCAATCACTCACGATTAACGTTCTTGTATTTATATAATTTAATTTCAATTGAAACGACAATTGAAATATGATGCTGTAGTTATTTAAATTGTTATATATGCTATTATCTGTATTTGTTCACCTGTGACATCTGACACCAGTATCTAGTATTTATATGCCTGTTATTACCATTATTTGTATATGTTCACCTATGACATCTAACACCAATATCTGTTATTTATATTGATGATATATGCCTGTTGTTATAATTTATATTATCTGTTATCACTCTGCAAGTTCCCTGTTAGTATAGAATTCACTATGGGTTGAAATGATACATACCCGAACGGACTTTAGAATAGGAAAGAATCGTTATGGGTTGAAATGATAAACCCAAGCGATTTTCATTTGTATTGAAATTGGGATTACGGGTCGAAATGATTTCTACCCGTATATATTTAAATTTCGGATTGAAATGATAAATATCCGTATCACTTAACTATATGATAAATATATATACAAACACCGTTGGTCCATATATATAAATATTTTGAAAATGAATTCTATGGTTTTGGAAAAAAATATATGGTTTTAGCAAATGTTGATTCAAAAAAAAAAATTTATATATAAATGGAAATGATATATATAGATTTAATAATGATATTTAATTTAATTAAGATGGATTTAATACATATAATATGTTAAGTATAAAATTTATATTTCGAAATAGATTTTTGGTAAAAATTTGAATAAGTTAAGGTTGGGAAGATAATTTGAATTTAGTAAAGAATTTTATTTAATTAAACCAATTTAAAGCTTATTGAAATTGGGATTTAAGATATGATTTATAACTTGAGTTTGATTTAAATAATTAAATGAATATTTCTTGTTTAAATAAATTTAAGGAAATACTTAGAAAAATGAAATTTAAGGCTAGTTAAATGATATTGAATTTATTAAGTGAATATTCCCTGATTAAATAATAATAAAGTTAAATCAAGTGCTATATGAAACTGTTAAATTTAACTTTGAAAATGTTGAATATTAAAGCTTTGAAATATATTGAAAATTTAAATGGTATATTTAGAACTGAATGGAATTGATGAATTGAGCTTTGAATAAATTTGAATTTGGAATTTGAGTTAATTTGAAATGAAAATGATATTTCGTTTTTGAAGTAAATAAATTGAAATGACCACGGTGTTATAATGTATATTTCCACCTTGTAGATAGTTCTGAAGATCCTTAGAGGATGGTTATCCCAAACATCCTTTAAGTTACTTGTATTTCAGTTGATATTTCGCTTGAGTTGGATTTATTTATATAAGAATTTTAATCCTGACTCGAGTGTTTTGTGTTTTGCTTTACGCTCGGGTCAGACCGAGTGATACAGCATCTGAGACTCACCTTTGGAGTTTGGAGCTTCCTTTGGAGATCCAACTATCGCCTCAGCTTTCAGCTCTTCTGATTTGTTCAGAGAAGTCATCTGTTGTACTGAAGACTTCACTGCATTTGAGATACTCTGTTGTATTTTATTTCTAACTCTGATGTTTATATAGTAGCTTCATGAACTACTATTTTATCTATTCCGCTGCGCATTATTGTATTACTCTGTGTCTGTGATTCTGTGATTGATTTATTTACTGCATATGCTGAATTTTGCCAAATTTAAATTAACAATCTGATATTTTGAATTATTCAAGTCAGAAATGTGTGGATTTATTGTCAATTTGAATGGTCCAAAATACCGGGTCGTTACATTTGGTATCAGAGCCAGGTTCTAGGCAAAACTTAGCATATATAGTAAATTTATTTACCGAATCACTTTCGTTCGAGCCTATCTTCGAATCAGAATTCTTGTTGATTAGAGTTCCTATAATTTGAATTGCTATCTTTGTTCTGAAATTCGTCTTGGCCTCTCCCTATTTATGAGTATATCCATCTTCTTTTTGAATATTAATTATCTCATCTTTGTGCGAGTCCTTTCCTTTTATTTTGAAACTTCCTTTGATTTAAATTCCCCCGTAAATTTTTGAACTTCTATCTTGTTGATTTTGGACTCATTGAATGATAGGAAAATATTTTGGTAAATGGCAAAATCTGAAGAGCAGAAAGCAGCCCGTCGGGCACGAAGAGCACTGGCCCGTAAGGAACGGGAGGAAGCAATTGAGGAACAAGAGAGGCTGTGGAGAGAAAGGGCAGAACCGGGTCCTTATGACCATGTCATTTGTTATCGGTGTCAGGAAAAGGGGCATTATGCAGCCATGTGCGGAAAGAGATGGAAAGGGAAAAAGAAGGAGGGCAAGCGCTTTCGATCCGAGATTTTCTGTTTTAAGTGTCGTAAGAAGGGACACTTCCCAAGTCGCTGCCTGGAAGTGAAGAAAGTGAAATCGGCACTCACGGCATCTACCGACCAGTCAACCATTTGCTACCACTGTAGACAGACTGGACATATAGCCAGAGATTGTTCTGAGAGACAGCGCGGAAGGCAAGCTGTGTTACGTCCTGCTCGAGCTGCTGCCTTCCCAAAGTTCACTAGGGAAGATGGGAGAATAGTGTACTCATGCAAGAAATGTCATAGTTGGGGGCACCTTGATGTGGAGTGTACTGGACCCGTTGAAGCACCACTCGGTAGGATTAATACCGATGCATTATTCTTGTAGAAGTATGGATCAGTGAAATCTCTTTGTATCAGTGGTATAAGTTAAGTTGTATTAAGTAAACTCTATTATATCCTTTACCTAGTAAAAGTCGATGTGTCGAACTTAAGGTTTATAATGATGCTTTACCATTTCGTTTGATGAGAATTTGTTTTTTTCTTTCACTAATGGAATAAATTCCCTTGAATTGATATAGGTTAATATACCTCGAAATCTTGGTTAGGATTCTCATTAAGTAGGATCCCTTTTGAATTTGACTTCGACCTTTATCTCGTTCCGAGATTCATTCTGGAATCATCCTTTGAAAATCGGGTTTGTTTGTATTTTAGAAAGTGTTTTATATATCGAAATTATTATTTTTATAAGTATGATTATATTCTATATATAAAAGTAAAATGTTTTCGATAAAGATTATATACCCTTTTTAAAAATGAGAATTTGAGGTTTAGGAAGGATTTGCAATTTTGGAAAAAAAAATATTAAATAAGAAATTTGATTTATCTAAAAAAAATGCTTTATAACTGAAGGATTTTAAATTGGAAATTCGAGAATTGAACTCCGGTATTTTGAAATTGGTTTTTAAGATTTTAAAATATATAATAATAGTATGATTTAAAAGTATTTTCCGAATAAGAAATGTTTCCAATGATTTTAATGAGTTTCGAATGTTTTCGAAGAAATTCCAAAAGAAGTTTGAGAAAATAGAAGTCCAGAACTCACTTATGTCGCTGGAAAATAATTTCGGTGATGAGTGCACGCATCATCGACATTGATTTTCGAGTTTCAAAGTGGGGGATAGGCCACTTCAATAGCTTTGCTATGCGAGTGATTTTGCGAAACCAATTTTGATTTCAAATTCCGAAGTAAGATTTGATATTCGAAAGATATATGTATATATATATTTGAAATGATTTGAAGTAAACCGGTGTTTAGTCCTCGAGTTTTAGATTTGATTTGAGATAACCCTATTTTGGAATTGATTTACTGATTTAATTGTGATTTCCAACTCTTGGATTGAAATATGATTTCTTCGACTATTTTGAAGGTTCGAGCACTTCCAAATCAAGGTTAACTTTTCAAAAGCTAAGAATTTTGAAGTAAAACATATAAGTTTGATATGTATGTTTAAAATATGTAATAATATGATTTAAATAAGCTGAAACTGTTTTGTTAATAAACAAATAAGGCAATTTTAAAATTTTCTAATATGAAATTTAGATTGAAACGTTTTGAAAAGAATTTGATCTTCAAAATATTTTGAATAAAGTTTAGTTAAATGTTTTAACTTAGTAACATCTTTATGAAACTAATATAGTTGTACGTATGCTGGTTTATTCGCATAATTAATTTGATCCAAGTTTGAGTACACAAGTTCGAGGTGGATTACACCATTTCGTGTTAGGATTTTTCATTCGATTCTTGACGGCGAATATTAGATATGGATTTTGGACTTGATTCTAGAATTCTCTATCATAGTATATGGCTATGCAAGGAGACTGATGGCTTCTAGTTGAGAAACCATATCGAATTCCGCATTAGGGAAGTCGAATGGACAATACTAGTTCGAAAGCGAACTTGTGTGATCGAGCGAGCGATCAAATGTGATTCTGCGAAATAATGACGTATGTACATCTTATATTCTAATATCATTGATATATTTTGACGCTGAAATTGAAAGCCGTCATGTTAGAATATCTTTGCTTACTAAAAGAAAATTTCCAATTTAAAAATAACAAAGATATATAACCCATAAAAGCAAAGATATTCAATCCCATATGGCTCTTCATACAGCGAAATTTATTTTGATAAATTTGATCCTTATATAAGATGGACCTTACGTAAGTATAAGATGATTTTGAAAACATTTGATTTTGGAAATGAATTGGTTGACTTAAATTATATTGATTTGGGAATTTGGATTTATTTTCTAAATCTATTATTTTGGAAACTTTAAAACTAAAGATATTTAATTGGAGAAGAAATAATTTGGTGAAATTGTATCTGATTTTGGAAGTGAACTGATATTGAAACAAATTGAAATTTGAGAACCTTGTGTTACTAAATACTTGATTTGGGAGTTGTCGAACTTATATAAAATTGATTTGTATGAGTATGAAATTGATTCGAAAACTATAGATTTGAAAGGTACTCAATTTGAAAGTGAAATCTTATATAATTGAAGTCTATATAAGTATGATTTGATATACTATTGATTTTGGAAAGTATTTGATTTGAAAATTAAATCTTATATATAATGGATTTTATATAAGTACGATATTTGAAAGTGATTTGAAAAGGTACTATATGATACATATTTTCGAAGTAAAGATATGGAAAGTGCCTTCTGCTTGATATCCGATTTGTGGCCACATCT
Source organism: Allium fistulosum (assembly GCA_030737815.1). NCBI lineage: Eukaryota > Viridiplantae > Streptophyta > Magnoliopsida > Asparagales > Amaryllidaceae > Allium > Allium fistulosum. The sequence goes on along the minus strand of CM060901.1, from coordinate 1,077,528,865 downwards.
TGGATTCATTCTATCGATATTATTCTCTCTGATTTTGGTTTTCCGGATATGATACTCGAGTGTCCTTCGAATTCCATGGCGTTACCCATGGTCTTACGAACTCGACTGCATAGCGTAATTCGTAAGGCAGTGATTGCTTAAAAGGTACGGATGTTTCCTGGGGGATCCAGGCGTAACCATTGTGTATCTACGATCTATGATCGTGTTAGTGGCGTAATCCGTAAGGCAGAGATTGCTTAAGGGGTATGGATGTTTCCTGGGGGATCCAGGCGTAACCATTTTCATGTATCCTGCGGTCCACCATTTTGTTGCATGGCGAAATTCGCAAGGCAGTGAATGCTTAAAAGGTACGGATGTTTCCTGGGGGACCCAGGCGTAACCATTGTGTATCTGCGATCCATGATCTGATTCGTTTTTTTTGATTGGATTGTACTTTCCATATATGTTTTTAAAAGTTTTTCCAGTATTTTCACTGGGTGTTGAAACAAGTCTACTAAGTACCTGGAGAATTCTAGTTTTGCGCCTGATCAACGCACTACCAGAGTCTACAGGAACAAGGATAAACTTGTTGAAACATCGAGTTATAAAAGTATTTTCGAAAGGAAATTTGTTTCGACTATAAAGGTATTTTATTATAAAAGTATTTCCAACAAAGAAATTTTGAATTAATATTTGAAATTGAAATCCTAATGGTTTGAATAAATTATTCATGCCCGATACTAATCTTTTGAATCTATCTTATCTGCTCAGCTTTATTTATTCACCTATATTCTGTTTTTCCAAGTCCCTCTTCTCCTTGTTGACTATATCCCTTTAAATATTGTTTATTTATATACTATATGGTTTAATAGAAATTTTAGTGTTATAAATATTTTGAGTTATTAATTAAATACAACATATTTAAAGAAATGATTATTGATTTATTAATAATGTTGAAAAGTATCTTGAGATAAATTAATAAATTTATAAATTATGGATTTAATGTTTTCAAATAGCATCTTTGTAAATATAAGTAATAATGTAAATAATTTTTTTCAAATAGTTTTCATGTAACGACCCCGGATTTTATATAGATTTAAGTTAATAATTAAATGAATTTTTGAATTAAAATAGTGAAATAAAACGGTAAATAGATTGCGAGTTTCCCCGGATTCAAATATATTCTATATCAATCATTTAAATTAAAAATATTGTATATTGTGTATATATGTGTACATATGAATGTATATGTAATATACGAGTAAATTTGTAAATGTATATATATATACATTGAATTTGAATTAAATTTTAATAAATGGTTTAAAGATAAATTATAGTTAAGTGAAATATAAAATAAAACATATCTTATCAATAATTAACTTAAGTATTTGGTAGTTATGTTGAGAATAAAAATAAAAATAAAAATAAAATAATAAATATGTAAAATACATGTCTTAGTCAAGTGATATATTAATGCACATTAATAAGTAATAAATAAATAAGCTTTTAAACAAGACAAACTATATATATGTGCTCACAAATCTAAAGGCCAGGCTGCACCTTTTTGTAAAAGCAAAATACATAAATGAACTTAAGAAAAGTATAGAGTACATAGTCTTTAGGAACTCATATATGTACCTGCCGTGAAGCAAGGTATAAGAAACATAAAATGTGTATATGCAGGATGTACTAAATAGATTTAAAAAGCTAGAAATGATATTTGTAAACATAAAAGGACCAAGGCATTAAATGCCATATCCCTTAGTACACAACAACATCTGCTCAGCCACAAAAGAAGGAAGAAAGGAGAGTATGTGAACAAGTAAGCAAGTATATGTAAATGAATGAAATAAGTGAAATGGCTTGCAAATGAAGATATGCGTATAGATAAATATATATTTGTACAAAGCAATTAATGCAGCACCCAAACTTTCTCTCATCAGCCTACAAACAAAGAAAATATCCCTGTAAAGAAATTGTACAACACAACCTCATCACTTGTACAAAAACAACATACCCTGTAATTCGTTCTTTTGTATGTCAATCTTTTCATTCAGTTTCGTTCCTTCAAAGCTAAGAAAAACTGAAGCAACTATCATCTTAATAACTTAAACAAAAATCAACAATACAACTCAAGATCAAACCAGAGATTTAGGAGAGTTTCAGCTTGCAACCTGTTCAAAGAAGCTCTGTTTTCTTTCTCTGGAAAAACAACTGTGAGTAACATCAACCTTTTAAAATTTTAAACTTGACTTGGTTGCATTTATATCTGGAAAAACAAGTATAGTTTACATATTTTGAATGCTCTGTGAGTAAACAATAATTTCAAAGTTTAAGTTGTTTAAACTAGATTAAGATGCATATAAAATCTGGTTTGTGAATAGTCCAGTTTGAATATAATGATGTGCATATATATACACTGCTCTGTATATTGTTTGATCTGCCTGTAGTTACAAAGTTTAGTAGGTGATAAATTTTAAATATTACCACTCAATCATTATAGGCTGTGATTTAAACAAGATAAGTAGTTTCAAATATAAATAAAGTTTTTAAACTCGTTTTCAAATTTTGGAAGAAGCAGATCAACTGGAAAGTTGATTACAGGTTATCCAAATTCCTATGTTAAATTCAAATATTTTAATTTGTCAATTCATCAATATAGTTTGAATCTACATACAAAAGTAGGATTTTTAAAATAAAAATGATGATTTTTAAGCAAGTATTCAAGGTGCAGTACCTTGTTGAACAGAATTTGCTCTTTTGCCAATTTCAGCTAATTCAAACAAATTTAAAATCTGAATTTTGGTGAGAAGCAAGCTTGATAATGTAGCAATACCAGAAAAATGATAGAAAAATTTTCGAATGCATAGATTTTGGGTTAGGATCGAAAGTAGGGTTTTGTTCTTATGTTTTGAGGCTCTGTATTTTTTTGGGTTTGCGTCGCCGTGCCTTGATCGAGTGGCACGTGGGTTGGAGTGAAGGTCGAGGAAGGTGTGGAAATGGCGTAGGCAAGGTGGCTTGGTCTCCGGTGAGGTGGGGTGGCTGAACGTGGTGGTTATCGGAGGGATATGTGCGTTCCGCGTTCGAGCTGCAGGGCATTTTCTTCGATTCACATTTATTCGAAAATCTGGGCTTAAATTTCTAATATCGAGACGAATTGGAGTTTGTGGGAGGCGGAGTGGGTCGCCGGAGGGTTGGCGAACCACCGTGCACGTGCACGGTGGCGTAGAGTGTCAGGAAGGATGCGAGTATTTTCGACTCGAATGATACTCGAGATTTCGTGGGTTTTGTCTCGAGTGAAACTCGAAGGAGCAGGAAAGATGCCTCGAGAAACTGAGCGCGTGAGATTCTTAAACAGGATTGTCGATTTAAGATTTTAACTGGAAAGAAAAAAAATTTGAAGAAGGAAGCGTACGAGTGGAGGAAGAACGCGGGGAAATGAGGGAGGAACCCGGGTTGTTACTCGAGAGAACAGGGGGGTTGCCTCGGGTCAAGTGTTGCTTCAGGTTCACAAACCTGTTTGCTTCTGAAATTTAAACAAAATCTAAATTTATAAATTAAAGATTATGACTGAGTTTTAAAATTTGGTTTAAATCTAAATTCAAGTCTAGTTTATAATTTAGTTTGAAACAAATAAAGTTTTAGAAATTTAAACTTGTTTATATAACTTTAAAGTATTTAAAGGATTAAAAGAATTTTGAATTTTAAATGGAATTTGAAATTGTAAAGGAAGGATTTATTTATAATTTAAAGTAAATTAATTATGTAATTAACTTAAGAATGATTTATTTTATTTATAAATTAATAAATTAAGTTGATTAGAAATAATTAACGATGATTTAAACCTAAGAAAATTTCTTAAGAAAGTAATTAAAGAAATGTTATTAGTTAAATTGTTAATTAACTAGAAATCCATTAAGTAATCAAATTTATGTGATAAATTTTGATAATTAATTAGATTAATTAATTTAGATAATTAATCGTAAATTGTTAATTACTTAATAAAAAAAATTAAGGAGAATTAATTAAATGATAGTTAATTAATTTATTAATTGAGGCTAATTAATTTATTATTAAAGATTTATTTATTTAAATAAAATTGAAATTAATTAATGTTAATTAACCAGGATTAGTAATTTATTCATAAGTAACTAATCTGACTTAAAATTAATCAAAGGATTAATTGATCTTACTTATGAATGTTTGAATTCTATTTGATGATTTGATTGTTTGATATCCCTGATATGTGATGATTTGTGATATACCCTGATTTGTGTTTTTACTTGTGATGTAAATTATTATCTGTGATATTTATATATCTGTAATCTGTGAATGAACGATAAGCGTTATAGTTTATATCGCTTATCAACTATATTGTTGTGTTTTAATCTGTGATGATTGATGTTGCACTATTGTGTGTAAAACCCCTGGACTACACTTATACACACACAAATATGGATTTCACGTGGAAATCGGTTAAGTCACAGATAATTTAAATTTAATGTTTTTGAAATTGAAATTTTAATTTCAATTGATTTTGGAAATGAATTTGGGTTAAATGTTAAAGCTTTTGAAATGGAGTTTTTAAGATGAAAGTTATTTTGAATAACTTGGTAAAATTTCCAATTTAAATAATTTAATTTGAATTTGAATTCAATATTTAGAATTGAATTCAATGATTGGAAATTTTGATTAAAGATGATTTAAATGTGTTTATATGAAGTTAACCCATTTTAAAAGTATAGTCTTGAGAATTTGGATTTAACCCAAGAACTTTAACTTGTATAAATGAATCAGGTTTCCAAAATGAAAACTGTTGTTTTCAAAAGAATAAAAGTTTTCATATAAGAAATGAAATTTCAATTTAGTTAAAGGAATTTCAAGATTGAATTGAAAAATGGTTTCTAAGTTATGAATGAATTCTTTTTGAAAACCATGAACTGAATCTGTTTATTTTTAACAGATTTAAAAATTATGATTTGTTAAACCATTTGAAATGGAATTGTTTTGAAAACTGTAAGTTAAATCTTTGATTTGAAGATTTAACGAGTTAATCAAATTGGAAGGGAAATTAATTTGGAAAATCTGTGAATGAATCTTTTGTTTAAAAGATTAAAGTGTGGAAACTGTTTAAACCGTTGAAGGTTGTTAAAATAAATCTTTTTATTTAAAGATTTGAAATGGTAATTTGTTAAACCATTTGAAAAGAAAAGTTTTGGGTAGTAAGTTGTGACTTAATTGACATCCCAATATCCATATGTTTTTAAAATATTGCGCTCATTATTCGGTTTAGCCGGGAGAGGACCTTTGTGTCATATAACCCGTTCCGAATAATGATACGTCGTATATGGATAGCATTTGAAGACCGGTGGTGAAGACCGGATATTTACGAAAACGAAAGGACAACTCGTCGAATGTCTCTGCACCGACTGGTCCCCGGTATAGAGATTTTATCACCCTTTGTGATGGGAAGTCCGGACGGGATTGTGAATACCCGGAATTGCAAGGGCTTCGTAAGAAGTGCCTTCGGTTCTGTTCGAACCCGGAACAGACTTATATGGATACATGTCTGACATTACACTTTGAGATATAAAGCCGATTTCTTTCAAATACATTTCTGTTTGGTGGCGGAGAATTTATTCTCTTAGCTTAACACCCTTCTCTGAGACGTACAAGCTCAGAGGTTATGTAGTTGAAATTTATCAGCGATATATTCCCAATTTGGTAATGTGACATGCTGAGTGTTGCTGTGTGATGATCAGTGTTTGATCATTTGTGATATGATCATTTGTTTGATCATCTATCTTTGTGATCATAGGTTGATCATCTGTTGACCCGAAGCATGGCTTTGTGACAAAGCGTAGCTTTGTGGACGAGACTTCGTCAGGGCCTCACAACCCGGAAATGGTCGAAACAGGATCGTTGCGGCAAGGTTATGAGGGTCGCGCCCTTTAGGGTATGTCATTTCCTTCTGGAAAGGGGTGGTATCATGGTATGGAGCCCAGATACTTACTCATGTGGATACACTTTCTTTATGATGTGTGATGTTGGATACCGAGCTCGGATAAAGGTCCCAAAGGACCGGGGGATGGCATAGTCGTGAGTTACTTGTTACAGGAGTAACCCGGCCTTGTTTGGCAGAGAGCAGTTTGTCTCTCGGGACGTCCCGCCAGAGGCATTCCCATGCGGCGGAAGGAAGTTCCTTAGCCTGACCATTTGTTGGAAATCCATTTCTCCAATACGGAACTTGTACGGTTTCAGTTGTAGAACCTGCCATTTACGTACGGTGGTCACCACTGTTTAGATGGTAGCTATAGTAGGCATACGATACTGGTCGTATGTTGGCTAAGATTAATATTATACTTTCGAAATGTTTTCTGCACTATGCACTAATAATAATATCAAGATGATTTTACGTAGTAAGCATCTTTGACTATCATAAGAAGAAATCTCCTCCAATTCTGCGTTTGCATTGTGTGTGTGGTGGGAGGTCTTATGGTAGTTTCATTTTCTTAAAGCATTGCGGATTTCAATGTTTAAAATCTTTTGTTGATTGTTTAAAGATAAACTGTTTTTGTTGCTCACACCAGTCCCATGACTGATCCGGAGTTTATTGTTCCCTTCCTAAACTCTGGGTGCTCATAATTTTCCACACGAGCAGTCTAGAGTTGGGTTTCTTTTCAGATATTCAGGTTTAGTAGATTATCTGGAGCTAGTTCATTCATCGAAGTTGCTTATCTTGGAGTTGTGGATTCATTCTTGTCTGAAGATCATTTTGGAGTTATCATTTCTATTGATATTGTTCCGCTGCTGTTGTTATCTTTTCTTTTCCGCTGCTATTTCTTGTATCTCTGATATTTGTTGTATCATCTCTGATGTATATTGATATTCATTGTATCACTCTGTTGTACCAGATATTATATATCAATGTATTATTCATTTTTTCCGCTGTGTTATTTACTTAATTGTGTTATAGCTCCGGCGAATCGGATTTGAACGGTCGAATCTGCGGCATTCTAGTACAATGTGAAGTACGGATGTTGATTTTCGAGCGGGCAAAACCCGATACGTTACATTTCATATAATTATAAAGGTGTCATTTAAACATATAAATGGTATTTATAAAGGAAGAAAGAAATTTTACAAATGAGTTTTGAAAAAGTATTAAATTATAAAAAAAATAATTGATTTGCAAATGAAGTTTTCAAATGAATATTTCAAGTAAAATTTATATAGTTTTAAATTAATTGTTTAATCTTAACTTTCAATCTATTTTTCTTTCTGGTTGTTTTATTCTCCTACCTCCTTCCTTTTCGGGGACGAAAAGTTTTGAGTGGGGGAGAGTGTAACGACCCGCAAAATTTAATGGTTTTAAAAGTATATTTAACTGGAAATTTGTAAAATTTTAAACAATAAAATTTGGAAATAAAAATTTACTATTTGGAATACGTCTATTTTAATATAGCAACTGGTAAATTTTCATCTGATAATATTAAAGTTTATTTTTCTGTGAAATTTTATTTCAAATCAAACCGGTTAATAACAGTGTATTTAAAAGTTTTCCGAAACCAAAATATGTCAACAGGAGAAAATTTATTCAAATCATTCTAAATCAGACTGCGAAATTCGTTTTTCCAAATTTGGAATTCTACTGCTCCGTTTATCTTAATTCTGGCAAAATAGCAGCATTTTCGGTACCGATTATCGACTTTCGATCGGATGATCGTACCACTAGTATCTGTATACCGTTTTGATCGTCACGTCGTGCTGATCTCTACGGTATATTCATTTTGTATTTTGAGGTCCGGTACGCACCGGAAAACAATTAACTGTTCGTTGTAACGGTACCCTAAAATTGTGGCTTTACTATTTCTTTGGTTTCAAAATCTGATGGCGTGCTGTCCAAGCATCACAATTAATTGCTTTAAAACTTTTGCGGAATCAATAGATAGCAGCACGTTTCTTTGGCTTTTGAATTTATATCTAAAATTAAGGTGGAACGTTTCTTTTGCCCCTTTCTCTCCTTTATTTCTATTTATATCTTTTAAGAGCATAAAAATAAATTGGGAAGCTGACACGTTATCAACATTCATTTACAAATTATAGCCCTCCACTACCTCTCTCTCTTCTCATTTTATTTTTGCCTTACTCCTTTTCTTCATTTTGTTGCCTGAAGCCATCATTCCCCTTCCTCCTTTCGCCAGACAGCACGCACGTCCAAGCTCTCCCTCCTCCGCCGCATGATCCCTGCCTCGTGAACACCTAGCTCCGGCCGAATCTCCCTCCATCATCCCTCCCTTCGTCCGCCTCGCAACCCACATCACCGAACCAGCCCTCCATGTGATATCTCGGAATTTTTGGGTAATATCAATTTAATAATCTGTTTAAATAACTAAATTGATTTGATAATTTTTGTTAATAAATTTGAATTAATTTAATAATATTCTTTTAATAAATATAAAATTGATAAATGTGTTATTTTCAAACAATATTAATAATGTATTATTATTTTTACAAATAGATTTTTATAAAAATAGGATAGTTATTTCAAATTGAATTTGTGTAGTTATATATATATAACTTGATTTTAAAATTAGACTTTTGACTTTGATTTGAATTTGAATTTAAAGTTTTGAAATTCAAAGATAGATATTTTAAATTGTTTTGGATTTTAAATTATATGTATAAACTTTTATTTATAAATATAATTAGTTTTGTTTCTTTAAAAGAAATTTATATATAGATAAGTATTTGATAACTAAAGAAAAAGACTTTTATTTACTTTTAAAATAAATAAAAATAAGTAAAATTACTTATAGGACAAGTGTAAATATATTGAGCCTAATACAACAAGTGTTAATTTATGCTCATGACAAATGTAAATAGATTAGACAAGTGTCATTTTTGTTTTTAATTTTTCTTTTATTTTTAAAATAAATCATTTATACTTATAAAAACATGTTTTCCTCCTCCTCATTTCTTTTCTAATCTTCATTTTCAAAAGCAAAGAAAAACTCAAGCTTCTCAAAAATGAAATCTGGTAACAACATTTACAAATCAGTAACCAAACTCCTCAAAACTAGAATCATGTTCAAATCAAAATTTGTAATCATTCTTTTTAAAACCAAAATCAAGCCTGCATGTTTCAATTCTGTACGTTTTCAAAGATCAAAGAAATATGCAAAACATCTTCCTCAAACCACTAGCCTGCATTTTTCAAAATCATTAACCTGAGCATCTGCATTTTTCCAAACCTGAGAACAACAAAACATGCAAAGCATTTCCAAAATCAAAAGGGTGCATACATTTTCTTTAATCAGGAATCAATTCAAAAGCCTGCCTGCATTCATCTTTCAAACCTGGGTATATCAAAAGGAAATCTGTAATTCAAGTTTTAAATTCAAAGCAAGTTGAATCTGGAAATCAATGAAGTTGTCTGCAAGTTTCTATAGCAAGCAACTCAAGTTTTAAATCGAAAACCAGAAGCTAAGGCTATTTCAAAAAAAAATAAAGCTCTGTTTATTTGCATGCCTGGTGAGTAACATTTTTATTAAAGCTAATTGAAGTAAATATATTTGTTGATTGTTTCCTGAGATAAACATGACTTGTTGGTGGATGAATATGATTAAATTCCCTGTATATATGTATGGTTGAGTGCATGCTTATTGTTGATTTATTTTGCCTGTCCTAGAATTCCAGATTTAATCTCTGATCAAAATGACGATCTCATGATTTAAATCTTTGTTAAGGATTTAGATTGCAAACAAAATATAGTTGAAGTAATATAAGTTTAAAGTTTAAATTTTATAAAATAAAAGGAAAAACCTGCAATGTCTCTAAAACACAAAGTACAACAGAGTAAACTTGTGAAAGTAGGAATTTAATCATCCAGATTATTTGATTTAATATTATCAACTGATTTCATAAACGAAGACATGAATTTTAAAACTAAAATTAGAACTTTTAGTTTGTATTTGATTGTGTATTTCAAGTTTAACCAGAAATCATGTTTGGGGTTAGAACTGTCGATCTAGAAAGTTTGGGTGGCCAGTATCTTTTCTGGTGATGGAGTGTTGATCGAAGTTGCAGGGAAAAATGGTAGTAGGTGGATTAAAGCTTTGGGGGCGATTGTGATTTTGAATCAAAAATTATAACCCTAGTTTTCACTATTGATCAGTAAATTGATCACCGCAACCCCTATAAGCGATCGAGTTCTTCCAAATTTGAGTTGATGATAGATGGGGCGTGGAGGAAGTAGTGGCCGAAGGCGTAGATTCTCCGATGATCAGAATTTGGTGTTTGAGGCGGTTTCAGATTCGACATTTGTTCCAGTTTTTGAGCTCGAATGCTTGTTTTCGATTTAGGGGTTCTGCAGTATAATTGATGATCGGAATGGTATTGGGTGATGGTCGCCGACTTGCGAGTGTCTTCGCGAAAGGTCGGAGATGGTTGCAGCGTTGGTGCAGGTGCACGAGGGAATTTGGTGTGTCAGCTGTTTAGGGAAAGAAGAATACTCGCGTTTTGTTCGGGTTGACTCGTGTTCTGCTCGAAGCGTGGAGGGTTTCGACTCGAAGTTTTTTTTTGTATAGGCTCGGGTAGATTGATGTTGCAGTTTTAAACCAGACAGGGTTTTAAAAATTTAAAATGAGTTTAAAATGTAGAGCAGGATTTAAAACAAAGTTTTAAATAAAATTTTAAGATATAGATTCAATTTAATTTGTATCCTAGTGGAGATAAATAAAGTTTATAAAATTTATCATGTTTTAACAAATTTAAAATGTTGAAAGTATATATTAAAAGGGTTTGAATTTAGATAAATTGGTTTAAAATCCTTAATGTTAAGTGTTTCTTTAATCTTTGGTTTTAAAAAGGGAATTGTAAATTTGATTTAAATTTGGTTAAAGTTAAATTTGAAATTTATTTTAAATCTTTAAATTGAAATGAAATAAAAGAAAGATTTAAAAGTAAAAGATTTCAAAGCCTTTTGTAAATGATAATTAAAGTAGTTATAAATGTTAATACTTTAATTTAGAGATTTAATGATATAGGAGTCATTAATTAATAAGGTAATTAAAGGGTAATTTAATTAATTAATGATTTAGTGTTAATTAATTAAATAATTAAGGTTTTAAGTAAATTAATTAAGGGTTAATTAATTTGGAATTAAGGATCATTTATTTAGATAAGTATAGATTATTAATAAATGATTAGGAATTAATTAATCAAGTGATTAAAGATTAATTAAGCAATTAATTTAGTAATTAGAAATTAATTAATTGATAATTAAGAATTTATTAAGTTGTAATTAATAAATAGTTGATTTAAAGCTAAATTACTTAAAGAAAGTAATTAAAGGATTGTTAATAATTAATGAGAAATCATTAATTAGGAATTATTTAATAATTAATTAATATGATTAATTTTGATAATCAATTAGATTAATTAATTAATGATAATCATTTATAAAATGGGTTAAGTATAATTACTTAATGGAAGTAATTAAGGTAATTAATTACTTAAGGTAATTAATTAAATAAATTTGATTAAGTTAAATTAATTAATTAAATTAATTTAAGATAATCACTTAGAGATGTGATAAATATAATTACTTAAATGTAATTAGTGAAGAGTAATTACTTAGGAAAGTAATTAAAGTTAATTAGAGGATGTAATTAACTAAAGAAGATTTTTAATAATAAAAGTAATTTTAGTTTAATTACTTTTGTATAATTAATCAAGGGATTAATTAAAGGATAATTAATTTTGGAGAAATTAATTTATGGAAGAGTAATTAAGGGTAGTTAATTACTAAATGTTATTAATCAAAGGTGATTTATAAATGTGACTAATTAATTATTAATTTAAATAAGATAATTAATTAAGAATAATTAAGGATCATTAATTAATTAATGATGTAATTAAGGATTGGTTAATTAAGATTAATTAATAAATAATTAGTGATTAAAGTAATTAATTAATTGTAATTAATTAAGGATTAATGTAATTAAATATAGTTAATTAATTAATGAAGTAATTAAAGATTAATTACTGAATGGTTTAAGATAATTAATTTGTGAAATTAATTAAGTATTAATTACTTAAAGTAATTAAAGGGTAATTAATCAGGAATGATTAATTTAGATGGATACTTAGAGTAATGATTAATTAATTGGTTTAATTAATAATTAATTAAGCAGGGTTTATAGGATGAAGTAATTAATTTAATTCACTTTAAATTAATTAGAGATGATAAATCATTACTTAAGAATGGATGAATGATATTGAATGCTTTGCATTGTTGATATCTCTGATAAGAGATGTGCTGATCTATGATATAGATGTTTGGTTGGATTGAAATGATAATATGAATTATCTGTTTGGATGATAATATGGATTATCTATTGTAAATTATCTATCTGTGTGTAGTATAGATAAGAATTGAATTGTTTTAACCTTAAAACAACTTGGCCCTTAAAAGATACGTTTTGGATTTCGATGAGACCGGGATCGGGTTTCCGTATACCGGAATTCCAGGTCTGGAGACCCGAATACCACATCGATCCAAATTAACGATAGGTCGTGAATCTCAAGTGAAGATGAAGATTCAGAGTGCAAGGGTTATTGTCGTTAACTCTGAGGGTGATTCCAAAACGAGTGTAACGAGATAATGCCTTCGGTTTCGTTCGAACCCGGAACGAACTTGTATGGATTGAATGCTTTCAGTACATCGTCAGGCGGACGATGAGCATTCTAAGTGATATGTTCTGATTAAAGGTAATCGTAACCTCAAGCCTCATAAACCGGGAATGGCTAAAACATGGGAGGTGCAGCAAGGCTTCGTGGGTAACACCCATTGAGAGCAAGATAGATCCCTGTCTAGAGGTCCCTTTTCTTTTATATTCGGCTTAGTGTGTGGTTGGTCGCGCCAACTACGGGGTTATCTTGTTCGGAATTATCCAGTAAGGGATGGTTCCGGCTTTGTGTTGCAGGGGAGCGGGCGTACTCCTCGGTACGGTGATCTAGGCCACGTACTGTGACGGGCGGTACCCCAGTAGCCCTGCCATTGTATGGAAACCCATTCTTCCTACGTGCCCTTACGGTTTTGATTGTATAACCCACTTTGTGGCTAGTATGCTGGAATTTAATAATGTAACAATTTCAGCTATTTCATATTTATTTGAAAACCCTAGACCCTATTATAATATAACTGGATTTCCTATCAAATGTTTTGGTTAGCGTAAGGTAAAAACTTACCCATATTTATTTGTGGGGAGTCTTACGTGATACCTTTTCTTTCTAAAGGTTTTGAAGTTAAGCAAGTTTAACCTGTTACTCACACCAGACCCATGTCTGACCCAAGTGTTTATTTCTGTTTTATAAACTCTTGGATACTCAAATTTTTACGAGTAGCCAAGGGATTCAGGTTTAGCTTTGACGAATATTCTGGAGGAGCAATGGAGCAGGAGGCTTCGGCGTTCGTAGATATAGTATTCCGCTGTGTTGATATCTGTGATAGTGTGTGTATTGTATTGAGTTGTAATAACTAGACAGATGTTTATAACTGTCTAGTATGTGATGTGTATCTGTGTAACTCTGATAATTGTTGTATACTATGTAATAGTTTATGTTATTAATATAATTTATTCGTTCCGCTATGAGATCGTTGTTGTTGTTTATTTCTTTCTTCTCTTCTTTCTCTTTTCTATCCCTTTCTTTCTTCATAATGATGCGACTTTCTGGGCATAGGAAGTCGGGTCGTCACATTTGGTATCAGAGCATAGGTTGAGGGAATGCCTAAGCTTTTGGTTAAGTGAATATCAGAGCACTAGGTTGAGTGAATACCTAGGTTCGGAAGGATTGTTCATTAGAGATAGGATCTGTAGCAACCTGTTTGAGTCCGAGTGTATATATATATACGAGAGCGCGTATTTGTTAGTTATATAAAATGGTTTTATATTGTGTTAATTGATCGGTTGAGTGGTATATGGATTCTGGTCAATACGAGTAGCTAACGTTATTGATAGGGATCTCTAAACACTTGGACCAGACCAACGGACACAATATTGTTTAAAAAAAAAGGGAAGGTGAAATAATTTTACCCAGATATATTTTCTATATATAAAAAGTATCATTTTAAATGTATATGGTATTTGTAATGATTGGTTGAGATGATAATAATTTATCATCTAGGATTAGGAGTCTGAGTGTTGAGGTTGGAAGTGTATCTGTCGAGACTATAGACCTAATACCGTCTCGAGTAAGCTTTGTTGTGGTGTAAGGATTTCACCAATCTCTGAAGAAAGCCTGTTAAGGTTCGGAGTTCATCTTTGAAGTTGAATGAGTAGAGCTGGATCTGTCGGTTGAGCAGAAGCGAGTGGTGGTATCTTGATACTTCAGGAAGAAGTAGTTGTGTGATGAGACGCAGTGAATATGGATGTTCCCGAAGATGTTTTCTTTGGAACAAGTTAATGAAGTATGTCTGCTTCAGTGTTGTGGCTGAGTTCAGCATGGTGATTCTGTTTAGTTTGGGTCTGAGTTTCTTGAAGAAGCTTTGGATAAGGAAGTCTTTGGCATCTGTGGCAGCAGTGCAGCTCGGAGTGTTCTGTATTGGCAGGAAGTTTTCTGGCTGAGCAGTTTTTCTGAAAGAGAAGTTCAGAAGCAGCAGAGAGGATCCATTTCTTCGATGGATTGGATAGTTAAGTATAAGCTGTTCTGATTGGTAAAGAGAGGACAGTTTTCTTTGGAATTAGGATGGGTTGATCGCAAAAGTGACTTGCGATTGCTAAGTGTTCTCTTGGGTTATTGATGATTTTCTGGATGTCTTCAGTGAAGTCAGAAGTTTGTCCGCATCTGGAGTTTGAGTTTTCTTATCGACTAGGATTCCAGGAGTGGTACCAGTAGTTCAGCTGGGTAGAAGGATGTCTTATAGAGATAGAGTTGGTGAAGCAACTCAAGTTTTGATGGAGTATCTGAGTTTTTCCTTATGGATCTATTGAACCATTTTCTGGGATGTGTTGTCCAGTTTGTGCTTGTGTTCTTCATCAGCATTCTTATCTACTCCAGATCAGAATGGCGCAGCGGAAGCAGTTTGGCAAGTGCTCCTATTTGTCTTTTCAAGATAAGAGAAGTTAGTTTGAAATCTACTGATGTTTGTGAAGTAGAGTTGTGTTTTGGATTATGAGTTGATCTTGAAGGGAATCATTTTGTTGAGTTATTTTTGGTCTTGTTTGTTTCGAAGAGCATCAGCGAAGGTTGAGCTGATCAGGAAGGATTTGTAGGAAGCCGAGATCGTCTGAAGATTTTGTGGATAAGAGACGAAGGAATTTGAAATTCGAAGTTGGAGACTTCGTTGTTGTGAAGTTTTTCTCTGGTTAAAGGGAGCTATAAGATTGGGTAAGTCTGGGGAGTCAGTTCCGAGGAATATTGGATCTCTTCTGTGTTCTGATTTGGATATGTGCTTTGATCTTCTGGGTTGAATGGTCAGTTTGGATAACTGGGATTCAATGTATTTTACGAATCTCTAAGGGAGTACGTGTATGATCTATCTTTGATTTTGGAACCAGCCGTTCAGGAGGATTTGGTTGTTGAGTCAGACTCGTCTGTAGTCTGATATCCTGTTTAGTTCTGTAGATTTAGATGAGTAGGAGCTCTATAGCTTAGTAGTATTGATTGCTGGTATTTATACTTGGGAAACTCTAGGAAATTCTATCCAGAATTTTGTCTGGATATTTAGAATTGTTTGATTGGGTAAATTGGTTGCTATGGTTGTTAGCATATGGATGATAATATATGCTTGTGATTTAAATAGATTATTAAATTACCTTTATTTTAAATTTCGGGGACGAAATTCTTTTAAGGGGGGAGGAATGTGATATCCCGGAATTTTTGGGTAATATCAATTTAATAATCTGTTTAAATAACTAAATTGATTTGATAATTTTTGTTAATAAATTTGAATTAATTTAATAATATTCTTTTAATAAATATAAAATTGATAAATGTGTTATTTTCAAACAATATTAATAATGTATTATTTTTTTTACAAATAGATTTTTATAAAAATAGGATAGTTATTTCAAATTGAATTTGTGTAGTTATATATATATATAACTTGATTTTAAAATTAGACTTTTGACTTTGATTTGAATTTGAATTTAAAGTTTTGAAATTCAAAGATAGATATTTTAAATTGTTTTGGATTTTAAATTATATGTATAAACTTTTATTTATAAATATAATTAGTTTTGTTTCTTTAAAAGAAATTTATATATAGATAAGTATTTGATAACTAAAGAAAAAGACTTTTATTTACTTTTAAAATAAATAAAAATAAGTAAAATTACTTATAGGACAAGTGTAAATATATTGAGCCTAATACAACAAGTGTTAATTTATGCTCATGACAAATGTAAATAGATTAGACAAGTGTCATTTTTGTTTTTAATTTTTCTTTTATTTTTAAAATAAATCATTTATACTTATAAAAACATGTTTTCCTCCTCCTCATTTCTTTTCTAATCTTCATTTTCAAAAGCAAAGAAAAACTCAAGCTTCTCAAAAATGAAATCTGGTAACAACATTTACAAATCAGTAACCAAACTCCTCAAAACCAGAATCATGTTCAAATCAAAATTTGTAATCATTCTTTTTAAAACCAAAATCAAGCCTGCATGTTTCAATCCTGTACGTTTTCAAAGATCAAAGAAATATGCAAAACATCTTCCTCAAACCACTAGCCTGCATTTTTCAAAATCATTAACCTGAGCATCTGCATTTTTCCAAACCTGAGAACAACAAAACATGCAAAGCATTTCCAAAATCAAAAGGGTGCATACATTTTCTTTAATCAGGAATCAATTCAAAAGCCTGCCTGCATTCATCTTTCAAACCTGGGTATATCAAAAGGAAATCTGTAATTCAAGTTTTAAATTCAAAGCAAGTTGAATCTGGAAATCAATGAAGTTGTCTGCAAGTTTCTATAGCAAGCAACTCAAGTTTTAAATCGAAAACCAGAAGCTAAGGCTATTTCAAAAAAAAATAAAGCTCTGTTTATTTGCATGCCTGGTGAGTAACATTTTTATTAAAGCTAATTGAAGTAAATATATTTGTTGATTGTTTCCTGAGATAAACATGACTTGTTGGTGGATGAATATGATTAAATTCCCTGTATATATGTATGGTTGAGTGCATGCTTACTGTTGATTTATTTTGCCTGTCCTAGAATTCCAGATTTAATCTCTGATCAAAATGACGATCTCATGATTTAAATCTTTGTTAAGGATTTAGATTGCAAACAAAATATAGTTGAAGTAATATAAGTTTAAAGTTTAAATTTTATAAAATAAAAGGAAAAACTTGCAATGTCTCTAAAACACAAAGTACAACAGAGTAAACTTGTGAAAGTAGGAATTTAATCATCCAGATTATTTGATTTAATATTATCAACTGATTTCATAAACGAAGACATGAATTTTAAAACTAAAATTAGAACTTTTAGTTTGTATTTGATTGTGTATTTCAAGTTTAACCAGAAATCATGTTTGAGGTTAGAACTGTCGATCTAGAAAGTTTGGGTGGCCAGTATCTTTTCTGGTGATGGAGTGTTGATCGAAGTTGCAGGGAAAAATGGTAGTAGGTGGATTAAAGCTTTGGGGCGATTGTGATTTTGAATCAAAAATTATAACCCTAGTTTTCACTATTGATCAGTAAATTGATCACCGCAACCCCTATAAGCGATCGAGTTCTTCCAGATTTGAGTTGATGATAGATGGGGCGTGGAGGAAGTAGTGGCCGGAGGCGTAGATTCTCCGATGATCAGAATTTGGTGTTTGAGGCGGTTTCAGATTCGACATTTGTTCCAGTTTTTGAGCTCGAATGCTCGTTTTCGATTTAGGGGTTCTGCAGTATAATTGATGATCGGAATGGTATTGGGTGATGGTCGCCGACTTGCGAGTGTCTTCGCGAAAGGTCGGAGATGGTTGCAGCGTTGGTGCAGGTGCACGAGGGAATTTGGTGTGTCAGCTGTTTAGGGAAAGAAGAATACTCGCGTTTTGTTCGGGTTGACTCGTGTTCTGCTCGAAGCGTGGAGGGTTTCGACTCGAAGTTTTTTTTTGTATAGGCTCGGGTAGATTGATGTTGCAGTTTTAAACCAGACAGGGTTTTAAAAATTTAAAATGAGTTTAAAATGTAGAGCAGGATGTAAAACAAAGTTTTAAATAAAATTTTAAGATATAGATTCAATTTAATTTGTATCCTAGTGGAGATAAATAAAGTTTATAAAATTTATCATGTTTTAACAAATTTAAAATGTTGAAAGTATATATTAAAAGGGTTTGAATTTAGATAAATTGGTTTAAAATCCTTAATGTTAAGTGTTTCTTTAATCTTTGGTTTTAAAAAGGGAATTGTAAATTTGATTTAAATTTGGTTAAAGTTAAATTTGAAATTTATTTTAAATCTTTAAATTGAAATGAAATAAAAGAAAGATTTAAAAGTAAAAGATTTCAAAGCCTTTTGTAAATGATAATTAAAGTAGTTATAAATGTTAATACTTTAATTTAGAGATTTAATGATATAGGAGTCATTAATTAATAAGGTAATTAAAGGGTAATTTAATTAATTAATGATTTAGTGTTAATTAATTAAATAATTAAGGTTTTAAGTAAATTAATTAAGGGTTAATTAATTTGGAATTAAGGATCATTTATTTAGATAAGTATAGATTATTAATAAATGATTAGGAATTAATTAATCAAGTGATTAAAGATTAATTAAGCAATTAATTTAGTAATTAGAAATTAATTAATTGATAATTAAGAATTTATTAAGTTGTAATTAATAAATAGTTGATTTAAAGCTAAATTACTTAAAGAAAGTAATTAAAGGATTGTTAATAATTAATGAGAAATCATTAATTAGGAATTATTTAATAATTAATTAATATGATTAATTTTGATAATCAATTAGATTAATTAATTAATGATAATCATTTATAAAATGGGTTAAGTATAATTACTTAATGGAAGTAATTAAGGTAATTAATTACTTAAGGTAATTAATTAAATAAATTTGATTAAGTTAAATTAATTAATTAAATTAATTTAAGATAATCACTTAGAGATGTGATAAATATAATTACTTAAATGTAATTAGTGAAGAGTAATTACTTAGGAAAGTAATTAAAGTTAATTAGAGGATGTAATTAACTAAAGAAGATTTTTAATAATAAAAGTAATTTTAGTTTAATTACTTTTGTATAATTAATCAAGGGATTAATTAAAGGATAATTAATTTTGGAGAAATTAATTTATGGAAGAGTAATTAAGGGTAGTTAATTACTAAATGTTATTAATCAAAGGTGATTTATAAATGTGACTAATTAATTATTAATTTAAATAAGATAATTAATTAAGAATAATTAAGGATCATTAATTAATTAATGATGTAATTAAGGATTGGTTAATTAAGATTAATTAATAAATAATTAGTGATTAAAGTAATTAATTAATTGTAATTAATTAAGGATTAATGTAATTAAATATAGTTAATTAATTAATGAAGTAATTAAAGATTAATTACTGAATGGTTTAAGATAATTAATTTGTGAAATTAATTAAGTATTAATTACTTAAAGTAATTAAAGGGTAATTAATCAGGAATGATTAATTTAGATGGATACTTAGAGTAATGATTAATTAATTGGTTTAATTAATAATTAATTAAGCAGGGTTTATAGGATGAAGTAATTAATTTAATTCACTTTAAATTAATTAGAGATGATAAATCATTACTTAAGAATGGATGAATGATATTGAATGCTTTGCATTGTTGATATCTCTGATAAGAGATGTGCTGATCTATGATATAGATGTTTGGTTGGATTGAAATGATAATATGAATTATCTGTTTGGATGATAATATGGATTATCTATTGTAAATTATCTATCTGTGTGTAGTATAGATAAGAATTGAATTGTTTTAACCTTAAAACAACTTGGCCCTTAAAAGATACGTTTTGGATTTCGATGAGACCGGGATCGGGTTTCCGTATACCGGAATTCCAGGTCTGGAGACCCGAATACCACATCGATCCAAATTAACGATAGGTCGTGAATCTCAAGTGAAGATGAAGATTCAGAGTGCAAGGGTTATTGTCGTTAACTCTGAGGGTGATTCCAAAACGAGTGTAACGAGATAATGCCTTCGGTTTCGTTCGAACCCGGAACGAACTTGTATGGATTGAATGCTTTCAGTACATCGTCAGGCGGACGATGAGCATTCTAAGTGATATGTTCTGATTAAAGGTAATCGTAACCTCAAGCCTCATCAACCGGGAATGGCTAAAACAGGGGAGGTGCAGCAAGGCTTCGTGGGTAGCACCCACTGAGAGCAAGATAGATCCCTGTCTAGAGGTCCCTTTTCTTTTATATTCGGCTTAGTGTGTGGTTGGTCGCGCCAACTACGGGGTTATCTTGTTCGGAATTATCCAGTAAGGGATGGTTCCGGCTTTGTGTTGCAGGGGAGCGGGCGTACTCCTTGGTATGGTGATCTAGGCCACGTACTGTGACGGGCGGTACCCCAGTAGCCCTGCCATTGTATGGAAACCCATTCTTCCTACGTGCCCTTACGGTTTTGATTGTATAACCCACTTTGTGGCTAGTATGCTGGAATTTAATAATGTAACAATTTCAGCTATTTCATATTTATTTGAAAACCCTAGACCCTATTATAATATAACTGGATTTCCTATCAAATGTTTTGGTTAGCGTAAGGTAAAAACTTACCCATGTTTATTTGTGGGGAGTCTTACATGATACCTTTTCTTTCTAAAGGTTTTGAAGTTAAGCAAGTTTAACCTGTTACTCACACCAGACCCATGTCTGACCCAAGTGTTTATTTCTGTTTTATAAACTCTTGGGTACTCAAATTTTTACGAGTAGCCAAGGGATTCAGGTTTAGCTTTGACGAATATTCTGGAGGAGCAATGGAGCAGGAGGCTTCGGCGTTCGTAGATATAGTATTCCGCTGTGTTGATATCTGTGATAGTGTGTGTATTGTATTGAGTTGTAATAACTAGACAGATGTTTATAACTGTCTAGTATGTGATGTGTATCTGTGTAACTCTGATAATTGTTGTATACTATGTAATAGTTTATGTTATTAATATAATTTATTCGTTCCGCTGTGAGATCGTTGTTGTTGTTTCTTTCTTTCTTCTCTTCTTTCTCTTTTCTATCCCTTTCTTTCTTCATAATGATGCGACTTTCTGGGCATAGGAAGTCGGGTCGTCACACTCCACGTCCTTCCTCCGTCTTCACCTCTACCGCACCTCACTTCCACTCACGTTGACCCGCCACCTTGAAGCCGGCAACCCACGGCAAGTCACGGCCACAACAGCAGTTCGAGCCACCTTCTTGTTTTCTTCCATCTCTTCGAGCAGTTTCTCCGCCTCCTCCTCCTCTGTTGCTTTCGTAGGTGGGTTTGTATATATTATCTCTATATTAGTTTATTTTATTAAGGCTGCCTTACCTCCTTTTGTTTGTTTTATAGTTATTTAACATTATATTATATTATATATAATCGGTGGTGTGAGTTTACTGTATCCATGTTTACAGTGTTATAGTATTAAAGTTATATATATATGGGTGAATATATATGTTTAAAAGTATATTTCGTGTGTGTTATTAGTCTAATATCTGGATATATATTTATGTATATTATAGATATGCTGTTTATGTAGGGGTATGGTATAGATGTATATACAATGAAAATGTTGTATGTGTTTTGTATATATGAAAAGTATGTGTATATGAGTTTTGAAGTTACAGTGTCTATATATAGGTTTTACATTCCTACATTTTATATATATAATTACACAGTTGCATATAGGTTATGTACTATACTGTTAATACCTTAATATATAGTGGTATTGGAATATTGTTTAGTTGGTCTGCATGTATTCTTGGATTTGCTGTAGTATACTTTCGAATGAGACTTTAAAATATTGTATATCTATTCTATTTATGCGTGTCTTGGTACACTAGTTGCTTTGAGTTTGCATTTTGTTTAGGATATAATACACTGTTAATTTATATAAACTTACATAAACAGTAACACTAGTTGATGTGTGTATATGTTGCAAAGGGGTTATAACTTGTCATGTGTTTAAAGGTATTTATTTGATAATATTATATGTTTGAAATAACTTTAATTTATATATGTTGTTGAATTTTGAAATTTGGGGATGTAATAAGTATTTTTTTTTATACTTTTATATGTTAATTTATACATACGAGTTTACCTTGTCACAATCTGTAAATGTATATCATGTATGCGTGTATGATCTGCTTTGAGGCAATACATTTATTTTAAAGTAAGTATATATTAATTCTATTAGGGGCATTGATTTTGAATTTTTAAATATAAGATTTTGTTTGTATATTAGTTTGAATTATACGTATTATTTCAAACTATACTATGTATATATATGTTTGTTTATTATATGTGTTTTATTTAAAACAATGAATTTTAAAATTATATATGTATGTTTAATTTAATATGTGTTTGAATATAGAGTATGATTTTATATATGGTTCACTTATATAACTGGTCTTTATCAATCCAGCTTTAATCTGATTTTGTCAACTCCTATCTATCAGCTTTGATCATCGAATCGTGTCCATCTTGCTTTGGTTTGGATTTCGTAACTTGTTCTGTTGTCAAACTCCTCTAACCTCGAAAGGTGAGCAATCACTCACGATTAACGTTCTTGTATTTATATAATTTAATTTCAATTGAAACGACAATTGAAATATGATGCTGTAGTTATTTAAATTGTTATATATGCTATTATCTGTATCTGTTCACCTGTGACATCTGACACCAGTATCTAGTATTTATATGCCTGTTATTACCATTATTTGTATATGTTCACCTATGACATCTGACACCAATATCTGTTATTTATATTGATGATATATGCCTGTTGTTATAATTTATATTATCTGTTATCACTCTGCAAGTTCCCTGTTAGTATAGAATTCACTATGGGTTGAAATGATACATACCCGAACGGACTTTAGAATAGGAAAGAATCGTTATGGGTTGAAATGATAAACCCAAGCGATTTTCATTTGTATTGAAATTGGGATTACGGGTCGAAATGATTTCTACCCGTATATATTTAAATTTCGGATTGAAATGATAAATATCCGTATCACTTAACTATATGATAAATATATATACAAACACCGTTGGTCCATATATATAAATATTTTGAAAATGAATTCTATGGTTTTGGAAAGAAATATATGGTTTTAGCAAATGTTGATTCAAAAAAAAAAAATTTATATATAAATGGAAATGATATATATAGATTTAATAATGATATTTAATTTAATTAAGATGGATTTAATACATATAATATGTTAAGTATAAAATTTATATTTCGAAATAGATTTTTGGTAAAAATTTGAATAAGTTAAGGTTGGGAAGATAATTTGAATTTAGTAAAGAATTTTATTTAATTAAACCAATTTAAAGCTTATTGAAATTGGGATTTAAGATATGATTTATAACTTGAGTTTGATTTAAATAATTAAATGAATATTTCTTGTTTAAATAAATTTAAGGAAATACTTAGAAAAATGAAATTTAAGGCTAGTTAAATGATATTGAATTTATTAAGTGAATATTCCCTGATTAAATAATAATAAAGTTAAATCAAGTGCTATATGAAACTGTTAAATTTAACTTTGAAAATGTTGAATATTAAAGCTTTGAAATATATTGAAAATTTAAATGGTATATTTAGAACTGAATGGAATTGATGAATTGAGCTTTGAATAAATTTGAATTTGGAATTTGAGTTAATTTGAAATGAAAATGATATTTCGTTTTTGAAGTAAATAAATTGAAATGACCACGGTGTTATAATGTATATTTCCACCTTGTAGATAGTTCTGAAGATCCTTAGAGGATGGTTATCCCAAACATCCTTTAAGTTACTTGTATTTCAGTTGATATTTCGCTTGAGTTGGATTTATTTATATAAGAATGTTAATCCTGACTCGAGTGTTTTGTGTTTTGCTTTACGCTCGGGTCAGACCGAGTGATACAGCATCTGAGACTCACCTTTGGAGTTTGGAGCTTCCTTTGGAGATCCAACTATCGCCTCAGCTTTCAGCTCTTCTAGTTGATTTGTTCAGAGAAGTCATCTGTTGTACTGAAGACTTCACTGCATTTGAGATACTCTGTTGTATTTTATTTCTAACTCTGATGTTTATATAGTAGCTTCATGAACTACTATTTTATCTATTCCGCTGCGCATTATTGTATTACTCTGTGTCTGTGATTCTGTGATTGATTTATTTACTGCATATGCTGAGTTTTGCCAAATTTAAATTAACAATCTGATATTTTGAATTATTCAAGTCAGACATGTGTGGATTTATTGTCGATTTGAATGGTCCAAAATACCGGGTCGTTACAAGAATATAAATAAACAGTAAAATATAATATAATATAACAGATGATGTAACATGCATATAAACAGTATTTAATATCATATAAATATATCACAGGCATGTATAACATAATATAATTATTTCTACACTTTCACTTGCTATCAATTCACAATAATATAAGTATGAATGTCAGGTGTGATTACTCACCTTTTTACGCTGAAGTTCGCAAAGCAAACACACAAACAAAAATCCGGAAAGCACGAAAGCACGACTAGACACAATTCTGATTTGAATGGACGGAGAGCCAAGATATTGATCTTGTATATAACAAATACACAAATCATAAGAATAAGATTCAACACAACAAAAGATGAATTAAACTATGCAATTACGAATCAAAGAACATAACCTTGCTTTCAACCACCAAGTGGGCTTTGCCATGGTCTAATAGTGAGGAGGAGGTTATGTTGTGGTGGTGGAGGCTGAGCTATGCAAGCAGAAAACAAAAGGAAAAAAGAGGAAATAAAATAAAAGTGGAAAAAAAAGAGAAGGAAGCCATGGAAATAACCTAGAGCTTGTTGTATTTTCTTCACGCAAATGAAAATGAGAGGATGAGAACTTGTACGTGAATAAGAAATAAAAAGAAGGCGGGTAGGGTTTCAAGAGATTTGAATGGCTAAGATGTAGGGTTTAGAAAATGAAAGGCTAGCAAATAAAAAGGCTAGTGAATGAATGGGATTTATTTCCTATTTAATAAAAGAACTTACTGTAAAATATTTCAATCAGAAGAGGCAAATGAGGAACTGAGATATTGAGAAGATTTTTTTATGTGATTTGATAGAGTAAATGCTAGGAAAACAAAGAGACAAGAAATAAAGAAAAAATAAAATTATACATATATTATTCCTAAATGCAAGTGAAATATGTGAACATAATGGGAAATAAATTTTGTACGTGTATGGAAAAAGGAAATACACGGCTATAGAAGAGAAAAAAAGAGAGCTAAGGAGTTATGAATGCTAAGGAAACGGAAAGGCATAAGTTAAGGAGAAAGAAACGTACAATATATTTTATTTTTATATGCAAATGAAAAATGAGAGATGGGAAATAAATTTTGTACGTGAATTTTCAACTTGATATGCAAGGCTATGAGTAGAGTAATTCATGGCTAGGAATGAGGAGGAAACGACTAGAAAATAATAAAGGCCATGCAAATGAAGAAGGCAAGAGTTTAACCAATGAAACGTATGCCTCTTAAATTTCTCCAAGCCATTTATTTGCATACATTTCTTTCTAGAAATGAAATGTGAAGTGAATGTGTACGTGAATTATGAAGTGGAGTGGATGGCAAGAAAAGATTTGAACGGCTAAAGAGGAGTAAATGATAGAAAAACAAAAAGCCTAGGAAATAAAAGGTAAGAAATAAGGAGAAAGAAACACACATACATACATACATACATATATATATATATATTTATATATATATATGTGTATATATATATGTGTATATATATATATATGTATATATATATGATTCTTAAATGCAATTGAAAAGAGGATATTTTGAGATGTTTGTACGTGATTAATAAGAGCAATTCACGGCTATGAACGGTGAATGGCTAGGGTAAGTAATAAAGAGGGTAGGTAAATAAAAAGGCAAGCATTAAAGAAATGTAACGCATGTCTCCTTGATTTCTTCCAAGCCTTTTATGAAAAGATATACACACAAGTGAAATCCAATAAATAAAGTTTAGATAAACAAAATAGAAAAATAAAATAAAATAGCATAGAAAATAAAAATATAGAAACGCACATAGAAAACTAGAAATTGAAATACAGTAAATAACTGCGTGTAAAACGCTGTAATTTATCTGATTTAAAAAGTATAACTCAGAATTTAACGAAAGGAAAAGCAGAACAGATATCATAAATATATTCTACTTCAAAGAAAAAGATTAAAATTTAAAATTCAATTTTTTTATATTTAAACTGAAAATTCAAATTTTGACCAAAATATAAAATTTTCAAAAATCGTTTATTTATTGCATTTGGAAAATAAATTACAAACAAATCCCAAACTTGCATTGGAATAATTCTAAAAATTCACTTTTAAATGATTTAAAAAAAATCAAAATTTCAAATAAAAATTTAATTCAAAATATTCACAAAATTATGGGTTGTTACATCTACTATTTGCATTGGTACTCCCAAAACCTGTTGGGTTTCCTAGAGGAGTTACTGACCAGAGGATGCCTCGTATTCCACCCAGTAAAGCCTAATAGACGCTGGGTTTTGTAGTGTAACGGACAAGTTTCAAACCGTTAACAAATTTGTAACTTCCAACCCCGAACTCCGAATGACACAAATAAATATACCATTTTAATCAGCGCGACGAGGCGAACACAATGGTATATAGATATCAGTGGTATGATTTGAATTATAAAAATTCAAATTTTCTATTACGGAAAATGCAGCAAAAATGCAGAAGAATAAGGTCGATGGAGCTAAGGATGTCCGAATTTCAAAAAACGAAAAATGACGTCTTAGTCAGAAGATGATTTAGAATTTTTCTATGTAAAAATATTTAGGTTCGGAAGATAAAAAGTTTCCGCGTTTAAAGTGAACTGATGTGCAATAAACGCAAACGAAATTTACTGCGGTATTCTCCGACGAAACTTTACCCATATCTATAACCATCTAGGCGTAATTTTTTAGACAAAGTTTTGGACGCTCATTGAAATCGTATGTAAGTTCCACATTTTATATTAAAATAATGGATTCAAAAATTTTAAATTGGGTCGAAAATTCAGGGTCGTTACAGTACACTACTATATATAAATAGTTTAACGGATCCTTAAAGGATGGTTATCCCAAACATCCTTTGAGTTACTTGTATTTTCAGTTGTTATTTCACTTGAGTTGGATTTATTGATATAAGAATGTTAATCCTGACTCGAGTGTTTCGTGTTTTGCTTTACGCTCGGGTTAGACTGAGTGTACCAGTATTCGAGACTCACCTTTGGAGTTGGAGCTTCGCTCGGAGATCCAGCTATCTATCTAGCTTACAGATATTCAGTTGATTCCAGTGATGTATTCTGATCTTGTATTTGACTATTGTATTCGAGAATTATGTTGTATCTTGTTTAACTCTGTTATATATATATAGTAGCTTCATTAACTACTATTCTTTTGTTTCCGCTGCATTATTGTTATATTACTCTGTGTCTGTGGTCTGTGATTATTTTATTTACTGTATATGCTGAGTTTTGCCAAATTTTAATTACAATCTATTATTTTGAATTATTCAAGTCCGACATGTGTGGATTTATTGTCGATTTGAATGGTCCAAAATAGTGGGTCGTTACATGTGGTATCAGAGCTCTGGTTTTAGGCAAACTCAGCATATAGAGTAAAATTCAATTACAGAATCACTTTCGTTCGTGCTTGAATCTCTTCTTCTATGACTCAGTTTCCTTTGAATTTTGGAACTCTCCCACTTGTTCTGAAATCCATTCTTGTCTCTCTTTATTCGTGCTCTCTCGATTCTGGAGTATCCCATAACTCCATTTCGAATGATCTCTATAATAAACCGACGATCTTGCCAATCTTTGAATAATTTGTAAAGGGGTGAAACTCCTTTACAATCGGTATTGATTCACCGGAGATTTATGTATCCTTGGTTTACGATGCTGCTACCTTTTGCTATATCCGAATTCTATCCCTAGCAATCGAATGTCGATTTGCTCCAGAATTCTACCTCGATCTTGTTCTTGAAGTCTCGGTTGACCGGTTAACGTCACCCGCGATTTATATAAGTCTATCCATCTTATCTATTTTGTTATTTAATTATCTTACCTTCGTTTCGAGCCTACCTTCGAATTTGATTTCTTTTGACTTGAGTCCCTTTAATCTGGATCTCTATCCTTGCTTGAAAGCTATTCCTGTATCGTCGAGCGAGGAAGTGTATTTGTAAACTAAAATTTAAATGTTTTATATATGGTGTTGTTTGAGTTATTGATGTTGATTTGGGTTTTCGATCGATTCGTCTGATCAACGCTATCGATATGATCTCCAAAACAATTGAACAGAGCAAACTAACACCATATTGTTTTCAAACTTGGTAAGTGGATAAATTTTGTATAATTATATTATATATATAAATATAATTTTCTGAATTTTGATTGTTAATTGAATTGGTTGTTAAGAAATAATATTTGATATATATATATATATATATATATCTTGTAAACCATTGGCTTTTGTCTCATATATAAATAAATGAATCTATAAAACCTGGTTTATAAATTTATTTGGAATTGAAATGAATTTAAATAAGAAACTGAGAATTTAATTTCCGGTGATTTCAAACTTTGGTTTTTAAAGTTCTAAAATGCATATTATTTAAAGTATTTTCGAATATAAATTGTTTCCAAGGAAATTTTAAATGTTAAATCAGTGCTCTCCTATTTTGTCTCTGGAAAATAATTTCGGTGATGGCGGCCGCATCATCGACATTCATTTTCGAGTTTCAGAATGGAGAGACCATTCTGTAGCTTTGCTACAGTTTTTCTTTGGAAATTAAATTGATTTGGATTTCTAAATATGACTTGATTTATATATATATGTATGTATGTATGTATGTATGTATGTATAGATATATGATTCTAGATTTGATTTGATATTTATAGTATATATATTTTGTCTCTAAAATGGTTTGAAGTGAATCGGAAATTTAATTCTTAAAATTATCTTAAAAGAATGATTTTAAATAAAGCCAAAATTTTAAATAAATATTTAAACTTGAAATTTGAATTAGAAATTTACCTGTATATTACCCAATTTCATTCTAATACACCTTACCTTAATCATTCAGAAGTTGGATATGTGATTGGATAGTATACAAATGAAAATGGTGTTAAAAGGATTTTATAAATAAAATTTGAGTGGTTATAATAAAGGTTATACACTTAATTTTATTTATAAAAAGATGAATAGAGATAAATAGTTAGTTGAATAATAAATAAGATAAATAAAAAAATAAAATTTGTTTTGAAGGAATTTACAAATTGAAATTTTAATCAACTCAATGAAATATCTTGAAATTTAAAACCAATTATTGAATGTAAATTAATTTAAATTTAATTTATATGGTTTAAATTAATTGTTTTATTTTTGTAATTCAAATCTATTTTCCTTTCTGATTGTTTTTATTCTCCTACCTTCTTCCTTTTCGGGGACGAAAAGTTTTGAGTGTGGGAGAGTGTAACGACCCGTAAATTTTATTGGTTTTATTTATTTAATTAATTGAATTTTGTGAAATTTTAAATTATTGAATTTGATAATAAAAAATTTTATATCCGAATTACGCCTAATAAAACATAACAAATGGTAAATTTTCATCCGATAATAGGGAAGTTTATTTTATTGTGAAATTTTATTTAAATCTATATCAGTTAAAATTGATGATAATAAAATGTTTTCCAAACTTGAATATTTTTATATAATAAATCTGTAAATCATCTTCTGAGCGAGACGTCATATTTCGTTTCGTCAAATTTGGACTTCTATTGCTCCGTTATCATAGTTTCGGCAAATAAGCAACATTTTCAGTACTGAATATCGACTTTTGATAGTTCAGTCGTATCACTGATATCTGTATACCATTTTGATCGTCTCGTGAAGCTGATCTCAGCGGTATATTCATTTCTTTTTTTCAAATCATAGTATGCTGTAGAATCAGTAAAACACTTCCCGTATCGATACCGTTTAACCTTTGATCTACCCGTGACAATTTATTTTCCATCGGGTAAAATCTGTACAGCCATTACCATTTATATTATTTTCTGTGACCCTTTGTTTCCAATGTTTAAACGCATCGGTACTCAAATTTCTGTCTATTGGACTGTTCCATGCGTTGCTTTCTTGATATGTGAAATAACATAACTCGTATTTTGGTTAGAAAAAAAAACTGTGGCCAGCTCATTCTTCTTCCTCTCCTATTTGAAAAAAAAACTATTCCTCTTCTTCTTTTTTTTCCTTGCCGAACCAAACTTATAATTTTCCTTCCTCCTCTCCACATCACCGATCCAGTCCCTTGTCGTGGCCTCGTCCACCTCGCCTGCATCATCTCGTCGACCGTCGCCCCACACTCACTCCATCTCGGCAACCAGGTACCCAGATCGGCCTTTCCCTGATCATCAGCACCTCAACTCCATCCTCCCTACGTCAGTGCCCCACCGAACTCAGCGGCCGATCGCCACTCCACCTGGCAGTCCAAACCCGTACCTCGCATCCCTCCATGGCCGCACCCTGTAGCCAAAATCCGACCCTCAACCTATCTCCATGGCCGAAACTATGCAACCCTGTGCCTCCCTACTCTCTGCCGCCTCAGACCACGCAACCGACCATCTATCGGCGCCATCTCCTTCCACGTAGCCAAGCTCGGCCAAGCTACTCGGCCCCATGCACCCTCATTTTTCCACCATCAGCAACTCGAGTTTATGTATGGTGGGTTTATCTATTGTATTTTTTTGTTTTATTTTTTTATTTTATATTATGGTATATCATATTTTAGTTTCGGTATGATTGAGTTTTAATGTATGAGTATCTATATTAGTATATATGTTTGTTTATATATATCTGGGTTGGTTTTGTATTGATATATATATATATATAGGTTATCCGTAGAGTGATATTTATAGGCTGGTTAAAGTGCATCTACATAGTAACAATATACAGATTTCTATTGTTTGTGTGTAAATATTTCGATTCTTATGTATGCATATAATAATGATGGAAGTACATATAATTTTTAATATATTTGTTTTGATTGTATGAGTTTAAGTATATGTTTGTTCACAGTATATAGATGTGGCCTCCGGTACAGTTTAAAAGTTTACAAAATTATAAAGTTATTTACATACTAGTCTGTTGTTTTAAAAGTTATATTATACTAATTGTTATATATCTATAATTATATATGTGAATTATATTATAGAGTGTTGGTCTATGAATTTAAATTTACAAGTCATATTTGCTGCTGTTATATGATGTATATATGTTAGTTATTAAGTATGTATGTTTAGATATGGTATTATATTATACTAAGGTATATATATATATGTGTAAAAGCGGTTTTTGCATATATAAAGCCTGCAGCTTCGGTTGCTTGATATACTATGTATAGTATGGTAGGACTGTCACATTGTATGTATAGTCTATATAATATTAGTTTGTATAGATTAGAAAATTTGTTAGCTATGTTATATATTTATAAGTTGCTGTATAGATATATATGGTTATGTTTCCTATAAGGCTATTTTATATACATAAGTTAAGTTAGTCTATGCATTAGTAAATCATATATAGGTATATATACAGGTTTGTTGATAAGTATGCATATAAATGTGTATGAAGATATGCAGTCATTTATAAGGTATAGGTGGTTAAAAAAAATTCTGGTTATATAAGTTGTTATATGAAAACCTGTCCACTTGTATACGTATGGGTTTACATGTATATACGATTTTATATTTGTTTGCAGCATACTTTATATTATTGATGATGTATTATCTATGCTTTATAAGTGGTTTATATGAAAAGTTATGCAGTACGTTTGTTTGGATCAAGATAAACATTTGTTTATATATTTTATAAGTTATATATATATTTAAATAAATTATTTATATAGATTGTATAATAAATGTTGATATTTGGATTCTTTACGAATATATATATGTTATTTTAAAATTTGAGTTTAAAATTTTATTTTAATTATGAGAGAAGATACATATGGATATAATATTTATTTCTGTTTCTGTTATATCAAAATGATCCTGATTTGTTCCATCAATTCCTATTTATCAGCTTGTCCGCAAAATTCGTGCCAATATCGCTTTGCTTTGGAAGTCGTGCTTGCATTTCGTAACTCAACTTCATTGTCTACCTCTCTAGCCTCGAAAGGTGAGCATTCACTCACGATTAACGTTCTTATATTTATTAATTTTGATTTCAATTGAAACGTCAATTAAACTATGCTGCTGTTAGTTATTTACATTGCTATATATATATGCTATTATCTATAACTGTTCACCTGTGACATCTAACACCATTATCTGTTATCTATATTGATGATATATGCCTGTGATGTTATTATCATATCTGTTATCACTCTACAAGTTCCCTGTTAGTATAGAATTCACTATGGGTTGAAATGATACATACCCGAACGATCTTATAGAATAGGAGAAAATCATTATGGGTTGAAATGATAAACCCAAGCGATTTTCATTAAATTGAATTTGGGATTGCGGGTTGAAAAGATATATACCCATATATATTTAATTTGCAGATTGAAATGATAAATATCTGTATCACTTGACCATAGGGTAGAAAATTATATACAAACACCGTTGGTCTATATATAAATATTTTGAAAATGATTTCTATGGTTTTGAAAAGGAATATATGGTTTTAATAAATATTGATTTTAAAGATTTATTAAAGTTTATTTAATAAAGTTGATTTGAATCAATATAAAATATGTTTAAGTATTTATGTAAAATTTATATTTTCAAATATAGAGCTTATAAAGTTTCAGGTTGAAAGATAAATTTGAATTTGATTGGGAATTTCTTTATTTAAGAATTATACTTAAATAACTTTGATTTGAAATCTATTAAATTTGAAATTTTAAGATATGTTTTATAACTTGAATTTGATTAAAAAGTGGCTTAAATGAATATTTCAAACTTATATAAATTTAAATGGGATATTTTGTTTATATAAATTTGTAAATTGAAGTTGTATTTAGATGTATTGAAATGATTAAAGAAATATCTCAGAAACTAAATGAAATGAAATTAAATTGAGATATAAATGGAATTATCAAATTTAGTTTTGAAATGTGGAATATTTAAAGCTTTGAAATATATTGAAATTTAATGGTTTATTTTGTGTTTCAAATCTGTATTTGAAATCGTTATAATTCGAAATGATTTATTGAGAAATTGAATTGAGTTGAAATTTATGAATTGAGATTGAATTAAGTTGAATTTGGAAGTCGAGTTAATTTGAATCGATTTGTGAATTTGTGGAAGCTATTTTATTTTATAAAGTATTTTTAAACTATATCTACAACTATTTATATTTTACTTTATAAATTATTTTAATATAAACTATTTTATATAAATCATTTTCAATATATATTATTTTATTATAAACTATTTTTAAGTTATAACTATTTTATATAAACTATTTTCATTTTATAAACTATTTTATTTTATACACTAATTTTAATATCTAAACTATTTAAGAGGAAAGTGTTATGGATTCCAAAATGTTATGATTTCAAGCTATAGTTTCAAAGTGTTATGAATTTCAGGGTTTTGATTTCCAAAGTGTTTTGATTTTAAAAGACTTACGATTTCGAAAGCGATATAACTTTGGAAAGTGATATGATTTTGGAAATGGATTTATTTGAAGTGAAAATGATATCGTATGGATATGGTTCTGAAATGGCAATGATATTTTGGTTTTGAAATATAAACTATTTTGAAAGTTTATTAAATGACCAATCGGTGTAATAATTACGTAGTTATTGAAGAGTCCGAGATCGGTTTGGGACATACTCTCTGTCTAAACCGAAAACCACTTTAATAACTATTATACGCGGAGTGTGATCCAGAATGAAGTGGTTGGAATGATGACTTTACTGGATTTGAAGAAAGAGAACGATAATGGATGACCTTGACACTTGTGTCAAATTGGAAATGACTTAAACAGAAGCCGTGCCGGGCCAGTGAGGTTAGCTACCTCTAGCGGACACACTTCTTTGTAAACTACTCATTACTTGTTTTTGATTGGTGCGCACCCTTGAATTGGGAGTGTTGTTTCGCGGTGTTGCGATCGTTGCGGCGATGCGTTCTCACCAGTCCGGATCAGGCAAATGGTAGTTTCACTACCTTGGGTATTGCCTCATGTGCCTTGTCATACTCGTATCCTTTTGCGCGACCACTACGATTTGTTTTGTGTTATACCTATGGAGTACTCCCTGATAGCCCACTAGTTTACGGTGGAGTTTACAGTGTTGTATAGACTATGATGCTTATATAAAATGTGTTAAGGGGGATAATGGTAACGCCTTAACGCTATTTTGATACTTTATATTACTGATAGGCATTATCTACTTAGCGTACACTACTATATATAAATAGTTTAACGAATCCTTAGAGGATGGTTATCCCAAACATCCTTTGAGTTACTTGTATTTTCAGTTGTTATTTCACTTGAGTTGGATTTATTGATATAAGAATGTTAATCCTGACTTGAGTGTTTTGTGTTTTGCTTTACGCTCGGGTCAGACTGAGTGTACCAGTATTCAAGACTCTTGGAGTTGGAGCTTCGCTCGGAGATCCAGCTATCTATCCAGCTTTCAGATATTCAGTTGATTCCAGTGATGTATTCTGATCTTGTATTTGACTATTGTATTCGAGACTTCTGTTGTATCTTGTTTAACTCTGTTATATATATATATAGTAGCTTCATGAACTACTATTCTTTTGTTTCCACTGCATTATTGTTATATTTCTCTGTGTCTGTGATCTGTGATTATTTTATTTACTGTATATGTTGAGTTTTGCCAAATTTTAATTACAATCTATTATTTTGAATAATTCAAGTCCGACATGTGTGGATTTATTGTCGATTTGAATGGTCCAAAATAGTGTGTCGTTACATAAACTATTTTTGATATTTAAACTGTTTAAGTTGGAACTGTTGTGATTTAGATTTAATGGATTGAATGCGAATATTTGGATATGATGGTTAAAATTATTTTGTGGTTATGATTTCAAAAGTGAATATGATTTTTGTAGTAAATAATGGTTTTGAAAGCGATATGATTTTGAAATGAATGTGATATTTTGATATGAATTACGAACTGTTTGAAATATAAATGACCACGGTGTGAAATAAGCGTTTGGTTGTTAAAGAGACCGGGATCAGATATTGTCATACTCTCTGCTAATATCGAAAACCACTTTAACAAATGTGTACGTAGTGGAGATTCCAGAATGAAGTAGGATGGTTTGGCAACGATTCTGTATGAGGTATTAACGCAGCCCTGACTCATGCAAGTCAACTTGATGTGGATAAAACAGAAGCCATGCCAGGCCAAGTGAGGTCGCACCTCCGATCGGGCACATTCCTTCGATACCATTCTATTACTTTGTGATTTGATTGGCTGCACCTTTGATTTGGGAGTGTGTCTCAAGGTGGGCGGTAGTAGCTGCTATGCGTTACCACCATTCTAGATCGGCAAAATGGTAGTATCCTACCCTGGGCATTGCCTCGCGTGCCTTGTCACATGCCTTATCGTGCCCACTACGAGTTTAGTTTGTACCGTACCTATGGAGTGCTCCTTGAGTATCCCATCAGTTTGGTGGGGCTTACTGTATTTGTATAGACTACGGGAATATATAAAAATGTGTTAAGGGGGGTATGGGTAATGCCTTAACGCTATTTTAATAGTTTACTTTACTATAGACATTATCTATGTTGCGTATTGTACTATGTATGTAGATAGTTTAACGGATCCTTAGAGGATGGGAATCCCAAACATCCTTTAAGTTATATTGTACTTCACTTGGACATTTCACTTGAGTTGATTTACTAGTATAAGAATGTTAATCCTGACTCGATTGTTTTGCTTTATGCTCGGGTCAGATTGAGTGTCGCAGCATTTGAGACTCACCTTTGGAGCTTTGCTTGAAGATCTGTTTTATATCTATTCAGCTTTCAGTTATTCCAATTATCTCCAGTTGTTTATATTCAAACTTGTTATTTGCTTATGTATTAGAGATCCCTTTGTATTTGGAATATCTATTGTATATTTTTTTACTCTGATGTTTATGTAGTAGCTTCATGAACTACTATTTATCTATTCCGCTGCTTATTGTTGTAAAACTCTGTGTCTGTGATTCTGTGATTGATTTATTTACTGTATATGCTAAGTTTTGCTATAAATTAACAATCTGTTGTTTTGAGCAATTCAAGTCCGACATGTGTGGATGATTGTCGATTTGAATGGTTCGAAATAGCGGGTCGTTGCAGTTGGTATCAGAGCTCTGGTTTAGGCAAAACTTAGCATATGGAGTAAAAGCTTATTAGAGATAGGGTAGTGATACCCTAGAATGAGTAAAATTAATTATAGAATCATCTTCGTTCGACCTTGAAATTCTTCGTTAGGATTCTCTTTGATTTAGATTTCTTTTGAATTTTGGAACTTTCCCTTTGTTCTGAAACCCAATTCTTGTCTTTTCCTGTTCGTGTTTTTTTGATACTGGAGCATCCCATAGCTTCAACCTCAATTTGCAACTTCATCCTTTTGTGTGACTAATTCCATCGGTGGTCCCGCCAATTTTGGTATGATTGTAAAGGGGTGAAACTCCTTTACAACAGGCGTCGATACACTGGAGATTTCTATGTCCTCGGTTTTGATGCTGTTATTTCTTGTAAGCCCGAACCGTTTCTCTAGTAGACGACCGGGGTAAGTTCTCTTGTGACCGAATGTCGATTGCCTCAGGATTATGCAGGCAGTTTATCTTTTCGCTTGATTCTCAGTCTAGTGATCTTGACTCCACCTCGATAGTTAGGGATTATTCAGATGTTTAGGTGAAGTCACTTCTCTCCCTCCCAAGTGGGAAATTGAATTCCACATCGATCTTATTCCTGGAGCTCGACTTGTTGTCTTTCTCCTAGAGAATGGTTCTATAAATGGTTAGTCATGCCCTCTGGATTAACCAATGCTCCTGCCTTCTTCGTCGATCTCATGAATCGCGTTTGCCGCAATGTTCTCAACACTTGTCCTGATTTTCGTTGATGATAGTCTCTTCTTTCCTAAGTCTCGGTTGACCTGGTTAAGGTCGCCACGATTAATATAAGTCTATCATCTTTCCTCTTTTGTAATTTAATTATCTTATCGTCCTTTCGAGCCTACCTTCGTAGTTAGAATTCTCTTTGATTAAGGTCCCTCTAAATTTGAATCTCTATCCTTGTTCCAGAATCCATTCTTGAATCATCGTGTGAGGGAGTGTATTTGTAATTGATATAAAAATGTTTTATATTGTGTTGTTTGAGTTGTTAAGTTTGATTTTGGGTTTCGATCGATTCGTCTGGCCAACACTATCGATAGGAATTCCAAAACACTTGAACAGAGCAAACTGACACAATATTGTTTTTGAAAATTGGTAAATGAAACAATTTTATGTATGGTTATATTTTATATATAAGTAAAATTTTCTGAAATTAGATAGTTAAATGAATTGGTTGTTAGAAATGATAATACTAGATTATAATTTATTGCTTTGTCAACATTTCTAAACCATTAACTATCGTTATATGTTATAAGGTATTGAAATTTTATAAACATGGTTTATAAATTTGATTTTGTAAATAAAATGAACTAAGGATTTGAGAATTTAATTTCCGGTGCTTTTCTAAATTTGGTTTTCAAAGTTTTGAAAAAATATTATTTGAAAGTATTTTCGAATGGAAATTGTTTCAAAAGAATTTTAAAAGATGTAAGTCAGTACTCTCCTCTTATGTCGTTGGAAAATAATTTCGGTGATGACTGCAGCATCATCGACATTCATTTTCGAGTCTCAAAGTGAGGAGACCACTTAGTAGATTTGCTACACTTTTGTTTTGAAAAATGGATTAGATTTGAATTTCTTGAGTATGATTTGATGTATAAATGTATATATGTATATATTTATTTCAAAATGGTTTGAAGTGAAACTAGAAATTTAATTCTTAAATTCTGTATTAAGTGATGGTTTTCAATTATTGAAATGAAGTAAATTTTTGAATAATTGGAGTGTCTAAAATGTGAAATGAAATTAACACAACTTGAAATAGTTGAATTTGAATAAAATTTATTTGTATAATACATGAGAATATATAATTGAATAATATACAATATAACATGTAAGTAATAAGATGTCCAAAAATGAAGTTTGTTAAAGGATTTTATAAATAAAGATTTAATGATCAATTGAATTGTTATAATAATTGTTTATGCACTTAATCTATGTTATAAGAAGTGTTAAGCGAATAAATTGAATAATAAATGAGCTAAATAAAATATAATTTGATTTGAAAGAAAAGAATTAACTTAAGTTAAAAAGAAAAGTGAATTGGATGGAAATGTAAGTTAATTTAAAAGTGAGTTAATTAGAAAAAAAATAATAAATGGATATTAAATAAGTAATGAGATGTATAATATTAACTCTTGAAATTGAAATTTATATGGTTTTAAATTGATTGTTGTATCTAGTATTTTGTATTTCAAATCTATCTTTCCTTACCGTTGCCTCTATTCTCCTATCTCGTTCCTTTTTGGGGACGAAAAGTTTTGAGTGGGGGAGAGTGTAACGACCCGGAAATTTTAACAATTTTTAATTAACGTAATGAACTAAATTTTTCTTGAAATTAAACAATTAAATTTAGCAATGAAAATTTGATATTTGTTATGCGTCTATTTAAACATAGCAAACGGTAGATTCTCATTGGTACATATTAAAGTTTATTCAGTTGTGAAATTTCTATTTTTAAATTTCATAGCAGTTAAATTGATGAAAAAAAAATATTTTCAAAATCTGAATATGTTTATATAATAAATTTGTAAATCATTTTCTGAGTGAGATGTCATATTTCGTTTCACCGAATTTGGACTGCTATAGCTCCATTTATCTTATTTTCGGCATTTTAGCAGCATTTTTGGCATTGGAAAATTGATCGTATCGTCCATATCTGTGTACTATTTTGTTCATCTCGTCGTGCTGATCTCCACAGTATATTCATTCCGGTAATTTGACATCCGGTATGCGGCAAAATCGACGAAACGATTGGTCATATCGGTACTCGTTTAAACCTTTTTGGTCTTTGTGTCTTTCCATTATCCACCATATAACCATAGCTACAAACATTTTTATATTTACAGAATTTATTTCTGCCTTTTTTCTATTCCCTATTGCAATTTATATTTCTTTGTACGTTCATTTATCTCTCCCTTTCCTTTCTTCTTTTGGGTCTGAATCATTCAATATATATATATATATATTTATTTATTTATTTATAAGTTGCATGTTTTGTCTCGCCTTCTTCAAATAATTATAAGTTGCATGTTCGTTTCATATTTTTGCAGCTCACCTATATTTGTTCCACCGCCCATGTAACGACCCAGAATTTTGGACCATTCGCATCCATTATAAGTGTATAGGTAGACACTCATGCCGGAGTTGAATTGCTCAAAATACCGTGTTGTTAATTTAAATTTGGCAAAACTGAACATATACAGTAAATAAATAATCACAGATCACAGACATAGAGTAATAATTTGCAGCGGAAATAAAAGAGATAGTAGTTCATGAAGCTACCATATGAATATATAAAATACATCAGAGTTTACAACAGAAGAGTAATGCGATACATCAAATACAAAGCAGAATACATCACTGGAATCATCGAATACTGAAAGCAGAATAGATGGCTAGATCTTCAAGCAAAGCTCCAACTCCAAAGGTAAGTCTCGAATACTGGTACACTCAGTTTGACCCGAGCGTAAAGCAAAAACACAAGACACTCGAGTCAGGATTAACATTCTTATATTAATAAATCCAACTCAAGTGAAATAGCAATTGAAATACAAGTAACTCAAAGGATGTTTGGAATAACCATCCTTTAAGGATCCGTTAAACTATCTACTATGTAGTAATGTACGCTAAGTAGATAATGTCTATCAGTAATATAAGAAGATATCAAAATAGCGTTAAGTCATGGCCCATTCCACCCTTAACACATTTTTATTCCCAAAAGCATATACAAGACCGTAGTTTCCCCAAAACCGGAAGTCACCAGAGGGCAATCCATATACTAAAGGTACAAATCAAAATCGTAGTGGTCGCGCATAAATGGAATACAAGTATGACAAGGCACATGAGGCAATACCCAAGGTAGTGATACTACCGTTCGCCTGATCCGGACTGGTGAGAACGCAACGCCGCAGCGCCCGCAACACCGTGAAACAACACTCCCAAAATCAAGGGTGCACCAATCGACAACAAGTATAAGTAGTTCGAAGAAGTGTGTCCACTTGAGGTAGCTAATCCTCCATTGGCCCGACACAGCTCCTGTTTTAGTCATTTCCAATTTGACACAAGTGTCAAGGCTATCCATTATCGTTCTCTTTCTTCAGTCATCACGTACATCATTCCAACCACTTCATTCTGGATCATCACTCCGCATATAGTTATTAAAGTGGTTTTCGGTTTAGATAGAGAGTATATCCATAACCGAATTCCGGTCTCTTTAATAACTTCCGTAATTATTTCACCGATTGGTCGTTTATTTATTTCAAAACCAAATCAATTTCAATTTCAAATAGAATTCGTAAATCAACATTTCATTTGTCTTTCAAAACCATTTCCATAAATTTACGTTTCAAAACTTCCAAAATTATCATTTCACAATCTTATAATTCAATTTCTATTTCTATTTAAAACAATCCAAATATTGATTCAAGTTCGAATACAAGTTTCATTTCGAAAACATTTAAATTAAATCTTATTTAACATTCAAATCAATTTAAATCATTTATCGATTTCATTCAATATTCGTTAAGTTACTATGCCATTCAAAACAATTTCCATTAAATATCCAATTCATTAAATCCATTATTTAAATTCAACTTCATTTTTATCAAAACTTACAAATTTAATTTAATTAAATTCATCAAATCAAAATCTTTACATTTCAAGTCTTACATTAATTCCAAAATATCACATTTCATTTCTTGTTAAAGAAAATTCAATTTCAATTATTTACGAAGTAAATTCACTTATTCAAAAGTTCAAATTTTACTTATTAAAGAGTTCAATTCAATTTAATCATTAAATAATTATTAAATTATTAAAGAGTTCAATCTTATTTAATTATTAAATAATTCAAAACTTAATTATTAAATAATTTTCAAAGTTTAATAATTTCAAACTTAATTATAATTTCAAACTTAATTATTAAATCATTTCAAAGTTTAATAATTTCAAACTTAATTATAATTTCAAACTTAATTATTAAATCATTTCAAACTTAATTCAATCATTTCTCAAATTAAACAACATTCTTTCATCAATTACATTGTTAATATTTTGTTTTCCGATTATTAAATATTAACATTTTCCTTTCATTAAAATGCAAATTTCAACTTCATTTCAAAACCATATTATTTATTCAAATAAAATCTTCATTTTATTTTTAAATCAAATTATTGACCAATCGGGTTTTATTTAATTTCCTATCCTAGGTCAAGTTCAATTTGGGTATTTATCATTTCAACCCGATTCCAATTCAATTCAAAATCAAAGCATAGCAAAGGGAACTTGCAGTGTGATAACAGGGATGGTGTCAAAGTAAATAAACAAGCAATAACAATAATCAATATCAATCCAATAATCAATTTAGATAATCCTGAAATAACCGTATTAATTCGCATTGTTATTTGTACGAATTAATATAATTATTTCTAGAATCTACACTATCATTTCATGTAGATTAAAGATTATTACATTACGGTTTTTCACTTGTCATTCGGTTTCACTTTTAACACTACAACAATTAATCCAATATACGTTCAACGGTTTAAAGTGTAATTATCACTATTCTACATGTCAAATAAATTTAACAATTAAAAGGGGTCATATTCAACTAATCAAATTCAACATATATGTCAATTCAAACTTTAACTATCCTACATCAAATTTAATTTCAAATTATTTATCACTTACAACATCAACAATTTAACGTCCGATTGTAAACATCAACAATCAATCATTTAACAACCAAACTGTATTATCATCGCATAAATAATTAACAGATAATGGTGTCAAATGTCACAGGTGAACTGATACAGGTAATAGCATATACAACAGTGTAATTAACTAATAGCAGTATATTTCAATTGTCGTTTCAATTGAAATCAAATTTAATAAATAAAAGAACGTTAA
This sequence comes from Allium fistulosum, assembly GCA_030737815.1. Classification (NCBI taxonomy): domain Eukaryota; kingdom Viridiplantae; phylum Streptophyta; class Magnoliopsida; order Asparagales; family Amaryllidaceae; genus Allium; species Allium fistulosum. The sequence continues at coordinate 1,077,486,360 of CM060901.1, read as the reverse complement.
TCGTGAGTGAGTGCTCACCTTTCGAGGCTAGAGAGATTTCAGAAGGTGACACGGATACGCACACTGATACGGACACTGAAATTGAATGTCGCATCCAAGCAAAGCAAAATCGGCACGAATTTCAACGATCAAAGCTGATTGGCCCGAATTGATGAAACAGATTAGATCAGAGCTGGAACGATGAATATAAACGGTATAAGCGAGCTTATATAACCATCTATAACTATATATACATATGAAATATATATATATTTAAATTCAGACACAATAAATTTAGTATGCAATCAATCTTACTTTTAAAAAAACATATATTTATATAAACAGGTAATATATGGATATTAATTTAAGCCTTTGTATATAATATAATACTTCCCTTAAAATATGGTATACCGTAAACTTATTTTTCTTTATGATATGCGTACAATAACCTTTTATATATGGACAGCCAATGCAACCGGCTAGTAGACTTACACATTATTTTATTTTACTTTTAACTTACTTTATTATATAATAAATGGACCCAACTGTCATATAGACCTTACTTTACTATACTGCCACATTATAGAGTTATGACAACAAATTCAAAGTAAGGACAAATATAAAACCAACTTGCCTAACTTACATTATAATACTTAACAGGTCAAATACTTAATATAAATTATGCACAAATGAACAAACAGAAGGTGCAAATATCAACTAGTATTTGTACAGATCTTACATATTAAATTTTAACAAAACTTAAAATAATATTAAAGAAATCAACTTCTAATACTGTTATACCATCTGTATAATACTTTTGTGTGATATAAACTGCGTAAACGAAAAAAAATATATTCAATACTATTATAACTCATACAATCCTATACGCAAGTCATAATATAAACAAGTTTCAACTTCATAATATAGTTTATATACACATAGATATACTCCAACGCATTTACCTACACAAGATACTGTAACTGAAAATATGCTACTAAGCATATGAATCTTGTTTTATACTATAACATACAGTAAACTTAAATACCTATATATAAAACTAACTGTCTATATACTCACAACATATAACTTGTATGTGCCTTTATGCTTATATATTGTAAATAGCACATTACTGAAAGTACATATATATATGATACTCTTTAAAAAAAAATATATATATATACATAATATATACATATATATTTTCAAAACCGCATGAAGTATGTACGTTATATTCCAGCATAGTTCGTTTTTCTTTTTTTTTCTTTTAAAAAAAAACAATATATATAAGTTTTTTTTTCAAACAAACACTTATATAAAAAAACACAGTATATAAATATTATAAATCTTAACTTATTATATATATAACACTTAACTATATAAACACTACTTACCTATACATATACACGCTGGTAGAATCTTGTTTTGGGACATGTGTACTGCCCGGGCTCGGCAAGGTCAGAGGGAGGAGGCAGCAGCGGCAAGGCTTGGACGGTGGAAAGGTGGAAGGGTGTGGAGGAAGAATAAGGGAAAGGAGGCTCGAAGTGATGACTGCTGCCGAGGTGCTTGCGTTTGCTCTTGGCCGAGCACGGAAAGGGGAAAACGGTCAGCGGTGCAAGGGATGACGAGTGAGCACGGCTGTTGGTGGAGGGCAGGTTCGGTGGAGCAGCTGGAGGAAGTTGGTGGTCGCTTGGTTCGGGTCGCTGGGTTTGAGGAGGTGTTAGTCGCGGTAGAAGGAGATGGGAGAAGATCGGGGTTTGGTTTTGTTTGTAGAAGGCGGAGGGAGGCTCGGTCTTGGTGCATGCGAATGTGAGGATGGGGAAAGGAGCTGCTTGGTGTTCGGTTGTTGGTGTTTTGGTGTGGAGAGAGGGAAGAGTTTAGCTACCAGTATACGAACAGAACAGAATAAAGATAAGCTTGTTCTCAAAAAAATGAAGAGGCAGGAACAAACATCAATGAACAAAATTAAATGTTGAAACTATGGGAATGTTAAAAGGTCTTGGGAAAATGCAACGGTAAAAGTTGAAATTATTAATAGCTGATTGCTATTCGATTGCACAGGGGAAAATTGGAGGATGCATCAACCAGAAGTTCAAATACGGTACCGTTACAGTTACCGTTATGCGGATTCCGTCAAGTACCGGGCTCCGAAACATACGAACGAAAATGCTGCGGAGATCAAAATGGCAAGACGATATAAACGGTATGCAGATATTAGTGGTATGATCGAATTATTAAAAATTCAAAATTTTGTACTACGGAAAATGCAAGAAAACACAGAAAAATAAGATCGACGGAGCCAAAGATGTCCGAATTTGGAAAAACGACAAACTGTCATCTTACTCAGAAGATGGTTTAGAATTTTTCTATGTAAAAATATTTAGGCTTCGAAAACATTTTATTTTCATCGCTTTTTAACTGATTAAATTGAAGTGAATTTACGTGCGAAATAAACTTTCGTATTTTCGGACGAAAATTTACCAGTTGCTATGTTTAACTAGACGTATTCCAAATATAAAATTTTTATTTCAAAATTTTATCGTTTAAAATTTCACAAAATTTCAACTAATTACGTTATTAAAACAGTTGAAATTTACGGGTCGTTACAGCCCACCTCCTTCAACCACGTGATGCCACCCAGGCTATATCCAACCCCACGCACGGCAGCTCCATGTCAGACCAACCCCAGGTCTTTCTCTACTCACCGAAGACTCCTTGCTCCTCCACGCCTAGCACCAGACCCGCCCTTACTTTCCACCATTATTCCACAACTGGCAGCCACAACACCTCCTCCCCTGATCCGCACGCCCTGACAACCACCACCACCGCACAACACCCTACCTCACCTCTCACCCTCTCACTGACCCACCTCACCGATCACCGACCAGATCCCCATGCTTTCCATCCTTCGACCTATTCCTTTCCCTTGCAACCGTGCCCAGGATACCCTTCCGACCTATTCCTTTCCCTTGCAACCGTGCCCAGGATACCCCTCCGACCTCTATCACCCCTCTACCCGAGAAGCCACGTGCAGTACCACGCAAGCTCGCCTGCACCTATCCCATCATGCGACAGCACCAGCCTTTCCCCTTCACTCCTCCGCCTTCATTTACCCCTGGCCGCAACCCTCAACAAACCCGCCCATCACCCTTCCATCTAGCAGCCACCCATTCACAGCAGTTCACCACATCAAAGCCTATAGCCAAGCAAATCCTTCCCATGACCAGCAATTTCCTACATCACCCACAAAGCCCTCCTCTGCCTCGTCGCCTAGCAGCCTTCTTTCTATAAAAAAAAGGTGAAAGCAAAATTCCTGAAGCTTGCATTCATTTTATTTTCCTAAGTACAGGTCGTATATATGTTTAAAGTATTTGTTTAAACTTATGTTAATATGTTGACATAGATTTTTGTAATATAGATTGTTGTAATATAAATTATATGTTTAAGTATTTATCTACATTTATGTTAATATTTTTAATATAGATTTTTTTGTAATAACTTGAATATATATATATATATGTTAGGTTTAAATATTTATTTGAAGAATTTTTGAAAAATGGGTTTTAATAAATAAAAAATATATATATAATATGAAGATTTTATTTTAAATATGTGTTTTTAAATTGAATAATGATTTTAAGAAAAAAATTATAATATATATTTTTTTGTTTCGGTTTATATCAAGCTAGTTTTTATTTGTTTTCATCAATCCCAAGCTATCAACTTTGCTCGTTGAATTCGTGTTCATTGTGTCGTGCTTTGGAATTTGTGCTTGGATCCGTCGCATCTTGTTCTTGTTATTTCTCTAGCCACAAAAGGTGAGAAATCACTCAAGATTAACATTCTTATATTTAGTAAATTTAATTCACATGAAATGACGATTGAAATATGTTGTTAAATTTGAATTGTTAGTTATTTAATTATTAAATATATTTCATTTTCTGCAATTGTTTACCTATGATATATGACACCATAACCTGTTGTATATATTATATTTAAATTGTTAATGATGATATATGCCTGCTATTGATATGTATGTCATTTTATAATATTATTCTATTGTTCTCACTCTGCAAGTTCCCTATTAGTTTAGGAATCCCTATAGGGAAGTGATACATACCCGAACGATCTTATAGATTAGGGGAAAATCGTTATGGGTTGAAATGATAAACCAAAGCGATTTTCATTGATTTTGAAATTTTGGGATTGCTGGTCGAAATGATATATACCCGTAAATATTAATTATTGCGGATTGAAATGATAAATATTCATATCACTTGACCACAGGATATAAAACTATATACGAACCACGTTGGTCTATTTTTGAAAATGATTTCCAAAGTTTTGAAAGGAAATATATGGGTTTTACTAAATATTGATTTTTAAATATTATATAAAGATTTTGTTTTAATATACGTGTAAAATTTAGATTTTTAAATTATATGTTTGGAAATTTTAAATTTATAAGTTTAGTTTTGAAAGATATAAATTTTTAGATTTTACTTATAATTTTTTTATTATATATATATAAAGTAAGATTTTATACAATATATTTAGTAAAATAAAATTTAATTTAATAATAATTAATATAATAAAAGTTTATATAAAAAATTAATTTAATTAATATATATATAATATGTTTAAGTATTTCTTTAAAATTATATTAAATGTTTAAAATAGATTTTGTAATAACTTTAAATAAATTTTGGTTGGAAAGATATATTAAAATTGATTTGAAATTTTATTTGTTTAAGAATTTTATTTATTTTGAGATTTTTAAGATATGATTTTTATTACTTGATAACTGGGTTTTATTAAAGGTGATTAAATGAATATTTCAAAAATAAATTGAAATTGAATATTTAGTTTTGATTTAAATTTGATATTTTATTTAAATGTTATTAAAAATGATTAAGTGAATATCTCAAATTTAAATAAAATTAAAGTTGAATTTTGAAATATAAATGAAATTTATCAAATTAAGTTATTGTAAATTGTTTGAATATTTAACTTTGAAACCTATTGAATGAGAAGTGGTTTAAATTTGAAATCGATATAAATTAAAAATGGTTTTATTGAGAATTTGAATTGAATTGTAATTGTTGAACTGAGATTGATTTAAATTGAATATTTGGAACATAGTTAATTTGAATTGATTTGTGGAATTGGAAGAAACAATTCTAACTTGAAACTATTTTCGATATATACATTTTAATATATAAAGTATTTTAATATACAAACTATTTTAATCTATAACCTATTTTAAATATATAAACTATTTTTAATTTAATACTATTTCAATATATATAAACTATTTTCAATATTTAAATTGTTTAAGTTGGAAATGTTGTGATTTAGATTTAATGGATTGAATGCGAATATTTTGATATGATGGTTAAAACTATTTCGTGGTTATGATTTCAAAAGTGAATATGATTTTTGTAGTAAATAATGGTTTTGAAAGCGATATTATTTTGAAATGAATATGATATTTTGATATGAATTATGAACTGTTTTAAATATAAATGACCACGGTGTGAAATAAGCGTTAGGTTGTTAAAGAGACCGGGATCGAATATTGTCATATTCTCTGCCAATACCGAAAACCACTTTAACAACTGTGTATGTGGTGGATATTCTAGAACTAAGTAGGTTGGTTTGGTGATGATTCTGTATGAGGTATTAACGTAGCCCTGACTCCCGCGAGTCAGCTTGATGTGGCTAAAACAGGAGCCATGCCAGGCCAAGTGAGGTCGCACCTCCGATCGGGCACATTCCTTCGATACCATTCTATTACTTTGTGATTTGATTGGGTGCACCTTTGATTTGGGAGTGTGTCTCGAGGTTGGCGGTTGTAGCTGCTATGCATTACCACCAGTCCGGATCCGCAAAACGGTAGTATCCTACCCTGGCATTGCCTCGCGTGCCTTGTCACATGCCTTATCGCGCCTACTACGAGTTTGGTTTGTACCGTACCTATGGAGTGCTCTCTGAGTATCCCATCAGTTTGGTGGGGCTTACTGTATTTGTATAGACTACGGGAATATATAAAAATGTGTTACGGGGGATATGGGTAATGCCTTAACGCTATTTTAATAGTTTACTTTACTATAGACATTGTCTATGTAGTGTATTGTACTATGTATGTAGATAGTTTAACGGATCCTTAGAGGATGGGAATCCCAAACATCCTTTAAGTTATATTGTATTTCACTTGGATATTTCACTTGAGTTGATTTACTAGTATAAAAATGTTAATCCTGACTCGAGTGTTTTGTGTTTTACTTTATGCTCAGGTCAGATTGAGTGTCGCAGCATTTGAGATTCACCTTTAGAGCTTGGAGCTTTGCTTGAAGATCTGTCTTATATCTATTTGGCTTTCAGTTTTCTCCAGTTGTTTATATTCAGACATGTTATTTGCTTATGTATTAGAGATCCTTTGTATTTGGAATATTTGTTGTATTTGTTTTGACTCTGGTGTTTATGTAGTAGCTTCATGAACTGCTATTTATCTATTTCGCTGCTTATTGTTGTAAAACTCTGTGTCTGTGATTCTGTGATTGATTTATTTATTGAATATGCTAAGTTTTTTCAAATATAAATTAATAATCTGTTGTTTTGAGAAATTCAAGTCCGACATGTGTGGATGATTGTCAATTTGAATGGTTCAAAATAGCGAGTCGTTACATTCGCTTTGATTATAGTAAAATCATTGCACAGCGTCCATTGAGTGACTATAGTTGGATTGAGTGGAAGTATTTGGAGTGAAACACTATTCAAGGGAGGATTCGTCTCCTCAGTTATATGGGGTTAGTATCACGGTCAACTAAAAGTCAAGTCAAAGTTAAAGTCAAAGTATCTGGCTGGAGCATTTCAGTAATAATAATTGATATTATTGAACCAGAGACTTTTTGTTTGGACTGTAGAGTTGAATGTGGACGATATTGGAATTTTGACCATTACCAAATTCGATAAGTTCAAAGTGATATAGTTTTAACGAAGAGAATTGGTGTAAATAATATTCACAACTGGATAACGCTTGACAAAGTAAAATTGGATTTTATCGAAATAAAGCAAGCGGTAAATTTGGCCAAAATGTTACACCACTTGCTATGTGACGTGTGAACGTTAATATTCAAACAGTTCGATATTAATCAGTGACCAAATTTATGTCTAACGAGTCACACAACAAAAAACGATGAATTCTCCTTTGACCAAATAATTTAATTAATTTATAGTTGTTGTAAATTAATTAATTAGATAATATTTATGAAATATTTAGAAATTGTGTACCTTGAAATGGGAAGAAGATTAATATAACTTTGTTTGGTTCTGTACTTTAGTATTTCACAATCTCATGTCGAAAATAATGACATGTGTTTAATTCGACACCCCATTTTTGTAATTTAGCATAGCAATAGATTTGATATCATGATGGGATATATAAGGAAATGCATGGTAAATGTAGGTACATTGGATCTTACTTTGAAATTTCTTATTGATGTAGTAAAACAGGCTAAAACATAGAGTTTGTTCATCTCAACTCTTAAGGCTAATAAAAGAAAGGGGAATATTTCCTATTTAATTTTATTTTTTTATTCGTTACATGCATTACTGGTGCTATTACAAGATGTTTTTAAGCTCTTTATAGCTTAGTTTGTAATATGCATCTTGCAAGCTCTTTGTAGCTTAGTTGGTTAATTGGGTAGATGTTGATAGGTATCCTCTGAATTTATCCTACAGAAGTTACTGCTTGATTTTTAATACCTTAGGGTTATTCAACATATCATTTTTTCTACTTTTATTTCATTGTTTCAAGCCATTTTGGTTGTCTACTAATAAGTTTGCCAACTTTATGTTAATCGATTTTGTAAGCTTTTACTAAGAGTATATATAAAGATAAGTCGAACAATTTTATGTTTTGTCCGGTGATAAATTCAAAATATAGTAAGTCAACATAATTCTACATGTATTTATTGTGCATGTAGATCTTAATATTGCATAAAAGTTTTGTGCTCGTATTTATTACTTCGAGAATTTTGACACTCATATGACTACATTCATATTGATGGGCAGTTTCTTCAACTTTAGTAATCAAGCTACCACCACATCAGTTCTGGCCGATCTTCTTTGGTTAACTACAACACTTCATGCTACTGATATTTTAATTGCTTGCTCTCTCTCTTATATTTGCATGATTTGCTGCCTCTATTGCATGATTCTAGAGCCACCATGTTTATAATATCTTTTACTATGTACTCATATCGTAACATGGTCGTTAATGATACAGAGTGTGACCTCTATTTGTATTTTGAATATTTTGTTCTAGACCTCCTCTTGTCATTAATAATGCATGCTCCTTTTCAAATAATAATAATAAGTTGAAGCTTTGATATGTTGAATTTTATGAATTTAATAAAAACTGATAATATATTTGCTGTAAAGTTGAATTTAATATATGAAATTTGATTGTACGCAGGTGCAATGCACTGTAACATGATTTTGCTTCAGGAAATAGTAATCATTAATATTTATAACTGTTGGCAAATAATGAAATTCTAAAACAAAAATACAATTTTTCCTACTGTTATAAGTGTTGTAAATTATTGTTTTTTTCGATTGTTGTAAATTTTGGTTTTTTGTAACTGTTATAACCATTGGAAAAGAGGAGATTTCCAATGGTTATAACCATTGGGAATTGAGAATTTCCCAATGGTTATAACCATTGGAAAACTCCTTGTTTCCAACGGTTATAAACACTGGAAAAAATACTACAAATTATGTTTCGCATCTGCTTCTAACAGGTATAACCATTACAGATTTCATTTATAACAATTATAACCATTGGGAAGGAGCAATTATGGTATTGTGCATGGCTGCTAAGTGCACCAAGGGGTTACATATTTATAGTTATTGGATAATTATGGAATGACTCAGTCGATGGTTTTTTGTTGGTTAATATAACTGAGGTCAAATAGAGAATATCGAAGTGACAATATTACACAATTCTCTTGACTTGGTAAAACCACCGGGCTTCAATGTGAATACTTTATTTTGATTATAGTTACGTAGCATGGCATCCATCGAACAACTATAGTTGGCTTTGAGTTGAAGCATTGGAATTGAAACACGATTAGTTGTAGTAAACTCAAAGTCAAAGTTTCTAGCCAGAACAGTTCGGTTAATAATAATTGTTATTATTGACCAAGGATTTTGTATTTGGGTAATTCAAATTGAATGTTGATGATATTGGAATTTTGACCCATATCAAATTTCATAAGTCCTAATGTGATATAGTTTTGACAAATAAAACTGGTGTAAATAATTATCACTACCGGGAACTACTGAAAATAGTATACTTGGATTTTACCGAAACCGTGTAAGTGTTAAATTTAGCCAAACGGTCACACCACTAGTTAAAGTAACATATGAAAGTTAATATTCGAATATTTTAATATTAATCCTGCTGAATTTATGCCTATGAGTCACACAACCGCAATGTTGAATATTCTGAATACCACCAAATTTAATTAAATTATATATGTTATAAATTAATTAAATTAACTAATATTTGTGAAATATTAATTATAAAATTATATTTGATTTATCTAAATCGGTATTGAAAATAGTATGTATATAAAAGTTATATATGTACGCATCGATATACGATATCGATGCTCATTTGAATTGGATTTAAAATTAATGTGCAATTACTGATATGGATTGAAGTATATAGGCTCATTAGCCTATGGAATGGCCAGCCATATAGAGGGAGTTAAGGGGGTATGATATTTTGATATAAGTGTTTGAATTGATGGAGAAAGAAAGGGTAAAAGATGAGTTATAAATCCCCTTTTTCCTCTCCCTTCCATTTCTTATTTAAACCATACACCCTCTTTATTTTAGACGAGATTTTTCTATCCTCCATACCTCCCTTTGGCCAAAACTGTTTGTCCTCTCCCTCTCCATTTTCAAACAAAAAATCAATTTAAATCAAATAAACTAAAATGTGTGTAGAACTCTTCAGTTACTAGCATTTTTAGAAGGGATCGAATCAGATTCATGGAGTTCTTTTGATTTAACATTCAAGGTGTTAAAACTAGCCCACGTCTAAGGTAATATTTAATTTATATCAACTTACAGAAATGATCATTTATGCTATTATATATGGACAATTAGAAATTATATCACGAATTCTTATATGTGTTTGTTGTCTATATATATGTATGTATGTATGTATGTACGTACGTACGCACGTACGTGTGTTTGTATATACGTATGTATGTATGTATGTATGTATGTATGTATATATATGTATCTGTATATGTTTATGTATATATATGCATATGTGTATGTATATGCATATGTGTTATAGTTAAAAAATTATATACATAGATTTGTTTTCGACCACAACATAAAAAAATGTTTTTTAATTAAGAATAATTTTAAAAACCATTTTTGATAAAAATAATTGAATTTTAAAACTATTGTGTGTATATGTATATATATTTCTAAATTAACCCAATAATTTTTCTAAGTGTGCATTTTCTTTACTTTCTCTAATTACAACTTCTAGCTTCAATATTATCATCAAATATCTTATAGTCAAATCGTGCAATTCTAATCATAAGATATTCATGTTTTAGTTTTACTAAGCTAAATTACAAACAATCTGTAATTTCTAACCACAAATATCCCCTTTGTATATTCAAAATATAAATCCAAGGTAAAATTATTTCATTTACCAATTTCGTTTAAAACAAAATTATTTTTATAAAATTAACAAATGCATGCCCATATATAATACTCTCAACTCATTCTAGGGTGTTACTAACCCTATCTCTAATGAGTTACTCATCCTAGGATATTACTAATCCTATATCTGATGAGTCTTACCCTCATCAGGCTCAGGTGTTCGCTCAACATAAGCTCTGATACTAAATGTCACGACCCATTTTTCTATACCCTTTAAGTTGACAATAAACCACATGTCCAACTCAAATTGAACGAAAAGACGAAACATAAAGGGTAAGAAGAAAAATAAGACAGAAAAGAATCTCACATGAATAGAATAATATATAATATTGAACAATATCTTTACAGCGGAAAAATTTTAAAATACATATATCAGAGTGTACCTAGATTCGGTCTGGGCAGTTAAACATATGTCCTTACAAATGTTGACAAACATCAACACAATAAAAATCTTACTAAGCAAAAAGGATAGTAGAATACGCCCATACGTAGATGAATATCCCCAGCTCCTCTAGAAACTCAATCGACTTCAACTAAACCCGAAACTACTTGAATCTGACCCGAGTATTGAAAATACCCGGATCAGGCTTGATAAACCAGCGTCAGAAAAACTCCATAATAATGACAGTGTTATATATCAACCTTTGAATAAAATCCTTTGAAAAGAAAGAGTATCTCATAAGACCACGCCCACACATAAACACAAACGGGTTTTTACCTTATGATAACCAAATCGCTTTTATATATCAAAACATTTGATATTAGTTCTAATGACATTCTTTTGAAAACATTTGCAAATTAACTTATTAATCTTAGTCGAAATTATTACCATTATTAAATTCCGGGCCTAATCATTAAGACTATACAAACAAAACCTCAAGTTCTTATTGGAGAATGGATTTCCATACAATGACCAGGTGAAGGGACTACCTTCCGATGGGTACACCTCTAGATGGATGTCCCGAGGACCATAGAACATCATTTCCCCTACCAACACAAGACCGGCCTACCTCTGTAACTAGATAGTACCGAATATGTCATCCCCTAGTCGTTACCGACCTTTATCCGAGCGCTCTATTTCCATACACCACATTAATTTACATCCCAAATGTCATAGCGGGAAGAAATATATCTAGAAGAGAATGATCATATCCTAATGGGAATGACCCACTTAGCCTTGCTGCATCTACCATGTTTCGGTCATTTCCGGTTGATGAGGCTAGATGCAACGATTACCTTTTCACATAGCACAAATTCCTTCCACTTTGAATGCCACATTGCCATTCCATATTCACATGATTAGTCTCTACAAATATATAACTTCCTGAGCTCGTATGTCTCAGAAAAGGGTGTTAAGCTAAGAGAATGTGTCTTCTCCATCACCGACTGATATACAGTTTATAGAGATCATTCAATATGATTAGAATGCAAGGTTAGACACTCGTCCATACAAGTTCATTCTGGGACTAAACAAAACCGAAGGTACTTACCTCGGCCCATTACAAGGCAAGAAGTCCTTGTAGTTCTGAGATTTTTCATAACAAAGAGACCACTGCTACAATAAGTAAATCGGGAGTTTATCCCCAATTAATCAACAAGTAGTCCTTCGTTATTATTCGTCTCAATATCTCCGTCTTCAACACAGCTTCATTCTTCGAACACGTAAATTGGTTCGAAGTGGTTTTAAGATATGAATCACCCAAATCCGATCCCGATTCCTTCGAAATCCAATCATCATTAAAAAAGTGAATATGAGTATACAGGATTTATTAAGCCTCATTTCTCATTAATTCTTTTGGTTAATTACAAATCCTATTCTTAAATTCTTAGAGTAATTCTAAGTTAATTCACTTATTACTCGGGAAAACATTTCCTATTTTCTTACTTATCATCGATCCGAAATTTCTTAACTTTTAAATGGGTCAAAAACAATGTTATTCAAGACATCGTTATTGTAAACCCAAAAATCAATATTAGAAAACATTATTGAGTAAATAGGATTATAGAAATCATTCTAATTTTACTCAACATCATTTCCGTATTCAACAAGTGCTTTGGGTGGAATAACGATGAGATCACCTTTTAAATTCCACGAATAGGACGTTTAGACTTTAACATCAAGTATAAGAAGATTATTTCTATGGAATCCAAGTTGTATTTTATTCATTTTGGATATTGCTTAAATTTTGGATAATACTAATCTTCTTTTATTTTCGAAAAACTTAATATAATCTTTTTAGAGCGTCCGGGCTTTCCTTTCGATCTATTCCACCGCTCGCCTAAGAAGAGAAAATAGAGGCCAGGTAAGTTCAGGGCACTGGTTGCTCCATTCCTAACCTTAGTTAAACACCTTGTTTTATCTTCCCAGATCTCACAGGTGGGACAAATGTACTAGTCGTTTCCGCATACTCAATTATTAGCTATTATTTTGGAATTGATTATAAAGATTCCAAATTATCTTATAAACGCTTAATTATCCTTTTAAAAACATTCATAGTTGAATTTAGGAATAATCGTTAAGTTTAAATCTTCTTTTTAAAAAGTCGTAGAAACGGCAGTAGAAAAGTGCTGAGGAAAGTGCTTTATAAGCTTATTTGATTTAAAAAACTTTTTAATATTTGAAAATTCATATTTTCCACTTCAAATCTCTTCTAAACCATTTAAATAGATTTATCAAATTTATTCCATATTTTTTCCAAACTAAAAATGTCCATTTAAAAAGATTTTCCGTTATGGTCGCTTAACTGCACAAGCGATTTATCTAGAAAATTGATTTGGACATATTTCAAAATCCCCAAGACGAAATCTTTATTTTCCTTTTCTATTTGAAAATTATGGTTATAATAGACCGGACATTTCTTGTTTTGAAGAAATCTGAGCTATACTTCACTCTATACACTCTTTTGAAATTTTCGGCACGAAATTGCGAACTGTCTTTACGCGACAGGCCTAGTTTTAACTTGATTTACAATATTTGAAATAAATTTTATAAATTGAATATAATTACTTATAAAAACATTACTAATCATTTTAAATCGATATTTTCACACTTTAAAGTATTAAAAATAGATTTTCACTATTCCCAAATTATAATATTATTATATTTCTATTATTTTAATATTAAATTTTAAAATCCAATTTCAATTAAATTTCAATTCTAACTTCAAACTAAACTTAATTAAAACATAGATTTCAAATCTAATTTCAATTTTAATTTAAACTTCAACCTTAATCTCAATTTCAATTTTCAAAATCGATTTCAATCTCAATTTTACTATTTATTTCAATTTCAATTTCACTTTCCACTTCAAATCCAATTCTAATTCCGATTTCGATTCCGATTTCAATTTCAATTATACTTCAATTCCAATTTGACTTTATTTTCAAAATCCAAATTTGATTTTTTTTCACTATTCACAAAGAGGCTTAATAATTCCAACATATATCATATTAACAAAATGGTCATACTTAACAAAGGGATTACTTAATCAACAATGAGCATAATCACTTCCAATATTCATCATCAACATAACATTCATTCTCATAGCATAGTGATTATCAATAAGTGAGTATATTAGTATAACTCTACTATTCATCCAACATATTTAAACAATCATCCAAACGTCCATATCATCAAATGGTGATTATGTAACATAACAATTAAACTTGATAACTAATATAATTAGATAGCGGTGAGAATTTCTCACCTTCGTTTCCACTACGTCAATCTTTCGCCAATCTAGCGTACTTCACGAACTAACGCGCTTTCTTTTTCTCGTGTTTCGAACTTGTCGCTTCGAATTTTTTTTTCTTTTTCTTCTTTTTCTTTTTTTTATTGGGCAGTTGGTATTTTGGCTTGGCTAGGGGGGTACGGGTTTTAGGGAGGGAGTAGGTGAGTGTGGAAGGCTTGGGTAGGCGGGTATGGGCTTGGGCCGTGGGGTTTGAGGTGTGTAGAGGCAGGTATGTGGAGTTTGGGTCTCGGGTTTGGGTGGAAGAAGCTTGGCCATGGGTTTTGGGAGGTGGGTAGGTGGTTGACCAAGGATGTAGGGGGTGTGGGGTGCTTGGGGGCTCGGGTGGAGGTTAGGACATGGGTAGGTGGAGGGTATGGGGTAGTGGAGCTCGGGTAGGGGATGTAGGAGGTGGGCAGGTGAGTTTGGATGCGTGTAGAGGGGTGTAGGGGAAGGTACGGCCAAAGCAGAGGAGGAGGAGGTGGGAAGCCATGAAAATGGAGGTGAAGAAAATGGAGGAAGTGAAAAATGAAGTGGTGAAGAAGTGGTGAAAGTGTGGTGCTATTTATAGCTAAAGCTTTGGATGAAAAATGACTCAAATATCCTTCACTATTTTTTGACTTTTAAACCATTTTTAAAACTCTTTCCAAGGCATGATAAGAAGTGTATTAAATGTGAGATGATGTTAGGATGTGAATTTGTCCTTAATGAAATGATTTTGCCTTTTTTCTTTACTTTTTAAATTACATAAAAACCCTTTTGCTCCTTTTCCATACTTGATAAGACTTGAGCATTAATGGTGAGGAGATAGGTTAGACCTTTGTATAATGATGATGTTTTCTTAGCTTACTTATACACTCTTTTGTCAAATCATGCATTAACACCATTTTTATCATTTTCTTTTATTTATTTTATAAAAAGAAGATATTTTGATTTATAAGATGTGAACACAAGTGTTATATAGTTTGTAAAATGGTATTATATAAGTTACAAAGTGCATATGATCATTCAACGTTGCGACAACTGGTTACAATTGAAAACAACGTTGTTATTGACAAATTTTACAGTCAAAATTTGACGTTTTTGTTCAACTATATATTAAAGTAA
The DNA here is from genome assembly GCA_030737815.1 of Allium fistulosum. NCBI lineage: Eukaryota > Viridiplantae > Streptophyta > Magnoliopsida > Asparagales > Amaryllidaceae > Allium > Allium fistulosum. The sequence continues at coordinate 1,077,470,794 of CM060901.1, read as the reverse complement.
ACCAAACTTAAAAATTGATTTTCTATTATATTAAATGAATTAAAACAAGTCTATCTGGGTTAAAATCCTATATCATTAGGGTTAATATCAAAATATTGAATTTTGAAGTTGCATTGACAAAATGTGACAAATTTTGAATATTTTTTTAAAACGATTATAAACCTATTTTTGAATCCTTAAATACATTTCTATTTTCTTTATTAAGTGATTTTGATAAGATTTAACTATTTAAATAAATATTTTAACCTATTTATTTAAGCATTTATTTATTTTTAACAAAACTTAACTTTTGCTGATTTGTGATAAAATCCAAATTTTATACTTTTTAATTATTAACTATAAGAAATAATAATTTCTCCATTATTATTAATTATATATAACTTATTTATTTAAGATTTAAACCCTTTTAAAAGTAAAAATAAACAAAATCTCTCATTTTCGAAGTAGCGAAATTACGATTCGTTACATTCTCCCCTACTTAAAAGCATTTCGTAATGAAAGTTAGATAAAGGAATCTACCTCATACTCGTATCCTCAAACATTCTGGCTTATTTATACTGATGATAGAAAAAATGCATATATAAAAAGAAGGTCAATACCATAATAACACTAAACAATTAACACCAGACATACATACATGGAATAGAGATTCCCCATACCAACCTGAGTACTTATCATGTACTTAAGGTTATACATACATACATCAAGTCAGACTTCTATCATACCCATCCTAGTGCGTACTGCACACTTAAGATAATATATACGATAACCAAACAAGACTATACATCCAAAAACAACTACACTGATACTATATCAACATAAATGAATACATCCACATAACCCATCCCCTGACCTGAGCATGTACTACACGTGAGGTGTATGTATACACACACACACACACATACCAAAACATAAGTCTAACCCCTATATCGTAGTGCCTGCTATTTAAGATAACTATCCAACTACTATGTAGATAGACCCAAAACATCATACTATATGTGATATTTGATTCGATCTATTATTCGAATCCACAACTTTACTTCCGAACTAGTATCGATCCCTCAATTTTCTAGTGTGGACTTTGATCAGGCTTCTTGAATAAAAACCATTACTTTCCTTGCATATCACTCAACTATAATAGAAAACTCAAGTACATAACCATAAACCCTTTTCAATGTTCGCCATCAAGAATTGGGTGATAAATCCTTTCTCGGATTGGTGTAAACACCTCAAAGTTCTGTACTCAAATCTTATATCAAAATTTTGTGTGCCGAAATGATCAACGCATAACTTATGTATTTATTCACATTCATTTTTACCTAATTTCCTCAAAATTTCTATTAATCCAAGTTCGTAACAACCTGTATTTTTCGATAATTAAAACTATTAAATTAAATATGATTTTGAAATTTAATATTGTGAGAAATTGAAATTTATGAGAAAAATAATTAGAATACGAGTAACAAGGTTGTTTGAATGTTATTGACAACCATTTAATATAATTTCAGTTAATTGAAATAATTGTAAAGTGTAACGACCCAGAATTTTGAACAAATTTAATCGAGAATATTTAATTAATTTTAAATATTTGAACGATAATTTGATTTGAATCCCCGATATAACTTTGAAATTTTCGATTAAACTTTAAAATTTAATCTATTGAATGCTGAATAAAAATTTGAAAGTTCAATTTTAAGCTGAAGAAAAATATTTCAAAAGCTTTTAAAATTCATATCGATATTACTGAAGGTAATAAAAGTTTCAGAATCGAGTTTGAAAACGATTTGTTCAGTTTTAAAATTTATATCGTTTGAATCGATATTTAAAAATAGCCGTCCGAGGTGCAGTCTTGGAATTCGATGAAACCAGTTCCAGTGGGTCCGTAATATTGTATTATTACCGGATTCCAAATTTTGTATTTTTCGGGATTGTTATGTGAGCGTACGGTGAGAAAATGCATTGAAATTTAATCGAATTCAGTTTAAATTTAAATTTAAATTGGTCAAAATCAAACCACTGTTCCCTCCTTAAATTGCGCCCAAAATTACGCAGAGGAACACGAAATAAATTGTGCAAACCATCCTCCATCTCATTTTAAATATGATCATGCAATCTTCGTCAGAGCGAAATAAAAGAAAATAATGGCCGACACTTGAAATCCCTTCCCTAAAGTTTCTCAATCGAAATTCATTCGAAAAAAAAATAGCGTCCTCCTTCAAACTCGTTAGAAATCGAAAATAAATAAATCCCGTTCTCATAACAATCGAGATCGATTCGTTCCTCCTCTCCCTTATTTAATTCGAAACCCTCTCGAAGAAAAAAAAAACGAACAGATCGTTTACTTGCAAAAAAATCAAGGTCGCGATCTCGATCTTGTACGAGCAGTGCGAACGCGTGAGGCAAGTGGGTTCGCGAATTCGAACTTGTCGAAGGTCAGACGCGAAGTCGCGATTACGTGGTTCTCGATTTCATTGGAGCAAGAGGGGCTAAGTGTTCGTTCTGGGAGGCGTACGCAAGCGCGTGGTCGGAGCTGCAGGCAGAGCTAGGGGGCGCGATCGATCTCGAGTGTGGCAACTCGAGTGGGATGGCTGGTGTTCGTGGTGAAGGCTGGAACGACAAGGTGGTGGTTGCGATTTGGGGTATCGCGATTGGGGTAGGGCATCGGCAGTTCAGGCAATTGAATGAGTGTGCTCGCGAGGGCTGGTGGAGGGTTTGGCAGACGAATTCAATGCGTCAACTTCGATTTTTGACAAGTGAGGTAAAGTTTTTACAGTTTTTAAAACTTTTAATCAGCCTTAATTTAGTTTAAAATCTGGGATTTTATATGAGGTCAAATGAAAACAGATTTTTCAATATATATATATATAAGATTGTAATGTGCAGCAGTTTAAAATTTGAGTAATTTTTAGAGAAAATTAGCAGTAAGTTTATAAGGCAATTTATTTTTATATATATATACATATATACAGTAAAGTAATCACTGTTGTTATATACAGGAAATCAAAATAGGATATATACAGTAAGTTTGTAAAACGTTGATTTACATATGTGTATATATTATACCATAAAGGAAAGTTATTTTGAAATTAAGATTTTTGTTAAATGAAATTATTTAAAGAGATCGGTTGAAAATAAAGATCATTAGTTCAATAAATTTATTAAGGACAAAATTGGTTTAAACTAAACAATTAGTTAATTAAATCTATTAAACGATAATTGGTAATTCGAATTATTCGAAATTTGATAAATTGTATAATTGTTTGATACAAGGTGTAAATCGAGAAAACGAAAGAAGAATTGGATTGGATTGCAAAATAAAAAGCTAAGGTGAGATTTTTCTCACTCGATTGAAAAGTGGATTTTACAGTTATTAATTTGATATGATTGCTATTTGGATGTGATATTAGATATGATAGGATATATCTATATATATAGCAATATATACATATTGGCATATGTATATATTGGATTGATGATTTCCCGCCTCGTATAGCGGATGAGACCCTATTGCGCCGTTAGTAAGCGGATTATTTTTATAAAACCCATATACCGCGATATTCCACCTTGAAGTGGAATTGGTATTGTGCTAACGTCTTTGGATGCAGGGAAACAGGTTGGAGGGATCCAACTGGACCCCTCATATTGATTGAATTTATTTATACTATGATATGAATCTATGAATGATTATATTGATGTTTTTGATCATATCGATGTCTGGAAATTGTTTGAAAGCTATAGATTTAGCTGAATAGATGTTTGATATCATTGGATTTAAAAAAATAAACGAAATTGAATTTTTGAAATCAAAATAGAAATTTTTAAGTAAATAAATTTTTAGAAGTTGAATAAATTCGAAGAAAAGAATTTAAAAGTATAAAAGCTGATTTTTATAATCTTATTGAATAAATCCCAGAATAAAGTGAAAATGCTAAATAAATGGATTTCATAAAACAGTGATTATAAATTGAAGAATTCAATTTAAATTTGGATTTTTAAATAGATTGAAAGAGACAAAGAAATTTATTTTCTTTAAAAGGAATTTATTTAAAAAGAAATAAGTGAGAAGTCCAATTAGAAATTTAATTGGCAAATTGAAACGAATTTGGAAAATTGATATGAAATTTATGGATTTATAAATTGTGAAGTTAAAATGAATGAAATTTATAGATGTATAAATTGTGAAGTTAAAATGAATGAAATTGTAGAATAGAAGATTTATAAGAAATTAACTTATAAATTGGATTTATACCTTCAAATGAAATATTGGTCGAATTTGTTAATAAAGGAGATTTACAAATCGAAGTTGTTATAAAATAGAAATAGAATTTATAAACGTTGTTTTATAAATTCAAAATCAATTGAATTTGATAAATTAAATATAGAAGATTATCAAAGAAGATATATTCGCGTTTTTGGATAGCGAATTTTTATTGAAATAAAATGTGTAGAAATGATTGAAATTGGGTTAAGTGAATTATATTCACGATTTTGGACAGTGAATATATTATTGAATAAAATGGATTCATTTTTGAAGAAGTGACATTAAAAATGAAGTAAACATTTTAAAGATGTTTTTAAAATGTGGGAAATATCGAAACCATTGATTTCAACATTTTATTGTTGAAATAGACGTTTTCGAGGAATAAGGAAATGATGGACTATAACACTGTTGTTATAGTAAATGATTTTCGAAAGGAAATGTTTTTATCTAGTATTGGGATTTATATATCTATCTAAATCCGAATCCCTATACTAGTGATTTTGAGTCGTCGTAACGATGTTTTACGTAACCTTCGTTTTGACTCAAATAAATGTTGTTATAGTAAATGGTTTCCTTAAAGAACGAAATATATACTTAATATTTATTTAAGTATATCGAATATTTTCCAAGTGTTGAAAATAAAAGATTTGTGAAATACTTATTATTAAATAAGTAAGGAAATACTTTTCCAAAATGAAATGAAACGTTTTGAGATTTTATCTCCTTAAAGATAAATTGAAAATGAATATTGGAATCGATTTGAAAATCGTATATCAGTAGATATTTTGAAAGATATAAATTCACTATGGAATTTATAAAAGAAAGGGAATTGTTTTAGAAAAATAAACGTTGATTTATTTTTATTAAAGTGTGGAAATTTTATATCTAGTAAAGATATTTTTGAAGATGAAATAATTTGGAAAATTATTTGGAATTTGATGATGTTGCGCATCTTTATTGATAGTTAAATAACCGACTATCAATAATTACCTTTAGATAGGTATTTGTTGTGAATTGGCTGAATTTGAATGCCACACTTATTTTTGAATAATCGCTCACTATTCGGGTTAGCCGGGAAAGGACCATGGGGTCGTATAACCCATTTCGAATATGTGATACGTCGTTATGAATTGCATTCGAAGACCGGTGTTGAAGACCGGATATTTTTGAAAACGGAAGGATTACCGTCGAGTTACTCTACATCGGCTGATCTCCGGTTTAGAGGTTTTATCACCCTTAGTGACGGGAAGTCCGGACGTGATTAGAAATTTATCCGGATATGCAAGGGCTTCGTGAGAAGTGCCTTCGGTTCTGTTCGATCCCGGAACAGACTTGTATGGATTGTGTGTCTGACGTTACAATTTGAGATATAAAGCTGATTTCTTTCAAATACATTTCTGTTGGTGGCGGAGAATTTATTCTCTTAGCTTAACACCCTTCTTTGAGACGTACGAGCTCAGAGGTTATGTAGTTGAAATTTATCAGCGATATATCCCAATTTGGTAACGTGGCATACTGAGTGTTGCTGTGAAATGATCAGTGTTTGATCATTTGTGATATGATCATTTGTTTGATCTTATATCTTTGTGATCATAGGTTGATCATTTTGTTTGACCCGAAGCATGGCTTTGTAGAAAGCGTAGCCTTGTGGACGAGACTTCGTCGAGCCTCACACCCCGGAAATGGTCAAAACAGGAAGGATGCGGCAAGGTTCTAGGGAGTAGCGCCCCTTAGTGTATGTCATTCCTTCTGGATAGAGGTGGCATCATGGTATGGAGCCCAGATACTTAACCTATGTGGTTGCTGCATTTTTACTATGTGGTTTGTTGCGAATCGGGGATCCTCGGGAAGATCGGTTACGATCGGGGGATGGCATACGCGTGTCAGTAGTTACCTATTTTTGCAGAGGTAACCCGGCCTTGTGTTGGCAGAGATCTAACCGTAATGTTAGGTTATTTCTCGGGTTGTCTATTCCAGGGACGTACCCATCGTGGATAGGAAGTTCCTTAGCCTGACCATTTGTTGGAAATCCAAAGAAACAATACGAGACTTGTACGGATTTAGTTGTAGAACCTATCATTCACTTATGGTGGCGCCCTACTGTTTGGATGGTAGCTATAGTAGGCATAGTTCGAAATGTCTATGCTGGCTAAGATTAATATTATACTTTCGAAATGTTTTCTACACTATGCACTAATAATAATATAAAAAAGGATTGATTTTGCGTAGTAAGCATCTTTGACTATCATAAGAAGAAATCTCCTCCAATTCTGCGTTTGCATTGTGTGTGTGGCGGGAGGTCTTATGGTAGTTTCATTTTCCAAAGGCATTTCGAATTGACTTTGAAAATTATCCCGTTTTTGTTTAAAGAAGAACTGTTTTACGATCTCACACCAGTCACCATGACTGACTCGGAGTTTATTGTTTCCCTTCTAAACTCTGGGTGCCCACAAATTTCCACACGGGCAGCCTAGAGTTATGTTATCAGGATATTCTGGAGCTTTGGAGATAAGCTGGATGACGAGACGTAGTATTTGTATCTGATAGTATTTATTCCGCTGTGTATTCTGTATGAGGACAAGTTTATATAACTGTCCATTGATGTGCTGTGTTGTATTGAGTCGTATATTGACTCTGATTGATGTATGTATATAAACTGATATAGATCTTTGTTTTAAAAGACTAGTGTTTATCTATTATATATTGTTCCGCTGCGATATGTGAGATTCTGATATTGTTTTCTATTGTTCTGTTGTTCTTCTCTTCTTCTTCTACCTTTTTCTTCTTCTTAAACCATCATAGTTTGTATTCCCGTTCAGTTTGTGTTAATCAATGGAGATTAGTGGTTAATCAAGAGGTACGGATTTACGGGCCATGACATTTGGTATCAGAGCATATGGTTAAGCGACAACCCTGCTCTGTTGGGTGTTACTCATTAGAGATAGAGTCAGCAGTACTCTAGAATGAGTTTGAGTGTAATAATAGATACGAGCGCGTATTTGTTAGTGAATATAAAAAATTGTTTTATTGTGATGATTGATTTGTTGAGTGGTATATGGATTCTGGTCAATACGAGTAATTAACGATCATTGATAGGGATCTCTAAACACTCGAATAGAACAATTCGGCACAGTATTGTTTTAAAATAGGGTAAATGAGATAATTTTGCCCAAAACTATTTCTGTATATAAAAGAAATGTTTTTCTATAAAGTACTATAGTATATGGTTGCATGGATGTTAGGAAGTAATAATAGTGAATTATCATCACTGAAATTGAATGAGAAATTGAAATCGTAACTCCAAAGTTAAGAAATAAAATTCACATATACAAATGAAATTTAAAGAATGTAAATTATAAATGTGAATTGTAATTTAAAACGGGATTCCAGAGAAGTATTTGGAAATGTTTTGAAAAGAATTTGAAAATTTTGGAGATTTGAAAAGTTTAAATTCCCTTTTGATTTGAAAATGAATTTCGAAGGTTTTGAAAAGTATTTTGGAGTGATGAAAGCTCTAAACTCTTTTAGGTCGCTGGAAAATAATCCTGATGATGATGGCCACATCATTAGAATTCATTTTCGGGTTTCCAAAAGAGGAATTGCTGCAAATTGTTTTAAATGAAAGTTGTTTGGAAAATTTGGGGTTTGTTTTGGAAATTCAAATGGAATTTGAATTGTTTTCAAAATGATTTTGAAATGTTGGTAAGACTCTGGAATACCATATTTATGAAATATTACTAAGTTGATAACTTGTACCAATTGAATTTTGGTAGAATAAATTTAACTTAAAAGAATGAAGTTAAATCAAAGCAAGTATAAGTGAATAAATTAAATGAAAATGAAATTGAATGTTGAAAATTCATTTCGAATTTGTAAGCAATGAATTGAATAATTGTAAATGAAAGATGAATTAAAATTCGTATGGAAATTGGAAATCCAATTTAAATGTAAGTAGAATTAAAATAAATTGAATTGATATCAATTTGAATTAGTAATTGGAACTAATTTAAGATAGTGCAGTTGTAAATGACAGATAATTGATAAAATTCAATATTTCAGAATTGAAAGTAAATTGAATCCAAATTTAGTTGAAATGGTAAACTAAATACAAATGAATGGGAAATGTAAAATTGAATGAGAATAGATATATAACTTCAATAGTGAAGTAAAAATGTATAAGCAGTTTATATTGAAAATTTTGTAATGGAATTTGCAAAATGGTTTGAATATATGTAACTAGATATTATGGCTAGTAGGATATACAGGTGTAAAGGAATTGGGATTTTAATTTTGAAGAGAATTTGAATTGCTCAACAAAAGGTAAGTATTTGAATTTCAATATGAGATTTGATGATTTCTTGTCTAGCCGCTTGGCTTTTTCTTTTTCTTTTTGAAATCTGAGAGTCCGTAGGGACGTTTTGTAGTCGTGCCGTATTAGCCGCGCAAAGGAGACGCTGGCGAAATTTTTCGAAAATTTCGAGTGTTAGAAATTTTTTGAGAAAATTTTGAAAGTAAATTTGAATTTAAATTTAAAATTGAATTGTTAAGAAAACAATGTTGTTTGAAATCGGTAATTGAAGTTGAAAATTTAGTTGAATTAGTAACGAATCTTTAGTAGAAAGATTTGTTTTGATAAATGTGATAAAACTATTAGATTGTGAAAGATAGTAGACGAGTTAAGAACCATTTTTCCTAACTTGTAATTTCGAGGACGAAATTCTTTTAAGGGGGGAAGTCTGTAACGACCCAGAATTTTGAACAAATTTAATTGAGAATATTTAATTAATTTTAAATATTTGAACGATAATTTGATTTGAATCCCCGATATAACTTTGAAATTTTCGATTAAACTTTAAAATTTAATCTATTGAATGCTGAATAAAAATTTGAAAGTTCAATTTTAAGCTGAAGAAAAATATTTCAAAAGCTTTTAAAATTCATATCGATATTACTGAAGGTAATAAAAGTTTCAGAATCGAGTTTGAAAACGATTTGTTCAGTTTTAAAATTTATATCGTTTGAATCGATATTTAAAAATAGCCGTCCGAGGTGCAGTCTCGGAATTCGACGAAACCAGTTCCAGTGGGTCCGTAATATTGTATTATTATCGGATTCCAAATTTCGTATTTTTCGGGATTGTTATGTGAGCGTACGGTGAGAAAATGCATTGAAATTTAATCGAATTCAGTTTAAATTTAAATTTAAATTGGTCAAAATCAAACCACTGTTCCCTCCTAGAATTGCGCCCAAAATTACGCAGAGGAACACGAAATAAATCGTGCAAACCATCCTCCATCTCATTTTAAATATCATCACGCAATCTTCGTCAGAGCGAAATAAAAGAAAATAATGGCCGACACTTGAAATCCCTTCCCTAAAGTTTCTCAATCGAAATTCATTCGGAAAAAAAAATAGCGTCCTCCTTCAAACTCGTTAAAAATCGAAAATAAATAAATCCCGTTCTCATAACAATCGAGATCGATTTGTTCCTCCTCTCCCCTATTTAATTCGAAACCCTCTCGAAGAAAAAAAAAATGAACAGATCGTTTACTTGCAAAAAAATCAAGGTCGCGATCTCGATCTTGTACGAGCAGTGCGAACGCGTGAGGCGAGTGGGTTCGCGAATTCGAACTTGTCGAAGGTCAGACGCGAAGTCGCGATTACGTGGTTCTCGATTTCATTGGAGCAAGAGGGGCTAAGTGTTCGTTTTGGGAGGCGTACGCGAGCGCGTGGTTGGAGCTGCAGGCAGAGCTAGGGGGCGCGATCGATCTCGAGTGCGGCAACTCGAGTGGGATGGCTGGTGTTCGTGGTGAAGGCTGGAACGACGAGGTGGTGGTTGCGATTTGGGGTATCGCGATTGGGGTAGGGCATCGGCAGTTCAGGCAATTGAATGAGTGTGCTCGCGAGGGCTGGTGGAGGGTTTGGCAGATGAATTCAATGCGTCAACTTCGATTTTTGACAAGTGAGGTAAAGTTTTTACAGTTTTTAAAACTTTTAATCAGCCTTAATTTAGTTTAAAATCTGGGATTTTATATGAGGTCAAATGAAAACAGATTTTTCAATATATATATATATAAGATTGTAATGTGCAGCAGTTTAAAATTTGAGTAATTTTTAGAGAAAATTAGCAGTAAGTTTATAAGGCAATTTATTTTTATATATATATATACATATATACAGTAAAGTAATCACTGTTGTTATATACAGGAAATCAAAATAGGATATATACAGTAAGTTTGTAAAACGTTGATTTACATATGTGTATATATTATACCATAAAGGAAAGTTATTTTGAAATTAAGATTTTTGTTAAATGAAATTATTTAAAGAGATCGGTTGAAAATAAAGATCATTAGTTCAATAAATTTATTAAGGACAAAATTGGTTTAAACTAAACAATTAGTTAATTAAATCTATTAAACGATAATTGGTAATTCGAATTATTCAAAATTTGATAAATTGTATAATTGTTTGATACAAGGTGTAAATCGAGAAAACGAAAGAAGAATTGGATTGGATTGCAAAATAAAAACTAAGGTGAGATTTTTCTCACTCGATTGAAAAGTGGATTTTACAGTTATTAATTTGATATGATTGCTATTTGGATGTGATATTAGATATGATAGGATATATCTATATATATAGCAATATATACATATTGGCATATGTATATATTGGATTGATGATTTCCCGCCTCGTATAGCGGATGAGACCCTATTGCGCCGTTAGTAAGCGGATTATTTTTATAAAACCCATATACCGCGATATTCCACCTTGAAGTGGAATTGGTATTGTGCTAACGTCTTTGGATGCAGGGAAACAGGTTGGAGGGATCCAACTGGACCCCTCATATTGATTGAATTTATTTATACTGTGATATGAATCTGTGAATGATTATATTGATGTTTTTGATCATATCGATGTCTGGAAATTGTTTGAAAGCTATAGATTTAGCTGAATAGATGTTTGATATCATTGGATTTAAAAAAATAAACGAAATTGAATTTTTGAAATCAAAATAGAAATTTTTAAGTAAATAAATTTTTAGAAGTTGAATAAATTCGAAGAAAAGAATTTAAAAGTATAAAAGCTGATTTTTATAATCTTATTGAATAAATCCCAGAATAAAGTGAAAATGCTAAATAAATGGATTTCATAAAACAGTGATTATAAATTGAAGAATTCAATTTAAATTTGGATTTTTAAATAGATTGAAAGAGACAATGAAATTTATTTTCTTTAAAAGGAATTTATTTAAAAAGAAATAAGTGAGAAGTCCAATTAGAAATTTAATTGGCAAATTGAAACGAATTTGGAAAATTGATATGAAATTTATGGATTTATAAATTGTGAAGTTAAAATGAATGAAATTTATAGATGTATAAATTGTGAAGTTAAAATGAATGAAATTGTAGAATAGAAGATTTATAAGAAATTAACTTATAAATTGGATTTATACCTTCAAATGAAATATTGGTCGAATTTGTTAATAAAGGAGATTTACAAATCGAAGTTGTTATAAAATAGAAATAGAATTTATAAACGTTGTTTTATAAATTCAAAATCAATTGAATTTGATAAATTAAATATAGAAGATTATCAAAGAAGATATATTCACGTTTTTGGATAGCGAATTTTTATTGAAATAAAATGTGTAGAAATGATTGAAATTGGGTTAAGTGAATTATATTCACGATTTTGGACAGTGAATATATTATTGAATAAAATGGATTCATTTTTGAAGAAGTGACATTAAAAATGAAGTAAACATTTTAAAGATGTTTTTAAAATGTGGGAAATATCGAAACCATAGATTTCAACATTTTATTGTTGAAATAGACGTTTTCGAGGAATAAGGAAATGATGGACTATAACACTGTTGTTATAGTAAATGATTTTCGAAAGGAAATGTTTTTATCTAGTATTGGGATTTATATATCTATCTAAATCCGAATCCCTATACTAGTGATTTTGAGTCGTCGTAACGATGTTTTACGTAACCTTCGTTTTGACTCAAATAAATGTTGTTATAGTAAATGGTTTCCTTAAAGAACGAAATATATACTTAATATTTATTTAAGTATATCGAATATTTTCCAAGTGTTGAAAATAAAAGATTTGTGAAATACTTATTATTAAATAAGTAAGGAAATACTTTTCCAAAATGAAATGAAACGTTTTGAGATTTTATCTCCTTAAAGATAAATTGAAAATGAATATTGGAATCGATTTGAAAATCGTATATCAGTAGATATTTTGAAAGATATAAATTCACTATGGAATTTATAAAAGAAAGGGAATTGTTTTAGAAAAATAAACGTTGATTTATTTTTATTAAAGTGTGGAAATTTTATATCTAGTAAAGATATTTTTGAAGATGAAATAATTTGGAAAATTATTTGGAATCTGATGATGTTGCGCATCTTTATTGATAGTTAAATAACCGACTATCAATAATTATCTTTAGATAGGTATTTGTTGTGAATTGGCTGAATTTGAATGCCACACTTATTTTTGAATAATCGCTCACTATTTGGGTTAGCCGGGAAAGGACCATGGGGTCGTATAACCCATTTCGAATATGTGATACGTCGTTATGAATTGCATTCGAAGACCGGTGTTGAAGACCGGATATTTTTGAAAACGGAAGGATTACCGTCGAGTTACTCTACATCGGCTGATCTCCGGTTTAGAGGTTTTATCACCCTTAGTGACGGGAAGTCCGGACGTGATTAGAAATTTATCCGGATATGCAAGGGCTTCGTGAGAAGTGCCTTCGGTTCTGTTCGATCCCGGAACAGACTTGTATGGATTGTGTGTCTGACGTTACAATTTGAGATATAAAGCTGATTTCTTTCAAATACATTTCTGTTGGTGGCGGAGAATTTATTCTCTTAGCTTAACACCCTTCTCTGAGACGTACGAGCTCAGAGGTTATGTAGTTGAAATTTATCAGCGATATATCCCAATTTGGTAACGTGGCATACTGAGTGTTGCTGTGAAATGATCAGTGTTTGATCATTTGTGATATGATCATTTGTTTGATCTTATATCTTTGTGATCATAGGTTGATCATTTTGTTTGACCCGAAGCATGGCTTTGTAGAAAGCGTAGCCTTGTGGACGAGACTTCGTCGAGCCTCACACCCCGGAAATGGTCAAAACAGGAAGGATGCGGCAAGGTTCTAGGGAGTAGCGCCCCTTAGTGTATGTCATTCCTTCTGGATAGAGGTGGCATCATGGTATGGAGCCCAGATACTTAACCTATGTGGTTGCTGCATTTTTACTATGTGGTTTGTTGCGAATCGGGGATCCTCGGGAAGATCGGTTACGATCGGGGGATGGCATACGCGTGTCAGTAGTTACCTATTTTTGCAGAGGTAACCCGGCCTTGTGTTGGCAGAGATCTAACCGTAATGTTAGGTTATTTCTCGGGTCGTCTATTCCAGGGACGTACCCATCGTGGATAGGAAGTTCCTTAGCCTGACCATTTGTTGGAAATCCAAAGAAACAATACGAGACTTGTACGGATTTAGTTGTAGAACCTATCATTCACTTATGGTGGCGCCCCACTGTTTGGATGGTGGCTATAGTAGGCATAGTTCGAAATGTCTATACTGGCTAAGATTAATATTATACTTTCGAAATGTTTTCTACACTATGCACTAATAATAATATAAAAAAGGATTGATTTTGCATAGTAAGCATCTTTGACTATCATAAGAAGAAATCTCCTCCAATTCTGCGTTTGCATTATGTGTGTGGCGGGAGGTCTTATGGTAGTTTCATTTTCCAAAGGCATTTCGAATTGACTTTGAAAATTATCCCGTTTTTGTTTAAAGAATAACTGTTTTACGATCTCACACCAGTCACCATGACTGACTCGGAGTTTATTGTTTCCCTTCTAAACTCTGGGTGCCCACAAATTTCCACACGGGCAGCCTAGAGTTATGTTATCAGGATATTCTGGAGCTTTGGAGATAAGCTGGATGACGAGACGTAGTATTTGTATCTGATAGTATTTATTCCGCTGTGTATTCTGTATGAGGACAAGTTTATATAACTGTCCATTGATGTGCTGTGTTGTATTGAGTCGTATATTGACTCTGATTGATGTATGTATATAAACTGATATAGATCTTTGTTTTAAAAGACTATTGTTTATCTATTATATATTGTTCCGCTGCGATATGTGAGATTCTGATATTGTTTTATGTTGTTCTGTTGTTCTTCTCTTCTTCTTCTACCTTTTTCTTCTTCTTAAACCATCATAGTTTGTATTCCCGTTCAGTTTGTGTTAATCAATGGAGATTAGTGGTTAATCAAGAGGTACGGATTTACGGGCCATGACATTTGGTATCAGAGCATATGGTTAAGCGACAACCCTGCTCTGTTGGGTGTTACTCATTAGAGATAGAGTCAGCAGTACTCTAGAATGAGTTTGAGTGTAATAATAGATACGAGCGCGTATTTGTTAGTGAATATAAAAAATTGTTTTATTGTGATGATTGATTTGTTGAGTGGTATATGGATTCTGGTCAATACGAGTAATTAACGATCATTGATAGGGATCTCTAAACACTCGAATAGAACAATTCGGCACAGTATTGTTTTAAAATAGGGTAAATGAGATAATTTTGCCCAAAACTATTTCTGTATATAAAAGAAATGTTTTTCTATAAAGTACTATAGTATATGGTTGCATGGATGTTAGGAAGTAATAATAGTGAATTATCATCACTGAAATTGAATGAGAAATTGAAATCGTAACTCCAAAGTTAAGAAATAAAATTCACATATACAAATGAAATTTAAAGAATGTAAATTATAAATGTGAATTGTAATTTAAAACGGGATTCCAGAGAAGTATTTGGAAATGTTTTGAAAAGAATTTGAAAATTTTGGAGATTTGAAAAGTTTAAATTCCTTTTTGATTTGAAAATGAATTTCGAAGGTTTTGAAAAGTATTTTGGAGTGATGAAAGCTCTAAACTCTTTTAGGTCGCTGGAAAATAATCCTGATGATGATGGCCACATCATTAGAATTCATTTTCGGGTTTCCAAAAGAGGAATTGCTGCAAATTGTTTTAAATGAAAGTTGTTTGGAAAATTTGGGGTTTGTTTTGGAAATTCAAATGGAATTTGAATTGTTTTCAAAATGATTTTGAAATGTTGGTAAGACTCTGGAATACCATATTTATGAAATATTACTAAGTTGATAACTTGTACCAATTGAATTTTGGTAGAATAAATTTAACTTAAAAGAATGAAGTTGAAATGACCCTCCTATTTCCACCCTAATTTCATAAGGATTTTTTTTAAGAGATGATATATAGATATATCATTCATTACAAATATATTTCCCAGGGTCATTTTTCTTTCTCCAATAAACAAAATATATCCAGGATCTTTCACAATATAAAAATATTGTTTTTAAATCTAAATCATTCCTAACATACATATATGAAGATATCTATGTTATATTCTACTAGAATCAGAGCATGATAATATGTAAGTAGAAATCCTTTTAATTCTATTAAAAGGTGATAACTCCCTGATAAAAGATTAATTATTGTATCCTGATTTTTGACCATAGAATCCACTGGAAACATGTAATTTAGTCTGTTATTCTAATTAAGAAATGATCAAGTAATAATCAGTGGAAAGCAAGCTTTTAATTTGGATGATAGTGTTAAAGTCTGGATAGTATCAAACTCAGGTTAAAAGAAAGTGGATCATAAGTGAACACAAGCAACATCTAGGCGTAATGGAAACGCGCCTAACTTATACATGAGAGGTCACGAGTTCGAGTGCTATGCTGGTCGGTTCAAACACAATTTTTGTTTTTCTTTTTATTTTTCTCCTGTATGGTTTGAAATCGGATATCTACCTATATCTGCACATATATATTTAATTTCATCCTATAATCTAACATACAAAACAAAATTTCTTACTTTATTATTTTTGAAACCCTTTCCTACAATTGTTCTAGGAATTTATGTTTATATTTTTGCCCAAATATCAACATGTACACAGATATACATGTACATGTCAATATCTTTGCTCATTTACCAGAAAACTGGGTGAAACAAGTGCTAAATGTACTAAGCTTTTGAAATGCATTTTTATTTTCAGAATACAATCTATCATGATCAACCAATACTTCATTTATTTGAAGCTGGTTAACTCATGAATCCTGTATCTGCTATACACTAGTTCAAAGCAATGGAGATACCATTCATTGCATTCTGTCTGAAGCTTTTAAAAACATTTTACTTTTCTCAATACAATTCAGAAATGAATTCAAACTTGTTTACAAAGCATTTCAGTAAAAAGAAAACTAAAATCCTTATAAGTTTACTTCTAGCTAAATCCAGATTTTATTCTAAAACTCAGTGCTCTGTTATGTCTCAAGATTAGCTAATACATAATATAAATTATGCAAAACAGTAGCTCACATAATTGTATATTTCTTACCAGATTTTTATAGCTGATACTTGAGCATATTTTTCTTGTTTATGTTTCAGACACTACTTCAAAAACAAATCAAACCTTAACACACAACAATTTCGACAGAACAACTAATTTAATCTGACACTTTACAGAACATAAGAGCAACTTGATCACTAACCATAAAATATTCAATACATGTCTGGAAATCTTAGAAACATAAAATTTTTCCTGAATACATGCAGATATAATCAATTTAAGCTCTTATTGAAACTAGCTAGCATGTTCATTCACTCCTCCATAATAGCCATAACTTCATTTTTACTTAGTGCCTGGGTTACCTGAAAGAGCATGAGTGGCTGCCTCATTTTAAAATGAGACACCCCATATGCCATGAGCAAACAAGGGTCAGATCTATGATCTGGTATGAGTAACATCAATACATTCATGATATTAAGCAATAGAGAATATAAGGGTACTAACTTGTTATTTAAGCAAATTTCTGCAATCAATTACTTTAACATAGTAAAATTAAGTTGATTCAGGTATGATATATTCATTTATCATTCTTACACTTGCATACATAATCATGCAAACATAATTATCTATTTGCAACAATTGCATTCACTGGAACCATCTTGGTTCCATACCATTCAACCTAAGAAATATCCATATTCCTATTTCTTCATTTACAGGTTGTATTATTCAATTTAAATCCCTGCCTCATCTGCTATTAAGGAATCACAGGGACACATTGCAATGAACTAATTCACATCATTGCACAAAGATCTCAGGGCTTAAACAAACCATGTGCCAACTTGCATACTTCAAATATGACAAGCATTCCAGCAGCCTTCTTGGCTTTCCCTTCCCTAGTTTATTTACTAGTGTATTGTCTTACATCCTATCATCAAATATGCTAAGTGAACATGTCACTGCAAACATGGAAACATCCATAATCTTTCCTAGCATAATTCTTCTCAGAAATAAGCAGACAGCTATTTCCTAAATGGGGTCAATATGTCTTGATCTTAGTAAAATATAAGAATATTTTCAACTGTAAAAAAAAGAGGCATGGCATGTTCTTATTATATTGATCTGCAAGCCTTTATGATTGATTCAGATTCAGGATCTGGTTCAATCATAATTTTAGCTTGTGAGTTTCTTTTTTTTTTTTTGATTTGATTAAGGGCTCAGCACTTAGAAAATTTCTATTGCACCCTTAACATTTTTCTTCTCAAGCCTCAGCACTTATACCAAGTATAATGCAGCTCCCAACATTTTTTGTAAAGTTTCCATGCCATAGATCTATAACAGTTGAGAGTATTCTCTATATAATTTTTAAGATCCTAAACTTTAACATTTATGAGTATAAATAAAACAGTATGATACACATCCAAAGACAAATGTCTCAACCAATCAAAGATCATCAAAATCATCCATATTAAATCATATCAGATTTAAAATAAGACATCCAAAAAGCATTGATGAAATCATATACATCAAAACCAGAAATATATAAATGGCAATATGAAAAGTGGCTGCCTCATCTCAGGTCTTAATGCCATGAACTCAGTGAGGTTACTCACCTAAATATTTCTTCTTATTAATCCAGAAAATTCCTTGTATGAGTGTTTTCTCCTTCCTTCCAATATTTTTCTTCCTTTCTTATTTTTGTGCAGCTCGGGGTAAAGATAATTCTACTGGCTAAAACTGCCTATTTATATGCATTTTTTCCACTAGGGTTTTGTTAAAACAGAATTCCATTTCTGTCCTGGCTAGCATCATGCATTTTTCATTCATAATACCCCGGCCATATTAACCAATTTAAAGGCTGCATTTTCTTTCTTTTACTTTTCAGAAAATGGCCACTCACCTAGTCATGTTAAAAGTGTGACTATCCTATTTTATATTTTAATTATTCCTGAGAATCCCCTTTGCTATTTTTGCCTATACAAGCATATTGACTTGTATCACATTTCATGTCATTTTAATGTTATAGTTTCACTTGCTTATATATATATATACTTTTCAGTACTTAAAAATGTATATTTGTATACATATCTTATCTAGGCTTATTTAATTCCTCTTTAATTTCAGAAACATATGCACCTATATGTATACAGGTTTACAAATCCTTAATATATATATATATGTATAATTTTCTTTCTGGGTTTTAAATAAAATCTGTTTACTGATTTAAAGTAAAACTTACTTTTCTTATTTTCTAAGATGATCCATATAATTCCAGAAATCAAATAACCATGTTGCAAAATCATGTTTGTATTGCTTTTTAATTCTTGTTTTAAATCCAAGAAATCTGGAGTTCTTCCTTGTGCCATTTCAGTGTGCACGTGCACACATATACTTGCACACTATTTATTCCAGAAATTTCACCATATTTAAATCTAAATATTTCAAAAATTAAATCATTTTACAAAAATGATTTTTCACAAAATTTTGGGGTATTACATTCACCCCTCCTTCAAGGAATTGTGTCCTCACAATTTTTCTAACATTTATAACAAGCATTATTTTCTTTTCTGAAAACTTATCAAACATATGCATAAGCAAACAAATTCAACCATATCAACCATGCATAACAAAATTTTCCAGAAAAAAAAAATTACCTTTTAATTTGCAAAAAGCTTAGGATAATCCATTCTAATCTTATCCTCTAACTCCCATGTGCAGTCATTAGGATCACTACTCCACTGGATCTTAACTAGTTTCAAGGTTTTGCTCCTTAATTTCTTTTCTTCCTTGGATACAATCCCCACTGGTTCTTTTTCATAAACCAAGTCAGGATTTATTTGAATTCTGGTAGGCTCTTCCAAAATGTCTTCTTTATCATGTACCCATCTTCTAAGTTGGGACACATGAAAAACATTATGCATTGCTTTCATTTCCTCTGGTAGTTCTAATTTGTAAGCCAATGAACTAATTCTTTCCAGAATTTTATAGGGTCCAACATACCTTGGTGTAAGCTTACCTTGCTTGCCAAATCTCATGACTTTCTTCATAGGTGAAATCTTGATGAAAACAAAGTCTCCCACTTCATATTCCACTTGCTTTCTCTTCCTATCTTCAAATTTATTTTGCCTATCTTGAGCTGCTGCTATTCTTTTTCTTATTAACCCAATTTTCTCTGTAGTTTCTTTAACATATTCAGGTCCAAGAACAGCCCTTTCTCCAGTCTCTACCCAGCATATAGGTGATAAACATGTCTTGCCATATAAGGCTTCAAATGGTGCCATCCCTATGGTGCTTTGGTAACTGTTATTGTATGTGAATTCAGCTAGATGGAGGTGGTCTTCCCAGTTGCCTCCAAAGTCCAGTGTATATGCTCTCAACAAATCCTCTAAGACTTTGTTTACCACCTCAGTTTGACCATCTGATTGTGGATGGTAGGCAGTGCTTAAGCACAATTCACTCCCCATGGCCTCTTGAAAACTTTTCCAAAACCTTGAGGTGAAGATGGTATCCCTATCACTCACAATGGTTTTGGGTATGCCATGCAACCTTACTACCTCTTTCATGAATATTTGAGCCAATTTTGGAGCATTTCTTTCTGTTTTAACTGGGATAAAATGTGCCACCTTAGTTAGCCTATCCACTATTACCCATATACTTGTGTTTCCCTTCTTAGATCTAGGCAGACCATCTATGAAATCCATAGATATATCCTCCCACTTCCACTGTGGTATACTAAGGGGTTGCAATAGTCCTGATGGCCTTTGTGTCTCTGCCTTGACTTGTTGGCAAGTCATGCACCTTGCAACATATCTGGCCACATCTGACTTCATCCCCTTCCACCAAAGATTTCTTTTCAAATTTTGATACATCTTGGTGCTACCTGGGTGTATGGAGTACTTACTCCTATGGTACTCATTTAATATTTCCTCCTTCAATTCTATATTTTCTGGAACTCATATCCTATTTTTATTCCTTAAATAACCATTTTTATCAATTTGATAATTTATTACTTCCTCCCCTTTTGATATGAGCATTTTCTTTTCCACCATGTTTAGGTCTTGTTCCTGCATTTTCCCAATCTTAAGAAGTAGATCTGATTGCAGAGATATCGTACTTAATTTCCCTTTACCTTCACCTTCTTCAATGGACATCATTTGTACCCCACTGTTTTCCTCAATTTCCAAATCAGTAAGTATAGACAAATCCTTAAATTCTTCCATCATCAACATGGCTACTTTGGCATGTTGTCTACTCAAGGCATCTGCAACTTTATTTGCCTTGCCTGGTGTATACAGTATATCTAGATCATAGGCAGCTAGGAACTCTACCCATCTATGTTGCCTCATGTTCAAATCTTTTTGTGAGAATAAATATTTCAGTGCCTTATGATCAGTGTACAAAATGAATTTGGCACCTAACAAATAATGTCTCCAAAGTTTCAAAGCATACACAACTGCTGCTAGTTCAAGATCATGGGTTGCATATCTTGTTTCATGTGGCTTTAATTGCCTAGATGCATAGGCTACCACCTGGTCTTGCTGCATCAACACAGCCCCTAACCCAGAGCCACTTGCATCAGTGTACACAACCAAATTTTCATTTCCTTCTGGCACTCTCAATACTGGTGCATTAATCAGAGCTTCCTTTATTTTGATAAAAGCTTGCTCACATTTTTCTGTCCATACAAAGGCTTGGTTCTTTCTAGTTAAATTGGTAAGTGGTGATGATATTTTTGAGAAATCTTTTATAAATCTTCTATAATATCCTGCCATCCCCATAAATGATCTAATCTCACTGATGGTACTAGGCCTTTTCCATGCTTGGATTGCCACTACCTTATTAGGGTTTACTGATATTCCTTTGGCAGAGATAACATGCCCAAGAAAATGCACTTCTTCTTTCCAAAATGCACATTTTGAAAATTTTGCCTTTAAATCATTTTCCCTTAGTCTTGACAAAACTAAATGCAAATGATTTTTATGCTCTTCCACTGTCTTGGAATAAATCAAAATGTCATCAATAAAAATCAATACAAACTTGTCTAAATAATCTCTAAATATTCTATTCATCAAATCAACAAAATATGAAGGAGCATTTGTCAAACCAAATGGCATAACCAAAAATTCATATAAGCCATATCTTGTGTTAAATGCAGTATACTTAACACTTGAGTCTTCAACCTTCATTTGATGGAATCCTGATGCTAAGTCTAGCCTAGAAAATATTTTAGCTTCACTGAGTTGGTCAAAGAGATCATCTATTCTAGGCAATGGGTATTTATTCTTGATGGTTACTTTATTTAGTTCCCTGTAATCTATGCACATTCTCAAGGTACCATCATGTTTTCTTACAAACACTACTGGAGAACCCCAGCAGGAATTGCTTGGCCTTATAAATCCCTTGCCTTCTAATTCTTCCAACTGATTTTTCAATTCTTTCAGTTCACTTGGCCCCATTCTATAAGGTTTCTTGATTATTGGACTTGCTCCTGGAATGAGATTAATTTGGAACTCAACTGGTCTGTGGTGTGGAACACCCTTAACTTCCCCAAACACATCCAAGTATTTATTAACTATGGGAATTTCTTCAATGGTTAGTTCACTCAGATCTTTTTCTAAGTCAACTAAATGACATAATTTCCCTTCCTTAGCTATTTCACATAGAACTGTGATCCTCTGGCCTCTAGAATTTTGCAATGATATGGTGGATGAGTCTAAATTAATTATGGCTTTAAATTGCCTTAACCAATCTACCCCCAATATAACTCCTATATTTGGGTAATTTAAAACATATAAATTGGAAATAAAAATATTTCCTCCTATGTTTAACTCCACATCCACACAATTCATGTTCAAAACACTAGAACTCCCTAGGGGACTTTGTACAAGCAATGGGGTTCCAACCAATATGCAGTTTAATTTTAACACTTTAACTAATTCATAGGAAATCAAAGAGTGTGTTGCTCCAGTATCATATACTACTGGTATGGGTATGGCACAAATGAGTAATGTACCTTCCACTTGGCCATGATTTTCAGCATCAATTTTCACTGCAGATTTGCCTTTTCCTTCCAAAGTTGCCAATTTCCCTTGCTGTTTATTCTCAGGACAGTTCCTCTTCATATGCCCCTCTTTCCCACATAGGTAGCATTTGAAGACTCCTCCTTTTAACTCTGGGCACCTTGGTTTGATGTGTCCTTCTTTTCCACAATGATGGCAAACCAATTTCTTCTTAGTATCATTGGCTTTTGTATCTTTACTCTTCCTGTTGTCTGCCTCCTCCTTCTTTTTATCATAAGGGTGATATCTTCCCTTATCCTTCTTGTTGTTGCTCTTAAAATTCCTATATTTCTCTCTTTCTTTGTCATGTTGTTCCAGTTTCAAGGCCAGATCAATTACTTGATCAAATGTTCTATCTGCATATGGTAGCATAGCTCTGCTAAGTCCTGGGTTCAGTCCTTTTATATACCTATCATTTTTGGATGCTTCATCTGCCACTAGCATTGCTCCATAATTGGATAGCCCCTCAAACTTTTGAGTGTATTCAGTGACATTCAAAGTTCCCTGCCTAAGTTTGATAAATTCTTCAAGCAAAGTGGTCTTGGCTGATGCTGGTACAAATCTTGCCTCCAACATCTCCTTGAACTGATTCCAAGTGATTTCATTTTCATTTCTTCCAGCTATGATCACCTCCCACCAGCTTAAAGCTACCCCTTTCAGTTGTCTAGAAGCTACTTGCCTCTTCCTTTGGTCATCCAACTGCATGTCATTGAAAATTCTATCAAGTGTTCTCAACCATGCTTGAATTTCCATCACACTCTCAGTTCCTTCAAAACTCTTGCCTTCCAAATTGGAATAAGTCTTCAGTAGTTTTGAAAGCTCTTCATGTGGGTTCTCAGGCCTATGCCCAATTCCATCTCTTAAAACCCTCACAAATTCTTGCATATCAAGCATTTGGGGTGCACTGGGTCCTGCATTGTGATGAGATCCTCTTCCTACCATGGTCTGCTAACTAAATTCTGGGTAAATGGTATTAGTATATTATGAGTACTTCTATAATTTCTATTTTCTTATCTAAATTATTTCATCCAAAACAAACAGACATAATACATTTCTATAATACTTAACAATCAATGCAACCAAGTGCTCTGATACCAACTGAAATGACCCTCCTATTTCCACCCTAATTTCATAAGGATTTTTTTTTTTAAGAGATGATATATAGATATATCATTCATTACAAATATATTTCCCAGGGTCATTTTTCTTTCTCCAATAAACAAAATATATCCAGGATCTTTCACAATATAAAAATATTGTTTTTAAATCTAAATCATTCCTAACATACATATATGAAGATATCTATGTTATATTCTACTAGAATCAGAGCATGATAATATGTAAGTAGAAATCCTTTTAATTCTATTAAAAGGTGATAACTCCCTGATAAAAGATTAATTATTGTATCCTGATTTTTGACCATAGAATCCACTGGAAACATGTAATTTAGTCTGTTATTCTAATTAAGAAATGATCAAGTAATAATCAGTGGAAAGCAAGCTTTTAATTTGGATGATAGTGTTAAAGTCTGGATAGTATCAAACTCAGGTTAAAAGAAAGTGGATCATAAGTGAACACAAGCAACATCTAGGCGTAATGGAAACACGCTTAACTTATACATGAGAGGTCACGAGTTCGAGTGCTATGCTGGTCGGTTCAAACACAATTTTTGTTTTTCTTTTTATTTTTCTCCTGTATGGTTTGAAATCTGATATCTACCTATATCTGCACATATATATTTAATTTCATCCTATAATCTAACATACAAAACAAAATTTCTTACTTTATTATTTTTGAAACCCTTTCCTACAATTGTTCTAGGAATTTATGTTTATATTTTTGCCCAAATATCAACATGTACACAGATATACATGTACATGTCAATATCTTTGCTCATTTACCAGAAAACTGGGTGAAACAAGTGCTAAATGTACTAAGCTTTTGAAATGCATTTTTATTTTCAAAATACAATCTATCATGATCAACCAATACTTCATTTATTTGAAGCTGGTTAACTCATGAATCCTGTATCTGCTATACACTAGTTCAAAGCAATGGAGATACCATTCATTGCATTCTGTCTGAAGCTTTTAAAAACATTTTACTTTTCTCAATACAATTCAGAAATGAATTCAAACTTGTTTACAAAGCATTTCAGTAAAAAGAAAACTAAAATCCTTATAAGTTTACTTCTAGCTAAATCCAGATTTTATTCTAAAACTCAGTGCTCTGTTATGTCTCAAGATTAGCTAATACATAATATAAATTATGCAAAACAGTAGCTCACATAATTGTATATTTCTTACCAGATTTTTATAGCTGATACTTGAGCATATTTTTCTTGTTTATGTTTCAGACACTACTTCAAAAACAAATCAAACCTTAACACACAACAATTTCGACAGAACAACTAATTTAATTTGACACTTTACAGAACATAAGAGCAACTTGATCACTAACCATAAAATATTCAATACATGTCTGGAAATCTTAGAAACATAAAATTTTTCCTGAATACATGCAGATATAATCAATTTAAGCTCTTATTGAAACTAACTAGCATGTTCATTCACTCCTCCATAATAGCCATAACTTCATTTTTACTTAGTGCCTGGGTTACCTGAAAGAGCATGAGTGGCTGCCTCATTTTAAAATGAGACACCCCATATGCCATGTGTAACAACCCAGAATTTTTGATAATTAAAATTCGAATATTTAATTAATTTTGAATATTAATAAAAGAATTTAAGAGGTCGAATAATTTATTATTCGAATATTGGATTTAATTTGATAATTAAATCGATAAATTAATAGTGAAATTCCAGAGATAATTGTAAATCGAGTTTAAAGTGATGGAAAATGATTTGTAAAGATTTTATTTTATCATACTGGAGTTATAGAAAGATTTTAGAACTCTTAAAACTGAATTTGGAGTTAATCTGTGAAAATCGAATATTTTAATATTTAATTATCGACTGTAAAAATAGCCAATTTTCGGACAGTCTCAGAATTGAATGAGACCAGTTCCATTGGATCCGTAATAGTTAGTTATTATCGGATTTCAATTTTCGTATCAAACGGAGTTGTCGTTTGACTGTGGCAGCTCGAAACGCATCGATATCATTTTAATTTAATTCGTCGAGTTAAAAATAGTCATTTTTCAAACAGTGTCGGATTTCGACGAAACCAGTTTCATCGGATCCGTAATGTGATATTATTGTAAGATTTCAAATTCCATAATTTTTGGAGTTACCGTTTGTCCGGTACAAATCAAAACGCCTCGAAATCTATTTAAATCGGTTTAATTTAAATTGATCGTTTTATTTCATATCTCGCACAGATGTCCGAATTAGCTTCCGAAACACGTTCCATTGCGTTCGGAACGTGGGGTAAACCTTACGAACGTCAGCCGGCACGCTCGAATCGGAGTTCGAAAAAAATCGATGAATAGTAAAATTGGCCGTTTTCTATAAAAGGACCTTCTTTCTTTCTTTTGCAAACAAACCCTAGGGTTATAGTGCAGCCGCCAGTTCTGAAATTAATGGCCAGAAAACTCTCAACTTCTTCCCTCCAAATCTCTTAATCCACAACTCGATTCACAAAACTTCCAACTGCAATATTGTAGAGCATTACGAGCTCTACATTTACAACGGTCAAGATCGAAAATAGCATCACGGATTAATGGCAAATGGGGTTTGAGTGCTGCACGTTTGTGCACGAATTCCCACGTAGAGAGGAGGCCGAGCTCCTTGAAACTTGAGCCGAGTATCGAGCGGGGAAGGGTCGTTCGAATGGTGGTGGTTTGATGGGCTATCGACGTTTGTATATGGAGCGGCATGTAACCCTAATGGAACGGCAATGGGTTGTCTTCAACCTGATGATGTACGTGAATGGGAAGAAGGGGGGGTAACGCTTCAGATCTGAGGGCAAAAAGGAACGGCCCAGATTCAGTGAGATTAAAATTAAAAAAAAGTTAATTGTTTTGTAATTATAAATGTGTAAACTTTAAAAATTGATATCTTTATCATACGTTATCAGAAAAATACGAAACAAAGTGCGTTGGAATCGTCTCGACGTGTACTACGCAGTGCAATTGGTTTGGAGTCGTTTGGAGTCAATGAAAATTTCGGGTAAAATTAAACGCGCGTTTAATTTTATTCGAAATAAACGCTGGAATCAGAATTAAAATCTCGGTGAGATCTTCTCACTAAATTGAATGTGGAATTATTTACAGTTATTGATTGATGATTGACTGTTTGGATGTGATATTAGATATAGTAGGATATATATCTATATATAGCGATATATACATATTGGCATATGTATATATTGGATTGATGATTTCCCGCCTCGTATAGCGGATGAGACCCTATTGCGCCGTTAGTAAGCGGATTTATAAAAACCTATATACCGCGATAATTCCGTACTGGAGCGGAATTGGTATTGTGCTGACGTCTGTGGATGCAGGGAAACAGGTTGGAGGGATCCAACTGGATTCCTCACCGTATTTATTATTTACAGATATTTTGATATATTCTGTTATCATATGATGATATATGATGTTTGACTGTTGTGATGGACTGATTGGTGTTGTTGCATCATCGGATTCAGTTTTGAAATGTAAAAATAACGACTTTCACTTTAAAAAGGTTTTTAAAGTGATTTTTTTGAAAATATACGTTTTATGGGATTTTTGAATTGATTTATAAGCGTAAAATTTTAAAGTTATAAAAGTTATAATTTTTAGTGAAATATAACCGAAGTGTCGTTTTTGAAATAAAGTCGATTTATTTATAAAATGGTTTAAGCTGGGATTTTTGAATAACTATAAACGATTTGTATAGGAAGATTTATAAAATGGATATTTTATAAATAAAAATATTGGACTTATAAAACGAATTTTTATAAGTGTTGAAAAGAAGTATAAAAGGATTTCATAAGTGAATGAAATTAATAGATTTATAACGTAAAGTTATAAAGGGAATAAATGTTGTAGAATAAACGATTTATAAGTAATTTACTTATAAATTAGATTTTTGCACGTAATTGGGATATAAATAGAAATTGCCAAATGAAATGATTTCCTAAGTTGAAGTTGTTATGAAGTATAAATGTGATTTATAAACGTTGTTTATAAATCTGAAATCACTTATTTTGATAAGTAAATTTAAAAGTCAATAAAAGGAAATTTTGTAAATCGAAGTTGTTAGAAAATATAAAGGTGAATTTATAAACGTTGTTTTATGAATTTGAAATCAATCAAATTTGATGAATGTAATATAGAAGTTATTAAGGAAATTTTATCCACGATTTTGGATAGTGGATAATTCTTGGAATAAAACGTGTAGAAAAGATTGAAATGTAATTATTGAAGTATATTCACGATTTTGGACAGTGAATATATTGTTAAGTAAAATGGATAGTTTTGGAAAAGCGATATTATGAAATGAAGTTAATTGTTTTAAAAGATGTTTTAAAACGTGTGAACTATCGAAATCATAGATTTCAACATTTATTGTTGAAATAGACGTTTTCGAGAAATAAGGAAATGGTGGACTATAACACTGTTGTTATAGTAAATGATTTCCGAAAGGAAATGTTTTTGATGTAGTATTGGGATTTATATATCTATCTAAATTTCGAATCCCTATACTAGTGATTCTGAGTCGTCGTAACGATGTTTTACGTAACATTCGTTTTGACTCAAATAGATGTTGTTAAATTTATTGATTTCCTTAAAGAATGAAATATATACTTAAGTTTTGATTTAAGTATATCGAATATTTTCAAATGTTGAAAATAAATGATTTGTGAAATACTTATTATTAAATAAGTATGGAATTGCTTTTCCAATATGAAATGAACTGTTTTGAGATTTTATCTTTTAAAGGATAAAATGAAATGTGGAAATTGAATATTTGAAATTTGTTTTCAAAACGGTTAAGTGTGGAAATTATATATCTAGTAAAGATATTTTTGGAAGATGAAATAATTTGGAAAATTATTTGGAATCTGATGATGTTGCGCATCTTTATTGATAGTTAAATAACCGACTATCAATAATTACCTTTAGATAGGTATTTGTTGTGAATTGAATGAATTTGAATGCCACACTTATTTTTTAAATAAACGCTCACTATTCGGGTTAGCCGGGAAAGGACCATGGGGTCGTATAACCCATTCCGAATATGTGATACGTCGTTATGAATCGCATTTGAAGACCGGTGTTGAAGACCGGATATTTTTGAAAACGGAAGGATTACCGTCGAGTTACTCTACATCGGCTGATCTCCGATTTAGAGGTTTTTATCACCCTTAGTGACGGGAAGTCCTGACGTGATTGGAAATTATCCGGAAATGCAAGGGCTTCGTGAGAAGTGCCTTCGGTTCTGTTCGATCCCGGAACAGACTTTTATGGATTGTGTGTCTGACGTTACAATTTGAGATATAAAGCTGATTTCTTTCAAATACATTTCTGTTGGTGGCGGAGAATTTATTCTCTTAGCTTAACACCCTTCTCTGAGACGTACGAGCTCAGAGGTTATGTAGTTGAAATTTATCAGCGATATATCCCAATTTGGTAACGTGGCATACTGAGTGTTGCTGTGAAATGATCAGTGTTTGATCATTTGTGATATGATCATTTGTTTGATCTTATATCTTTGTGATCATAGGTTGATCATTTTGTTTGACCCGAAGCAGGGCTTTTTGAGAAAGCGTAGCTTTGTGGACGAGACTTCGTCGAGCCTCACACCCCGGAAATGGTCGAAACAGGAAGGATGCAGCAAGGTTCTAGGGAGTAGCGCCCCTTAGTGTATGTCATTCCTTCTGGATAAAGGTGGTATCATGGTATGGAGCCCAGATACTTAACCTCTATGGTTGCTGCACAGTTATTATTACTTTGTGGTTTGTTGGAAATCGGGGATCCTCGGGAAGATCGGTGACGATCGGGGGATGGCATACGCGTGTCAGTAGTTACCTATTTTTGCAGAGGTAACCCGGCCTTGTGTTGGCAGAGATCCGGTTAGGTTCTCGGGTCGTCTATTCCAGGGACGTACCCATCGTGGAAAAGGAAGTTCCTTAGCCTGACCATTTGTTGGAAATCCAAAGAAACAATACGTGATGTGTACGGTTTTAGTTGTATTACCTGCTATGGAATGTGGCGGTAACCTGCTATTGAACATAGTAGCTATAGTAGGCATAAGTGCGGAATGCCTATGTTGGCTAAGATTAATATTATACTTTCGAAATGTTTTCCACTATGCACTAATAATAATATCAAAAAGAATTTGAGTTTGCGTAGTAAGCATCTTTGACTATCATAAGAAGAAATCTCCTCCAATTCTGCGTTTGCATTGTGTGTGTGGTGGGAGGTCTTATGGTAGTTTCATTTTCCAAAAGCATTTCGAATTGACTTTAAAATCATCCTGTTGTTTATTTTAAAGAATAACTGTTTTACGATCTCACACCAGTCACCATGACTGACTCGGAGTTTATTGTTCCCTTCTAAACTCTGGGTGCCCACCAATTTCCACACGGGCAGTCTAGAGTTAGATTATCAGGATATTCTGGATATTCTGGAGCTTTGGAGATAAGCTGGAGGACGAGACGTAGTATTTGTATCTGATAGTATTTATTCCGTTGTGTATTCTGTATGAGGACAAGTTTATATAACTGTCCATTGTTGTATATTGACTCTGATGATTGATGTACGTATAAACCGATATAGTTCTTTGTTTTAAAAGACTAGTAATTATCTATTGTATATTGTTCCGCTGCGATGTGTAAGATTCTGATATTGTTTTCTGTTGCTGTTCTGTTGTTCTGTTGTTGTTCTTCTTTCTTTTTCTTCTATCTTCTTCTTCTATTTTTTTTCTTCTTTCTTAAAACCATAACTTTCCGGGTTTCCGGCATTCGATGGCTCAGCAGTCGATAAAGTGAGTATCGGTGTTGAATTTTCGAAAGTCGAAAATTTTCGGGATGTTACAAGTGGTATCAGAGCATATGGTTAAGCGACAACCCTGCTCTGTTGGGTGTTACTCATTAGAGATAGAGTCAGTAGTACTCTAGAATGAGTTGAGTGTAATTATAGATATGAGCGCGTATTTGTTATTTGAATATAAAATTGTTTATATTGTGATGATTGGTTTGTTGAGTGGTATATGGATTCTGGTCGGTATTGTCCGTACAACTCTATCGATAGGGATCTCTAAACACTTATATAGAACAATTCGGCACAGTATTGTTTTAAATAGGGTAAATGAGATAATTTTGCCCAAAACTATTTTTGTATAAAAAGAAATGATTTTCTATAAAGTACTATAGTATATGGTTGCATGGATGTTAGGAAGTAATAATAGTGAATTATCATCACTAAAATTTAATAAGAAATTGAAATCATAACTCCAAAGTTAAGAGATAAATCCATATACGAATGAAATTTGAGAATGTAAATTATAAATGTGAATTGTAATTTAAAACGGGATTCCAGAGAAGTATTTGGAAAGGTTTTGAAAAGAATTCGAAAATTTTGGAGATTTGGAAGTTTAAATTCCTTTTTGATTTGAAAGTGATTTTCAAAGGTTTTGAAAATGTTTTGAAGAGATGAAAAGCTCTAAACTCTTTTCGGTCGCTGGAAAATAACTTCGATGATGACCGCGGCATCATTGGTGTTCATTCTCGGGTTTCCAAAAGAGGAATTGTTGCCAAATTGTTTTAAATGGAAGAAGTTAAAAAAATGGGTTTGGTTTTAGAAAATTCAAAGGATAATTTGAATTGTTTTCAAAAGAAATTTTTGAAATGTTGGTTAACTCTGGAAAGCTATATAAGGATATTTATGGGAATAATGAATAAGTGATAACTTATACAGATTAAATTTTGATAGAGTAAATTTAACTTAAAGGATGAAGTTAAGTTAAAATAAGTATAAGTGAATCAACTTAATGAAAGTAAATTGAATGTTGAAAAAATTCATTTCGAATTTGTAGAGTAAAGTATTGAAATAAAATTAGTAATGGAAACTAATTAAAGAAATGACGAATTAATATGGTTTGAGATGAATTAAAATTCGTATGGAATTGAAACGGAATGTTGAAGATAAATTAGAATTGGAAATGGATTAGTAACTGAAACTAATTTAAAATGGTGCAGTATGAATGAAAGCTAATCAATAAAATTCAATATTCAGAAATTGAACTGAATCCAATTAAATGTTGGAATTGAATTCAAATGGAATTGAAATGTAAAGATTGAACGAAATTGAATATGTAACTTCAACAGTGAAGTAAAAATATATAAGCAGTTATATTGAAAATTTTGTAATTGAATGTACGAAATGGTTTGGATATATGCAACTAGATATTATGGCTAGTAGGATATACAGGTATAAGGGAATTGGAATTTCGATTTCGAAGATAATTTGAATTGCTCGAAAAAGGTAAGTATTTGAATTTCGATATGAGTTTTTGATGATTTCTTCTCTAGCCGCTTGGTTTTTTCTTTTTCTTTTTGAAATCTGAGAGTCCATAGGGACGTTTTGTAGTAGTGCCGTATTAGCCGCGCAAAGGAGACGCTGGCGAAATTTTTCGAAAATTTAGGGCGTTAGAAGATTTTTGAGAAAATTTTGAAGTTTAAAATTTGAATTTAAACTCGAATTTGAATTTAGAAGTTAAACAATGTTGTTTGAAACTTAAAATTTAAGTTGAAAATTTAGTTGAATTGATAACGAATCTTTAGTAGGAAGATTTGTTTTGATGAATTGATAAAACTAATTGAATTTGAGAAAACAGTAGACGAGTTAAGGACCTTTCTTCCTAACTTGTAATTTCGAGGACGAAATTCTTTTAAGGGGGGAAGTTTGTAACGACCCAGAATTTTTGATAATTAAAATTCGAATATTTAATTAATTTTGAATATTAATAAAAGAATTTAAGAGGTCGAATAATTTATTATTCGAATATTGGATTTAATTTGATAATTAAATCGATAAATTAATAGTGAAATTCCAGAGATAATTGTAAATCGAGTTTAAAGTGATGGAAAATGATTTGTAAAGATTTTATTTTATCATACTGGAGTTATAGAAAGATTTTAGAACTCTTAAAACTGAATTTGGAGTTAATCTGTGAAAATCGAATATTTTAATATTTAATTATCGACTGTAAAAATAGCCAATTTTCGGACAGTCTCAGAATTGAATGAGACCAGTTCCATTGGATCCGTAATAGTTAGTTATTATCGGATTTCAATTTTCGTATCAAACGGAGTTGTCGTTTGACTGTGGCAGCTCGAAACGCATCGATATCATTTTAATTTAATTCGTCGAGTTAAAAATAGTCATTTTTCAAACAGTGTCGGATTTCGACGAAACCAGTTTCATCGGATCCGTAATGTGATATTATTGTAAGATTTCAAATTCCATAATTTTTGGAGTTACCGTTTGTCCGGTACAAATCAAAACGCCTCGAAATCTATTTAAATCGGTTTAATTTAAATTGATCGTTTTATTTCATATCTCGCACAGATGTCCGAATTAGCTTCCGAAACACGTTCCATTGCGTTCGGAACGTGGGGTAAACCTTACGAACGTCAGCCGGCACGCTCGAATCGGAGTTCGAAAAAAATCGATGAATAGTAAAATTGGCCGTTTTCTATAAAAGGACCTTCTTTCTTTCTTTTGCAAACAAACCCTAGGGTTATAGTGCAGCCGCCAGTTCTGAAATTAATGGCCAGAAAACTCTCAACTTCTTCCCTCCAAATCTCTTAATCCACAACTCGATTCACAAAACTTCCAACTGCAATATTGTAGAGCATTACGAGCTCTACATTTACAACGGTCAAGATCGAAAATAGCATCACGGATTAATGGCAAATGGGGTTTGAGTGCTGCACGTTTGTGCACGAATTCCCACGTAGAGAGGAGGCCGAGCTCCTTGAAACTTGAGCCGAGTATCGAGCGGGGAAGGGTCGTTCGAATGGTGGTGGTTTGATGGGCTATCGACGTTTGTATATGGAGCGGCATGTAACCCTAATGGAACGGCAATGGGTTGTCTTCAACCTGATGATGTACGTGAATGGGAAGAAGGGGGGGTAACGCTTCAGATCTGAGGGCAAAAAGGAACGGCCCAGATTCAGTGAGATTAAAATTAAAAAAAAGTTAATTGTTTTGTAATTATAAATGTGTAAACTTTAAAAATTGATATCTTTATCATACGTTATCAGAAAAATACGAAACAAAGTGCGTTGGAATCGTCTCGACGTGTACTACGCAGTGCAATTGGTTTGGAGTCGTTTGGAGTCAATGAAAATTTCGGGTAAAATTAAACGCGCGTTTAATTTTATTCGAAATAAACGCTGGAATCAGAATTAAAATCTCGGTGAGATCTTCTCACTAAATTGAATGTGGAATTATTTACAGTTATTGATTGATGATTGACTGTTTGGATGTGATATTAGATATAGTAGGATATATATCTATATATAGCGATATATACATATTGGCATATGTATATATTGGATTGATGATTTCCCGCCTCGTATAGCGGATGAGACCCTATTGCGCCGTTAGTAAGCGGATTTATAAAAACCTATATACCGCGATAATTCCGTACTGGAGCGGAATTGGTATTGTGCTGACGTCTGTGGATGCAGGGAAACAGGTTGGAGGGATCCAACTGGATTCCTCACCGTATTTATTATTTACAGATATTTTGATATATTCTGTTATCATATGATGATATATGATGTTTGACTGTTGTGATGGACTGATTGGTGTTGTTGCATCATCGGATTCAGTTTTGAAATGTAAAAATAACGACTTTCACTTTAAAAAGGTTTTTAAAGTGATTTTTTTGAAAATATACGTTTTATGGGATTTTTGAATTGATTTATAAGCGTAAAATTTTAAAGTTATAAAAGTTATAATTTTTAGTGAAATATAACCGAAGTGTCGTTTTTGAAATAAAGTCGATTTATTTATAAAATGGTTTAAGCTGGGATTTTTGAATAACTATAAACGATTTGTATAGGAAGATTTATAAAATGGATATTTTATAAATAAAAATATTGGACTTATAAAACGAATTTTTATAAGTGTTGAAAAGAAGTATAAAAGGATTTCATAAGTGAATGAAATTAATAGATTTATAACGTAAAGTTATAAAGGGAATAAATGTTGTAGAATAAACGATTTATAAGTAATTTACTTATAAATTAGATTTTTGCACGTAATTGGGATATAAATAGAAATTGCCAAATGAAATGATTTCCTAAGTTGAAGTTGTTATGAAGTATAAATGTGATTTATAAACGTTGTTTATAAATCTGAAATCACTTATTTTGATAAGTAAATTTAAAAGTCAATAAAAGGAAATTTTGTAAATCGAAGTTGTTAGAAAATATAAAGGTGAATTTATAAACGTTGTTTTATGAATTTGAAATCAATCAAATTTGATGAATGTAATATAGAAGTTATTAAGGAAATTTTATCCACGATTTTGGATAGTGGATAATTCTTGGAATAAAACGTGTAGAAAAGATTGAAATGTAATTATTGAAGTATATTCACGATTTTGGACAGTGAATATATTGTTAAGTAAAATGGATAGTTTTGGAAAAGCGATATTATGAAATGAAGTTAATTGTTTTAAAAGATGTTTTAAAACGTGTGAACTATCGAAATCATAGATTTCAACATTTATTGTTGAAATAGACGTTTTCGAGAAATAAGGAAATGGTGGACTATAACACTGTTGTTATAGTAAATGATTTCCGAAAGGAAATGTTTTTGATGTAGTATTGGGATTTATATATCTATCTAAATTTCGAATCCCTATACTAGTGATTCTGAGTCGTCGTAACGATGTTTTACGTAACATTCGTTTTGACTCAAATAGATGTTGTTAAATTTATTGATTTCCTTAAAGAATGAAATATATACTTAAGTTTTGATTTAAGTATATCGAATATTTTCAAATGTTGAAAATAAATGATTTGTGAAATACTTATTATTAAATAAGTATGGAATTGCTTTTCCAATATGAAATGAACTGTTTTGAGATTTTATCTTTTAAAGGATAAAATGAAATGTGGAAATTGAATATTTGAAATTTGTTTTCAAAACGGTTAAGTGTGGAAATTATATATCTAGTAAAGATATTTTTGGAAGATGAAATAATTTGGAAAATTATTTGGAATCTGATGATGTTGCGCATCTTTATTGATAGTTAAATAACCGACTATCAATAATTACCTTTAGATAGGTATTTGTTGTGAATTGAATGAATTTGAATGCCACACTTATTTTTTAAATAAACGCTCACTATTCGGGTTAGCCGGGAAAGGACCATGGGGTCGTATAACCCATTCCGAATATGTGATACGTCGTTATGAATCGCATTTGAAGACCGGTGTTGAAGACCGGATATTTTTGAAAACGGAAGGATTACCGTCGAGTTACTCTACATCGGCTGATCTCCGATTTAGAGGTTTTTATCACCCTTAGTGACGGGAAGTCCTGACGTGATTGGAAATTATCCGGAAATGCAAGGGCTTCGTGAGAAGTGCCTTCGGTTCTGTTCGATCCCGGAACAGACTTTTATGGATTGTGTGTCTGACGTTACAATTTGAGATATAAAGCTGATTTCTTTCAAATACATTTCTGTTGGTGGCGGAGAATTTATTCTCTTAGCTTAACACCCTTCTCTGAGACGTACGAGCTCAGAGGTTATGTAGTTGAAATTTATCAGCGATATATCCCAATTTGGTAACGTGGCATACTGAGTGTTGCTGTGAAATGATCAGTGTTTGATCATTTGTGATATGATCATTTGTTTGATCTTATATCTTTGTGATCATAGGTTGATCATTTTGTTTGACCCGAAGCAGGGCTTTTTGAGAAAGCGTAGCTTTGTGGACGAGACTTCGTCGAGCCTCACACCCCGGAAATGGTCGAAACAGGAAGGATGCAGCAAGGTTCTAGGGAGTAGCGCCCCTTAGTGTATGTCATTCCTTCTGGATAAAGGTGGTATCATGGTATGGAGCCCAGATACTTAACCTCTGTGGTTGCTGCACAGTTATTATTACTTTGTGGTTTGTTGGAAATCGGGGATCCTCGGGAAGATCGGTGACGATCGGGGGATGGCATACGCGTGTCAGTAGTTACCTATTTTTGCAGAGGTAACCCGGCCTTGTGTTGGCAGAGATCCGGTTAGGTTCTCGGGTCGTCTATTCCAGGGACGTACCCATCGTGGAAAAGGAAGTTCCTTAGCCTGACCATTTGTTGGAAATCCAAAGAAACAATACGTGATGTGTACGGTTTTAGTTGTATTACCTGCTATGGAATGTGGCGGTAACCTGCTATTGAACATAGTAGCTATAGTAGGCATAAGTGCGGAATGCCTATGTTGGCTAAGATTAATATTATACTTTCGAAATGTTTTCCACTATGCACTAATAATAATATCAAAAAGAATTTGAGTTTGCGTAGTAAGCATCTTTGACTATCATAAGAAGAAATCTCCTCCAATTCTGCGTTTGCATTGTGTGTGTGGTGGGAGGTCTTATGGTAGTTTCATTTTCCAAAAGCATTTCGAATTGACTTTAAAATCATCCTGTTGTTTATTTTAAAGAATAACTGTTTTACGATCTCACACCAGTCACCATGACTGACTCGGAGTTTATTGTTCCCTTCTAAACTCTGGGTGCCCACCAATTTCCACACGGGCAGTCTAGAGTTAGATTATCAGGATATTCTGGATATTCTGGAGCTTTGGAGATAAGCTGGAGGACGAGACGTAGTATTTGTATCTGATAGTATTTATTCCGTTGTGTATTCTGTATGAGGACAAGTTTATATAACTGTCCATTGTTGTATATTGACTCTGATGATTGATGTACGTATAAACCGATATAGTTCTTTGTTTTAAAAGACTAGTAATTATCTATTGTATATTGTTCCGCTGCGATGTGTAAGATTCTGATATTGTTTTCTGTTGCTGTTCTGTTGTTCTGTTGTTGTTCTTCTTTCTTTTTCTTCTATCTTCTTCTTCTATTTTTTTTCTTCTTTCTTAAAACCATAACTTTCCGGGTTTCCGGCATTCGATGGCTCAGCAGTCGATAAAGTGAGTATCGGTGTTGAATTTTCGAAAGTCGAAAATTTTCGGGATGTTACACCATGAGCAAACAAGGGTCAGATCTATGATCTGGTATGAGTAACATCAATACATTCATGATATTAAGCAATAGAGAATATAAGGGTACTAACTTGTTATTTAATCAAATTTCTGCAATCAATTACTTTAACATAGTAAAATTAAGTTGATTCAGGTATGATATATTCATTTATCATTCTTACACTTGCATACATAATCATGCAAACATAATTATCTATTTGCAACAATTGCATTCACTGGAACCATCTTGGTTCCATACCATTCAACCTAAGAAATATCCATATTCCTATTTCTTCATTTACAGGTTGTATTATTCAATTTAAATCCCTGCCTCATCTGCTATTAAGGAATCACAGGGACACATTGCAATGAACTAATTCACATCATTGCACAAAGATCTCAGGGCTTAAACAAACCATGTGCCAACTTGCATACTTCAAATATGACAAGCATTCCAGCAGCCTTCTTGGCTTTCCCTTCCCTAGTTTATTTACTAGTGTATTGTCTTACATCCTATCATCAAATATGCTAAGTGAACATGTCACTGCAAACATGGAAACATCCATAATCTTTCCTAGCATAATTCTTCTCAGAAATAAGCAGACAGCTATTTCCTAAATGGGGTCAATATGTCTTGATCTTAGTAAAATATAAGAATATTTTCAACTGTAAAAAAAAGAGGCATGGCATGTTCTTATTATATTGATCTGCAAGCCTTTATGATTGATTCAGATTCAGGATCTGGTTCAATCATAATTTTAGCTTGTGAGTTTCTTTTTTTTTTTTTTGATTTGATTAAGGGCTCAGCACTTAGAAAATTTCTATTGCACCCTTAACATTTTTCTTCTCAAGCCTCAGCACTTATACCAAGTATAATGCAGCTCCCAACATTTTTTGTAAAGTTTCCATGCCATAGATCTATAACAGTTGAGAGTATTCTCTATATAATTTTTAAGATCCTAAACTTTAACATTTATGAGTATAAATAAAACAGTATGATACACATCCAAAGACAAATGTCTCAACCAATCAAAGATCATCAAAATCATCCATATTAAATCATATCAGATTTAAAATAAGACATCCAAAAAGCATTGATGAAATCATATACATCAAAACCAGAAATATATAAATGGCAATATGAAAAGTGGCTGCCTCATCTCAGGTCTTAATGCCATGAACTCAGTGAGGTTACTCACCTAAATATTTCTTCTTATTAATCCAGAAAATTCCTTGTATGAGTGTTTTCTCCTTCCTTCCAATATTTTTCTTCCTTTCTTATTTTTGTGCAGCTCGGGGTAAAGATAATTCTACTGGCTAAAACTGCCTATTTATATGCATTTTTTCCACTAGGGTTTTGTTAAAACAGAATTCCATTTCTGTCCTGGCTAGCATCATGCATTTTTCATTCATAATACCCCGGCCATATTAACCAATTTAAAGGCTGCATTTTCTTTCTTTTACTTTTCAGAAAATGGCCACTCACCTAGTCATGTTAAAAGTGTGACTATCCTATTTTATATTTTAATTATTCCTGAGAATCCCCTTTGCTATTTTTGCCTATACAAGCATATTGACTTGTATCATATTTCATGTCATTTTAATGTTATAGTTTCACTTGCTTATATATATATATATATACTTTTCAGTACTTAAAAATGTATATTTGTATACATATCTTATCTAGGCTTATTTAATTCCTC
The DNA here is from genome assembly GCA_030737815.1 of Allium fistulosum. Taxonomy (NCBI): domain Eukaryota; kingdom Viridiplantae; phylum Streptophyta; class Magnoliopsida; order Asparagales; family Amaryllidaceae; genus Allium; species Allium fistulosum. The sequence goes on along the minus strand of CM060901.1, from coordinate 1,077,431,177 downwards.
TTTAATTTCAGAAACATATGCACCTATATGTATACAGGTTTACAAATCCTTAATATATATATATATGTATAATTTTCTTTTCTGGGTTTTAAATAAAATCTGTTTACTGATTTAAAGTAAAACTTACTTTTCTTATTTTCTAAGATGATCCATATAATTCCAGAAATCAAATAACCATGTTGCAAAATCATGTTTGTATTGCTTTTTAATTCTTGTTTTAAATCCAAGAAATCTGGAGTTCTTCCTTGTGCCATTTCAGTGTGCACGTGCACACATATACTTGCACACTATTTATTCCAGAAATTTCACCATATTTAAATCTAAATATTTCAAAAATTAAATCATTTTACAAAAATGATTTTTCACAAAATTTTGGGGTATTACAGAAGTTAAATCAAAGCAAGTATAAGTGAATAAATTAAATGAAAATGAAATTGAATGTTGAAAATTCATTTCGAATTTGTAAGCAATGAATTGAATTGAATAATTGTAAATGAAAGATGAATTAAAATTCGTATGGAAATTGGAAATCCAGTTTAAATGTAAGTAGAATTAAAATAAATTGAATTGATATCAATTTGAATTAGTAATTGGAACTAATTTAAGATAGTGCAGTTGTAAATGACAGATAATTGATAAAATTCAATATTTCAGAATTGAAAGTAAATTGAATCCAAATTTAGTTGAAATGGTAAACTAAATACAAATGAATGGGAAATGTAAAATTGAATGAGAATAGATATATAACTTCAATAGTGAAGTAAAAATGTATAAGCAGTTTATATTTAAAATTTTGTAATGGAATTTGCAAAATGGTTTGAATATATGTAACTAGATATTATGGCTAGTAGGATATACAGGTGTAAAGGAATTGGGATTTTAATTTTGAAGAGAATTTGAATTGCTCAACAAAAGGTAAGTATTTGAATTTCAATATGAGATTTGATGATTTCTTGTCTAGCCGCTTGGCTTTTTCTTTTTCTTTTTGAAATCTGAGAGTCCGTAGGGACGTTTTGTAGTCGTGCCGTATTAGCCGCGCAAAGGAGACGCTGGCGAAATTTTTCGAAAATTTCGAGTGTTAGAAAATTTTTGAGAAAATTTTGAAAGTAAATTTGAATTTAAATTTAAAATTGAATTGTTAAGAAAACAATGTTGTTTGAAATCGGTAATTGAAGTTGAAAATTTAGTTGAATTAGTAACGAATCTTTAGTAGAAAGATTTGTTTTGATAAATGTGATAAAACTATTAGATTGTGAAAGATAGTAGACGAGTTAAGAACCATTTTTCCTAACTTGTAATTTCGAGGACGAAATTCTTTTAAGGGGGGAAGTCTGTAACGACCCAGAATTTTGAACAAATTTAATTGAGAATATTTAATTAATTTTAAATATTTGAACGATAATTTGATTTGAATCCCCGATATAACTTTGAAATTTTCGATTAAACTTTAAAATTTAATCTATTGAATGCTGAATAAAAATTTGAAAGTTCAATTTTAAGCTGAAGAAAAATATTTCAAAAGCTTTTAAAATTCATATCGATATTACTGAAGGTAATAAAAGTTTCAGAATCGAGTTTGAAAACGATTTGTTCAGTTTTAAAATTTATATCGTTTGAATCGATATTTAAAAATAGCCGTCCGAGGTGCAGTCTCGGAATTCGACGAAACCAGTTCCAGTGGGTCCGTAATATTGTATTATTACCGGATTCCAAATTTCGTATTTTTCGGGATTGTTATGTGAGCGTACGGTGAGAAAATGCATTGAAATTTAATCGAATTCAGTTTAAATTTAAATTTAAATTGGTCAAAATCAAACCACTGTTCCCTCCTTAAATTGCACCCAAAATTACGCAGAGGAACACGAAATAAATCGTGCAAACCATCCTCCATCTCATTTTAAATATCATCACGCAATCTTCGTCAGAGCGAAATAAAAGAAAATAATGGCCGACACTTGAATTGAATAATTGTAAATGAAAGATGTGGTGGTGGTGGTCGGAGGAGATGGTGGAGGGGTTAGGCTGAGCAAAGCATGAAGTAGCAGGGCAAAATCAAGGCAAACAAATGGAAAAAGGAAGAAGAAAAGAGGAGAATGGAAGCCATGACTTACAAAATGATTTCAGAAATTTCTATGGCCGAAAATGATGAGGAAAAGAAGTTATTTTCATGTGAAAAGCAATAAGGAATGTACGGCTACAAAGAGAAAATGAAAGGCCAAGGCAATGAAGAGGCAGGAAAAGGAGGAGTCGCAAGTTACAAGCACAAAGTCTCTTTGAATTTCCAAATTCTTTTAAACAAAATAAAGCAAATAAATTTTCAGTAAATACATTTTAAAACTAAAACATAGTAAAATAAAAATAAAGATAAATAATTAAAATTAAATAAAATAGAAAAAGAATTAAAGAAATTGCTTAAAAATTGGAAACAGGTGATGAAAATTACAAGTAAATATCACTAGCCTTATAAAATTTCTATTTCACTTTAAAATAAATAAAAGTCCAATAAATAAAATAAGATGAGAAACAAAATAAAGTAGGAATGAGAATAAATAAGTTCTTAAGAAAATAGGAAGATAAATAAAGAATTACTTTAATTATTTGAAACTAGAAATTAAAATTTACAAACAGAATACAACTGGCATTTGAAAATGTCAATTACACTTTTAAAATGTTTTAAAACTAAAATATATACATAGCATGTTATTTACCCATATAAATATAATTTAGAACATTACATGACCAAATAAAATATTATTTATATAATTTAAAATAAACAATTTTGTTAAATACAGCAAATTACACACAATATTTAAAAGGGCATAACTTTCACATTATAAATCAGATTTCAACGAAACGAAAAGCAGTATTATTGAAATTTTATTTAATTTCATAATAAAAGATAAAATTCAAAATTTCATCATTTTAAATTTTTATAATAAAAGTCAAAGTTTTACTATATTGACCAAAATTCACATTTTCGGAAAATATCTTATTTATTCATGTTTGAAATTATAATTCACATTCAAAACACAATTTATATTTAAAATAACAAAATTATTTAATTTAAATAAATAAAATAAAGTTTTTAAATCAGGAAATTAAATTAAAGTAATTAAAATAATCACAAAATACAGGGTTGTTACAGAATCTAATTGCCATTTAAATTAATATTGAAATTAATTGCCAGTTAAATACCTGATAATGATAACCAATTTATCTGTTGTGATTTATTGGTTGATTTGGGTGATGATTGTGATGGATGCTTATTTGTTGATATTTTGGATGATTGGATCTATGTTTATTTATATGTTGTTATCACACTGCAAGTTTCCTTAGTTATTATTTGGAAAATCACTATGGGTTGAAATGATACATACCCGAACGATCTTATAGATTAGTGAAAAATCGTTATGGGTTGAAATGATAAACTCGAGCGATTTTATGGATTTTGAATTTTACTCGGGATTGCGGGTTGAAATGATATATACCCGTAAATTTAAATTATTGCGGGTTGAAATGATATATATCTATATCACTTGACCATAGGGTAGAAAATTATATACGGACAACGGAGTAGTTAAATTAAATGATTTAAAATCCTTAAATTTTGAATCTAGTTAAATGATATTATGAAGTAAAATTAAATTTATATGAACTGAATTATTTTCAAAATCAAAGCTTTAAAATGTTGAAATTGAAATTGGTTTAAATGAATTGTTTAAAGAATTTAAATTGATATCTTAAATTTGAATTTTGAAATATAAATGAAATTTATCAAAATTGAGTTATTGTAAACATTTGAATATTTAAACTTTGAAACCTATTGAATTTGAAGTGGTTTAAATTTGTATCTTAAATATGGATTTGAAATCGATATAAATTGAAATGGTTTTTAATGAGAGTTTGAATTGAAACCTTTAGTCTTTTGAATTGAAATCGATGAACTGAGATTGATTTAAATTGAATTTTTGGGACTAAAGTTGATTTGAATTGATTTGTGGAATTTGAAGAAATAATTCTAATTTGAAACTATTTTCGATATAAACTCTTTTAATATACCAACTCTTTTAACATATAAACTATTTTTCTCATATAAACCATTTTACTATATTGATACTTTTTAATACATTAACTATTTTTAATATATAACCTATTTTGATATATAACTATTTCTAATATATAAACTATTTTAATCTATAACCTATTTTTAAAATATAAACTATTTTAATATGTATTATTTTAAATTTATAAACAACTTTTAATATATATAATACTTTTAATGTATAACTATTCCAATATATAAACTACTTTCAATATCAAACTGTTTAAAGTTAGAACTGTTATGATTTAAGATTTAATTGATTTAAATGTGAATATTTTGATATGATGTTTTAACCTATTTTATGGTTATGATTTTGAAAGTGAATATGATTTCGAAAGTGATATGATTTTGAAGTGTATATGATGTCGAAAGTGATATGATTTTGAAGTGAATATGATTTCGAAAGTGATATGATTTTAAAGTGAATATGATATTTTGATATCAATTATGAATCGGCTTTGGAATGTAAAAAACCAACCGGTGTGAAATAAGCGTTTGATTGTTAAAGTGACCGGGATCTGATATTGTCATACTCTCCACCAATACCGAAAACCACATTAACAACTATGTACGTGGTGGAGAATCCAAAACGAAGTAGGATGGTTTGGAGAACGCTACTAGAATGAAGTAAGAGAACAATGATGGATAGCCTTGATCTTCGGGTCATAATTAAAATGACTAAAACATGAGCCACACCGGGCTAAGTGGGGTCGCTCCCCCTATCGAGCATGCTTCTTCGAAACCATATCTATTAATTTGTGATTTGATTGGTGGCCACCCTTTGATTTGATTATGGTAGTATGTCTCGAGGTGGGCGGTAGTAGCTGCTATGCGTTACCACCGGTCCGGATCCGCAAAATGGTAGCATCATACCTTGGGCATTGCCTCGCGTGCCTTGTCATATTTATCCTGATCAAGCCCAGTATGAGTTTGGTTTGTGTCGTACACTATGGAGTGCCCTCTGATAGCCCTCCAGTTTACGGAGGAATTATGGTACTGTATAGATTGCGACATTTATAAAATGTGTTAAGGGGGATATGGGTAACGCCTTAATGCTATTTTAATACTTTACTTTACTGTAGATATATTATAATAGCGTATTGTATTATGTATGTAGATAGTTTAACGGATCCTTAGGAGATGGAATCCCTAACATCTATTAAGTTATTGCACGCACGTTAGACACTGGATAGGAGATGTAAAATCCTGTAAACCTCTCTGAAACCGTTACACTCATATTTAATTATTTTGATTTATTTTACATAAGATCTTTTAGTTCTGACTCGAGTGTTTTGTCTTTTCATTACGCTCGGGTCAGCTTGAGTATTTCAGCACATTAAAGACTATCTTTCTGGAGGACGAAGACGAAGATTTAGTATATTATTACTATTTGTTATATTTATTCCACTGCATCATGTTGTTCCGCTGCATTATTTATTTATTCCTGTTGTATGTATAACTCCGATCTATATTATAAAAGTGTAATCAAATGTTATTTGTAAAATAGCTTCATGAACTATTTATTTGATTATTATATTTTGTCATTCCGCTGTGAGATTCTGTGTTTTATTTTTCTTTCTTTTCTCTTATTTTCTTATTTACCCTATTAACAATCCTCCCTTTAGAATGGTTTGAGTTTGACATGTGTGGTTTATTGTCGATTTAAACTGTCCAAAAAGGTGGGTCGTTAAATTTGGTTTCAGAGCTTTGGTTTAGCGATAACCTTAGCTTTGTGGGGGTTTGACTCATTAGAGATAGGGTAGTAATACCTTAGAATGAGTTTGTCTGAGTGTATATATATGAGAGAGTGTATTTGTTAGTGCTATAAAAATGTTTTTATATTGTGTTAATTTGTTATGTTTAGTATTTATAAATTCTGGTCGGTACATAGGACGTTATGGCATCGATAGGGATTTCTAAACACTTAATATGGCAAACCGATACAATATTGTTTTGAAATATAGGTAAATGAAATAATTTACCTAGTATTATATTTTGTATATAAAAGAATAATTTTTATAAATGGATATAGTTGTATGTGATATGTTTGTTAGGAAGTGAAATTTTATAAATATTGGCTGCAATAAAATAAGATTTACAGATAAAGTAAATATGAACTGGAAATTTGAGAACTTAAGTTCTGGGGTTTTTAAATTAGTTTCAAAGATTTTGGAATATAATATTAGTATTATTTGGAAGTATTTTGGATATAAATATTTTTGAAGTGATTTGAAAGAAATGTTTTAAAGGAATTTTAAAAGGAAATAAATTATGTACTTCCCTCTTCGGTCGCTGGAAAATAATTTTGGTGATGACGGCCGCATCGTCGACATTCATTTTCGAGTTTCAAAGTGGAAAGACCATTGTAGTAGCTTTACTACACATTTGTTTTGATAAACAAATTTTAATTTTAAATTTCTAAGTATGATTTGATATATATAAAAGATGAGTATGTATATTATTTCAAAGTGATTTAAAATGAATCCGGAATTTGAATTCTTAAGTTCCTGTTAAATTAATGATTTTCAGTTGTAGAAATTAAGTGAAATTTTAATAGTTGAAACTTCTAAAAATGAAAGAATAAGAAATAGAAGCTAAGTGATTGATGAAACTGTAAAGAAATTGGAGATTTTTCATTTGTAAATTTAAAGGATAATGAAATTTTAGAAGATGTAAATTATTGAACATTTTGTTAACTAAAATGAATAAGATAAACTTGTGTAACATTCGATTACATTCTTAAAACATATATATAACTTACCAGAAAGGTTTAAAAAGTTGTAATGTTAAATAGGAATATGTAATAGAATATTATACAAGTAAAACTTAAGTAATGAAGGTGTTCAAATGGAATTATTTCTAAATAAGAATTTTTATGTACAAGAAATGTTTTAAACATAAGTTAATGTTTTTGAAATGATAATAATTAAATTGAATGGATAAAGTGAATATTATCTAAGAAATGTTTATAGACTTAAGAAATGACTGAAATGATTCATAAATAAGTTTATTATTAATTGACACTATAAAAGAAAGGATAAATTTGAATTAAAAGGTAGAAACACTTAAGTATGGAATGTTTATTCATGAATATTCATATCAAATGGAAATCAAGTTATATAAGTAAATGAATGTGAATTAAATTGCAAAGAAACTTATATAATATTTAAGAATTGATTTATTGATGTTCTAGATAATTGAATAGAAAATAACATATGTAAGTAAATGAAGGTAAATTAATGGAAAGAGACATTGTATGAATGAAGGAAAATAGATGAAAAGTAATGATGAAAACGAAACCAATCGAATAAACTTAAATAATATTTAAACTCTATGTTGTTTGGCTAATGGGAAGTTTAGGAGAGGATACTTCAAATTGTTTAAGGTTGTATGAATAATCTATTAAGTAATTATCTAAGGCTGTTGAGCATAAGATACACTTGGTAGGTTATTTATGGATGTGTGATGGATTCTTTTGTTGCATATGATGGTCGTGTTGTTTTGTTTGCATATGTTTGTATTGATTTGCATTTGTTACTAATTGAAACACCTAAATATTTCTCTTGTACATAATTCTCGCTATTTCGGATTATATAAGTGGAATACAGGTTTATGAAAGCAATAGCTACTACTTTTGGTTTCATAAATAAAGTTGTTTGCCCGACAAATAGGTACGTTTTCAGATTACGGTTTTATAGCGATATTTTATTGTTTTTCCTATGGTTTGGGATATTTTATTTTTGAAATATGCTATATATATTGTAATTATTGATATTATTATTTTCCAGACCTATTCGTACAAAGGAGACTCTGCCGAAATTTTTTGTGAATTTTAGACTTAGAAATTTTTTGTGAAAGCGAAACATTTTCAAACTTTTGTTAAACTAGGATATGGAAAATTTAATTATTTATAAATTGATATATTTTATTTAAAATGCTTAATTATGTAAATTTAAAGTGTTTATAAATTGAATATTTTGAATAAAATTATATCAAGTTTCTTAATCCCTTCTCGTTCCTTTTCGATGACGAAAAGTTTTGAGTGGGGGAGAGTGTAACAACCCGTATTTTTCGATAATTAAAACTATTAAATTAAATAAGATTTTGAAATTTAATATTGTGAGAAATTAAAATTTATGAGAAAAATAATTAGAATATGATTAATAAGGTTGCTTGAATGTTATTGACAACCATTTTAATATAAGTTAAATTAATTGAAATAATTGTAAAGTTAGTTTGGCTATAATTATAAATAAGGAATTAAATTGGTAATTTATGGAATTAATGAAATTGAAATATTATAATTAAAATGGTAAAAGACAATAACTGTAGAATACGAATGTAATAAAATGTAAACTAATGTTAATTATATTCATAAGGTGTTGGATGATTAAATAATAAGAATATAAATCGAAATAAAGTAATTTGATTGAAATTAAATTATTATTAACCAGGATGTTATTTCAGTTGTAATTGAACGCTAAAATTAGTGTAATATTTAAACCTAGAAATTAACATGGAAAATTTATTTTAAAATATTATTAATTTCTATGACTCAAGGATGATAAAATTGTTAACTTTTAAATTACAATTTATAAGTGATTAAGCCAATTTAATAATAATTTATTTAATTAACGCGAAAATAGCCATTTTGGCCACTGTCTCGAATTTCGGTGAAACTAGTTTCATCGGATCCGTAACGGTGAATTATGATAGGATTTCAAGTTTTGTAGCGATCAGACTTGTCGTTTGATCGTGCGAGCTTGAAACGCGTAGAAATAAATTAATGGAATTTAAATGAATATAATTCGATTTTGAAAGATAACTTCTGTATACAATGGAATTAGGATTTGAAACTAGTTCCATTAAGTTTAAAAATATCGAAAACCTATATTTTGATATATGGGATGACCTACTTTCGTTTCCGAAACGGAACGGGCTTTTCGGGTCATGTTATCGTTTCGAACCAATTCGATCTGTCATTCGTTTTATCCATCTCTATCTATATAAATAATTTTTCTCTAACCCTAGTAGCCTTTCATTTTATTTTGTACATTCATCAACTTATTATCTATTCCTCCTTCTCAAATGTCAGATAATTTCAACCCAAAACCCTAATTCCAATTTCAAATGCAAACTTCAAAATCCAAACTCCTCAAACTATGTCATATTATATATTGTTGGAAAGCTCTCGACGAGCGCAATCTACTACTGCAGTTCGGTTTTCGATTTGATGCATCGTTTGGCCAGAAATCGTCGAAGAAGTCTCGGCCGTCAAAACTAGGGTTTGCTTTTTAATGGTGGATCTTCGTCGATACGACGATCGGAGGTGACCATTGGGTAGAGGATGGCGAGAGAAGTCGATCCAAGGTTTACTTTGGGATATAGATGATCGGAATCGCCAGAATTTAGGGTTATAGGCCGGCGGCGGCAGGTTGAGGTAGCACGACCAGAGGTGGTCGCGTGTTGGCAGTGGGGGCGGCCTGAGGTGCGTAGTCGAGTGGTGGTTGTGGATCTGATCGAAGATGATCCTGGCGGCGTGCGGCAGTGGTTGTTCATCAACGGCTTTTGGGTTTAGCGTGCGTTCATGTTCGAGCTTTGCTGTGCACGTTAGGGTTTGATTTTAGAGGTAATACAAATTACAATAATACCCCTGTTTATTTTAATTTAAATTAAAATTTAAAACGTTCTAACATCGATAATTTTCTCATACGAACTCGGATTTGGGTGCGGTTTTCTCCGTTGCGATCATATCAGAATTCCGGACATTATGCAACTAATTTCGCTCATTCTAAGATTGTTGGATTTTTGGGCTATATTTGGATTTTAAATCGACTAAAAATCAAAGGTGAGTGTTTTAACCTACTCACAAATACTAAACCATCTTATGTTGGTTAAATTAAATTTATGATGTGATTAGAAATTTATTGATTGCTGTTTTGTATATTTAAATTGTCATTCAAATTTAATTTGACTTTATATTGAATTTAATTGCCATTTAAATTAATATTGAAATTAATTGCCAGTTAAATACCTGATAATAATAACCAATTCATCTGTTGTGATTTATTGGTTGATTTGAATGATGATCGTGATGGATGCTTATTTTTTGATATTTTGGTTGATTGGATGTATGTTTATTTATATGTTGTTATCACACTGCAAGTTCCCTTAGTTATTATTAGGAAATCACTATGGGTTGAAACGAAACATACCCGAACGATCTTATAGATTAAGGAAAAATCGTTATGGGTTGAAATGATAAACTCGAGCGATTTTATGAATTTTGAATTTTACTTGGGATTGCGGGTTGAAATGATATATACCCATCAATTTAAATTATTGCGGGTTGAAATGATATATATCTGTATCACTTGACCATAGGGTAGAAAATTATATGCAGACACCGGATTGGTTAAATTAAATAATTTTAAATCCTTAAATTTTGAATCCAGTTAAATGATATTATGAAATAAAATTAAATTTATATGAACTGAATTATTTTCAAAATCCAAGCTTTGAAATGTTAAATTTGAAATTGGTTTAAATGAATTGTTTAAAGAATTTAAATTGAAATCTTAAAGTTGAGTTTTGAAATATAAATGAAATTTATCAAAATTGAGTTATTGTAAATATTTGAATATTTAAACTTTGAAACCTATTGAATTTGAAGTGGTTTAAATTTGTAGTTCAAACATGGATTTGAAATCGATATAAATTGAAATGGTTTTTAATGAGAGTTTGAATTGAAACCTTTAGTCTTTTGAATTGAGATCGTTGAACTGAGATTGATTTAAATTGAATTTTTGGTACTAAAGTTGATTTGAATTAATTTTTGGAATTTGTAGAAACAATTCTAATTTGAAACTATTTTTGATATAAACTCCTTTAATATACCAACTCTTTTAACATATAAACTATTTTTCTCATATAAACCATTTTAATATATTAATAATTTTTAATACATTAACTATTTTTAATATATAACCTACTTTAATATATAACTATTTCTAATATATAAACTATTTTAATCTATAACCTATTTTTAAAATATAAACTATTTTAATATTTATTATTTTAAATTTATAAACAACTTTTAATATATATAATATTTTTAATGTATAACTATTCCAATATTCAAACTGTTTAAAGTTGGAACAGTTATGATTTAAGATTTAATTGATTTAAATGCGAATATTTTGATATTATGGTTTAACCTATTTTGTGGTTATGATTTTGAAAATGAATATGATTTCGAAAGTGACATGATTTTGAAGTGAATATGATTTCGGAAGTGATATGATTTTGAAGTGAATATGATATTTTGATATCAATTATGAATTGGTTTTGGAAATGTAAAAGAACCAACCGGTGTGAAATAAGCGTTTGGTTGTTAAAGAGACCGGGATCGGATATTGTCATACTCTCTACCAATACCGAAAACCACTTTAACAACTGTGTACGTGGTGGAGAATCCAGAATGAAGTAGGATGGTTTGGAGAATGCTTCTGGAATGAAGTAAGAGAACGATGATGGATAGCCTTGACCTTCGGGTCATAATTAAAATGACTAAAACAGGAGCCACGCCGGGCCAAGTAGGGTCGCTCCCCCTATCGAGCATGCTTCTTCGAAACCGAATCTATTACTTTGTGATTTGATTGGTGGCCACCCTTTGATTTGATTATGGGAGTGTGTCTCAAGGTGGGCGGCAGTTGCTGCTATGCGGTTCCACCAGTCCGGATCCGCAAAACGGTAGTATCCTACCTTAGGCATTGCCTCGCGTGCCTTGTCATATTTATCCCGATCGCGCCCACTACGAGTTTGGTTTGTGTCGTACACTATGGAGTGCCCTCTGATAGACCTTCAGTTTACTGAGGAATTACGGTACTGTATAGACTACGACATTTATAAAAATGTGTTAAGGGGGATATGAGTAATGCCTTAACGCTATTTTAATACTTTACTGTAGACATATTATAATAGCGTATTGTATTATGTATGTAGATAGTTTAATGGATCCTTAGGAGATGGAATCTCAGACATCTCTTAAGTTATTGCACGCACGTTAGACAGTGGATAGGAGATGTAAAATACCATAAACATCTATGAAGCCTTTACACTCATATTTACTTATTTTGATTTAACTTACATAAGATCTTTTAGTTCTGACTCGAGTGTTTTGTCTTTTCATTACGCTCGGGTCAGCCTGAGTATTTTAGCACATTGAAGACTATCTTTCTGGAGGACGAAGATGAAGATTTAGTATATTATTACTATTTTTTATATTTATTCCACTGCATCATGTTGTTCTGCTGCATTATTTATTTATTCCTGTTGTATGTATAACTCTGATCTGTATTATAAAAGTGTAATCAAATGTTATTTGTAAAACAACTTCATGAACTGTTTATTTGATTATTATATTTTATCATTTCACTGTGAGATTCTGTGTTTTGTTTTTCTTTCTTTTCTCTTATTTTCTTATTTACCCCATTAAAAATCCTCCTTTTTGAATGGTTTGAGTTTGACATGTGTGGTTTATTGTCGATTTAAACTGTCCAAAAAGGTGGGAATTCGTTATAAATTTCATTTCACAACCATTTACTTTCTGCTAAATTCATTATTACTTAAGTATACAAATATGACTTAAATTTATATAATATACTTTTACTTCCTAAGAGTATATATATCCCCGAACTTCAAACCATTATTACTTCAATTTGGGTGTTCAAATGTGGAATTCTACTATTATCTAAAATAAATAAGTTATAAGACTTAATCCTTAGTTTTATTTACCTAAGGTCTTAATTTAGCTAATATTATTCATCTTATCCATATATTAATAAGATAACTTTACTTACTAATTCTATGATTATCTACTTAACTTATTTACCTATCCATTTCTTAACCTTAAATCCATCAAACACCTTATAGTCAAATTGTGAAACTTAATTCACATGGTATTTATTATTTAAACATTTTCATCCAAAAATCAACCTACTAACCATATTATTCAAAACTTCCCCCTTTTTTTAACTTTTTCTAACTTATCCACTTCCAATCTTACTTCATTTTGAACTAGAAATGTTACACTAAATGTACCACTGGTTCAAAGTTTTTTATTAGGATGATATTTCTTATATCTCTTATTTCTAAATTTCACTTTGATTTAACCTAATCAAAGTGTCTAAATTTCAAATTATCTTATCTCCTTTATAAGTTATAGAACTTACCCTTTTATATTATATTTACCCAAAGTCTCAATTTAGGCTTATCTTTTTCTATCTTATTGATAAGAATTTTTCTAAGTGTGCATTTTCTTTTTACTTTCTCTAATTACAACTTCTAGCTTCAATATTATCATCAAATATCTTACAGTCAAATCATGCAATTCTAATCACAAGATATTCATATTTTAGTTTAACTAAGCTAAATTACAAACAATCCTTAGTTTCTAACAAAAAATATCCCCATTTTATATTCAAAATATAAACCCAAGGTAAAATTATTTCATTTACCAATTTCCTTTAAAACAAAATCATTTTTATAAAATTAAAAATACGCGCTCATATATAATACTCTCAACTCATTCTAGGGTGTTACTAACCCTATCTCTAATGAGTTACTCATCCCAGGATATTACTAATCCTATCTCTGATGAGTCTTACCCTTATCAGGCTTAGGTGTTCACTCAACCTAAGCTCTGATAGCAAATGTCACGGCCCATTTTTCTGTACCCTTTAAGTTGACAATAAACCACACATGTCCAACTTAAATTGAACGAAAAGACGGAACATGAATGGTAAGAAGAAAAATAAGACAGAACAAAATCTCACACGAATGGAATAATATATAATATTGAACAATATCTTTACAGCGGAAAACTTTTAAAATACATATATCAGAGTCTACCTAGATTCAGCTTAGACAGTTATAAACATATGTCCTTACAAATGCAGACAAACATCAACACAACAAAAATCTTACTAAGCAAAACAGATTGTAGAATATGCCCATACGTAGATGAATATCTCCAGCTCCTCTGGAAACTCCAATCGACTTGAACTAAACCTAAAACTACTCGGATCTGACCTGAGTATTGAAAGTACCTGAATCAGGCTTGATAAACCAGCATGAGAAAAACTCCATAATAATGACAGTGTCATATATCAGCCTTTGAATAAAATCCTTTGAAAAGAAAGAGTATCTCATAAGACCACGCCCATACATAAACACAAACGGGATTTTACCTTTTGATAACCAAATCGCTTTTGTATATTAAAATATTTGATATTATTTCCAATGACATTATTTTGAGAACATTTGCAAATTAACTTATTAATCTTAGTCGAAATTATTACCATTATTAAATTCCGGGCCTAATTATTATAGGCTATACAAACAAACCGCAAGTTCTTATTGGAGAATGAATTCCCATACAATGACGAGGTGAAGGGACTACCTTCTGATGGGTACACCTCTAGTTGGATGTCCCGAGGACCACAGAACATCTGCTCCCCTACCAACATAAGATCGGCCTACCTCTGTAACTAGATAGTACCGAATATGTCATCCTCCGGTCGTTATCGACCTTTATCCGAGTGCTCGATTTCCATACACCACATTAAATTACATCCCGAACGTCATAGCGGGAAGAAATATATCAAGAAGGGAATGATCATATCCTAATGGGAATGACCCACTTAGCCTTGCTGCATCTACCCTGTTTCGGTCATTTTCGATTGATGAGGCTAGAGGCAATGATTACCTTTTCACATAGCACAAATTCCTTCCACTTTGAATGCCACGAATAGGAAGAGTTCCCTCTTCGGACTTTAACACCAAGTATGAGAAGATTATTTATATGCAATCCAAGTTGTAGTTTATTCATTTTGGAGATTGCTTAAATTTTGGATAATACTAATCTTCTATTATTTTGGAAAAACTTAATATAATCTTTATAGAGCATCTGGGCTTTCCTTTTGATTTGTTCCACCCCCCGCCTAAGAAGAGAAAACATAGGCTAGGTGTGTTCAGGGCACTGGTTGCTCCATTCCTAATCTTAGTTAAATACCTTGTTTTATCTACCCATATTTCATAGGCGGGACAAATGTACTAGTCGTTTCCGCATATTCAATTATTTTGCTTTTATTTTGGAATTGATTATAAAGATTCCAAATTATCTTATAAATGCTTAATTATACTTTTAAAAACATTTATAATTTATTCTAGGAAAAATCGTTAAGTTTAAATCTTCTATTTAAAAAGTCGTAGAAGTGGTAGCAGAAAAGTGCTGCGGAAAGTGCTTTATAAGCTTATTTGATTTAAACAACTTTTTAATATTTGAAAATTCATATTTTCCACTTCAAATCTCTTCTAAATTATTTAAATAGATTTATCAAATTTATTCCATATTTTTCCTTAAATAAAAACGTCCATTTAAAATGATTTCCCGTTATGGTCACTTAACTGCACAAGCACGATTTTTCTAGAAAATTGATTTGGACCTAATTCAAATTCTACAAGACGAAATCTTGATTTTCTTTTTCTATTTGAAAATTATGGTTATAATAGACCGGTCATTTCTTGTTTTGAAGAAATCCGAGCTATACTTCACTCTATACACTCATTTGAATTTTTCGACGCGAAATCGCGGACTGTCTTTACGCGACGTGCCTAGTTTTAACTTGATTTACAATATTTGAAATAAATTTTATAAATTGAATATAATTACTTATAAAAACATTACTAACCATTTTAAATCGATTTTCACTTTTCAAAGTATTAAAAATAGATTTTCACTATTCTCATATTATAATATTATTATATTCTTATTATTTTAATATTAAATTTTAAAATCCAATTTCAATTAAATTTCAATTAAATTTCAATTCTAACATCAAATTAAACTTAATTAAAACTTAGATTTCAAATCTAATTTCAATTCTATTTTAAACTTCAACCTTAATCTCAATTTCAATTTTCAAAATCAATTTCAATTTCAATTTTAATTTTACTATTCATCTCAATTTCACTTTCCACTTCAAATCCAATTCTAATTCCGATTTCAATTTCAATTATACTTCAATTCCAATCTGACTTTATTTTCAAAATCCAAATTTGATTTTTTTTTTCACTATTCACAAAGAGGCTTAATAATTCCAAAATATACCATATTAACAAAACTGGTCATTCTTAACAAAGGGATTACTTAATCAACAATGAGCATAATCACTTCCAATATTCATCACTAACATAACATCCATTCTCATAGCATAGTGATTATCAATAAGTGAGTATATTAGCATAACTCTACTATTCATCCAACATATTCAAACAATCATCCAAACGTCCATATCATAAAATGGTGATTATCTAACATAATAATTAAACTTGATAATCAATATAATTAAATAGTGATGAGAATTCCTCACCTTCGTTTCCACTACGTCAATCTTTTGCCGAACTAGCGTACTTTACGAACTAACGCGCTCTCTTTTTCCCGTGTTCCGAACTTGTCACTTCGAATTCCTTTTTCTCCTTTTTTATTTTTTTTCTTTTTTTTATTGGGTCGTGGGTATTTTGGCTTGGCTGGGGGGTACGGGAGGGTGTAGGTGAGTGTGGGAGGCTTGGGTAGCCGGGTATGGGCTTGGGCCGTGGGGTTTGAGGTGTGTAGAGGCGGGTATGTGGAGTTTGGGTCTCGAGTTTGGGTGGAGGAAGCTTGGCCGTGGGTTTTGGGAGGTGGGTAGGTGGTTGGCCGAGGGCGTAGGGGGATGTGGGGTGCTTGGGGGCTCGGGTGGAGGTTAGACCGTGGGTAGGTGGAGGGTACAGGGTAGTGGAGCTCGAGTAGGGAATGTAGGAGGTGGGCAGGTGAGTTTGGATGCGTGTAAAGGGGTGTGGGGGAAGGTACGACCAAAGTAAAGGAGGAGTAGGTGGGAAGCCATGAAAATGGAGAAGAAGAAGATGGAGAAAGTGAAGAATGAAGTTGTAAGGACCCGATTCTTCGACTTCCGAATATCGACATCAATACGTCCACTGTATCGACTGCCGAGCCATCGAATGCCGAAAAACCGAATTCTTAGGGTTTAAGAAAGAAGAGGTAGAAGAAAAGATAGAAGAAAAAGAAAGAAGAACAATAGAACAACATCAGAAACGGAAACAATATCAGAATCTCACATTCGCAGCGGAACAACATATAATAGATAAATGAAAAATCTTTAATCAAAGAACTATATCATATTATACATTACATCATCATCAGAGTTTACAACAACAATACAACAATGGACAGTTATATAAACTTGTCCTCATACAGAATACACAACGGAATAAATAATATCATATACAAGTGGTACGTCTCGCCATCCAGCTCGCCACTAAGCTCCACAGCATCCCGAATCCAGAATGACCTGATAACCTAACTCTAGACTGCCCATGTGGAAATTGGTAGGCACCCAGAGTTTAGGAAGGAAACAATAAACTCCAGGTCAGTCATGGTGACTGGTGTGAGAACTTAAAACAGTTTATCTTTAAAACAAACAACAGGAAGATTTTAAAGTCAATTTCGCAATGCTTTTGGAAAATGAAATTACCATAAGACCTCCCGCCACACACAAAATGCAAATGCAGAATTGGAGGAGATTTCTTCTTATGATAGTCAAAGATGCTTACTACGCAAAATCAAATCCTTTTTGATATTATTATTAGTGCATAGTGTAGAAAACATTTCGAAAGTATAATATAATTCTTAGCCAGCATAGGCATTCCGCACTTATGCCTACTATAGCTACCATCTAAACAGTGGTGACAACCATAAGTAAATGGCAGGTTCTACAACTAATATCGTACAAAGTTCGTATTGGAGTTTGGATTTCCAACAAATGATCAGGCCAAGGAACTTCCCATTGCCACATAGGTACGCCTCTGGAAAGACGACCCGAGAAATAACCTAACATTACGGTTAGATCTCTGCCAACACAAGGCCGGGTTACCCCTAACTGGGTAACTACTGACATGAATATGTCATCCCCCGATCGTAACCGATATTCCCGAGGATCCTCGATTTCCAATAACCACAAAGTAATAAATTTGCAGCAACAACATAGGTTAAATATCTGGGCTCCATACCATGATACCACCTCTATCCAGAAGGAATGACATACACTAAAGGGGCACTACCCCCTAATAACCTTGCTGCATCCTTCCTGTTTTGACCATTTTCGGGGTGTGAGGTCCGACGAAGTCTCGTCCACAAAGCTACGCTTTGGTACAAAGGCTGTGCTTTGGGTCAACAAATGATCATAGTAATGATCACAAAGATAAATGATCAAACAAATGATCATATCACAAATGATCAAACGATGATCATTTCACAGCAACACTCAGCATGCCACGTTACCAAATTGGGAATATATCGCTAGTAACCATCAACTACATAACCTCTGAGCTCGTACGTCTCAGAGAAGGGTGTTAAGCTAAGAGAATAAATTCTCCGCCACCAACATATATGTATTTGAAAGAAATCAGCTTTATATCTCAATTTGTAATGTCAGGCATACAATCCATACAAGTCTGTTCCGGGATCGAATAGAACCGAAGGCACTTCCAAAGAAGCCCTTGCAATCCGGATAATTTCTAATCACGTCCGGACTTCCCATCACTAAGGGTGATAAAATCTCTATATCGGAGATCAGCCGATGCAGAGTAACTCGACGGTAATCCTTCCATTTTCAAAAATATCCGGTCTTCAACACCGGTCATCAAATGCAATCCATTACGACGTATCACATATTCGGAATGGGTTATACGTCCCATAGGTCCTTTCCCGGCTAACCCGAATAGTGAGCGCTTATTCAAAAATAAGTGTGGCATTCAAATTCAAGCAAATCACAACAAATACCCATTCAAGGTAATTATTGATAGTCGGTTATTTAACTATCAATAGGTCTGCACAGCATTATCAGATTCCAAATAATTTTCCAAATTATTTATTTTCCAAAAATATCTTTACTAGATATATTATTTCCACACTTCAACCATTTGAAAACAAATTTTCAAATCACTTTCAATTTATCTTTACAAAGATAAATTCTCAAAAAACGTTTCATTTCACATTGGAAAAAAAACATTTCCATACTTATTTAATAATAAGTAATTCACAAATCATTTATTTTCAACATTTGAAAATATTCGATATACTTAAATCATAATTAAGTATATATTTCATTCTTTAAGGAAATCATTCTCTTTCACAAATTTTATTTGAGTCAAAACGAATGTTACGTAAAACATCGTTACGACAACTCAAAATCACTAGTATAGGGATTCGAAATTTAGATAGATATATAAATCCCAATACTATATAAAACATTTCCTTTCGGAAACCATTTACTATAACAACAGTGTTATAGTCCACCATTTCCTTATTTCTCGAAAACGTCTATTTCAACAATGAATGTTGAAATCTATGTATTCGATACTTAACACGTTTTAAAACACTTACTTCATTTCGTAATATCACTTCTCCAAAACATATCCATTTAATTTAATAATATATTCACTGTCCAAAATCGTAAATATACTTCGTTAACGCATTTAACGTTTCTACACATTTTACTTAAAAGATTATCCACTGTCCAAAATCATGGATAGAATTCCCAACCAAATTCTTATTATTACAACATTTAACTTAAAGGATAATTCTCTGTCCAAAATCACGAATATATCTCCTTTATTAAACTTCTATGTTTAATTTATCAAATTCAAATGGTTTCGGATTTATAAAACAATGTTTATAAATCCCATTTCTATTTATAAAACTTCGATTTATAAATCTCCTTTATTATCCAATTCAATTTATATAACTCAATTATATACCAAAAATCTAATTTATAAGTTAATTACTTATAAATTTTATTTTACAAAAAATCTATTCATTTTAAGACTTCCCAAATTATAAGTCTATAAATTTCGTTCACTTATGAAATCCATTTTTTCATTTTAACACTTATAAAAACTCGTTTTATAATTCCAGTATTCTTAATTTATAAAATATCAATTTTGTACATCTTTTATATAAATCGTTCATAATAATTCAAAAATCCCAATTTAAACTATTTTATAAATTAATCAACTATTTATTTCAAAAATCACACTTTGGTTATATTTCACAAATCTCATAATTTTCATAACACGAAAATTATAACATTTATTTATTTAAAATGAATCAATTCCAAAATTTTAATAAAACGTAAACTTTCAAAAATCACTTTAAAATCCCTTTAAAATCAAAATCGTTATTTTTAAACTTCAAAAATGGATCCGATGATGCAACAGCACCAATCATCAATCACAACAATCAAAACATCATATATCATCATATGACAACAGAATATATAACAATATCTGTAAATAAATCAATACGGTGAGGAATCCAGTCAGATCTCTCCAACCTGTTTCTCTACATCCACAGATGTTAGCACAATACCAATTCCGCTCCAGTACGGAATATCGCGGTATATGGGATTTATAAAATATTATCCGCTATTATACGGTGCAATAGGGTCTCATTCGCTATATAATGCGGGAAATCTACTCCAAGTACATAAATAATACCAATTTCACTTCAATGTAAAATTATCACGGTATATGTTTTTAATAAATAACCTCCGCTTAATAACGGCGTATAATGTCTATTTTAACAATCAATAGATAAAAATTTATCATTCAATCACACAATCAAGCAATTTTAAATTTAACTATTTAAAATATAAATCAAAACAATTTCGATTGAGTGAGAAGTTCTCACGTTGATTTTCCGATATCAATCGTAGCGTTTTATTTCGAATAAAATTAAACTGACGTTTAATTTTACCCAAAATTTTCACTGACTCCAATTGACTTCAAACTAGCTCCATTGTGTAGTGCTCGACAAAACGAACCCAACGCAATTCGTTTCGTCCAAAACGGACCTCGTATGAAGAAGTTACATCATTTTAAAGTTACATGAATTTTTATATAAATAAATTTACAATTTAATTTTTAAATCTCAAACCCTTATAGATCTGGGCCGCACATCTTCTCCCCACCAGATCTGAGCCGCCCCCTCTTTTCTTCCTATTCACGTTCTCTTTCACGTTCACAAAGAACCCAAGCCGCCATCTATGCCCTAATTGCCGCGATCTATACAAACATCTCCAACTCGATCAGCAACTTCCGTCGTGAAGCCCCGCTCGAGAGCCACCATCGGCTGCCACCATGTTGAACTCGGCTGTGCTATGGCCTGGGAATTCATGCCCAAACGCGACCCCCAGCAGCCTCCCCGTTGCTCCAATTCCGATCATCACCGTATAGATTCGAAGCTCTCATCGAGCTCTAAAACATTGTAGTTGAGCATTTCTTCTAATTGTATATAGATTGAGAGAGATTAAGAGGAGACAATCGTTCATTTCTGGCCATCAATATATATGGAGGCGGCTGGGTTCAGAAACCCTAGTTTTTTGTGGAAAATGGAGAAAGTGATGGGCTTTTATAGAAAAATACGCGACACTATTCATCCCGGATTTTCCGAACTCCAATTCGAACATGCCAGCTGACGTTTCTAAGGTTTACCCCGTGTTCCGGACACAATGGAATAGGTTTCGGAGGCTAATTCCATCATATGTGCGAGTTACGGAAATAAACGATCGATTTTAAATTAAACCGATTAAACAAATTTCTAGGCGTTTTGGCTTGCCCCGGACAAACGGTAAATCCGATTGACCCGAAATTTGAAACCATACAATAATTTAACATTACGGATCCGATGAAAATAGTTTCGTCGAAATCCGAGACTTTTTGAAAAATGACTATTTTAACTCGCCAAATTAATATTAAAACAATTTTGATGTGTTTCGAGCTGCCACGGTCAAACGACAACTCCGATTGCTACGAAAATTGATATCCGATAATAACAAACTATTACGGATCCAATGGAACTAGTTTCGTCAAATTCTGAAACTGTTCGAAAAATGGCTAATTTCACCAGTCGATTAAATATTAAAATATTCAATTTTCACAGATTAACTTTAAATTCAATTTTAAAAGTTCTATAACATCTCTATAACTTCAATATGATTTAATATAACTTCATAAATCATTTTAAATCACACTAAATCCAAATTTCAATTATTTCTGGAATTTCAACTATTAAATAATCGATTTAATTGTCTAAATTAAATCCAATATTCGATAAATAAATTATTCGACTTATAAATTTCACTATTTAATATTCAAAATTAATTAAATATTCAAATTTTTAATTGACAGAAATTCTGGGTCGTTACAAACTTCCCCCTTAAAAGAATTTTGTCCTCAAAATTACCAAGTAAGAAAAATTCACAAAATCCATTAACTTTCCAAAACAAACCATTCAAATTAGATTTCCAAATCTCTTAAGTGTTTAACTTTTCCAAAAATCCAATAGTTAAACTTCTTACAACAACTTTACTAAGTTTCCAAAATTTTCAAATTTTCCAATTTTCTCAAAAATATTCTAACGCCTTAAGTTTTCGAAAAAATTCGCCATAGCCTCCTTTGCGCGGCTCGATCCAAAAAAAAATGACAGTATATATATATCACAAATATACATCTCATCAAGTGATGAGGCATCCCGTAGGGAAAAAAGTGTAAAAGTACGATATTTAATCCGAGATATGTACCTTATATGTTATTAGCGAGCGTATACGGCTAATATAGCGCAAAAGCGAGCTCCAAATGCGAAGCAAACGCCATCCGCACCTACTAAACACTCAATCAAACAAATGAGAACATGTATATAGAAAATAATATCGATATACATCATATAGCAACATAACAACTACATGTGCTAACATAGCAATTGCAACTAAAGCAATAAATGCAACCATCAAACAACTATCATCCAATAAACATTCAACAAATCCATACCAAATCAATATTGATTCACTTCTCATTAATATTCATTGATTTGGTTTTCAATTTTAAATCATATTTGATTCATTTACATTGGATTTTATCAACATTCATTTATTTAATTAGTTACATTCACATTAGTTCACTCCCAATTTGAATCAAATTCAATTATATTCAAATTTACTTCAATTACATAGCTTTTAATTTCGCTAATTCAATTTCATTATCACTTAATGAATTATACACAATCAACTAACAACCAAGTAACAACCAAGTAACAACCAATGTATAACCAACACATTTAATTCCAATTGTTTTAATATTAAATTGACTTCCATTTGATTCATTCAAATTCCAACTACATTAGCTTCCATGAATTAACACTTACATTCATTACTTCATATCAATTTACTTATATTCGATTGATTAACATTAGTTCAATTCATTTATTAATTCAATTGCTAATTCATTTTACAAATAAAATTGAATTTCATTTGTATAACTCAAGTTCACATTCATCACTTCATTTCACTAATTAATTTTGATACCCAAAATCAAATTCATTCACCATTACTTAAGTTATATTCCTATTAAACATCTTTTGTTCAAATTAACTTAAGTTTCCACCTATAAATTAAATTTAGATTCCCATTCTAAATAAATTCTATTCAACTTTACCAAAGTTAATTTTATTTCATATTATAAGTATAAACTTATTTCACTTATATTCATCAACTTCAACTTGGATTTTAAATCAAATCTGTTTATCACAACAAAACTTCAATTTCCAATTTACTATGGTAGCAAATCAATCACACAGAAACTCGAAAATGATACTGATGCTGCTGCAGTCATTACCCTTATTATTTCCCAGTAACAATAGTGAATTCAGTGCTTTAAATTCTTTCAAAAAATTTCCTTGATTTATAAATCTCATTACAAATCTTTTACTTATATATAAGATTATTTCACAATTGTAAATCATATCAATTATAACTTCACCCTTTTATAATTCATTTGTTTATACAATTATTCTTTTACAACTGTTGTTTTTATTTAACTTATTCAAACAACTTTTAATTAACTTATATATATATTTACATTTTCAACAACCAAACAATCAATTTATATACTTTTATAATTCTGAAAAATTATTTCCTTTATATATAAAATATAATCAAGGTAAAATTATTTCATTTACCCAATTTTAAAACAATATCGTACCGAATTGTTCTATACAAGTGTTTAGAGATCCCTATCGATAGAGTTGTACGGACAATACCGACCAGAATCCATATACCACTCAACAAATCAATCATCACAATATAAAACAATTTTATATTAACTAACAAATACGCGCTCGTATCTATTATTACACTCAAACTCATTCTAGAGCACTACTGACTCTATCTCTAATGAGTAACACCCAATAGAGCAGGGTTGTCGCTTAACCATATACTCTGATACCACGTTGTAAGGACCCGATTCTTCGACTTCCGAATATCGACATCAATACGTCCACTGTATCGACTGCCGAGCCATCGAATGCCGGAAAACCGAATTCTTAGGGTTTAAGAAAGAAGAGGTAGAAGAAAAGATATAAGAAAAAGAAAGAAGAACAACAGAACAACATCAGAAACAGAAACAATATCAGAATCTCACATTTGCAGCGGAACAACATATAATAGATAAATGAACAATCTTTAATTAAAGAACTATATCATATTATACATTACATCATCATCAGAGTTTACAACAACAATACAACAATGGACAGTTATATAAACTTG
Organism: Allium fistulosum; assembly: GCA_030737815.1. Taxonomy (NCBI): domain Eukaryota; kingdom Viridiplantae; phylum Streptophyta; class Magnoliopsida; order Asparagales; family Amaryllidaceae; genus Allium; species Allium fistulosum. The sequence goes on along the minus strand of CM060901.1, from coordinate 1,077,406,355 downwards.
TCCTCATACAGAATACACAGCGGAATAAATAATATCATATACAAGTGGTACGTCTCGCCATCCAGCTCGCCACTAAGCTCCACAGCATCCCGAATCCAGATTGACCTGATAACCTAACTCTAGACTGCCCGTGTGGAAATTGGTGGGCACCCAGAGTTTAGGAAGGAAACAATAAACTCCAGGTCAGTCATGGTGACTGGTGTGAGAACTTAAACCAGTTTATCTTTAAAACAAACAACAGGAAGATTTTAAAGTCAATTTTGCAATGCTTTTGGAAAATGAAACAACCATAAGACCTCCCGCCACACACACAATGCAAACGCAGAATTGGAGGAGATTTCTTCTTATGATAGTCAAAGATGCTTACTACGCAAAATCAAATCCTTTTTTATATTATTATTAGTGCATAGTGTAGAAAACATTTCGAAAGTATAATATAAATCTTAGCCAGCATAGGCATTCCACACTTATGCCTACTATAGCTACCATCTAAACAGTGGTGACAACCATAAGTAAATGGCAGGGTCTACAACTAATATCGTACAAAGTTCGTAGTGGAGTTTTGATTTCCAACAAATGGTCAGGCCAAGGAACTTCCCATTGCCACATAGGTACGCCTTTGGAAAGACGACCCGAGAAATAACCTAACATTATGGTTAGATCTCTGCCAACACAAGGCCGGGTTAACCCTAACTGGGTAACTACTGACACGAATATGTCATCCCCCGATCGTAACCGATCTTCCCGAGGGTCCTTGATTTCCAACAACCACAAAGTAATAAATTTGCAGCAACAACATAGGTTAAATATCTGGGCTCCATACCATGATACCACCTCTATCCAGAAGGAATGACATACACTAAAGGGGCGCTACCCCCTAATAACCTTGCTGCATCCTTCCTATTTTGACCATTTCCGGGGTGTGAGGTCCGACGAAGTCTCGTCCACAAAGCTACGCTTTGGTACAAAGGCTGTGCTTTGGGTCAACAAATGATCAAAGTAATGATCACAAAGATAAATGATCAAACAAATGATCATATCACAAATGATCAAACAATGATCATTTCACAGCAACACTCAGCATGCCACTTTACCAAATTGGGAATATATCGCTAGTAACCATCAACTACATAACCTCTGAGCTCGTACGTCTCAGAGAAGGGTGTTAAGCTAAGAGAATAAATTCTCCGCCACCAACAGATATGTATTTGAAAGAAATCAGCTTTATATCTCAATTTGTAATGTCAGGCATACAATCCATACAAGTCTGTTCCGGGATCGAATAGAACCGAAGGCACTTCCAAAGAAGCCCTTGCAATCCGGATAATTTCTAATCACATCCGGACTTCCCATCACTAAGGGTGATAAAATCTCTATATCGGAGATCAGCCGATGTAGAGTAACTAGACGGTAATCCTTCCGTTTTCAAAAATATCCGGTCTTCAACACCGGTCATCAAATGCAATCCATTACGACGTATCACATATTCGGAATGGGTTATATGTCCCAAAGGTCCTTTCCCGGCTAACCCGAATAGTGAGCGCTTATTCAACAATAAGTGTGGCATTCAAATTCAAGCAAATCACAACAAATACCCATTCTAGGTAATTATTGATAGTCGGTTATTTAACTATCAATAGGTCTGCACAGCATCATCAGATTCCAAATAATTTTCCAAATTATTTATTTTCCAAAAATATCTTTACTAGATATATTATTTCCACACTTCAACCATTTGAAAACAAATTTTCAAATCACTTTCAATTTATCTTTACAAAGATAATTTCTCAAAAAACGTTTCATTTCACATTGGAAAAAAAACATTTCCATACTTATTTAATAATAAGTAATTCACAAATCATTTATTTTCAACATTTGAAAATATTCGATATACTTAAATCATAATTAAGTATATATTTCATTCTTTAAGGAAATCATTCTCTTTCACAAATTTTATTTGAGTCAAAATGAATGTTACGTAAAACATCGTTACGACAACTCAAAATCACTAGTATAGGGATTCGAAATTTAGATAGATATATAAATCCCAATACTATATAAAACATTTCCATTCGGAAACCATTTACTATAACAACAGTGTTATAGTCCAACATTTCCTTATTTCTCGAAAACGTCTATTTCAACAATGAATGTTGAAATCTATGTATTCGATACTTAACACGTTTTAAAACACTTACTTCATTTCGTAGTATCACTTCTCCAAAACATATCCATTTAATTTAATAATATATTCACTGTCCAAAATCGTAAATATACTTCGTTAACGCATTTAACATTTCTACACATTTTACTTAAAAGATTATCCACTGTCCAAAATCGTGGATAAAATTCCCAACCAAACTCTTATTATTACAACATTTAACTTAAAGGATAATTCGCTGTCCAAAATCACGAATATATCTCCTTTATTAAACTTCTATGTTTAATTTATCAAATTCAATTGGTTTCGGATTTATAAAACAATGTTTATAAATCCCATTTCTATTTATAAAACTTCGATTTATAAATCTCCTTTATTATCCAATTCAATTTATATAACTCAATTATATACCAAAAATCTAATTTATAAGTTAATTACTTATAAATTTTATTTTACAAAAAATCTATTCATTTTATGACTTCCCAAATTATAAGTCTATAAATTTCGTTCACTTATGAAATCCATTTTTTCATTTTAACACTTATAAAAACTCGTTTTATAATTCCAGTATTCTTAATTTATAAAATATCAATTTTGTACATCTTTTATATAAATCGTTCATAATAATTCAAAAATCCCAATTTAAACTATTTTATAAATTAATCAACTATTTATTTCAAAAATCACACTTTGGTTATATTTCACAAATCTCATAATTTTCATAACACGAAAATTATAACATTTATTTATTTAAAATGAATCAATTCCAAAATTTTAATAAAACGTATACTTTCAAAAATCACTTTGAAATCCCTTTAAAATCAAAATCGTTATTTTTAAACTTCAAAAATGGATCCGATGATGCAACAGCACCAATCATTAATCATAACAATCAAAACATCACATATCATCATATGACAACAGAATATATAACAATATCTGTAAATAAATCAATACGGTGAGGAATCCAGTCGGATCCCTCTTACCTGTTTCCCTGCATCCACAGATGTTAGCACAATACCAATTCCGCTCCAGTACGGAATATCGCGGTATATGGGATTTATAAAATATTATCCGCTATTATACGATGCAATAGGGTCTCATCCGCTATATAATGCGGGAAATCAACTCCAAGTACATAAATAATACCAATTTCACTTCAATGTGAAATTATCGCGGTATATGTTTTTAATAAATAACCTCCGCTTAATAATGACGTATAATGTCTATTTTAACAATCAATAGATAACAATTTATCATCCAATCACACAATCAAGCAATTTTAAATTTAACTATTTAAAATATAAATCGAAACAATTTCGATTGAGTGAGAAGTTCTCACCTTGATTTTCCGATATCAATCGTAGCGTTTTATTTCGAATAAAATTAAACGAACGTTTAATTTTACCCAAAATTTTCACTGACTCCAATTGACTCCAAACTAGCTCCATTGCATAGTGCTCGACAAAACGAATCCAACGCAATTTATTTCATCCAAAACGGACCTCGTATGAAGAAGTTACATCATTTTAAAGTTACACGAATTTTTATATAAATAAATTTACAATTTAATTTTTAAATCTCAAACCCTTATAGATCTGGGCCGCACATCTTCTCCCCACCAGATCTGAGCCGCCCCTTCTTTTCTTCCTATTCACGTTCTCTTTCACGTTCACAAAGAACCCAAGCCGCCATTTATGCCCTAATTGCCGCGATCTATACGAACATCTCCAACTCGATCAGCAACTTCCGTCGCGAAGCCCCGCTCGAGAGCCACCATCGGCTGCCACCATGTTGAACTCGGCTGTGCTATGGCCTGGGAATTCATGCCCAAACGCGACCCCCAGCAGCCTCCCCGTTGCTCCAATTCCAATCATCACCGTATAGATTCGAAGCTCTCATCGAGCTCTAAAACATTATAGTTGAGCATTTCTTCTAATTGTATATAGATTGAGAAAGATTAAGAGGAGAAAATCGTTCATTTCTGGCCATCAATGTATATGGAGGTGGCTGGGTTCAGAAACCCTAGTATTTTGTGGAAAATGGAGAAAGTGAGGGGCTTTTATAGAAAAATACGCGACAATATTCATCCTGGATTTTCCGAACTCCAAATCGAATGTGCCGGCTGACGTTTCTAAGGTTTACCCCGCGTTCTGGACACAGTGGAATAGGTTTCGGAGGCTAATTCCATCATATGTGCAAGTTACGGAAATAAACGATCGATTTTAAATTAAACCTATTAAACAAATTTCTAGGCGTTTTGGCTTTCCCCGGACAAACGGTAAATCCGATTGACACGAAATTTGAAACCATACAATAATTTAACATTACGAACCCGATGAAACTGGTTTCGTCGAAATCCGAGACTTTTTGAAAAATGACTATTTTAACTCGCCAAATTAATATTAAAACAATTTCGATGCGCTTCGAGCTGCCACGGTCAAACGACAACTCCGATTGCTACGAAAATTGAAATCCGATAATAACAAACTATTATGGATCCAATGGAACTAGTTTCGTCCAATTCTGAAACTGTTCGAAAAATGGCTAATTTCACTAGTCGATTAAATATTAAAATATTCAATTTTCACAGATTAACTTTAAATTCAATTTTAAAAGTTCTATAACATCTCTATAACTTTAATATGATTTAGTATAACTTCATAAATCATTTTCAATCACATTAAATCTAGGTTTCAATTATTTCTAGAATTTCAACTATTAAATTATCGATTTAATTATCTAAATTAAATCCAATATTCGATAAATAAATTATTTGACTTATAAATTTCACTTATTAATATTCAAAATTAATTAAATATTCAAATTTTTAATTGACAGAAATTCTGGGTCGTTACAGAAGTGGTGAAGAAGTGGTGAAAGTGTGGTGTTATTTATAGCTAAACCTTTGGATGGAAAATGACTCAAATACCTTCACTACCTTTTGACTTTTAAACCATTTTTAAAACTCTTTCCAAGGCATGATAAGAAGTGTATTAAATGTGAGATGATGTTTGGATGTGAATTTGTCCTTAATGAAATGATTTTGCCTTTTTTCTTTACTTTTTAAATTAATAAAAACCCTTTTGCTCCTTTTCCATACTTGATAAGACTTGAGCATTGATGGTGAGGAGATAGGTTAGTTCTTTGTATAATGATGATGTTTTCTTAGCTTACTTATACACTCTTTTGTCAAATCATGCATTAACACCATTTTTATCATTTTTATTTATTTATTTTATAAAAATAAAATATTTTGATTTATAAGATGTAAACACTAGTATTATATAGCTTTTAAAATGGTATTATATAAGTTACAAAGTGCATATGATCATTCAACGTTGCGACGACTGGTTATAGTTGAAAACAACGTTGTTATTGACAAATTTTACAGTCAAAATTTAACGTTTTTGTTAAACTATATATTAAAGTAAACCAAACTTAAAAACTGATTTTCTATTATATTAAATGAATAAAAACAAGTCTATCTGGATTAAAATCCTATATCATTAGGGTTAATATCAAGATATTGAATTTTGAAGACAAAATGTGACAAACTATGAATATTTTTTTAAAACGATTATAAACCTATTTTTAAATCCTTAAATATACTTCTATTATCTTTATTAAGTGATTTTGATAAGATTTAACTTTTCAAATAAATATTTAAACACCTATTTATTTAAGCATTTATTTATTTTTAACCAAACTTAACTTTTGCTGATCTGTTATAAAATCCAAATTTAATCCTTTTTAATTATTAACTATAAGAAATAATAATTTCTCTTTTATTATTAGTTATATATAACTTATTTATTTAAGTTTTAAACCCTTTTAAAATTTAAAATAAACAAAATCTCTCATTTTCGAAGTAGCGAAATTACGGGTCGTTACACCGATCGTCGGATTCGGTACTTGCAAATAATCAGGAGAATTATCAAGGATTGATAGAAATCTAAACTCACAGCGGAAACAATAATAGGATAAGAATACTGATTATGACTACTACCTTGGAATTAATGGTATTCTTTGGATAGCAGATTGTCACATCAGCATCGAACATGAGAGAAAAGAAGACTTCTCCAACAACTAAACACATCCATGTCCATTGGCATGTTCTTCTAAATCTATCATGTGGGTTATGATGAGGAGGGAGTCAGAACAACGTTCTGGTGACTGAAAAATATATAAACTGTCGATAACATAAATTTATGCTGATTGGTTTCCATTTAATTATTATGTCTACTAAGGTAGCAATTATAATCTAACCTTGCATTGCACACACGATTACTTACCTATCCATTCCCAAGGCAAAAAATAATGACGAAGTCTTATCAACCACCCAATACTTCCATACCCATTTGACACTTAATACTTGTAAATATGAAGTGGGCTTCTACTATCACCACATAATACTTTTAAAAGAGAAATAGGCATACTTTACCATTTAGGATCTCAATCGTGGTAGACTCTGTCAATTAAGACCTATTCTCAAGGTGGACTTCTAGCATCATCATTATTAGTCTATTGGTCCTAGCTAAAGAGACCTTTGATGTAACAACCTCAAAGCTTACAGGTCGACCCGCCATATTTCATGGACGTGAAAACGTCCAGGTACGAGCCGATAACCGTGTTTTGCATTTTCAATTTAATCCTATGCATTCGTGCTTGCATCCGAGGGTCCCTAGTGAGCCTAACGTGGTTGCACTAGATTTAATCTTCAAATCCAACGGCCTGAGATCCCTAAGCCACACTATAAATAAGACCCTAAACCTAGCTAATTTTCTCATTCAGCTTTTCTCCCAATTGGTTTCATTCCTAAGGCTGAACCCTAAATAGCAAAATTTTCCGGGGAGAAGATCTTTTTACTAAAAATATTTTACGCTCTAGAAGTGGATCCGGGAAGGCCAAGGACTAGAGCTAAGGACCACAGGTGAGTGTTTGGTAATTATTTAAGATTTTTAAGTAATTTAAAATAATAGAGTTCTCAATAGTTGTAGTTTTTCTACAATTTTGAGTCAGTTTTTATATAAGTTATTTACAGTTAGTTTTTAAGAAAATTTAAGGAGTTCTTTTCAGTCTATTTTATTCAGCTATTTTTATTCAGCTATTTTATTCAGTTATTTAGATCTGTTTTAAGTTGGAATTTAGCCTATAAATGTTAATTTCTTTTTATAGAGATTTAATCCTTTTTTACGCGAAGAGAAGAATTCGCTAATATTGATTAAAATAAAAAAACACTAAATTTACAGAAATCAGATGTAAAAATAAGAAGAACTAAAATAAAAATAGAGATGGACTGAAATAGGAAAATTTAAGATATTTGCAACCATAATTATAACAAGTGGTTATAACTAAAAAGAGAAAATAGAAGAGGCTTATTTTAAAACTTAGATTAAGTTAATAAGCAAATTATAACACATAGGTTATAATTAGAAAAGAAAGAAATAACAGAATAGGCTTATTTTAAAACTTAGATCTTGGATTAAGTTAATAAGCAAATATAGCAGAAATAACAGAAAAGGCTTATTTTAAAACTTAGATCTTGAATCAAGTTAATAAGCAAACATAGAAGTAGGGCCCGTACCAGCATCATTCCCTTTCAGATCTAGGACTGATGGTCTCACAATAGTAGGTGAGGCTGGGACACGCTTATGCTGATTAGGGTAAATAAGTGGCCAATGGATGGAGGCTCAAATATGGGGATTTGGGCAAGGGGCGCAAAACTAGAAGATTGTTTGTTAGGACCACTACCGATAGCATTCCCTTTCAGGTCTAGGACTGATGGTCTCACAATAGTTAGGTGAGGCTGGGCAGCATTCCCTTTTAGGACAAGGACTGATGGTCACACAACAATTAGGTGAGGTTGGGCATGCTTATGCTGATTAGGGTAAATAAAGGGTCAAATATGGGGTGACAGTTAATGCGTATCGGCGATGACCGAGCGTGCGACATCGATTAGGGTAAATAATTCGCTACTGCGTCCTATGTGCTAAAGAGGTGTCTTTTTGCTGTGGGACCAAAAAGATTGGATCAGCTCACAATGGCACAACAGAGATAGAATAGGTCGATCAAAGGGTAGAATTAGGATTTCAACCTAATCAAGGTAACAGCTGAGATAGGATTAGGGTTTCATCCTAATCACAACAGTTTAAGACAAGTGCAAACAATCAAACAATCAAAACAATCAGTCAAACAGAATTAGAAACAGTATTTTATGCCAGTTTTATCTTTTCTGTATTTCCTTTCAAGCTAGAACTATTGCTTGGTCTATTATCTCTGTCTTGCTTAGAAATGCTAGTAATTACTTTCACTCACCAGACTTACTGTCTGACCCACTCCTCTGTTTTCCCCTTTTTCCCCCATAGGCCAGCATAGTTGAGTTGATTCAGGTTGCTTGGAGATTCATTCCCGGAGTTTTCTCATTTCAGATGTATTCTTCTACTCTTCATCTTTTTCATTTGGCTTACGATGGACTTGCACTTGTGAGAGGGATTACTATTATTATTGTTACTTTTATACTCTGATTTTACGAGACTGAGATGTATTTTCATGAGACATGAGATATTCTGAGTTTTTGAGACATGTTATGTTTTTATGACTTATGTTGAGATGAAGTTTAATTTTGAATGATAAGTTATTATTTAAATGTTTCCGTTGTTTTTACTTATTTGTCTTGTGAATCTTAGTCTCTGTGAAGCTTAGCTATACTTATAACGCACCACATCCTTTGGTGTGCCCTTTTTGGGTATATTAAGGGGTGTGGGGTGTTTCATTTGACCACTATCTATGGCCTTTTAATTTATAATAGCCATACTACTAGCGCATCTATCGTTATTAAAGTCTTACCAATGTGAGAGACTGTACCCAAGCCGTTTAATGCCTCATTAATAAGAACTGGACAGGCCTTTGACCATTTAACCCATATTTATAGATAGGCTTTGCCATTTAATACCTAACCCTAAGGCAAACACCTCACTGGTACTATCTAGCTGACATTGCTAGAAAATCTCATTAGTCTACTTAGTACTTCTTTTATAGGAGAGAGGTGAACCCTAGATCAGTCACTTAGTACCTCAAATCCAAAGTGAACCATTCCCGATATATCCATCATCACTCTTAATTATAAATATGGAATCTCATTAGGTTACTTCTTTCGATAGGGAGGCAGGCCCCAGGATAGCCACTTAATACCTCAACACTGAAGTAAACCTTTTTAGAGATATCCATCATCACTTCCTAATTCCAGATTTGGACCATTTAATACTTTTCAATTAAAAAAGTAGATCCAATCTCTCACGCCGTCATGGGACCTAGAATTATTGACATCTTACATCAGCAGTAATTGCACCCAACTACTGGTTGCCTCAAAGTGAAGGGCAGTCTTCCATCAAGTGACTCTACTGACCTTGCATCACCAATCAACTAAGTCTAATTAACTATCGTCGGCCTTTACTTATATTATCTTAGGTAGACATTGGACTTAGCTTACTAATTCCCCTTTTATTTAAGGTAATAAGATTTACCTTAAATACTTATCTACCAATAAATCTCTTTTTGATACTCATAAATGTCAATTTGTCCATAAAATCCTAATGGATATTTCCCTAGACATTTATATATGATTACTAATTTCAAATTAGTACCCTTTTGTATATTTATTCCATTTTTGTCAGCCCATTAATCCATTTGTCTCTATTAATTGTAACCCTTAATTTAATACTATCCATTATTTCTCATTAATTGCCCATTAATTTAGGTTACAACATTCCATTTCCTATTAATTAATTAATAGTAATTCCTAATTTATTTTCCATTAATATGGATTACTACCTTTTCTAATTCTAACTATTCTCTTCTCTAAATATAGTGATAACTAACGAACGTTACGCATAAATAACGCACGAATAAACGCTGTTCTTCTTTATTAATGCAATAAATATGTAAAAACTGCCTAATAGGACTACCTATTTGTAACCAAATATATTCTAGTCATAATATGTAACTAGAATATGTTTTTCATCTTTAATATGCTCGAATTAAATTCCTTAGGAAGATTTTCTGCTATGATTTCCATAAATTGGTTTAATACAAAAGGGAAAGATTGACCCAATTTGAAATTACCTAGAATGGATAATTTCCTTTTAATTAGGATAGACAGTGTAAACTACAGAAAATAAATCTGTACATTACACATCTCTTCCTTTTTTGTTTGTGGGTATTCTTTGTTAAGTCAAACGTTGCTCTTTTGAATGAAAATGGAAAAAGTAAACAAATTTATAAAAATTAAACGGATGTTCTTCGCACAAATTAAACTATGGAAAATCTACAACATAGCGCAAATTGGGCAATAATCCAAAAATCCTATTTTACACCCAAGTACAAATCTGGAATAAAAATATAAAATATTCAAATTCTAAAATCTTTGAGACTTATTTTCAAATCTAGGTGTAAACATATTTCAAATTAGATCTAAAACAAGAATATGTAGGTAATGATTTTCTACACTAATTTAAGCCTACAATTCACTAATAAAATTGATTTAGGCATAAAAATCAAACATATGCCAATGAGATAGATTTAAAATCATAAACAATATATAAAATTTTTCACTCACCATTTAAAAGCGATCCAAATCTCCTGATCTAAAGTAGAACCTTTGATTTATCTCCAAATTCTTTTTAATCCAAGAAAAATGTATAAAAACGGTATATACATATATTAGAATTATAGATCTGAGAAGAGATTTTGGATTGGCAGAGAAAATAGATACAAATATATGAATATATATATATATATATATATATATAAATTACCTCAAATACACGTATAGTTGATTCTCTTCCTTTCTTCTTTTTATAAGATTTTTATTCTTCTCCAATTTGTATGAATATAGATAAAAATATCTTATTTTTATAATTTAGAAAGAAAGTGGAGAAGAAGAAATGGAGGAGCTTCATTGCTCTATTAAGAAAAATATGAGAAGAGAAGGAAGGGTTAGGCCTGTATTTACAAGCGCTAGAATCAACCAGAGCCGTTAGATTAAAATAGAATAGATCCGGGCTAGGGAAAACCCTAGCCGCTGCCTTAAGAGCGGTCGACCACCCTCATTGGGGTCGACCGACCTTTGTCGACCGCTACACTAAGCGTGTTGATCTGTGGACCCCATTCAATTAATTAAAAACATTAATTTCTTAAAAGAATTATCTGCGTTTCAAATTCGTTTTTCGTCCGTAACTTCTTTGTTTGGACTTCGATCGTAAATCTACAAATATAAAAGTTGCTCAGAATTTCATCACAAACGCAATGGTGCAGGTCAAATTCCATCATTTGCACAAATTCCATTTTTGGAGCCTAATTAATTAATTAAATAACTAATTAAATAACTAACGCCAAATTATGGAGTATTACAGACATTTCCCTAAACATTTATGTATGATTACTAATTTCAAATTAGTAACATTTTATATCTATTCCATTTTTATCATTCCCATTAATACATTTGTCTCTATTAATTGTAACCATTAGTTTAATACTACGATTATTTCTCATTTATTGCCCGTTAATTTAGGTTACGATATTTCATTTCCTATTAATTAATCAATAAGAATTCCTATTTTATTTACCATTAATTATAAATTACTAATTTTTTAATTCTAATTGTTTGCTTCCTTAAATATAATAATAACTAACGAAACTTACGCATAAATAACGCACGAATAAAAGCTATTTTCATTAACGCAATAAATACGTATAAACTGCCTAACAATACTACCTATTTGTAACCAAATATATTCTTGTCATAAATATGTAAGTAGAATATGCTTTCCATATTTAATTTACTGGAATTAAATTCCTTAGGAAGATTTTTCGCTATGATTTATATAAATTGGTTTAACACAAAAATGAAAGATTGACTCCGTTTGAAATTACAAGGAATGGATAATTACTTTTTAAATAGGATAGACAGTGTAAACTATGGAGAATAAATCTATACTTTACACATCTCTTCCCTTTTTGTTTGTGGGTATTCCTTGTTAAATCAAACGTCGCCCTTTTGAATGAAAAGTGGAAAAGGTAAACAAATTTATAAAAATCAAATGGATGTTCTTCCCATAAATCAAACTACGGAAAGTCTACAACATAGCACAAATTGGGCAATAATCCAAAAATCCTATTTTACACCCAAGTTAGATCTGAATAAAAATATACAACATTCAAATTCTGAAATCTTTGGGACTGATTTGGAGATCTAGTTGTAAACATATTTCAAATTAGAACTAAAACAAGAATATGTTGACAATAGTTTTCTACACTAATTTAAGCCTACAATTTACAAATAAAATTGATTTAGGCATGAAAATCAAACGTATTCCAATGGAATAGATTTAAAACCATAAACAATATATAAAATTTCCCACTCACCTTTTAAAAGCAATTCAAATCTCAAAATATAAAGTAGAACCTTTGATTCATCTCCAAATCCTTTTTCATCCAAGAAATATGTATAAAAAGGATACATACATACATTAGAATTACATATCTAAGAAGAGATTTGAAATTGGAAGAGAAAATAGATACAAATATATATATATATATATATTACCTCAAATATGTGTATAGTTGATTCTCTTCTCTTCTCCTTTTTATTAGATTTCTATTCTTCTCCAATTTATATGAATATAGATATAAATATCTTATTTTTATAATTTAGAAAGAAAGTGGAGAAGAAGAAATGATAGAGATTCATTACTCTATTCTAAAAAATATGAGAAGAGAAAGATGGAAGGGTAGGCCTATATTTATAGGTGCTAGAATCAACCAGAACTGTTAGTTCAAAATATAATAGATTCCGGTCATTGGGCCAGGGAAAACCCTAGCCGCCACCTTAAGAGTAGCCGACTGCCCCTCTCATGGGGATCAACTGCCCTAGGTCGACCGCTACACTAAGCAGGTCGACCTATGGACCCCTTTCGATTAATTAAAAACTTTAATTTCTTAAACAAATTATTTCTATCCTGAATTCTTTTTTCGTCCATAACTTCTTCGTTTGAACTCCAATCGCAAAACTCCAAATATGAAAGTTGCTTAGAATTTCACCACAACTCCAATGGTCCATGTTTTGTGGTCAAATTCCATCGTTTGCACAAATTTTATTTTTATAGCCTAATTAATTAACTAACTAATTAAACAACTAACCCCAAATTATGGGATGTTACATTCTTCCTCCCTTGAAAAGAATTTCGCCCCTGAAATTTCACCGACGACTAAGTCATGATTTTGGCTCATAATTATCTTAAACTACACAACCAATGAATGTAAAACTAATTTTGCAACCAAACATGCACAAGTGCATAGTGTATTACTATATCACCGTACAAAAAATATGTATGCAGAATAATTCAAAATCGGATCCTTCTATATGAATGTATTTCTTTGAAAACATTTTTAAAAAATATGATGCAAACAACATATATATATATATACTGGCAGTTCTATATGTATGTATCACGAATGGCGACTGGATCTGGAATTCCTGAAACCATAGGCACGGAAGAAGATGATGACGGCGGCGGATGGAAGGAGGTTAATCATAAGGGAAAGGCTAAGATCTCATTCGTTGATGCTCTTAAATCTAATAAGGGGACTCAAAAAGCAAAATCGTGGATTGAGGCAGTTGGTTCCAGAATTGAACTCAAAGGTAATGCAAATTACTTTGAACTGCAATCTAATGGAGAGGACACATATCAAATAATTGATGAAGAGGATTATGCTGAATCTAAATGGCTTTGGCAACACTCAATTTATGCTTATATGGCAGGCAAACGCCCATATTTCCTACACTTTAATGCCTATATTAAAAGAACATGGAATCCAAAAGGATCTTGGGATGTCTTTCCTCGAGACAATGGTTTCTACCTGATTAAATTTGAACTGGAGGAAGACTATCAACGAATTATTAACGGCGGACCATGGTTCATGGACAGCAAACTAATTCTACAGCGAAAGTGGGAGGCTGATTTCAATTTTGAACGTGCTATGCTAACAACTTATCCTATTTGGGTAAAATTCAATAACTTGGATCTTGCCTTATGGAATATGAGATGCATTAGTAAACTTGCAAGTCTAATAGGTAGGCCTATTGACATTGATGAAAATACAAGAAAAGTTAAACGCATTAAATATGCTAGGGTTTTGGTTGAGATCTCAGCCAACACTGTGTTGCCAAAAATAGTTAAAGCCATAGATAAAAAAGGTAACGTGTATGAACAGGAGGTGGAGTACGAATTTGTACCACCTAAGTGTGGGGAATGTATGTGCTTTGGTCATACAAACCAGTAGTGTCAACTTAGCATGGCAGATAGGCAGAAGAAAGTATGGGTACGAAAAATTATTACAGACCCCACAGCAGAATTACCTAAGACTGGAAGCCCAAAAATGAAGAGGAGATTACAAAAAATATACAAAATATCTCCCCTACTACAGAACAACCAAATCAACACAAGTGCCCTATGGAGTTGGACTGCGAATCAGAGCAAGCATCTCATCTAGCTCCTGCTCAGTCAGAGAAGACACCTTGTATAGGGGATCACTTGGATAGTTCTGATCTAGTGACTCCACCTGCACAATCTGTAAATCCTCCAGAGGCCTCGTAGACATTGGATCCACTTACGGTCGTCCACAAGGAGGCGGGGGAGGAGTTGCCGGGTTCCCTAGAGGACATCCACAAGTTGGGCATTGAACTGGATTCGTCTGGTGATGAGGAAGAAGAAGATGTGTCATAGGATATTAGTAAGTATACTGAATACAATTTAGAATATGATAACCAATTCTCCACTGGTGGGAAAGAAAGAACTGCTAGATCAGTTATGGTAGGTACTGCTCCAGTTACTCGAAGCAAATCTACCAAAAAATAATAAATGTCTATCATATGTTGGAATGTGAGAGGTCTAAACAATGACACACGTATTTTAGACCTCCACAATATTAAGGCTAAATATAAGCCTACTATTTTAGCTCTTTTGGAAAACTAGTTGAATAATAAAAACATAGAGATGATTAGAAACCATTTTGGAAATCAGTGGACTTTCTCAACAACACAAGCTAAAGGTAGGATTATAGTTGGATGGGAGAGTAATTACTGGAATGGCAACATTATTAATATGAGTGATCAACAAATGACCATAAAATTTCAAAACATTGGAGGGATGGAGATAGCTATAACTTTTGTGTATGCGAAAAACCTAGCTTCTGAAAGAATTGAGTTATGGAAACAAATAACTGATAACTCAAAGAATATCAATATTCCTTGGATAGTTACTGGAGATTTTAATGTTGTTTTAAAAATTAATGAGAAAAAAAGGGGACTTACATTGAGGGTAGCACAGGTAGCAGAATTCAATAATTGTGTTCTATCCAGTGGACTTGCTGAAGCAAAACACTCTGGTCTGAAATTCACATGGAAAAGTGTTGAGTCAAAGAAAATTACATCAAGATTGAACAGAGTACTCGGAAATTCAGAGCTATTCAACAAAATTCCAAATTTTAGAGTAACCGTTCTACCTTGCTCCACAAGCGATCATTGTCCCCTCTTATTACAATTCAATGAAGATGAAGAAATGCATAAAGGAAAACCTTTCCGATATGCAAATCATTGGCCTTTGATAGAAGGATTTGATGATGTAGTGAACTTTAACACAGTAAGTATTCCTCCAGGAAATCATATGTTTCGACTTGTAATGCTCATCAAAATCATGAAAAACAGACTAAAAGACTGGAACAAGTGCAGACCAAAAACCACTGATAAAATCACAAAAATCCAACAACATTTAGAAAGCATACAACATAGACTGGATGATGACCCTCTACATGAAGGTCTAAATGCAGATTTCCACTTACTTCAAAAACAACTAAAAGAAGAACTACACAAGCAGGCAGTGGAGCTGAAGCAAAAAGCTAAAGAGAAATGGCTACAACAAGAAGATGAATGCAATAAAAAAATTTATACTAAAATGTCCTTAAGACAACATCATAATAATCTGTATAATGTTTTAAATGAGCAGGGCAATGCTTCCAGGCATATCAAGGTCATAGAAGATCATGCCATCTCATATTTCTCAAACCTTTACAATGGAAAGTATAACAATCAGTTATCTCATATCAACTGCAGAAGGAAAGTCTCTGCTGAGGGGGCCAGCATGTTGACTGCTCCAATCCTGAAAAAGGAATTGAGGAATGATGTCTCCTCTATCCACAGTTATTCCTCCCCAGGGCCTGATGGAATGGGGGCAGCCTTCTTCAAAATGTATTGGATACACCTGAAAGATTTCATGCTAAAAGCTTATAATGAAGCTCTAGAAACTGGTGAATTCATACAAGAAATTAACCACACATTCATCTCCCTCATCCCAAAAACAAAGAAACCAGAAAGAGTTGAAGACTACAGACCAATTGCATGTTGCAATGTCAGCTATAAAATTCTGAGTAAAATTATTTGTATGAGATTAAATAAAGTCCTCCCAGATCTAATCTCCCAGTGTCAAAGTGCATTTATAAAAGGCAGGCTCATATCAGAAAACTCTCTAATGGCTCATGAACTAATCAGGAATTTTAATAAACAGGGGGCTGATAAAATGTGCATTAAAGTGGATCTGCAAAAAGCCTATGACAAGGTGAACAGAGGATTTATAATACATATGCTTAATCTATGGGGTTTCCAATGAAGCTTTTAAAACTGATAAAATACTCTCTAGACTCTTCTACTTACTCAATCATGATAAATGGAATCCCTAAAGGATATATTCGGAGCAATCGAGGAATTAGACAAGGTGACCCATTATCCCCATACTTATTTGCAGTAGCTATGGAGTGGTTCACTCTGCAAATGGAACTGGCATGTTTCCATGATTACATACTTCCAATTTACAATAACCTCCCAAAGATTACACATTTATTATATGCAGATGGTCTGCTAGTGGTGGTAAAAGGTAATTTGAAAGCAATTGATAAAATTAAGGAGATATTTACAGAACTAGAGCATCCTGCTGGGCTGAAACTGAATGAATCTAAAACTAAGTGTTACTTTAATAAGTTCTGTCTAAACAAGCATGTCATGTTAGAAAGATTGGGATCGACAACTTCCAGTTAAATATTTAAGAGTTCCTCTTTCCAATAACACTATCACAGATGCTAAGTGTGGCAAGTTGGTGGATGATATAAGAGACAAATTGCAAGGATGGAGATCAAAGCTATTATCATTTGCAGGCAGAGTAGAATTGGTGCACACAGTTATCACTTCTAAAGTCAGATTTGGTTACAATCTTTTCAAATTCCAAATTGCTCAATTACAAAAATTAATGTAGTCTGTGCGGACTTCATATGGAGAGGAGGGATGCATAAAGTCAAGTACTCTGACTTATGTAGGAAAAAGGAGGAAGGAGGTGTTGGCCTGAAGAATCTTTTTGAACTGAAAAAAGTTTATGGTTTGAAATTAGCCTGGAATGTTCTAACCTCTAATAATTTATGGGCTACATGGATGAGGTCTAGATATCTTAAAGACAATTTTTGGACAATTAAAATTGACAATAATGCTTCTGTTACTTGGAAGAATATTCTGAAATTAAAGGATGAACTACAGAAGCATCTAGACAGGGAAATTGCGAATGGTAGAAACTCTGACCTCTGGAGAGACCCCTGGCTAAATTCTAAAAGCTATATTGACAAGCTAGGATGGGATACTTTCTCAGCATACGGTGGTCCAAATTGTAAAGTGGCTGACATAATAGACAATGGAGAATGGCAATACAACAACTTGCTAACCCTAAACTATAAAGAAGAAATTCGAGGTAAAGTCATTCACAGAGACAATCTGGAGGACGTATGGACTTGGAAGAGGAACTCTAATAGTAACTTTATATAGGTTCCGAGAAGTATGGGAAGAATCAAGGAACAAACATCCTTTGGTCAATTGGTCTACAGTAGTTTGGAGCAGATCTAATAATCCTAAAATGGCACATACTCCTTACAAGGCGATCCTCGGAAAGTAACCAACTAAGGATAGATTATATAAATGGGGAGTTCTAAACGACACAATTTGTAATCTTTGTCATGATGCAGAGGAAATGCATGAACACTTATTCTTTGAATGTGAATATTCCAAAAGAGTCTGGAGCATTCAAAAACTGAGATGTCTACGCACTAACAATGTTCGAAACTTAACAAAAGAAGTTGATTACCTGCACGGAGGGAGTAATCTCACGAAGCTGATGAAGGAGACTGGCAAAATTGGACACACAACCTCCTTGTGGCACATCTGGGAGAGGAACTGTCGGGCTTTTGAAAATAAACAACATGATGTATTAGCTCTCACGAAACAGATAAACAGAGATATTAGTCTAATAATTGGGAGGATACCGAAGAAAGCACTTACCATGGCAACGGAACAAGAAGAACAACTAATGGAGATGTTGATGATGAAGGAATTGAACGAACGAGTTCAATTAGAGAATTGGGAGCCACCATAACCATAAAAATGGAAGTTTTCAGTTGTGGGTGATTGTTTTGTCTAGACTTGATTGTCGGAGGAGGTTTTCTATTGTGTATTATCTTTCGAACATGTATTATGCTGATTTGGGCCGCAAAGCCCAATTTATAATTAATTAACCCAGTTTCAAAAAAAAAGTTCTATATGTATGCATCTTTTCAACCAAAACCTCCATACTCCCACGAATAGAAGTATGAAGCAACAAATTTTGCATCCAATTCCTACCATCCAAAAATCTAACGCATCAAAAAATCGCTTCCTAAACTTTACGCCTATGCCAAAAAAGGAATTTAGGTGGAGAAATTAACATTCTTACCAGTCTACAAACTTTCTATTCCCGTAGAACAGTGGAAATTTCCTCGCTGTCCCGGATTTACTCCAAATTTTCCACGCACAAAATGCATAAGAAGGCTTATTTTCAAGCTCTAAAACAGAATTGAGTCTAAAAATAGACTCGCGTGCATCATCGATAAGGTATGAAAATAGAAATTCTAAGACTAAAACAACTTTTTCCCATATTATCGCTTGCATTTATCGCATCGTTGACCCTAATGCACCGCTAAATCCACAAATTCTAACTCTATTTGTCTTCCCTATGCTTAACATGTGGCCTTCAAAATTAAAAATTTCACAAAAATCTTTTCCACTTTTCAAATTTATACGTTATTTGAAAAATAAAATCCCAAAATATCTAGATGCGCATTTTTCCTTAAAATCAAATTTTTGGAAAAAAAATTCTAAAAATAATTTAAGATCCAAACTAAAACCATTTTTTTCAAAAGAGAAGCATTTCAAAATATTTCGATAAATTAAGCCACAATTTCAGCATAGCCGGCTGTCGGTTATGCGCTAAATGCATAAACCAAATTCTAAAATTCTACAACTAACCTTTACCCATAAAACTTGACATTTTATTTAAAAATGTCATCATGCCCAATTACCCAAAAAATTTAGCTTTTAAGGAACATGAGCAATGACCCATGATACCAAAACAACTTTATCATATCCTTCGTTGAAATTTTCCAACTATTCTAAACTTCCAGTCTTATATTGCATTTATTGTTAGTTAAGTTTCTTTTATGAGATTATCATTTTATACTGCTTCTTCACTATGCATATACAAGAACGATTTGCATGTCTAGAAACAATAACATGGTAAATAAATAAGAAATCATAATATCATGTGTGCCTTTTACAGGAGACAACTAACAGTTACAACCTAAAGAAAAGAACAAATGTTGCAAGGGAAAAGACGACAACAC
This sequence comes from Allium fistulosum, assembly GCA_030737815.1. Lineage (NCBI taxonomy): Eukaryota > Viridiplantae > Streptophyta > Magnoliopsida > Asparagales > Amaryllidaceae > Allium > Allium fistulosum. The sequence goes on along the minus strand of CM060901.1, from coordinate 1,077,386,389 downwards.
CATAAATCCTAAAATAATGACTACAGACTATGAGATGCATTGCTCCACTGCTGGAGCTCGATCCATTGCTGCGACCCTTGAATGGCCGTAGCATGGTAGTTATATACCCAATCTCTTGCCGCTGGCGCTATTGGTGTTGTTGATGGCTTGGGAATTGCCATCTTCCTAAGGAAGGATATAACATGGTAGAAGGAACCTTCTACTAAACTACCTCTGCATGGAGGTTCACTCATATTATCTAAAGACGAGGGTGGATAAGTGAAAATATAAAAAGTGACTCTGTGGAGTGCTAATCCCTGATCAACAAATTGCGTCATAAGGGTGCGGGTCCAATTGACGGCGATGCCACCGATACTAGCATGGGTTGTATTCTGCACTATGGGATAAATCCAGTCGTAACTTCCCATCTTAGGAATGATGTTATGTTGAATGATGCGCACAACCTGATAGGCAGTCAGATGTTGATTATCCGTCTTCCAAACGCTGACATCATAGGAAAAGATCTACTGCAAAATCTTTGAGTTGGTCACTTCAGAATCAACCAAGTATGCGTCCTTTGTGGAGGCCTCTAGATCATCATTAGTCAGCTCAATCAAGACCTCCTTCACCTCTGAATGAATCAAACTGTTGCCTCCATCGAAATTCTACACCAATAAAACATCGAAATGACAGATGCAGCACAGGTAACATTCCCACTCGAAGGTCTCGAAGTAGAGGATCAGTGCAAATCCTATCACAACGAATAGCTCTTTTAGCCTAAAAGTGGCGAAACCTTCTGCTCATTCCAGTCCAGCCAAGTGGACTCTTGAGGGTTGAGACCATAATGGTGCGAGGAAAAATCGACAGTGTAGAAAGGTGTCTTGGGCTAAGAAGTGGTCGGAGGGAGGAAATAAGGTTTAGATTTGGAGTGGTGGTAGGGCGAGATCTCACATGCAAAACTAGCACGAGGGGGAGGCGAGGCTGTTGCTCCTAGGAAACAACGGCGTCGAGTAAGGAAGGAACAGAAGAGAGAGACTGATACTTGGATGAGGAGGATGGAGATTGCATTCGGCTTGTTGAGGAACGAAAGAAGGTAACTATGGGAATTCGGACACGACTTTTATAGTCGCATTCTAGGTCTAAGTTGTACTAAAACTCTTTAACTGGTAGACCACTCTAGGTTTACCGCTAGGTGATCAACCGTTAGACGGACTTTAGGTGTTAATTATACCTAGATCTAATTAGAGTTGGATTAAATAATAATAATCGCTTCACGCGGTCTCGTTCGATTCGACGTGATCCAAAATATTCCTGTCCTCATCACGAAGGTGTCAAGCCTACCGCCTAGTCCCGAACCATCCTCCAGCAATTCACGGTAGTCCCACCAAAACTGGTGTGACCAATAAAAATTCCAAAAACTCGAGAATATTCCAGCTGCTATTTACTGCCTACTTCGCACGAAAATATTTCTTCTAATAGCTGGTGGTACAACAACACTTCAAACTACATACCCTAGTAAAATTGAATGCCATTCCTATTTGTCTGTACCTTAAAGACGAAAGATTTTAAAAACATCGATTTTATAAACCGAAAAATCACTAAGCTAAATATATGCTCCTTTGTACTTGTTTCTAACTAATATAAACTATTTCATATTCTTTTAAAAATCAAACTTATATATATTTCAGGGTTCCCCAAACCCTTTTTTTAAACATAAATTTCTCAAATTGGAAAACTATTTCCTTGCCAAAAATCGAAAACAATCCTTTATTGATATATACATATAAATATTTAAGGATTTCAAAAACTAATCTTTTAGAAACTAATAATTTCTTAACATGACCAACGTAGTGGTGTACGTGTTTCTTTGAAAATTAAAATTTCAAAATTTTCCCAAAACAAAATTTCCAAAATAAATCCTTGGAGAAAGAAATCCTTCGAAAACCCTTTAAATTTCCAAAATAAATTCCAATATAATTTTTAAAATTTCTCTCACAGGTTTTAGACTAAGGAATTGACATTAATTATTCAAATAAAAATCTGGTTTGCTATCAAAGAGGTGATCAATGAATGCATCCTAGCAAAACTTGCCTCCAAATAATTACAGCATATAGACTCTAATTTCCCATCCATTTGGAATAAATGTGTGTCTCTGACTGGAACTCATCATCAAAATCCAAAATCACAAGGTAGCTAGAATCTCAACCATCAAGTTGAACACCTTTAATCTTCTAGATTCTGCTATATGTCGTACACATGCTCTTCATCATCAGCGCCTTACGCATTGTGTAACAACCAGCATATTTTACGATGGTATATTTAAATGTTTTATTTAAATATAGCGTCGTTAGTGGGATTTAAGTCTGAAATGTCACTTTTTGCAAACGGTCGAATTAGGACTCGGGACCACTTTCATTGAGTCCAAAATGGCATTTGCGATCTTTTTGAGTATAAGCATCGATATGGTTGGAGTTGAGTAGAATTTTGCTATTTTCTATTTGGGCTTTGGGTTTGGGTTTTAGCCCACTAACCCAACTTATTACCCTAACTCATTAACTCTTCATCCATTCACTCATTTCATTTCCTAACACTCTATCTCAACTGAAAATGGGGGAAGAGAATGGGAAATAGAAATTCCAAGCCCTAGTTTCCTTTGCAAACTCAAATTCTTGCTCCAAGATCAAAGAGAAGCTTAGGTAAGCCTTCTTTTCACCTTCTCCATCTCAATCTCTCTCCAATTTCAGAAATTTCCTATAACCTAATTTAGGAAATATTTGTTTTTGATCTTAGATTGGAGCTTGTAGAGTTGAAGTGAAGAGTGGTTGATCTTTTCTTTGCGTTTGAGCTTCTCATCATTGTTTTTGAGTTAAAAAGTGAGTTTTTGAACTCACATCTACGTTTATAGCTTTCGTTGTTATTAGGTATGAATTCCTAACATCTATTCATGTTCATTTGCTTTTGATTTGGATTGATATGGTGAATTCTCCAAATTTTGGTGTTTTGGAGACAAAATCTTTAAAGATCCTATTGTGGATATTTGGACATGTTGTTTGGAGTGTATCAAAGAGCCTATAAGACTGGGTTGTTGCTTGGCGTAATCCCCTAGTCTTCGTTGCTCGTCCGATAGCTTCCCATTCGTTTTGACCATCAAGGCCTAGGCAAATTGTTGCCCAGACTAGGTCTTCAGACGTCTGAAATGCAAGTTCAGACGTCTGGTTTTAAACCTGGAACACAAAAATATACGGCAGAAATTTATAAAACTGGCAGAAAACAAAGTCAGACGTCTGAAACAACCTCTCAGACGTCTGAAACAACCTCTCAGACGTCTGAAACATTGTGTCAGACGTATGAAACAATCTTTCAGACGTCTGATGCAACATGTCAGGCGTCTGAAGCCACCCTCCAGACGTCTGGAAGGTTTCTGAATTTCCAGTGAATAAATCCAGACGTCTGGATTTTAAATCAGACGTTTGGAACTGCCTATTTGCCTATTTTTGAGTGAATTTCCATTTTTATCGATTCTTGTCGATCCAATTAGTTGTTATCGCATTTTTGACTTTCTTGATTCTTTTAGATTTCGTACACGGGTTTTTATAAAGTGATCTTTTTAAATGGTATTAAAAGCTCGTTTCTCCAACTTATAATTTCTATATAAAACACACAATTTTGCACTTCGAGCGAAGAGGGAGGAGAATTAAATGATTAAATAAAATGCGTGCTATGAACACTTGTGTTTATCTTTTTAGTTAATTCCTAATCTATTCGTTTGACCATTTTGACCTTTGGGTCTGGTTTACCGATGAGATGAGGTGAACTTTGTACTGCTTTGAGTGTGAAATTGACTAATGGCTAGTAAACCGTTTAGTGCGAACGTGTGGTATGGGACTCACGTTAACATTTTTCGGGATCCTTTCTGAGAGTTGTGACACATTCTGCCAGTTAGTGGTGTCCAGTACTGGGCCTTCGGACCTTCGCCACTACTGTTTGTTGCCCTATAGTATCGCTTTTGGAGTTGGTCATTCGTCACCGCTCGAGAGATATTCGGGTATGTTGCCTTCGGGCTTGTACCTTCGGGTTTGTGCCTTCGGGTTTGTTGCCCTACAGTATCGCTTTCGGAGTTGGTCATTCGTCATCGCTCGAGAGATATTTGGGTTTGTTGTCTTCGGGCTTGTGGATCCTTGTTATACAGTACTGAGCTCGAGCATCTTTTGTTTCTTTGACAATTATATTTCCCTAGTGTATCGCCTTTCGGTGTAGGTTCTTTGAACCACACGATATATAGCGATTACCCTGTGGAAACTTGTGTTACCTTTATTGGTATTTGTTATTTTCCTTTTTGGCTTGTTTTGGGATATTCGTATCCTTTGTTTATTTGAGTTGCCGATATGAGGCTTGTTATGATTCATCTTTTGTTAAATGATATGGTTACCTCTTTTGGAGATATTTGTGGTACTTTATGACCTTGTATGTTCATTATCATTTAGTTTATCTAACTGATTTGTTTAGCTAGACTGACCCGTGTATTTTATATTCGGGTCAGACCGAGATGTTTCAAGTTAGGTACATTGGACTTAGCCTATTTTGCTTCCGCATGGACTATTCTGCTAGCTCCTTTTTGTTATAGCTTTTTGTGTAGTCCTTTTTGGCTGTAACTCTGATATGTATTCTTTTGACTCGCCTGTATATTGTGGTTTGCTTTACCACTTGACATGTATCATTTTATATACTCCGTAATGAATCTGTATATGTGTAAATGTATGCGATGATCTACTGTTATGTGATGTGTATTACATTTGAGTTGTTATATTTTATTCTGATAGATCCTTCAGCCACCTATGGATTTGTATTAAGTATTTATTGGATATGTCGATCCATTTGAGAAAGACAAAAAAAGAAAAATGTATGGCAATTGTCGGCGTATTCAATAGATATTAAGACAAGGCTGTAGATGGTCGCTCCTATCCAGCTCTATTCTCCGTATTAGCAGACCGTGTTACATAGTAATACTCTTTGCTAATTTGGGTCTCGGAGTGGGGCGTCACACATTGCTAGCACTCTGTGGGACCGTGGAGTACTTCAAAGTCGGCGTGAAAATCTTAACTCTAAGATATTTCCATCCATAGTTGCTTTGACTATTCCTTCGGAGTGGAACTACAACTACTTCTTTGGTCGGAATTTTTGGAATCTAGAGTAAAAATATAATAATACTAGATAAGAAGGTATGAATACGTTCTCTCAGTTTATTCTAATTCCTCTTATCTACTAACCTAAGCTCCGATACCAAATGTAACTTGTACCTTAATAGGCCTAAATTTTGACAAGAATCGAAACCCAAGTCCATGAAAGCACTGATCATAGGATTTGGCACCTACAAATAAGCATAAGCATTATCAGAGATTGATAGACTTCTAAACTCATAGTGGACATAATAATAGGATAAGAATACTGATTATGACTACTACCTTGGAATTAATGGTATTCCTTGGATAGCAGAATGTCATATCAGCATCGAGCATGAGAGAAAAGAACACTTCTCCAACAACTAAACACACCTAGCTCCATTGCCTGTTCTTTTAAATCTATCATGTGGGTTGTAATGAGGAGGGGATCAGAACAACGTTCTGGTGACTAGAAAATCTATAAAATGTCCATAAAATAAATTTATACCGATTGGTTTTTATTTAATTGTTATGTCTATTAAGGTTAGCAATTCTAATCTAACCTTGCATTGCACACACGATTACTTACCTATCTATTTCCAAGGTACAAAATACTGAAGAAGCCTTATCAACAACCTAATACTTCCATCCCATTTGCCACTTAATACTTCTAAATATGCAGCGGGCTACTACTATCATCACATAATACTTTTAAAAGAGAAATAGACAGATTTTTCCATTTAAGACCTCAATCGAAGTAGACTCCGTCAATTAAGACCTATTCCCAAGGTGGACTTCTAGCATCGTCGTTATTGTTCTATTAGTCCTAGCTACAGAGACCTTTGACCACTATCTATGGCCTTATAATTTATAATAGCCATACTACTAGGGCATCTATTGCTATTAAAGTCTTACCAATCTGAGAGATTGTACCGAAACCACTTAATGCCTCATTAATAAGGACTAGGTAGGCCTTTGATCATTTAACACATATTTATAGGTAGGACTTTGCCATTTAATACCTAACCGTAAGGCGGATTCCTCACTGGTACTATCTAGCTGACATTGCTTGGAAATCTCATTAGGCTACTAAGTACTTCTTTTATATGAGAGAGGTGAACCCTAGATCAGTCACTTAGTATCTCAAACCTTAAGTGAACCCTTCCCAAGATATCCATCATCGCTCTTAATTATAAATATGGAATCTCAATAGGTTACTTTTTTCGAAAGGGAGGCAGGCCCAAAGATAGCCACTTAATACCTCAACACTGAAGTAAACCTTTTTAGAGATATCCCTTGCCACTTCCTAATTCTAGATTTGGACCATTTAATACTTTTCGATTAAGAAAGTAGGTCCAATCTCTCATGCCGTCATGGGTCCTAGGATTAGTGATATCTCACATCAGTAGTAAGTGCATTCGACTGTTGGTACCCTCAAAGTGAAGGGCAGTCTTTCATCGAGTGACTCTACCGACCTCACATCACTAACCCACTAAGTCCAATTTACTATCCTAAGCCTTAACTTATATTATTTTAGATAGACATTGGACTTAGATTACTAATTCCCCTTTTATTTAAGGCAATAAGATTTATCTTAAATACTTATCTACCCATAAATCCCCTTTTAATGCTCATAAATATCAATTTATCCATAAATCCTAACGGACATTTCCCTAGACATTTATGTATGATTACTAATTTCAAATTAGTAACCTTTTTACATCTATTCTATATTTATCAGTCCCATTAATCCATTTATCTCTAATTATAACCTTTAATTTAATACGATCCATTATTTCTTATAAACTGTCCATTAATTTAGGTTACAATCTTTCATTTCCTATTAATTAACTAATAGGAATTCCTAATTTATTTTCCATTAATATGAATTACAACCTTTTCTAATTCTAACTATTCGCTTCCCTAAATATAATAATAACTAACGAACGTTACGCATAAATATTGCACGAATAAATGATGTCCTTCTTTATTAACGCAATAAATACTTATAAACTGCCTAATAAAACTACCTATTTGTAACCAAATATTCTAGTCATAAATTTGAACTAGAATATACTTTTCATATTTAGTTTGCTCGAATTAAATTCCTTAGGAAGGTTTTCCGCTATGATTTTCGTAAATTGGTTTAACACAAAAAGGAAAGATTGACTCCATTTGAAATTATGGGAATGAATAATTTCTTTTTAATTGGGATAGACAGTGTAAACTACGGAAAATAAATCTGTACTTTATACATCTCTTCCATTTTTGTTTATGGGTATTCCTTGTTAAATCAAACGTCGCCCTTTTAAATGAAAAGTGGAAAAAAGTAAACAAATTTATAAAAATCAAACGGATGTTCTTCCCACAAATTAAACCATGGAGAATCTACAATATAGCACAAATTAGGCAATAATCCAAAAACCCTACCCACTATAGATCTGGAATAAAAATATACAACATTCAAAATTCTAAAATCTTTGGGACTGATTTTCAGATCTAGATGTAAACATATTCCAAATTAGATCTAAAACAAGATTATGTAGGCAATAGTTTTCTATACTAATTTAAGCCTACAATTCACCAATAAAATTGATTTAGGCATAAAAGTCAAACGTATGCCAATGGAATAGATTTAAAATCATAAACAATATATAAAATTTCCCACTCGCCATTTAAAACTAATCCAAATCTCCAAACCTGAAGTAGAACCTTTGATTTATCTCCAAATCCTTTTTAATCCAAGAAATATGTATAAAAAGGGTATATACATATATTGGAATTACAGATCTGTGAAGAGATTTGGGAGTCGGGGAGAAAATAGATAAAATATACAAAGATATACAAATTACCTCAAATACGCATATAGTTGATTCTCTTCCCTTCTCCTTTTTATAACATTTTTATTCTTCTCCAATTTACATGAATATAGATACTGTTGACCCAAAAAATGGACCAACACCCTGGTTTGAGTCTGAAAGCACTAGCCCTGTTCTGACAGAGCAATATCACAGATCACAGATATAAAGAAAGAATAGTAAAAGAAAGTAGGCAGAGAATTTTTATAGTGGTTCGACTGTTAATGAAGCATATGTCCACTTTATAGTTTTATTATAGACTGATTGCTATTACAATAGATTTTTGATTACAAGGCTTTGATTATTTTCTAGCTAGATTGAATCTCCATAGTTGGAATCCACTAGAGAATCACAGTGTATTCCTTTCGAGATTGTTATGAGGAAGGTAGAGAGTGAAGAATAATTCCAGCAGAGCTTCAGCAACCAGTCCAGAGAAGATCCAGTTTATATTGCAGGTAGGATGGTATTTATATGAGTCGGAGAGCTTCTGGGCCAGGCTACGTCTTCATCGGCTCGTAGGTAGGTAGGAAATGACCCAGGGAGAGTTTGGCTCGCAAAACGAGGAAGAATCATAGGTCGCTAGCGACCCATGGCCTATGGGTCGCTGGCGACCTATGGCCTTGGCTCGTTTGCAAGCTAATGCCTTGGCCTTTTTCATAGTATTCTTTAGCTAGTTTGTTTGAAGGTTTGTGGAGAGGTATGGGTCACTGATGATCCAAGCACTTAGGATTTTTCTGGAGTTTGGAATTGAAGATATTTTGATAGTCTTCTATCCTAGTTGCTTTGTTTTGATGGCAGTTCACTAGCTATTTGCGCTCAGCTGCTGATTGGGCTAAAAGAATGATGGTCTCCTAGTTTAGTCGATTCCAGTCGTTGCCTTAGTAACATAGCTTGGCTCTCGTTAACTCCTTGCCTTAGCCTTTCTGGTTAAGCTCTAAACCATTCTGATAACAGAAGATTGTTCTGTCTCCCGTTGGATCCTGCTGCGTTAAAAACCCGAATAACATTTGCCCCTCAGAGTACTTCTTTGTTGAAAACAAGGCGTGCTTTGGAAGTTACTTCTTTTGAGTCTTCATTTTGTGAAATCTAGTTGATCGTGTTGGGGTTACTGTTATCCCGCCTTTTAGCAAGGCCAGGACACCAAGGAACTGACTGGATTCCAAGTATCACTTATCGTGGATATCGCTGAATTTTTGTCCGAGTCCAGATTGAGCTACAATTGATAGGACATGACGAGGAAGGTCATAGAAGTCAGCATCTCAAATTTCAGGTCAATCCGGGTTCATACGCTCAAGATATGAACGATTCAAATTGAAGGGAGAAGCCCAGATTTCGTATCCATCACTCTGGGCGATTTCGTATCCATCACTCTGGGCGATTTCGTATCCATCACTCTGGGTGGTTTCGTATCCATCACCGAAGCTCTAATTCGAGTCGATCACTTTCGTATCGATCAATTTCGAATCCATCGTATAAGCCTCTGTTCGAATTCACCTGAGCAAAGCTATTCGAACCCATCAAGTTCGTATCAATCAGGTTTGTATCCCTCAGTAGATGACGTGCCTCGCAACCATCAGTCAATGTCCACTTCGTATCCATCGAGGCGCTACACTTCGTATCCATCAGAGGACCTTGCTTCGAGTCCATGCCTAGTGACTTACTCGTATCCAACGAGTCAACTAACTAAGGTGACGTGTAATCCATCGAAGCAAACGCGGCGAGATACATGGATGCGACGTGGACAAACCGGAGAAAAAGATAGATCGACTCGAGATATACACACCACATCATTACAGGAGCACGTGCAGATGATCGATTCGAAAGAATCAATACGAGGTCATGGAGTCGAATGAAATAGCCAGCGATCAATTCCATTTTGTGTCGACGATTTCTCGCAATCCACTGATCCAAATCCAATGATATTTTCAGGGTTGCTTGCGTACACACTGAAGAATGTCCCTGCCAAATTTCAGCTCATTTGGACATCATCTTGATCGATAAGAAATGGATTCGTATCGATCGCAGATCGAGGCGAAACTTTCTGGAAACGGTCGAGTGGGTCCCCTCACGTGCCAGACCAAGTCTCCCGGAGTTTGAGCGAGATTTGAGCCTCCTACGGCTATAAATAGAGCTCCAGAGCCTACAGAAGAAAGGGCTTTTGATTCTGAAGCATCCAGACTCTGCCGGATTAAGATTTGCATCCTACCTTTGCTGTTAACTTCGAATTCTAATCTGTAATCCGCTGTTGTTTGCTGTAATCGCTTGTAATCATTGAAAGAGAATCAATAAAATCATCAAAACTTCATAGTGGACGTAGGCAATACGCCGAACCACTCTAAATTGCTTGTCTGTGCATTTTACATTTCTGTTTGTTGGAGTTTTTGTTAGATAACCTCTGTTTTACATTTACAATCTTCATTTTATCTCTTCAAATAACTCCCGAAGAGTGTTGTGCCCATTTTTGGTACAAACACTTTGGTGCTTTCACTGAGAAAACCAGTTTTTTCTCCTGCTCTTTGGATCTGCCGTCGATACTGGATTGCATAAATCCAAGGGGAAGATCCAGATATCCAGTCCGGAATCCTTCCATTCTATTCAGATTTGCCCAAGGTCTAGGAAAGGACTCCACCACCGAGAATGGTTAGCACAAGAACTGGCGCTACCGCTGCAGAGCAAGAAGGCCGGGATAGGCAGAATCCCACACAGCGGCCTTCTTCCAATCAGGACAACACTGCTCACTCAGATCCGTCAGGACCAGTCACTCGACAAGAGTTCCAAGTGTTGCTCCAGGAACTGACCCAAAGCCGGTAACAATTGGCTGAACAGCTGCGCACCAATGTCGAATTGACCAACCAACTAAACCGCCAGAGCCGCAGGAGGTGCAGGAGAGATAATGTTTCCCGCGCGTCCACTGAAAGTTCTGCCTCATCTGACTACCACCACAGGTCTACCCGTCCCCGGTTAGAAGGAAGTCACGCACAGACCACCGGATACCAACCCGCCTTGACCGTTGGACAATTGAGGGCAGGGCCGTCGACCAGCTTTCCGACAGGGCCCTCAACACGAGGAGGCGTTGCTCCATAGTATACTACGGACAACCGTGCTACCACGGCCGCGGCAGGAACGAGGGTTGACATCCAAAATCTGTCAGAACCAAACAATCAGCAGCGTGAACATACTCCTGAACCATATGTCCCAGAAGATACTGAGCCGAGGAGGCGAAATATGGACCGTCGACAGCGCCCGGTCCAAACTCGCACTGTGGAACCCGACCACACCTTAGCTCAGCTTGCCCAGAATGTGCCAGTGTTAGACATTTCGACCATGATACGCCAGATGATTCGCGAGAGTCAAGGGCTCACTAATGACGACTGGGGTTCTCCCGCAGTCATACCCCTTTCACAGACGAGATATTGTACTCCGAACCCCCTCGGCGATTCAGAATGCCAGCTCTCCCCATGTACGAAGGGAATAGTGACCCCAATCAGCATATCCTGAAATATGAATGGTCAATGAGCGCTGCGAGGGCTGATGACGCAGTGAAATGTCGAAGTTTTCCCATCTCTTTGGGGGGAATCGCAACCATGTGGTTCACAAGGCTAACTCCTAGATCTATTTCTTCATTCGATCAACTAGCCAAGAGGTTTGTAGAGCAGTTTCGAATGCATGTAGCTAGGCCCAAAGATCTTAATACCCTGTCCAGTGTCACTCAAGCTCAGGGAGAGACGGTCAGGCATTACTTAGAAAGGTTCAATGCAGCATGTGTTGAGATCAGTAATCCCAACGATAACTCAATCTTGATGGCTTTAACCAAAGGGATTGACCCCGATTCTGAGTTTGGAAATTGGCTAGCTGGAAAACCACCTGCATCGTTGGACTGTTTCTACTCCAAAGCCGCTCAGTTCTTACGGCAAGAGGACGCGAAATAGTCTAGGAAGCAAGACGATGTGAGGCCCAGTGTTGAAGGAATACAGAGTAATGTGGCAGTTAAACAGTCCGGTGAGAGTTCCGGAAAAGTTCAACTGAACATACAGAACAAGCAAACCCAACCGAGAGGAAACAATGGCCAAGATAAGAAAAGAGATCAGAACCGAGGCCCACGCCGTAGGGCTCAAATGTTTGACAATTATACACCGTTAAATACGTCACTGGAAAACGTATACTTACAGAATTGCAACACTGTACAGTATAAGAAACCTGCTCCGAAACCCTCATCGGAGAGGCAGGTTCAGACAGGGAAATTCTGTAGATTCCATGAAAGCTACGGCCACAATACGAATGAGTGTCGACACTTACAGGACCTCATTGAGAAGTTGATCAGAGAGAGTAAGTTGGATCAGTTTGTTCGGGCGCCATAGTCTGGTGGTGCGGGCCCGTCAAATCAGAGTTGTCAACAAAATCAAGAGAGGCAGGAAGAACCCACTCGTGCGGGCGGGAGATTGGTTATTAACACAATAAGTGGAGGTCCCCATCCCGCAGATAGGAGCTTGGGGGAAATGGAGTCGTATGCTAGTTCTATCAGGCATGCGGACTTCGAATGTTATAGTAATTGTGAAGATGGAAGTCCGGCTAAGCAACAGAAAGTAGTATCTGATGATATCGTGTTCAGGAGCCGAGACACTGATAAGGTCGAAGCCCCTACAATTGACCCGCTAGTCATATCTGCCCAGGTGGGTCCTGCGTGGATGAAGAGAATCCTGGTTGACAGTGGGATCTCTGTGAATATTCTGCTTAAACGGGCTTACGACTTAATGAAAATGGAGGCAAAGGATCTAAAACCCTGCCTATCCCGAATCCATGGTTTTAACGGAAGTGCCATGATACCCATTAGCATAACTGAATTACCGGTTGAATAAGGAATCGGGGAACGCTGGAGAGTCTGAATGTTACAATTTATTGTGTTAGAGATTGACTCACCTTATAACGCGTTTTTGGGTCGACCGGCCCTTGCTGAGTTCAGGGCAGTCATAGCCCCATGGTGCTTGACTCTGAAGTTCCCCACCGACTGTGGCATCGGAGTCGTTCAAGGAGACCAGGCTACGGGAAGAGCCTGCTATGTTGCTGAGCTGCGCGGGGCGCAGCGAAAGGAAAAGGGGAAAGACGTAGAGGAATCGCTCTGCGTCCATTCTGTTGATGATTGACAATTGGTGCCTGGGCCCCGGCCCGGGCACCATAGCCAATTCCTGAAGGACCTTGATCCTAGAGACAATGAGGATAAAGACGAATCTAAGGAGAGCCAAGCCTCTCCGGCCGAACTGACTTTGGACGTCCCAATCAGTGAAGATGATGATTCGAAGATGCTAAAAGTTGGGTCTCAACTGAGCAAACAAACACAACAGGAATTGGTTGAATTTCTTCGGGCGAATCTCGACGTTTTCGCCTGGACACACTCTGACATGTGCGAAATCTTGCCGAGCATTGCAAGTCACTCCCTGAATATAGATCCACGACATGTCCCAGTAAAACAGAAAAGGCGCGGTATGGATCCAGAGAGATCTGCCGCCCTTAAGGAGGAAGTTGATAAACTACAATCGAACTGGTTCATTCGAGATGCCTTGTATCCAGAATGGGTATCCAACCCTGTACTGGTTCGAAAACCAAACAGAAAATGGAGAACTTGCGTCGATTACTCTGACTTAAACAAGGCTTGTCCAAAAGATAGCTTCCCGCTTCCTCGAATTGACCAGCTCGTAGATTCAACGGCCGGGCACGAATTATTGTCTTTTATGGATGCTTACTCTGGTTACAATCAAATACCCATGCATTTGCCTGACCAAGAACATACCAGCTTCGTAACCGATCTGGGGCTCTACTGTTACAAGGTCATGCCATTTGGTCTAGAAAACGCCGGGGCAATATATCAACGCTTAGTCAACCGGATGTTCGCTAATCAGATCGGGAAGACCATGGAGGTTTACGTGGATGACATGTTGGTGAAGTCTCGATTCTCCACAGATCACGTCAGAGATTCAAATTCGATGTTCAGCATCCTTCGAGAATACGGAATGAAGCTCAACCCATTGAAGTGCCACTTCGGCGTCGCGTCCGGAAAGTTCCTTGGGTTTATTGTCAATGCTCGAGGAATAGAAGCAAATCCTGAGAAAATCTGGGCAATAAGAAATTTGCAAACCCCTAGAACCATAAAACAAGTCCAGAGTCTCAACGGAAAGGTCGCGGCGTTGAGCAGGTTCATTTCAAAGTCCACCGATAAATGCATCCCTTTCTTCGATCTGATCCGGAAGGGAAAACGAAACTTTGAATGGACCACGGAGTGTGAAGGCGCGTTCCGATCGCTAGTTCAACATCTTTCCACGCCTCCGATCTTGTCAAAACCGGTCGACCACGAGCAACTGTACCTTTATCTGGCAGTGTCGGAGCACGCGATCAGTGCCGCTTTAGTTCGGGAGGAAGATAAAGTGCAGAAGCCGGTCTACTACGTTAGTAAACGGCTAACAGGAGCTGAGACAAACTACCCAAGACTGGAGAAACTGGCTTATTGCCTGGTCATCGCCTCAAGAAAGCTCCGCCCTTACTTCCAAGCTCATCCTCTTACTGTGTACACCGACCAGCCGTTACGACAGGTCCTCACGCGGCCTGAGACGTCTGGTAGGTTACTCAAGTGGAACATTGAGCTAAGCCAATTTGATATCATGTACGCCCCGCGGAGAGCCATTCAAGGACAAGTCCTGGCAGATTTCATAGCTGAATTTACCGTTCCAGAAGGTTTGCCCGAAACCAGTGAATCCCCTGAATACATCTGGAAGCTGTATACCGACGGTGCATCAAACGACCAGTGTTCGGGCGCTGGTGTTGTGCTTGAAACTCTCGAAGGCCGATCTATATGTTACGCTTTGAAGTTTGATTTTCATGCAACTAATAATGAAGCTGAATATGAAGCACTCTTGACCGGCTTGAAACTTGCCGGAGATTTGAGAATTATCACTGTGGAGATTTACTGCGATTCATAGTTAGTTGTGTGTCAAGTACGGGGAGAGTACCAAGCAAGGGATCGAAGGCTGGCTGCCTACTTGATCTGAGTTTAGGAAATGCTAAATCAATTTGATTATTATGCCATTTATTATATCCCCCGGGAACGCAATCAGAGAGTTGATTCATTAGCAAAGTTAGCCAGCACAGGCGACGCACAGCAGATGGGATCTATCCCTGTCGAAACTCTATCCTTCCCAAGCATCGATCAAATAAAGACGAATTTTGTGTTTGAAGCCGCTCCCGGTAGAGAGTCGTGGATGACTCCATACCGAGATTACATTGAAAATGGGGAGTTGCCTGAGCATAGGAACGAAAAGAGAAAAATTCTACGAAAAGCTTCGCGATTCGTCATCCAGAACGGAATCATGTACAGGAGAGGTTATTCCGTTCCTCTCCTCCGATGTATCGCTCATGAGGAAATCAAACGAGTGTTACATGACGTGCGCGAAGGAGAGTGTGGCGATCACACCGGAGGGCAAGCTCTCGCTAAGAAGATACTCTGATATGGGTATTACTGGCCGACAGTGAACCGAGATGCGGCGAACTATGCCAGGAAGTGCGATAAATGCCAGAAACATGCCCGAATTCCAAGAGCCCCGCCAACCGAGATAACCCAAATGGTCAGTCCCTGGCCATTCGCAATGTGGGGCATCGATATCATTGGCGCTTTACCTCTGGCGAAAGGCGGTGCGAAATACGCCATCGTTGCCGTTGACTACTTTACAAAGTGGGCTGAGGCCGAAGCCCTTGCATCCATTACGACGAAGAAAGTGATAAATTTCGTGGTTCGCAACATCATTTGTCGATTTGGACTCCCGCATACCATCATCACTGATAACGGAACCCAATTCGAGAGTGCGGAATTCAAGAATTTCTGCCAACGGTTTCATATCCATAAAAAATTCTCGGCTGTTGCACATCCCCAGGCGACTGGACAGGTTGAAGCTGTCAATAAAGTTATAAAATCCATCCTGAAGAAACGACTGGAAAAGGCTGGGGGAAAATGGGTCGATGAACTTCCTATGGCATTATGGGCCTATCGAACGACTCACAAAACCGCGACCGGACACACTCCGTTTTCCCTATCTTATGGCTCAGAGGCTGTTATTCCGGTCGAGACGGAGGTGTTTTCCCATCGCGTGACTTACTATGATCCGAAAATGAACGCTATACTACTGGCCGAATCTTTGGATCTATTGGATGAAAAACGGGAAGAGGCTGATTTGAGAGCAGCGGCACATCGAAGTCGGGTCGCCCGACTATACAACACCAAAGTTCGACCTCGAACCTTTGAACTCGGCGACCTCGTGCTCAAGAGAATCTACCCAGTTCCTTCGCACATGAAACCAAACTGGGAAGGACCATATGTGATTACACGAAGACTCGGAGATGGCACATTTAAACTATCGACCGTTGACGGTCTTGGTTTGCCAAGGGCCTGGAACAGCGAGAGTCTCCGTCGCTATTACACATGACAGGCTTTATTTATTTCGTTCTATTTAGCAATTTGTTTCTGCATTTCGAAATTTGAATTTTGTAATAAGGCAACTGACTTTGCCGCATTTTCTTATTTCAGCAATAAAATGTCATCTCTTCGAGCCAGAGTTGTGATTCATTAAGTACGATATACGACATCACGATGCACGAAGAGCTAAATCCCATCACGAAATGGGACTTATTCAAATGGAGAGTGGCTGTGATACGACAGGCCACTCGCTAAGTGAAACCCGAGCTCGGGGGAAAGCCATTACACCAATACTGATAGGATTGACACACGACAATCCTGCATCCAACTCTGTATTCCCAGAGTGCGAAACGGAGTATAAACATTCAACTCCGTATTCCCAAAGTGCGAAACGGAGTATAAACATTCGACTCCGTGTTCCCAGAGTGCGAAACGGAGTATAAACATCCGACTCCGTGTTCCCAGAGTGCGAAACGGAGTATAAACATCCAACTCCGTGTTCCCAGAGTGCGAAACGAAGCATAAACATCTAACTCCGTGTTCCCAGAGTGCGAAACGGAGTATAAACATTCAACTCTGTGTTCCCAGAGTGCGAAACGAAGTATAAACATTCGACTCTGTATTCCCAGAGAGCAAAACGGAGTATAAACATCTGACTCCGTATCCCCAGAGTGCGGGGCGGAGTATGTCCTATCAGCTCCAAGCTCCTGGAGTACGAGTCAGAACATGAACACTAACTCCAAACTCCCAGGATACGGGTTGGAGTACCAACAGCCATCTTAAGTTCCTAGAGTGTGAACAACCGCTTACGAGATGGCTTGTATCCCCAGAATGTGGATGAAACGATTCGTAAGGAAACAAGTGTAGTTCGACCGCTCGATCCTCACTCAGTACGATCACAAGCTGATCATCATAACTTGACCCCGGAACTTGGGGGCAGGAACGAGTGTTAATCACTACCCGAAACTGTATTATGATTCAGCCCCGCTTCGATCTCCAATAACAACTCAAGTTCGAGATTTCCAGACTTGGCAAACAAAACAAGCTATGCTTAAACGTTAAGATAATGCAAGTACACCGGACTGAAGTTCGAACACTGCAACAAGCATAGAGAAAATTTAAGTTGAAACAGAAAGACAAAATTTTATTTCAACTAATCATATGCAATGGTTCATACACGAGCCTTTCCAAAAATTCTTACCAGTAGGGGCCGAACCCGCATCTAAACACGGCCTATAAAAAAAAAGGAATAACAAAATTCCTGACTACGAAAGGGGAACACGTGCCTAAAAAAGTCTATCTAATCCTTCTTTCTCCTCAGCTTCTTCTTCTTCTTCGAGGAGCCACTGGAGCCACCAGTGATCTTTCGTTTAGAGCTTTTCCCCTCGGGCGGGCTCCCCTCGAATGAAGGCATGATGTCGACATCGTCCTCCGAGCTGGAATCTATGGGGATGCTTCCCTCTGGAGGAATTGGAGGAACGGAACCGAAAATCGAAGACGGGACTGAAGCACTAGTATCAATGAGTGTGCCCCCGGGAGATACAATCATAAGGGGAGTATGGCACTGCGCTACTACTCCGCCATCTGCGTTGCCACCATGCACAGCTGCCGCCATCTCAGCATTAATCTCAGCCAACATCCTTGCTTCTCGCTGCGCTCTGGCCTCACTATGTGCCGTAGTGGCCTGAGTGGAAATATCAGAAGTAGACGAGAATCCGCCCAGGCTGAATGGTAAATCTGTAAAGGGATCACTCTGTCGGTCAAGGAGCTCATTTATCATTTGTTCATCGAAAGAAAGTGAGCTCCCCTGCGTCACTTCCACCGGCACTGTTGTCACAACGGAGGTCGCCTCAGAGATGATAGCCTCCGGCACTTGGCGCGACTCCTGGGCTACGGGAGGCGCAGCTGGCGCAACTTCGATCACTGGATAGAGAAAAGAAACATTTGTCAGTATACGCTTCTGTACAAATTCTTCGGTCCAAGTAAAAAAGAGATTAGTTCAGAATACCTTCCTGGGTTTGGCTCGGGGTTGTCTGGACGATTTCAGAGGGATGCTCCATGATAGGAGAGAGATGTGGCTGGTCTGGATCATATGCCGGTATTGGCCGGGAATCGATCACCGGAATTGGCTCAGATTGAGATGACACGATCATCTCAGAACTCATACTATGGTGCTTAACACCGGAGCTCTCTCCGACTTCCTGAGACTGGGCACCAAGCCTCTCCTTCTCATGAGAAATCATGGAGTCATGAAGAACCTTCTTTTCATCATCCTTAAGTATGCGGTTCTCCAGCTCGAATCCATCGAAGGCCTCATCAGGATGCCTAGCTTTCTCCTCCTCAACCAGTAGGTTCCAGGCGTTGTAGAGATGTGTTGGGTAATCATCGAGCCATGTCAAATCTCGGTGCCTTAGCACGTTGGCATTGTAGGTGACAAGTAGCTCTTCTACTTCAGCCTCAATCCTGGCCTCCGCCTGTCGTACCTTCTCATCAACCCCAGCTTCAGCTTCGCGGACTTTTTCCATAGCCGCTTCCTTCTCCTTCTGAAGCTCCACCGCCTGATCACAGGCCTCCTGAGTAGAGACATTGGCCGCATCTTTCTCCCTCGCCATATTGGAAAATTTTGATTTCAGATCATTAAGCTCTTTAAGAGCGGCATCCCTCTCGGCGGTAATGGTGGTGTTCCGGTGACCCATGTCTTCAATCGCGGTATAGTGCTCTTGCTTCATCCTGGTCATGGCCGAGTTTATCTCATCAACCTTTTTCAGAGCTTCCATTTCAGACTTACGGGAAGACTCGGCCTCAGTGTTGAGCACTTTCATAATTCGGTCCTGTTGACCCAACTCCTTCTTAAGCTTCTCAATTTCGACACCCCTATCGAATGCCACTTTAGATGCTTTCCTCGCGGCTCTTGCCCACTCTTTGTACTGAAAGAAGATATCCACAACGTAATCATGAATAGTGCCTTCGGCTGTTGGCGGAATCCTCTTCAGATGCGGAGGAAAGACATAGTCATCAAAACAGATGTCGGGAAACTCCTTCCTCATCTGTGCCAGTTTAAGTGCTCCTTCCCCGGTCGAATTAGTCCTGACCGGTGCAGTGGATGAGGAAGTAGCTATTTCAGTGCCGCGCGGAAGATCGGACCTTGGAGCTTGAGGAGGCAGCCTAGGCCGTGAAGTTTCAGGAGGACGAGCAGCTATTACTGTGGGCGGTGCAGAAGTCCTGGGAGGAGGAGAGCGAGATCGGGATCGGTGCACGTATCCCCTGTCTCTATCGGACCTCTCCTGACCTGAATGTCCGGAATCATAATCCCTCTCTCCCTCTCTCTGACTTGGCTCGTAATAATGACGTTTGTTGTGCAGGCTGCTCAACACGGTACCTCGTCCAGACATCGTACCTGAAAATTAAAACAAGGAAAGTTAACAACCATTCATGATATGCTGTTTATGGTTAGGAAACTGTGTTATGCCATGAAGAGTGTGTGGATGTGTAACCCCCCGGACCAACCAGAAGTGTCGATCACACTAGCGGGTAGAGGCTCACTAACGTCAAGGGTATGTTGCAGTTCACCCGATTCAACGTCATGTTGCTCGGACTCGATGTCCGGGATTGGAAGGTCAGCGAGCCCTTCGAATTGATTTTCAGCTTGCAGGGAGGGTGCCTCCGAAATTCTAAATCCTGAAAGGGGGCGGTGTAAAACCACAGACTTCTGCCTCCCGGATTTAGGCTATTTGGAGACCACTGCCTTGCCTTTTCTCTTTTCATCGGAATCCGGGGTTGCATTAGCAGGTCCGACCAACGGTTCCTCGTCGGTATGAGTTCTTTCGGAATCGGGTTCCTCAATTATTACGACCCTGGGTTTCTTCCGCTTGACCTTTTCTCTGGAGACAGTCTTTAATGCGCCATCGAGCCTTATGCTCTGCCTCCGCCTAATCAACCCAAGAATTCTAAGATTCCGGTCCGTCAGTAGCAATTCAATATTCCTTTCTTCACTGGGAATCTCTTAAAGGACCCAAACTATCTCTTTATAGTAGCCACCTTAAGGCCGCTGGATTATTGCTGGAAGAAAAGGAGTAAAAGATATGAGTTTAATTTCATTCGAAAATTGCCCTGTCAATTACTTGGGAAAAAGACAATACTCACGTCTGAACAGCCATCTTCTGGCGAACCCCGGAGGACATAGGACATAGAACCACTCCGACTTGAAGTAGCTTAGCCTAGTCCACGACCCCGTGACAACCTGGCAGTTTCTTACAGACTCCAAGAATGTAAAAGATGGGCTGTCAGTTCGACTTTTGAAGTTGAATAGGTATCTTATCTCGGTCGGACAGGGAGGTCGGTAGAGGTATTCCATAAATGCGATGAACAAGCCATTGAGTGATGCATATCCATTCGGATGCAACTGAGATGGAGCAATATCCAGGTAAGCCAAAACTTCTCTTATATAGTCGTTGAACGGAGAAAGTGTACCAGCTGCGCATGCATGTCGATTAAAAGCAGTATACCCCTCTGGGGGATTGTGTGGTCTGTCGTTCGGACTAGGCAACAACACGTCATCCATCGACAGATGATGCCGTAAGCATATCCTCCCTAACATATCTTCGGAAACATTTGACGGGACCGAGTCAGGTGGACTATTGATGTAGGACGCATCAGGCAACTCGTCCGGAGCTGGACCGATGACTTCGGCCTCGATGTCCGGAATCTCAAGTCTGGGAGGGATACGTTCCTGAGTTTCTTGCTGCTGTGAACTTGATGGTTCCATAACTAGCTAACTCACGAGAAACCATCATTAGACGACAAAAAGCCCGTGCATTCCCCCGTGTAAAGTGTGTGCAGTGCAGTGTAGTGCTGTGCGTTACTTGAACGAATTCTGCAGAATCAGAGAAAATGTGCAAAATACAAAACTTCGAAGTCCAGTAGGAGTGACCGTCATCACTGACCGTCACAACCACACCATCGAGATATTGGCAATCGATTCAAGTTCAAGTCCGTTATCGCATTGTTGAGTTACAGTTCCATCAACGAGCTTCGAAAGGCAGTCAATTATGCAAATCTGTGTTCAAGTTCGATTATGCAAGGTGGAAGCTCGTCGGAGTTGAGTTTCAAGATATGCAAGAGTTCACTAAGTTCATCAAAATTCAGTGTGGAATCGATCGCAGTTTAGATTCAAATTCAGTCGGAGGCGTGATATCTTTCGTGTCGATCCAGTTCGAATCGATACTTTCGTATCGATCAAGGTCGACTCGATACCTTTCGTATCGATAGGTTTCGAATCGACGGCGATTCGTATCGACCGGAGGAGTGGATTTCGGATCGATCAGAGAGGCTTACTTCGCATCGACCAAGGGTTAGCGACTGTGTGTCAACTAAATGCGGTGATTTCGCATCGATCTGGAGCTATCGATATTGTACCAATCAACCTCTTGGTCTTCGTATCGATCGTGGGAGGCAGACTTTCGCATCGATCATACGGGCCAAATACTTGCATCGATCATTTCAGTTCGACACAAGCCCCAACCACCTTGGATCGATGCGAACCTCTTCATCCCCTTCAACCCTTCAATCGATACAAGGTCGTAAAATCTAGGTCGAGTCGAACCCTCCTGTCCCGGATCGACACGAACTAGAGGTGAAGCAATTCCTCCGAGCCTCTTTCTTCTCCGATTGACATGAGCATCGCCATGGCCATCCTCGACCAAGCTATGGCCCAGATCTGGCCTTAGCGCTGCCAAAATCAATAATCAGCAAGGACACGATGGATCTGAGGTCTGAACTTCGTCGCTCGAATTTAGTCGTGATTGTTTAATTACCTGAATTGAAGTTGGGGTTTGGGGGAATAAAAAAAAATGATATCTGATCGATTCGAAGATTGGAACAATTTGTCCTCCCGAGTTCGTGAATCGATACGAAGATGCAGAAAGCAACAGTAAAAAATAGAGAGTAAAAGGTGAAAATGAGCCAAGTCCCAGGTATTTATATGAAGACCAGAGGTAAACTGGGTCGATTCGTCTACCAGTCAACGTGACCGGTCGCAATCGGTCAAGGAGTGGAGCGATGCGAATGCCCCCTTCGAATTTGTTAGGCCATGCTCCCATCGAGACGAAACAGCCACTGGACTTCACTAATTCGGAGCGCACAACGATGACTGCGATAATGACAATGGGCTCCAGCGATTTGAAGTCTCTACCTTTTGCAACCCTCAACTCACAGCAGTGCAAATCGATCGATACGAACATTTAGTTCGTGTCTATTAGATGTTCATCGATGCGAAGCAGAGTCCACCATAATTTGTGACCATCGACACGAATGGGCATTTCGTGTCCATTAAGTCAACCCGCATCGATACAAAGAAAGGCTTTCCAACTTTTAACATCGATTCATGAGAGGATCGATACAAGAGGATGGTTAAAGGCGATCATCAGACATCACTTCAACTCAAGTTTTGAATCAGTTCGAGAAAGAATCAATGCGAGATTCAATGACGACGAATGCTGACGACGACTCGCAAGCTTGCGGCTTTTCAAAGCACGTCATGTTTCACAAGACGTACTTTGAGGGGCAAATGTTATCCCGCCTTTTAGCAAGGCCAGGACACCAAGGAACTGACTGGATTCCAAGTATCACTTATCGTGGATATCGCTGAATTTTTGTCCGAGTCCAGATTGAGCTACAATTGATAGGACATGACGAGGAAGGTCATAGAAGTCAGCATCTCAAATTTCAGGTCAATCCGGGTTCATACGCTCAAGATATGAACGATTCAAATTGAAGGGAGAAGCCCAGATTTCGTATCCATCACTCTGGCCGATTTCGTATCCATCACTCTGGGTGGTTTCGTATCCATCACCGAAGCTCTAATTCGAGTCGATCACTTTCGTATCGATCAATTTCGAATCCATCGTATAAGCCTCTGTTCGAATTCACCTGAGCAAAGCTATTCGAACCCATCAAGTTCGTATCGATCAGGTTCGTATCCCTCAGTAGATGACGTGCCTCGCAACCATCAGTCAATGTCCACTTCGTATCCATCGAGGCGCTACACTTCGTATCCATCAGAGGACCTTGCTTCGAGTCCATGCCTAGT
Source organism: Allium fistulosum (assembly GCA_030737815.1). NCBI lineage: Eukaryota > Viridiplantae > Streptophyta > Magnoliopsida > Asparagales > Amaryllidaceae > Allium > Allium fistulosum. Next base: position 1,077,362,851 of record CM060901.1, on the reverse strand, counting down.
GACTTACTCGTATCCAACGAGTCAACTAACTAAGGTGACGTGTAATCCATCGAAGCAAACGCGGCGAGATACATGGATGCGACGCGGCCAAACTGGAGAAAAAGATGGATCGACTCGAGATATACGCGCCACATCATTACAGGAGCACGTGCAGATGATCGATTCGAAAGAATCAAAACGAGGTCATGGAGTCGAATGAAACAGCCAGCGATCAATTCCATTTCGTGTCGATGATTTCTCGCAATCCACTGATCCAAATCCAATGATATTTTCAGGGTTGCTTGCGTACACACTGAAGAATGTCCCTGCCAAATTTCAGCTCATTTGGACATCATCTTGATCGATACGAAATGGATTCGTATCGATCGCAGATCGAGGCGAAACTTTCTGGAAACGGTCGAGTGGGTCCCCTCACGTGCCAGACCAAGTCTCCCGGAGTTTGAGCGAGATTTGAGCCTCCTACGCCTATAAATAGAGCTCCAGAGCCTACAGAAGAGGGGGCTTTTGATTCTGAAGCATCCAGACTCTGCCGGATTAAGATTTGCATCCTACCTTTGCTGTTAATTTCGAATTCTAATATGTAATCCGCTGTTGTTTGTTGTAATTGCTTGTAATCATTGAAAGAGAATTAATAAAATCATCAAAACTTCATAGTGGACGTAGGCAATACGCCGAACCACTCTAAATTGCTTGTCTGTGCATTTTACATTTCTGTTTGTTGGAGTTTTTGTTAGATAACCTCTATTTTACATTTACAATCTTCATTTTATCTCTTCAAATAACTCCCGAAGAGTGTTGTGCCCATTTTTGGTACAAACAGTTACCATGCAAATTTGGCTTTCACTGTTGAATTTTCGATGTGAATCGTCAAAGTCCACCTCAAGATGTTTTTCTCAATTGACTGACTTCTGACAGCCGTTCGTTTTTTGATTTCGATCTAAATTTAAATTCCTAGTATTGATGATGCAACCTTTGCTCCGTTGTTTTCACAAGGGTTTAGGTCGATAAGTGGGTGCATGACTTAGGTTTGGAGTCGACCTATATAGTTTTAACTCGACCGGCGGTGAAGCTAAGTTTTTTCTCGAACGATTGTACTCTGTCTTGGAGCGAAATCTTGCTCTTTATCCTTAACTTCTCCTTTTCGAGAACTTGGTTAAGTTCCTATCGACGTTTTTGATTTCCAATGTGATGACTTATTCCAAAATCGGATATAGTGGATGATTCGATTGTATCGCTCTTTTCGTTTCTCTACTCCATTGATCCTGAAAAGAAAAGCTTCTCGCGTCGCTTCGGACGGCGGTTCCGTTTTTATCGTTGATCGATAACGGGTAAGTGTGGAAGAGATAATTTCAAAGGACGATATGGATTTTTTTTAAATGTAAGCAAGCTATCTACACTAGATTGTTTGTTTGCAGTATTCGGGATACTGGACTCTTCTTATGTAGATAACACACTACATCTGCCCCAGTCAACGCTCGAAACCCGACTGGTCAACATACGCCAACTTCCCTTGGATTCCGAGCATTGGTTATACGAGGATATTATTTAAAGTAAAACATACCTGACAGGGTTGAATGCCAAGTCCTTTTGTTGAAAATGACTTTTTGGTCATCCAATCTTTAGTCTAGCGGAGGGACTTCCACTCCTCCAGAAGCTGGGTACTTCGCAACTTAGGCTTTTCTTATTATACCTATCATATTGGGATGATCGACTATAGTTAAATTACAAGGCACGGCTGCTCTTATAGAGTTGTAGTTGCAGTTTGACCAGGCACAACTTCAATATTCGAAAACTAGTGCATGAGTTATTCGATCACAAATATCCTTCCTTTGTGGTTTTTGGAATTCGATCTGCACGCTAGCTTCTATCTCAGAGGACTATTGGCTTAATTCCTTGGCTTTGATAATTTCTTTTTATTAAACTATGAGGTAGCTTGGTCTAGCCAGTTCTATAGCTAATCCCTACTTAAGCTCAATTGAGTTCATTTCAACAAAGTGTTGGTGTAAATGCCTTAGTCCGTAGGACTGATTACTTTGACTGCCAAACCAACGTGTTTTGGGAGACGAGGTCTCATAAGCAATAAGTTCGATTGCCCCAGTTTGATTGACGTGATAGCTCTTACCTTCAGGAATTAGGGACTTTGTTGCTTGATCCAAAGATCTGAGTTTTGTAATGATGTTAGTATGTATTAGAAAGATGCGTTTCTGGCATCTTTTTCTAAAGTAAATTCTTCTGAGTCTGACGTTTAGATCCTAATCATATGTTGGTTTCTATCTTCGAAAATTCATACACGGATGACTCAACTCTGTGGATTTTTCCTTGATGTTGTGAATCTTCAAATAGTATGAGATGCCAGAAGGTGGGGTTGAAGATTCAATCAAACTCTTTCTTCTATTTCTGAAAGTCGATGTATCGATAGTTTCATTTTAGGCTTTCTTCCTAGCATCACCAATCTATGGGTAATGGTATATTCCTGCAAGTTGGAACCAAATGATCTAGTTAGAACGTAAGTAGGTCATCTATACTTCTCGTCGTCGCCAGACTATGAGTGACGGTTGACTTATGAATGTTAAATCCTTCATTTCCTTTATTGGCGATTTTGTTGCCAGAATGCTCTATTTTGTGATATAGAGCCGTGATCTAACTAACCTCACGGTTATTAGTGTTTGGACTTTGAGATATTTCTTTCGATCAAGTATTTGTGTGTTTATCCTTTCTTGAGGGACTAGCTATTTCGAACACCTGTATTTGGGCGATTGTGAAAGATGGAGATCTGTGGGGCGAATTGCTCAATTGCCCCAAGTCTGGCTCTCAATCCCATGTATGAATTGAGGAAGTTCGGGGATTTAATTTCCGACCTTCCATGATTGTTCCCGCCTGTCCTTGGCCATGCATGCTTTTCTTGGTTGCTGACGTCGTCACGGAAGTATTGTTCATATGTTAACTCCTGTCTTTGTGAATTGATAACCTAGCTGCTTGGTTCTGAACAACATCTCCTCCAGGCTGCCTATTTTGGCTGTATCTAAATTCTTTCTAAGTTGAATTTTGGAAATTCGATTGTCCAACATCTTTCATCCTTATAAATTAGCACAGGAGCAATTCAATCATGGGATTTCCTTTTTGTGCAGCTCTATTCCTGTGCAGTGGCCAATTCCTGTGATGTCAGGTTGAACCATCCGGCTGACCTATAAAAGGATATGTCCTTCGGTTGTTGCCTGTCATTGGCCAACGGTAGTTTTCTGAAGACAGGGGTAGAAACTCGGTTGAGGTCCAACATCTATCTATGGAAGCTAGTGCATCGATGGATCACTATGGTGAGTGTATCTCATCAGCCCTGTAGATTAAAGTTTTCCTGGCATTGCCGAGGCAATACCGGTACTTAGTGAGTAGAAAGTTTCCCGGAGTTGCCGGGGCAACATCGGTACTTATGAATAGAAAGTTTCCCTACGTTGTCGGGGCAACACTGGTACTTAGGAAATAGAAAATTTTCCCAGTGTTGCCAGTGCAACACCAGTACTTGAAAGATAAAAGAAGGCCTTGGCGTCGCCGAGGCAACACCAACACTCATGAGTTTGGTATCGATTTTTCCCATCGATTCGGCAGTACTTTTAGTCCATTTAAGTACTAATTTCGGTCTTCAGAAACTAGCACTTCAATGATTGGATTGTAGAAGGTATTCTTTGTGCTGCCAATCTTCAGGCGGTGTTAAAGTCACATTAGTGAGGATTGAATCATTCATTTGATCCTATAGAGTTGAGTAGATTCCTTTTAACCCAATGTGGTTGTTTTCTCAATGTGGCTTGAACCTAGGATACGCCACGATCTAGAAGGGTGAGAGTCCCAGGTGTTTATGTTGCCTAGCTTTGTTTAACCTTCAAGTATTACCCTTGGAGATGCAAGGTTGTTGCTTAACCAATTCCATAATTATTCTTATTCATGAAAAATCGAACTTCCTCCAACTGGTTTTTGTTATGATCTGACAACTATTAATGGAACCCTTCATTTCTAGGTCTCAAACTCTATGTTCTTATAGAAAATTTGAAATTGTGGAGCAAGTCACCACATTGCCCCCGGTGTGATCGCGTTCATTCCTATACTAATCATGGACCGGTAGAGTTCGGTAGTGTTTGTCTTAAATCCAGGACACCTAACCTTCCTTGTCTCAGGCCATATGCATTATGCTGGACTAATAGCATTGTTGCGGATATCAACCTTATTCGTTGGTTCCAATTTTTGGGAATTAATGGTTTAGCCACTCGATTTTGAGTGTTCTCTCCTTGCCATTTTCTGTCTTCGGATAACAGCTGGGTTTTTGCAAGTTAGGGTTTGAGACCTTATTCGAGCACTTGCTTCTATCTTTGGAAGCCGCTGGGTCGATGAATTGATTCTTGAAATGTCTTCCATCATTATCTATCTCTGGTCGTCGGCAAGTTCCTCCTTTTATCCCTATTTTCGAGCGATGGTGAACTTTAAGGAGTTCGATTTTCTTGTTGATATGACGGTCTGGAGTTCTCGATGTTGCTGAGGCAATATCGATGTCTAGCAGGTTGGAGCAGTTTTCTTTTTAATTCTGCATTCGTCCGGCCTACTATACCGCTTAGTTTTGTTGTGATTGCCAAAATTCTCTGTTTGGCATAACAGAACCACAGAGTGATTTTTGGTCCCAACCAAGTGTTAGTGTGTTATGTGTCCCCGGTCTACGGGGCTGATTACTTTGAACACTTGATGCGAGACTTGATGTTCCAGGCGGCTCTCTGGATGCCTCCAATCAAAGTTGTGTCGCAGCTCCTATCTTCGGGAGCTCGTGATTTGAATGTCTTAACTTTAGACATTTTGGTCAAAGATCGGAATTCTTTGTTGAAATCTTGGTTTGGGGACTTTGTAGCATTGCTGGAGCAATGTCGGTCCTTTTGGGTGGTAGGGATCAGTTCCTGTTAATCCTGAAATAAACAAGCTTCCCGGTGTTGTCAAGACAACACCGATACCTAGAGAATTTTGACGGTCCAGTGATGATGTCGGAGTAACATTGGGCGGAAAAGGAGCGGTGGAAGGAAGCGCTGATGAGCTTGTGTGGAGACTAGCCTTGTTTGGTTCTTTCTGAGTCATTTTGTTCAAGTGCAGAGTCTGCACTTAGTGTTCTTGTCGTGGAGTCTGTATTTTCTCTTTGTTGGCCGGCGTTGTGTGGGTACAGCCTCCACGTTTTGACCCTGTGTGAAGAAAATTATAAGCAATACATTGATATTTCGATTATAATCTTATCTGTCTGTTCATATGTGTTCTGTGCACTTGTGCTTGTTTTGTTTACAATTATCCAATTTTATGATTGCCGCCAAAAAAATTATTTGGAGCAACAATTCTTTGTTTGGGGTAACAGAACTTGTGAACTTATTGTTTTTAATTGTTTTTATTTAAGTACTAGTGCATGCCTCCTAGTTCGCAGGGCTGTTTACTTCAAATGACCGATAACTTATAGTTTAGATATTTTTCATATTAGACTTGAAATTTGGCTAAGTCACAGCTTGATTTTCCTTCTTTCGGAAGTTTTGCAACTTCAGCACGTAATCCAAGTTTTTGGTGATAATTCGACAAGTGCACAATATACGCGTATTTTAGAGGAGCACAGTGCATGGGTTAATTGAGGGCGGTTTTTAACCCTTAAGTGTCTATAGTTGAGACTTTTCAGTTGGTTTGTAGCATTCCAATTTTGTCGGAGTTGTGCTCATTATTTTCGACTATAGGAGCAGTTGGTGCTGGTTATGAGATGCGTTGTATTTGGTGCTCCTCAGCATTGCTTATCTTCGGGCCACTTGAGGGGAGGTTGTTTTAGTGTTTAGCGAGCGGCATAGAGAGTGCATGGCTCTTCTTTCTCTTCGATGTTGCCTATCTTCGGGCAACGCGAGGAGTCATTATTTTGGTGCCCGGCTTATGAGGTGCACGACTTTTGTTTTTCCTCGGTGTTGCCTATCTTCGGGCAACGTAAGGAGTTATTATTTTAGTGTGCGTTATGAGATGCGCGGCTTTTGCCTTCCCTCGGTGTTGCCTATCTTCAGGCAACATGAGGAGTATTTATTTTGGTGCACGGCTTATGAGATACGCGGCTTTTGCTTTCCCTCGGTGTTGCCTATCTTCGGGCAACACGAGGAGTTATTATTTTGGTGCACGGCATATGAGATGCACGGCTTTTGCTTTCCCTCGGTGTTTCCTATCTTCGGGCAACAATAAGAGTTTTTTTTATGCACGGCTTATGAGATGTGCGGCTTTTGCTTTCCCTCGGTGTTCCCTACCTTCAGGCAACACGAGGAGTTATTTTATTTTTTTGGTGTGCGGCTTATGAGATGCCTGACTTTTTCTTTTCCTCGGTGTTGCCTATCTTCGGCAACACGAGGAGTTATTTTTTTTGGCGCGCGGCTTATGAGATGCACGGCTTTTGCTTTCCCTCGGTGTTTCCTATCTTCGGGTAACACGAGGAGTTTTTTTTAGTGCGTGGCTTATGAGATGCAAGGCTTTTGCTTTCCCTCGGTGTTGCCTATCTTCGGGCGACACGAGGAGTTATATTTTTGGTGTGTGGCTTATGAGATGCGCGGCTTTTGCTTTCCCTCGGTGTTGCCTATCTTCGGGCAACACAAGGAGTTATATTTTTGGTGCGCAGCATATAAGATGCGCGGCTTTTGCTTTCCCTCGGTGTTGCCGATCTTTAGGCAACACGAAGAGTTTTTTTTTCGTGTGTGGCTTATGAGATGTGCGGCTTTTGCATTCCCTCGGTGCTTCCTATCTTCGGGCAACACGAGGAGTTATTATTTTGGTGCGCGGCTTATGAGATGTGCGGCTTTTACTTTCACTCGGTGTTGCCAATCTTTGGGCAACATGAGGAGTTATTATTTTGGTGCGCGGCTTATAAGATGCACAGCTTTTTCTTTCCCTCGATGTTGCCTATCTTCGGGCAACACGAGGAATTATTTTTTTTGGTGCATGGCTTATGTGATGCACGGCTTTTGCTTTCCTCGGTGTTGCCTACCTTCGGGCAACACAAGGAGTTATTTTTTTGGTGTGCGGCTTATGAGATGCGTGGCTTTTGCTTTCCCTCGGTGTTGCCTACCTTCGGGCAATATGAGGAGTTATCATTTTCGTGCGCAGCTTATGAGATGCGTGGCTTTTGCTTTCACTCGGTGTTGCCTATCTTCGGGCAACACGAGGAGTTATTATTTTGGTGCACGGCTTATGAGATGCGCGACTTTTGGTTCCCCTCGGTGTTGCCTATCTTCGGGCAACGTGAGGAGTGTAATTTTAGACCTTCTCGATGTTGCTGGAGCAACACCGGTTTTCAGAAGGCAAGGATCGGGTTTCACCGATCCAGCGGTTTGAGTCGATTTGACCCTGTCGACTCAGCAGGTTGCTTACATGAACACGGTTTTATTGGTTCAAGAAGCTAAACAGTTTTTGGTTCGGGTGACTATGGCTTGGATGATCCTTCCATGTTTCTTGAAGATGTACACGTCCAAATAGATCAGGCTGCCATGGTGGAGTGATCTATAGCTGACCGCATGAAGATGGATTGAAGAAAGGGCCTATGGGAGTTTAGGACATGACCTTTAGCTCTTGGTCCAAACTGCCTTTAGAGAAAGGGTCTTTGACTGGCATACAGTCTAAGAGGAAGAGGAATTGGTCACCGAGAGTGGTAAAATAGTAGTTGGAAATAAGTGGGCAAGTATTATGCTAGCATTTCATTTGTTGCACTAGCTAGGTCATTAAGTCTGTGGTTGTCAGAATGGCAGAATTTTTGATCGGGAATAACAGAACTGTGGTATGATTAGTCTCGGTCTTTCTTATGGCTATTCAAGTGTGTGTGGTGCCCCCCATGCCATAGGGCTGTTGGCGTGCTTAAACTGTATCCATGGTCTCTCCATGACTAATTTTGTTGCCCCGGTCCAGTGGGTGCGGTTTTCCCAAGTGCCAAATCTTGGCTTGATTCGAGTTTGCCTCAAATTGATCGACTTTGAAGCTCTGGAATTTAGCATTGTATGTCTCATTGGACATTGGAAGTGATTCCATTAATTTTGTGGAGTGATTGGTATGATTGTCGATTTGCGGCCCTGGAGCTTGACTTCATCGAATTCGAGGAGCTTTGGATCAGATGACTGCTGATCTTCTAGTTCACCTTCATGGATATCAGTCATACATAAATTTCGCTAATCTACCAGTTCACCTTCATGATGCTTTGGTTCGTGAAAGACCTTCGCATTCGCGAAGAGTTTTTTGGATCAGATGACCACTGATCTACTGGTTTACCTTCACGATGCTTTGGTTCATGTAAGACCTTCACATTCGTGAAGGGTTTTTTGGATCGGATGACTGCTAATCTACTAGTTTACCTTCACGAAGCTTTAGTTCATGAAAGACCTTCACGTTCGCGAAGGATTTTTTGTGGTCGGATGTCCGCAGCTAGACGGCCTTGGAATGATAATTTATCGATTCCAAGAGGAGTTTTGGGTCATGTGTCCGACGGTCCGGTGGTCTTAAAGCAACGATTCATTGACTTCAAGAGGAATTTTTTGGATTCAGCTCGAGTGAACACTGTTTTATCAGTTCCTGTAGGCTAAGGTGTTGGATCTGTTTATTCGACAATCCTTTGGACAAGACTTCTTAATGCCACCAACAATGTCAATTCTCAGAATGGGGATTAACATGACTCGTTGAGGGCATAAAAGCATTTCCTTTGCCGTGCTATCTGCAATGCCCCTAGTGTTCTGGTATGGCTCATTTGTAAAAGGGGAGTATAAAAGGATGGACGAGAAGGCATCGCTTTAGGTTACTGTCCCATTCCTTAGTTGCTAGCTAGCTAGAGTGTTATTTGATAATCATCTTTTCGTCTGACTTTGTTAGTTAGCTGGGGTGCTTTTCTACTAGGTCTTAGTAGCCTTGAATCAGCAGAAGGTCCCTGAGGTGCTGTGGCTCCTTCACCATTTGGTTTGTTCTTTGGCACACTGTCGAGTTTGCCTTCTTCTAATTGCACTACTTCTAGTCTATAGAACCAGTTTGCGTTCCCATAGAATTCTTCTAGGGTAGCAGGTTGTTTCAACCTTTAATGATTCTCGAGGGCCTTGCGGCAGACTGCATCCGTCGCCCTTGCTTCGTCCATATGCTAGTTATACCTATAAAGAGGCAATTTCGAATCAGTTGTAGAGTTGTATAAAAGGTATAGTTGGCATGATAAACTTCTTTGGATATTCTGCATGTTGAACGGCTTCGGTGAATGGGTTTCGATTAGGGAAGATGCTCGAATCGTTGTCAGGTTGGTCCGTTTTCAAGTTACGGATGTTTATAATGCTTGAGAATGATATATGCATGATTGTCCATGGTTAAATGATTGCAAATGCCGATTGAATGACAAATCACTTATGATGGGGTCCTGGATCAGTGACGATCCCAAAAATCTTCAGACTAGGTGAGATCGGTCTGGGGTGACAAAGAAGGCCCCACAAGGTTGCATTCCAAATTTCAAGGTATTCGGAGTTCGCACGTTCGGGTTATGGGCAAAAGAAGATGGATCGGCATTGACGGATTGGTGGTATTTTACTTGGAGTCTGACGCAAGAAAATTGGCCATTTTCTTGGTGTCAGCACAAGGTTCGCTTGGAGTTATAGAATTTGAGGTGTTGGGTTGGTGACAAATGTTGCTCGGAGCCATTTGCCTGTTTGCTTGGAAAAAATTTTGATTTTACCCGAGTCTGATTTCGAGCCAGAGTTCCTAGGCTTACTTCGAGTCAAATGGGTAATTACCCGAGTTCAACTTCGAGTCAGGACTGAAGTGAGTTTTTCCACGACCATTTGATGATTTTTGAATAATTTTCTAAGGCAACCATTCGTGATTCGACGATGGGATCTCCATGACAGGATTGGAAGTTGGTCAGTCGGGAGTGGACACAATATACCATGGGTGCTTGGCATTGTAATAGATCTCGGTTTATATCATATCTTCTTAGTTCTCCTGCCTCTAGGAGTACCGTTTGAGTAGCAGTTCCTCGTCCTTTGCTTAGCACTGTGCTACGGCATGGGTTTTAGAGCTTCTTCTAGCGTTTTACATGTTGGCATTTTCATCCAATTTATCTTCCTCAAATTGTTTGTCATCTTCAGAGCTGAAGAGAATCATCGTTATATCCTTCCGTGGGGTTTTCACCCCTAAGTTCGGGTTTGTAGCCGGTCCTTTTGGAGTAGGTGGAGTATCAACATTTTCTTCTATCATGATTCTTGGAGCTCCGCCAATTGCTTCCTTTCGATTATATCCCCTTCGAACGAGTTCATGGTACATGTTAAAAATAATCACAAACCGAGCTAATTGTATGGATCGCTAGCGATCCATAGCTTCTAGTTCGATAGCGACCTGGCAAAATAGTATGGATCCTCTTACGATCCATAGTATGTGGATCGCTAGCGATCCATGTACATAACTGATTTAAGTGCTTTGTCTTTCGGAGTTTATGGCAGTCTAGTGAAAAGGTATGGATCGCTAGCGACCCATAGTGCATGGATCGCTAGCAGCCCATGTACTTAAGTGAATTCTGAGTTTTGCCTTTAAGATCGTGTCTACTATCTCATGTTGATGTTCTCTATCACCTTAGCATGTGTTTGCTTGATTTTTTTCTGATCCTTCTTGGTTGGTTCTTCTGTTCTCAACAGCAAACCATCTAAGCAGGGATTGAGGATCTAACTTTTGAACCTATCTGATCCAAAGTAGATAGCTAGATCTAAGCCTGAGTTGGGTTCTCAGTGAAAGCACCAAAATGTTGACCCAGAAAATGGACCAACACCCTGGTTTGAGTTTGAAAGCACCAGCCCTGTTCTGACAGAGCAATCTCATAGATCATAGATATAAAGAAAGAATAGTAAAAGAAAGTAGACAGAGAATTTTTATAGTGGTTCGGCTGTTAATGAAGCCTACGTCCACTTTATAGTTTTATTATAGACTTATCGATGTTACAATAGATGTTTGATTACAAGGTTTTGATTATTTTCTAGCTAGATTGAATCTCCATAGTTGGAATCCACTGGAGAATCACGGTGTATTCCTTTCGAGATTGTTATGAGGGAGGTAGAGAGCTGTGCAGTTAAAGCGCTCAGTGGATTCAATGCGGTAGAGGTGCAAAAAGTCATAGCGGGGATGTAGCGAAGATATAGCGAGATATATCGGATTACTCTAAAATAGCATATAAATCCCATACTTGTTGTTTTTACAAATATGTAGATAGTAATTATGTGAAAAATTAACATTCAATTGAATTATAATTAATACAAAAATAATTTTAAATAAAAATATGTGCAAATGTATTGTAAATGAACGTAAAACTGTTATATAACTTAATTTAATTTAGTAGAATATTAGAGTATTATCATTTCTAAACATATATCAAAAAGTCAATGAAATTAATTAATTTCATAATTTTTATAGCGTATAAATATCATTTTTCAATCCAATTTTTTATAGAAGATATAGCGGAAATAGCAGATTATAGCGGAAATAACGGGATATAGCGGAAATAGCGGGGATTAAAGCGGAAAGGCTATGTGTTGGGGATATATGGAAAAATCGTAGCGGTAGGAATCCGCTATAAGATATATCGGAGTTATAGCGGGGATATAGCGGGGCATTAACTGCACAGGTAGAGAGTGAAGAATAATTCCAGCAGAGCTTCAGCAACCAGTCCGGAGAAGATCCAGTTTATGTTGCAGGTGGGATGGTATTTATATGGGTCGGAGAGCTTCTGGGCCAGGCTACGTCTTCATCGGCTTGCGGGTAGGTAGGAAACGACCCAGGGAGAGTTTGGCTCACAAAACAAGGAAGAACCATAGGTCGTTAGCGACCCATGGCCTATGGGTCGCTGGCGACCCATGGCCTTGGCTCGTTTGGAGCCAATGCCTTGGCCACTTTCACAGTATTCTTTGGCTAGTTTGTTTGAAGGTTTGTGGAGAGGTATGGGTCGCTGATGATCCAAACACTTAGGATTTTTCTGGAGTTTGGAGTTGGAGATGTTTTGATAGTCTTCTATCATAGTTTCTTCGTTTCGATGGCAGTTCACTAGATGTTTGCGCTCAGCTGCTGATTGGGCTAAAAGAATGCTGGTCTCCTGGTTCAGTCGATCCCAGTCGTTGCCTTAGTAATATAGCTTGGCTCTCGTTAACTCCTTGCCTTAGCCTTTCTGGTTAAGCTCTAAACCATTCTGCTAACACAAGATTATTCTATCTCCCGTTGGATCCTGCTGGGTTAAAAACCCGGATAACAGATACAAATATCTTACTTCGATAATTTAGAAAGAATATGGAGAAGAAAAACTGGCAGAGCTTTATTGCTCTATTCAGAAAAATATGAGAAGAGAAGGGTTAGGCCTGTATTTATAGGCGCTAGAATCAACCAGAATCGTTAGATCAAAATAGAATAGATCCGGGCCATTGGGCTAGGGAAAATGTAACCGTCGCCTTAAGAGCGCTTGACCGCCCCCTCACGGGAGTCGACCGCCCTAGATCGACCGCTACACTAAGCGGGCCGACCTGTGGATCCCATTCAATTAATTAAAAATGTCAATTTCTTGAATGAATTATTTCTGTTTCGAATTCATTTTTCGTCCGTAACTTCTTTTTTGGGACTCCGATCGCAAAACTCCAAATATGAAAGTTGCTCAGAATTTCACCATAAATGATGCATGTTTTATGGTCTAATTCCATCATTTGCACAAATTCCATTTTTGGAGTCTAATTAATTAACTAAATAACTAATTAAATAACTAACGCCAAATTACGGGGTGTTTAAGACATTTCCCTAGACATTTATGTATGATTACTAATTTCAAATTAGTAACCTTTTTATATATATTCCATTTTTATCAGCTCCATTAATCCATTTTTCTCTATTAATTGTAACCCTTAATTTAATACTATCCATTATTTCTCATTAATTTCCCATTAGTTTAGGTTACAATCTTCCATTTCCTGTTATTAATTAATAGGAATTCTTGATTTATTTTCCATTAATACGAATTACTACCTTTTCTAATTCTAACTATTCACTTCCCTAACTACAATAATAAATAACGAACGTTATGCATAAATAACGCATGAATAAACGATATTCTTCTTTATTAATGCAATAAATACGTATAAACTACATATTCGTAACCAAATATATTCTAGTCATAATTGTGTAACAAGAATATGCTTTTCATGTTTAATTTGCTCGAATTAAATTCCTTAGGAAGATTTTCCACCATGATTTCCATAAATTGGTTTAACACAATATAGAAAATTTGATTCCGTTTGAAATTACGAGGAATGAATAATTTCTTTTTAATTGGGATAGATGGTGTAAACTACGAAAAATAAATCTATACTTTATACATCTCTTTCCTTTTTGTTTATGGGTATTCCTTATTAAAACAAACATTGCCCTTTTGAATGACATGTGGAAAAGGTAAACAAATTTATAAAAAACGAAATGGATGTTCTATCCAAAAATTAAACTATGGAAAATCTACAACATAGCACAATTTGGGCAATAATCCAAAAACCCTATTTTACACCCTCAAGTACAGATCTGGAATAAAAATATACTACGTTCAAATTCTAAAATCTTTGGGACCGATTTTCATATCTAGGTGTAAACGTATTCCAAATTAGATCTAAAACAAGAATATGTAGGCAATAGTTTTCTACACTAATTTAAGCCTACAATTCACAAATAAAATTGACTTTGGCATAAAAATCAAACATATGCCAATGAAATAGGTTTAAAAACATAAACAATATATAAGTTTTCCCACTCACCATTTAAAAGCGAACCAAATCACCAAATCTAAAGCAGAACATTTGATTCATCTCCAAATCCTTTTTATTTCAAGAAATATGTATAAAAAGGGTATATACATATATTGGAATTACAGATCTGAGAAGAGATTTGGGTTTCGAGGAGAAAATAGGTATAAATATACAAATATATATAAATTACCTCATATACGCATATATTTGATTCTCTTCCCTTCTCCTTTTTATAGGATTTCCAGTCTTCTCCAATTTATATAAATATCGATATAAATATCTTATTTTAATAATTTAGAAAGAAAGTGGAGAAGAAGAACTGGCAGAGCTTCATTGCACTATTTAGAAAAATATGAGAAGAGAAGGAAGGGTTAGGCCTGTATTTATAGGCGCTAGAATCAACCAGAATCGTTAGATCAAAATAGAATAGATCCGAGCCATTAGGCTAGGGAAAACCTAGCCCCCGCCTTAAGAGCGGCCGACCACCCCCTTATGTGGGTTGACCGCCCCAGGTCGACCGCTACACTAAGCGGGTTGACCTGTGGATCCCATTCACTTAATTCGAAACGTTAATTTCTTAAATGAATTATTTCCATTCTGAATTCGTTTTTCATTTGTAACTTCTTCTTTTGGACTCCAATCGCAAAACCCCAAATTTAAAAGTTGGTCAAAATTTCACCATAAACGGTGCATGTTTTGTGGTCAAATTCCATCGTTTGCATAAATTCCATTTTGGGAGCCTAATTAGCTAAATAAATAACTAATTAAATAACTAACGCCAAATTACGGGGTGTTAAAACCATTTCCCTAGACATTTTTGTAAGATTACTAATTTCAAATTAGTAACTTTTATATCTATTCAATTTTTATCAATCTCATTAATCCATTTGCCTCTATTAATCATAACCCTTAATTTAATGATATCCATTATTTCTTATTAATTGCCCATTAATTTAAGTTATAATCTTTCATTTCCTATTAATTAATTAATAGAAATTCCTAATTTATTTCCCGTTAATATGAATTGCTACCTTTTTAATTCTGACTATTCGCTTCCCTAAATATAATAATAAATAACAAACGTTACGCATAAATAATGCACGAATAAATGATATCCTTCTTTATTAACGCAATAAATACTTATAAACTGCCTAATAAAACTACCCATTCGTAACCAAATATTCTAGTCATAAATGTGTAACCAAAATATGCTTTCCATATTTAATTTGCTGGAATTAAATTCCTTAGGAAGAATTTCCACTATAATTTCCCTAAATTGGTTTAACACAAAAAGGAAAGATTGACTCCTGTTTGCACAAAAAATGGACAAACACCTCAAAGTTGTATGATTTAGTAGATCTTATGTTGTTCTTAGTAATTCGGGTGATTTATGCAAATATATGAAAAATAGGGGCTAAACTGTAAAAAGACACGCAGATTTATAGTGGTTCAGCCAGAATGTGCCTACGTCCACTTTATATGTTATTTCTCTTCTCTTGTTTTGATTACAAGTACAAAGCTTTTATACAAGTAAAAGAAAGTTGTTTGAAAGTTCTCTCCGTGCTTGAGCTCTCAAACTTGTCCCCAATGTTGTACCCCTGCCCCTCTATTTATAGAGTGAGGTTGGGAGCAGGGGTCTTGGATGTATATAGCTGCTGGTGGGCCTGGGCTGATGTGATCTGGCCTGGCACGTCTTGGTCCGGTGGTAGGAGATGAATTAGTTCGGCGAAGGTTAGAAGGAGGTTGGTCCGGCAGTTACTTGAAGGAGGTTGGTTCGGCAGCCTTGAAGAGGGTTGGTTCGGCATTGTTTGAAGGAGGTTGGTTCGGCAACCTTGAAAACGATTGGTTCGGCATTGTCTGAAGGAGGTTGGTTCGGCAACCTTGAAGAAGATTGGTTCGGCAGTCTTGAAGAAGATTGGTTCGGCAGTCTTGAAGAAGATTGGTTCGGCAGTCTTGAAGACCGGATGGAACTTAGGCGAGCGTGAATGAATCAGCTTCTTGCTCTTGAGCTCTTCTGGGTGAGAACACGCCCAACATTTGCCCCCCAAAGTGGTGCATATGCCGGCATGTGCCGTGCTTTGTTTTTTTTTTCTTTTTTTCGACCGGTCCGGTCATCTACGCTTGCCTATAAATAAGGGCCTGGGGCTTTGGTACCTTCTACCGAACGAGACAAATTCGAACAACCGAATCAGTTTTTATCCTACTGCCGAATCAGGTATTCGACTTCCATTCGCCGAATGAACTTGAGTGAATGCCGAATGAACTTGCGTATGTGAAATGCCGAATGAACTTGCGTACATGAATGCCGAACGAACTTGCGTATGTGAAATGCCGAATGAACTTGCGTACGTGAATGCCGAACGAACTTGAGTGATGTGAATGCCGAATGACCTTGCGCACGTGAATGCCGAACGAACTTGAGTGATGTGAATGCCGAATGACCTTGAAAATTTTGCCTATTTATATCCTTTGTTCTAATAACCTGTCTTTCCTATGTTGCAGATAATGTCTCGCTAAGCAGAAACTCGATCAGACAAAAAGAAATCCGGGGGCGAAGGAGGTTCCTCCGCCGTGCCCCCAGCTCAGCCGAATCCAGAACGTCACGGACCTACCCCGAGATCACTAGTGGATGGGTACGGCCCTCAGGAACTTCTAAATTCCCCACCCGATTTCTTTCCTAGCTCCCTCAAGGAGGAGCAGCTTGATGTCATTTCCCGGTCTTTTGGAATTGATAGGGCGCACTTGCTGTTGCCAGGGAGAGAAGTTATGCCGTATGAAACTCCTGAAGGGTACTTCGCCTACAGCAGATATCACTGCATGTGTGGTGCCATTCCTCCTCTTAACGCTTGGGTAGCCAGCTTCCTCACATATCTAAAGGTGGCCCCATTCCAACTTCAACCCAACTCCTATGCTATTCTAGTGAGCCTCTTCGTCATTTTTCAGAGGAGTATGGTCGTGCTCCTTCCAATCGGGAGATCCGGTACTTATATAATCTGAGGGGCTATAAGAAGGGGTCCCCATACATCAGCTTGGAGTCGGCTGTAACCTTCAAGCCGGTCTTGGACCTGTACTCCAAATTCAGCATGTTCAAGAAGGAGTGGTTCTTCGTCAGGGACGACTCTGCTTCTATTCGGCGCTTTACTTCTGGATGTAAGTTGATGCTTTTACTTATAATTTCCATTCCGATTGCGACGCTTCTTATCATACTTTCTCATTTTTGCTAGCGACAGGTGGCTTTGCGATTGTGGAGACTGACCGCCTGGTTCAGACGGCGGCTGAAATAGAAGCTATCCCCGGAAGAGATAGATCAGCTGCCTTTCTGATCAGAAATGCGACTCTTCTGGATAACTTGATCCTTCCACACCAGTCAGTAGTCAAGCTGAGGGAAACGGCGGAGGAGAGGGCGGCTGCTCAGGCTAAGGGAGGTGTCGTGGCATAGAGTGGAAAGAGAAAACCTTTCACAAAACCTCCGGCTGTCGGAGGTAAGAAACTTAAGCGGTCGGACGGTCCTTCTCCCAGCAATTGTCCACTTACTCAGGGGGAGGAAGACGTGGAGGAGGAAAGTGGTGAGGGTGGAGATGGTCGGGAAGGTGATGAAGGTGGTGATGGCATCGGGGCCTTGCTTCCTGGGCAAGCGGGCGAGATTCAGGAGTGGACGGATGATGCGTTCCACCAGGCTTTCGAGGGGCTGGACGAAGATCCGGCTTTGGTAGAGAAAACCGGGAAAGCGAACAAGGCCGGGACCGGTGCAAGCGAGTCTTCTCAGACCATTCCAGCCAAGGTGGCTCCGACGACTCAAGGTGAACTCTTGACTCCTGCATGCTTCATTAATGATAGGGACCTAGGAATATTTTATGATCCGCTCCCATCCTGGAATGAAATCCAGGACTCATTGCAGTATTCTACTTCTCCCCAGGGTTTGTATAACAGACGTGCTTTCTTTCTTCTTTTAACTTGTAATTTACCGCATTTCTCGAATTATATAGTGATGTAAGCTTGTGACACTTGTTCTTCATATCAGGAGCAGGCAAGACATCCAAGGCCTCAGACCTTCGGCACAGGCTTGAGCAATACAAGCTTTCCAAAACTTCTGTCAAACCGAAGCCTTCGACCCACCGCTCCGGGGATGTAGTCGGCTACCGTCCTCTTCTCGGGATTATCGAAGAGGGTATTCAGCAGAGAAAGAGGAGTCATTCCTTATCCGAACCTTCACTTGGTCCCCAGCCCCCAATTCATCCCCTTCATGATATCACAGGGGAGGATATTGAGTTCGTACTCTCTCCGCACCTGTCTGAAAATCCTACCGTCACTCGGATTGATCATCCTGACTTGGTTCGGAATCCATTTGCGGGTCATCTTGACCTGGATCCAAGCTCCCATGATATTACCTTTGACGAGGTCACCGGTGAGCACCTTCTTCCCCGCAATCCTATGGTACGGGTACTTGATGAGGCTAAGTCCTTAGATCTCGATTTACTCACTACTCGTATAATTACTATGGGAGATGAGGCCAAGGCTAATATTGATCGGGTGGCGGAGGAGACTAAGAAGCTGATGGGGCATCATGCCCGGCTGGTTAAGGCCGGAGAGGAGATTGGGAGTGCCAACATCCGACTACGATTGGTGGTTTCGGATCAGGCCAAACAGCTTGCGGATCAGACCATTCAGATTTCTCAGCATGAGGCTGCTTCTGGACGACTAAAGAAAACCACGGAAGAGGCCATCCGGGCCGAACTGCGGAAAATGGAAGCTACTTGCAAAGAACGGATTGACATTGCTATTGCCACGGTGGACGAGGTTCGGAAAGCGGATCTTGAGCAGGTGGAGGATTTGTCCGGGAAACTTGAGGCTGCAGAGCTTGCTCAGGCCAAGTTGAGGGAGGAGATGGAGGCAATGCGGGAATCCCTTCTGGTTGACTGATCGAGATACCGATCGGAGAGAGACGCTGCCGTTGAAAGGTTGTCGGCTTCCGAGGCCCGGATGAGGGAGTTTGAGGAGAATGAGGGGATGATGGACGAAATGCTTCAGGACATGTACTTCCGAACCTGGAAGCAGGGCAACCTATCCTGGATGGATGATTATCCTAGGGTCATGGCTAAGATCTATCTTCGGGCTCTGGAGGAGGCCAAGGCCGATGCGGATAAAGATGGTGGCGTGGCCTTCAGCATGGATGTGGTCACGGCCCAGTTTGCCAAGGGGGAGAAGGTGGCGGTGAAGGAGGGTATGCGGTTGCTTGCTGCTGAGGAGGCAGGGGTGCAAGTAGATGATGACGACCAGGATGGCCAATAAGCATATGTTGGTAAGTCTTCCTTTTTAGTTTCCCTATTAACTTGGTTGCTTATCACTAATGAATCCTTTCTTTGACTGGACAGGTGGTCAACAGGACAAGGATAAAACTCCAATGCAGCCGGCCTCTTGATTAGACCTGGAAAAAACTCTTTTTGTGGACTTGACAGGGTTGTATATGTTAGTCTTAAAACAGTAAAGTAGCTTTTAGGTTGTATTATTTTGCTACTTGTAATAAATAGCTCCATTCTTGAAGTGTAATTCTTTAACTTAAGCTGATTTTGTCGTTTTCTGAATGTTTGTTGCTATTTTGACATGTCGTATGAGAAATATAGCTATGTATATTCTTGTAATTGAATTGTGTTTGATGTCAGGTTCTGGTTCTAAAACATAATTTCATGACTTGCAATATTAACGTGTGGTGTGAACAAATTATAGTCATGTATTTGTACATAAAAGAAGAAAATACCGCCTTTCATGTTTTAATCGTAGATGGCAGTTTTGAATATCTTGTATGACCGAGCATGGAATGCAGTCGAATGCCCTGCCATCCAATTGTGAGTCCCTACACCCATTGGCGAGTATCTCCTACTCT
The DNA here is from genome assembly GCA_030737815.1 of Allium fistulosum. Lineage (NCBI taxonomy): Eukaryota > Viridiplantae > Streptophyta > Magnoliopsida > Asparagales > Amaryllidaceae > Allium > Allium fistulosum. The sequence goes on along the minus strand of CM060901.1, from coordinate 1,077,343,171 downwards.
GTATCCTGTACTTTAGGGATTGTTATAGAGGATAGGGAAAAAGCTTTTTAAGTAAAATTGAAATATGTGAAAAAGTAAAACTTCCAATCACGGAAGGCCTTCGATGTGCTTAAGTTCGTGGCAAACGGGTTTTGTAGTCACTTTCCCTAGCTGTGGGTCTTGGAGACATTTGTCACCCATCTTACGCCTCCGCGGGGAGTTAATCCTTTTTTACCACAGCCGCACTTAAGACACACCGGAGCCGAGATCGCGCACAGTAACTACCCGGGCCATTATGGCCCGTAATCGTGGGTATTATTCGATTTACTATGGCCGGCTAGCGTGGGTGCCGATCGTCAACTGTGAACTGCCCCTGGCTGGCCACACCTTATGTCGGGGCTTATAGTCGGTTCACAGTTGCCGGCGAGCCTAACGCCGTAATGAGCTGCCTCGGCTATAGTCGGCCTTCTCGGTGGCTTATAATCGGCTCATTACAGTTGGCTTTCAGGGCCGTCGCGAGCAATGAGTTAACCCGCAGCAGAGGGATGCCGGAGCGAAAGTGTCTCATTGGCGAGGGCATAGATTCGCATAGTACCTATTAGGTTTTGTCCAGGTGAAGTTGCGTTGTGGAGTGTGTTAGCACCAAAATTGGTCACTAACCTCGTTGAGAAAGATTGTGTAGAGATGTAAGTGATGAAGTTAAATTAAACAAGGAAGAATATGCTAATTTAAATGCAGAAAGTAAGAACACCAAATTTATAGTGGTTCAGCGTAATTGCCTACGTCCACTTTGTTCAACTTTATTGATCTTCTTTATAGTTGATTACAAATACAATTCGTGAATCAAATGCTTAAGTGAGGTTGTTAAGTAGAGAAGATGAGTCTTGAAAATGGCAGAGTCTCCCCGGTGTTTTCTCTCCCAAAAAAGGATCCCTCTTCACTGTGACCCTGCCCCTCTATTTATAGACAAAGATGGGCTGGACTTCCCAGGTGGGCTCGGTATACGAACACTCTAGCCCAAGCATAGTGGTCGCTGCATGCCGAACCAGATATGCCGAACACCATAATGCCGAATGATCCTTTCTATGCCGAACGGTATGTTTGATGTGCGGGAAGTGCAGAATGGTTGTCAGTCGAGGCCGAACGTGCCTCTGGATGCCGAGTACTACTATCGCCGAGTTCTACTTGATGTCGAGCACTACGCCGAGTACTCCTGTCGCCGAGTTCTACTGGATGCCGAGTACTACGCCGAGTACTCCTGTTGCCGAGTTCTACTGGATGTCGAGTACTACGCCGAGTACTCCTGTCGCCGAGTTCTACTGGATGTCGAGTACTACGCCGAGTACTCCTGTCGCCGAGTTCTACTGGATGTCGAGTACTACGCCGAGTACTCCTGTCGCCGGGTTCTACTGGATGTCGAGTACTACGCCGAGTACTCCTGTCGCCGAGTTCTACTGGGCGCCGAGTACTACCTGATGCCGAGTGCTACCTAATGCCGAGCACTACCTGATGCCGAGCACTAGTTGCCTGGTCAAATCTCCAGGAAACACTTGCCCCCCAAAGTGTATTACGTGACTGCACGTAATACGCTTTGAACTATGTATCCTCCATGTCTCGTTTCAAATCCTTGAATAAATTCTAATGGAGATGCCTTCTTGAGAATATCAGTGGTCATCCGTGTCTGATTCTGCAGAGCTATTAGGCTTCGGCTATCTGATCTAGTCTTCTCTTAATAACCCTTAGTGAGAATTCAATTTCTGTTGATTTCAAGAAGTCGTACTTTTTCGGACGTACACATGCACGTTCGGGTACATGTTCTTGCCATTGGCTCTCGGATGCGTATAAGTCGTCGCCAACTCCATCTAGTTTAATTGCAATTCAATCGCGATTCCTTGTTTGTATTTTCTGTGAAATAAGGATTGCAATCAGCCACTTGAGGAGTTTTCCAAACCTCTCTTCAGTATAGACTCTATGATTTTATTCACAGCTTCAACCTGTCCATTTGCAGTTATAATGGATCATGGAAGGTCATAAGGACAGATGACGTTACGGATAAAGAAGTTGATTATTTTCTTCATCTTGGTCGTGGTTAAGAGTTCTTCATGATGAAATCAATAGAGATTGTGCTAGCTTTTGTAGCTTCCGGTTGATATTCAATGCATGGCTCGCGATAGTTAATGAAATCACATATGCATGTCAGAATGGGTCCAAGGGAACATATCATCATTTATTCAGAAAAATCCAACTAATTCTTTTATCATCACTGCACTGAGCTGTGATCCGATATTCAACACCCGGAAAGGGTCGCCATGGCTGGCTGTAATGTCGACCATCAGCTTAGCAGGTGCCATCCCAGATTCTTTGAGTAAAGATGTAACTATTTTGCATAACATTCAATGTGAAATATGGTTGGGACGGTCAATGTTGATGGTTACTCTGGTCGAATCCTTGAGTCTTGTCATGAGTTGTTAAGTCAAATAATGAAGGGCTCTGAATGCTCTAATTGATTATCTGCAAATGGCCAAAGATCAGGCTTAAAAGCACGTTGAAGGAAACGTCGAGTAGGGGTTGGCCTCGAGTGGCATGCAACTGTATAGCTGGATCTTGCTATGAGTTTGAATTTGCTTGTGCATTCGAGTCACGCACTTTCTATTTAATGCATTCATGATTCTTTACTCATCCTTCGGGTTGGAGTGAAAGTCAATTGCCCATGAGCTAAGGTATTGATTTAACGATTCTATCTCTAGGCATCCTTTCGGTCATTGCCTTGAGTAGCTGTAAGCACTATATATAAGTTTTAATACTAAGCTATCGTAGCCAGTTTTTGGATGACCATACGTCTTCTCCCAGTCTCGGGTTGTTAAATGTACTGCATGGACGGTTGAGTCTCGTCTTAGCTATGTTTATGTTTTCACCTAAACTCCAAAGACATAGAGGTGATTAGTGAATAGTCGGTTCACATTCATCTTGCTTCTCGCTCGTTCCCCCAGGTCTGGGGCATATACCGATAAGTAGGAAGGCCAACCACGCCCGCTTTAGCTTTACTCTCTTTCCCGTTGAATCGTGGGATCCTGTCAGTCGATGGGAGACTAGGTCTCGCCTATCTTGGATTTTATCGTGGTTTTTCATTCCAAGAGGAATACTTCGATGCCACGTAAGTTTCAGGGCGTAATTTGGACAGTGGATGGTCATCCACGTCCAATTTGGTTCATGCTCTGTAATCAGATCTCGGGGTAAAGTTGGCTACAAATGCAGTCGGGTTATGCTCATCCAGTTTCATAATCCTCCTGACGAATCGAGCGAGGGTGCTGGAGAATTTTTGACCAAGTATTCATGGTTTAACCTCCTTTCCATACTCTGGGGGTCATAGTTTTTCAAAAAACATCCGAGTCACATTCGTATGTGCTTGGTGCGGATCGGCATTGACCCTTGGTCTGAGGTATGATATAGTAGGTTGCTCGTAGCTTTGGATGCCGTTTCGATTTGTTCTGTATCGAGGCCTCCCTGCAGTCGCTGCCTCAAGTTATAAAGAACGCCACGCTAGAGATATAGTAAGCTGTCGTATTCGGCTTTTTAGTGTTTTGTACCCCTGCCCCCAGCATTGATTTAGCCAGGTCACTAGTTGGATGGTCGAACTCCATCCTCAGCAGGTTAATAATCCTCCTGTCGATTCCAGGCCGAAGTTTACGGAATAGAAAATGGTCGGGATCCACTCGTCTATTTATCGATGTTTATACACCATCTGCATTCTGGTGACTTAGTGTTATTCTCCCTCCGGTTGACTCGCACCCAATTTGTGTTCATGCTTCGGTCCATGCTCCGGGGACTTAGAGATTTGTCGAACGGTTTATGCTTTAGTCCACAGTTCGAGACGCAGAGATTTTCGTCAACTCGTTTATACTCTAGTTCGCACTCTGGGAACTTAGAGTAATCTGGTCCGCTTCTGGGATTTAGGGATTTTTCTGAAGTTTTCTATAATCTAGTCCATGCTCTGGGGACTGAGAGTACTGTAGTCCGCACTCTGGGGACGTAGAGGTTTTTGAGTCATTTATACTCTAGTCCGCACTCAGGGACTTAGAGTACTTTAGTCCGCATTCTGTCTCCCGTTCCAGAGGGTGAGACCCCCCGGATGGCTGAGAGTTTGCCTAAACCTGGTAGATAATCCTTCTCTTTAAGATTCTCTTTAAGATTTCGAAAGTCGTTATTCTTTATGCAGGACTATTGCATTCTAATGCTTGTTTTCCACGATTTTGTGCAGGCCGTTCTGACCCCGAGCCCACTCCGAGGAGCGATGTCGCCAAGGAAGTGGGGGAGAAAACAAGTGAAGCCACTCACGCAGAGGAGGCTCCTGGTCCATATGCTCAGGTGATCGGAGCGCTTGATGAAGACAAGTCTGAAACCTCCTCTCCTACCGACGGGGGTTATGAAGTAGAAATTACAAGCGCCTCTGAGCACACATCCGAATTGAGCATGGAGGAACGGCTCGAGATAGAGAAGGAGGAGACAGTCAAGGTAATAGTAGAGCCCCGAGTTGTGGACTTGGACGATCCTTTGAACAAGCCGTTGAAGGTCATCCTTCATGGCGGGTCCAAGCCCATGGAAGGCCCCCGTACTCCTTCAGCTGCTACCCCTCTATCAAAGAAGAGTACCAAGGGTAAATGCTCTGGAGAGGAGCCGTTTGGAAAGAAGTTGAAGAAGCACAAGAAGTGACTACTATCCTCGTTCAACGAGAGTTAGTTTAAGTCATGTAATTATTTTCATCTATTTCCTTAGTCCTTGTAGATAGAATGTCGACTCTGAACTTTGGAGGGGTTGTAATGGAAACTCATTTCTGAATAAGGTTTAGTTCCTTTTTCTGTCTTACAAAAGACTCTTATTGTTCAGTTTTCTTTGTGATTGTGGTTTTAATCCAAGCAGTTGTGAGTAACATAGACTTCTCAGTCCATCTTCATATAACTCGGAAACTCTTCGGGAGTCGTTGAACTTCCATTCTGTGCTTCGTGCACTTAGAATACTTTCTAGCCCGTATGCCAAGGATTTGACAAATTCAAGTCATTTGTGTCATAGTTCATATTCAGGGAACTTGGAGATCCGATTCGCTTATATTCGAGTCCGCACTCTAGGGAGTTAGAGTACTCCAGTCCGCACTCTGGGGACTTGGAGGTTAAGTCATTTATACTCTAGTCCGCGCTCTGGGGACTTAGAGTACAGTCCGCGCTCTGGGGACTTGGAGGTTTAAGTCATTTATACTCTAGTCCGCGCTCTGGGGACTCAGAGTACTCCGGTCCGTGCTCTGGAGACTTGGAGGTTTAAGTCGTTTATACTCTAGTCCGCGCTCTGGGGACTTAGAGTACTCCTGTCCGCACTCTGGGGACTTGGAGGTTTAAGTCGTTTATACTCTAGTCCACGCTCTGGGGACTTAGAGTACTCCAGTCCGCACTCTGGGGACGTAGAGGTTTAAGTCGTTTATACTCTAGTCCGTGCTTTGGGGACTTAGAGTACTCCAGTCCACACTCTGGGGACTTGGAGGTTTTAGTTGAGAGCAGTCGTATTTCCACTCTTTAATTTGTATTCATCTACTGTATCAAGGCTAATGTCGTCGAATGAACAATCGAACCACGTTTGCTCACGGAATGGGATTCTGCCCCCCAGGATGAGGGACGGAATTTGAAAAATGGACGATCGATTCTCGTCCGCTTGGTGATTATAGCTCTTCCAATCAAGTCAAGGAAGGAGGTATATGACAGATGGTTGAATCACATCCATGTTGGGTTAGATAACCAAATCTCTTACAATTTGCTCCGTATCTCCTTCTAGAAAATAAGGATAATAGATTGTTGAGTAGACAAAGTAAGTTGCAAATGTTCCAAGGTGCAGTCGTGTCCATATATTGACAGCGATGGTTAGCGAGTACGCAGTCTACCATAGCTACTTCAAGTTGGGCTTTCGAACAACCTTTCGTGTTCAGGGTAGGATTTGATGTGTAGATGATCAAATCACGTCCACTTTAGACGGATCCCGGCGTCACTGAGCTTCATGAGGGGTATCTGTATTTTGTCGAACTTTGTTCTATGACTCGATTGGAGTGGATGATCGGGCCATATTCATTCCAAGTAGTTTAGGTCTCCAAGTTAAATGTGGAGGTTGATGGATGGATGGTCGGTTGTTCGAATCGATCATAAGTTGAGCATACGAACTCGGATCGTCTTGAAACTTGGAACGTTGGCTTCCCTGGCTTTGATTGTTATGTCTTGTTAATTGTGGCTCGATCCAGACTCGGACAAAATCCATCGATATCCATTGTGAGCCTTTGTGTAACCGATCTCCAAGACGAACTGTCACTGGTTTCTAATCAAGTTCTTGGTGTCACGGCCTTGCCAAAAGGCGGGATAACATTTGCCCCCCAAAGGACGTCTCATGTAAACATGACGTGCTTTGAAAAACCGCAGTCTTTCATGCTGAATATTTCCGTTCAGTTGATTGCTTGACAGTCGTCTTTTAATCGTTTCGTTGCAATCTTCTTTTAGACAAATGTTCAACTAGCGTGCTTTGCTTTGGTTATGCCCCCAGTTTTGGGGATGAGTATGGAGTTGATGTATGTTTATACTCCGTCTCGCATTTTGGGAGTACAGAGTTGATTAATGTTTATACTCCGTCTCGCACTCTGGGAGTACGGAGTTAAGCGAATGTTTATACTCCGTCTCGCACTTTGGGAGTACGGAGTTAAGTAGATGTTTATACTCCGTCTCGCACTCTGGGAGTACGGAGTTGTGCAAAGGATCGTCGTGTATCAGCCCATTTTTAGCCATGCTGTGATGGCTTGCCCCCGAGCTCGAGTTTCACTTAGCAAGTGGCCGGCCGTATCGCAGCCGCTCTATACTTGAATAAATTCCACTTGCAGGATGGAATTCAGCTCTCCGTGCATCGTGATGTTGTACATTGTATTTAATCCATAGCCCCAAATCAAAGGCATATGGTTGATGATGAGCGTTAGAGTTATGCTCGTCCAGATGTAACTCCATACGTCCGATCACGGTCTGCGTAGATTGGTTGGCAACCAAATCTGAGTACCTGGTCACCTGCATCGTTTTAAAAGTAGTTTAGTTCAAGCTATTCGTAGTTCATAGAACAATTGAAATAGAGATGGAAATGGAAATAATTCAAAGAAGATTATGGTAAATCTCATTGATATGTGAAGTAGCATCGTGTGCTCGCTATTCGACTCTGCCCTTGGCTCCTTTCAAAGGGATGTCGGCCGTCAACCGTCCAATTGATAATCATAGCCCTTTATTAATAGACCAAGTGTTTCCAGTACCACTCCGAGTCGTGAGTCTTCAAGTAGAGGTTGTTAATTGAATCTTTCAAAGAGCATATGAGCTGAATTCTGATGTCTTGTTTCGGCTACTGGGATCTACATCCTTAGCCAACGGGCCTTCATTGTTATTTTTCTTAGTCTGCTCCACTCCTCCTCACTTCAGTTCTGACTCATTTTGTAAAAGAAACGATCCATAGTTGTAGGAGGCTCTTTAGCTAACTAGCTGCCAAAATATATCTGGAGGTCGACTTTCCTCAAACGCGATCAGTATGATACCCTTGTTAGTATTTGGAATAAATTGCTTAGAGCATTGGTTTGCTTGGAGTCATCTTGGCGTTTGCTAGAGTCATATCATCTATGTTCTCCAACCTTTGGGAGTACTGCTTGAATAGCGGTTGCTTGTCCATTCCCTTGATGTCGTTCATAAGCTGTCGCTAGATCCTCTATGCCCTGGTCGATCATGGGATGTCAAGGAAGTGGGTAGAATGTTCTTTTTTAGCCTCTTTTTTGAAAATTTGGGTCGTACCCGATTTTTTTTTTTTCAAATAGGGGTCGTATAAGGGACCGGTGTAACTTAATTCCAGAGGTGTTCGACATTCGTTCTCGTTTGACACAACCGAGTCGTTCGGCATACAATACCGTTCGACATTACAGAGGTGCTCGATATAGCGGTATGGTTCGGCTTGGAAGAGCGTTCGGCCTAGAGGTATGTTCGGCCTGGAATGGCGTTCGGCCTAGAGGTATGTTCGGCCAAAGCTGTTCGGCCAAGGCTGTTCGGCCAAAGTGGATCGGCCTGGAGTGGTTCGGCCAAAGCTGTTCGGCCAAAGTGGATCGGTCTGGAGTGGTTCGGCCAAAGCTGTTCGGCCAAGGCTGTTCGGCATTCCTCACTGTTCGGCATTCACACTGTTCGGCATTCCTCACTGTTCGGCATTCACACTGTTCGGCATTCCACACCGTTCGGCATTCCACACTGTTCGGCATCCACACGTGTTCGGCATCCCACACTGTTCGGCACAACCGAGTCGTTCGGCATACAATACCGTTCGGCATTAGGGCGTTTGGTGTAGAGGTATGGTCGGCCTAGAAGAGTGTTCAGTCTAGAGGTATGTTCGGCCTGGAAGAGCGTTCGGCCTAGAGGTATGTTCGGCCTGGAAGAGCATTCGGCCTAGAGGTATGTTCGGCCTGGAAGAGCGTTCGGCCTACGCCTTTTCTGGAGCGTTCGGCATATGCCTTTTCTGGAGCGTTCGGCATACGCCTTTTCTGGAGCGTTCGGCCTACGCCTTTTCTGGAGCGTTCGGCATACGCCTTTTCTGGAGCGTTCGGCCTACGCCTTTTCTGGAGCGTTCGGCATACGCCTTTTCTGGAGCGTTCGGCCTACGCCTTTTCTGGAGCGTTCGGCATGCACCTTTTCTGGAGCGTTCAGCATACGCCTTTTCTGGAGCGTTCGGCCTACGCCTTTTCTGGAGCATTCTGATGGTCTGGGCCTCCAGCCTCCATTTGTACTCCTGCCCTGAAGTTTCCAACTCTTGCTTGGTCATGGTCTTCAGCTGTTTAAACAGCAGCTTCAGTCTTGCGGCGTCTGCGCCTGGGAGGTTCATCAGAGGAAGTAGAGCTGTCAGATGAGGAATAAGGAGCGGGATTGCCCCCAGCATTCTGTTGCTGCTGTTGAGTGAGTTGTGCCATCAGGTTGGCGTTAGCTTGCATCTGCTCTCCTAGTTGTCTCCTGCTTTCCCTGAGCTCTCTCATCAAGTCGTTGAACTCTATTCTGGCGACAACTGAAGTTTGGTCATGGGCGGCAATTCCTTCACCCGGAATTGCTGGTTGATTGCTAGGTCCTGCTTGTTGCACGCTAGCTGTCTCGTGGGCATCCGCATTATGAGAAGCTGACCTGGTACGTGGTCCTGCCATTGTAGAGTTTATTGTATGAACTCTGAGTAGAATCAACGGATGTCCTATCAGTGAGTCGGATCTTCTTTGGGGGATTTATTCAATCTAGTAGCTTCAAAGCAGATCCTTGAGGTCTGAGAATTCAATTCTCAGTGAAAGCACCAAAGTGTTAGCACCAAAATTGGTCACTAACCTCGTTGAGAAAGATTGTGTAGAGATGTAAGTGATGAAGTTAAATTAAACAAGGAAGAATATGCTAATTTAAATGCAGAAAGTAAGAACACCAAATTTATAGTGGTTCAGCGTAATTGCTTACGTCCACTTTGTTCAACTTTATTTATCTTCTTTATAGTTGATTACAAATACAATTCGTGAATCAAATGCTTAAGTGAGGTTGTTAAGTAGAGAAGATGAGTCTTGAAAATGGCAGAGTCTCCCCGGTGTTTTCTCTCCCAAAAAAGGATCCCTCTTCACTGTGACCCTGCCCCTCTATTTATAGACAAAGATGGGCTGGACTTCCCAGGTGGGCTCGGTATACGAACACTCTAGCCCAAGCATAGTGGTCGCTGCATGCCGAACCAGATATGCCGAACACCATAATGCCGAACGATCCTTTCTATGCCGAACGGTATGTTTGATGTGCGGGAAGTGCAGAATGGTTGTCAGTCGAGGCCGAACGTGCCTCTGGATGCCGAGTACTACTATCGCCGAGTTCTACTTGATGTCGAGCACTACGCCGAGTACTCCTGTCGCCGAGTTCTACTGGATGCCGAGTACTACGCCGAGTACTCCTGTCACCGAGTTCTACTGGATGTCGAGTACTACGCCGAGTACTCCTATCGCCGAGTTCTACTGGATGTCGAGTACTACGCCGAGTACTCCTGTCACCGAGTTCTACTGGATGTCGAGTACTACGCCGAGTACTCCTGTCGCCGAGTTCTACTGGATGTCGAGTACTACGCCGAGTACTCCTGTCTCCGAGTTCTACTGGGCGCCGAGTACTACCTGATGCCGAGTGCTACCTAATGCCGAGCACTACCTGATGCCGAGCACTAGTTGCCTGGTCAAATCTCCAGGAAACAGAGTGCTTTGAATAAAAATGCTATATGCTCAGGATTTTGTTCAACAGAAAAGGATAAAGTTAACAAGCAGCCAAGATACAAAGGGACAAGTTAAAAAAGAGACAAGGTTTTTTAAAGTGGTTCGGCACGAAAAGGCCTACGTCCACTGATTCTCTTTGTTAATTCACTTTATATGGGCAATACAAGTTAAGTAAAGTATCGACGGAGGTGTTGGATGTTCCATGCCCTCTGGAACACCTCTCCGTCCACTGTTGACAAAATATAGGCTCCGTTGTGGAGGTCTTTATGAATTACATATGGTCCATCCCAGATTGGGTCTAGTGCTCCGGGGCGAGGGAAGATTCGCTTGAGGACAAGATCCCCTTCTTGTAAGGTACGATGCTTGACTTTGGAGTTGTATTGTGCTACCACTTTTTGCTTGTGGGCTGCTGTTTTGAGGACTGCATCGTTTCTTCTCTCCTCTATTAGATCCAAAGACATGTGAAGGAGTTCTTCGTTCTCTTCTGGGTTATAGTGGATCCTACGGTGGGAAGGCACAATGGTTTCAACTGGGAGCATAGCCTCCGATCCGTATGCCAAAGAGAAAGGAGTGTGCCCCGTCGATGTTCTGAAAGATGTGCGATAAGCCCATAGTGCCGTAGGAAGTTCATCCACCCAAGCGCCTTTTGACTTTTCGAGCTTCTTTTTTATTAGAGTTTTCAGAATTTTGTTGACGGCTTCGACTTGTCCGTTTGCTTGGGGATATGCTACGGATGAGAAGCTCTTGTGAATTCCGTGCTCTCGGCACCAGTTGGCGAACTCCTCGCTGTCAAATTGAAGTCCATTGTCTGATATGATTTTGAATGGGACTCCGTACCTGCACAGAACATTTTTGATCAAGAAATTGATAACTTTTGCAGAAGATACTTTATTCAGGGGTTCTGCTTCCACCCATTTGGTGAAATAGTCGACTACCACTATAGCATATTTGGCTCCGCCTCGGCCCATTGGCAGTTCGCCAATTAAGTCAATTCCCCATATTGCGAAGGGCCAAGGGCTGGTCATTTGAGTAATCTCGGTTGTTGGTAGCCGAGGAATCTTAGCAAATTTTTGGCATCTGTCACACTTCTTGACGAAATCTAAGGCGTCCTTGCTTAAGGTGGGCCAGAAATATCCGTAACGGAGTATCTTTTTTGCTAACGTTTGCCCTCCGGTGTAATCTCCGCAGCTTCCCTGATGGATGTTGGACAAGATTTCCTTGGCTTCCCTCCCAGCGACACACCTTAATAACGGGTTAGAGAATCCGCGCCGATAGAGGATGTCTTCTTGTACTGTGTAGCGGGATGCTTTCCTCAAGATTTTCTTGACTTCGTTACGCCCGTTGGGTAGTGTGCCACTCCGTAGGTAGTCTCGGATAGGAGTCATCCAAGTTGCTTCTTCGGTTGTAGCTACCAGATTCACTTGTTCAAAACTTGGGGCCAGTTGCTTTGAGATGGCTACTGCCCCGAAGATGGTGACGTCTCTCACACTTGCTTGCTTTGCCAATTCGTCGGCTTCTTGGTTCTCTTCCCGAGGGATGTGTTTGACTAAGTAGTGGTCCAATCGGCTGAGAAGTAACTTGGTCTTCTTTAGATATGCTATGAGTCGTTCTTCTCGAGCTTGGAATTCTCCTAGTATTTGATTAACAATAAGTTGGGAATCGCTATGAAGACACAAAGAATTGGCTCCGATTTCTATGGCAATTTCTAGTCCGGCTATCACTGCTTCATATTCTGCATCGTTATTGGTGGCGGCGAACTCCAGTCTTATAGCATAGTGCAGTTTGTTTCCCCTGGGGGTGATTATTACCACACCTGCCCCCGAGCCTTGTTCGTTAGATGCACCGTCCACAAAGAGATTCCACTTGATATCTCCTGTTATTTCCAATTGCTCCTTATCCTCGTTGGTAGTGAATTCTGCAATGAAATCAGCCATGGCTTGTCCCTTGATGGCGGTGCGAGGGTGATAGGTGATATCATATTGACTCAGTTCAATGCACCATTTAAGTAGTCGCCCGGAAGTGTCGGGACGATGGAGTACTTGCCTCAGTGGTTGATCGGTCAGAACTTTGATGGAATGGGACTGGAAGTAGTGACGCAGTTTCCGTGATGTGATTAGTAAACAATATGCTAACTTCTCAAGTTTAGGATATCTAACTTCTGCCCCAGTAAGCTTTTTGCTGACGAAGTAAACTGGCCGTTGTGTGCGGTTGTCTTCCCTTACCAAGGCAGCGCTTAGGGCGTGAAATAATACAGCAAGGTATAGGTATAATTCTTCGCCTTCGCTTGGAGTTGAGAGTACTGGTGGTTTCTGGAGATGTTTGATTATGTTAAGGAAAGCGGTCAGGCATTCGCCGGTCCATTCGAATTTTCCTTTGTCTTTCTTTAGAGCTTCGAAAAAGGGGACGCACTTGTCCGTTGCCTTGGAGATGAATCGGCTCAGGGCGGCCACTTTTCCGTTCAAACTTTGCATTTCCTTCCGAGTGGAAGGTATCTTGATATCCCTTAGCGCTCGGACTTGTTCAGGGTTTGCTTCTATTCCTCTGGCATGAACGATGAATCCTAAGAACTTTCTTGATGACACTCCGAAGGAGCATTTTAGTGGATTCAACTTCATTCCATATTGTCGAAGTACTTGAAACATCTCGCCTAGGTGGCTTACGTGATCTTTGGCTTTCCTTGACTTTACCAGCATGTCATCCACATATACTTCCATAGTTTGTCCTATTAGCCCTGCAAACATCTTGTTGACGAGGCGCTGGTAGGTGGCTCCTGCATTTTTAAGTCTGAAAGGCATTACCTTATAGCAGTATAAACCCCGGTCGGTGATGAAACTAGTGTGGTCTTGGTCAGGAGCATGCATAGGAATTTGGTTATATCCTGAGTATGCGTCCATAAAAGATAGGAGCTCGTGCCCGGCTGTGCTCTCTACAAGTTGGTCGATTCTGGGAAGTGGGAAGCAATCCTTTGGGCAGGCGTCGTTTAGGTTGGAAAAGTCAATGCAGGTTCGCCACTTCCCATTGGCCTTCTTTACCAGCACCGGGTTGGCGATCCATTTCGGGTAAATAGCTTCTCGTATGAAGTCATTGGCGAGTAGATTCTTTACTTCTTCATCGAGGGCTGCTGATCGTTCTGCCCCCATACTTCTCTTTCTTTGTTTTACGGGCGCCTTGGTAGGATCAATGTATAATATGTGGCATGCTATATCGGGGGAGATTCCGGTCATGTCAGCATGTGACCACGCGAATACATCCAAGTTGTGGCGGAGAAAATCGATGAGTTGTTCCTTCAATTCGGTCTTTAGTTGGGACCCAATTTTCAATAGTCTACTTGAGTCGTACTTGTCTACAGATATAAACTCCATAGCCTCTGCAGGCTCGGCGGTGGCCTCCTCCTCTTTGTCCCTAGGGTCTAATTCATTGAAAGGGTCGCTGGTATATCGAAGAGGAGGGGCTTTCTTTAGTTGCTATGCTTCCAGACTTTTTGTGCAGAGGGCAATCTCTACACCCTTCCCTTTATCCTTCCTGTGGTTGTTGCGAAGTTCAGTCACATAGCAGTCTCGAGCAACGTCCTGGTCTCCTTCTACTTCCCCTACTCCATTGTCCGTTGGAAATTTCATCTTTAGGCACCATGGGGCTAGGACAATTTGGAAATCAGACAAGGCTGGCCTTCCTAAGAAGGCGTTGTAGGCCGAATGGTTTTCTATTAGCACAAACGTCTGTTTCCGTACAACGGAGCGGGGATGGCTTCCAATCTCAACAAAGAGGTCCAGTTGTCCGAGAGGCATCTTCGCATCTCCAGTGAAACCGTGTAGTGGTTTATCGCAGGGAGATACATCCTTCATTGATAGCTTCATTTTGTCGAATGCGTGTTTGAACAGGATGTTTACTGAGCTTCCAGTATCTACCAGGATTCGGTAAACTTCGACGGGACCGAGTCGGGCAGAGATAACCATGGGATCTATGTGAGGGTACTGCCTTCCTTCTAGGTCACGCTTACCGAATGTGATGTCATCACTTTCCTTCCGCTTCGGGTGGCGCTCTTCTATAACCGAATTGACACAGTCTTTATTGCCTCTGAGCGACTTTCCATATCTTTCCATCTCTTTCCAGCTTCTGTCTGCGATGTGCGGCCCTCCTAAGATGGTATGGACCACTATCTTCTCTTGACTAGAGCTGCTAGCGTTGCGGTTTCCTCTGTCGGCCCCCAGTGAGGGAAGCCTTGGGTTTTCATTGGCAGGAGCTGGGGTCCTGTCCTGACCTTTTACGTAACGTTCCAGTTTCTTCCTTCTGATGTGTTCCTCAATCAGATCTCGGAGATGATGGCATTCGTTGGTATCATGTCCGTGAGATTCGTGGAAGCGGCAGAACTTTCCAGACTTCTGTGCGTTATCTGATTCCTTCTTGTATGGTGGGCGTTTGTATCTAACTTCGCCTTGGGTGGCAAGGAAGATATTTTCGACGGTCTCGTTCAAGGGAGTGTAAGTGTCGAATCTTGGTCCTGGCCGATATAGTCGCTTTTCTCCCTTCTTGCCCCCAGCATTGTCTCTGGAATCATTTCTTCGAACGTCCCTTGCCACAGCAGGGGCATTGCCATGGGTTGTCTTATTTTGCTGTCCTGACTGCCCCTCAACGGCAGCATCCTCAAGCCTCATGTATTTCCCGGCTTCATGGAAGAAATCGGGTAAAGTAGCTGGTTTTTCTTTTGTCAACCTTCTAGCAAATTTAGTGTCCGGATGCACACCACTGCAGAGGGCCATTAGGATAAGCTTCTCATCGGCATCTTGGACTGCGGCTGTTGCGGCGTTGAATCTGGTTAGGTATTGCTGCAGCTTCTCTCCAGGTTTCTGTTTGACGCTGGATAAGGAATAAGCGTCCTTAGGTTGCTCCACATGAATGCGGAACTGACTGATAAATTTTTCTTTCAACATCTCCCACGAGCTGATGGATCCCTAGGGTAGATGACAGAACCAGGAGGTAGCAAGATCTGCTAAGAAGAGCGGAAAGCATTTGCACAGTACTCCCTCTGTTGCCCCACTCATGAGCATATGCTGCGTGTACCTCTGTAAGTGTACAACAGGGTCGGAGGTTCCTTTGTAGGGTTCCATTATTGGCATCTTCCATTCTCGGGGGGTGATAGCAATTTCGATATTGCGGGCGAAAGGGCTGGTTACCCTAGCGCCTATCCCTCGATCTCTTTGCTCCCGTTGGACACACTCTCTGAATAAGCGTGCCATCCTTTCATCAGAACTTGGAGCAGATAGAAATGAGTTTGGTTCTGTTCTGTGGGATTGATTCCGTCCAGATGACCTGTAGGGATGGTATCGTCTACCATTCCTCATATTTTCCAGTGGCTGCCTTTGATCCTCTGGGAGCATGCTAGGGTCAGCTACAGTTGGCCCTTGCCTTGATCATCCCCTGCCGGGTTCTGATCTAAGCACTTCCTCGGGTCTAACTTCGGGCTGGACTCTAGCTCGGCCCCGTTCACTGGCGTTTCCGTGGTTAGGTAGTATGACAGGCTCAGCTACAGTTGACCTCCGTCCGGTACCTCCCCCGTTGGGTTCGGTGCCAAACGTTTCCTCAGGCCTAACTTCGGGCTGTGCTCGGTCTCGGCTCCTACCATGGCTACTTCTGCCGTTAGCTCCTTCGAAGAAGGAAGATCTTTGTTGTCTCTGAGATCCTCCAGACTGGGACTCGCCCCATGATTCAGTGTTGCGGTTGGATTCTTCAGCGTCCCTTAAGCGTGACATGAGATGGTCCACCAAGGCTTCCTGCTGGGATGTGAAGCGGTTAGTTACTTCAGCCACAACTCTGTCCAAATCTGCCCTAGTAATTGCTGCAGGCTGTTCTGTGGCAGGAATGGTTGGGTTAGCCTGTCCTTCATTCGTTACCGCTGCTGGAGGAGGACGATTTACTTGATCCGTGACAGCTGGATCTGGAAGACTGCTGGATGCGATGTTTTTTCCTTTGTTAACATCTTTTCTCTGTTTGGGAGGCATGTTTTCCAAATGGCGGACGTACTGTTAGGAAAATTGTTAAGTGAATGAAGCTGAAGCTTCGAGCCTCTAGCTCTCAATGAAAGCACCAAAAATGTTTGCACAAAAAATGGACAAACACCTCAAAGTTGTATGATTTAGTAGATCTTATGTTGTTCTTAGTGATTCGGGTGATTTATGCAAATATATGAAAAACAGGGGCTAAACTGTAAAAAGACACGCAGATTTATAGTGGTTCAGCCAGAATGTGCCTACGTCCACTTTATATGTTATTTCTCTTCTCTTGTTTTGATTACAAGTACAAAGCTATTATACAAGTAAAAGAAAGTTGTTTGAAAGTTCTCTCCGTGCTTGAGCTCTCAAACTTGTCCCCATTGTTGTACCCCTGCCCCTCTATTTATAGAGTGAGGTTGGGAGCAGGGGTCTTGGATGTATATAGCTGCTGGTGGGCCTGGGCTGATGTGATCTGGCCTGGCACGTCTTGGTCCGGTAGCGTTTGGTCCGGTGGTAGGAGATGAATTGGTTCGGCGAAGGTTAGAAGGAGGTTGGTCCGGCAGTTACTTGAAGGAGGTTGGTTCGGCAGCCTTGAAGAGGGTTGGTTCGGCATTGTCTGAAGGAGGTTGGTTCGGCAACCTTGAAGACGATTGGTTCGGCATTGTCTGAAGGAGGTTGGTTCGGCAACCTTGAAGAAGATTGGTTCGGCAGTCTTGAAGAAGATTGGTTCGGCAGTCTTGAAGACCGGATGGAACTTAGGCGAGCGTGAATGAATCAGCTTCTTGCTCTTGAGCTCTTCTGGGTGAGAACACGCCCAACAACTCCGTTTGAAATTACAAGGAATGGATAATTTATTTTTAATTGGGATAAACAGTGTAAGCTATGAAGGATAAATCTGTACTTTATACATCTCTTCCCTTTTTGTTTGTGGGTATTCCTTGTTAAATCAAACGTCGCCCTTTTGAATGAAAAGTGGAAAAGGTAAACAAATGTATAAAAATCAAACGGATGTTTTTCCTACAAATTAAACTATGGAAAATCTATAGCCCAGCACAAATTGGGCAATGATCCAAAAATCCTATTTTACACCCAAGTATAGACCTGGAATAAAAATATACAACATTCAAATTCTAATATCTTCGGGGTTGACTTTCAGACCTAGGTGTAAACATATTTAAAATTAGATCTAAAACAATAATATGTAGGCAATAGTTTTCTACACTGGTTTATGCCTACAATTCACATATAAAATTGATTTAGACATAAAAATGAAACGTATGCTAACGAAATAGATTTAAAATCATAAACAATATATAAAATATCCCACTCACCTTTAAAAACGATTAAAATCTCCTAAACTGATGTAGAATCTTTGGTTCATCTCTAAATTCTTTTTAATCCAAGAAATATGTATAAAAAGGGTATATACATATATTAGAACTATAGATCTAAGAAGAGATTTGGAATTGGGAGAGAAAATAGATACAAATATATATAAATTACCTCAAATACGTGTATAGTTGATACTCTTCTCTTCTCCTTTTAGAAGATTTCTATTCTTCTCCAATTTGTATGAATATGGATATAAAGATCTTATTTTTATAATTTAAAAAGAAAGCGGGGAAGAAGAAATGGAAGAGCATCATTGCTCTATTCACAAAATAGGAGAAGAGAAGTAAAGGGTTAGGGTTGTATTTATAGGTGCTAGAAATAACCTGAACCGTTAGATCAGAATATAATATATCTGGACCATTGGGACAAGGAAAACCCTAGCCATTGCCTTAAGAGCAGTCAACCGCCCCCTTATGGGGGTCGACCGCTACATTAAGCAGGTCAACCTATGGACCTCATTCAATTAATTAAAAACGTTAATTTCTTAAACGAATTATTTCCGTTCCGAATTCGTTTTTCCTTTGTAACTTCTTCATTTGGCTCCGATCGCAAAACTCCAAGTATGAAAGTTGCTCAGAGTTTTGCCACAAACGCAATGGTGCAAGTGTCGTGATCAAATTCCATCGTCTGCACAAATTCCATTTTTAGAGTCTAATTAATTAACTAACTAACTAACTGATTAAATAACTAACGTCAAATTACGAGGTGTTATAGATAATGAGCAAACTTAAGTTATCTTCTTTTTATAAGGTCGTGTACTTAAAGAGTAGTATATACGGTTAAAGTTAATTTCATATAATGCATAGTTTACGAAATCATACAAGATAAGGGTTTCAAAGAAACACCAACATATCCTAGATTAACGAGTTGATAGGTTATGCAAGTCAAGGACTGTACATAATAATTAATTGTGAGGGATCTTGTATGGACCAACCAAAGGAGTTTGGGACCGATCAATAATAATTGACTAATTTATGTTTTGAACTTAAGTTTCATAAACTAAAACCAAATCAGTTATATATACATCTACGATAATTCATAAAATGTTTATAAATACATATTCCATTTCTATGAGAAACAATTGTTGTTTCAAGAAACATCAACTTTGTGATGAAAGAATTTCTTTTAGAAATTATTAGTAATAAAATGGATTTGGATATGATCCAAAAATAAAACTGATTACGAGGAATGAAATGAAATTAACTAAACCTAAATGGACACAGCACATTAAAATGTCTAATAGGTATTCTCGGACAACAAGGAGAAACTACGAGTTTCTTACCAATTTCGAGAATAGATATTCCACGGTTGTTAATTAAAACATTAAGAATATTAACTCTACCTTATGGTATGATGCACAAATCTGAAATGGATTCTAAGAACATTATCAAAATATATTATTTTGATAGTTTTATCCAAATTTATATGATCCATATGTTACAAATATGCCTTCAAGAGAAAGACTAATACGGTTGGAATATAGTGAGCAACATTGATAAGAATAACGTCATAAATTTCAATTGTTGAAATTAGCGTAATAGATTCATCATTCAAGGTGCTCAAGTTAATTCGTATTTTACTCACAGAATTATTGCCTTGTATGACTTTGTTTTTGATAAATAGAATAGATTGCTTACATATAACAACCAAAGTGTCTCGAAGTCAGTGGGAGCGATATCAAGTTTATGGGTACTCGGATATGATCCAAAATGGATACGAAAGTATCATTTGACGAACATTAGAGTTGAACAAGTATTTATTGATTATGGATGAAAACAACAATTTAAAATTTGCAAATCTTTTTAATAAGATATTTATAAGTATGATTGGGTTTTGTTCTTAAAACGAGCAAAGAATATTTGTAAATTTTATAAGAGACATGTTATCATATAGAAGATGATTTTGTGTCATTTTTCCCATTGAGTGCTTTAAGAATTCTGGTCGATGCGCTTGATCAACGTTATCGATAGGAATCTCCTAAACACTAGGATGAGACAGTCAGACACAATAAATTGACTTGTAAAAAAGTAAATTTTTCTAAAAAGATGGCTACATAAAGTTAATGGTAATTTTGAATGTCTTAGCTTTTCGAGAAAGAGGATAAGAACTCTTTTCCGATGTTTTTATTTTTGCGATTCCCGAAGGGAATCAAGACTTTATTGTTTTTACCGATACTAGTCGTATTGGTTTGGGTGCCATTCTCTTGCTAGGGGAATGTGTTTTATCATATTCTTCTTGACAATTAAAGCTTGTCGAGACTAGATATGCCACTCATGATCTAGAACTCGCGGCTATTCTTTTCGCTCTTAGAATTTGGCTCATTATCTTTTGGGAGAGAAATTGTTCTCTACCCCGATCATGAGTTTTTGAAGTATTTATTTTCTCAAAAGGAACATAATTTGCGTCAACAATGTTGGCTCGAGTTCCTTGCATCTTATGATCTTGATCTTCTTTGTACTCCGGAAAAGGGTAATCGAGTTGCCGATGCCCTTAGTTGTAAGCAACAAGCAGTTGTTTCTTCGATGATATCTGAATGGAATGATCTCGAGACTTTATCCACTTGTGAGATTCGAGATCGTGAATCCAATTCACGTTCATCTCTTGTTTTGTGTAGCCTCGAGGCTCGTCCTTCTCTTTTGGACCATACCTCTTTTGGCTAAACTCTATGTCAAACTAAATTGCATGGAGTTCCTACTTCTATTGTTAGCAATCGTGATCCATTATTTTACTAGTGGATTTTGGTAAGGTCTTCAAAAGCTTGGGAACAAAGCTTAATTTTTTGCACCGTTTATCATCCTTTGTCTGATGGACAAATCGAGCGTGTGAATCAAACTCTTGAAGATCTTTATCGTGCATGTGTTCTTGAATTTGGTGGAAGTTGGGAAGATCATATTTCTCTTGTTGAGTTTTCTTCCTATAATAGCTTCCAATCTTGTATTGGTATGGCACCTTTCGAGGCACTCTTCGGAAGGCCGTGCCGATTTCCTTTGTGTTGGCTTGAAGCCGGTGAGAGGCTGGTTTTAGGTCTAGATTTTATTTGTGTTTCACCTATGATGGGTGTTGTGCGTTTCAGTCGATCGGGAAAATTAGCACCTAGATATATTGGCCCATTTCCCATCACCGAACGCATTGGTTCCGTGGCTTATCGCCTTTATTACCGGCTCAATTTTCTGCTATTCATGACGTGTTTCACATCACTCATCTATGGAAATGCCATAGGGATTCTGATTTTATTCTTGAGCCCGGTGTTGTTGAAGAAATTAAGGTTTCACCAGATTTGACTTATGAGCAACAATTCTATTCGTATCATTACTTCGGAGGTTAAACGCCTTTGAAATAAAGATGTTATTCTTGTGAAAGTTCAATGGTCCTCAAATTCTAAGGATTGCTCTTGGGAATCTTGAGAATCCATCGAGCAAACACATCCAGACTTACTCTTTCGTGCTCTTTATGGTGAACTTCTTATTTCAAATTTTCTTTTGTGTTGATATGCTTTTATGGTTGTTACTTTTTATTTTCCTCTAATTATTGTGAGGATGCAATTTCTTTAAGGAGGGGAGTCTGTAACAACCCGCATATTTTACGATTGTATATTTAAATATTTTATTTAAATATAGCATCGTTAGTCGGATTATAGTCCGAAAAGCTACTTTTTGCAAACAGTCGAATTAGGACTCGAGACCACTTCCATTGAGTCCAAAATGGCGTTTGCGACTTTTTTAAGTATAAGCATCGATATGTTTGGAGTTGAGTGAATTTTGCTATTTTTCACTTAGGGCTTTGGGTTTGGGTTTTTAGCCCAATAACCTAACATAACACCCTAGCTCAGTCCACCTCTCCTCTTCACTTCATTCTTATTTTCCTAACACTCTAGCTTTAGAAAAATGGGGGAAGAGAAAAAGAATTAGAATTCCTAAGCCCTAATCTTCTTTGCAAATTCAAGTTCTATCTCCAAAATTCAAAGAGAAGCTTAGGTAAGCATCTCCTTCTTCTTCTCCATCTCAATCTCTCTCCAATTTCAGAAATTTCCTATAACCTAATTTGGTAAATTATTGCTTCTAGACTTAGATTGGAGTTTCTAGAGTTGAAGCGGAAGAGTAGTTGATCTTCCTTTGCTTTCAAGCTTCTCCTTCATTGTTTTTGGGTTTAAAGGTGAGATTTTTATCTCACATCTATGTCTATAACTATCTTTGATTGTTAGGTATGAATTCCTAACATCTTTACATGTTCATTTGATTTGGATTTGGATTGATTTGGTGAACATTTCAATTTTTGGTGTTTTGAAGTCTAAAACTCTAAAAATCTTATGTAACGACCCAATATTTTGGACCATTCAAATCGACAATATTCCACACATGTCTGACTTGAATAATTCAAAATAACATATTGTAAATAAATTTGGAGCAATAAAATCAAATACAGAATCACAAACACAGAATATCAGAATAACTCGCAGCGGAAATTAAATTACCATAGTAGTTCATGAAGCTACTATAACAAACTCTCAAAACAAAATACATAATATCAGTCTGAAAACATATACAATAGAAATCTAAAATATATAGAAGTTTATAATACCAGAGCTGAAATAGAACAACTGAAACTGAAATGGATAGATAACTAGATAAGCAGAATCTCCAATGATTCCTAGCTCCCGAAAGAGATGCAAAGCTAAGTTGTAAATACTCAGGCTGACCCGAGCGTAAAGCAAAATACAAAACACTCGAGTCAGGACATATATACTTATATAATGTAAACCAACTCAAGTGAACTGTAGTAGTAATGCACAATAACTTAAAGGATGCTTGGGATCGCCCATCCTTTAAGGATCAGTTAAACTATATAAATTTAAATACATCCGTGGTTAAAATTTCAAAATAGTAATTTATGTTTGAAATCAAATATCATTTTTAAAATTCAATATCATTAAAAAAATCCATTTCAAAATATCACAATATCATATCTTTTCAAAACTACATTCATTTTATTTAAAATACCATTTCAACACACATTTCAAAATAGTTTATATTTCAAACAAATTACTTCATTTTAAATCATTAAAATGAAGTTATTATATTTTCAAAATTTAAATCTTTCAAAGTCCATTTATTTACTTAAACTTATCAAAACAATGAAAATTCACCTTTCGCAGCATTTGGAAAATGCTATAGAAAGTTACTTTCAAAACGGTTCAATTTTACAAAAGGCAGCATTAAAATACTGTAATAGGGTTACATTAGTTCAAATAAAACCTTAGTTAAATTCCATAATTATAGAACTTACAAAGTGCTATAATATTCCTTTATTAAAATTTAGCCATTTTGTTCATTTATATCAACTACAGCATTTATAATTGCTGTAATATCCTTTACCTTAGAAATAATAGCATTTTAGAAATGCTATTAATTAAAATTCAGGGTTTTCAATACAGTGTCACAAGCAATTATATTTTTATATAAATCATTTTCAACTTATAAAATCATAATTTCTCACTTTTAAAACAATCATTTAAATGCCCGTAAATTCATGATTTTATAAAGTTAAATTTCTATTCAAAAGTCAATATTTTATAATAATTCACATATTAAATTCACACATTAAATTTCAATTCTTTACAATTAAATTTTAACTTAACACTTAAGTTTAAATCTCCCATATAACTTATTTTCATTTTATTTACTTACCTTCAAAAATTCACCTTTAAACAAAATTCATAAATTCCAATTTAAGTTATATTTGAAAAAAAAAATCAACTTAATATTCATTCATTACACATTTTTAACTTTATTCAAAAATCATTAATATATATTATAAAATCATTTTAAATTCATTTTAATTCCAAATATCATAAATTTATCATATTTCATATTAAATTTAAATTCCATTTCATCACCAAATTAGAATTTCCAAAATAACTTACATTTCAAATTTCCAACTTTACCATTTATTTATTTCACTTATAAATTCTCAGAAAATCAAAATACTTTACAAAAATCATTTTTAATTAAGTTGAAATCAAAATATTATAATATTTACATTTCTAAAATAATTTAAAAATTTTAGAAAACATATTTTAACCACGGGTCTGTAAATCATTTTCTAGCTTAGGTAAAGTAATACGGATACTATATCTTTTCAATCAGTAATTACAAAGAAAAATCCGGGTTTGATCATTTCAAACCCGAAATCCCAAGTAAGAATGAAATGAAAACCGCTCAGGCCTATCATTTCAGCCTATAACGATTTTCCCCTATTCTAAAGTCCGTTCGGGTATGTATCATTTCAACCCATAGTGATTCTAATCTACAGGGAACTTGTAGTGTGATAAACTGATATAAATAACAGAATAGCATGATATAATAGTAACATATGGTATAACAGGTGTAAATACAGGTGTGAACATCATATGAATATAATATGGCAGTTATAACAGGATGATGTAAATTACAGATTCAAATGGTGTTAGTTTACTAGTTATATAAGTACACATCGTCTGGTGAGAATTACTCACTTGTATAAGCTGGAGATGACAACCAATTGCACAAACAAGGAACGTCAAAGGCACGATAACATGACAATGATTTGAGAGTGGGAGAGCCAAAACTAATTTCCTTGTTAGATATCAAACAAAACAAATACAAACATGAATTACAAACCGAAATATTACAAAACAATGCTAGGAATAACTACCCAATTCAAAGCTAGAGCTTTTGCACTTGCATTCAACATCATATGCTTCAGCCATAGGCTGGAAAAGCACTGTTATGGGATGGTTTTGGATTAGGTTTGGATCATGTTAAAGCTATATAGGGGTCGGCCATAGCAATATAAAGAGGAGATGAAGGATATGTGCTTGAATTTCAAAACAAGGCAACTACAAGTGGTTTCTATGCCACAAATGGCTCGACCCTATGCAACATGGGCACGGCCAGGCCTGTAGTGGACTGGAGAATGTAGTGGCAGTGGCTTTGGGTCAGGTAGGTGCTGGTGGAAGTGATGCAAGAGGCGGCTAAGGTGGTGGTTGGAGTGGAGAAGGCAATAGGTGCTAGGCTATAAGGTTTTAGGTGGATGTTTGCTCAATTTTTGGTGGATCTAAATCATATATGGCCATGGCGATGGATGGTCAGTGGGCTGGAGAAGATGGTGGCCTGATGTGGTGGTGGTGAAGGCAGCCATGGTGATGGTGGAGCAAGGCCAAGCTACCTAAAGTTGAAGGCAAGTGCAAAAATCATAAGAAACAAGAAGAAAAAGAGTAACATAAAATAAAAATGCTTTCACAAAAGTAAATAAATAAATTTTAATTAAATATAATTTAAATTAAGAAAATAGCAGAAAAATAGAAACTAGCCTTTTAAAAAAAGGAAATAAATGCAATAAATTTTGGAAAAATTTTATTATCGCTTTTAAAAATATTAAAGGACAAAGTATCCATAAAATAACATATTAACACAAATTAAAATTAAATATGACATAGAAAAATGTAATTTATATAATTTAAAATAGACAAAATTGTTAAATAAATCAAATTGCACTCAAAATTGAAATGTACATAACTTTTACAATTCAAATCCGTTTTCAATGAAACGAAAAGTAGTATTCAAGTTATTAAATTTATTTTCATAATAAAAGATAAAATTTAAGAATTTAAATATTTAAATTTAAGGTTTAAAAATCAAAGTTTGACCAGTTTGACCAGAAATCCCTTTTTCAGGAAAATGTTCAATTTATACCAGTTTGAAATTAAAATTCACATAATAATCAACATTTATATTTAAAAATGAAATGTTTGAAATAAAACAAGTTTAAAATAATTTAAAATAAAATAAAGTCAAATTTAAATATATGTAGAAATCTAGGGTTGTTACACTCTCCCCCACTCAAATCTTTTCGTCCTCGAAAAGGAAGGAAGCGGAGAAACAAATAGAATGAACAATAGGTTGGAAGACATCCCCGAAAAGAAGGTAGGGAAAAAGTAGCTAGGTGGGAAAACGGGTTGAAAGACAAGGATGAACCATTATTTAAACCATTATGTATTTCAATTTAAAATTTCATAACATTTTAAACATTTCGTAATATGATGAATAGTTCTTTGATTTAAATCTGATAGTTCAAAGTAAACAATCTTTAAAACATTTTAAAATCTTTAGAAGGGAAAAATAACTGATCAAAATATTCTTTATATAGTACTTTATCAAAATACTTTTTAACTCGATGTCTTAACAAGTTTATCCTCGTTCCTGCAGACTCTGGCAGTGCGTTGATCAGGCGCAAAGCTAGAATTCTCCAGGTACTTAGTAGACTTGTTTCAACACCCAGTGAAAATACTGGAAAACTTTTTAAAAATAGATATGGAAAGTACAATCCAAAAAAAAAACAAAACATGTCGATCATGGATCGCGGATACACAATGGTTACGCCTGGATCCCCCAGGAAACATCTGTACCCGTAGCCCTCCCCCCAACCTTGCGATTACGCCATGAAGACTGGTAGTACTGCAGATACACAATGGTTACGCCTGGATCTCCCAGGAAACATCCGTACCCTAGGCTCTCGCAGCCCCTGCTGATTACGCTACCAAGTAACCCAATAGATTGTAGATACAGAATGGTTACGCCTGGATCTCCTAGGAAATATCCGTACCCGTAGGCCGCCCCCCAACCCTGCGATTACGCTATGAAGTCGTGCTCGTAAGACCATGGAGATTGCTATGGAATTCGATGGAAACTCGAGTATCATCTCCGAAAAACCAAAAATCAGAGAATATCGATAGAATGAATCCACAATGTGGCCACAAAGCGGATATCAAGCAGAAGGCACTTTCCATATCTTTACTTTGAAAATATGTATCATATAGTACCTTTTCAAATCACTTTCAAATATCATACTTATATAAAGTCCATTATATATAAGATTTTATTTTCAAATCAAATACCTTTCCAAAATCAAAAGTATATCAAATCACACTTATATAGACTTCAATTATATAAGATTTCATTTTTCAAATCCATAGTTTTCGAATAAACATCATACTTATACAAACCAAATTTTATATAAGTTCGATAACTCCCAAATCAAGTATTTAGTAACATAAGGTTCTCAAATTTCAATTTTGTTTCAATATCAATATAATTTTCAAAATCATATACGCTTTCACCAAATTATCCTCCCAAATCAAATATCTTCAGTTCCAAAGTTTCTAAAAAAAATAAATTTAGAAAATAAATCCAAATTTCCAAATCAATATAATTTAAGTCAAACAATTTATTTCCAACATCAATGGTTTTCAACATCATCTTAAATTTACATAAATTCCATCTTATATAAGGATCAAAATTTTTCAAAAATCAATTTCGCTGCATGAAGAGTCATATGGGATTGAACATCTTTGCTTTATAAAAGATTTTAAATTTAGAATAGTTTTGTATATAAAATAGTTTGTAAAATAGTGTGCATATAAAATAGTTTTGAAAAAAATTAGTTTTGTATATAAAATAGTTTTTTGGAAAATGGTTTTAAATAAAATAGTTTTTGTATAAAAGAAAATTTCCAATTAAATTACAAAGATATCCAACCCAACAACTTCCAATTTCAGCGTCAAGTATATCAATGATATTAGAATATAAGATGTACATATGTCATCCTTTCACAAAATCACATTTGATCGCTCGCTCGATCACACAAGTTCGCTTTCGAACTAGTATTGTCCATTCGACTTCCCTAATGCGGATTTCGATATGGTTTCTCGACTAGAAACCATCAGTCTCCTTGCATAGCCATATACTATGATAGAGAATTCTAGAATCAAGCCGAAAATCCATATCAAATATTCGCCATCAAGAATCAAATGAAAACTCCTAACACGAAATGGTGTAATTCACCTCGAACTTGTGTACTCAAACTTGGATCAATTTAATTATGCGAATAAAACAGCATACGTACAACTTATGTATCTATTCCAACTTTTTAAATATATAGTTTCATAAAGATGTTACTAAGTTAAACATTTAAACTAAATTTTATTCAAAATATTTTGAAGATCAAATTCTTCTCAAAACATTTCAAATCTAAATTTCATATTAGAAAAATTCAAAATAGCCTTATTCATTTACTTAACAAAACAGTTTCAACTTATTTAAATCATATTACTACATAATTTAAACATACATACCAAACTTATATACTTTATACTTTTCAAAATTACTTAGCTTTGAAAAATTAACCTTGATTTGGAAGTGCTCGAACCTTCAAAATAGTCGAAGAAATCATATTTCAATCCAAGTGTTGGAAATCACAATTAAATCAGTAAATCAATTCCAAAAATGGGGTTATATCAAATCAAATCCAAAACTCAAGGACTGAACACCGGCTCATTTCAAATTGTTTCAAATATATATACATATATCTTTCGAATATCAAATCACACTTCGGAATTTGGAATCAAAATTGGTTTCACAAGTCAATTGTTTAACAAAGCTACCGAAGTGGCCTCTCTCCCACTTTGAAACTCGAAAATCCATGTCGATGATGCATGCATTCATCACCGAAATTATTTTCCAGCGACATAAATGTGTTCTGGACTTCTATTTTCTCAACTTCTTTTGAAATTTCTTCGAAATCATTTGAAGCTCATTAGAATCATTTGAAACATTTCATATTCGGAAAATACTTTCAAATCATATTATTAATTATTTCAAAATCTTAAAACCAGTTCAAAAATGCCGGAGTTCAATCACTCAATTTCAGATTCAAAACCTTCAGTTATAAATCATTCTATATGAAACCATTTCTTATATAAATTTCAAAATTTCAAATCCATTCAAAACTTTAAATTCTCAATTTTAAAATGGTATATAATCCTTATCGAAAAACATTTGACTTAATATATAAAATATGGTCATCCTTATCAAAATAACAACTACGATGAATACAAAAATTTCAAAAGACAATTAACCACAAATTTTCCAATGGATGATTCAAGGATGGATTTCAAAACAAAACAGAGATTCAAATTTAGAGGAACTCTAATCAAATAGAATTCTGATTCAAAGATAAGCTCAAACGAAGATAAGATAATTAAATTACCAAATAGAAGATGGATAAGCTCATATAAATCGTGGGCGACCTTAACCGGTCAACCGTGACTTCAGGAATAATCAATGCGAAAATCTAAGGCAAATCGACCTTCGATCGCTAGAGATAAAATCTAACTATAGCAGAAGATAGAAAACATCGTAAACCGAGGATACAGAAATCTCCGGTGAATCAATGCCAATTATAAGGGAGCTTCACCCCTTTTACAAATCATTCAAAGATTTGCGGGATCGCTGATCTTTCTAGAGGTCATTCAAAGGGAGTTATGCAGTGCTCAATAATCAAAAGAATACAAATAGAGGAGACAGGAATGGACTACAGAACAAGTGGGAGTGTTTCAAAATTCAAAGGAATCCTAATCGAAGAAATCCCAACCAAGATAGAAGTTTAGAATTTTAAGGAAATCCTAATCAAAGAAATTACTAACAAGGTGGATACGAAAGGGATAAAGTCCAGAAAATTTTCTTTCAAAACAAGAAAATTTTATATCAAAATAATCTTTTAAAATCCTTTAAAATCATTTGAAAATCATTTTGAACTTCGAAAATACGTCCTCTCACAAAGAAATGATTCTGAGATTGATTTCACTCATTCTAGGGTATTTCTACCCTATCTCTAATGAGTTTTTGCTCCGCAGGCTAAGATTTTCCTAAAAACCAAAGCACCGATACCAAATGTAACGACCCACTATTTTGGACCATTCAAATCGACAATAATCCACACATGTCTGACTTGAATAATTCAAAATAACATATTGTAAATAAATTTGGAGCAATAAAATCAAATGCAGAATCACAGACACAGAATATCAGAATAACTCGCAGCGAAAATTAAATTACCATAGTAGTTCATGAAGCTACTATAACAAACTCTCAAAACAAAATACATAATATCAGTCTGAAAACATATACAATAGAAATCTCAAATACATAGAAGTTTATAATACCAGAGCTGAAATAGAACAACTGAAACTGAAATGGATAGATAACTAGATAAGCAGAATCTCTAACGATTCCTAGCTCCAGAAAGAGATCCAAAGCTAAGCTGTAAATACTCAGGCTGACCCGAGCGTAAAGCAAAATACAAAACACTCGAGTCAGGACATATATACTTATATAATGTAAACCAACTCAAGTGAACTGTAGTAGTAATGCACAATAACTTAAAGGATGCTTGGGATCGCCCATCCTTTAAGGATCAGTTAAACTATAAATTTAAATACATCCATGGTTAAAATTTCAAATAGTAATTTATGTTTGAAATCAAATATCATTTTCAAAATTCAATATCATTCAAAAAATCCATTTCAAAATGTCACAATATCATATCTTTTCAAAACTACATTCATTTTATTTAAAATACCATTTCAACACACATTTCAAAATAGTTTATATTTCAAACAAATTACTTCATTTTAAATCATTAAAATGAAGTTATTATATTTTCAAAATTTAAATCTTTCAAAGTCCATTTATTTACTTAAACTTATCAAAACAATGAAAATTCACCTTTCGCAGCATTTGGAAAATGCTATAGAAAGTTACTTTCAAAACGGTTCAATTTTACAAAAGGCAGCATTAAAATACTGTAATAGGGTTACATTAGTTCAAATAAAACCTTAGTTAAATTCCACAATTATAGCACTTACAAAGTGCTATAATATTCCTTTATTAAAATTTAGCCATTTGGTTCATTTATTTCAACTACAGCATTTATAATTGCTGTAATATCCTTTACCTTAGAAATAATAGCATTTTAGAAATGCTATTAATTAAAATTCAGGGTTTTCAATACAGTGTCACAAGCAATTATATTTTTATATAAATCATTTTCAACTTATAAAATCATAATTTCTCACTTTTAAAACAATCATTTAAATGCCCGTATATTCATGATTTTATAAAGTTAAATTTCTATTCAAAATTCAATATTTTATAATAATTCACATATTAAATTCACACATTAAATTTCAATTCTTTATAATTAAATTTTAACTTAACACTTAAGTTTAAATCTCCCCTATAACTTATTTTCATTTTATTTACTTACCTTCAAAAATTCACCTTTAAACAAAATTCATAAATTCCAATTTAAGCTATATTTCAAAAAAAAATTCAACTTAATATTCATTCATTTCACATTTTTAACTTTATTCAAAAATCATTAATATATTATAAAATCATTTTAAATTCATTTTAATTCCAAATATCATAAATTTATCATATTTCATATTAAATTTAAATTCCATTTCATCACCAAATTAGAATTTCCAAAATAACTTACATTTCAAATTTCCAACTTTACCATTTATTTATTTCACTTATAAATTCTCAGAAAATCAAAATACTTTACAAAAATCATTTTTAATTAAGTTGAAATCAAAATATTATAATATTTACATTTCTAAAATAATTTAAAATTTTTAGAAAACATATTTTAACCACGGGTCTGTAAATCATTTTCTAGCCTAGGTAAAGTAATACGGATACTATATCTTTTCAATCAGTAATTACAAAGAAAAATCCGGGTTTGATCATTTCAAACCCGCAATACCAAGTAAGAATGAAATGAAAACCGCTCAGGTCTATCATTTCAGCCTATAACGATTTTCCCCTATTCTAAAGTCCGTTCGGGTATGTATCATTTCAACCCATAGTGATTTTAATCTACAGGGAACTTGCAGTGTGATAAACTGATATAAATAACAGAATAACATGATATAATAGTAACATATGGTATAACAGGTGTAAATACAGGTGTGAACATCATATGAATATAATATGGCAGTTATAACAGGATGATGTAAATTATAGATTCAAATGGTGTCAGTTTACTAGTTATATAAGTACACATCATCTGGTGAGAATTATTCACTTGTATAAGCTGGAGATGACAACCAATTGCACAAACAAGGAACTTCAAAGGCATGATAACACGACAATGATTTGAGAGTGGGAGAGCCAAAGCTAATTTCCTTGTTAAATATCAAACAAAACAAATACAAACATGAATTACAAACCGAAATATTACAAAACAATGCTAGGAATAACTACCCAATTCAAAGCTAGAGCTTTTGCACTTGCATTCAACATCATATGCTTCAGCCATAGGCTGGAAAAGCACTGTTATGGGATGGTTTTGGATCAGGTTTGGATCAGATTAAAGCCATATAGGGGTCGGCCATAGCATTATAAGGAGGAGATGAAGGATATGTGCTTGAATTTCAAAACAAGGCAACTACAAGTGGTTTCTATGCCACAAATGGTTCGACCCTATGCAACATGGGCACGGCCAGGCCTGTAGTGGACTGGAGAATGGTGTGGCAGTGGCTTTGGGTCAGGTAGGTGCTGGTGGAAGTGATGCAAGGGGCGGCCAAGGTGGTGGTTGGAGTGGGGAAGGCAATAGGTGCTAGGCTATAGGGTTTTAGGTGGATGTTTGCTCAATTTTTGGTGGATCTACATCATATATGGCCATGGATATGGATGGTCAGTGGGCTGGAGAAGATGGTGGCCTGATGTGGTGGTGGTGGAGGCAGCCATGGTGATGGAGGAGCGAGGCCAAGCTACCTAAAGTTGAAGGCAAGTGCAAAAATCATAAGAAACAAGAAGAAAAAGAGTAGAAAAGAAGAAGAAGTTTACCAAATTTTTGTTCAGGTGTGGAGGCCAAAATTTTTGGAGTAAGAAGCTATTTTTTTACATGAAAATGGAAGGAAGTAATCAGCTGAAGAAAATGATAAGGTCAGCCCATAGTAAATGCAAGTGTTGGTTAGAAAATTAAAAGGCAAGAATACAAAAGGACTAGGAATAACAAAAGTCACAAACTCTTCATATTTCCATATTTTCTTTTTATAAGTTTAAATATATGAAAATACATAAAATTTCAGTTAAAATTCGAAAATATAACAAATATACAAAATATAAATAAATATTAATTATATATGATTAAAATAAGAAAATAGTACAAAATGAAAACTAGTCTAGAAAATTTGAAAATAAATAGGATAAACTTTGGAAGATTTATATGGACCTAGAAAATATTTAAAAATAAAGATAATAACATAAAATAAAAATGCTTTCACAAAAGTAAATAAATAAATTTTAATTAAATATAATTTAAATTAAGAAAATAGCAGAAAAATAGAAACCAGCCTTTTAAAAATAGGAAATAAATGCAATAAATTTTGGAAAATTTTTATTATCACTTTTAAAAATATTAAAGGACAAAGTATCCATAAAATAACATATTAACACAAATTAAAATAAAATATGACAAAGAAAAATGTAATTTATTTAATTTAAAATAGACAAAATTGTTAAATAAATGAAATTGCACTCAAAATTGAAATGTACATAACTTTTACAATTCAAATCCATTTTCAATGAAACGAAAAGTAGTATTCAAGTTATTAAATCTATTTTCATAATAAAAGATAAAATTTAAGAATTTAAATATTTAAATTTAAGGTTTAAAAATCAAAGTTTGACCAGTTTGACCAGAAATCCTTTTTATAGGAAAATGTTCAATTTATACCAGTTTGAAATTAAAATTCACATAATAATCAACATTTATATTTAAAAATGAAATGTTTGAAACAAAAAAGTTTAAAATAATTTAAAATAAAATAAAGTCAAATTTAAATATATGCAGAAATCTAGGGTTGTTACATCTTAGCTTTGATGTTTGATCATGTTTTTGGTGGTGTATCGGAGAGCCTATAGGGCTGGGTTGTCGATTGGCCAAAAACCCCTAAAGCCCATTGCTCGACCGGTTGCAAATGGTGAGAGTTTGCTCTCCATTTGATAGGCTGGAAAACAGTTTTAGCTCTAGCCAGTCGATTGGCCCCCTGTAGTCAGTCGACTGACTGCAGAAACTGAAACTTTCGGGTTTCTGGTTCAGTCGACTAACTGCAGAGGCCAGTCGACTGACCTGCTTGGTTCAGCCTATTTTGCCTATTTAGCTTGAGGTTCCAATTTTTATCGATTCGTGATTATCCGATTTATTGTTATCATTTATTATTGACTTTGATGACTTCTTTTTCGGGACTTTTGAGAATATCCATTTTGATGGATTTGGTATCGATTTCTTTGGATTTGATTCACGTCTTCGTATGTGGATTTTGGTGATTGATTGTTTCTACAATCATTTCTATGCTTTGTCACTTTAAAATACAAAGGTTTCAATACTAGTAGTAAATATTCAAACTCTTTTACAAAGATGATTTCAACACTATTTCTAATACAAAACTTGTTTATAAAACCGTTTTCCAATCTATTAGTATATACAAACCTTTACCTCATTCGTATGAGAAATCTAATTAAACGGCTTAGTAAAACAAGTGGTATGAAACGCTTGCGTTTACTTCGTCGGTTAATTTTTGGACTTGTTCGATTGAAACTCTCGTGACAATTTTCGAGTGGAAGTCTACAATCTGTTCGTAAATATTTGAGTTAAGCTAGTGGTTATGGGACATGAAGCTAAACTCTTATATTTACTAGCTTAGTGTAATTTACACTTGTCGATCATTGATGATCATTTTGTGATTTAGACTAGCATTGTGCGATGTCTCTTTGTCCACGTGGGGGACTATACCTCGTTCTGTTGAGCTTCGTCTCATTTTTATAAGCTAGCGACCTATGGTTTAGTGGAGTTCGGTTCATCGGGCGTAACGCTGTATTACGTCGTTGTTCCGGCCTATTGGAGTTCGGTTCATCGGGTGTTCGCTGTACTACGTCATTGTTCCGTATTATTTGTGTTCAGGTTCATCGGGCATTCGCTGTACTATGCCGTTGTGCCTGATTATTTGAGTTTGGTTCATCGGGCGTAACGTTGTACTATGTCGATGTTCTAGATTATTTGAGTTTCTGGTTCCTCGGGCGTTCGCTGTACTACGTCATGGCACCGACTTTATGGTTAGCGACCATGGGTTAGCGGCCGTTTGTGATACACGTGTTGGTGAGTTTTCATGCTCCTGTTTGTGATAGGCCTTCCCCCTTTTGTGATTTTTGGATTTCTCGTTGTGATTTCTAGAATTTGTGTTTCACCTATTTTCGTGGATTGGCATTGATATGTTTTTTCAATATTTGTGTTTTGGTGAATTATTTAAAGAATGTGATTCTTTTTAGTGCTTTGAGATGATTTGAGTTATTGTATGATTTTTGTTGATATTTGATGCATACTTGACATAGTATGGCATTTCCTTGTTATCATACGTTTTGGGTCAAATCTCTCATCCTATCTCATTTTATCTGATATTTATAGCTAGACTGATCCGTTTATTACTTTCTTCTTAAATAATACTCGGGTCAGACCGAGATATTTCAGGTGCTTCTGCTTGACTTCCTATCAGGGATTATCATCTGATTTTTGGCTAACTACTTTAGATTAGTAGTCTTTGTTATTATACATTTGAGATATAGACTCCCTGATGTATAATTATTCTTTTGTCTAGCACATGTATCTATTCTTTTGTGTTGTAGTGGATCTTCTTTGACCACTATTTTGATGTACACTTTTATGTGTTATATTCATATCTGTTTCCGCCTTTGTGATATGAATATCTGTGACTGATTTGTGTTATGTTTATTTCTATATTTGTTTCCAAGGTCCACATAGCCACCGTGTGGTAGCTTTGAGTTTGAATCGGTATGTCGAATTTCCTCTTGAAATGAAATGTAAGTCATATTATCTGACATATCGGTACTCGCACAAAGCAATTACACAGATGGTCGCTCCTCAATAGCCTTATTCTTCGTGCTAGTCGACGGCATTACCCCGTAGTGTCCTTGGCTAGCGTGAGTATAGAGGTGGGGCATCACAGCTTGGTATTAGAGCCAAACTTCGGAATAATGTAGAATAATCTAGCAAGGATCATTGTCCTAAGTCTTTCTTAGGAATCATGCCATAGGATTTAATTCGAGTCTTCGTACCGTTCTATCCTATTTCTTTTTATGATGCCTTGTTTTATCAATCAAGTTTGTTTGATATTCATTTTGAGATTAATCTTTTTTCTCTTTTCTTTCTTTCTTAAAAGAAGAGAGATGGTTAGACCTGGCCGTCCCAACGCTGGTCAATCTAGTGCTACTCCCCAGGATGGAGTATTTATGTATGCTCAGCAACTTCTAGATCTGGTGAACAATGCCCGACTTGCCGGACCCGTTCCAATGCCAACTCACCCTAAGTCCGGGTTTGCACGCTTGTGCAGAGATTATACCGCTTTGGGTGGAAGGCCATTCAAGGGTTCTGAAACCGTTATAGAAACCCAAGCTTGGCTTAGATCATGCGATCGCATCTTTTCCCGCATGGATCTTATTGATTCACTTCGAGTCCAAGTGGCTTCTGGCATGCTCCAAGAAAGAGTATTAGATTGGTATGAGCTTTTGATTTCTGAAATCATCGAAGCGGATCTTACTTGGGAGCAATTCCGGGAAAGATTCGAATTGAAATTTGTGCCGGAGGCTGAAAAAGTAACTTTAGCCTGATGCTTTATTGACCTTGTTCAAGGTGAATCCTCTGTGGCAGATTATGTCGCATCTTTTGAATCTCTTTCTAAATATAGGGTCGAGTATATTAATACCCCATTGAAGAAAAATCAGAGGTTCGTCTATGGGTTGAATTAGAACCTTAAAAAGCCTTTGCTTCTGAAACAAGAAGTTTCTTTTGATCAGCTTATTCATATCGCTCTTCGACTTGAAGAGGCCGGTAGAGAAAGTGATGTTGAAGTTGTGCGTGCCAAACAGAACTTCAACAATAACATTAAGAGGCCTATTAAGTTCAAAGGCCCCAATCCCAATCCCAATAAGAAAGGGAAGCAAGAAACTTCGGTAGCAAAGACTCCTACCTCTAGTCGTGGACGATGCTACAATTGTGGTCTTACGGACCACTATGCAAATGAGTGCCCGAAACCATTTTTTTTTCGTTATTGCAAAAGTTCGGGCCATCTTATATCTACATGTCCCATACTCCAAAGTAGGAGAGAGGGAGAGTTGAATGTCGTGCAAGCTCCTAGTGACACTTCTCTTGGTCAAGGTAATTCTCATTCTATCCTCGACGATATTTGTTTTGTGATTATCTTATTCGAGTTCTTTTTGATTTGGGTTCATCTCATTGTTTTATATCAAAAGAACATGATGATTCTTTCTCTTTTAATTTTTATGGGCTTGATGACTTCATTGAGAATTGCGAATTCGATTGATGGATCCGCAACACTCAGTATACTTTGTGAAAATGTCGAGATTATTTTATGTGATTATTATTTTCGAGCCGATTTGCATGTTATGCGTTACTTAGGCTTCAAAATTGATTTTTTGGGAAAGGATTGGCTTTATTATTATGAAGTTCACATCCTATGTCCTGAGAGGACTTTACATCTTTGACATCCTCAATCTGTTAAGCAGATTTCTATTGTTTTTAATGATTTTTATTTCCAAATTTGGTGGCAACATTTTATTCTTTAAACCCACTTGATGAGAAAAGTGTTATTTCTCTCATTCAAGTAGTTTGTGAATTTTCCGGTATATTTGAGCTTGTTTTAGGATTATCACCTAAGCAATCTATTGTGTGGTGCTAAGGTCTTTTCATCTCGACCTTGCCACCGATTTTCATCAGCTATGAGTTGCGGAGGGAAGCATTCCACTTACCGCATTCCACACTCGTTATGATTCTTGTGAGTGGTTCGTCATGTCATTCGGTTTGACGAACCTTCTGCCTTATTTCATCCATCTTATGAATCGAGTATTCTACGAATATCTCGATGAGTTTATCCTTGAATTTATTGATTATGGATGAAAACAACAATTTAAAATTTGCAAATCTTTTTAATAAGATATTTATAAGTATGATTGGGTTTTGTTCTTAAAATGAGCAAAGAATATTTGTAAATTTTATAAGAGACATGTTATCATATAGAAGATGATTTTGTGTTATTTTGCCCATTGAGTGTTTTAAGAATTCTGGTCGATGCGCTTGATCAACGTTATCGATAGGAATCTCCTAAACACTAGGATGAGACAGTCAGACACAATAAATTGACTTGTAAAAAAGTAAATTTTTCTAAAAAGATGACTACATAAAGTTAATGGTAATTTTGAATGTCTTAGCTTTTCGGGAAAGAGGATAAGAACGCTTTTCCGATGTTTTTATTTTTGCGGTTCCCGAAGGGAATCAAGACTTTATTGTTTTTACCGATACTAGTCGTATTGGTTTGGGTGCCATTCTCTTGCTAGGGGAATGTGTTTTATCATATGCTTCTTGACAATTAAAGCTTGTCGAGACTAGATATGCCACTCATGATCTAGAACTCGCGGCTATTCTTTTTGCTCTTAGAATTTGGCTCATTATCTTTTGGGAGAGAAATTGTTCTCTACCCCGATCATGAGTTTTTGAAGTATTTATTTTCTCAAAAGGAACATAATTTGCGTCAACAATGTTGGCTCGAGTTCCTTGCATCTTATGATCTCGATCTTCTTTATACTCTGGAAAAGGGTAATCGAGTTGCCGATGCCCTTAGTTGTAAGCAACAAGCAGTTGTTTCTTCGATGATATCTGAATGGAATGATCGCGAGACTTTATCCACTTGTGAGATTCGAGATCGTGAATCCAATTCATGTTTATCTCTTGTTTTGTGTAGCCTCGAGGCTCGTCCTTCTCTTTTGGACCATACCTCTTTTGGCTAAACTCTATGTCAAACTAAATTGCATGGAGTTCCTACTTCTATTGTTAGCAATCGTGATCCATTATTTTACTAGTGGATTTTGGTAAGGTCTTCAAAAGCTTGGGAACAAAGCTTAATTTTTTGCACCTCTTATCATCCTTTGTCTGATGGACAAACCGAGCGTGTGAATCAAACTCTTGAAGATCTTTTTCGTGCATGTATTCTTGAATTTGGTGGAAGTTGGGAAGATCATATTTCTCTTGTTGAGTTTTCTTCCTATAATAGCATCCAATCTTGTATTGGTATGGCACCTTTCGAGGCACTCTTCGGAAGGCCGTGCCGATTTCCTTTGTGTTGGCTTGAAGCCGGTGAGAGGCTGGTTTTAGGTCTAGATTTTATTTGTGTTTCACCTATGATGGGTGTTGTACGTTTCAGTCGATCGCGAAAATTAGCACCTAGATATATTGGCCCATTTCCCATCATCGAACGCATTGGTTCCGTGGCTTATCGCCTTTATTACCGGCTCAATTTTCTGTTATTCATGATGTGTTTCACATCACTCATCTATGGAAATGCCATAGGGATTCTGATTTTATTCTTGAGCCTGGTGTTGTTGAAGAAATTGAGGTTTCACCAGATTTGACTTATGAGCAACAATTCTATTCGTATCATTACTTCGGAGGTTAAACGCCTTCGAAATAAAGATGTTCTTCTTGTGAAAGTTCAATGGTCCTTAAATTCTAAGGATTGCTCTTGGGAATCTTGAGAATCCATCGAGCAAACACATCCAGACTTACTCTTTCGTGCTCTTTATGGTGAACTTCTTATTTCAAATTTTCTTTTGTGTTGATATGCTTTTATGGTTGTTACTTTTTATTTTCCTCAAATTATTGTGAGGACGCAATTTCTTTAAGGAGGGGAGTCTGTAAGAACCCGCATATTTTACGATTGTATATTTAAATATAGCATCGTTAGTCGGATTATAGTCCGAAAAGCTACTTTTTGCAAACAGTCGAATTAGGACTCAAGACCACTTCCATTGAGTCCAAAATGGCATTTGCGACTTTTTTAAGTATAAGCATCGATATGTTTGGAGTTGAGTGAATTTTGCTATTTTTCACTTAGGGCTTTGGGTTTGGGTTTTTAGCCCAATAACCTAACATAACACCCTAGCTCAGTCCACCTCTCCTCTTCACTTCATTCTTATTTTTCTAACACTCTAGCTTTAGAAAAATGGGGGAAGAGAAAAGGAATTAGAATTCCTAAGCCCTAATCTTCTTTGCAAATTCAAGTTCTATCTCCAAAATTCAAAGAGAAGCTTAGGTAAGCATCTCCTTATTCTTCTCCATCTCAATCTCTCTCTAATTTCAGAAATTTCCTATAACCTAATTTGGGAAATTATTGCTTCTAGACTTAGATTGGAGTTTCTAGAGTTGAAGTGGAAGAGTAGTTGATCTTCTTTTGCTTTCAAGCTTCTCCTTCATTGTTTTTGGGTTTAAAGGTGAGATTTTTATCTCACATCTATGTCTATAACTATCTTTGATTGTTAGGTATGAATTCCTAACATCTTTACATGTTCATTTGATTTGGATTTGGATTAATTTGGTGAACATTTCAATTTTTGGTGTTTTGAAGTCTAAAACTCTAAAAATCTTAGCTTTGATGTTTGATCATGTTTTTGGTGGTGTATCGAAAAGCCTATAGAGCTGGGTTGTCGATTGGAAAAAAACCCCTAAAGCCCATTGCTCGACCGGTTGCAAATGGTGGGAGTTTGCTCTCCATTTGATAGGCTGGAAAATAGTTTCAGCTCCAGCCCGTCGGCTGGCCCCTTGTAGTCAGTCGACTGATTGCGGAAACTGAAACTTTCGGGTTTCTTATTCAGTCGACTGACTACAGAGGCCAGTCGACTGACCAGCTTGGTTCAGCCTATTTTTCCTATTTAGCTTGAGGTTCCAATTTTTATCGATTCGTGATTATCCGATTTATTGTTATAATTTATTATTGACTTTGATGACTTCTTTTTCGGGACTTTTGAGAATATCCATTTTGATGGATTTGGTATCGATTTCTTTGGATTTGATTCACGTCTTCGTATGTGGATTTTGGTGATTGATTGTTTCTACAATCATTTCTATGCTTTGTCACTTTAAAATACAAAGGTTTCAATACTAGTAGTAAATATTCAAACTCTTTTACATAGATGATTTCAACACTATTTCTAATACAAAACTTGTTTATAAAACCATTTTTCAATCTATTAGTATATACAAACCTTTACCTCATTCGTATGAGAAATCTAATTAAACGGCTTAGTAAAACAAGTGGTATGAAACGCTTGTGTTTACTTCGTCGGTTAATTTTTGGACTTGTTCGATTGAAACTCTCGTGACAATTTTCGAGTGGAAGTCTACAATCTGTTCGTAAAGATTTGAGTTAAGCCAGTGGTTATGGGACATGAAGCTAAACTCTTATATTTACTAGATTAGTGTAATTTACACTTGTCGATCATTGATGATCATTTTGTGATTTAGACTTGCATTGTGCGATGTCTCTTTGTCCACGTGGGGGACTATACCCAGTTCTGTTGAGCTTCGTCTCATTTTTATAGGCTAGCGACCTATGGTTTTGTGGAGTTCGGTTCATCGGGCGTAATGCTGTATTACATCGTTGTTCCGGCCTATTGGAGTTCGGTTCATCGGGCGTTCGCTGTACTACGTTGTTGTTCCGTATTATTTGTCTTCAGGTTCATCGGGCATTCGCTGTACTATGCCGTTGTGCCTGATTATTTGAGTTTGGTTCATTGGGCGTAACGCTGTACTACGTCGATGTTCTAGATTATTTGAGTTTCTGGTTCCTCGGGCGTTCGCTGTTCTACGTTGTGGCACCAGCTCTATGGTTAGCAACCATGGGTTAGCGGCCCGTTTGTGATACACGTGTTGGTGAATTTTCATGCTCCCGTTTGTGATAGGCCTTTCCCCTTTTGTGATTTCTGGATTTCTCGTTGTGATTTCTAGAATTTGTGTTTCACCTATTTTCATGGATTGGCATTGATATGTTTTATCAATATTTGTGTTTTGGTGAATTATTTAAAGAATGTGATTCTTTTTGGTGCTTTGAGAAGATTTGAGTTATTGTATGATTTTTGTTGATATTTGATGCATGCTTGACATAGTATGGCATTTCCTTGTTATCATACGTTTTGGGTCATATCTCTCATCCTATCTCATTTTATCTGATATTTATAGCTAGACTAATCCGTTTATTATTTTCTTCTTAAATAATACTCGGATCAGACCGAGATATTTCAAGTGCTTCTGCTTGACTTCCTATCAGGGATTATCATCTGATTTTTTGCTAACTACTTTAGATTAGTAGTCTTTGTTATTATACATTTGAGATATAGACTCCCTGATGTATAATTATTCTTTTGTCTAGCACATGTATCTGTTCTTTTGTGTTGTAGTGGATCTTCTTTGACCACTATTTTGATGTACACTTTTATGTGTTATATTCATATCTATTTCCGCCTTTGTGATATGAATATCTGTGACTGATTTGTGTTATGTTTATTTCTATATTTGTTTCCGAGGTCCACATAGCCATCGTGTGGTAGCTTTGAGTTTGAATCGGTATGTCGAATTTCCTCTTGAAATGAAATGTAAGTCATATTATCTGACATATCGGTACTCGCACAAAGCAATTACACAGATGGTCGCTCCTCAACAGCCTTATTCTTCATGCTAGTCGATGGCATTACCCCGTATTGTCCTTGACCAGTGTGAGTATAGAGGTGGGGCGTCACATTATTTGACCAAGGACTTTGCATTTGGACTATAGAGTTGAATATGGACGATATTGGAATTTTGACCATTACCAAATTCCATAAGTCTAAAGTGATATAGTTTTGACGAAGAGAATTGGTGTAAATAAATGTCACAACCAGGTAATGCTTAATAATATAAAATTGGATTTTATCGAAACTAAGTAAGCGATAAATTTGGCTAAAATATCACACCATCTGCTAAGAAACATATGAACATTAACATTCAAATAGTTTGATGTTAATCGCTGACCGAATTTGCATCTAACAAGTCACACAACCGAAATGATGAAATTCTCTTTAGACCAAACGATTTAATTAGTTTATAATTGTTATAAATTAATTAAATTACTCAATATTTATGAAATATTAATTATAAAATTTTGAATATGATTTGAGGAATAAATATTATCGTATATATTTATAATAGTTATAAATATATCGACCGATATGCAATATCGACAAGCAATTAAATTATATTTAATTAGTAATATTTATTTGGGCTTAAATGGGCTGTTAGCTCATGATGTTAAGATGTTATTTCGATAGCAATAAGGATTGTAGGAGGTGACTAAAAAGGCTAGAGGGTTTGGAGATGGATGGTTGAGATTTTATAAGAAACGGTATGAGATGTGATCCATATTTCTCTCTATTTTTTCATTATAAAAGGACTCCTAACCCTAATGCAAAAAGGAATATTTGGCTGCCATTTCCCTATCATTGCTAGTCGACCTCATCAAAAAGAGCTCCAACAAATTCATCTCAAACCAATTCAAAAGGCGATAGCTATTGCATAGCTAAAGGTTTACGGTTCAACGATTAGCAATCTGTCGAATCGAGAAGATTTCCAATAAGGAAGAATTCTTCATTATAAGGTGTGCTTTAAGGCATTAGTATTAGGTATGTATTTAGTACATTATATGATTTATAATTTCTGGATAATACTATATTATTCATATATATATATATCATTATTATATTTCTAGTTATGTAAGATTCTTATATGTATCATCAATGTTGTCACATATTAGATTGGTTGTATATATGTTTTAATTTATTAAAAAATTACACACATATATATTTATATCTGAAGTGCATAGCCAAATAAATTTTATTTTGATTCTTATCATTTTATTAATTAATATATATATGTATGTATTAACATACTATCTAATTTTAATTACATGACTTGTATTTAATTATATCATCATATCACGTTAATAGCTAAACTTATATTTTATAAATGCATATCTATAGAAATGATATTTTTCGAGGGTTGCAAATTAATTTTTAGTATTTATTTACTATTATTGAATATTATTTAAATCAATATACTAATTAAATAAATCATATAAAAACATATGTTTTAAAAATTAAATTTTAAATTTAAATTTTTTTGTTATCATAATATAAACTCTTCGCCGCTTACAGACCCTGTAGTATGAAATATGTTAAATTCATATAATTTGTTATCATAATTTTTGTTATCATGATTTTAAAAATATGTTACAT
Organism: Allium fistulosum; assembly: GCA_030737815.1. NCBI lineage: Eukaryota > Viridiplantae > Streptophyta > Magnoliopsida > Asparagales > Amaryllidaceae > Allium > Allium fistulosum. The sequence continues at coordinate 1,077,299,438 of CM060901.1, read as the reverse complement.
AAGACAATTATATAAGTAGTATGAAATATAAAAGTTATATAATAATAAATGTTGTACAATATGTGTAGGATCGAATTAACCCAAAAGGAGGGTGAGTGGGGTTTACAGTAAATTCATAGAAAAATATAAAATGCAGTGCAGATAATAACAGAGTAAATATGGAAATAAAAGCGACACGTAATTTTACCCGGCTTCAGCAAAACCTGCCTACTACTGCCCCCCAAGATTTCTACAAGCTTTAAAAAATCGACCGCTTACAGACCCTGTAAACTTGCAACTATCGCTAACCTAATTGTTCTAACTCTACGCTCAGAACCCTACATGTTGGGAGAGTTTTAGCCAAACCATCCCACTACCGAACCAGCTTCTCAGAGCTATTACCGGACCAGCTTCCCAGAGCTACTACCAGACCAGCTTCCCAGAGCTACTACCGGACCAGCTTCCCAGAGCTACTACCAGACCAGCTTCCCAGAGCTACTACCGGACCAGCTTCCCAGAGCTACTACCGAACTAGCTTCTCAGAGCTACTCAGAGCTACCACCTAGCACCGAATCACCTACAACCGGTCCACTCTACACTCCAACCATCTCCGAACCAAGCGATGCCGAACCAAAGTGTCTACCACCTACTGCCGAGCCAAAGCAATGCCGAACCAACGCTACCAGGCCAGATTACATCAGCCCAGGCCCACAAGCAGCTATGTACATCCAAGACCCCTGCCCTCAGCCTCACTCTATAAATAGAGGGGCAGGGGTACAACAATGGGGATAGGTTTGAGAGCTCAAGCACGGATAGAACTTTCAAACAACTTTCATTTACTTGTATCAAAGCTTTGTACTTGTAATCTGAACAAGAAAGGAGAAATAATATATAAAGTGGACGTAGGCACATTCTGGCTGAACCACTATAAATCTGCGTGTCTTTTACAGTTTAGTCCCTTCTTTTCACATATTTGCATAAATCACCCAAATCACTGAGAATAACATAAAATCCATTAAATCATACGACTTTGAGGTGTTTGTCCATTTTTTGTGCAAACATTTTTTGTGCTTTCATTGAGAGCTAGAAGCTCGAAGCTTCAGCTTCTTCCACTTAACTTTCTTCCTAACAGCATCGTTCATTGCTTGGAAAACATGCCTCCCAAACAGAAGAAAGATGTTAACAAAGGGAAAAACATCGCAACTAGCAGTCTTCCAGATCTAGTGGTCCCAGATCAAGTAAATTGTCCCCCTCCAGTAGTAGTACCAAATGAAGGTCAGGCAAACCCGACCACCCCTGCCGCGGAACAGCCGGCGGCAATTACTAGGGCAGATCTAGACAGGGTTGTGGCTGAAGTGACTAACCGCTTCACGTCCCAGCAGGAAGCCTTGGTGGACCATCTCATGTCACGCTTAAGGGATGCTGAAGAGTCCAACCGCAACACTAAATCATGGGGTGAGTCCCAGTCTGGAGGATCTCAGAGACAACAAAGATCTTCCTTCCTCGAAGGACCTAACAACAGAAGCGGCCATGGTAGGAGCCGAGACCGAGCACAGCCCGAAGTTAGGCCTGAGGAAACGCTTGGAACCGAACCCGACGGGGAAGGTACCGGGCGGAGGTCAACTGTAGTTGAGCCTGTCATACTGCCTAACCACAGAAACGCCAGTGAATGGGGCCGAGCTAGAGTCCAGCCCGAAGTTGGACCCGAGGAAGTGCTTAGATCAGAACCCAGCTGGGGAAGATCAAGGCAAGGTCCAACTGTAGCTGACCCTAGCATGCTCCCAAAAGACCAAAGGCAGCCACTGGAAAATATGAGGAATGATAGACGATACCATCCCTACAGGTCATCTGGACGGAATCAATCCCACAGAACAGAACCGAACTCATTCCTATCTGCTCCAAATTCTGATGAAAGGATGGCACGCTTGTTCAGAGAGTGCGTCCAACGGGATCAAAGAGATCGAGGGATAGGCGCTAGGGTAACCAGCCCTTTCGCCCGCAATATCGAAATTGCTATCACCTCCCGAGAATGGAAAATGCCAACAATGGAACCTTACAAAGGAACCTCCGACCCCGTTGTACACTTACAGAGATACACACAGCATATGCTCATGAGTGGAGCAACAGAGGGAGTACTGTGCAAATGCTTTCCACTATTCTTAGCAGATCTAGCTACCTCCTGGTTCTGTCATCTACCCCAGGGATCCATCAGCTCGTGGGAAATGTTGAAAGAAAGGTTTATCAGTCAGTTCTGCATTCATGTGGAACAACCCAAGGACGCTTATTCCTTATCCAGTATCAAGCAGAAATCTGGAGAGAAACTGCAGTAATACCTAACCCGATTCAATGCCGCAGCGGCCGTAGTCCAAGATGCCGATGAGAAGCTTATCCTAATGGCCCTCTGTAGTGGTGTGCATCCGGATACTAAATTTGCTAGAAGGTTGACAAAAGAAAAACCAGCTACTTTACCCGATTTCTTCCATGAAGCCGGGAAATATATGAGGCTTGAAGATGCTGCCACTGAGGAGCAGTCAGGGCAACAAAACAAGGTGGCTCACGGCAACACGCCCGCTGCAGCGAAGGATGTTCGAAGAAACGATTCTAGAGACAACGCTGGGGGCAAGAAGGGAGAAAAGCGCCTATATCGGCCAGGACCAAGGTTCCACACTTACACTCCTTTGAACGAAACCATTGAAAACATCTTCCTTGCCACCCAGGACGAAGTTAGATACAAACGTCCACCATACAAGAAGGAATCAGATAACGCGCAGAAATCTGGAAAGTTCTGCCGCTTCCACGAATCCCATGGGCATGATACCAATGAATGCCATCATCTCCGGGACTTGATTGAAGAACACATCAGAAGGAAAAGACTGGAACGCTATGTAAGAGGTCAGAACAGGACTCCAGCTCCTGCCAATGAGAACCCAAGGCTACCCTCACCAGAGATAGGCAGAGGAAATCGCAATACTAGCGGCTCTAGTCAAGAGAAGATAGTGGTCCATACCATCTCGGGAGGACCGCACATCGCCGACAGAAGCTGGAAAGAGATGGAAAGATATGGAAAGTCGCTTAGAGACAATGTAGACTGTGTCAATTCGGTTATAGAAGAGCGTCACCCGAAGCGGAAAGAAAGTGATGACATCACATTCGGTAGGCGTGACCTAGAAGGAAGGCAATACCCTCACATGGATCCCATGGTTATCTCTGCCCGGCTCGGTCCCGCCGAAGTTTTCCGAATTCTAGTAGACACTGGAAGCTCAGTAAATATCCTGTTCAAACATGCATTCGACAAAATGAAACTATGAATGAAGGATGTATCTCCCTGCAATAAACCACTACACGGTTTCACCGGAGATGCAAAGATGCCCCTCGGGCAACTGGATCTCTTTGTTGAAATTGGAAGCCATCCCCGCTCCGTTGTACGGAAACAGACGTTTGTGCTGATAGAAAACCACTCGGCCTACAACGCCTTCTTAGGAAGGCCAGCCTTGTCTGACTTCCAAATTGTCCTAGCCCCATGGTGCCTAAAGATGAAATTTCCAACGGACAATGGAGTAGGGGAAGTAGAAGGAGACTAGGACGTTGCTCGAGACTGCTATGTGACTGAACTTCGCAACAACCACAGGAAGGATAAAGGGAAAAGTGTAGAGGTTGCCCTCTGCACAAAAAGTCTAGAAGCATAGCAACTAAAGAAAGCCCCTCCTCTTCGATATACCAGCGACCCTTCAATGAATTAGACCCCAGGGACAAAGAGGAGGAGGCCACCGTAGAGCCTGCAGAGGCTATGGAGTTTGTATATGTAGACAAGCATGACTCGAGTAGACTATTGAAAATCGGGTCCCAACTAAAAGTAGAATTGAAGGAGCAACTCATCGACTTTCTCCACCACAACTTGGATGTATTCGCATGGTCACACGCTGACATGACCGGAATCTCCCTCGACGTAGCATGCCACGTACTAAACATTGATCCTACCAAGGCGCCCGTAAAACAAAGAAAGAGAAGTATGGGGGCAGAGCGATCAGCAGCCCTCGATGAAGAAGTAAAGAATCTACTTGCCAATGACTTCATACGAGAAGCCATCTACCCAAAATTGATCGCCAACCCGGTACTGGTAAAGAAGGCTAATGGGAAGTGGCGAACATGCATTGACTTCTCCAACTTAAATGACGCCTGCCCAAAGGATTGCTTCTCACTTCCCCGAATCGACCAACTTGTAGACAGCACAGCCGGGCACGAACTCTTATCTTTTATGGACGCATACGCAGGATATAACCAAATTCCTATGCATGCTCCCGATCAAGACCACACTAGTTTCATCACTGACCGGGGTTTATACTGCTATAAGGTAATGCCTTTCGGACTTAAAAACGCAGGAGCCACCTACCAGCGCCTCGTCAACAAGATGTTCGCAGGGCTAATAGGACCAACTATGGAAGTGTATGTGGATGACATGCTGGTAAAGTCAAGGAAAGCCGACGATCACGTAAGCCATCTAGGCGAGATGTTTCGAGTACTTCACCAATATGGAATGAAACTTAATCCTCTAAAATGCTCCTTCGGAATATCATCAGGAAAGTTCTTGGGATTCATCGTCCATGCCAGAGGGATTGAAGCAAACCCTGAACAAGTCCGAGCTCTAAAGGATATCAAGATACCTTCCACTCGAAAGGAAATGCAAAGCCTGAATGGGAAAGTGGCCGCCCTAAGCCGATTCATCTCCAAAGCAACAGACAAGTGCATCCCCTTCTTCGAAGCTCTAAAGAAAGACAAAGGAAAGTTCGAATGGACTGACGAATGCTTAACCGCTTTCCTTAACTTAATCGAACACCTCCAGAAACCGCCGGTACTCTCGACTCCAAGTGAAGGCGAAGAGTTATACCTATACCTTGCTGTGTCATCTCACGCCCTAAGCGCTGCTTTGGTAAGGGAAGACAACCGCACGTAGCGGCCAGTTTACTTTGTAAGTAAAAGGTTTACGGGGGCAGAAGTCAGATATCCTAAACTTGAGAAGCTAGCATACTGTTTACTGATCACGTCACGAAAACTGTGTCACTACTTCCAGTCCCATTCCATCAAAGTTCTGACCGATCAACCACTGAGGCAGGTACTCCATCGTCCCGACACTTCCGGGTGACTACTTAAATGGTGCATTGAACTGAGTCAGTATGATATCACCTATCACCCTCGCACCGCCATCAAGGGACAAGCCATGGCCGATTTCATTGCAGAATTCACTACCAACGAAGGTAAGGAGTAATCGGAAATAGCAGAAGACATTAAGTGGAATCTCTTCGTAGATGGGGCGTCAAACGATCAAGGCTCGGGGGCAGGTGTGGTAATAGTCACTCCTAGGGGAAATAAGCTGCACTATGCTATAAGGTTGGAGTTCCCTGCCACCAACAACGATGCAGAGTATGAAGCAGTGATAGCTGGATTAGAACTTGCCTTAGAAATCAGAGCCAATTCTTTGTGCCTTCATAGCGATTCTCAACTTATTGTTAATCAAATACTAGGAGAATTACAGGCTCGAGAAGAACGACTCATAGCATATTTAAAGAAGACCAAGTTACTTCTCAATCGATTGGACCACTACTTAGTCAAACACATCCCTCGGGAAGAGAACCGAGAGGCCGACGAATTAGCAAAGCAAGCGAGCGTGAGAGACGGCACTATTTCCGGAGCAGTAGCCATCTCAAAGCAACTGACCCCAAGTTTTGAGCAAGTGAATCTGGTAGCTGCAACCGAAGAAGCAACTTGGATGACTCCTATCCGAGACTACTTACAAAGCGGCACACTACCCAACGGGCGTAACGAAGTCAAGAAAATCTTGAGGAAAGCTTCCCGCTACACAATACAAGAGGACATCCTCTATCGGCGCGGATTCTCTAACCCCTTATTAAGGTGTGTCGCTGGAAGGGAAGCCAAGGAAATCTTATCCAACATTCATCAAGGAAGCTGCGGAGATCACACCGGAGGGCAAACTTTAGCAAAAAAGATACTCCGATATGGATATTTCTGGCCCACCTTAAGCAAGGACGCCTTAGATTTCGTCAAAAAATGTGACAAATGCCAGAAGTTTGCTAAGATTCCGCGGCTACCAACAACTGAGATTACTCAAATGACCAGCCCTTGGCCCTTCGCAGTATGGGGAATTGACTTAATCGGCGAACTACCAATGGGCCGAGGCGGGGCCAAATATGCTATAGTGGCAGTCAACTATTTCACCAAATGGGTGGAAGCAGAACCTCTGAATAAAGTATCTTCAGCAAAAGTTATTAACTTCTTGATCAAAAATGTTCTGTGCAGGTACGGAGTCCCATTCAAAATCATATCAGACAATGGACTTTAGTTTGACAGCGAGGAATTCGCCAACTGGTGCCGAGAGCACAGAATTCACAAAAGCTTCTCATCCGTAGCGTATCCCCAAGCAAACGGACAAGTCGAAGCCGTCAACAAAATTCTGAAAACTCTAATAAAAAAGAAACTCGAAAAGTCAAAGGGCGCTTGGGTGGATGAACTCCCTACGGCACTGTGGGCCTATCGCACATATTTTAGAACATCAACAGGGCATACTCCTTTCTCTTTGGCATACGGATCGGAGGCTATGCTCCCAGTTGAAACCATCGTGCCTTCCCACCGTAGGATCCACTATAACCCAGAAGAGAACGAAGAACTCCTTCACATGTCTTTGGATCTAATTGAGGAGAGAAGAAATGATGCAGTCCTCAAAGCAGCAGCCCACAAGCAAAAAGTGGCAGCACAATACAACTCCAAAGTCAAGCATCTTACCTTACAAGAAGGGGATCTTGTCCTCAAGCGAATCTTCCCTCGCCCCGGAGCGCTAGATCCAATCTGGGATGGACCATATATAATTCATAAAGATCTCCACAATGGAGCTTATATTTTGTCAACAGTGGACGGAGAGGTGTTCCAGAGGGCATGGAACATCCAACACCTCCGTCGATACTTTTCTTAACTTGTACTGCCCATATGAAGTGAATTAACAAAGAGAATCAGTGGACATAGGCATTTTCGTGCCGAACCACTTTAAAAAAACCTTGTCTCTTTTTTAACTTATCCCTTTATATCTTGGCTGCTTGTTAATTTTATCCTTTTCTGTTGGACAAAATCCTATGCATGTAGCATTTCCATTCAAAGCACTCCATAGCGCAACTTCACCTGGACAAGACCTAACAGGTACTATGCGAATCTATGCCCTCGCCAATGAGACACTTTTGCTCCAGCATCCCTCTGCTGCGGGTTAACTCATTGCTCACGATGGCCCTTAAAGCCAACTGTAATGAGCCGGTTATAAGCCACTAAGAAGGCCGACTATAGCCGAGGCAGCTCATTACGGCGTTCGGCTCGCCGGCAACTGTGAACCGACTATAAGCCCCAACATAAGGTGTGGCCAGCCAGGGGCAGTTCACGGTTGACGATCGGCACCCACGCTAGCCGGCCACAATAAATCGAATAATACCCACGATTACGGGCCATAATGGCCCGGGTAGTTACTGTGCGCGATCTCGGCTCCGATGTGTCTTAAGTGCGGCTGTGGTAAAAAAGAATTAACTCCCCGCGGAGGCGTAAGATGGGTGACAAATGTCTCCAAGACCCACAGTTAGGGAAAGTGACTACAAAGCCCGTTTGCCACGAGCTTAAGCACATCGAAGGCCTTCCGTGATTGGAAGTTTTACTATTTCACATATTTCAATTTTATTTAAGAAACTTTTCTCCTATCCTATGTAACAATCCCTGAAGTACAGGACACAGAACAAGAGACATTCGCTAATGGAAGCGGATACTCATAGCAAGATACCGGACCGCATTCCATACTCGGTCACACAAGACATTCAAAGCTGCCATCTACAAGCAAATTATAAAGGGCGGTATTTCCTTCTTTCATGTGAAAACACGTAACTATAATTTATTCACACCTCACGCTAACATTGCAAGTCATGAAATTATGTTTTAAACAAGAACCTGACGTCAAACACAATTTAATTACAAGAATATGCATAGCTATATTTCTCATACAACATGTCAATATAGCAAAAACATTCAAAAGACGACAGAATCAGCTTAAGTTAAAGAATTACACATCAAGAATAGTGCTATTTATTACAAGTAGCGTAATTACAACCTAAGAGTTACGTTACTATTTTAAGACTAACATATACAATAATGTCAAGCCCGCAAAAAGATTTCCAGGTCCAATCAAGGAGCCGGCTGCGTCGGAGTCTTATCCTTGTCCTGTTGCCCACCTGTCCGGTCAGAGAAAGAATTCATTAGTGATAAGCAACCAAGTTAATGGAAAGACTAGAAAGGAAGACTTACCAGCATCTGCTCCTTGATCAACTTGATCATCATCCTCCACTTCCACACCTGCCTCCTCAGCTGCAAGCAACCGTATGCCCTCCTTCACCGCCACCTTCTCCTCCTTGGTAAACTGGGCAGTAACCACATCCATCCTGAAGACCACACCATCCTCCTTATTCGCCTCAGCCTTGGCCTCCTCTAGAGCCCTGAGATAGATCCTAGCCATAACCCGGGGGTAGTCATCCATCCAGGACAAGTTACCCTGCCTCCAAGTACGGAAGTACATATCCTGGAGCATCCCATCCATCATCCCCTCGTTCTCTTCAAACTCCCTCATTCGGACCTCAGAAGCCCGCAGCTTTGCAACAACAGCATCCCTCTCCGATCGATACCGTAAACGGTCGGCCTGAAGGGACCTCCTCATCGCCTCCATCTCCTCCTTCGACTTGGCCTGAGCAAGCTCCGCAGCCACAAGTCTCCCCGATAGTTCCTCTACCCTCTCGAGGTCCGCTTGCCGAACCTCATCTACCGTGGAAATGGCCATGTCAATCCGCTCCTTACAGACGGCCTCCATCCTCCGCAACTCCGCCCTACTGGCCTCTTCAATAGTCTTCCTCAATTGTCGGGATGCGGCCTCATTGTAAGAGATTTGGATGGCTTGGTCGGCAAGTTGTTTAGCCTGGTCGGAAACCATCAACCGCAGCCGAATGTTGGCGCTTCCTATCTCTTCCCCAGCCTTGACCAGTTGGGCATGGTGCCCCATCAATTTCCTGGTCTCCTCAGCAACCCGGTCAATATTTGCCTTAGCCTCATCTCCCAGAGTTATGACCCGGGTAGTAAGCAGATCAAGGTCCAGGGACTTAGCTTCGTCAAGCACCCGTACCATAGGATTACGAGGGAGGAGATGCTCACCAGTAACCTCATCAAAAGAGATGTCATGAGATGCCGGGTCCAGGTCAGGATGACCCGCAAACGGATTGCGTACTAAGCCAGGATGATCTATCAGGATGACGGTTGGATTCTCAGACGGATGGGGGGAGGGCATAAGCTCGGTATCCTCCTCCGTAATGTCGTGAATAGGCTGGAGTGGGGCCGGGGGTTCGAGAAGAGGTTCAGACGAAGATCGACTCCTCTTCCTCTTCTGTATATCTTCTTCGATAACTCCGAGAAGAGGACGATAGCCGACTATGTCTCCCGGGCGGTTAGTAGAAGGCTTCGGCTTGGCGGAAGCTTTGAGGAGTTTGTATTGTTCAAGCCTGTGCCGAAGATCTGAGGTCTTGGCCGTTTTGCCCACTCCTGGAGTAAAAATCAAGTGTCACCAGTATGCATTGAGCCATCATTCGAGAATTAAAAAGAACATAGGGAAATTCACCTTGAACCGCAGAGGTTTCCTCAGTAGAAGCACTCCCGGAAGATAAATCGACGCCGGTCCCAACTTTCTCAGCTTTCCTGGACTTCTCTGTTCCCTCCAAACCTTCGAAGTCTTGGCGGAAAGCGTCATCCGTCCACTCTTGCATCTCGCCTACTTGCCCAGAAGACAAAGCCCCGACACCGTCGCCACCTCCAGCGCCTTCTCCTCCATCTCCGCCTTGCTCCTCCTCCACATCTCCCTCCTCCGGGATATCTGGACATGTGCTGGGAGAGGGACCATCAGACTTTTTGAGCTTCTTCTCCCCGGCAACCGGATGTTTCGGAAAGGGCCTCCTTTTGCTGCTCTTCGACTCGGCCCCTTCTTTAGCTTGGGCAGCCTTCTCTTCGGCCGTGTCCCTCTGCTTGACCACGGACTGCTGTGGAAGGATCAAGTTGTGCTCCAAAAGTGTAGCGTTCCTGATCAGGTAAGCAGCCGACCTATCTCTTCCAGTAATAGCTTCTATTTCTGCTGCCGTCTGAACCAGGCGATCATTCTCCACGACCGCAAAACCACCTGTCGCTAGCAAAAAATAAAAACACATAAGAAGGAGCATTGCAACCAGAACGGGAATTAAAAATAAAGCTTTGACTTACATTCGGAGGTGAAGCGCCGAATAGAAACGGAATCATCCCTGACAAAAAACCATTCCTTCTTGAACATGCTGTACTTGGAGTACAGATCCAGGACCGGCTTAAAGGATACGGCCGATTCCAAGCTGATGTATGGAGACCCCTTCTTATAGCCTCTCAAGTTGTACAAATACCGGATCTCCCGGTTGGAAGGAGGACGCCCATATCTCCTCTGGAAGATGACGAAGAGACTCACCAGAATGGCATAGGAGTTGGGCTGAAGCTGGAATGGAGCTACCTTTAGATATGTGAGAAAGCTGACTACCCAGGCATTGAGAGGCGGGATGGCACCACACATACAATGGTATCTGCTGTAGGCAAAATATCCTTCGGGAGGATCATACGGCATCACTCCCGCATCCGGCAATAGCATGTCCGCTCGGTCGATCCCGAAAAAGCGAGATATAACATCAAGTTGCTCGCCCTTGAGTGAGTTAGGGAAGCAATCAGGAGGCAAGTTCAGAAGTTCCTGAGGACCATACCCGTCCACTAGCGATCTCGAGGTGGGCCCATGTCGTTCTGGATTCGGCTGAACTGGGGGCACGACGGGAGATTCTCTTCTGTCTGTGGATCTCTTCTTTTCTGAACGGGTTTCCACTTTGTGAGACATTATCTGCGGCACAAAAAAGCACATTGTTAGAACAAGGGATATAGAGGGTCAAACGAACAAGTGTATATTGTCTAGAGTTCCACTTATAAACACGTAAAGTCATTCAGTAGTACAAAGTCATTCGGCATTTCCAACATGAGGTTCATTCGGTAACCAACATCACCAGACTCATTCAGTCGTTTAAAACCGAAGGTTCGTTCGGCACCAGGTTCATTCGGTCATAATCGAAGGGTCATTCGGTACTCTTTCCCCTCTTGCCCATTCGGTAAGTCATGTTCCTAAGCCCATTCGGCAATAACACGCTCAGTAGAAAGATATCTCACCTGGTTCGGCAAAAGTTGAAAGCTCAATTAGGCTAACACGCTTGGGTTCGACGAAGACAAAGGTTTGGCTCGGCTAATGAGGGATAACAATGGCATCAGACCCCTACTTATAGGCAAGATATAAACGACCGGCCCAAATGGTTCGGTACACAGAACCAGATAGGAATGGCCGAACAAAAAACAAAGTATGCCATGTGCATGCACATGCCATGCTTTGTGGGGGCAAGTGTTGGGAGAGTTTTAGCCAAACCATCCCACTACCGAACCAGCTTCTCAGAGCTATTACCGGACCAGCTTCCCAGAGCTATTACCGGACCAGCTTCCCAAAGCTACTACCGGACCAGCTTCCTAGAGCTACTACCGGACCAGCTTCCCAGAGCTACTACCGGACCAGCTTCCCAGAGCTACTACCGGACCAGCTTCCCAGAGCTACTACCGGACCAGCTTCCCAGAGCTACTACCGGACCAGCTTCCTAGAGCTACTACCGGACCAGCTTCCCAGAGCTACTACCGGACCAGCTTCCCAGAGCTACTACCGAACCAGCTACTCAGAGCTACCACCTAGCACCTAATCACCTACAACCGGTCCACTCTACACTCCAACCATCTCCGAACCAAGCGATGCCGAACCAAAGCGTCTACCACCTACTGCCGAGCCAAAGCAATGCCGAACCAACGCTACCAGGCCAGATTACATCAGCCCAGGCCCACAAGCAGCTATGTACATCCAAGACCCCTGCCCTCAGCCTCACTCTATAAATATAGGGGCAGGGGTACAACAATGGGGACAGGTTTGAGAGCTCAAGCACGGATAGAACTTTCAAACAACTTTCATTTACTTGTATCAAAGCTTTGTACTTGTAATCTGAACAAGAAAGGAGAAATAATATATAAAGTGGACGTAGGCACATTCTGGCTGAACCACTATAAATCTGCGTGTTTTTTACAGTTTAGTCCATGCTTTTCACATATTTGCATAAATCACCCAAATCACTGAGAATAACATAAAATCCATTAAATCATACGACTTTGAGGTGTTTGTCCATTTTTTGTGCAAACACTACATAACTCAAATCTCAAGTTGTGAATTCCTAAACTATGCCTCGTAGTTTGAACCTAGTTAAACTAGAGTTTTATCAAATTAAATAACAAAAATACAACTAAAATAGAAATAAACAACCCTAATTAACAAACAAAGGTACGGCCCAAATTACTAAAATAAACAGAGAAGAAAAAATATGCATAGCCCATTTAATTTTGCCAGATTATTTCTTCATTCGGTTGGTCCCTTTACAATCTAAAATTAGGGTTTTTGATTTGAAGCCCCTGATTCTTCTAGTCAATCGACTGAAGAAGTAGTTTGCCTTGGCTGCCTTGTCGATTGATTTCTTTGCTTTGATTGCTCTCGATAACTTCATTATCGAATTGGTTGATGCTGATTTGGTATATGTATGTATTTTTCCCTTTTTGTGTTTGATCAAACTCGACTATATCGATTTCTAATGATGATTTGGGTGGTATTTATAAGGATTGAATTCACATAATTGCATATATATTTGGTTTGGGTATTTCGGTTTGAAATGTTTAGATGCTTTCCATTGCCATTTGATTTTCTGATTGAATGGTATATGATACTTGACTTGTTCAAGTCTTTGATATATATTTGATAATTTTGATTTATATTCAATTATATTTTGACCCTGGTTGAATGTTTTGATTTCGACCTTGACTTGTTGAACTCATGCTTCGGCTAAATTTTTTCCCCTGCTATCTCTGGCTGCTGATTCTCGAGTTAATGGTTATACAAGTTTCTGACTTTTTCATTGATGATATATATTTGAAGATGCTCTAATTTTGATTTACTTAAGGCTTTGACTTGATTGATTTATTTTTCTTAACTAAGCTTCTGCCTTGTTGCAACTTGCATGTACTTGGTTGTTCTTTGCATTTGCTGGTGCATATATATGCATTCACATCTTGTATTTTTAATTGCTATTGTATGTGATGTTGCACTAGTTTTCTATTGTAATGTGCTTAGCTTTCTGACATGTTGAAGAAACTCGAGTTTGTCTATTCATTCTAGTAATGTTGCTATGATGTACAGATTTGCAAGCTTGTATGTTCATCCCTATTGATCTGCACTTGTTTACTTGTGTATGCATCTAGCATTGCTTCTGTATATGTTTGTGCACTATGTGCTTTTTCCTTGTGCATGACTTTATTCTGAACTAATTTCATCCTTGCTGCATTTTTTCTTGTTGCCATGCATTTGTTGTTTCAGTTTTACCTATCATTCTTTTATTCCTCACTTGTCTTTGAATCGTACTTGTTCATGTGCACTTATATATGCATGTTGCACTTGTATGCTTGTGTTAAGCCATTATAGCTTGACCATGTACACTTTTACTTGCACTATGTTGAGCCTTCGGGCTTAACCTTTGCTTTTGTTTTTCTGAGCTGCCTATATGTTTTAATTAGCTCGGCTTTATAGCATGTACAATGACACACCACTACAACAAAAGTATGTTTTGACTGCATTTACTGTCAGCGTCTAAACATTGAATGCTGTAGTAAATATTTTTGATAGAGTTATTCATGAGGATAAACGCTGAAAAAAGTAGCCCGCTGGGTTTATTTTGGTTTGCCGCCAACTCACATTTACTTCCAAAGAAAATTCTATTTTCCCTCGTCTCTTAATAATTCATTTCCCTCTCCATCGTTTTTCATTTTTCCTCCTGTCCATTTCGATTTCAATTCTCCTAGCACCAGATTGCATCTTCCTTCATCTTCCGTGTCGATTTTGATTGAGTATCTCTGTCGCCGGCTCTTCTATCAGCATCGATTTTGGAATTGATTGCCCTAAACTTGGTGGAACTGGTGAGCGTTTTTTCTTAACCCTAGTTTTCAGTTAAGTTTGAAACATTGCAAAGTATCATATCTTGCTTATTTGATCAAGTTTAAAGTTTAGCCAAGTTTCTATTCTGATCGAGGTTAAAGTTTACGCTACCTGTAATAAAGTGGTGTTATTTGTATTGGAAGAACAATTTGGAATTCTACTTTATCACTGTTTCAATATGCATGGTTTTTGAATTTTGAAGAGACAAGATATATTGGCTTATATGCAAGTATTGGTGTAGAAAACCATAGCTCATGGCACTACTGGAAGCAATGGCTTTCAGTTTAGCAGTTTTGGGTGCTAGAAAATAATTCAATTCTCTATGTAATTTACTTGAAAAGAAGATCATAGCTCTCTAGAAAAACATGCTCTTGTTTAACTAAAACAGCACTAATATATCTGGTAGCTTACATATTATAACTGGCTGCAGAGTTTAGAATGGTTGGATAATTTATATTTTTTACCTATTTGTTTCGAATGGAAGCTAAAATAATACATCAAAGAGGCATTAACAAAGCTTCAATAGAAAGGTATAACCAAGCGCTCAATCATTAGTGTTATGTACGCATAACTAGTTGTAAGAATGTGAGAGGATAGAATAAGTAACACTTCTACAATAAATATTTGAAAATATGGCTATATTGTCACAAATATAACAATAATCGTTACTTGAAGCAATGATTTCGGTGTAGCAAAAGAAAATCTCAATAAGAAACCAAACACGATCAGCTGAATGTACATTTTGTAATGTTCCTTGTATGCATCCAATATTTATGTTGAGTTTATATTTGCGAATAATAGATGAATCGTATATTTGTGTTTAATTGTAGAGAAATTAAAGATTACTAGTACTTCAAGTTTTTAAGTAGGACGTGAACATTATTTTTTTTCAGTTCTGGAAGGTGGCATTTAGTTGCTTCTTCACCTGCTAAGGTCAGCTAGGTAGGATTATTTTATATCCAAGGAAGTAATATAACTCATTATTTTCAAATCTTTTAGCAGAAATGTTTTCCTCATTGACACATTTTTATCATGGTTTTGTTCCTTGAGTAACTGTCTAGTTTATTTTAATCATATGATTGATTCCATCCTCAGAATGAACCTACTTTGTTCCCTCTTAAATTTCATATTTCTTTAGCTTTACGGCTTGCTCAAATGCCTTCTTTTTATGTTTAGTGCATACTGAACCCCACATTAAGATGCCTCTTTACGTGCCTTGTGCATAATATACTACACAATCCTTGGAAGCTACTCAGTTACCATGATGTAGTTTTTATAATTTACTAAAATTGTCTCGTAGTTTGTAAAAAAACATTTTTGAAGTTGGCTTCCATTGACAACTCATCAGTCCTAACTTAAAGGTGCCATGCTCCAAGGCTCCTTTCTTTTATGGGTGGTGAATAACGAACCCGACACATAAGTTAAGGCTATGTAAAACTCAAATTATGTCAGTTGGAAGTTTGGATTCTATCTCAGTAAAACTTATTGCTAGTTTGGCTTATAGAATTCCTTTTGGTTTGTGGCCTAAATTCATGTGGATCTTAATCATCTTGAAACTTATAATCTGTAATAAGACAACCCATGCCTTCTTGCCAAATCGTATACAAGTCTTGTTTTTTGGATAAGCGACTATCAATTTTTATTTGCTGGACCATGAGGATTGAAATTTATTTTTAACAGTGTTCAAATTATTTAGGGGTATATAGGTAGGATCAGGAACTTTTCCCATTTTAAAATGTAGTATACTTCTAAGTTCTAGAAAGATATGTATGAAGCAGTAATTGTTTCGACGTGGTAGTTTTTACCATTTTGAGTATCCATGGTCATCTGTAGTGATCACTTGATAATTTTTCTTCAACAAATGATCAACAATAATCTACTTTTTTTGTTGGCCCTTGTAATATTCATAGTTTGAGGTAAAATATTCAATCATGATTTACTTAGAGTCATAAACTGTATCTAATACTGATATGTGTTTTCTAGCCATAAATAATGTAAATCTTATATTTATTACTGCTCTAGTTGAACTTGCTACTGCACCAATTTACTAGCTCTTAGAAATTTTTGCACCTCAAATCGTTTTAGCATTTTCGTTCTCTAAACCGCTTGCATCTAATTTATATTAGCAACTCAAATGGAGCGGTACCCATTTTAGCAACTCAAATAGAGCTGTAATATACACTAAATAATCAATTCCATTTGATTATTTTGATAAGAACCTATACCCTTTCATCAAAGTTTCAACAAGTTTATTTCACATAGGAAAAATAGATCATGTAAAAAAGGCTGATTTTGCACATGTTCTTGTTCTGAACGGTAATTTCTTAAATGATCTTCTTATTTGCACTGAGCTTGTCTTGATCATTTTACATAAACTAATGTGGGTTCAGGTGGTGCAGTAACACAAGCTAACTAAAAGGCCAAGAAACTCTTCTAGCATTCAGACCTAAGTTTTGCTAACTTATTTGCACTAAGCTTGTCTTGATCATTTTACATAAACTACCATCTCTACTTTATTAGTCCAGTTGTTATAATTATTTCATAGATTAACGATGAGTCTAATTTGAATTATTTTCTATACGTCTCAAGAAGAAACTCATAATGAGTATTCACATTTAAACAAGCTAACTAAAAGGCCCAGAAACTCTTCTAGCATTCATTACTTGTTTAAATAGTCTAATTTCCAATTACTATTTTGAATTTTAGATACTTGATTGCTTCCATATTATATATGATGATGGAGAAAGACTGGTTGCGTCTACACAGGTAATCATATAAAAGTAAATTTACACATAACTTTAGACTTAACATGTTTTGAAAATGAATGCTAACATTCTTGTTGCTTTCAATTTTAAACATAGAACCAGTAAAGAGTATGGAAAAGGAGCTCAAAATTTTGTACGTGTTGCGAAGAAAAAGTTAGGGGATGTAGAGAAAATTTTGTGTCCTTGTTTAGATTGTCGAAATGAACGTCTATTTATTTTCATATGTCAGTTTAGCATTTTATGGTCCACCGATCATTTTCATATGTCAGTTTAGCGACTAGATACAAAGCCAGTTTATCTGAAAATTAGAGACTTGATTACCCCTAATTTCTATTGCTACAACGCTTTAAAGATGTATTACTGAAATTTATGCAATGTTTTTGTATATTTCTATGTTCAACTTAAACAAATGTATTTTTTTAATAGAGTAAAACCAATAGCATGGAAACCAATTGCAAGCTGTATGATTGGGGTGGGAGCAAAGAACTGGTTGCTGAAGGACGAGTTTACTCGAGTGATCCAAATCAGATAATTAATGGTATTCCTCTTGGACCAGATGCCAAGATAGTTTGGGTGGACAATCCGAAAAAAGAAGATGCATTTTTGTGGAGGCCTATAGTTGGCATGACATGTATTGGAGAAGCTATTGGTAAGAAAATAGCATGGCCAGAATCAACAGTGGTTGTTGAAACGGTTAACGCTAGCACATGTCCTGCTCCTATGATCAATGCTCCAACGTCTCTTACGGTAACATGTTCATATTGCTAATATTCCTCTCAAAGAATTGTTGATAGCGTATTACCATTTTTTTTTGTTATGTGATAGAGTGCAAATTTTTCTGCAAATACCAAATGCAAGTTGATTGATTTAGAGGGTACGGGAAAAATAGTAGCAGAAGGAACCGTGTCTTCAACAGATCCAAATGCTTTGGTACATTCTGTTCCACTGGGACCAAATGCGATAAGAGTTAGGGTGGATGTTGTAAAAGTCCCAAATGCACCTCTATGGCGACCTACATCCTTCATGGAATGCTTATCAGATGCTATTGGCTCGATTGTAGCAGGCCTGTTGCGAATGTTAGAATGGGCTCACCTTCCATGTAAGTTTCACATCTTGTTTATATGCAATAGACAACAAAAAAACTACTATAGTTTCATTTGATTAAATATGCTAGTGTAAATGAGTATTGATTGGCTGTGAGTGGTTTTATTAAATCTCATAAATTCAAATACATTGTTAATTCTCACTGACTTTGGAAAAAAATGTCCATTGTTTTTTTTGGTTTGAACAAGTAAGCTACTATTATCTTTAGCTTAGTATTATCGTTCGTACTGGTCTAGTGCATGCATTCGTATTTCGTAGTTAATTTATTACTTTCCTCTCACCATTGTTTATATCGGATAAAGATGGACCAAGCAGTGATACTATTGTTCTTTGCAGTAAAAAGCAAAATGAACTAGAAAAAGATACTTCTTCATAATTCATTTGATTGATATTGGCATTTTATAAGGGCAATGGTGCACAAAGTAGTTTATCATTACTATATCCAGATTCTAGGGTACTGTCTCCAGGGCCTGTTGTCCAACTACTTTCCGGGTTCCAAGTAATTGTAAATATGTCAATGTCGCATAGCTGAAAACAAATACTAAAAAATTTTATAAAAAGGAGGAAAACGAACAAAAATACTAAGACTAAATCATACACATACAATATATAAATTTAAAACCAAACTGCATCACGCCTCCTTCTTTATTACAGTTAAAAATTTAGTTCAGTATAGATATATGATTTCGACAACTTAGAAAATTTAGAACCCCAAACCGTAAAGTGGCTGAGCAGTAGGCCGAGCTGTTCAAACTTAGGGCCGGCCTTAATTAAGTGTCCCAGTTTCGCAAGATATTTTGTTCAGAATTCACATTCTTTAATATAGTTATACATTCAAATTTCATCCATAGGTACAAGCATGCAGGCACACTTACATCATGTGCATATCTTTTGTAGATGAAGGAGTTGAAGGTATGTATATGTAAAGTTTCCCTACTACATGTTTTTTTACGTAACATTTGCTTAAACGCTTGTATTTCAAAACAATGGCGAATAACATTGATCTACCTTTTGTTATAATTTACTGGTTTCGTAATGTTTGTATCATATTGGAATTGATTGTATATTACAAAATATAACCGAAAAAAGACTCTGTTTATTGTTAGATCAAAAGCAAACTTTGAACTAGTGCACAACGTCTCATGTATGTTCAACACGAAGTGGTACCTCTAATAATTAATTAACCTAATATGTACAATTTTATAGCCAATAAGTTAAATAATCAAATCTTATTTTGTTACCTATTTACGCTTTCATTGCAATTGTTTTCCTTTTAAATAAAGTTTAGTTTATAAAAATATATTCAGAGAATTCAATAGTTTATTAGCTTCAAAGTATGAATTTACTGCAAATCTTGATTAGTATTGTCATTATCTAGTATAAGTCAAGTATGATACTGAAGTATGAAGTATAAAGCTCAAAATCTTACCCTACCGTGTTTTATGAGTTATGACGTAATAAAACCTTAAGGTAGTATTCCGTTTAAAAAGTGTTTAATTTGTGTTTTGCGTAAAATAGACTTAAGAAAAGAACTTATTTCAAGTTTAGATCTAATTCAAAACATTTTCGTGACTGAAATAATCCGTCGGTCCTTTTTTTTATACATATTTATTTTTATATTTGCGTATTTTAAAAAATGCGCAGACTTATTTTTTTTTTTTAAATATAGCTTGCGCATTTGATGAATGCGTCAGCCATATAAAACCAGTTCTATTTTTACAATTAGTTTTAAACCACACTTAAATTTAAAATAAGTTTTTTTTAAGTCTAAAAT
This sequence comes from Allium fistulosum, assembly GCA_030737815.1. Classification (NCBI taxonomy): domain Eukaryota; kingdom Viridiplantae; phylum Streptophyta; class Magnoliopsida; order Asparagales; family Amaryllidaceae; genus Allium; species Allium fistulosum. The sequence continues at coordinate 1,077,279,622 of CM060901.1, read as the reverse complement.
GAAAATTTATCCTCTCAGCAGACGCTTGCTCGGACGAAGAGAATGGAACGAAAATGCTCCATTTGGAAAATTCTTTTTAACATATAAATCCTTTTTTCTTACTTTTAGGAAATGTAAAATACAATCTTCTCCTTTTCGCTTCTTTTATCTGTTGGTATTAGTAGTATTTTCCAGCTCTCCTTTATCCCATTGCATTTGTCACTGCTAAAGTTTTGGTTTGCCTAGTTCCAAGTTCCAGGACAGAGCAAATTTGCACATTTTCAGGCATTCTTATTTTCAATTTTTTATTTCTTAAACCTTATACATTATTATATGCGGCCGGGCTTTGTGGGAACATGCCACAAGTTATTGTAATCTTTTTATTTACGGCTTATACATAAAATTTGGCCTCTGTACATTACTGAGTTTATGAAACGCTTTTTCTTCCTATTGAACTGAATATACATACATAGGTGGGTATATTAATAGATCATACATGTAAGGCAATCTAGCTATTAAATTACTCAAAGTGGTAACAGGGTAATCATTTTGGCTGGGTAGCAGTTTGATCAGAGGTGGTTTGTATATATGGCAGAGGGGTGTCTGGAAGGGGATCGTGTGTTTGTAGATGTTTGGGTTGTATGTTGTATGAAGTGGCAAGACTGGTGTGTGATTGGGAATCGTTTGGGTTGTATGTTGTATGAACCAGAAGTGAATGTGAATCTAGGTGGTAATGAAGAGGAAGGTTTAATGAATGGTTTAATGAAGTTGTCTGGCACGGTTGGTGAACTGCAGTTGTAAGTTTACAGTGGAAGTTGTCTCAGTGATATCAGCAGTTTTGTGAGTATGGACAGTGGTCGTAGGGGGAGGTGAATGGAGCCGTGATATGGGGATGAAATTGCAGCAGTGTTTTGAGGCGCAGAGGGTGGAAAATGAAGAGTGTGGTTGACATGAGAGGTTGGATGGTGGACAGATGAAGTGTGGCGGTGAAGGGACTGTTGTAAGAAAAGGGGAGTGTTATAGTTTTGGGAGATATGTATGCACGGTGATTGATGTGCACATGTGGTTTGTGAATGTGTGGAGAAGTCTGGAATTTGTGGCGCTGGTAGTTGATGAAATGAAGTGTGGTGATGAATGTGTAGTCTGAAGAGATGTTGCAGTGATGAAGTGAAGCTTGTTGGCGGATTTGGGAGGGGAGCAGTGTTGAATGGTGAAAATTTGCAAGTTGAACAGCAGCAGTATTTTAGAAGCAGTGTGATGAGGACGTGCACAGACTTGATGTGGACCAACAGTGAAGTGATGAATGTTAGACGCATATGGTAGGAAGACGGCAGTATGGAGCTTAGTAGTTGAAGTTGAATGAGGTGTGTATGAATTTGAGTGTATTTGTGGGTTGTTGTAGTGTTGTTGAAATGTGGGATGGCCAGGGGAAGAATGTTTTGGCAGTGATGACAACTTGAAGACAGTGGGATGGTGGATGAGATGTAGTGGTATTGGGATGGTCAGAGAGAATATTTTCAAGGGTTTGACCTTGAGAAGAAGTGGAGGGGCAAGTGGAACTGTTGTGAGTGGAGATGACAGTAGACAATGAACAAATAGAAAAGAAAATAACAGAACAGTGAATTGTTTTTTAGAACAAAGATGTTTTGAAATATAACTATGTTACTGTACAACAGTTTAGCTTCGTTAACTGAGCTAACCTACTAATGCGTATATTGGCTAGGTTTCGGCTTAACATACCATATAGTGATTTTTTTGGTGCAGTTAAGCATTTTAGCATATGAAACTTCAAATTTTTAGATGGCGTTTACTCACTGACTTCAAATTTCTTCATTGCAGGTAATTAATGATGGCGATGACACATTCTTCTTCCGTAGCAAGTAGCAAGCATATGAAACTTTTTAGATGCACGTTTTGTTGTTGGCATTTGGTGCGGACTTACTGTATAGATATTATATTTTTGCTTAACATATAACGTGTCTTTGTTTAACAGAATTTGTGGCAACTTGGTTTACTTTGTTATTTTTGTTTATGGATATTATTGAAACTTGGTTTATGGATGTCTTTTGTTTATTAATATTGTCTTAACTAGTTTATGTAACTAATTAATAGTTATTAAAACCTGTTATATATACTAGTTGCTTGAATATACTCAAAATATAGTTCTGGAATATTCAAAAATAGAGTGGAATATTAAAGCTGTTATATAAATAGAAGACAGCGTCTGATTAATGCTGTCAATGAAGAAACAACAGCGTTCAATTCGTGCTGTAATTATCTTAAAATAGTCAATAACAACATTTAGTACATGCTGTCAAAATAGTTGATGATTCAATAACAGCGTTTATAAAAAGCTGTTGTAAACAGTTAAAGTAGAATTAAAACATCTCCGACAACTAAATTATTAACGCTGTAGAAACATAATACAGCATGTTTGAAAAAGCTGTAAAAACGTTATTGACAGCTTATAATAAACGCTGTCAAAGTGATGTTTCAACAGCGTTTATCAAAAAGCTGTTGTAAGTTCTGTATATACGACAGCATGTCGTTATACAGCGTTTGAACTAACGCTGTTGTATCGTATTACAGCGTTTATCAAACGCTGTTAAAAGCCTTTTGTGGTGTAGTGCACTATGCATGTCAGATATTGGTCATGCACATTTATTTTAGGTTCCTTTTTAAAATATGAAAACAAACAAACCCATAAACTAAGATAATATCGTATTCAGTAATATTTTTATTTTTGCAGCTTCAGTTTGTTTCTTCTAGCTTTTTACTGCATTGTTGTTTGATAAGCAAAGTATATAATTGGAGAGAAGATAGTTGAAGCAAGAAGATAATAAATCGTGTTCGAGTGCGTGAGTTAGGGAGTGCATGAGTGTATTGTATATGAGAGTGTGTTGTATATGAGAGTGAAAAATAATGTTGAATTTGAAAGTGTAAAATATAGTGGAAGCTATGTTGTAAATGTGTACTATTTGAAATTGTATTGAAATAAGTCATTTGTTGATATAAAATTTCATTTGTTTACTTTTATCTGTGATTTATAAAAATACTATATCAAACACATTTATAAATATATATATATATATGTCTATTATCATCAAACAAAAAACATAAATTGTTATATTCTACAATATGAATGTATAAATTAAACGTAATACATTAAAGAAACCCTAAATAGACTTAAGGAATAAATACATATGTAAATGTATGTATACTGTGAATTCTGATGTGTCCGACACTTGAATCACGAGAATATTTCATAAGAAATACATTATTCCATAAGTCGATATCACCCAATATAATATACTGAAGATTATGAATCTTCAATATAATATTGTTCTCTACTATACATATATATATATATATATATTACGTGCATAGTCTTTAGTTATTGAGTAGACTCTAGTTGGGGATGTTATGTGTAGTAATACTAATATATTAAATAGATGAGGTAAGATAACTATATGTAAGCAGACTCAAGGTACATATACTATACTTAGGCCATCGCGATATGGTAGGTACGAGTGAATAATTTTGTTTCGATTTGTTGAGCAGACTCAAGGTCCAAGCGAAATTAGGACAAAGTACCAAAGGTTTAGGAGTTGTATATGATATGTAACGGTCCGCCTTTCATACTTCGAAAGATGAACCGTTGGGGTAAAGAAAAGAAGGACAAGAAGAAACTTCACAATCATAGAATCTCACTACGGAATTAAACAAAATATATTAATCAACATAAGATTTTACATATATACTGCCATACTAGTACATCAGAGACATAAAAGTACAAGATTCCAAACTTGGACAGTTGTAACTACCTGTCCTTACATCAATAGTACAAAATACATACATATATACACAACAGAATAAGATAGTAGCTAACTAACGTTGAAGCCACCTACTCCAAGCTCCTCCAGAATGCATCCGTGAGAAACCTGGATCACTTGGCTACTCATACAAATTTGAGTACCCAAGAGTTTTACGGAAAAAAATAAAACTCCGGGTCAAACATGGGTCTGGTGTGAATAAAGCATAAATTTTTTAACAAAAAAAAACTTTAAAATAAAAGTATCTCGTAAAACCACGCCATACATAAACAAGGTCTAGTTTTTGCCTTACGATAACCAAAACAATTCTATATAAAATCATTTGATATTATCATAATGTCTAAGTTTAAAATAAATATTTAATATAGCTGAAATGTTTGCATCTCACATTTCTGTAGTTGGGCACAACTAAGTCTGTAAAGGCATGTATTGAAAAATGGATTCCAACAATGACAGGGCACTGGAGTACCACCTACCACAGTGCATCTCTAGATAAAATACACCGAGAGCCTCACATGGACTCCCTGCAAGTCAAGACCGGCCCTACCCCTTGTTGGATAGCGCCGAGTATGTCATCACCTTGGTTGTGATCAATAACCCAAATGGGCCTCGAGCATGCATAATCTACAATATCAATCTAGATTTGGTGATGACCATACCCTAATGGTAGCGAACCACATAGCCTTAAAGCAAATCCCCTGATTTTAGTCATTCTCGGGTGTGAGGTTTGAGGTTACGATTACCTTTCCTTTGAGCAGACCATCTTAGAATGCTAACACTGCCCTCCAGGAAACCAATGCAATGCTAGCATTCATCCATACAAGTTGTTCCGAGATCGAACAAACATTCAACATTTACTATCTTCCATTTTGGAATCACCCTCGGGAAAAATAGTACATCCCCATAGCATACTTCCTAACAATCCATCGTGAACGTTATTAGGTTGGAGTGGTTCAGATAAATTATACTTATTTGAAACCGGGGTCTCCAAACTAAGCGATAATTTTCGGCTAACTCAATTTTGGTTCTTTTGGAAGTATATAACCAGTATTCGAGTCCTCACTGGGGAACTCTAATATACACAACATACTTCCTGAGTTAAAACATGTCAAGTTGTAAATAGTGGAAAATCCGCTACTTAGGGTAATTGTACAGAGTTTGCATATGGATAACCATATACTTAATTTAAACATGACACATTAACTTTGATTTCATATTTGGTTGAGGTTACTTAAGGGTAATCGACAAAGAAATCCCTTGACTTAAAACAGTAATTAAATTTAATTAAATCTTAGTTAGGTCTTAATTAAAATCTTAATTAAATTTAATTAATCAGTAATTAATAATTAATTAAATCCCTTTTATAAATAATTAATTAATAATTAATCTTTAATAAATAATTAACCCTTAATTATTAATTAAATAATAATTAGCTTTAACTAATTAACTAATTAAAATTAACTTATTTGATTAACACTTAATTATTAATTACCTTTATTAACCAATGATTAAGTACTAATTACTTAATTAATTAATTAATCGTTTATTAAATAAATACTTTTTTAATCACTTAATATAAGTTCTAAAAAAAATTCCAAAAGATTTCTAGGTGAAAACATTTTTAGATTTTGAAAAAGAGTTCGTTTTCACGAACTGCACTTATAGCGACTATCGCTATGCGACCCGTAATTTCCAAACTTGAAATTTTTCTCTCTAAGTCTTCTTTTAGATTTTAACTCTTGGAAAAAGTTTACTAAAACATAAAAGCATATTTGAAAGACTAACAACTATTTAAAACTTGAAAACCTTTTTTTGCAAATTTTAAAAGCAAAGATTTTGAATTTTATACAAGGGATAACATGTCACTTAAACTAGTAAGATGCTAACTTTCTTAGCATACCAACATGAATTCATGTTCACAACATACATGATTACATAACCACAACATCACAACATGTAAACATTTCCATAACCAACATATACAAGCTAGATTATAATAGGCAAACTAACTTGACTATTTAACTACCATATTCCAACTATACATCCACATAACCAAGCACATATGATTACATCCAAGCATCATTATAATCCAAGCACAATACATACATAAAATCCAACATTATTTTACCCAAACACTACATCATTTATACAACAAGTTAGTCATATATATATATATATATATGTGTGTGTGTGTGTGTGTGTTTAGAAAAACTTAGTTAAAGAGTGAAACTTTACTCACCGAACGTGGGAAAATCAAACTAACTTCTACTAAAACCCGAATATGACCTAGGCCTTCACTTCTATTGGGGAAAAGAGGAGTTTTGATGGTTTTTAATAAACAAAGTGGCTCGGCCTAGACCCTTTTGGGTTCGACCATGTCATGTAGAGGGTGGTGTGGATTTGCTTTTGGTAGGAGAAGTGTATAGGAAGGAAGTAAGGTGACTAAACGAGGTTTTAGAGTTTTCTAAAAGTAAAAGAAACAAAGATTTTAAACTTTAGAAATCCCTTTGGAAGCCATGAAAGCTTCTTGAAAACTTAAACAAGATGGAGGCAAGGTTTTGAAAGAGTTAGAAATGAGAATAGAAATGAAAGAAAAATTTAGAAATTGCTTTTTTACAAATTGCAAAAATCAAATTACCAAAGTACCCTTACTTTACATAACCTCCATTCCTTGGTTGCCACCTCATCCACCCATGTCTCCCCCTTGTACTTTCGAAATTATCATGTCCCCTTTCATCATTTTCAAGGCCAACATCAATTAATTACCTAAGTACTTAATGTTTGCAATGAAGTGGCATATTATGTCACTTTTATATTTAAATTTTGTTTTAAAAACTCACATGATAAGTCACATCCTTATTATATTTATTAAGTAAATAGGTAAATATGTATTACAAATCCTAACACATTTATAAATGTGAGTATATGTTAACTCCATTGTGGACAACGTTTTTCGACAACTTTTCGACACCGTAACGTCGAAAATTCAGAAAATGATTTCCGGTCACATTTTCTATTTTTCTTTGAACTAATTGTTTTTGTAAACAAAATTTAAAAACCATTTCAACATCATTAGTTATTATTTAAAATATTTTTAATTTGTGTTATAAAATTCATTAATTAATTATTATTAATATATTTAAATGTCCATAATTAGAGTGATTAAACCCTGGGTCGTTACACTCTCCCCCTTAAAAGAATTTCGTCCCGAAATTAGCAAACAAGGAGATAACTCATAATAACTCAAAAGGTCATATATTATATAGCATGAAATCCATAGAAAGGACATACACTATGCATCCATTAACACAATAATGCATACACTATACATACAAACAGTGACTATCCTAACATCAATTCTGGATAGGCTTCCCTCATCTGATCCACTGTCTCCCAAGTACAATCTTGGGGATCTTCACTTCACTGAATCTTTACTAACTTCACCACCTTATTGCGCAACCTCTTCTCATCCTGATCTATAATATGAACTGGATGCTTGATCACCGTCAAGTTAGGTTCTACCTCAATATCCTCTTGAACCGACGGCTCCACAATCAATGATGGGTCATGAACATACTTTCTCAAATGAGACACGTGGAAAACATTATGGACCCTCGATAATCTTTCTAGTAATTCAACCCTGTAGGCAAGTGGTCCAATCCTTTCAATAATCTAAAAGGTCCAATATACCTTGGTGCTAGCTTCCCAGCCCTTCCAAATCGAACAACTCCTCTAATTGGAGCGATCTTTACAAATACAGAGTCTCCGACTTAAAATTCCAAATCTCTTCTCCTTTTATCGGCATAACTCTTTTGGCGGTCCTGGGCTTCCTTCATCCTTCTCTTTATCACCACAACCTTTTCAGTAGCTTCTCGAATCATGTCCGGCCCAAGTACTAGCCGATCTCCAGTCTTAACCCAACATGTCGGCGACTTACAAGGATGTCCATAGAGAGCTTCGTAGGGTGCCATGCCAATGCTCGCTTGATAGCTATTATTGTAGGAGAATTCCACTAAATGAAGATGATCTTCCCATGATCCTCCAAAATCCAGAATACACGTCCTCAAAAGATCTTCTAGAATCTGATTAACTCTATCCATCTGTTTGGGGGTGATATGTTGTGCTCAAGCTTAGCTTTGTTCCTAAAGCTACTTGCAACGCCTCCCAAAACTGACTAGTAAAGATTGGATCTCGATCACTTACTATACTTACTGGGACTCCATGCAATCTTACTATCTCTCTTATATAAATTTCTGCCAAAGAAGCTGCAGTTCTCGTCGACTTTACCAAAATAAAATGAGCACTCTTCGTTAGCCGATCTACAATGACCTACACACCTTCATTTCCATTTCTGGTTCTGGGTAACCCATCGATAAAATCCATTGATATCATTTCCCATTTCCAATTTGGGATTTCCAAGGGTTGAAGTAAACTAGCTGTCTTCTAGTGATCGCCTTTTATCTGCTGACAGATCGGACATCACCTGACATAGATTGAAATATCTTTCTTCATCCCGGGCCACCAAAACACTCGCTTCATATCCTTGTACATCTTATTAACTCCAGGGTGGATACTTAACTTAGACCTATGGCATTCCTTTAAAACTTCTTGTCTAAGACAATCTATATCAGGAACGCATAATCTTCCATTCATCCTTAAAGTACCATGGTTATCAATCTCGAAACTAGAATTTTGACCCTTCTCAATGCCTTGAATAAATTCCAATAGAAGACTATCTTCCTTTTGTTTGCTCGCAATTCTCTCAACGAGAGTCGGAGTGACTTCCAGGAGGGCCAAAACTGCTTTCCTACTTAGAGCATCTGCCACCACACTTTCTTTCCCTGGTGTATAGAGAATATCCAAGTCGTAAGCCGCTAGGAATTCTAGCCATCGCCGCTGCCTCAAGTTCAGGTCCTTCTGAGTGAAAAGGTACTTCGGGGATTTGTGATCGGTAACGACCCTGAATTTTTGACATTTGAAATTTGAATATTTAATTGATTTTAAACATTCGAATGATTTGTTTAATTTGAATTTTCAAATATTAGAGTTTGTTTGGTAATTAAATTAGTGAATTTAATTATTAAAATTTGGGAAAAAAATTTGAATCTTCAGTTTTAAGCTGATTAAAAATATTTTCAAGGCTTAGAAAATCTATATTGATAATTCTGAAGGTAATGGAACTTTCAGAATTGAATTTGAAACTGCTTTGTTCAGTTTTGAATTTTTATCGTTTAAATTTAATTTAGAAATAGTCTTCCGAGGCACAGTCTCGAAATTCGACGAAACCAGTTCCATTGGTTCCGTAATATTGTATTATTATCGGATTTCAAATTTCGTAGCTTTCGGAGCTATAGTGTGATCGTATGAGATAAAAACCCCATAGACAATAATTTATCGATTTAATTTAAATATCTTATATCATTTCACCAGTCAGATTTCTTTCATCTCAACCGAAATTCCATTCTTTCATCTTTCCCCATTCAACACGCTACTATCCTTTTACTTCAGAATCGAATCAATTTGTCCCCGTTCAAAATCAAAGAAAAATCAATTCGTATAAAATAAAAAAATGGTGGAAACAAAGAAGAGAAAAAAATCGAAACTTCCTTTGTATATGCAATCGTACGAGCTGAATCAAAACGATGGGGCGATCATTTGTAGGCAAAGTCACGATCTGAAGAGTTTCGCGTTTGAATTTTTGGGGGTTCCAAGCTCGAACTCGAGTTGAACGGTGAAGTCGCACGAAGAAATAGGTGATGGGTTCTTCTCTGACGTTGCTGCGAGATGATTGGCAACTCTCGCGAGTAGGCTAGGGTTCGCTTCGATGTCAGTAAGGGTAGCGTTCGAGCTCGTGGTCGAAGTCGCGGTCGAAGCGGTGGCTTTTGGCGATTCTTTGGACTTGGCGATCGTTGGGGTTCGAATGTCAGTGAGGTAATTGCAGGTTTTAATTGAATTTTGCAATCAGTAAGGTATCTGCAGTAATGTATATTAACATTAACTTTTAAATGATGTTTTTGAAAACAGTAAGATACAAACCAATTTTTGTTTGAAAAATTCGATTACATATATATGATATATCTATATATATAATTTACTAAGAAAATGATTTGATATTGTTGTACAGATTGAAAAAAATTATTAAATATTTTATATAAAGTTAAAAACAGGAAAAGCTCTTTTCTTTTAGTCAGAAGAAAATATAGGATATTTTTATAAGTATATGGTTTGAAAGATATATTAAATATACATGTACTCATATTTTCACTTAACTAGTTATTTTAAATAATGCATTATGGGGATTAATCTGTTAATAAACTTATTAAATTATTTTAATCGATAAGAATATTTTATAAAATAAATGTTGGATTAAATTTAGTTTTAAATTTAATTTTTGTTAAATGAATTTATCAGAAGAAATCGGTTTAAAATAAAGTCATTGGATAATTAAAATTACCAAACACAAAAATAAAATAAAATTGGTTATTCGATTACTTCGAATATTAATGAATTGTATAATTGCTTATACAAGGTCAAAACTGTGAAATCAAGTCGGAAATGGAAAATGGATTGCAAATTAAAGGTGAGATCTTCTCACTCAAACAAAGGGGTTTTTTTCATTTTAAATAGTTATATTTAAAATTATTGATTGTGTTGATTGTGTGCTTGAATGATAGTATATATGGTAGTAGTATATAGCAATATATATATATTGGAATATATATATATTGGAGTTGTGATTTCCCGCATTATATAGCGGATGAGACCCTATGCGCCGCATAATAGCGGATGATATTTTATAAATCCCATATACCGCGATATTCCACCTCGAAGTGGAATTGGTATTGTGCCAACGTCTATGGATGCAGGGAAACAGGTTGGAGGGATCCAATTGGATTCCTCAAATTGTGTGAATTTGTTTCATATATTGTGATGTGATTGTATATAATATGTGTGTGATTATATTTGTGATTGAAATTGTTGAAGGCTAAAATTTAGCCGAATGTATTTTTGTTATCGTTGGATACCAAAAATAAATATAAATTGGATTTTGAATTAAAGTTGGAAAACTTGAAGTGAATTTATTTTTAAGAGTTGAATAAATTTAAAAGAAAGTAATTAACGGTAAAAAGTTGATTTTTGAAATCTTATCGAATTTTTTCCAAAATATGGAAGAAAATATTAATTAATGAGTTTTGAATAATATTATTTAAAAGTTGAAGAATTTATTGAAAATAGAATTTTAAATAGTTTGGAAATAATAAAGGGATTGATTTTAAAAATGATGAATTTGTTTGAAATCCAATTAATTTGGTAATTGAAAAATAAATTTGGAAAATCAATTTAGTGTTTGAAAAATAAATTAGAAGAATCAATTTGTAAAATTGATTTGGTATGGGAAATAAATGGTAGAATCAATTTGTAATAATTGATTTAGTGTTTGAAAAATAAATTTAGAAATCAAATTGAAAGTTGATATGGAGTTGAAAGTGAATATTTGAGAAATCGATTTGAAAATCATATTAAAAGTGAATATTTGGGAATGTAAATTCAAAATGGAATTTATAAAGGAAAGGGAAATTTGTTTTAAAAATAAACACTGATTTATTTTTAAAGTGTGGAAGTAAATTTATAGATTTGGGATGTAAATTTAAAATAAATCGATAAGGATTTATTTAATTGGTTTAAATGGGCCATTTTGAAATGGAAGTGTATTTTCTTGGAAAAGCCGAGTATATTTCCAAAGTAGCTTTTAAAAATATAAATTAAAAGTTCTAAAGTTGGTTTTTAAAAGAAATATTTAGGAATATATTCCGCGTAAGGGAATTTATTTGAAATTTATTTTCAAAAGTTGAAAGATGAAAAGTGATTTGAAATTTGTTTTCAAAGTGTTGAAGTATGGGAAAAAATATATATCTTGTGAAGATATTTTGAAAACAAATAATTTGGGAAAATTATTTAAATCTGATGATTGTTGTGAATGTTGTTGATAGTAAAATCACCGACTATCAATATTGCCTTTGAAATGGCACTTGAATTTGTTTTTAAAACAAACGCTTATTATTCGGTTTTGCCGGGAAAGGACCTTTGTGTCAGATAACCCATTCCGAATAATGATACGACATGTATGAATTGCAATTGAAGACCAGTGTGAAGACCGGGTATTTTCGAAAATGAAAGGACAACCTGTCGAATGTCTCTGCACCGAGTTGCTCCGGTATAGAGATTTATATCACTCTTTTTGTGATGGGAAGCCCGGACGTGATTAGAAATTATCCGGATTTGCAAGGGTTTCTTTGGAAGTGCCTTCGGTTCTGTTCGAACCCGGAACAGACTTGTATGGTTACATGTCTGACATTACATTTTGAGATATAAAGCTGATTTCTTTCAAATACATTTCTGTTGGTGGCGGAGAATTTATTCTCTTAGCTTAACACCCTTCTCTGAGACGTACGAGCTCAGAGGTTATGTAGTTGAAGGTTATCAGCGATATATTCCCAATTTGGTAATGTGGCATGCTGAGTGTTGCTATGTGTTGATCATTTACTGATCAATTGTGATCAAAGCATGGCTTTGTGAAAAAGCGTAGCTTTGTGGACGAGACTTCGTTAGACCTCACACCCCGGAAATGGTCGAAACAGGAATGATGCAGCAAGGTTATGAGGGTCGCGCCCTTTAGGGTATGTCATTTCCTTCTGGAAAAGGGTGGTATCAGGTATGGAGCCCTGGTATTTAACCAATGTGGTTGCTCCAATCTCATTTACTGTGTGATTGTTGCTTTGTTAGGCGCCTCGGATAAAGGTTGTAACCACCCGACTTTCCAGACCCGGAAAATCGAACCATTTATGTTAAGAAGAAGAGGTAGAAGAAGAAAAATAGAAAACAACATCAGAATCTAACCATCGCAGCGGAATAAAATATAATATATATCAACAGATCTTTACACAAATCAAAAACTATATCTGTTTATACAATACATCATCAGAGTACATCATCATCCATAACATACAACTGAATACACAGCGGAAAAATAATAGCAAGTACGAGAGTACGTATCGTCATCCAGCTCGTCTCCTGAGCTCCACAGCATCATATCCTGAACCTGTTTATCTCGGTCTGACCCGAGCATCATATAAAACAATACCCGAGTCAGTCTGGAATACCAGCGTGAGAAAATCACACTCAATTGATTATTAAAGTTTCAAAAATCCTTTTGAAAATAAAAGCATCTCGTAAGACCACGCCACAAATAAACATGTCGAGTTTTTACCTTACGATAGCTAAAACACTTTTTATAAAAATCCTCTGATATTATAATAGTGTCTATTCACAAATACTTATTAAAATAGCTGAAATTGTTACATGATTAAATTCCAGCATACTAGGTATACAAACAAATACCGTACAAGGCACGTAGGGAGAATGGATTTCCAACGAATGACTAGGCACTGGGGTACCACCTGTCACAGTATGTGGCCTAGATCACAGTACCGAGGAGTACGCCCGCTCCCCTGCAACACAAGACCGGAATCATCCCTTACTGGATAATTCCAAATAAAATCACCCCACGGTTGTGATCAGCAACCGCACCACTAAGCCGAAATAAAAGGGACATCTAGACAGGGATGACCTTACTCTCAAGTGGGGGCTACCCACGAAGCCTTGCTGCATAACCCCTGATTTTCAGTCATTCCCGGTTGATGAGGCTCGAGGCTAAACGATACCTTTTCAGAACATCCCTTAGAATGCCCATCGTCCACCTGACGATGTCACGAAAGCATTCGTCCATACAAGTCCGTCCCGGGTTCGAACGGAACCGAAGGCACTATTCCTACTACATCCATTTTGGAAATATCCTCAGGATTAGTAGCGACTAGCCCTTGCACTTCACAGCTCCATCTTCGACTCCGAACACGTTACACGAAACGTACAAACCGGATCGAAGTGGTATTCGAGTCTCCAGACCTAGAATCCCGGTATACGGAAACTCGATCCCGGTCTCTTCAAAACGATCAGCGCATTTGGCCAATATTGATAGTCGGTTATTTAACTATCAATTAACATCCACAAGCAACCATCACACAATAAATAATTTCCCACATTATTTATTTGCCCAAATATCTTTCCAAGATATATTTCCAAATTTTCAAAGCTCGTTTGAAAACAAATTTCAAACAGTTTCCGCTTACGGAATACATTTCCCAAATAATTATTTGCACTGAATCACCAAGTACAAAATACTTTTAATTTTAAAATAATTTAAAACACTTTATTTTTAAATATATTTTATAACATTGAAATCAAACTACTTTAATACTTTATTAAAAATATATACTTTAAAATAAACCACTTTATAAATATAAACTAAATTTCTCCTTTTAAAACATAATAGCAAATCACTTTTATATAATTACTACAAATAAAGATTTTTGAAAATACTTACTTTGGAAATTAACCTTTAGAAATAATCATTTTTCTAAAACATGCTTTTAAAAACACAATTAGAACTTTTAACTTATATTAAAATTTGCTTTGAAAACGTACTTGGCTATCCAGAGAAATACACTTCTCATTTCCATCTTTTAAAAATAAATCAACATTTATTTTTAAACCAATTCATATTCTTTTATAAATTCCCACCTTGAATTTATATTTCAAATATCCACTGATATTCCATTTCACTTTATAAACCCAGTTTATCTCTCCAAAATCTCGTTTCCCTTTAAATTTCAATTCCCAAAGTATTTAAATCAATTTATAATTGATTTCCCAATTTATTTTACTTTGAAATAAATTTCCTTACTTAATCCATTTATTTCCAAATTCATTAACTTCCAGATTTTATTTCTCATTATGATTTAAAATCTTTAAACTGAACACAAGTTTCAGATTTCCCAAATTCCTTCTTCCTTTTTAATTACATTTAAACATTAAATTAAAATAAATTATTTATTCTTTTAAATAATATCACATAAGTTTTCTTTAAATTCAATATTTCTCTGTTTATTCAAAATTCCTCTTTTCCATATTTATTAGAATTTTGGAAATCACTTTTATTCTTAATCAGATTTATTCCCAAATTTATTCCAAACTCTTTATAATTATTTTACTTAAGACTTTACTCTTTTATTTCTTTTCAAAAATTCCATTCTAGAGATTTTGATAATTCAGCACATCCAAATCGATCCAACCAAACCATAACATCCAATTATCCATATAATTCATCACAGGATATCAAAAATCATATCACAGAATATTTAACAAAATTAAATATTTTGAGGAATCCAGTTGGATCCCTCCAACCTGTTTCCCTGCATCCACAGACGTTAGCACAATACCAATTTCACTTCAAAGTGGAATATCGCGGTATATGGGATTTATATAATATCATCCGCTATTATGCGGCGCATAGGGTCTCATCCACTATATAATGTGGGAATATCAACAACTCCAATATATATATATATATGCCAATATATATATTGGTATACTACTATATATATCACATCAATCAAATCAACCATTCAATAAATTATTTAAATTTAACCATTTAAATTTAAATTTAACTGAGTGAGATTAACTCACCTTTGCTTTTATTTGCAAATCTGATCCAATCCAAACCGACTTGATTTTCCATGATTTTGACCTTGTATAAATATTTGTTCCATCTATTAATATCCGAAATAATCGAACAAATCAATTTTTCTTTTTAATAGATTTAATTAATTTACTTTTTTTAATTTGGACTAATCTATCGATCAATTTCCTAGTAAATAAATTATCTTTAGTAACTAGAAATAATAATAAGCTAATTAACTAAATAATCTCTTATACATCATAAACAAAATTAGTTTGTGAACCTAAAACAATTTACATATATATATACTTTTTACTGTCAGCCAATATACTAATTACTGTTTGCTTATATATATTTTAAATCGAAATATATATGTATATAAAAACTACAGCTAAACCTCACTGTTAATTTTTATTTTCATTTTTCTTTCGGCAAATATCCATACATATACTATCAATTTAAATTGAAATGAGTAAATCTGTGATACCTATTTTTTTTTTAAAATTTAAAAGAAAACGAGAAAACAAAACAAAAAAAACAGCAGATACCTCAAACCATCACCACGCAAGCTGCTCCTTACAGCACCGAGCCACCCAAGCCCTCGCGAAGCACTGCCGAACCCCTCCTTCTCCCTTCGATTCGTCACGGCCAAGCCCGCCTCCGATCTACCATCACGAAGACGAACCCACATCGTCGGCTATAGGGAACACAACGACCCTAACTCGAACGCGAATCCCTACTCGCGACATGCCTCCGCCTCATTCTGCTGACGCTTGCGATTTCAAACTCGAGCTGCTCGAGTTCGATCTGTCGCCCTCCCTTTTGTTCTCCAGATTTGATTTCGAAAATGGGGAAGAATGCGATCGATTCGAATTTATTTGGCTGCTTCGAATTGATTTCGCGACACTGAAGTTTTTCTCAAAGGAAGACGAATTTGTTTCGATTTGAATAGGAAGTGCGCGACCATTATATATTTTTTTCTCTTTGAACGATGGATTTGGGACAAATTAAAAGCTCTGCTATGCGATTAAAATGAAGGGAAGAAGAAACGAGTTGTTTTCTTTCACAGGAAGGTTGCGTGAGATATTAAACGAAATTGAAGGGAGACAAGAGGAGACAAGACGCGATGTTTCCAGAGTATAGGGTGGCTTATCTCAGATAATAGTTCGGCCTATTTTAAGTTAGGGCTGCAGATGATGATGATTTTTTTTTTAAATTTTTGATATAAATTTTCTCACGTTCACTCATCGTATACTCACACAACAACTCCAATCGATACGAAATTTGAAATCCGATAATAATACAATATTACGGACCCAATGGAACTGGTTTCGTCAAATTCCGAGACTGTGCCTCGGACTGCTATTTTTAAATTCAATTTAAACGATATACTTTTAAAACTGAACAAAACGCTTTTAAATTCAATTTTAGAATTTTTGTTATCTTCAATATTATCAATATAAATTTTCTGAACCTTTAAACTATTTTTAACAGGCTCGAAACTCAGGATTCTCTATTTTACCCTATTTTCGATTGTTTAATTCAATAATCTATCATCCAATAAATACTGTATATTTGAAAATAAAGTTAAAATTTAACCTTCGAATATTTAAAATAAATTAAATATTCCCATTTCAAATATACAAAAATTCCGGGTCGTCACATTCCTCCCCCCTTAAAAGAATTTCGTCCCCGAAATTACCAGTTAGGAAGAATGATTCAATCCCCGTTAATTATTTCCCAAATTCAAACAGTTTTAACAATACCCAAAAAATCTTTTATTAATGATACACTAATCATCCTTTAACTTCCCAAACTTATTCATAAGTTCAACCCATACCACCTACTTATCCATTCAAATTTAAATTTGAATTCAAATTTTGAATTATCAAAAATTTCTCAAAATTTTTCTAACTCTCTAAATTTCCGAAAATTTTTACCAGCGTCTCCTTTGCGCGGCTAGCTCGGTACTACTACAAAATGGCTCTACGGCCTCCCAATCTCAAAAAGAAAACAAAAGGCCAAGTGGCTGGATCAAAACCCAATCAAATTTCATACAGAAATTCAAATACATACCTTTTTGTCGGGCCATTGAATTTATCTTCTAAAATCAAAAATCCCAATTTATCCATTGCTTTTATACACCTGTATATCCTACTAAGCAATAATATTCCATCACAATTCCAAAGTCATTTTATACTTTTCTTTACAAATTTACAATATTTGTTTTACTTAAGCCCGTACGATGTATATATATCACCCGTACGCAATATCACATTCGATCGCTCAATCGATCACACAATTTCACTTCCGAACTAGTATCGTCCACCCGACTTCCTAGTGCGGACTCAGATCTGGTTTCTTGATCAGAAACCGTCATTCTCCTTGCATAGCCACCAACTATGATAGAGAATATCCAGAATCAATCAACAATCCATATCCAGGTTCGCCGTCGAAAATCGAGTGAAAAATCCTAATTCGGATCGATAAAACTATCTCGAAATTCTGTGTTCGAATCCGGATCAAATAGCTATGCGAATAAATAATATACGTACACCTTACGTATTAATTTCAATTGATTATCAGTTATATCAATTCTCTTTTATTCACATTCCTTTTGATTGTTATTCACTTATCCACAATCATCCATTTCACAACTTCCAGTTTTAGTCTTCATTCAACTATTCACTTAGTATATATATATATTTCCATTCCAAAATTACTAAGTATATTTCCAATACCAGTTTTCCCAAGAATTTCATTCTTCAATTCTTAAGTTCAATATAAAATTTTCTTATATTTATTTACTACTTCACCATTGAAGTGTATATATTCAAATCGAATTCCAATTTCATATGAATTCCAACTTACTTCAATTTACTACTTCATTTCCAATTTTTTTTTCCTTAAATTCAATTCATCTCCAACTTCCAAAAATTGAATTTTATTTAGCTCGAAAACAATCCAAGTTAATTCATTCAATAACTATTTCTCAACTTATTTAAACCACTCCTCTGTTTGAGTTCAGTTTCCATTCAACATTTACTTAAGTCAATAACTTAAGTTTATTTTCCATTTAACCAACCCTTTAAATTTTATTTCCATCTTTCATTTGATTCTTATTTAATCAAATTCCATCCATTTATTTATTTAATATAAGTGGTTCATTCACTCAATCATTATGAATTTTATTTTCCATACTCAATTCATCTGGAATTATTTTATTAATAACCAGGCCATTTCCAATTTATTTTCACTTATTTGGATTCCATTCGCAATTCAAACCATCACTATTTTAATCCAATTTCAATAACTCACAATTCAATTTCATTAACTAATTTATTATCTAATTAGTTCCTCCGCTGGTTAAAATTAAATACTTGCTTTTTAATTCCAAATATCACTTCACTTAATTATCTTAAGTTCAATTTATTTTATAATTCAAGTTTGGATTTATTTAAAAATTAAGATTACTCATCTTAGTCGTTTCCATTTAATAATTACAAATTTCAAATTATAACTCTTAATGGTTCAAAGAAATGAATTCCCCTTTTATGACTTACAATTTCATTTCTATTCATAAGTTTTAACTTACTTGCTGAAGACCTGGGACTATTCATTTAAGTCCATTTCCATCTTTATAATCAATTTCAAATTATTACACTTAAGAACTTAAGAATATGAATTTCTTTACACAATTATAAGCATTTTACATTACCTTTATATCCAATTCAATTCGACTTCAACTTATTTACATTTAATTCAATTCCAATTCTCAATTTTATTTAACTTATCTTAAGTTAAATTCAAATATATTTTATTCACCTTCATATAATCGAATTAAATTTTAATTCTAGGATACAATTTTATACAAGTTTTACAATTCATTCACCTTCAAGTTCTCTAACTCTTTTATCTACCAACTTATATTACTCATTGAGTTATTTTCATCTCATAATTATAATCCCAGAATTAAACTTTCATTCCCTTCTTATTTCAATCAACTTCATTCTATGCTTTATATTGTTGATTCATTTAAATTTCCACATTTGTATTTTAAATAGAATTCCCAGACTCCAATTGCCCGGTTTTATTTCAAAAACCATTTTGAATCCATAAATAACTCATACATATCTGGTATATCACATCAAACCCCAATTTCCAAAACAATCTGCTTTTACCAAACAATTCTCCCTTTGAATTTCAAAACCAACCCAGTTCACAATCATTTCCAATTTAAAACAGTTTGGTAGCAATTTCTCTTTGAAAACTCGAAAATAGACATCGATGATGCTGCAGTCATCACCGAAATTATTTTCCAGCGACCGTAAGAGAATTTAATGCTTTTATCACTTTGAAACATTCAAACATTTTTAATTCCCAAATCCCACCAGATTTCAATTCATTTTCAAAAATATTCATGAAATAATATCACCATTATTTCCCCAAAACCTTTAAAAACTATTTTTAAATCCAAAGGAATTTAAACCTTTCCCAAAACTTCAAATTCATAATCCATTCAATTTTATATCCAAACATTACTCTGGAATTCTATCACATTTTATTTCAAGTTATAAGTCACATTTACAATTTACATTTACAAATTTCATTTGTTTATGAATTTATCTCATTTGATTATAAATCACATTTGTAATTCACATTTGTATATAAAGTTTATCTCAATTTATAAATTTCATTTATAGTCTATATTTCAAATTCCATTTTGTTATATAAATTTATTCTTCAACTTAGGTTATAAGTTTTCAATTTCTACTCAATAATGAGACTAACTCATTATGGTCATTTTCTAACAACCAAGCATCCAAATATATAACTATAATAATTTTCGAATAATTATTTCTTTTATATACAAAATAATTTGGGCAAAATTATTGCATTCACCCTATTTAAAACAATACTGTGTCGAACTGTTCTATTCAAGTGTTTAGAAACCTCTTCGATACAGTTGTCCAGACTGTGCCGACGAAGGTTCATATGCCACTCAATAAATCAACCAACACAATATAAAACCATTTTATATTCACTAACAAATACGCGCTCATATCTATTAGTACTCTCAAAATTCCCACCAGAGCCAAGGTTATCGCAAGCCTAAGCTCTGATACCACTGTAACGACCCGACTTTCCAGACCCGGAAAATCGAACCATTTATGTTAAGAAGAAGAGGTAGAAGAAGAAAAATAGAAAACAACATCAGAATCTAACCATCGCAACGGAATAAAATATAATATATATCAACAGATCTTTACACAAATCAAAAACTATATCTGTTTATACAATACATCATCAGAGTACATCATCATCCATAACATACAACTGAATACGCAGCGGAAAAATAATAGCAAGTACGAGAGTACGTATCGTCATCCAGCTCGTCTCCTGAGCTCCACAGCATCATATCCTGAACCTGTTTATCTCGGTCTGACCCGAGCATCATATAAAACAATACCCGAGTCAGTCTGGAATACCAGCATGAGAAAATCACACTCAATTGATTATTAAAGTTTCAAAAATCCTTTTGAAAATAAAAGCATCTCGTAAGACCACGCCACAAATAAACATGTCGAGTTTTTACCTTACGATAGCTAAAACACTTTTTATAAAAATCCTCTGATATTATAATAGTGTCTATTCACAAATACTTATTAAAAAAGCTGAAATTGTTACATGATTAAATTCCAGCATACTAGGTATACAAACAAATACCGTACAAGGCACGTAGGGAGAATGGATTTCCAACGAATGACTAGGCACTGGGGTACCACCTGTCACAGTACGTGGCCTAGATCACAGTACCGAGGAGTACGCTCGCTCCCCTGCAACACAAGACCGGAATCATCCCTTACTGGATAATTCCAAATAAAATCACCCCACGGTTGTGATCAGCAACCGCACCACTAAGCCGAAATAAAAGGGACATCTAGACAGGGATGACCTTACTCTCAAGTGGGGGCTACCCACGAAGCCTTGCTGCATAACCCCTGATTTTCAGTCATTCCCGGTTGATGAGGCTCGAGGCTAAACGATACCTTTTCAGAACATCCCTTAGAATGCCCATCGTCCACCTGACGATGTCACGAAAGCATTCGTCCATACAAGTCCGTCCCGTGTTCGAACGGAACCGAAGGCACTATTCCTACTACATCCATTTTGGAAATATCCTCAGGATTAGTAGCGACTAGCCCTTGCACTTCACAGCTCCATCTTCGACTCCGAACACATTACACGAAACGTACAAACCGGATCGAAGTGATATTCGAGTCTCCAGACCTAGAATCCCGGTATACGGAAACTCGATCCCGGTCTCTTCGAAACGACCAGCGCATTTGGCCAATATTGATAGTCGGTTATTTAACTATCAATTAACATCCACAAGCAACCATCACACAATAAATAATTTCCCACATTATTTATTTGCCCAAATATCTTTCCAAGATATATTTCCAAATTTTCAAAGCTCATTTGAAAACAAATTTCAAACAGTTTCCGCTTACGGAATACATTTCCCAAATAATTATTTGCACTGAATCACCAAGTACAAAATACTTTTAATTTTAAAATAATTTAAAACACTTTATTTTTAAATATATTTTATAACATTGAAATCAAACTACTTTAATACTTTATTAAAAATATATACTTTAAAATAAACCACTTTATAAATATAAACTAAATTTCTCCTTTTAAAACATAATAGCAAATCACTTTTATATAATTACTACAAATAAAGATTTTTGAAAATACTTACTTTGGAAATTAACCTTTAGAAATAATCAATTTTCTAAAACATGCTTTTAAAAACACAATTAGAACTTTTAACTTATATTAAAATTTGCTTTGAAAACGTACTTGGCTATCCAGAAAAATACACTTCTCATTTCCATCTTTTAAAAATAAATCAACATTTATTTTTAAACCAATTCATATTCTTTTATAAATTCCCACCTTGAATTTATATTTCAAATATCCACTGATATTCCATTTCACTTTATAAACCCAGTTTATCTCTCCAAAATCTCGTTTCTCTTTAAATTTCAAATCCCAAAGTATTTAAATCAATTTATAATTGATTTCCCAATTTATTTTACTTTGAAATAAATTTCCTTACTTAATCCATTTATTTCCAAATTCATTAACTTCCAGATTTTATTTCTCATTATGATTTAAAATCTTTAAACTGAACACAAGTTTCAGATTTCCCAAATTCCTTCTTCCTTTTTAATTACATTTAAACATTAAATTAAAATAAATTATTTATTCTTTTAAATAATATCACATAAGTTTTCTTTAAATTCAATATTTCTCTGTTTATTCAAAATTCCTCTTTTCCATATTTATTAGAATTTTGGAAATCACTTTTATTCTTAATCAGATTTATTCCCAAATTTATTCCAAACTCTTTATAATTATTTTACTTAAGAATTTACTCTTTTATTTCTTTTCAAAAATTCCATTCTAGAGATTTTGATAATTCAGCACATCCAAATCGATCCAACCAAACCATAACATCCAATTATCCATATAATTCATCACAGGATATCAAAAATCATATCACAGAATATTTAACAAAATTAAATATTTTGAGGAATCCAGTTGGATCCCTCCAACCTGTTTCCCTGCATCCACAGACGTTAGCACAATACCAATTTCACTTCAAAGTGGAATATCGCGGTATATGGGATTTATATAATATCATCCACTATTATGCGGCGCATAGGGTCTCATCCACTATATAATGTGGGAATATCAACAACTCCAATATATACATATGCCAATATATATATATATATATATTGGTATACTACTATATATATCACATCAATCAAATCAACCATTCAATAAATTATTTAAAATTAACCATTTAAATTTAAATTTAACCGAGTGAGATTAACTCACCTTTGCTTTTATTTGCAAATCCGATCCAATCCAAACCGACTTGATTTTCCATGATTTTGACCTTGTATAAATATTTGTTCCATCTATTAATATCCGAAATAATCGAACAAATCAATTTTTCTTTTTAATAGATTTAATTAATTTACTTTTTTTAATTTGGACTAATCTATCGATCAATTTCCTAGTAAATAAATTATCTTTAGTAACTAGAAATAATAATAAGCTAATTAACTAAATAATCTCTTATACATCATAAACAAAATTAGTTTGTGAACCTAAAACAATTTACATATATATATACTTTTTACTGTCAGCCAATATACTAATTACTGTTTGCTTATATATATTTTAAATCGAAATATATATGTATATAAAAACTGCAGCTAAACCTCACTGTTAATTTTTATTTTCATTTTTCTTTCGGCAAATATCCATACATATACTATCAATTTAAATTGAAATGAGTAAATCTGTGATACCTATTTTTTTTTAAATTTAAAAGAAAACGAGAAAACAAAACAAAAAAACAGCAGATACCTCAAACCATCACCACGCAAGCTGCTCCTTACAGCACCGAGCCACCCAAGCCCTCGCGAAGCACTGCCGAACCCCTCCTTCTCCCTTCGATTCGTCACGGCCAAGCCCGCCTCCGATCTACCATCACGAAGACGAACCCACATCGTCGGCTATAGGGAACACAACGACCCTAACTCGAACGCGAATCCCTACTCTCGACATGCCTCCGCCCTCGCCTCATTCTGCTGACGCTTGCGATTTCAAACTCGAGCTGCTCGAGTTCGATCTGTCGCCCTCCCTTTTGTTCTCCAGATTTGATTTCGAAAATGGGGAAGAATGCGATCGATTCGAATTTATTTGGCTGCTTCGAATTGATTTCGCGACACTGAAGTTTTTCTCAAAGGAAGACGAATTTGTTTCGATTTGAATAGGAAGTGCGCGACCATTATATATTTTTTTTCTCTTTGAACGATGGATTTGGGACAAATTAAAAGCTCTGCTATGCGATTAAAATGAAGGGAAGAAGAAACGAGTTGTTTTCTTTCACAGGAAGGTTGCGTGAGATATTAAACGAAATTGAAGGGAGACAAGAGGAGACAAGACGCGATGTTTCCAGAGTATAGGGTGGCTTATCTCAGATAATAGTTCGGCCTATTTTAAGTTAGGGCTGCAGATGATGATGATTTTTTTTTTAAATTTTTGATATAAATTTTCTCACGTTCACTCATCGTATACTCACACAACAACTCCAATCGATACGAAATTTGAAATCCGATAATAATACAATATTACGGACCCAATGGAACTGGTTTCGTCAAATTCCGAGACTGTGCCTCAGACTGCTAATTTTAAATTCAATTTAAACGATATACTTTTAAAACTGAACAAAACGCTTTTAAATTCAATTTTAGAATTTTTGTTATCTTCAGTATTATCAATATAAATTTTCTGAACCTTTAAACTATTTTTAACAGGCTCGAAACTCAGGATTCTCTATTTTACCCTATTTTCGATTGTTTAATTCAATAATCTATCATCCAATAAATACTGTATATTTGAAAATAAAGTTAAAATTTAACCTTCGAATATTTAAAATAAATTAAATATTCCCATTTCAAATATACAAAAATTCCGGGTCGTCACAAAGGTCCCAAAAGACCTAGGGGTGGCATATTCGTGTAGTAGTTACCTAGTTACAGAGGTAACCTGGCCTTGTGTTGGCAGAGAGCCAGGTTGGTTTCTCGGGACGTCCCGCCAGAGGCGTACCCATTGGCAGTAGGAAGTTCCTTACCCTGACCATTTGTTGGAAATCCAATTTCCAATACGAAACTTGTACGGTTTTAGTTGTAGAACCTGCCATTTACTTATGGTGGTCACCACTGTTTAGATGGTAGCTATAGTAGGCATAGTTCGAAATGTCTATGCTGGCTAAGATTAATATTATAATTTCGAAATGTTTTCCACACTAGACATTAATAATAATATCAACTGATCTTTCGTAGTAAGCATCTTTTACTATCATAAGAAGAAATATCCTCCAATTCTGCGTTTGCATTGTGTGTGTGGCGGGAGGTCTTATGGTAGTTTCATTTTCCAAAAGCATTGCGAATTAGTTTTATTTTCTTTGTGAAAATAACTGTTTTACGATCTCACACCAGTCACCATGACTGACTCGGAGTTTATTGTTCCCTTTCTAAACTCTGGGTGCCTAAAATTTTTCACACGGGCAGCCTAGAGTTATGTTACCAGGATATTCTAGATATTCTGGAGCTTTGGAGACAAGTTGGATGGCAAGACGTACTTCCGTACTTGTTTATTTATTCCGCTGTGTATTCTGTATGAGGACAAGTTTATATAACTGTCCATTGTTGTATTGAGTTGTATATTGACTCTCATTGTTGTATTGTATAAACTGATATAGTTCTTTGTTTAAAAGACTAGTGATTATCTATTATATATTGTTCCGCTGCGAATGTGAGGTTCTAATATTGTTTCTGTTTTTTTGTTCTTTCTTTTCTTCTGTCTTCTTCTACCTCTTCTTTTTAACCCTAATGATTCGGTTTTCCGGCATTTGATTGCGCGGCATTTGATACAGTGGACGTATTAATGTCGACTTTCGAGCGTCGAAAGATCGTAATCGTTACATGATCCGTGAAGAGCTCGAACTTTTCACTTATTTAAAGAAGGAAATTACTACTAGGACCCTAAAAGATCAGCAATAAACTAAAGAGGAATATAAGGATTCTTACCCAGCAAGTAGTGCCTCCACATCTTCAACGCAAATACTATGGCTAACAGTTCCAAGTCATGTGTTGCATAATTCTTCTCATGAGACTTTAACTGTCTACTTGCATAGGCTATGACCTTCCCATGCTGCATCAACACTACACCCAACCCAACTCTACTAGCATCGGTATAAACAGTCAACCCCTCCCCTCCATCTATAATAGCTAAAACCAGGTGCACTGGTCAACCTTTCTTTTAACTCAAGGAATGCTTCTTCACACTTTGGAGTCCACTCAAATTTAACATTCTTATTCGTCGGCTTGGTTAGATGACAGGCGATCTTAGAGTAATCCTTTATGAACTTCCTATAATAACCCGCTATCCCTAAAAAGCTTCTCACTTCTGTGGGAGTTTGGGGTCTTCTGAAGTCTTGCACAGCATCTACCTTAGTTGGGTTAACTGAAATGCCATCTCCCGATACAACATGACCTGGGTATCTTACTTCTTATGGCCAAAAGTGTTACTTAGAAAACTTAGCTTTTAAAATGTTTTTCCTTAATGTTTCTAAAATTAGCTCCAAATGGAGTTTATGCTCTTCTTCAGACTTGGAATAAATAAGGATTTCATCAATGAAAACCAACACGAACTTATTTAGAACATTCCTAAAAACTCGATTCATAAGATCAACGAAAAATGCAGGTGCATTGGTTAGCCCAAAAGGCATAACCAACTATTCATAGAAAAGGTCTGGCCCTCTAAAAGCAGTTAAGGGTATACTATCCTCCGCTACCCTTAACTCATGGAAACCCATAGCGAGGTCCAATTGGAAAAATACTCTAGCCCCATTAAGTTGGTCAAACATATCAACTATTCGGGGTAACGGATACTTATTCTGAATGGTCCGCTTATTCAACTCCTTATAGTTCACACACAATCTTAAGAACCATCAAACTTAGCCATAAACACTACTGCTGATCCCCAACTCGACTCGGTCTAATCAGCCCTCTTCTTAACAAATCGTCGGTTTGACTTATTAGCTCCTGCTTCTCTCTCGGGGCCATTCTACGTAAGGGTTGAATAACAGGTTTCGCACCGGGAACTAGATCAATACGAAATTCAATTTCCCGATGGGGAGGCAAACTGCTAATCAGCTCAAAAATATCCGGGAAATCTTTAGCTACTAATATAGACTCTATCTCTTCTTGGGATGATTCTAAGGAATAAAGGAAACTATTCATATGATTATCTGGGACCTCATAAGATATTCTTTCCAATACCCTTCCGGTCTTGGCTTTCAACACTATACTCTGATTAACACAGTCAAGGATAGCATTATACTTAGCTAGCCAATCAATTCCAAGCAAAACATCAAAACCTTTAAAATCAAGCACAAACATGTTCCATGGGAAATGATGGGTAAGGTAGGAAATTTGTACATTCTGACGAATTAAACATAGACTGGTCATACCACCAATGGGATTTGACACACAGATAGGGGTTTCTACAAATTCCGGGGTAATTTCTAATCTATCTACCAATTCTTTAGAGATGAAACTACGAGAAGCTCCGGTATCAAACAAAGCTCTAACAAAAATGCTATTAATAAGTAAAGTACCTTCCAAGACGCCCTTCCCTTTAACATCTTCAGAGATTGAGGGCTCGTCCTTAATAGCATAGACCTTAATCTATTGACACTTCTTCAATAGTGGGCAGTCCTTAACCATGTGTCCAGGCTGATGGCAATTATAGCAAAGCATCTTCTGGATCATTGGAGAGATAGCCTTCGCCTACTGACAGTGTGTTGAAATATGCCCCTTTTTATAACAATTGAAACAAACAACATCTTTATATTTGTTTCCCTGATCTCCTCCTGCTGGTTTTCCCTTACCCTGCTTCCTTTTCCAATTTGGGTTAAACTTCCTTGTATTTGGATTAACGGTACCACCACTAGGTGCTGCAGCTGCTGCTGTTGGCTTCTTCTTCAAAAGCACTTCATATCTCAGGGCCATGTCTACTAGATCCACAAATGATTCCTTTGTATGAACGGTCATCTTTTCATGGAACTCTTCTCACATACCCAATACGAACATCTCATTCTTCTTTAACTGGGTATCAATAAGTCCAGGACCAAAACAAGATAACTCATTAAACTTCATCTCATGTTAAGCCACCAACAGGTCCCCCTGCTTGAGATCCATGAAACTTCTATATAATCGAGTTTTTCCGGCAGCTGGCATGAATTGGTCTTCGAATACTTCTTTGAATCTATCACACGAGAACTCATCTTCTGGAACATTTGCGGTGATAGAATCCCACCATGCAGCTGCACCCTCTTGCAATTGCCATGATGCCAAGAACCGTTTCTGATCATCAGAAATGTCCAAACCTTTGAAAATTTTCTCACATGACCGTAGCCAAGCTTGTACTTCAATGATAGATTCAGTACCCTTGAAAGGTTTTCCTTCTAGATTTGTGAAGTCCTTGCACAGAGTTGCGAAGTTTACTCGAGGCTGTACCTGAGCTACGACCTCAATAATTATTCCACCTCTTCTAACATTCGAGGTTCTTCCATTTGTGGTTGTTGTGCTACTGTTTCCTCTTCCTCGTCCCCTTTTTGAACTCATTCTCACTACCTAAATAAAGTAAGATATCTTTAGGATACATAGACGAGATAAATCTTTAAGGAAGGGTACTAATCAAATCTATCAAAGTTGATCTAACTAACAGGAATATATATGCATACAAATAAAATTTACAAATACGCACTCTCGAAGTTGACCCCAACCAAAAGCCTAGGTGTTCGCTTAACCTAAGCTATGATACCACGTGCAACGGTCCGCCTTTCATACTTCGAAAGATGAACCGTTGGGGTAAAGAAAAGAAAGATAAGAAGAAACTTCACAATCATAGAATCTCACAATGGAATTAAGCAACATATATTAATCAACATAAGATTTTACATTGATACTGCCATACTAGTACATCAAAGTCATAATAGTACAAGATTCCAAACTTGGACAGTTATAACTACCTGTCCTTACATCAATAATACAAAATACATACATATATACATAGTAGAATAAGATAGTAGCTAACTAACGTTGAAGCAACCTGCTCTAAGCTCCTCCAAAATGCATCCATGAGAAACCTAGATCACTTGGCTACTCATACAAATATGAGTACCCAAGAGTTTTAGGGAAGAAAATAAAAATCCGGGCCAGACATGGGTCTGGTGTGAGTAAAGCATAAGTTTTTAACAAAAAAAACTTTAAAATAAAAGTATCTCGTAAGACCACGCCATACATAAACATGATCGGGTTTTTGCCTTACGATAACCAAAACAATTCTATATAAAATCATTTGATAATATCATAATGTCTAAGTTTAAAATAAATATTTAATATAGTTGAAATGCTTACATCTCACATTTCAGTTGTTGGGCACAACTAAATCCGTAAAGGCACATAATTGAAAATGGATTCCAACAATGACAGGGCACCGGGGTACTACCTACCACGGTGCATCTCTAGATAAAATACACCGAGAGACTCACATGGACTCCCTGAGAGTCAAGATCGGCCCTACCCTTGGTTGGATAGCGATGAGTATGTCATCACCTTGGTTGTGATCAACAACCTAAATAGGCCCCGAGCATACATAATCTACAATATCGATCTATATTAGGTGATGACCATACCCTAATGGTAGCGAACCACATAGCCTTGAAGCATATCCCCTGATTTTAGTCATTCTCGGGTGTGAGGTTTAAGGTTACGATTACCTTTCCTTTGAGCAGACCATCTTAAAATGCTAACGCTACCCTCCAAGCAACCAATGCAATGCTAGCATTCATCTATACAGGTTGTTCCAGGATCGAACAAACATTCAACATTTACTATCTTCCATTTTGGAATCACCCAAAGGAAGAATAGTACGTCCCCATAGCATACTTCCTAACAATCCATCACGAACGTTATTAGTTGTAGCGACCCGCCGTTCCGTACCCTTTGAGTTGAAAATAAACCACACTTGTCCAACCCAAATGGTACGAAAGGGCGAATAACTAAGAGAAAGAAGAGGATAGAAGAAGAACAGAAACGACAATACAGAATCTCACAATCGTAGCGGAACAAAATATAATATAATAACAGATCTTTATACAAAGAGAACTGTAACTGTAATATACACACAATCATCAGAGTACACGATCAACAAATTAATCTGGACAGTTATGATAACTTGTCCTCACAGGTGCTGAATATACAGCCTACACATACAGCGGAAT
This sequence comes from Allium fistulosum, assembly GCA_030737815.1. Lineage (NCBI taxonomy): Eukaryota > Viridiplantae > Streptophyta > Magnoliopsida > Asparagales > Amaryllidaceae > Allium > Allium fistulosum. The sequence goes on along the minus strand of CM060901.1, from coordinate 1,077,249,291 downwards.
ATAATCAAGTGCGTGATATACGTCGAAAATCCTCCTGCTCATCTCCTGAGCTTCATAGCATCCTAACCTGAATCTATAATACTCGGTCTGACCCGAGCATTATAGTAAAATAACACCCGAGTTAGTCTGGAAAACGAGCATTAGAAAATACACTCAATTTGAATTATTACTGTTATCAAAATCCTTTGAAAAACAAAAGTATCTCGTAAGACCACATCACACATAAATACGATGGGTTTTTACCTTACGATAACCAAAACATTTCGTATCAAAATCATCTGATATTATAATGGTGTCTATAGAAAGTAAATTAGAAAATAGTTAAAATGCTTGCATCTCACGTTTCAGCATAGTTGGTATACAACTAAAACCGTACAGGCTCGTAGTAGATAGTGGTCCATACAATGACTGGGCTACTGGGGTACTGCCCGTCACGGTACATCTCTAGAAAAATGTACCGAGGACCTCGCCGGGATCCCCTGCCAACACAGGACCGGCCTACCCCAGACCTGGATAGTACCAAATATGTTATCACCCCGGGTGTTCCCAACCTAATCGAGCGCTCTCTATTCCACACACGACCATATCCATAATTATAATACATCTGAGGGTATCTAAAAAAGTGATAACATACCCTACTTGGATGCGACCCACTTAGCCCTACTGCATCTCCCCTGTTTTAGTCATTTCCGGTTGATGAGGCTTGAGGCTACGTATTACCTTTAGAATAGCATTCAAACTTGGAATGCTAACACTACCTACCAGGTAAGCAATGCAATGATAGCATTCATCCATACAAGTTGTCCTGGGTCTGGACAAACCGAATCTCCATCAAGATCATCATCTCCATTATCTTCGAAATATCACAATTCGTAATGCACAAACCGCATCGAAGTGGTTTTCGGATAATTAAATCTGATCCTGGTCTCTTCGAAACGATCAACGAATTTGGCCAGATTTTGATAATCGGTTATTTAACTATCAAATTACACACATAAGCAATCACTAGGACCATATTATAAATCTTTCAAAACATTTATTTTAAAATATCTTTACAAAGATATATATTCAAATCACTTTCAATATTTCAATATTTGAAAACAAATTCAAATTCTTGTATTGATAACAGGATATTTTCAAATCATATCAATACTTAGAATATTTTTCTCAATTCCATTTATAATTCAACACTTTGAAAATATTTCTATAATAATAATAATCTCGAAGTTAAATATTTTCAAATCCTTTTCGTCCAATATTTAGGAAATATTAATAAGTATATTTTCTTGAAAATCATTTTATTTCCAATACTAAGGAAATATTCCATTTATTTCATACTTCCTAAAGTCACTACAATTTACTTGTGATTTCCTTAACTCATTTATAACGGGTTCTATCAGATTCCGGAATTCGTTAATTAATTTCCTTTAAAATTTCCAAAATCAATTATACTTGTCTAAAATTCCAACTACTCATTTCTAACTCCTTTTATGAATTCCAATTCATTTTCGAAGTTCTGTATTAAACTCTTGGAATTTCCTTAAGCTCCCAGACTTCCATTTTAAGATTTTTCTTATCAAAGTCATATCCGTTAAATAAACCCCGTTTACAAATCTCGAGAGGATTTATAAATAAATTTCAATTATTTCAAAAACTCTATATATATATATATATGATAAGTATTTCTAAGAAAAATAAATTTATTTTCAAAACATGTTTAAGTAATTATTTAAATTATCAAAACACTTTAAATAAACAATGATAACTCATTTCCAATTCATTTTAAAATCGATTTACAAAGCTTATTATAAAAATGTGAATTAAGTTTAAATAAATATTAAATATTTGAATAACTAACTTTTTCAAAATATTTTAATCTAAATAATAGTTTTTAAACTACATAGTTTACTGAACAAAAATCCCATTTTATAACAATTTTAATTTCTCGACAAAAATCTATTTTAAAATTCAATCTTACCAATTTCAATTTATAAATCCCTCTCAATTCATATCACATCAACTACGTTTCAATTCCATAATCATTCTCATATTCCAAAAATAGAATCCACTATTTTTCCAAAAACCCATTTCCATATCTCAATATAAATTCACCTAGTGAATTTATACTTCTAATTTATCAAATGAAAATCATTTCACTTTATTTATAAACATCATTTATAAATTATAAATTCATTCGAATTTCACTTGTTTTATAAAACATTCTCATTTGTAAACTTCATTTTAAATCTATTGCTTTATAAATCCCATTTATTTTTCAGTCTATTTTAAATATTGATTCCAACTCCTTATCCATATTTTCAAAAATATCATTTAAAAATCCTTTTATATAAATTATTTTAAAATCTCTCTTTAGAACATTTTATGAATGGTTAAGTATAAATCTAAATCAACTCATTGTTTTACCCAAATCAATTTCTTTTAAAATAATCCAAATTCCGATATAAATATTTTTATATCCAAAACCTCCTTTCAATTTCTTCAAATTCAAAAATAATATTTATGGTATTTAAAATACTAAAATTAAGGCCAGTGCTACTATAGCATTCAATATATCAAATCACCACATAATCTATATCAGATTATTCACACAAATCACATATCACTATATATGAAATTAAAATAAACATTTTTGAGGAATCCAGTTGGATCCCTCCAACCTGTTTCCCTGCAACCACAGAATGTTATATAACAAAAATATACCAATCCCGCTTCGAGGCGGGATATGGCGGTAATATAGGGTCATCCGCTATTATGCGGGGCGCATAGGGTCTCATCCGCTCCAATAGGCGGGATTAATATCCAACTACTAATATATATACTACTATATATAATATAACATCCAACTGATAATAATTTTTAAATCCATCCAATCATTTAATAATTAATTTTAAATAAGTTAAATTAAAACAGTAATCCAAGACGAGTGAGATTTACTCACCTTGATTTTTAATTGTAATCCATTCCAATTTTAATTCTACTGCGTAGATCTCACAGCTACGAACCAAATACGACTTGTTTCATTGATTTTGGACCACGTATGAATAAATTACAACATTCAAATTCATATAACATAATCAATAAATTTTAGTTATCATTTATTCTTAATTAACTTAGCAAAAGAAATCGGTTGTTACCTATCTCGAAACCATGCTAGATTCCAGAAATCTACCGCCCCTTGAATGCCTCTCGTCGTCGCCGCGTCTCTTCCTCATCCAATTCGTTCGCGAAAACCACAAAGTCACGCACGCTCCTCGAACCACTGCACAGCACCCATACGCACGCGAGCAACACTTCAAGCACCCACTCCTCCACCCTCGCACCCTACGTTGCTCAGGTTGCTCGATGTCGACCAAGACGTCACACTCGAAATCGTGCCAGCGCCCTCCTCCCTACATGCGCGCGAACTCTACCTCAGAAAACTCCAAGTCGACCAAACAGTCGCCTCCTCCCCCCCAAATCGATGATCGCAACACTCCTCTCCAATCGCCTGCGTGCGACACTAACACCGCGCCTCTTTCCACGTCCTTCCCCACGCCTACAGCCTCGCATGACTCAAGATTTCCCCAAACTAGCTGCCGCGAACCAATATCGCACTTTCTTCCTTCACGCGTGTGCTTTCCCCTCCCTCCATTGCAGCCGTGCCTTCGAGCTCAAGCGATTCACGATGGATGCTCCTCTTCCTTTTTTTCGATTCGATTTTGATTTTCTTTTTATTTATTTTTCCTTTCTCGTGCTCGTGTTCGAACTGAAGGAGATGAAGCGCGATTTAAATTGGAGAAGGCGGCTCGTAGTACTATTTAGGGTGGCTGTGTATAGGCTAGGTCAGCTTGTTTCAGAAGGTAGGGTGGCTCGAGTTTGACCTTTGATTAGATATATATATATATATATATATATATATATATATATATATATATATATTATTTTTCCAAAATATCTCGAATTACATACAGTGAAATCTCGATCTCCTATTGAGGCGTGTCGCCTGGCGTACCTAATGTTATACCGCTATTCCAAACCCAATGGAATAAGTTTCGAGTCCTAATTCATTCGTATGTGGAAGATAGCTTTTTAAATCAACTATGTAAATTAAATTCAATTAAATTATTTCTAGGCATTTTCAGATCGCACAACCAAACGGTAAATCCAAATGCTAAGAAATTTGAAATCCAATAATAGTACGCTATTACGGATCCAAAGGAAATAGTTTCGTCGAATTCTGAAACTATGTCCCGGATCTCTATTTTAACGCGTCGATTAAATCGACGATTTCACAAATTGACGAAATTACTCAAAATTTCAGTTTTAAAAACTTACTAACTCAATTCTAATTCAAATAGAATTTATATCCACAATAGAAATCGTTTCGATTCATATTCAACTCCAATTCCAATTATTCACCATTTCCGTAATACGATAAATCGCTATATTTGAAACTTAATTTCATTCTATAATTTCAACCAAAATCTTCATATTCAAAGATCAATTTATATTCCAAATCAATATTTAAAATCATTTAAATATTCAAAATTAAATGTCGAAAAATCCGGGTCGTTACATTCCTCCCCCCTTCAAAAGAATTTCGTCCCCGAAATTCCTGAGTAGGAAAAATGTAACAAACCCATTACTTTTCAAAAACCCACATAGTGAAAATTCGATATTTCACTTTTCAAATCTTTTAGTTCCAATCAAAACAATTAGCTTTCATTTCTAATTCAACACCCTTTATTTTGATTACAATTCAAAAATCATCTTTTTTAAGTTAACAAAATTTTCTAAAAATTTTCAAATTTTTTCCAACAACCTAAATTTCTGAATTTTTTTGGCAGAGTCTCACTTGTACGGAGTGCCTTTGTAATATCACAAATATAATAAAAATGATATCATCGACCCACATGGTCGGAAACACAGTATATATCAATATTTATTTCATTTTTGTTAATGCATAAGCGTACCTTATATTAGCGTTATTAAGCGAGCGAGCTTACTTTATATGCAATTTCGCAACCCAAAATCAAGCCAAACAGCTCACTGTACCTATACTTACTCGAATAAACACATCAGTTTCATAATTTATGAAATTTAATAACCTTGCGCCCCTTTAACTATTTTAAACACATGATTTTATAATGCCAACATGGTATATCATGTATTTTAGAAGGTACATGCAAATACAGGGTTTCAACATTTAATTATTCACACCAAATTCAATTTATACGCCATTTCATTCAATTCCAAATGATTCACATAACATTATTCACAAAAATCTTGTTCGCTCAATTTTTAAATTCAACAACAACCCAATCCATGTCAATTTATTTATGAATCATTTCATAAATTTATTTGAGCCAAGCTTCCACCCAAAAATATTAACTTAAGTTAATTCATTTACTTTCAATCATTTCAACCATATAACTTAAGTTAATATATCTGAGGGTATCTAAAAAGTGATAACATACCCTACTTGGATGCGACCCACTTAGCCCTGCTGCATCTCCCCTGTTTTAGTCATTTCCGGTTGATGAGGCTTGAGGCTACGTATTACCTTTAGGATAGCATTCAAACTTGGAATGCTAACACTGCCTACCAGGTAAGCAATGCAATGATAGCATTCATCCATACAAGTTGTCCTAGATTTGGACAAACCGAATCTCCTTCAAGATCATCATCTCCATTATCTTCGAAATATCACAATTCGTAATGCACAAACCGCATCGAAGTGGTTTTCGGATAATTAAATCTGATCCTGGTCTCTTCGAAACGATCAACGAATTTGGCCAGATTTTGATAATCGGTTATTTAACTATCAAATTACACACATAAGCAGTCACTAGGACTATATTATAAATCTTTCAAAACATTTATTTTAAAATATCTTTACAAAGATATAAATTCAAATCTCTTTCAATATTTCAATATTTGAAAACAAATTCAAATTCTTATATCCATAACAGGATATTTTCAAATCATATCAATACTTAGAATATTTTTCTCAATTCCATTTATAATTCAACACTTTGAAAATATTTCTATAATAATAATAATCTCGAAGTTAAATATTTTCAAATCCTTTTCGTCCAATATTTAGGAAATATTAATAAGCATGTTTCTTGAAAATCATTTTAATTCCAATACTAAGGAAATATTCCATTTATTTCATACTTCCTAAAGTCACTACAATTTACTTGTGATTTCCTTAACTCATTTATAACGGGTTCTATCAGATTTCGGAATTCATTAATTAATTTCCTTTAAAATTTCCAAAATCGATTATACCTGTTTAAAATTCCAACTACTCATTTCTAACTCCTTTTATGAATTCCAATTCATTTTCAAAGTTCTGTATTAAACTCTTGGAATTTCCTTAAGCTCCCAGACTTCCATTATAAGATTTTTCTTATCAAAGTCATATCCGTTAAATAAACCCCGTTTACAAATCTCGAGAGGATTTATAAATAAATTTCAATTATTTCAAAAACTCTATATATATATATATGATAAGAATTTTTAAGAAAAATAAATTTATTTTCAAAACATGTTTAAGTAATTATTTAAATTATCAAAACACTTTAAATAAACAATGATAACTCATTTCCAATTCATTTTAAAATCGATTTACAAAGCTTATTATAAAAATGTGAATTAAGTTTAAATCAATATTAAATATTTGAATAACTAACTTTTTCGAAATATTTTAATCTAAATAATAGTTTTTAAACTACATAGTTTACTGAACAAAAATCCCATTTTATAACAATTTTAATTTCTCGACAAAAATCTATTTTAAAATTCAATCTTACCAATTTCAATTTATAAATCCCTCTCAATTCATATCACATCAACTACATTTCAATTCCATAATCATTCTCATATTCCAAAAATAGAATCCACTATTTTTCCAAAAACCCATTTCCATATCTCAATATAAACCCCAGTGAATTTATACTTCTAATTTATCAAATGAAAATCATTTCACTTTATTTATAAACATCATTTATAAATTATAAATTCATTCGAATTTCACTTGTTTTATAAAACATTCTCATTTGTAAACTTCATTTTAAATCTATTGCTTTATAAATCCCATTTATTTTTCAGTCTATTTTAAATATTGATTCCAACTCCTTATCCATATTTTCAAAAATATCATTTAAAAATCCTTTTATATAAATTATTTTAAAATCTCTCTTTAGAACATTTTATGAATGGTTAAGTATAAATCTAAATCAACTCATTGTTTTACCCAAATCAATTTCTTTTAAAATAATCCAAATTCCGATATAAATATTTTTATATCCAAAACCTCCTTTCAATTTCTTCAAATTCAAAAATAATATTTATGGTATTTAAAATACTAAAATTAAGGCCAGTGCTACTATAGCATTCAATATATCAAATCACCACATAATCTATATCAGATTATTCACACAAATCACATATCACTATATATGAAATTAAAATAAACATTTTTGAGGAATCCAGTTGGATCCCTCCAACCTGTTTCCCTACAACCACAGAATGTTATATAACAAAAATATACCAATCCCGCTACGAGGCGGGATATCGCGGTAATATAGGGTCATCCGCTATTATGCGGGGCGCATAGGGTCTCATCCGCTCCAATAGGCGGGATTAATATCCAAGTACTAATATATATGCTTCTATATATAATATAACATCCCACTGATAATAATTTTTAAATCCATCCAATCATTCAATAATTAATTTTCAATAAGTTAAATTAAAACAGTAATCCAAGACGAGTGAGATTTACTCACCTTGATTTTTAATTGTAACCCATTCCAATTTTAATTCTACTGCGTAGATCTCGCAGCTACGAACCAAATACGACTTATTTCATTGATTTTGGACCGTGTATGAATAAATTATAACATTCGAATTCATATAACATAATCAATAAATTTTAGTTATCATTTATTCCGAATTAACTTAGCAAAAGAAACCGGCTGTTACCTATCTTGAAACCATGCTAGATTCCAGAAATCGACCGCCCCTCGAATGCCTCTCGTCGTCGCCGCATCTCTTCCTCGTCCCATTCGTTCGCGAAAACCACAAAGTCACGCACGCTCCTCGAACCACTGCACAGCACCCATACGCACGCGAGCAACACTTCATGCGCCCACTCCTCCACCCTCGCACCCTACGTCGCTCAGGTTGCTCGACGTCGACCAAGACGTCACACTTGAAATCGTGCCAGCGCCCTCCTCCCTACATGCGCGCGAACTCTGCCTCGGAAAACTCCAAGTTGACCAAACAGTCGCCTCCTCCCCCCCCCCCCAAATCGATGATCGCAACCATCCTCTCTAATCGCCTGCGTGGGACACTAACATCGCGCCTCTTTCCACGTCCTTCCCCACGCCTGCAGCCTCGCGTGACTCAAGATTTCCCCAAACCTAGCTGCCACAAACCAATATCGTGCTTTCTTCCTTCACGCATGTGCTTTCCCCTCCCCCCATTGCAGCCGCGCCTTCGAGCTCAAGCGATTCACGATGGATGCTCCTCTTCCTTTTTTTCGATTCGATTTTGATTTTCTTTTTATTTATTTTCCTTTCTCGTGCTCATGTTCGAACTGAAGGAGATGAAGCGCGATTTAAATTGGAGAAGGCGGCTCGTAGTACTGTTTAGGGTGGCTGTGTATAGGCTAGGTCGGCTTGTTTCAGAAGGTAGGGTGGCTCGAGTTTGACCTTTGATTATATATATATATATATATATATATATAATTTTTCCAAAATATCTCGAATTACATACAGTGAAATCTCGATCTCCTATTAAGGCGTGCCGCCTGGCGTCCCTAATGTTATACCGCTATTCCCAACCCAATGGAACAAGTTTCGAGTCCTAATTCGTTCGTATGTGGAAGATAGCTTTTTAAATCAACTATTTAAATAAATTCAATTAAATTATTTCTAGGCATTTTCAGATCGCACGACCAAACAGTAAATCCAAATGCTAAGAAATTTGAAATCCGATAAAAATACGCTATTACGGATCCAAAGGAAATAGTTTCGTCGAATTCTGAAACTGTGTCCCGGATCTCTATTTTAACGCGTCGATTAAATCGACGATTTCACAAATTGACGAAATTACTCAAAATTTCAGTTTTAAAAACTTACTAACTCAATTCTAATTCAAATAGAATTTATATCCATATTAGAAATCGTTTCGATTCATATTCAACTCCAATTCCAATTATTCACCATTTCCATAATACGATAAATCGCTATATTTGGAATTTAATTTCATTCTATAATTTCAACCAAAATCTTCATATTCAAAGATCAATTTATATTCCAAATCAATATTTAAAATCATTTAAATATTCAAAATTAAATGTCGAAAAATCCGGGTCGTTACATTCCTCCCCCTTCAAAAGAATTTCGTCCCCGAAATTGCTGTGTAGGAAAAATGTAACAAACCCATTACTTTTCAAAAACCCACATAGTGAAAATTCGATATTTCACTTTTCAAATCTTTTAGTTCCAATCAAAACAATTAGCTTTCATTTCTAATTCAACGCCCTTTATTTTCAATACAATTCAAAAATCATCTTTTTTAAGTTAACAAAATTTTCTAAAAATTTTCAAATTTTTTCCAACAACCTAAATTTCCGAATTTTTTTGGCAGAGTTTCACTTGTACGGAGTGCCTTTTGCAATATCACAAATATAATAAAAATGATATCATCGACCCACATGGTCGAAAACACAGTATATATCAATATTTATTACATTTTTGCTTTTAATGCATAAGCGTACCTTATATTAGCGTTATTAAGCGAGCGAGCTTACTTTATATGCAATTTCGCAACCCAAAATCAAGCCAAACAGCTCACTGTACCTATACTTACTCGAATAAACACATCAGTTTCATAATTTATGAAATTTAATAACCTTACATCCCTTTAACTATTTTAAACACATGATTTTATAATGCCAACATGGTATATCATGTATTTTAGAAGGTACATGCAAATACAGGGTTTCATCGGAAATAGCCATTTTAGCCACTCTCTCGGATTTCGATGAAACCAGTTTCATCGGATCTGTAACGGTGAATTATTATAGGATTTCAAGTTTCGTAGCGATCGGACTTGTCGTTTGATCGTACGGGCTCGAAACGCCTAGAATCAATTTAATTGAAATCAATTGAAATCAATTTGAAATAAGCTGATTTTAACATAATTTCTTCATACGATGGAATTTGGACTTGAAACCTATTCCATTGAGTTTAAAAATATTGAAAACATCTATTTTGATATATGGGATTACCCATTTTCGTTCTGGAAACAGAACGGGCTTTTCGGGTCGCTTATCGTTCAATCAAATCTTGTCCGTTCTTTCTATTTTCAGTTCTGCCTATAAATAGCTCGTTATAAACCCTAATTGTTTCTTATTCTATTTGTCTGTACATACATTTCCTTCTCAACTCCTCATTCCAATGACAGACAAACCAAACAAATCCCAAATTCAATTGCAAATCAAAATCAAATCAAAAAAATTAAACTCCTCAAAATATATCGAATTATATATCAATTTGAAGCTCTCGACGAGCGCTAGACAAATTTTGTAGTTTGTTTTTCGATCTAGGTTGCTATGTGGTTGGAAATGGGCGATTTAATATCGGCCGTTCATTGGCGGTTGACGATCTTCGACGGATCGTCGATTGGAGGACACCGTTGTGTGGAGAGGACCGAGGGGAGTTCATCGGCGTGGTTTGTTTGGTGTTTTGATGGTTGGATCTTAGGCAACAATTCGATTAGGGTTAAGATCTAGTAGTGGCGGCTGCATTTCTTTTTGAGCGAAGGAAGGTCATCGATCGCCAGAGGGAGTCGCGTAGATCAGTGGCGTGGTCGGCGTGGCAGGGGACAGCAACTGTGATGCCCCACCTCTATACTCACACTAGCTAAGGACACTGCGGGGTAATGTCATCGACTAGCATGAAGAATAAGGCTGTTGAGGAGCGACCATCTATGTAATTGCTTTGTGCGAGTACCGATATGTCAGATAATATAACTTACATTAAAAGGAAATCCGACATATCAAATACAAACTCAAAGCTACCACACAGTGGCTATGTGGGCTTCGGAAACAAATATAGAAATAAACATAACACAAATCAGTCGCAGATATTCATATCACAAAGGCGGAAACAGATATGAATATAACACATAAAAGTGTACATCAAAATAGTGGTCATACTGTAACAACCCGTGATTTGCATTACCAATTAATAAATAAAAGTTAGGTTTTTTTATTTATTTTAATGAAGCATAAAAGGATTTGGAATAATAAAATTTATTATTTGAAAAGGCTATTTTAATTAAATGGGAAATATGGGATTTTAAAATGAGGATAAAATGTTATTTTTGGAAAGTTAAATATTTGAGGAGAGATTTTAAAATGGGTTTGGAGAAGAAAAAATGAGTTTTATAAACATATATGAACACTTAGACTAATTTTTGGAAACATGTAAATAACTCTCTTCTTATTGGGTTACAAAACCTAACCCAATAACCCACCCTAAATCTCCTCTATAAATTATCTCATACTATCATAACCTCATTCATTCAACCCTAATCAAAACCCTAATCATTTCCTAAAGCTTTCATAACAAAAATGGCCTCTATCTTCATCTCCTTCTAGTTTTAGCTTATGCAAGTCATTCTATGCAAAGGTAATGCAAATACCCACCTCAAATTCATTTTTATATCTTTCTCATTTCTGAAATGTATTTGGTAACACATGATTTATGTGTTTTTTTGATCTTATAGCCTCCTAATCATCTTTTGCTAACTTGGGTTGATGTTATAATAGTCTTTGTTGCTTTCAAGAGAGGTATATTGCTAAAAACCTCTTCTAATATGTGTTTAATCATCTTTTGATTTTGGTAATCAGTTAGTAACACATGTTTTATTATGTAACATGTGAATCATAGCTCTTTGATCATCTTTGCTTTCATTTGGGGTGTGCACATAAGGTATTTGTAATATATGCTAGCTGAAATTATATTAGTTTATTGCTGTTAGTAAATTAGACATATCTCATTCATATTAAACCGGAATTAAGATTTTCTTGAAGTTCTGAAAAGCTTATTCTGTACCCTATAACTTTTATGTTTTGTTCTTTGCCTAATTTTGAGTTTTGAATGGTCGAAATCATGCTTGTTTGTCGCTGACCTGACAACAAACTACAGGGTTGATAAAATAAAAACCTGAAATTGATTTGGCCATAAGTTACTCGTTTCTTATCCAAATCTAATAATTTTGGATGTTCTGGAAAGCTTAGATTTAGAGCTAAAACTTTCATGTTTTGAGTTTCATGAAATTTCGAAGTTAATTTGATCAAAACTGTGCATTCTTACCACTGTCCCGAGAGCACAACGACAGTGATATAAAATTTAGATCTGAGAATTGTTTTAGTCATAGAATTTTCATCCTTGGTCGGAATTTGACGATCTTGGTCATTCCGGAAAGCTTAGAAACTAAGCTACAACTTTCATTTTACTCATTTTGCCAGAATTTGAAGTTTACTATGCCAAAATTGTGGGTTTTCATCTCTAGTCAGTTAGTGCATAGCTATAGGCCTTGATCTCTTTTCTTCTGTTGTTTTCAGCGTAGAACCCCGACTTTGCGATGCCATCCCGGGCTCGTCTTTTGTCGGATTTCATCGTTTTTGGTCTCGTTAAAAAGATGAGATCGAGATCTTTAACCATGCAAAGTTTGGTTTAGATCTGGGTGCATTAGATACTTCATTTCTATTGCCGAAGTAGCACCCAGAAACTGTTTTACAATAGTGATCATTTTCAGTTATCGTCGGACCAACTTCGAAACATTGTCGTTTCTTCGTTTCAAGTCGAAACCGAACGATTCTTGTTGTACATAAAAGTAGGAGTACTTTACTATGCTCCTGCAAATTTTCATCAAGATCTGAGTTCATGTGACCCTTCGACCATGTCGTCGAAGTGGGACCTTTACACTGTTTTGACACAGTAAAGTTTTATGATTTTTGTCCGACTTTGAGACGACGCCGTTTCTTCGTTCCAAGTCGGAATTTACCGATTATTTTTGCAGTTTGGAGTAGGGATGTTGGACTATATGCCTACCAATTTTCATGCCATTCGGATTCAGTTTGCTGGTCCAAATAATTTTCCGAACTTGGGTTCGCGTCATTTTTGGACTATTTTCCAACACTTGGAATATTTTCAGTGATTTTCTGGTTTTATTGATTTCTTTGAGATTTGTCTCTAGATTTCGTACACGGGTTTTATGAATTATTTTCAAAGGATTTTTCACTCCTAAATGGCTTTAGAAATTATTATATAATATTATTTTTAATTATTAAATTAATTACTCCATAATAGGAGAGTTTTCAAAAGCCGTTTTAAAGTGATTTCAAAATCAATTATAAATCCGTTTCGCACCATTATTTTCTATAATAAAAATCTCACACTCACTTTTTAGCACGTCGAGCGAAGTGGAAAGGTGCTTAAACGGTTAGGAAATCTCCGGCCTATGGAACCGTGTGTATTTCCTTTCCGGTTAATCCCCGACCTATTCGATTGATCGTTTTGACCTTTGGGTCTAGTTTACCGATGATACGAGGTGGACTTTTTATTGTTTGGAGTGTGAGCTTGCTATTGGTTAGTAAACCGTTTAGTGCGAACGTGGGGTATGGGACTCATTGTTAACACTTTACGGGTTCCTCTCCAAGAAGTTAGTGACACATTAGCCTCTGGGCGGCCAGTACTGGACCTCTGGGTCACCACGCCTCTGGGCAACCGTCTCTGGACACCTGCTCTATGGAGCAGTTTATTTTTCGGCATGCGCGTCTGGGCCTTTATCCTTCTGGGAAGGATCTTGTCGTCTCGCGCGTTCCGCATCTGTGCGAGTGATCGATCACAACTCTACAGTACTTGGCAACAACGACTCTAGTCGGTGCACGTGCAATATTGGTATTATTTGATGATTTTTATATCCATTCGAGTACCGCCATTCGGTGTTGGTTCTATGGAACCATATGATGTAAGTGCGATTACCTTGTGGATTCACAGTGTCTTTGGACACTGCTTTTCAGTGTTGGATTTCATTGACTTTTCAGTATATCCCCATTGCTCTTTTGAGCATCGATCTTTGCTTGGGCATTGATTACAGACTCTAGTCACTCTTAGGATTATTGCCTATGGGCATCTTTCTATAGCTTTGGCTACGCCGATGATATGAGGCGATTTTATTTATTCTACACTTTGGTGTTGATTTCTCTTTGGAGATTTTTATTGTTTATTGATGATTAGGGATCGTCATTATATTCATGTGGTTCATAATATACTTCTCTTTGGATAAGTACTGTTTTATTTATGTACCGCATTACTATATATCTCAGTTATTACTGATTGTTTAGCTAGCCTGACCCGAGTGTTTTCGCTCGGGTCAGACCGAGTTATTTCAGGTTAGGTCTCTGGACTTAGCTTCTGTGCTTCCGCTTGGACATTATCTGCTATGCTGATAGATAGCGCTTTTATTTGTCCACTATTCCGCTACTCTGTTATTATTCAGACTTTGATATGTACATATTTTGACCCACATGTGTGGGCAGTGGCTTTGTACCCACTTATAGTATTTGGATCTGTATTGACGATGTATTGTTCTGGGATTTTATATCTGTTATGTGATTCTGTTCTGTGATGTTTTATCATTTATTATTATGCTTTGTCCTGATAGGTCTTTAGCCATTTGTAATTTCGTTATAAGTATTTATCGAATATGTCGAACCACTTGAAAAAAATATATAGATACCATCCTTTCGACGTATTCAGTAGATAGTTATAGCTTGATTACAAATGGTCGCTTCCAATATACTCTATTCTCCACTTTAACAGACAGTATTACTCTCATAATACTATTTGTTACAGTAGGTCTCAGAGTGGGGCGTTACACATACCAGATCCACTACGTCACAAAAGAATAGATACAAGTGCTAGACAAAATAATATGTATACATCAAGGAGTCTCTATCTCGAATGTATAATAACAAAAACTACTAAGCTAAAGTAGTTAGCCAAAAGTCAGGTGACAGACCCTGATAAGAAGTCAAGCAGAAGCACCTGAAATACCTCGGTCTGACCCGAGTATTATTTAAGAAGAAGATAATAAACGGATCAGTCTAGCTATAAATATCAGATAAAATGAGATAGGATAAGAGATATCACAAAAACGTATGATAACAATAATGCCATACTCTGACAAGTATACATTAGATAACAACAAAAAATAAAACAATATCTCAAATATTCTCAAACACTAAAAAGAATGTCATATTCTTTAAATTATTCACCAAAACACAAATATTGACAAAACATATCAATGCCAATCGCATAAAAATCAGTGAAACGCAAATTCTAGAAATCATCAACTAGAAATCCAGAAATCACAAAAAGGGGAAGGCCTATCACAAACGGGAGCACGAAAACTCCCCGACACGTGTATCACAAATGAGCCGGAGCTCCTCCAAACAGGGTATAGTCCCCCCTTGCGGACTATGAGATGAAGCTTCTCCAAACAGGGTATAGTCCCCCCTTGCGGACTATGAGCCGAAGCTCCTCCAAGCAAGGTATAGTCCCCCCTTGCGGACTATGAGCCAAAGCTCCTCCTATGAGCCGAAGCTCCTCCAAACAGGGTATAGTCCCCCCTTGCGGACCATGAGATGAAGCTCCTCCAAACAGGGTATAGTCCCCCCTTGCGGACTATGAGCCAAAGCTCCTCCAAACAGGGTATAGTCCCCCTTTGCGGACTATGAGACGAAACTCCTCCAAACAGGGTATAGTCCCCCTTTGCGGACTATGAGCCAAAACTCCTCCAAATAGGGTACAGTCCCGCACGCGGACAAAGAGACATCGCACATCGCTAGTCTAAATCACCAAAGGATCATCATTGATCAATAAGTGTAAATTACACTAAGCTGGTAAATAAATGAGTTTAGCTTCATGTCCCACAACCACTAGCTTAACTTAAATATTTACGAATGAATTGTAGATTTCCACTCGAAAATTGTCACAAGAGTTCAATCGAACAAGTCCAAGAATTAACCGACGAAGTAAACGCAAGCGTTTCATACCACTTGTTTTGCTAAACCATTTAATTAGATTTCTCATACGAATGATGTAAAGGTTTGTATATACTAATAGATTGGAAGATGGTTTTAAAAGCAAGCT
Organism: Allium fistulosum; assembly: GCA_030737815.1. Taxonomy (NCBI): domain Eukaryota; kingdom Viridiplantae; phylum Streptophyta; class Magnoliopsida; order Asparagales; family Amaryllidaceae; genus Allium; species Allium fistulosum. The sequence continues at coordinate 1,077,233,047 of CM060901.1, read as the reverse complement.
TTGTATTAAAAATAACGTTGAAATCATTTTTGCGAAAGAGTTTGAGTATTTACTACTATTATAGAAACCTTTGTATTTTAAAGTGACAAATCATAGAAAACGATTGTAGAAACAATCGATCAACTAAAAATTCACATTCGACGACGTGAATCAAAACCCTGAAAATCGATATCAAATCCATCAAATGGATATCCCCAAAAATCCAAAGAAAGAAGTCATCAAAGTTGATAATAAGTGATAACAACTAACCGGATCAACAAAAATCGATTAATATTGGAAAACCATTCAAAAACAGCCAAAATAGGCAAAATGAACAGATCTAGACGTCTGGTTTAGAATCCAGACGTCTGGATTTGTTCTTTGGAAATAATCCAGAAAACCCCCAGACGTTTAAAATTTCAAGGCAGACGTCTGAGACCCAATCCAGACATCTGAACCTATAAATCAGACGTCTGGAATTGGTTTCTGACATTTTTTATTTTCTGCGTTCTATATTTTTCTCTCTCCAGGTCTAAACTAGACGTCTGGACTTGATAACCAGACGTCTGGTCACCTAGTCTGGGCAACAATTTGCCTAGGCCAAGATGGCCAAAACATTTCGGGAGCGATCGGACGAGCAACGAAGACTGGGGATTTATGCCAAGCGACAACCCAGCCTTATAGGCTCTTCGATACACCCCAAATATCATGTCCAAACATCCATAGTAGGATTTTCATAAAATTGGACTTCAAAACCCAAAAATTGGAAAATTCACCAAATCAATTCAAATCAAAAGCAAATGAACATGAATAAATGTTAGGAATTCATACCTAACAACAATGAAAGTTATAGACGTAGATGTGAGTTAAAGAACTCACCTTTAAAACTCAAAGAAACGAATGAGAAGCTTTAAAACAAAGCAAGACCAATTCCTCTTCAATATACCTCTAGAATCTTCAATATATTATCAAAGGTGAAGTTTTTTCCTAAGTTAGGTTATAGGAATTTTTGTAAATTGAAGAGAGATAGAGATGGAGAAGATGAAAAGGATGCTTACCTCAGCTTCTCCTTGATTTTAGAGCAAGAACATGAATTTCCTAATCAAACTAGGGTTTAGGAATTTCCATTTCCCATTATTTCCCCCATTTTTCTATAGAGCTTGAATGTTAGGAAATGAGGAATGAAATGAATGAAGAGAAGTTGAGTTAGGGTATTAAGTTGGGTTAGTGGGCTGAAACCCAAACCCAAAGCCCAAATAGAAAAATAGCAAAATTCTACTCAACTCCAAACATATCGATGTTTATACTCAAAAAAGTTGTAAATGCCATTTTGGACTCAATGGAAGTAGTCTCGAGTCTTAATTCGACTGTTTACAAAGAGTAACATTTTGGACTTTAATCCGATTAACGATGCTATATTTAAATAAAACATTTAAATATACAATCGTGACATATGCGGGTTGTTACAGCTGCGGGCGGCACGCGATGGTGGATGGCGTGCGTTGGATCTGCCGTGTTCGTTTACCTGGGGCGGGTTCATGGGTTCGGGCTAGTGATTTCACGTGAGGAAGGAAATGGTGACGTGTAGGTTATAATCAATATTTTATTCATTTTATTTAAATTTTCAAATGTTCTAATATGCGTAACTTTTACATATGAGGTCTGATTCACGCGCGGTTTGTTTTGCCGGGATCGTATCGAAATTCCGGACATTTTGACGAGGGTTTGGATGAATTCCGAGACTGTTCAAATTTAGGCCCTATTTTGAATTTTAAATCAATTTGAAATTCAAAGGTGAGTGTTTTGACCCACTCACAACTTCTAAAATTCCTTATGTTCGTTAAATAAAATTTATAGTGTGATTAGAAATTTATTTATGGATGTTTGGTATATTTTAAATCGTCATCTCGGTTAATTTGAATTTATTTGAATTAAATTGTCATTTTATTTATTATTGAATTTAAATTGCCAGTTAATTACCTGTATATAATAATCTGTTAATTGTTGACATTTATTGGTTGAATTGGATGATGATTGTGATGGATGTTTGATTTTTAATATTGGATGATTGGATGCTATAATTGGTTTATATATTGTTATTACTTTGCAAGTTCTCTATGGGTTGAAATGATACATACCCGAACGATCTATAGACTAGGGAAAAATTGTTATGGGTCGAAATGATAGACTCAAGCGATTTTATGGATTTCATTATTTAATTAGGTATTGCGGTTTGAAATGAAATATAACCGTAAAATATTAAATTGCGGATTGAAATGATAAATGTCTGTATCACTTGACCCTAGGGTAGAGAATTATATATGGACACCGGATTGGTTAAATTAAATGATCTTAAAAATTTTAATTTTTGAATTTAATTAAATGATATTTTTGAAATAAATTTTGATTTATATAAATTGAATTATTATGGAAAAATCAAGTTTTATGTTGAAATGTGAATTGGTTTAAAGAAACTGCTTTAAGAAATTAAATTGAAATTTTAAAGTCGAATTTGAGAGGTAAGTGAAATTTATCAGAATTGAGTTATTTGAGTTGTTTGAAATATAACTTTGAAATGTATTGAAATTGAAATGATTTAAATTGATATTTCGAACATGATTTGAAATCGATATAAGTGTAATATTTGATTTAGAATGTGAATGGAGACTTGAATTAGATTTTGTTGATTAGAAATTTAAATGGTTCTATTGTGTTGAAATGAAATAAATAGTAAATTGATATTAATTTCAAAATTCATATTTTTAACATAAATTGTTTTAAACATATTATTTTAAAGACTTTAATTATTAATATTTTCAAACTATTAAACTATTTTAACCTATATTAACTATATTAAATCATTTTAACCTATTTTTAAACCATTAAATTTCTTTTAAACTAATTAACCCATTTTAACTTATTTTAAATCTAATTAATCTATTTTAAAGCTATTTAATCTAATTTAATTATATCTAATCTATTTTAAATCTATTTAACTATCTAAAAAAATATTTTTACTATGTTAAGCTATTTATAACTATCTAAACTATTTTTCTAAATTTCTAACTAAGTGAAGTAGATGTGTTCATATTCAAATCCTCGATTTTAAAGTGAATATGGTTAAATGACATTATAACCTAAGTTGATATTTAAATAACATATTTGATTTAATATGATGATTTTGAAATGAGAGTTTAACCTATTTTGGAAATATGACTTTTGAAAGAAAATATAATTTCGAAACTATGATTTAAAATGTGATATGATTTTAAAGTGAATATGGTTTCGAAAGTGATATGGTTTCGAAAGTGATATGGTTTTGAGAATATGATATTTTGATATAAATTGTGAAGTGACTTTTAAAATGTAAAAGAACCATCCGGTGTGAAATAAGTGTTTGGTTGTTAAACAGACCGGGATCGGATATTGTCATACTCTCTGCCAATACCGAAAACCACTTTAACAACTGTGTACATGGTGGAGATTCCAGAAATGAAGTAGGATGGTTTGGCGAACGATTTCTGTGTAAGGTATGACGTGACCCTGACTCCCGTGAGTCAGCTTAGATTTGACTAAAATCAGGAGCCATGCCGGCCCAAGTGAGGTCATTCCTCCGATCGGGCACACTTCTTCGATACTATATTCTAACTTTGTGATTTGATTGGTGGCCACCCTTGATTTTGATTTGGGAGTGTGTTCTGAGGTGGGCGGTAGTGGCTGTTATGCGTTACCACTTGTCCGGATCCGCAACTGGTATATCTACCCTGGCATTTCCTCGTGTGTCGTGTTCACATGCCCTAGAGCGCCTTCTAAGAGTTTGTTTTGTACCATACCTATAGGGTGCCCTTTGGGTAAACCTCCAGTTTACGGAGGAGCTTACGGTACTGTATAGACTATGTGAATATATAAAATGTGTTGAGGGGGATATGGGTAACGCCTTAACGCTATTTTAATACTTTTACTTTACTATAGACATATTATAATAGCATATTGTACTACATAGTAGATAGTTTAACGGATCCTTAGGAGATGGTAATCCCGAACATCTCTTAAGTTACTGCACTCACGTTATACACTGGATAGGAGATGTCAAATCCCGTAAACATCTCCGACGCCGTCACATGCATATTTACCGTTGATTTAACTTACATAAGATCTTTTAGTTCTGACTCGAGTGTTTTGCCTTTTCAATTCACTCGGGTCAGCCTGAGCATTTAAGAATTGAAGACCTTATCTCCGGAGGACGAAGACGAAGATTTGTACTACTATTATTTATGATATTTATTCCACTACATCATATTGTTCCGCTGCATTTATTTATTTATTTATTCTTGTTGTCTGTAACTCTGATTCTGTATTGTATTAGTAATCGAATTTATTTGTAAACAGCTTCATGAACTGTTATTTGATTATTATATTTTGTCATTCCACTACGAGATTCTGTATTTGTTTTATTTCTCTCTTTTCTTATTTACCCCAATAACAATCTGCCTCTTTGTATGATTGGAGTCTGGCATGCATGTCTTCTTAAAACGTCCAAAAAGCCAGGTCGTTACAGTTGGTATCAGAGCTTTGGTTTAGCGATAACCTTAGCTTTGTGGGGTCTAACTCATATAAAATAGGGTAGTAATACCCTAGAATGAGTCGCTGAGTGTGTATATATGAGAGAGCGTATTTGTTGGTGTTATAAAAAGGTTTTTATATTGTGTTAATTTGTTCCATTTTGTATTTATAAATTCTAGTCGGTGTATAGGACGCTATGACATCGATAAGGATTTCTAAACACTTAATAGGACAGACTGACACAATATTTCTTGAAATATAGGTAAATGAAATAATTTTGCCTATTATATATTTTTGTATATAAATAATAAATTTTATAAATGATATATTTGGTTGTATTATATTTGTTTCTTAGGTAGTGAAATTTATAAATATTGATTTAAAATAGGATTTAAAAATGAAGTAAATATAAATTGGGAATTTTAGAACTTAAATTCCGGGGTTTTGAAAAATTCTTTCTAAAGATTTTGGAATATATTAGTATTATTTGGAAATATTTTCTGATATAAATATTTCAATATAATTTAAAAGAAGTGTCTAAAAGATAATTTTGGAAAGAAGTAAGTTCTGTACTCCCCTCTCTGTCGTTGGAAAATAATTTCGGTGATGAGTGCATGCATCATCGACGTTCATTTTCGGGTTTCAAAGTGGGAAGACTGTTGTAGTAATTTTACTGCACATTTGTTTTGATAAATAAATATTAAATTTTATTTCTAAATATGATTTGATATATATATAGATATGGTTATATATATTATTTTAAATGATTTGAAATGGAACGCAGCATTTAGTTCTTAAATTTCTATAAAATAGAGATTTCAATTATTGTAATGAAATGAAATTTTAAACCATTTAATAATTGGAACTTCTAAAATGAAAATAAGAAAGTAAATGCTCAGTTATAAATGAAATATATGGGAATTTGAAATTTGTAACCTGTAAGTAAAGGAATGAAAATCTGAAAGATATGATTATTGAACATTTTTTTTGTTAATTAAAATGAATAAGAAAAACTTGGGTAATATTCAATTGCATCCTTAAAACATATGTATAACTTACCAAAATATTAAAAGTTGTAATGTTAAATAAGAACATGGAATGGAATAGTATACAAGTAAAACTTGGAAAATGAAAGTGTTCAATGAAATTATTTTATAAATAAGAACTTTGATATTATAGTTGTTATAAACTTAAGTTATAATTGAAATACTACAAATTGAATGTAATAAAAAGTGAGTATTATAAGTAAATAATTATAAACTTAAGTTAATGAATTAATATGTTAAGTAATTGAATTGAACATGAATACTATAAATAAATAAGTATAAACTTATGTAAATGTTTGAAGTTAATTACAATTAAAAATGAGTTCCAGTTAATGATGGAAGCCATTTAATAATAAAATGAATACTATATTAAATTAAATGATTATAACTTCAGAAATTGTTGAAATGATTTAGAAATTGGATTTAATATTCAATGACATTATACAAGAAAGGATGAATGTAAATTAAAAAGTAAGAAACTTAAGTATGAACTTATACATTAATGAATATTATTATCTAATGGAAATCAAGTATATAAATTAATAAATGTGAACTAGACTGCAATAAAATATATGTAATACTTAAATAATGAATTCATTGATCATTATAAACAATTGAATGGAAATAATTTATGTAAGAAGTGAATGTAAAGTAATAAAAAAAATTCACTATATGAACAAATGAAGAAAAATGAATTTTGTAAGGAATAAATGAAAATAAATGAAAATGAGTACTGAATGAATGAAGGTGAACTTATTTACAAAGAAACCTATATAGTACTTTAAGAATTGATTTACATATGTTTAAATTTTGTGTATAAATATAACGACCTGTAAATTTAGATAATTTTATTTGTTTATTTATATATTTAATTTGAAATTTTGTGAAACTTTAAACAATAAAATTTTTAAATTTAAATTTGATATTTGAAATGCATCTATTTTAACATAGCAACTGGTAAATTTTCATCAGATAAATTGAAAGTTTATTTTGTAATTTTATTTCAATTCATATCAGTCAAAAAAAATTGATGGTAATAAAATGTTTTCCAAACCTAAATATTTTTACATAGAAAATTTGTAAATCATCTTCTAAGTGTGGCGTCATCTTTCGTTTCGTCAAATTTGGACATCTATTGCTCCGTCGATCTTATTTTCGGCAAAATAGCAGCATTTTTGGACCGATATCGATTTTGATAGGATGAGCATACCACTGATATCTATATACCGTTTTGATCGTCTCGGCGTGCTGATTTTTGCAGTATATTCAGTTTTGTGTTTTGAAGCCCGGTACGCGGTGGAAACGATGACCAGTTGACATACCAGTGCCGTAAGCGAAATTTGTTCCTTGTCTTTTCAATTTCCAACTGAGTAATTCAAACATTACTTGCAATTCAAACATTACTTGCATTAATCGTTTTACCGGAATTCACTCGTGACCTTTCTTTTCCCATTGGTTATTATATCAGCATCGAGTCTTTTCATTTTTTCTTTTCTGTTGACATTGCTTTTGATATAAAGTTATATAAAACATAACCTGTCATCTTCTTGCCCACTCAAAAGCTTTATACAGCCCATAGATGCCCGACCTCCAACAAAAATTCATCCCCTCCTCTTCCAAACTCTTGTACGCCTCCACCTTATGGCCACATCACAGCCCACGTAAAATGACATCACCTTCCTGACTTCTCTCCTAAACCGAGACCCACCATCATCTTCACCGTGGCCAAACATGTGCAGCCGGAACTTGACACACCCATGCCTCCACCTCGCCATCCTGCTGCGCCCATCAACCATCTGCCAAAGCCCCATTAGCCAGCGCACATCCCTTTCGGCCTCCACCCAACCTGCCACGTCCACAAACCCCCTCGACAATAGACAACCCTCCCACCATTTCAACCCCTCACATGAACTCGCAGCCTTCCACCTCGCCACCTTGTCTTCTCCTTGCTTTATAAAGGTAATATATACAATTATGTTTACAATAAGTAGCCATGTGATTGTTATATGTCAGTTATGAAAAGTTTGTATATAGACTTATGGTTTAGGTACTTGTATTCTAGGTATATTAAATATATTTAATCTATATATGAAAATATGTTCTGGTTGTATTTTTTTTTAAGTTGTGTTCCAACTGATAAGAGTTTATATTCCAACTTTGATTTTTTTATGACAGCGTGAGTTCTAATATATATTTGTTTTATATGCAGATATATATATATATATATGCATTGTTTTAAATTTCTAATATATATGCATAGAATTTGTTGTTATATATATGTACAGACCCTAAGTAATGTATTTATATATAAACTGTATATTTTATGATTGTTATATATATATTCAGGTTATTTTGTATATTATATACGATGGTTTATTTCTTATGAGATATGTTTTAGTTAGTGTGTATTATATAAAGTAAGCCTACATATATATATGCAGTAACAAAGTGTTATATTTATGACAGTCTGTGTATATACATTTAACTCATAAACAAGCTATTATGCATATTATAAAGCATGAATGTTATAAAGTATTCTGATATGTATGTTCGGTTATCTGTAAGAGTTGTATAAGTTGTTTATAATATTCTGTTATATATATATCATATAAGGTTTATATAGATTGTTATAAAATACGTATAGAATGTTGTTAGATTTGAACACATATTTTATATACTGACTTCTCGTGTATATGTTTATGTACAAAAATATTAGATAAGCTATTTGAAAGATTTTTGTTCGTATATATATCAACAGGTATACTTGAGTTTGGGTTGAATATATACTAAGTTTAACTGTATATATGTATATTTGTTTTGATATAACAGTTTTATATATTTTACATGAGTGGGATATGACCTATTTTGTAGTATATATGAGTCTATATAAGTATATATATACAATCTGTTGGAATTTAAATTTATTTTGGTTTTGGGAAATAATAATAATAATATAGTAAGTAATAATATAAGTATTATATATATGATATAGGAGTTGAACTACTTTTATTTTATATTCAATATGGAGATTTTTGAGTATATGCTTTGACTTAAATTAAATGTATTATGTCATTTTTAAATATGTATTTAAACTTGAAAATTGTTTAAAGGAAATAAATAATAATGTATATATTTTGTTCAGTCTATATCAAGCTAACTTGATTTATTCCCATCGACTCTATTTATCAGCTCTGTTCGTCGAATTCGTGCCAATCTTACTTTAATTTGGAATTCGTGTTTGGATTCGTAACTCAATTTCAGTGCCTATCATCTCTATCCTCGAAAGGTGAGAAATCACTCACGATTAATGTTCTTATATTTATTAAATTTGATTTCAATTGAAATGTCAATTGAAATATGTTGTTGTTAGTTATTTACATTGTTATATATATGTCATTATCTGTATCTGTTCACCTGTGACATCTGACACCATTTTCTGTTATTTATACTAATGATGATATATGCCTATTACTGTTGTTATATTATTATCATATCTGTTATCACTCTGTAAGTTCCCTGTTAGTATAGAATCACTATGGGTTGAAATGATACATACCCGAACGATCTTGTAGAATAGGAGAAAATCGTTATGGGTTGAAATGATAAACCCAAGCGGTTTTCAATTAATTGAATTTGGGATTGCGGGTTGAAAAGATATATACCCGTATATATATATATATATATATATATATATATATATATTAAATTGCGGATTGAAATGATAAATATCCGTATCACTTGACCATAGGATAGAAAATTATATACAAGCACCGTTGGTCTATATATAAATGTTTTGAAAATGATTTCTTTGGTTTTGAAAAGAAATATATGGTTTTGATAAATATTGATTTTAAAGATTCGTTAAAGTTGATATAATAAAGTTGATAAATAATATGTTTAAGTATTTATTTAATATCTATATTTCCAAATATAGAATTTATAATGATTTGAAATTGATTGAAATTATATTCATTTAAGAATTATACTTAAATAAGTTTGATTTGAAATGTATTGAATTTGAAATTTAAAGAAGTGTTTTACAACTTGAAATTTGAAAGGGTGACTTAAATGGATATTTCAAACATATATATATTTAAATGGGATATTTTGTTTATTTAAATTTGTAAATTGAAATTGTATTTAAATGTTATGGGAATGATCAAGTTAATATTTCAAAACTAAATAATTGTAAAGTGAATCTGATATGTATATAAATTTATCGAATTTAGTTTTGAAATGTTGAATATTTAAAGCTTTGAAATATATTAAAATTGAAATGACTTATTTTATGGTTCAGATATGTATTTGAAATCGATAATTTGAAATGGTTTATTTAGAAGCTGAATCGAGTTGAAACTGATGATTTGAGATTTGATTAAATTAAATTTTTGGAATTCGAGTTAATTTGAATCGATTTGTGAAATTTGAGGAAACTATTTTATTTTATAAAGAAATTTTAAATTATACTTGAAACTATTGATACTTTACTTTATAAATTATTTTTAATATAAATTATTTTATTTTAAACTATTTTTTTTCTTATAACTATTTATATAAACTATTTTTATTTATAAACTATTTTATTATATATACTGATTTTAATATCTAAACTGTTTAAAAAGGAAAGTGTTATGATTTCCAAAATACTATGATTTCAAAGCTGTGATTTCCAATGTGTTTTGATTTTTAAAAAGACTATGATTTCGAAAGCATTGTAACTTTGGAAAGTGAAATGATTTTAAAAATGGATATATTTGAAGTGAAAATGATATCTTATTAAATTGGGTTTTGAAATGATAATGATATTTTGGTTTTGAAGTATAAACTATTTTGAAATGACCACGGTGTTATAATAACGATTGGTTGTTAAAGAGACCGGGATCGGATATGGACATACTTTCTGTCGATACCGAAAACCACTTTGACAACCGTGTATGCGGTGGAGTTTCCAGAATGAAGTAGGATGGTGGCGACGATCCTAAGGTATATACGTGGACCCAACTCCCGTGAGTTGGCATAAGGTGGCTAAAACAGGAGCGATTGACGGACCAATGAGGTAGCACCTCTTATCGGACACACTTCTTCGATACCATTCTATTACTTGTGATTGATTTGGTGGCCACCCTTGATTTGGGAGTGTTGTTCGAGGTGGGCGGTAGTGGCTGCTATGCGTCACCACTAGTCCGGATGCGTAATTGGTATATCTACCCTGGCATTGCCTAGTTGTGCCGGGTCACCTACCATATCGAGCTTTACTACGATTATGATTTTAAGATCCGACCGCGTTAAGGTTCTCCATCCCTTTACTGCTATTTTCTATATGATTATACTTTACTGATTAGATATTATTATAATAGCGAATATTACTACATAGTAGATAGTTTAACGGATCCTTAGGGGATGGTTATCCCAAACATCCTTTAAGTTACTTGTATTTCAGTTGATATTTCACTTGAGTTGGATTTATTAATATAAGAATGTTAATCCTGACTCGAGTGTTTTGTGTTTTGCTTTCCGCTCGGGTCAGACTGAGTGATACAGCATTTAAGACTCACCTTTGGAGTTGGAGCTTCGCTTGGAGATCCAGCTATCTATCGATCCTGCTTTCAGTTATTCAGTTGATTCCAGTGATGTATTCAGATCTTGTATTTGATTATTGTATTGAGACATCTATTGTATTCGAGACTTCTGTTGTATCTTGTTTAACTCTGTTATATTTATATAGTAGCTTCATGAACTACTATCCTTTTGTTTCCGCTGTATTATTGTTATATTACTCTGTGTATGTGATCTGTAATTATTTTATTTACTGTATATGTTGAGTTTTGCCAAATTTTATTTACAATCCATTGTTTTGAATTATTCAAGTCCGGCATGTGTGGATTTATTGTCGATTTGAATGGTCCAATATACTGGGTCGTTACATGTGGTATCAGAGCTCTGGTTTTTGGCAAAACGCAGCATATAGAGTAAAATTCAATTACAGAATCACTTTCGTTCGGGCTTGAATTCCTTCTTCTTTGACTCGGTTTCTTTGAATTCTGGAACGTTCCCTTCGGTTCCAAAGTTCATTCTTGTCTCCCCTATTCGTGTCTTCTTAATTCTGGAGTATCCCATAACTCCACTTCGAAGGATCTTTATAATAAATCGGCGGTCTCGCCAATCTTTGAATAATTTGTACTAGGGTGAAACTCCTTTACAATCGGTATGGATTCACCGGAGATTTCTGTATCCTCGGTTTACGATGCTGCTATCTTATGCTATACTCGAATTCTACCTTTGGTAATCGAATGTCAATTTGCTTCAGAATTCTACATCGATCTTATCTATGAAGTCATGGTTGACCCGGTTAAGGTTGCCCGCGATTTATACAACTTTATCCATCTTCCTGTTTGAAATGCAATCATCTAACCTTCGTTTCGAGCCTATCTATTTTAGATTAGAATTCTCTTGGATTAGAGTCCCTCTATATTTGGATCTCTATCCTTGTGTTGGAATCCAATTCTAGAATCATCGTGTGAGGGAGTGTATTTGTAATTAATATAAAATAGTTTATGTTTATAGTGTGTTGTTTGAGTTGTTGATGTTGGTTTGGATTTTCGATCGATTCGTCTGATCAACGCTATCGATAGGATTTCCAAAACACTTGAATAGAGCAAACTGACACAATATAATTTTCAAATTTGATAAATGAAATTAATTTGTATGATTATATTATAAATATATAAGAAAAATTTTCTGGAATTAAAAGTTAAATAATTTGGTTGTTGAAAATGATAATATTTGATTATCATTTTATTGTTTTGTAAGTCATTGACTATTGCAAAATGACTATTGTTTATAAATTTATTTGGAATTGAAATGAATTTAAATTGAGAATTTAAGAATTAAATTTCTGGTGATTTCAAACTTTGTTTTAAAGTCTTAAAATGTATATTATTTAAAGTATTTTCGAATAAAATGGTTTTCAAAGAATTTTAAATGTTTAAATCAGTGCTCTTCTCTTTGTCGCTGGAAAATAATTTCGGTGATGACGGCCGCATCATCGACATTCATTTTCGAGTTTCGAAGTGGAGAGACTATTCTGTAGCTTTGCTACGGTTTGTTTTGAAAAAAATACTTTTGATTTGAATTTCTTCAGTATAATTTGATTTATATATATATATATAGGTATCTTACTTTAAAATTAAATTTTATATAAATATATTATATATAGCTCTAAATTGTTTGAAGTAAATCGGAGATTTAAATTCTTAAATTTTAGATTAAAGATGATTTCAATTATAAACTAAAGTCAAAATTCTTGGATAAATAGTTAACTGGGAATAACTGAATTGTAAAATCTTATTTGTATAATACTCAATTACATCTCAACATAACTTACCTAAAATTTTCAGAAGTTAAAAATGTAATCGGATAATATACAATATAAAATGACCTTTATAAATAAAATTTGAGTGGTTATAATCAATGTTATACACTTAAAATTTAGTTATAAACATTAATTGAAATAAATAAGAATTATAAGTTAAGTGGATAATAGATGAGACAAATAAATTTGTTTTGAAGGAATTAATAAATTGAAATTTGATTAAATTATGGAAATACCTTGAATTTAAAATCAATTATTGAATATAGATTGATTTAAACTGAAATTATATGGTTTAAATTAATTTATATGGTTTAAATATATGTGATAGGACATATTAAGTGGAATAAACTTAATAATAATTTGGAATAAAAGAATTAAATTTGTTGAATAAAATAGGAGTATAATAAATGAATATACAAATTGATGATTTAGAAATGGTTAATTAAGGATGAATAGATAATAAGATAATGAATTTAGAAATAGATAGATTTATTTAACTTAAGTGAACTCAAATGGATTAAACCAAAATGTTGAATATTAATTAGTTTAATTTGAAATTTATATGGTTTTAAAAACAGTTGTTTATTTTGTTTTCAAAGCCATTTTTCTTTCTGGTTGGTTTTATTCTCCTACCTCCTTCCTTTTCGGGGACGAAAAGTTTTGAGTGGGGGAGAGTGTAACGACCTGTAAATTTAGATAATTTTATTTGTTTATTTATATATTTAATTTGAAATTTTGTGAAACTTTAAACAATAAAATTTTTAATTTTAAATTTGATATTTGAAATGCGTCTATTTTAACATAGCAACTGGTAAATTTTCATCAGATAAATTGAAAGTGTATTTTGTAATTTTATTTCAAATCATATCAGTCAAAAAAAAATTGATGGTAATAAAATGTTTTCCAAACCTAAATATTTTTACATAGAAAATTTGTAAATCATCTTCTGAGTGTGGCGTCATCTTTCGTTTCGTCAAATTTGGACATTTATTGCTCCGTCGATCTTATTTTCGGCAAAATAGCAGCATTTTTGGACCGATATCGATTTTGATAGGATGAGCATACCACTGATATCTATATACCGTTTTGATCGTCTCGACGTGCTGATTTTTGCAGTATATTCAGTATTGTGTTTTGAAGCCCGGTACGCGGTGGAAACGATGACTAGTTGACATACCGGTGCCGTAAGCGAAATTTGTTCCTTGTCTTTTCAATTTCCAACTGAGTAATTCAAACATTACTTGCAATTCAAACATTACTTGCATTAATCGTTTTACCAGAATTCACTCGTAACCTTTCTTTTCCCATTGGTTATTATATCAGCACCGAGTCTTTTCATTTTTTCTTTTCTGTTGACATTGCTTTTGATATAAAGTTATATAAAACATAACCTGTCATCTTCTTGCCCACTCAAAAGCTTTATACAGCCCATAGATGCTCGGCCTCCAACAAAAATTCATCCCCTCCTCTTCCAAACTCTTGTACACCTCCACCTTATGGCCACATCACAGCCCACGTAAAATGACATCACCTTCCTGACTTCTCTCCCAAACCGAGACCCACCATCATCTTCACCATGGCCGAACATGTGCAGCCGGAACTAAACACACCCATGCCTTCACCTCGCCATCCTGCTGCGCCCATCAACCATCTGCCAAAGCCCCATTAGCCAGCGCACATCCCTTTCGGCTTCCACCCAACCTGCCACGTCCACAAACCCCCTCGACAATAGACAACCCTCTCACCATTTCAACCCCTCACATGAACTCGCAGCCTTCCACCTCGCCACCTTGTCTTCTCCTTGCTTTATACAGGTAATATATACAATTATGTTTACTATAAGCAGCTATGTGATTGTTATATGTCAGTTATGAAAAGTTTATATATAGACTTATGGTTTAGGTACTTGTATTCTAAGTATATTAAATATATTTAATCTATATATGAAAATATGTTCTGGTTGTATTTTTTTTTAAGTTGTGTTCCAACTGATAAGAGTTTATATTCCAACTTTGATTTTTTTATGACAGCGTGAGTTCTAATATATATTTGTTTTATATGCAGATATATATATATATATATATATGCATTGTTTTAAATTTCTAATATATATGCATAGAATTTGTTGTTATATATATGTACAGACCCTAAGTAATGTATTTATATATAAACTATATATTTTATGATTGTTATATATATATTCAGATTATTTTGTATATTATATACGATGATTTATTTCTTATGAGATATGTTTTAGTTAGTGTATATTATATAAAGTAAGCCTACATATATATATGCAGTAACAAAGTGTTATATTTATGACAGTCTGTGTATATACATTTAACTCATAAACAAGCTATTATGCATATTATAAAGCATGAATGTTATAAAGTATTCAGATATGTATGTTCGGTTATCTGTAAGAGTTGTATAAGTTGTTTATAATATTCTGTTATATATATATCATATAAGGTTTATATAGATTGTTATAAAATACGTATAGAATGTTGTTAGATTTGAACACATATTTTATATACTGACTTCTCGTGTATATGTTTATGTACAAAAATATTAGATAAACTATTTGAAAGATTTTTGTTCGTATATATATCAACAGGTATACTTGAGTTTGGGTTGAATATATACTAAGTTTAACTGTATATATGTATATTTGTTTTGATATAACAGTTTTATATATTTTACATGAGTGGGATATGACCTATTTTGTAGTATATATGAGTCTATATAAGTATATATATACAATCTGTTGGAATTTAAATTTATTTTTGTTTTGGGAAATAATAATAATAATAATAATAATAATAATATAGTAAGTAATAATATAAGTATTATGTAACGACCCCGGATTTTAATTACATTTAAATTGATAATTAATTAATTTTTGAATTAAAATAGTGAAATAAAATGGTAAATAGATTGCGAGTTTTCCCGAATTCAAATATATTCTGTATAAAATCATTTAAATTAAAATATTGTATATTGTGTATATATGTGTACATATGAATGTATATGTAATATATGAGTAAATTTGTAAATGTATATATTTATACATTGAATTTGAATTTAAATCTTAAATAAATGGGTTAAGGATAAATATGAAAATATAGGCACAAGAAAATAAATGTTTTAAAACTTAGAATTGATGGTTAATAATGATTTGAATTTGTGAAATAAATATAAGGCAATAAATATTAAAGTAGATAATAATAATTTAAACTAGCAATAGAAATACAAATATATATATATATATGATAAATTATGAGAAGATAAATTATAAAAATACCAAGTAAACATTGGCTAAAAACTAACAACATATCAAATATCTGAAAATATAACTTTATTTATTTATTTTTTTCAAAGAAATAAGACAAAGCAAATACATGTTCAAGTAGTCAACTAAGTACAAGCTTAAACAAGTAAAAGAATAGATAAAGTAAAAGTAAGGTGCAGGCAAGAAAAGAAAATGCAAAGCAAAGGAAATTTTAACTAAGTAAGTATAGGTGATATGTACATAATAATTCGAATAGGGGAAAGCATGCAGATGTGAGTACAACAAATCAAAGGGGTATGTAGGCTGCAAGAAAACAAAGAAAAGTAAACATGTAATATGTTGTAGCTTGTAAGTGAAGACTCAGGCAAGTAAAAATATAAAATATGTGTAAAATAAAAACATAAAGTACAACAACATTTAATGCTCTCATTTCCTTTCAGCAAACAAAATCTGTTCGAGTTGTATGAAATGTGATTTCAGCCTCCATTTCTATAAAAATCTTTGACCCTAAATTATACCCTGTAAACTATTTTAAAACTTCATCCTGAAAGCTATTTTCCTTTATCACTTCTCATTTCAATTCGAACTAAACAAGACTAACAATGAAACTCCATTTAAAAACCTAAAACAAGCATTCAACCACCACCAGCATATCAATACAAAACAGAGATCAAAGGAAAAGGAAGCTTCAGCTAAAAGTTCAAGCCTGTTTCATCTGGAAGCCTCTGTTCTTCTTTTTCATAAAAACAGTGAGTAACAAATTTTGTTAAAACTTATAACTTAAATTTGTGGCATGCTTTTCTCTGCGTTTTGTATGTATATGATTGTAATCTAGGAGAATCTGTTCTTGTGATACCTGTATATGCCATTATGTCTTGTAGATATGGAAATGACACTCTATCACTTGATCTAACAACTGATCGAACTTAAGATATAAACAAGAACTGTTTATTTTGTCGTAATTTTTATATTAAAATTTTATTAAAGCTGAAACGATCCATAACCACCTCTATAACTCAAGAAAACTGGACATAGCTTTAAATATGCTTAAAACAAATTTTCTTGTTTAAGGTATTCAGGCGTATAAATCGAAAGTACTTACAAAATCATGAATTTTAAGACAAAAATTATAATTTCTCGAGTTTGGGTTGAACAGCAGTTCTGGTTTCACTGTCTCGAGCATTTTGAGCTACCGTAGGCGATCTCGACGATTAGGGGTGACGTGGTTTGGTCGAGGGGTAGAGGAGTGATGGGGGAGCTTGGGAAAAATGGTGAACTGGTCGGAAGATCAACGTGGAGTCGATGGCGATGATTTGTCGTGGGTAAACCTAGTTTTGAGTGCTGTGATCTTTTGTCTCGTTCGGGCTCAGGAATGGATCGAGTGTTTCGAGTTTCTGGGTTTTGGTAGTGGGATGTTTGGCGAAGCGGTGGCCATAATTTCAGGCGTTACGGTGGACGAGGCAGCGAGGACGGTGATGTTTTCCAAGGATTGGTGAAGTTCCTGTTTTTGTTCCAGGTGGTGATGTACTCGAATTCGATTTCGAGTCAGAGATGTTGATCGGAGGCTTGGGATTGGGTGTCGAGATGGTCGTCGAGATGTGGAGGTGGTCGTGGATGACCGGAAGTGGTGGCTGGTGGCGTACACGTGCACAGTGATATGCCTGAAGAAGTTTGTGAAGCAGGGGATACTCGAGTTTTCTCTCGAGTAGATCCGCGAGTTGCTCGAACTTTTTAGGGGTCTGACTCGAAGCAAGGCGGGTTGTTTTGATTTTTCAGTTTTAACAAGTACCCAAATTCAACTCGAGTATATACTCGGGTAAAATACATTTTGGCCCGGGTAAATTTATAATTTTCTCGAAGTAAAACCACGAAGTCTCGGGTCAGTTCACTTTCCAGTTTTAAACAGTGCAAAATTTACAGTTTTAAAATTATTAAGTTTTAAAATTTTAAATCAAGTTAAACTGAGTTTAATTTAAGTATTAATTCCAGATTTTTGAAGAAAAGAAAAGGTATAAATTTAAATACTCTTAAATAAGTAGATATTTTGAAAATTATATTGATTAAATTTGTAACAATAAGTTTAAAGGTATTAATTAAAGTTTAAATAATGAATTAAGTAATTAATTTGAAATTATAAGTTTAAAAAGAATTTAATTAACAGTTAAGTAATTGATATGTTATTAAAATCATGGATTAGACTTTAATTAATTTATAAATGGAAAATTAAACTTATTAATAATTAATATAAGTTAATTACTTTAGAATAGTAACTTATAGTTGTTAATGAAGGTCATTAACTGGATTATTTTATAATTAATTAATATAATTGATTTTTAATAGTTAATTAGATTAATTAATTCGATAATCAACATTGTAATTGTTTAAGTGTAATTAAAAATGGGAAGTAATTAAGGTATCAAATACCCATTTTAGTTAATTGAGTAATTGATTAATTTGAGTTAATTAATTAAGCTTAATTAATTTGGATTAATCACTTGATAATTGGAAGATATAATTACTTAGGAAAGTAATTGATGAATAATTACTGGATGTAATTAATTGGATGATGTTTCGTGATACACCCTGATTTATGTTGTGATCTGTGATAGATTATCTGTGATGTAATTCTTATCTGTGATATTTATATCTGTGATCTGTGAATGAAGGTAAGCGTTATAGTTATACCGCTTATCACTTGTCAACTATATCATGTATTTTGATCTGTGATGATTCATCGTGTTGCACTATTGTGTTAAACCCTAGACCACACCTTCACACACTGATATGGATTTCACGAGGAAATCGATTAAGTCACAGATAATTTAAATTCGATATTTTTGAAAATGGAAGTTTTAATTTCAATCAATTTTGAAATTGGAAATTTGGGTTTAAAAGTGAAAGAACTTTTGAAATGGAATTTCAAAGATAAAAGTTATTTTGAATAACTTTATCGAGTTTGAAAATTTAAATAAGTTGATTTAAATTTGAATGCAATATTTGAAATTGAATTCTATGATTTGGAAATTAGGGTTTAAAAAGGCTGTTCAACTTATTTATGAGTTTATATGAAATTAAACCATTTTAAAAGTATCGTTTGAGAATTTGAATTTAACCCAAGGATTTTAACTCGTATAAATAAATCAGATTTTCCGAAATGAAAACTATTTGTTTTCAAATGATAATAGCTTCCAGATAAGAAATAAGATTCCAGTTAAATTAAAGGAATTTCAAGATTGAATTGAAAAATGGTTTTCCAAGTTATGAGTGAATTCTTTTGAAAGCTATGAATTGAATCTGTTTAATTTTAACAGATTTAAAATGGTGATTTGTTTAAACCATTCGAAATGACATTGTTTTGAAACTATAAGTTAAATCTTGATTTAAAGATTTAACGAGTTAATCCAATTGAAACGGAAATTGTTTTGAAATCTATAAATGTATCTTTGTGAATGGGGTTAACTTTGCGAAATAAATCTTTTTGTTAAAGATTTGGAAATGGTAATTTGTTAAACCATTCGAAAAGAAGATTTTGGGTAATAAGTTGTGACTTAATTGAAATCCCAATATCCATATGTTTTTAAAAAAATTGTGCTCGTTATTCGGGTTAGCCGGGAAAAGACATTTGTGTCGTATAACCAATTCCGAATAATGATACGTCGTATATGGATAGCATTTGAAGACCGGTGTTGAAGACTGGATATTTACGAAAACGAAAGGACAACTCGTCGAATGTCTCTGCATCGAATGGCCCCGATATAGAGATTTTATCACCCTTTGTGATGGGAAGTCCGGACGTGATTGTGAATACCCGGAATTGCAAGGGCTTCGTAAGAAGTGCCTTCGGTTCTGTTCGAACCCGGAACAGACTTGTATGGTTACATGTCTGACATTACACTTTGAGATATAAAGCCGATTTCTTTCAAATACATTTCTGTTGGCGGCGGAGAATTTATTCTCTTAGCTTAACACCCTTCTCTGAGACGTACGAGCTCAGAGGTTATGTAGTTGAAGGTTATCAACGATATACTCCCAATTTGGTAATGTGACATGCTGAGTGTTGCTGTGTGATGATCATTGTTTGATCATTTGTGATATGATCATTTGTTTGATTTTATATCTTTGTGATCATTGCTTTGATCATCTGTTGACCCAAAGCGTGGCTTTTTGAAAAAGCGTAGCTTTGTGGACGAGACTTCGTCGAACCTCACACCCCGGAATGGTCAAAACAGGAAAGATGCAGCAAGGTTATAGGGAGTAGCGCCCCTTAGTGTATGTTCATTTCCTTCTGGATAGAAGTGGTATCATGGTATGGAGCCCAGATACTTAACTTATGTGGATGTCGCAAGTATATATATCTTACTTTGTGATTTGTTGCTCGGGGCCCCGGTTAAAGGTTGTTACAACCGGGAGATGGCATACTCGTGTCAGTAGTTACCTATTTTTGCAGAGGTAACCTGGCCTTGTGTTGGCAGAGATCCGGTTAGGTTCTCGGGACGTCCATCCAGAGGCGTTTCCATGTGGCAATGGGAAGTTCCTTGGCCTGACCATTGGTTGGAAATCCAAAGAAACAATACGAGCCTTGTACGGTTTTAGTTGTAGAACCTGCCATTTAATATGGTAGCTATAGCGGGCATACTATAATGGTACCTATGCTGGCTAAGATTTATATTCTACTTTCGAAATGATTTCTTCACTATGCACTAATAATAATAATCAAATGATTTGATTTTGCGTAGTAAGCATCTTTGACTAACATAAGAAGAAATCTCCCCCAAGTCTGCGTTTGCATTGTGTGTGTGGCGGGAGGTCTTATGGTAGTTTCATTTTCCAAAAGCATTGCGAATTTACTTTAAATTCTTTTGCTATTTGTTTTTAAAGATAAACTGTTTTTGTTGCTCACACCCGTCCCATGACTGATCCGGAGTTTATTGTTCATTTCCTAAACTCTGGGTGCTCATAATTTTCTACACGAGCAGTCTAGAGTTGGGTTTTTCAGATAGTCAGGTTTAGTAGATTTTCTGGAGCTAGTTCAGTCTTTGGATCGGACTGCACTTGCTTATTCTTGGTGTATCGTTATTGGGAGTTCGAGCTACTGCTGGAGTTCCCTCTTGAAGACTATCTTAGAGTTATTTGTTCCGATGCTGATGTTAGTTATCTATTTTTCTTTTCCGCTGCTATTTGTTGTATCATATCTCTGATGTATATTGATATTCATTGTATCATTCTGTTGTATCAGATATTGTATATCAATGTATTATTCTTTTATTCCGCTGTGTTATTTACTTAACTGTGTTATAAGCTCCGGCGACTCGGATTTGAACGGTCGAATCTACGGCATTCGAGTATGATGTAAAGTATGGATGTCGATTTTCGAGCGGCGAAAATCCGAGACGTTACATTTGGTATCAGAGCTAAGGTTGAACTTTAGCTCAGGAGTATAACACGTTAAGTAGCTCATTAGAGATAGAGTGAAGTAAACTCTAGAATGAGTATTCCTCAGATATTCGTTCGAATGCCTCAGTAAATTCTCTTGCTATCCACTGATAGTAAGTATGAGTGCAAGAAGAGGATGAAATATGGGACAGGGAAATACCATCACGAAATGGTCAATACTCTATAACCATAGTGGAAACAAATTTTCTCTATCAATCTCTTTTGTTCAGCATCTTTTCTCAATTCTTCGATAGTTCCTGGTAGATCCATGAAAGAGATTCGATATATTAATATGGGACATAAACTCCAAAAGGACCAAAATTGTTTGTTTGGGTGTATTAATTGCTTTGTTTGCTATGGTTGATAACTATAATTTAGTTTCTAAACTAAAATTTAAAATTTTTGAAATTGTATCTATATAACTATCAATTCTTTGGGTCCCAGTATATTCTACGAATGGTTAGTTATCCCTTCGAACTAACCGATGTCACTGCATATTTCGTAGATCTGGATAACCCGAGTATCTTCTGAAATATTAAAACAGATTCGTTCTTGTATCTGTTATTGATATTCTGATTTGGGTTGCCAAATGCAGAATAGCTGTTCAGTTTGATTCGATGAAATATTTTTCATCTATCTCTGTGTCTCCTGTGTAATTTCGAGGACGAAATTCTTTTAAGGGGGGAAGTCTGTAACGACCCCGGATTTTAATTACATTTAAATTTATAATTAATTTATTTTTGAATTAAAATAGTGAAATAAAATGGTAAATAGATTGCGAGTTTCCCCGGATTCAAATATATTCTGTAAAAAATCATTTAAATTAAAATATTGTATATTGTGTATATATGTGTACATATGAATGTATATGTAATATATGAGTAAATTTGTAAATGTATATATTTATACATTTGAATTTAAATCTTAAATAAATGGGTTAAGGATAAATATGAAAATATAGGCACAAGAAAATAAATGTTTTAAAACTTAGAATTGATGGTTAATAATGATTTGAATTTGTGAAATGAATATAAGGCAATAAATATTAAAGTAGATAATAATAATTTAAACTAGCAATAGAAATACAAATATATATATATATATATATGATAAATTATGAGAAGATAAATTATGAGAACATAAATTATAAAAATACCAAGTAAACATTGGCTAAAAACTAACAACATATCAAATATCTGAAAATAGAACTTTATTTATTTATTTTTTTCAAAGAAATAAGACAAAGCAAATACATGTTCAAGTAGTCAACTAAGTACAAGCTTAAACAAGTAAAAGAATAGATAAAGTAAAAGTAAGGTGCAGGCAAGAAAAGAAAATGCAAAGCAAAGGAAATTTTAACTAAGTAAGTATAGGTGATATGTACATAATAATTCGAATACGGGAAAGCATGCAGATGTGAGTACAACAAATCAAAGGGGTATGTAGGCTGCAAGAAAACAAAGAAAAGTAAACATGTAATATGTTGTAGCTTGTAAGTGAAGACTCAGGCAAGTAAAAATATAAAATATGTGTAAAATAAAAACATAAAGTACAACAACATTTAATGCTCTCATTTCCTTTCAGCAAACAAAATCTGTTCGAGTTGTATGAAATGTGATTTCAGCCTCCATTTCTATAAAAATCTCTGACCCTAAATTATACCCTGTAAACTATTTTAAAACTTCATCCTGAAAGCTATTTTCCTTTATCACTTCTCATTTCAATTCGAACTAAACAAGACTAACAATGAAACTCCATTTAAAAACCTAAAACAAGCATTCAACCACCACCAACATATCAATACAAAACAGAGATCAAAGGAAAAGGAAGCTTCAGCTAAAAGTTCAAGCCTGTTTCATCTGGAAGCCTCTGTTCTTCTTTTTCATAAAAACAGTGAGTAACAAATTTTGTTAAAACTTATAACTTAAATTTGTGGCATGCTTTTCTCTGCGTTTTGTATGTATATGATTGTAATCTAGGAGAATCTGTTCTTGTGATACCTGTATATGCCATTATGTCTTGTAGATATGGAAATGACACTCTATCACTTGATCTAACAACTGATCGAACTTAAGATATAAACAAGAACTGTTTATTTTGTCGTAATTTTTATATTAAAATTTTATTAAAGCTGAAACGATCCATAACCACCTCTGTAACTCAAGAAAACTGGACATAGCTTTAAATATGCTTAAAACAAATTTTCTTGTTTAAGGTATTCAGGCGTATAAATCGAAAGTACTTACAAAATCATGAATTTTAAGACAAAATTATAATTTCTCGAGTTTGGGTTGAACAGCAGTTCTGGTTTCACTGTCTCGAGCATTTTGAGCTACCGTAGGCGATCTCGACGATTAGGGGTGACGTGGTTTGGTCGAGGGGTAGAGGAGTGATGGGGGAGCTTGGGAAAAATGGTGAACTGGTCGGAAGATCAACGTGGAGTCGATGGCGATGATTTGTCGTGGGTAAACCTAGTTTTGAGTGCTGTGATCTTTTGTCTCGTTCGGGCTCAGGAATGGATCGAGTGTTTCGAGTTTCTGGGTTTTGGTAGTGGGATGTTTGGCGAAGCGGTGGCCATAATTTCAGGCGTTACGGTGGACGAGGCAGCGAGGACGGTGATGTTTTCCAAGGATTGGTGAAGTTCCTGTTTTTGTTCCAGGTGGTGATGTACTCGAATTCGATTTCGAGTCAGAGATGTTGATCGGAGGCTTGGGATTGGGTGTCGAGATGGTCGTCGAGATGTGGAGGTGGTCGTGGATGACCGAAAGTGGTGGCTGGTGGCGTACACGTGCACAGTGATATGCCTGAAGAAGTTTGTGAAGCAGGGGATACTCGAGTTTTCTCTCGAGTAGATCCGCGAGTTGCTCGAAGTTTTTAGGGGTCTGACTCGAAGCAAGGCGGGTTGTTTTGATTTTTCAGTTTTAACAAGTACCCAGATTCAACTTGAGTATATACTCGGGTAAAATACATTTTGGCCCGGGTAAATTTATAATTTTCTCGAAGTAAAACCACGAAGTCTCGGGTCAGTTCACTTTCCAGTTTTAAACAGTGCAAAATTTACAGTTTTAAAATTATTAAGTTTTAAAATTTTAAATCAAGTTAAACTGAGTTTAATTTAAGTATTAATTCCAGATTTTTGAAGAAAAGAAAAGGTATAAATTTAAATACTCTTAAATAAGTAGATATTTTGAAAATTATATTGATTAAATTTGTAACTATAAGTTTAAAGGTATTAATTAAAGTTTAAATAATGAATTAAGTAATTAATTTGAAATTATAAGTTTAAAAAGAATTTAATTAACAGTTAAGTAATTGATATGTTATTAAAATCATGGATTAGACTTTAATTAATTTATAAATGGAAAATTAAACTTATTAATAATTAATATAAGTTAATTACTTTATAATAGTAACTTATAGTTGTTAATGAAGGTCATTAACTAGATTATTTTATAATTAATTAATATAATTGATTTTTAATAGTTAATTAGATTAATTAATTCGATAATCAACATTGTAATTGTTTAAGTGTAATTAAAAATGGGAAGTAATTAAGGTATCAAATACCCATTTTAGTTAATTGAGTAATTGATTAATTTGAGTTAATTAATTAAGCTTAATTAATTTGGATTAATCACTTGATAATTGGAAGATATAATTACTTAGGAAAGTAATTGATGAATAATTACTGGATGTAATTAATTGGATGATGTTTCGTGATACACCCTGATTTATGTTGTGATCTGTGATAGATTATCTGTGATGTAATTCTTATCTGTGATATTTATATCTGTGATCTGTGAATGAAGGTAAGCGTTATAGTTATACCGCTTATCACTTGTCAACTATATCCTGTATTTTGATCTGTGATGATTCATCGTGTTGCACTATTGTGTTAAACCCTAGACCACACCTTCACACACTGATATGGATTTCACGAGGAAATCGATTAAGTCACAGATAATTTAAATTCGATATTTTTGAAAATGGAAGTTTTAATTTCAATCAATTTTGAAATTGGAAATTTGGGTTTAAAAGTGAAAGAACTTTTGAAATGGAATTTCAAAGATAAAAGTTATTTTGAATAACTTAATCGAGTTTGAAAATTTAAATAAGTTGATTTAAATTTGAATGCAATATTTGAAATTGAATTCTATGATTTGGAAATTAGGGTTTAAAAAGGCTGTTCAACTTATTTATGAGTTTATATGAAATTAAACCATTTTAAAAGTATCGTTTGAGAATTTGAATTTAACCCAAGGATTTTAACTCGTATAAATAAATCAGATTTTCCGAAATGAAAACTATTTGTTTTCAAATGATAATAGCTTCCAGATAAGAAATAAGATTCCAGTTAAATTAAAGGAATTTCAAGATTGAATTGAAAAATGGTTTTCCAAGTTATGAGTGAATTCTTTTGAAAGCTATGAATTGAATCTGTTTAATTTTAACAGATTTAAAATGGTGATTTGTTTAAACCATTCGAAATGACATTGTTTTGAAACTATAAGTTAAATCTTGATTTAAAGATTTAACGAGTTAATCCAATTGAAACGGAAATTGTTTTGAAATCTATAAATGTATCTTTGTGAATGGGGTTAACTTTGCGAAATAAATCTTTTTGTTAAAGATTTGGAAATGGTAATTTGTTAAACCATTCGAAAAGAAGATTTTGGATAATAAGTTGTGACTTAATTGAAATCCCAATATCCATATGTTTTTAAAAAAATTGCGCTCGTTATTCGGGTTAGCCGGGAAAAGACATTTGTGTCGTATAACCCATTCCGAATAATGATACGTCGTATATGGATAGCATTTGAAGACCGGTGTTGAAGACCGGATATTTACGAAAACGAAAGGACAACTCGTCGAATGTCTCTGCATCGAATGGCCCCGATATAGAGATTTTATCACCCTTTGTGATGGGAAGTCCGGACGTGATTGTGAATACCCGGAATTGCAAGGGCTTCGTAAGAAGTGCCTTCGGTTCTGTTCGAACCCGGAACAGACTTGTATGGTTACATGTCTGACATTACACTTTGAGATATAAAGCCGATTTCTTTCAAATACATTTCTGTTGGCGGCGGAGAATTTATTCTCTTAGCTTAACACCCTTCTCTGAGACGTACGAGCTCAGAGGTTATGTAGTTGAAGGTTATCAGCGATATACTCCCAATTTGGTAATGTGACATGCTGAGTGTTGCTGTGTGATGATCATTGTTTGATCATTTGTGATATGATCATTTGTTTGATTTTATATCTTTGTGATCATTGCTTTGATCATCTGTTGACCCAAAGCGTGGCTTTTTGAAAAAGCGTAGCTTTGTGGACGAGACTTCGTCGAACCTCACACCCCGGAATGGTCAAAACAGGAAAGATGCAGCAAGGTTATAGGGAGTAGCGCCCCTTAGTGTATGTTCATTTCCTTCTGGATAGAAGTGGTATCATGGTATGGAGCCCAGATACTTAACTTATGTGGATGTCGCAAGTATATATATCTTACTTTGTGATTTGTTGCTCGGGGCCCCGGTTAAAGGTTGTTACAACCGGGAGATGGCATACTCGTGTCAGTAGTTACCTATTTTTGCAGAGGTAACCTGGCCTTGTGTTGGCAGAGATCCGGTTAGGTTCTCGGGACGTCCATCCAGAGGCGTTTCCATGTGGCAATGGGAAGTTCCTTGGCCTGACCATTGGTTGGAAATCCAAAGAAACAATACGAGCCTTGTACGGTTTTAGTTGTAGAACCTGCCATTTAATATGGTAGCTATAGCGGGCATACTATAATGGTACCTATGCTGGCTAAGATTTATATTCTACTTTCGAAATGATTTCTTCACTATGCACTAATAATAATAATCAAATGATTTGATTTTGCGTAGTAAGCATCTTTGACTAACATAAGAAGAAATCTCCCCCAAGTCTGCGTTTGCATTGTGTGTGTGGCGGGAGGTCTTATGGTAGTTTCATTTTCCAAAAGCATTGCGAATTTACTTTAAATTCTTTTGCTATTTGTTTTTAAAGATAAACTGTTTTTGTTGCTCACACCCGTCCCATGACTGATCCGGAGTTTATTGTTCATTTCCTAAACTCTGGGTGCTCATAATTTTCTACACGAGCAGTCTAGAGTTGGGTTTTTCAGATAGTCAGGTTTAGTAGATTTTCTGGAGCTAGTTCAGTCTTTGGATCGGACTGCACTTGCTTATTCTTGGTGTATCGTTATTGGGAGTTCGAGCTACTGCTGGAGTTCCCTCTTGAAGACTATCTTAGAGTTATTTGTTCCGATGCTGATGTTAGTTATCTATTTTTCTTTTCCGCTGCTATTTGTTGTATCATATGTCACATACCGAAATTTTCGACTTTCGAAAATTCGACATCGATACTCACTTTATCGACTGTCGAGCAATCGAGTGCCGGAAACTCCAATAGTGAGGGTTTTAAAAAGAAGAAAAAAATAGAAGAAGAAGAATAGAGAAGAAGAAAGAAGGAAAAACAACATAACAACATCAGATACGGAAACAATATCAGAATCTCACATATCGCAGCGGAACAATATATAATAAATAAACACTAGTCTTTTAAAACAAAGAGCTATATCAGGTTATACATACATCAATCATCAGAGTCAATATACAGCAATGGACAGTTATATAAACTTGTCCTCATACCAAATACACAGCGGAATAAATACTATCAGATACAAATACTACGTCTCGTCATCCAGCTTATCTCCAAAGCTCCAGAATATCCAGAAATATCCTGATAACCTAACTCTAGACTGCCTGTGTGGAAATTTGTAGGCACCCAGAGTTTAGAAGGGGAACAATAAACTCCGAGTCAGTCATGGTGACTGGTGTGAGATCGTAAAACAATTATTTTTAAAATAAAAACGGGATAATTTTCAAAGTCAATTCGAAATGCTTTTTGGAAAATGAAACTACCATAAGACCTCCCACCACACACACAATGCAAACGCAGAATTGGAGGAGATTTCTTCTTATGATAGTCAAAGATGCTTGATACGCAAAATCAAATCATTTTTGATATTATTATTAGTGCATAGTGTAGAAAACATTTCGAAAGTATAATATTAATCTTAGCCAGCATAGGCATTCCGCACTTATGCCTACTATAGCTACCATCCAAACAGTGGTGACCACCATAAGTGAATGATAGGTTCTACAACTAAAACCATACAAGATCGTATTGTTTCTTTGGATTTCCAACAAATGGCCAGGCTAAGGAACTTCCTATTCCACGATGGGTACGTCCCTGGAATAGACGACCCGAGAACCTAACCGGATCTCTGCCAACACAAGGCCGGGTTACCTCTGCAAAAATAGGTAACTACTGACACGCGTATGCCATCCCCCGATCGTAACCGATCTTCCCGAGGATCCCCGATTTCCAACAAACCACATAGATAATAATGCAGCAACCACATAGGTTAAGTATCTGGGCTCCATACCATGATACCACCTCTATCCAGAAGGAATGACATACACTAAGGGCGCTACTCCCTAGAACCTTGCCGCATCCTTCATGTTTCGACCATTTCCGGGGTGTGAGGCTCGATGAAGTCTCATCCACAAAGCTACGCTTTCTACAAAGCCCTGCTTCGGGTCAAACAAAATGATCAACCTATGATCACAAAGATATAAGATCAAACAATGATCATATCACAAATGATCAAACACTGATCATTTCTCAGCAACACTCAGTATGCCACGTTACCAAATTGGGAATATATCGCTGATAAATTTCAACTACATAACCTCTGAGCTCGTACGTCTCAGAGAAGGGTGTTAAGCTAAGAGAATAAATTCTCCGCCACCAACAGAAATGTATTTGAAAGAAATCAGCTTTATATCTCAAATTGTAACGTCAGACACACAATCCATATAAGTCTGTTCCGGGATCGAACAGAACCGAAGGCACTTCTCACGAAGCCCTTGCATATCCGGATAATTTTCTAATCACGTCCGGACTTCCCGTCACTAAGGGTGATAAAACCTCTAAATCGGAGATCAGCCGATGTAGAGTAACTCGACGGTAATCCTTCCGTTTTCAAAAATATCCGGTCTTCAACACCGGTCTTAGAATGCAATTCATTTACGACGTATCACATATTCGGAATGGGTTATACGACCCCATGGTCCTTTCCCGGCTAACCCGAATAGTGAGCGATTATTCAAAAATAAGTGTGGCATTCAAATTCATCCAATTCACAGCAAATACCAATCTAAAGGTAATTATTGATAGTCTGTTATTTAACTATCAATAAAGATGCGCAACATCATCAGATTCCAAATAATTTTCCAAATTATTTAATCTTCAAAAATATCTTTAACAGATATAAAATTTCCACACTTCACCATTTGAAATAATTTCAAATCAACTTCCACATTTCAATCTATCTTTAAAGATAAAAACTCAAAACAGTTCATTTCATATTGGAAAAGCATTTCCATACTTATTTAAAAATAAGTATTTCACAAATCTATTTATTTTCAACATTTGAAAATATTCGATATACTTAAATCAATATTAAGTATATATTTCGTTCTTTAAGGAAACCATTCTCTTTCACAAATTTTATTTGAGTCAAAACGAATGTTACGTAAAACATCGTTACGACAACTCAAAATCACTAGTATAGGGATTCGAGATTTAGATAGATATATAAATCCCAATACTATATAAAACATTTCCTTTCGGAAATCATTTACTATAACAACAGTGTTATAGTCCACCATTTCCTTATTTCTCGAAAACGTCTATTTCAACAATAAATGTTGAAATCTATGATTTCGATATTTAACACGTTTAAAACATCTTTTAAAACAATTAACTTCATTTTACAATATCGCTTTTCCAAAACTATCCATTTTACTTAACAATATATTCACTGTCCAAAATCGTGAATATACTTTACTAATTACATTTCACTATTTTCTACACATTTTATTTCAATAATAATTCGCTATCCAAAATCGCGAATATATCTCCTTTAATAATCTTCTATATTTAATTTATCAAATCCAATTTATCTCGAATTTATAAAACAACGTTTATAAATTCTATTTCTATTTTCTAACAACTTCAATTTAATAAATCTCCTTTATTAATAATTCGATAAATATTCCATCTAAAGGTAAAAATCCAATTTATAAGTTAATTTCTTATAAATCTTTTATTCTACAGTTTCATCCATTTTAACTTCACAATTTATAAATCTATAAATTCCATCTCAATTTAACTTCACAATTTATAAATCTATAAATTTCATATCACTTTAACTTCACAATTTATAAATCTATAAATTTCATATCAATTTTCCAATTTCGTTTCAATTTGCCAATTAAATTTCAAATTGGACTTCTCACTTATTTCTTTTTAAATAAATCCCTTTTTATAGAAAATAAATTTCTTTGTCTCTTTCAATCTATTTAAAAATCCAGATTTTAAATTAATTTCCTCAATTTAAAATCACTATTATACGAAATTCATTTATTTAACATTTTCACTTTACTCTGGAAATAAGTTCGATAAGATTATAAAAATTTACTTTTTATACTTTAAAAATTCCTTTCTTCAAAATTTCTTCAATTTCAAAAATTGATTCACTTAGAAATTTTCTACTTGAATTTCAAAATTTCAATTTCGTTTATCTTTGGAATCCAATGATGTCAAACATCCATTCAGCTAAATTTTAGCTTTCAAACAATTCCCAGATATCAATATGATTAATAGCATCACTATAATCATTCACAGATTCATATCACAATAGAAATAAATTCAATCAATGTGAGGGGTCCAGTTGGATCCCTCCAACCTGTTTCCCTGCATCCAAAGACGTTAGCACAATACCAATTCCGCTCCAGTACGGAATTATCGCGGTATATGGGTTTTATAAAAATCCGCTTACTAACGGCGCAATAGGGTCTCATCCGCTATACGAGGCGGGAAATCATCAATCCAATATATACATATGCCAATATGTATATATTGCTATATATATAATAGATATATCCTACTATATCTAATATCACAATCAACATAGCAACAATCAGTCAATAAATAACTGTCATACAAAATATATTTTGAGTGAGAAAATAATCTCACCTTTTCTTTTAATTTGCTTTCCAATTCAAACCGGCTTATTTCTTCACAATGTTAGACCTCGTATAAAACAATTTATACCATTCGTTAATATTCGAATTAAAATCGAACTATTAAATCCCACTTGATAATTTAATTGACTTGTGATTTTTATTTTGACTAACAAATTCTTTATAACAGAAATTGAAATTAACCAATTCTATTTTAAATTATCTAACTAACGATTTTAAATTTTAAACTAAATCCTTATCACAAATTCTAAAACTCTGCTAATATTTTTATTCCCTACTTCTATCTCTAATTCGTATATATTATTTCTGCTATCTTCAAAAATATCTATAGATATACATATATTTTTCTTTCAGACCTAGACTAAATTAAAATTTTCGAGAAGCTAAATACCTTAACAGGGAGATGCCGAGGCAATCGAACCCTAGGTGAGCGGCTCCCCTATGTCGAAGCCCCCCTCCTTCGACACCTACATTGTCGTCAACAGAATCTCATCCCACCACAACATCACTAGCCTTCGCGAATTCACCTCCTGACCACTGCTCCGCCTCGCCGAGACTCGCACCTCCCAAAATCGTGATGCCCCATCTGCTGCCACTTGCCCTCACGACAACGATTGCATCCCCAAATCGTCACGTGATTATCACTCGCCGTCTCTGCCTCCTACGCGAGCGCGTACACAAGCGCACGTCCATCAACGACCTGCTCGCCACTTCCCCACCGGGGCACTCTCGAACTCTAGGCAAATCGCGCGCCTAGGGATCACCAGACCACTGACAGCTTCGTCGCGAGCCGACACATCTATCCTCGCGTGGGATTTGGGTTTCGTTCTTCCCCTATTTTTTCGATAGTCATTGATTTTAATTAAACTGGAAGAGGTTAAATTGAAGAAGAGGAGGGAGTCGCTCGTTTACATTATTAAGGATCTGGAGAAATGAATTCTTGTTTCGGCCATCATTGAGTAAATTTGAACGAAAGGGCATTGCTGTGGGATTGATTCGAACGAACGAAAGTTCAGGGATATTTAAAAATGAGAACAGCATGCTTCACACGATTTCTTCCCGTGATTGTAGGCGTGAGTTAAGAGAAAGAAAATGTGCTAAGGTTGACCAATTCAAAGTTTAAATTCAAATTGAATTCGATAAAGATTCTACGCGTTTAAGTGTCGTGTGTTCACGTATCAACACCGAAAAATACGATATTGGAAATCCGACAATAATTCAATATTACGGACCCAATGGAACTAGTTTCGTCGAATTCCGAGACTGTGCCTCGGGACTCTATTTTTAAATTCGGTTTAAACGATATAAATTCAAAAACTGAACAAAACAGTTTTAAATTCAATTCTGAAGCTGCTGTTATCTTCAATGTTATCAACATAAATTTTACAAGTGTTTGAAATATTTTTCTCCAGCTTAAAATTGAAGATTTAAATTTTTATTCAGCATTCAATCGATTAAATTTTAAAGTTTAATCGCAAATTTCAAAGTTATATCGGGGATTCAAATTAAATTATCGTTCAAATATTTAAAATAAATTAAATATTCCCAATTTAATTTGTTCAAAATTCAGGGTCGTTACAGACTTCCCTCCTTAAAAGAATTTCATCCTCGAAATTACAAGTTAGGGAAAAAGGTCCTTAACTCGTCTACTATTTTTCACAATCCAAATAGTTTTATCAATTTATCAAAACAAATCTTTCTACTAAAGATTCGTTATTCATCAACTAAATTTCAACTTCAACTCTAAGTTTCAAAACAATTACTTAACCATTCAAATTTAAATTCAAATTCAAATTTTAACTTTCAAAATTTTCTCAAAAATTTTCTAACACCCGAAATTTTCGAAAAATTTCGCCAGCGTCTCCTTTGCGCGGCTAATACGGTACGACTACAAAACGTCCCTACGGACTCTCAGATTTCAAAAAGAAAAAGAAAAAGCCAAGCGGCTAGAAAAATAAGTCATCAAATCTCATATTCAAATTTAAATTCATACCTTTTGTCGAGCAATTCAAATTTATCTTCAAAAATCAAATCCAATTCCTTAATAACACCTGTATCTTACTAGCCATAATATCTAGTTACAGCATTCAAACATTTTGCAAATTTGATTACAAAATTTCTAGTATAAACTGCTTATACATTTTTTTACTTCACTGTTGAAGTTATATATCTATTCTCATTCAATTTTTTACATTTCCCATTCATTTGTATTTGGTTTACCATTTCAACTAAATTTGGATTCAATTTACTTTCAATTCTGAAATATTGAATTTTATCTTCAAATATTTTTCTGGAACTTTATTTCAAACTATATATCACATTAATATTTCATATTCACAAATTCTATTCATATATGAATTCATTTTTTTAAGTTAGATTTTTATTTAAACTTAAACTTTACAAGTTATCGACTTCATAATATTTCATAAACATTTCCATATAGCATTCCAGAGTTTTTTTTTCAACATTTCAAAAATCATTTTTGAAAACAATTCAAATTATCCTTTGAATTTCTAAAACAAATTTCAAATTTTTTTCAAACAACTTCCGTTTTAAAACAATTTGGCAGCAATTCCTCTTCTGGAAACCCGAAAATGAACACCGATAATGCTGCAGTCATTACCGAAGTTATTTTCCAGCGACCGAAAAGAGTTTAGAGCTTTCATTCCTTTAGAATACTTTCCAAAACCTTTGAAATTCATTTTCAACTCCAAAAAGATTTAAACTTTCCAAATCTCTAAAATTTTCAAATTCTTTTCAAAACCTTTCCAAATACTTCTCTGGAATCCCGTTTTAAATTACAATTCACATTTAAAATTCACATTCTCAAATTTCATTTGTATGTGAATTTTATTTCTTAACTTTGGAGTTATGATTTCAATTTCTTATTCAATTTCAATGATAATAATTTAATATTATTATTTCCTAACAACCAAACATCCAAATACTATGATAATTCATAGAAAATTATTCCTTTTATATACAAAAATAGTTTTGGGCAAAATTATTTCATTTACCCTATTTAAAACAATATTGTGCCGAATTGTTCTATTCGAGCGTTTAGAGATCCCTATCGATAGAGTTGTACGGACAATACCGACCAGAATCCATATACCACTCAACAAACCAATCATCACAATATAAAACAATTTTATATTAACTAACAAATACGCACTCGTATCTATTATTACACTCAACTCATTCTAGAGTACTACTGACTCTATCTCTAATGAGTAACACCCAACAGAGCAGGGTTGTCGCTTAACCATATGCTCTGATACCACTTTGTCACATACCGAAATTTTCGACTTTCGAAAATTCGACATCGATACTCACTTTATCGACTGTCGAGCAATCGAGTGCCGGAAACTCCAATAGTGAGGGTTTTAAAAAGAAGAAAAAAAATAGAAGAAGAAGAATAGAGAAGAAGAAAGAAGGAAAAACAACAGAACAACATCAGATACAGAAACAATATCAGAATCTCACATATCGCAGCGGAACAATATATAATAAATAAACACTAGTCTTTTAAAACAAAGAGCTATATCAGTTTATACATACATCAATCATCAGAGTCAATATACAGCAATGGACAGTTATATAAACTTGTCCTCATACCAAATACACAGCGGAATAAATACTATCAGATACAAATACTACGTCTCGTCATCCAGCTTATCTCCAAAGCTCCAGAATATCCAGAAATATCCTGATAACCTAACTCTAGACTGCCCGTGTGGAAATTTGTGGGCACCCAGAGTTTAGAAGGGGAACAATAAACTCCGAGTCAGTCATGGTGACTGGTGTGAGATCGTAAAACAGTTATTTTTAAAATAAAAACGGGATAATTTTCAAAGTCAATTCGAAATGCTTTTTGGAAAATGAAACTACCATAAGACCTCCCACCACACACACAATGCAAACGCAGAATTGGAGGAGATTTCTTCTTATGATAGTCAAAGATGCTTGATACGCAAAATCAAATCATTTTTGATATTATTATTAGTGCATAGTGTAGAAAACATTTCGAAAGTATAATATTAATCTTAGCCAGCATAGGCATTCCGCACTTATGCCTACTATAGCTACCATCCAAACAGTGGTGACCACCATAAGTGAATGATAGGTTCTACAACTAAAACCGTACAAGATCGTATTGTTTCTTTGGATTTCCAACAAATGGCCAGGCTAAGGAACTTCCTTTTCCACGATGGGTACGTCCCTGGAATAGACGACCCGAGAACCTAACCGGATCTCTGCCAACACAAGGCCGGGTTACCTCTACAAAAATAGGTAACTACTGACACGCGTATGCCATCCCCCGATCGTAACCGATCTTCCCGAGGATCCCCGATTTCCAACAAACCACATAGATAATAATGCAGCAACCACATAGGTTAAGTATCTGGGCTCCATACCATGATACCACCTCTATCCAGAAGGAATGACATACACTAAGGGCGCTACTCCCTAGAACCTTGCCGCATCCTTCATGTTTCGACCATTTCCGGGGTGTGAGGCTCGATGAAGTCTCATCCACAAAGCTACGCTTTCTACAAAGCCCTGCTTCGGGTCAAACAAAATGATCAACCTATGATCACAAAGATATAAGATCAAACAATGATCATATCACAAATGATCAAACACTGATCATTTCTCAGCAACACTCAGTATGCCACGTTACCAAATTGGGAATATATCGCTGATAAATTTCAACTACATAACCTCTGAGCTCGTACGTCTCAGAGAAGGGTGTTAAGCTAAGAGAATAAATTCTCCGCCACCAACAGAAATGTATTTGAAAGAAATCAGCTTTATATCTCAAATTGTAACGTCAGACACACAATCCATATAAGTCTGTTCCGGGATCGAACAGAACCGAAGGCACTTCTCACGAAGCCCTTGCATATCCGGATAATTTTCTAATCACGTCCGGACTTCCCGTCACTAAGGGTGATAAAACCTCTAAATCGGAGATCAGCCGATGTAGAGTAACTCGACGGTAATCCTTCCGTTTTCAAAAATATCCGGTCTTCAACACCGGTCTTAGAATGCAATTCATTTACGACGTATCACATATTCGGAATGGGTTATACGACCCCATGGTCCTTTCCCGGCTAACCCGAATAGTGAGCGATTATTCAAAAATAAGTGTGGCATTCAAATTCATCCAATTCACAGCAAATACCAATCTAAAGGTAATTATTGATAGTCTGTTATTTAACTATCAATAAAGATGCGCAACATCATCAGATTCCAAATAATTTTCCAAATTATTTAATCTTCAAAAATATCTTTAACAGATATAAAATTTCCACACTTCACCATTTGAAACAATTTCAAATCAACTTCCACATTTCAATCTATCTTTAAAGATAAAAACTCAAAACAGTTCATTTCATATTGGAAAAGCATTTCCATACTTATTTAAAAATAAGTATTTCACAAATCTATTTATTTTCAACATTTGAAAATATTCGATATACTTAAATCAATATTAAGTATATATTTCGTTCTTTAAGGAAACCATTCTCTTTCACAAATTTTATTTGAGTCAAAACGAATGTTACGTAAAACATCGTTACGACAACTCAAAATCACTAGTATAGGGATTCGAGATTTAGATAGATATATAAATCCCAATACTATATAAAACATTTCCTTTCGGAAATCATTTACTATAACAACAGTGTTATAGTCCACCATTTCCTTATTTCTCGAAAACGTCTATTTCAACAATAAATGTTGAAATCTATGATTTCGATATTTAACACGTTTAAAACATCTTTTAAAACAATTAACTTCATTTTACAATATCGCTTTTCCAAAACTATCCATTTTACTTAACAATATATTCACTGTCCAAAATCGTGAATATACTTTACTAATTACATTTCACTATTTTCTACACATTTTATTTCAATAATAATTCGCTATCCAAAATCGCGAATATATCTCCTTTAATAATCTTCTATATTTAATTTATCAAATCCAATTTATCTCGAATTTATAAAACAACGTTTATAAATTCTATTTCTATTTTCTAACAACTTCAATTTAATAAATCTCCTTTATTAATAATTCGATAAATATTCCATCTAAAGGTAAAAATCCAATTTATAAGTTAATTTCTTATAAATCTTTTATTCTACAGTTTCATCCATTTTAACTTCACAATTTATAAATCTATAAATTCCATCTCAATTTAACTTCACAATTTATAAATCTATAAATTTCATATCACTTTAACTTCACAATTTATAAATCTATAAATTTCATATCAATTTTCCAATTTCGTTTCAATTTGCCAATTAAATTTCAAATTGGACTTCTCACTTATTTCTTTTTAAATAAATCCCTTTTTATTGAAAATAAATTTCTTTGTCTCTTTCAATCTATTTAAAAATCCAGATTTTAAATTAATTTCCTCAATTTAAAATCACTATTATACGAAATTCATTTATTTAACATTTTCACTTTATTCTGGAAATAAGTTCGATAAGATTATAAAAATTTACTTTTTATACTTTAAAAATTCCTTTCTTCAAAATTTCTTCAATTTCAAAAATTGATTCACTTAGAAATTTTCTACTTGAATTTCAAAAATTCAATTTCGTTTATCTTTGGAATCCAATGATGTCAAACATCCATTCAGCTAAATTTTAGCTTTCAAACAATTCCCAGATATCAATATGATTAATAGCATCACTATAATCATTCACAGATTCATATCACAATAGAAATAAATTCAATCAATGTGAGGGGTCCAGTTGGATCCCTCCAACCTGTTTCCTTGCATCCAAAGACGTTAGCACAATACCAATTCCGCTCCAGTACGGAATTATCGCGGTATATGAGTTTTATAAAAATCCGCTTACTAACGGCGCAATAGGGTCTCATCCGCTATACGAGGCGGGAAATCATCAATCCAATATATACATATGCCAATATGTATATATTGCTATATATATAATAGATATATCCTACTATATCTAATATCACAATCAACATAGCAACAATCAGTCAATAAATAACTGTCATACAAAATATATTTTGAGTGAGAAAATAATCTCACCTTTGCTTTTAATTTGCTTTCCAATTCAAACCGGCTTATTTCTTCACGATGTTAGATGTGATATCCCGGAATTTTGGGTAATATAAATTTAATAATCTGTATATAAAAATTTAATTGATTTGATAATTTTGTAAATTTAATTGGAATTGATTTAATAATCTTCTTTAATAAATATTTAAATTAGTGAATTTATCTTTTAAAAGCTAAATAAAATGTTTTCTATTTATAATGAATATATATATTTGTATATATATTGTAATTAGAAATCTTTGGTTTGAATTTTATATATAAATATAATTGGTTTTACTCTTTAAAGTTATCTATATATATATCTAAGTATTAAAAACTAATTAATTAAGTTAAAAGCTTTTTATTAACACTTAAATTATAAATACAAATTACTTACAAGACAAGTGTAAACATTTGAGAGCTAAATTAACATGTGTTAAGTAATAAACCATTTAATGTGACAAATGTAAATTATCTTAACAAGTGGCATTTTAAATTTGGTTTTCTTTTTATTTTTATTTAATAAAATTTCAGCCCATGCAAATATGTTTTCTTCCTTTCATTTCTTTTGCCATTCTTTTTCAAAAATGCTAAGGAGAAAACTCAAAATCCAAACAATCTTCCTAAACAAATCTGAAACCTTCCTCAAAACTAAAAGAAAAATCAAAACAATTCCCAAATTCCTGAAACATTTTCAAGTTTAAAACCTGTAATCTCTTCAAGTCCAAACCTCTTTCCTCAAGCATGAACAGACTTTCAAATTTACAACCTGGAAAAGCATTTCAAGCTTGTAAACAAACCAGTGAACATACTCCTCAAAAAAATCAAATTCGAGCCTGCATTTTTCCAAAATCATTAACCTGAGATCTGTATTTTTCCAAAACCTGAGAGCAACAAAATATGCAAGCATTTTCTTTTCAACCTGAGTTTTAATCAAAATCAAAAAGGGCTGCATGTATTTTCTTTGGTCTGGAGTTAAAGCTGGAGTCATCACTTCTACAAATTTCAAAAAGGCAAGCATGCAAGTTTTAAAATCAAACAAAGCAGTAACTCAAGTTTTAAAAGATTCAAAAGCTTTTTCAAAATGAGGCTCTGTTCTTCTTTTTAAAAGGTGAGTAAATATTTATCTTAAAAACAGTTTCTTTAAAATCTGTTGTTATGATGAATGTGATGTATGTTGTAGTAGATTGTGATGCATAAATATATGGGTGTGAATGCATGTATTTATATGTATATGATGTCTGTGTGGTATACCTGTTATTGATTGTGAATACATACATATATAGAAGCTCTGTTTCTAAATTCCCAGACTCAAATTCTAATAAAAATTCACTAGCTTTTGATTCAAGCTTTGTTAAGATTAAATTTCTGAATGAAGTATGTTTGTAGTATAATAAGTTTTAATTTAAAAACTTGTTTAGATTAAAATAACTTAGTTTTGTTTCTGGAAATCTAAAACATCAATGTATGTTTAATAAAAGTAAAAAAACTCAAACATCATTATATATATATTCAGGATAGTAAATCAAATACCCAAACTAAAATATGATTTTTAAAACTCAAATCATAGTTTGTAATGATGGGGTGTATGGGCAGTTCTGGTTTGACCAGAAAAAGGGAAATGGGTGATTTCTGAGGAGCTCGATGGTTTGAGAGTTCGTATATCTTTCTGGAGGAAGATGAGTAGTCAGGGACATGGAGAAAAATAGTAGATGTATCGGGATATGAAGAGAACCTACTACTGGGAAGGTATGAAGAAGGATGTTGGAAATTTTATTTCCAAATGTATGAATTGCCAGTTGGTAAAAGCCGAACAGAAGAAGCCAAGTGGATTGCTTCAGCCATTAGAAGTTCCTACATGGAAATGGGAACAAGTGTCGATGGATTTTATCGATGGATTGCCTAGGACCAGAACGGGAAATGAAGGAATTTGGGTCATTGTGGATCGCCTGACTAAGAGTGCACGATTCATTCCTGTTCGATCAACTAGGACTGCATCAAAGTTGGCTGAGTTGTATGTTAAGTGGATAGTTCGTTTCCATGGTATTCCGAAGAGTATAGTGAGTGATCGAGATCCGTTGTTCACTAGTGGATTTTGGAAGAGCTTCCAGGAAGTTTTGGGAACCGAGTTGTGTTTGAGTACAGCTTATCACCCTCAAACAGATGGTCAGACTGAGAGAGTCAACCGAGTTTTGGAAGATCTCCTCAGAGCTTGTGTTTTGGATTTCGGAGGATCATGGGAAGATCACCTTCATTTGGTGGAATTTGCATACAACAACAGTTACCAGTCAAGCATTGGTATGGCACCGTATGAGGCATTATATGGAAGACCGTGTAACTCTCCGACATGTTGGTTGGAAACTGGAGAGAAGCTGATACTTGGGCCAGAGATGATTCGACAGACTTCAGATTGTGTAGAGATCATTCGGCAACGAATGAAGGCAGCCCAAGACCGTCAGAAGAGTTATGCTGATAAGCGTCGAAAGGATTTGGAATTCGACGTAGGAGATATGGTTTTTGTGAAGATTTCTCCACTGAAGAATGTTATTCGATTCGGGAAGAAAGGAAAATTGACTCCAAGATTTGTTGGACCATTCCCGATTATCGAGCGAATTGGAAAGCTCGCCTACAGATTGGAGTTGCCAGAGAAGATGTCGAGTGTGCACAATGTTTTTCATGTATCGTATCTACGGAAGTATGTGCACGACTCGAGTACAGTGGTTTCTGCTGAGAGCTGTGAAGACTTCGAAGTTGACCCAGTCGATAGAAGACCTCGTAAGCCGCTTCGTGTTGTTGGAACCGACACGAAACAGCTTAGGAGGAAGATAGTTAAGTTGCTCAAGATACAATGGAGTGACGATGATAACGACTGTACGTGGGAGGTGGAAGAGAGGATGAAAGCAGCTCATCCTGAACTCTTCAAGGTATGGCCCTAAGGTGTCGTGTCATCTAACGAAATTGTAACTTGTTCTAAGTCTTAGAATTCTGTACGCTAAGCTAGAATTGGATGCATGGTTTATTGATTGTTATGGATGATAGGCGTACAGAATAGCTTTGATTGCCTTGTTTGTTTGGAATTTCGGGGGCGAAATTCCTAAGGGGGAGAGAATGTAACGACCCGTATTTTTACGGATCAAAACATTCTAAAATGATTGACCTTTGGTTGTATGGTTGTTAAGTCATTTCAGGTTTTGGCAGGATTTTTGCTTAAGTCCTAAGTCGTAGCCGACTTAGGAGTTTTGGACGAGTTAAGCAACAAGTCTGGGTCGAGTTGCCGACTCAAGGAATTCACCGAGTTAAGGGAGTATGGTTGACCGACATAAGACAGTGACCGACCTAAGTGATGAGTCGTGACCGACTTAGGAGGTTTAGGCGACCTAAGTATTCTGGGGTAGGTCGTGGGGTAGAGTTAGGTCGGCTAGACGACTTAGTATATAGGTCGTATCCCAGTTTGTTCGCGACTTATGGTAGGTCGCGTAGATGTTAAAGGGTTTAGGTCGTAGACGACCTAAGAGATGGGAGACTTAAGAGTTTAAGGCGAGTTAAGGTTTCGAGCGACCTATTGGATGTAGTGTATAGTTAGGTCGGCAACGACCTGGAGGAGCTGGGTTTTGCCTAAGTGCTAGGTCGCGTGAGTTGTTAGGTCACGTGTTGGTATAAGTCGCTAGGTCGTATAGGCTGGTTAAGTCGGCATAGCAGTAAGTCGTAAGTCGTCCAACCAGTTAAGGCGCGTGCGCATTAAGTCGTAGACAGGGTTCGTATGTGCGCATGTGTTGAGTCGGAGGTTGCTTTAGGTCGACAAGGGTTAGGTCGGAGGCTCTGTTAAGTCGTGGGGGTTTTTAGGTCGTAGGTCGGCATAATGTTAAGTCGGCAGCGACTTAAGGAGATAGCCGAGTTACGACTTAGGCAGTTTTCAGCTATAAATAGGAGGGGTTGTTCTCACTTTTTGGGATCCGGATTTTGAAGCGACGAAGTGCTGCCATTTTGAGAGCTCGACTTCTACACTTCTTCACTTCTTTTCTCCACTCTAATCTATTGCTTCCATCCATCCAAATCGAAGATCAAGATTGAAGATTCAAGAGCTTAGATTGAAGATCTTCATCTTTTCAAGAGAGATTTCTTCGTTTGAAGCGGATTCGTGATAGATCAAGC
This sequence comes from Allium fistulosum, assembly GCA_030737815.1. Lineage (NCBI taxonomy): Eukaryota > Viridiplantae > Streptophyta > Magnoliopsida > Asparagales > Amaryllidaceae > Allium > Allium fistulosum. The sequence continues at coordinate 1,077,189,996 of CM060901.1, read as the reverse complement.
TTCATCCTTTGCTGTCCAGATCTGAAGCGTGTTGATTTGGGTTTGTTTAGGTGATTTGGTGAGTGGTGATTATCTCTCACACGGATCCAAAGGAGTATATCGGATTGTTGGCTCGATTTGGTGTTAAAATAGAGATTTCCATGCATTTTCTTCATCCTATGTGTAGATCCATATAGATCCATTGTTCATGATGATGTTACATCCATTTTATCATATGTGAACCTATGCAAGTTCATTCATCAAGTTTGTAGAGATATAATCCATGTTTTCATGCTTATTGGACTTTCAACTCTTTAATTACGAAAATGCCATTATTGTTATAATTGTCTACTTAGATCATATTTGAATGCTTGATTGTTTGGATTGATGATTGATTTGATTGATTGTTATGAACTAGATAATTGATGATTAGATTTAGATCGAAGATGATTCAAAAGCTAAGGGAAAGGCTCTTGAATTGGAAAAGCTGCTCGTGGCATATGTAGCGGGATGATGAAGCTCTTATGCATAGATTTGATGATGTGACGATGAGATGAGGCTTTGCGAGGATGTAATGAAGCGAAGCAATCATGTGATGAAGACTTGGTCTAATCCAGACGGGATCATTCCAAGCATGTTGATAACTCGGTGATATGATTCGAGTTGAAGATAATGAATGGATATGAGAATAGTCGTCAAGGAGGATGACTAGGAGGCTTGGATAGCATCGTTGTTGAAGGTTCTAGCATGCTCTAAGCAAGAGTACGTTTGGGCAGATTCGATAGTCCCAACGGCCAACTGTTGATGGTCGAGTACTCTGGGCAGATTCGATAGTCCTAGGCACGGGCTGCGACGACGTGCGGGAGTTATGTCTAGAACCGGGGTTTTCATTAGCCCTTGACGGACGGCTGAAAGAATGTGCCGGTCATTCAATTAACGGTGATATCGAGGCAATGATAACAGTGATAGCCAGAGTCATGGATGTTTGGTTGTATCGTCATTCGGACTCAAGAGCGGTATTTTCTGGGTGCTTATCTGATTTAGGCCTTGGTACTTGGAAAACATCGCCCTTGACTCGAGTGATAGTAGTTTTACTTTAAATTGTATGCTCTGCTATGTTTGTTTCTGTTTAGTGTGTGTCTGGGGGCTATCACTGTAGAATGAGGTTGGAGTGGGAGGGTTGCATTCCTATTCCTTTCCTTTATGCTCTTTTGGTATGTTGTTAGTTAATTTACTGCTCACTAAGACTGTTGTCTGACTCAAGGCTTTATGTTTTAATTCTTATTGCCTTGGGCTGTTCGTCCATTTTGGGACGGGCAGACTAGGTAGCAGGTGACAGGTGCTGTCCTCTTCTCACGATGCTGATATCGAAGACGAGCGAGAGAGTTGCATATTATCTTCTTATATGTACTGGATATTCCGCTGTTTTGTTTTGTATTCTCTGAGAGAAATGTAGTGAGGCTTGATGTATTGACTATGTGGATGTTTGTATTCAACTATTATGGAGTTTTATATGATGTCACTTTGTTCTGTAAAGCTTCACTATACTTATGTTCTATTGTATTTTGTCCATGCGCTGTGAGTAATACGATAGACTCTGTTGTTTTAACCTTACCTTGACAATCGTCCATGGTCGCCTGGCACACTTTACAGCGCTCTATCTTTAGATTCGGTGTAGGGGTCATGGGCGGTCGTCACATTTGGTATCAGAGCATTGGTTAATCGATTTTACCCAACGCTCTATGAAGTAACTACGTATGAGAGACGTAATTGTATTTTGATGGATGATTATTATATATAATATAGTAGCTTAGTAGAGTTGAGTCCTTTATGCAGTTGTTTCTCTAGATGTTCTAATCATTCCTTTTTATAGATATTGAGAATGAGTCGAAGAGGGAGACCAGCTGCTAGGGAAGGCCGTGCTACTGAAGAGACTGCTGATTATGCAGCCATGTTCGAAGCTATGATGACTTCGATCATGAGAAGGATACTAGTTCCGGGGGCAGCAGTTGATGTTGGAGTTCAAGTCCAAACTCCAAAACCAGTGGATTTTGCTAAGTTGTGCAAGGATTATACTGCTCTTGGAGGGAAGGTTTTCTTGGGAACAGAATCGACCATTGAAGTCCAGAGGTGGATAGATGCTTGTAAAAGGATCTTTGGTGATTTGGGAATTGATGATGCAACTAAGAGGAAGTTGGCATCGAGACAGCTTCAAGGGAGAGCCTCTGATTGGTGGAACTCTATTACCATCACTACTCCGGAAGAAGAGATTACTTGGGAGCAATTCCAAGTCAGAGTTGAAGCTAAGTTCATTTCTACAGCTCAGAAGTCTGTTCTGTTCAAGAAATTTGTAGAGCTCAAGCAAGGTGGAAGATCTGTTCTTGAGTATGTTTCTGAGTTTGAAGCTTTGTCCAAATATGCCCGGTCATATATTGAATCTGCTTATCAGAAGAATGAGAAGTTTGTGACCGGCTTGGATAGTTATCTTGGGAGACAGTTGGTGGATCATTTGGACGATTCATTTGAGAAGCTTGTGGAGAAAGCTCTTAGGCATGAGAGTCTGTTTCCTAAGGAAGGACCTGTTGTTGCTGTTACCAAGGGAGAATCTAAACCACAGCAGGGTGGAAACCAGAAGAGGAAGCAGCAGCAGCAGAAGGGTAAGGATGGCCAGAAGAAGCCGAAAGGCGAGGTGACTTGCTACAATTGTCAGCAGAAGGGCCATTTCTCTAAGGATTGTAAGAATCCTAAGGTGCCGATGAAGTGTCACAACTGTGACAAGTCGGGGCATTTCAGGAAGAATTGTCCAGAACCGAGGAAGGACAGGCAGATTGTGCAAGCCTATGCTTTAGGAGCTGTTCCGTCGTCTTCGAAAGCTCCTACTGCTGAAGATAAGGGAAAGAGTGTGGTTGTTCAAGGTACTCTTTTCCTATGTGGTATTCCAGTTAGAGTTTTGTTTGATACTGGAGCATCGCATTCGTTTGTTTGTAATGAACTAGTGGGCCGGTTAGATTTGAAGCCGGATATTGTTGATAGGCCATTGGTTGTGACTAATCCAGTTGGGGGTTCGTCTTGTTTGTGTATGTTATGCCGTGGTCTAGTTGTGTCGAGTCATGGTTGCTCTTTTGTTTGTGATTGCTTTGTTCTGAACTTTGCGGGGTTCGGAATTATCTTGGGTATGGACTGGCTTAGGAAGTATGCGGCTAAGGTTGATTGCGAAAGGTTGGAAGTGACAGTCGAGAATGTGGAGGGGCGAAAGATTGTGATACGATGTAAGCATGAAGAAGGCGTCTTCATGAGCTTCATGTATTCGCTAGTTGTTCCACGGGATGGACTGTCATCAGTGCCGATCGCTAATGGATTCGAGGATGTCTTTGACGAAGTCAAAGGGTTGCCGCCGCATAGAGAGATCGAGTTTCGTATAGATCTAGTTGAAGGAGCCAGACCTGTTGTGATGCCTCTTAGGCGGATGGCGCCTAGGGAACAGCAAGAGTTGAGGGTGCAAGTTGATGACCTTTTGCAGAAAGGATTCATTCGGCGTAGTGTGTCCGAGTGGGGTGCACCAGTTGTGTTTGCAACCAAGGCAGATGGGTCGTTGAGATTGTGCGTCGATTATCGTGAGCTGAATAAGGTGACTAAGAAGAACAAGTATCCATTGCCGAGAATAGATGACTTGTTTGATCAGCTTCACGAAGCTAAGGTGTTTTCTCAGATGGATTTGGCAACGGGATTTCACCAGTTGAGAGTAGCGAAGGATAGTGTGCCGAAGACTGCTTTTAGGACACCATCCGGTTTCTTTGAGTGGCTGGTAATGCCGTTTGGATTGACTAACGCGCCAGCATATTTTGTGGATCTTATGAATAGAGTGTTCAGAGATCAGTTGAACAAGTTCGTACTTGTGTTCGTGGATGATATTCTGATTTATTCCAGAACTGAAGAAGAGCACAAGACGCACTTGCGTATTGTTTTGGAAATCTTGCGGAAACATCAGCTGAAGGCTAAGTTTTCGAAGTGCCACTTCTGGAAGAGTGAAGTGAGGTTCTTAGGCCATGTGATTTCTGGAAATGGAATAGCGGTTGATCCCGCTAAGGTGGCAGCAATCCAGGATTGGGTTAGACCTAAGAATGCATCAGATGTGAGAAGTTTTCTTGGATTAGCAGGATATTATCGACGGTTTATCAAAGACTTCTCCAAGATAGCTGCACCGTTAACAGGATTGACGAAGAAGAACCAAGTGTTCAGTTGGAATGCTAAGTGTGAGCAAGCTTTCGGAATCCTGAAAGAGAGATTGACGAGTGCTCCTGTTTTGACTATTCCAAGTGGGAATGATGAGATGGTGGTTTACACCGACGCATGTGGTACTGGACTTGGAGCAGTGCTGATGCAGAAGAATAAAGTTGTTGCGTATGCCAGTCGACAACTGAAGCCGCATGAAAGGAATTATCCAACTCATGATTTGGAATTGGCGGCGATTGTATTTGCTCTGAAGATGTGGAGGCATTATCTGTTGGGAGTTCGATTCGAGTTGTTTACGGATCATAAGTCGTTGAAGTATCTTTTCTCCCAGAAGGATTTGAATCTTCGGCAGCAACGTTGGCTAGAGTTTTTGGCATCATATGACTTCGGTATAGCTTATACTCCGGGAAAAGGTAACGCAGCGGCTGATGCGTTAAGTCGAAGACATGCAGGATTGGGAGCCATGTTTTCTGAGTGGAAGAATCTCGAGTATTTAGCTGGGTTTGACTTCAGGCCTAGATGCGAATTGGAACCTGGGATATTGGCAAACTTATCGATAAGACCTTCTCTTGTGGAAAGGATTGGCGAGAGCCAAAAGCGAGATGATAAGCTTGTCAATATTATCCGTGATTTGGAATCTGGATTGGATCCAGAAAAGGATAAAGGATTCGAAGTCGATAGAGAAGGTTGGCTTCGGAAGCAAGGACGACTAGTTGTTCCCGATATAGATGAATTGAGGAGTGAGGTTCTGAAGGAAAGTCATCACTCGAAGTTGACAATTCATCCAGGTGGAAATAAGATGTATCGGGATATGAAGAGAACCTACTACTGGGAAGGTATGAAGAAGGATGTTGGAAATTTTATTTCCAAATGTATGAATTGCCAGTTGGTAAAAGCCGAACAGAAGAAGCCAAGTGGATTGCTTCAGCCATTAGAAGTTCCTACATGGAAATGGGAACAAGTGTCGATGGATTTTATCGATGGATTGCCTAGGACCAGAACGGGAAATGAAGGAATTTGGGTCATTGTGGATCGCCTGACTAAGAGTGCACGATTCATTCCTGTTCGATCAACTAGGACTGCATCAAAGTTGGCTGAGTTGTATGTTAAGTGGATAGTTCGTTTCCATGGTATTCCGAAGAGTATAGTGAGTGATCGAGATCCGTTGTTCACTAGTGGATTTTGGAAGAGCTTCCAGGAAGTTTTGGGAACCGAGTTGTGTTTGAGTACAGCTTATCACCCTCAAACAGATGGTCAGACTGAGAGAGTCAACCGAGTTTTGGAAGATCTCCTCAGAGCTTGTGTTTTGGATTTCGGAGGATCATGGGAAGATCACCTTCATTTGGTGGAATTTGCATACAACAACAGTTACCAGTCAAGCATTGGTATGGCACCGTATGAGGCATTATATGGAAGACCGTGTAACTCTCCGACATGTTGGTTGGAAACTGGAGAGAAGCTGATACTTGGGCCAGAGATGATTCGACAGACTTCAGATTGTGTAGAGATCATTCGGCAACGAATGAAGGCAGCCCAAGACCGTCAGAAGAGTTATGCTGATAAGCGTCGAAAGGATTTGGAATTCGACGTAGGAGATATGGTTTTTGTGAAGATTTCTCCACTGAAGAATGTTATTCGATTCGGGAAGAAAGGAAAATTGACTCCAAGATTTGTTGGACCATTCCCGATTATCGAGCGAATTGGAAAGCTCGCCTACAGATTGGAGTTGCCAGAGAAGATGTCGAGTGTGCACAATGTTTTTCATGTATCGTATCTACGGAAGTATGTGCACGACTCGAGTACAGTGGTTTCTGCTGAGAGCTGTGAAGACTTCGAAGTTGACCCAGTCGATAGAAGACCTCGTAAGCCGCTTCGTGTTGTTGGAACCGACACGAAACAGCTTAGGAGGAAGATAGTTAAGTTGCTCAAGATACAATGGAGTGACGATGATAACGACTGTACGTGGGAGGTGGAAGAGAGGATGAAAGCAGCTCATCCTGAACTCTTCAAGGTATGGCCCTAAGGTGTCGTGTCATCTAACGAAATTGTAACTTGTTCTAAGTCTTAGAATTCTGTACGCTAAGCTAGAATTGGATGCATGGTTTATTGATTGTTATGGATGATAGGCGTACAGAATAGCTTTGATTGCCTTGTTTGTTTGGAATTTCGGGGGCGAAATTCCTAAGGGGGAGAGAATGTAACGACCCGTATTTTTACGGATCAAAACATTCTAAAATGATTGACCTTTGGTTGTATGGTTGTTAAGTCATTTCAGGTTTTGGCAGGATTTTTGCTTAAGTCCTAAGTCGTAGCCGACTTAGGAGTTTTGGACGAGTTAAGCAACAAGTCTGGGTCGAGTTGCCGACTCAAGGAATTCACCGAGTTAAGGGAGTATGGTTGACCGACATAAGACAGTGACCGACCTAAGTGATGAGTCGTGACCGACTTAGGAGGTTTAGGCGACCTAAGTATTCTGGGGTAGGTCGTGGGGTAGAGTTAGGTCGGCTAGACGACTTAGTATATAGGTCGTATCCCAGTTTGTTCGCGACTTATGGTAGGTCGCGTAGATGTTAAAGGGTTTAGGTCGTAGACGACCTAAGAGATGGGAGACTTAAGAGTTTAAGGCGAGTTAAGGTTTCGAGCGACCTATTGGATGTAGTGTATAGTTAGGTCGGCAACGACCTGGAGGAGCTGGGTTTTGCCTAAGTGCTAGGTCGCGTGAGTTGTTAGGTCACGTGTTGGTATAAGTCGTTAGGTCGTATAGGCTGGTTAAGTCGGCATAGCAGTAAGTCGTAAGTCGTCCAACCAGTTAAGGCGCGTGCGCATTAAGTCGTAGACAGGGTTCGTATGTGCGCATGTGTTGAGTCGGAGGTTGCTTTAGGTCGACAAGGGTTAGGTCGGAGGCTCTGTTAAGTCGTGGGGGTTTTTAGGTCGTAGGTCGGCATAATGTTAAGTCGGCAGCGACTTAAGGAGATAGCCGAGTTACGACTTAGGCAGTTTTCAGCTATAAATAGGAGGGGTTGTTCTAACTTTTTGGGATCCGGATTTTGAAGCGACGAAGTGCTACCATTTTGAGAGCTCGACTTCTACACTTCTTCACTTCTTTTCTCCACTCTAATCTAGTGCTTCCATCCATCCAAATCGAAGATCAAGATTGAAGATTCAAGAGCTTAGATTGAAGATCTTCATCTTTTCAAGAGAGATTTCTTCGTTTGAAGCGGATTCGTGATAGATCAAGCTTCATCCTTTGCTGTCCAGATCTGAAGCGTGTTGATTTGGGTTTGTTTAGGTGATTTGGTGAGTGGTGATTATCTCTCACACGGATCCAAAGGAGTATATCGGATTGTTGGCTCGATTTGGTGTTAAAATAGAGATTTCCATGCATTTTCTTCATCCTATGTGTAGATCCATATAGATCCATTGTTCATGATGATGTTACATCCATTTTATCATATGTGAACCTATGCAAGTTCATTCATCAAGTTTGTAGAGATATAATCCATGTTTTCATGCTTATTGGACTTTCAACTCTTTAATTACGAAAATGCCATTATTGTTATAATTGTCTACTTAGATCATATTTGAATGCTTGATTGTTTGGATTGATGATTGATTTGATTGATTGTTATGAACTAGATAATTGATGATTAGATTTAGATCGAAGATGATTCAAAAGCTAAGGGAAAGGCTCTTGAATTGGAAAAGCTGCTCGTGGCATATGTAGCGGGATGATGAAGCTCTTATGCATAGATTTGATGATGTGACGATGAGATGAGGCTTTGCGAGGATGTAATGAAGCGAAGCAATCATGTGATGAAGACTTGGTCTAATCCAGACGGGATCATTCCAAGCATGTTGATAACTCGGTGATATGATTCGAGTTGAAGATAATGAATGGATATGAGAATAGTCGTCAAGGAGGATGACTAGGAGGCTTGGATAGCATCGTTGTTGAAGGTTCTAGCATGCTCTAAGCAAGAGTACGTTTGGGCAGATTCGATAGTCCCAACGGCCAACTGTTGATGGTCGAGTACTCTGGGCAGATTCGATAGTCCTAGGCACGGGCTGCGACGACGTGCGGGAGTTATGTCTAGAACCGGGGTTTTCATTAGCCCTTGACGGACGGCTGAAAGAATGTGCCGGTCATTCAATTAACGGTGATATCGAGGCAATGATAACAGTGATAGCCAGAGTCATGGATGTTTGGTTGTATCGTCATTCGGACTCAAGAGCGGTATTTTCTGGGTGCTTATCTGATTTAGGCCTTGGTACTTGGAAAACATCGCCCTTGACTCGAGTGATAGTAGTTTTACTTTAAATTGTATGCTCTGCTATGTTTGTTTCTGTTTAGTGTGTGTCTGGGGGCTATCACTGTAGAATGAGGTTGGAGTGGGAGGGTTGCATTCCTATTCCTTTCCTTTATGCTCTTTTGGTATGTTGTTAGTTAATTTACTGCTCACTAAGACTGTTGTCTGACTCAAGGCTTTATGTTTTAATTCTTATTGCCTTGGGCTGTTCGTCCATTTTGGGACGGGCAGACTAGGTAGCAGGTGACAGGTGCTGTCCTCTTCTCACGATGCTGATATCGAAGACGAGCGAGAGAGTTGCATATTATCTTCTTATATGTACTGGATATTCCGCTGTTTTGTTTTGTATTCTCTGAGAGAAATGTAGTGAGGCTTGATGTATTGACTATGTGGATGTTTGTATTCAACTATTATGGAGTTTTATATGATGTCACTTTGTTCTGTAAAGCTTCACTATACTTATGTTCTATTGTATTTTGTCCATGCGCTGTGAGTAATACGATAGACTCTGTTGTTTTAACCTTACCTTGACAATCGTCCATGGTCGCCTGGCACACTTTACAGCGCTCTATCTTTAGATTCGGTGTAGGGGTCATGGGCGGTCGTCACATTAAGAATTGATTAATTAAGTAATAATTATAAATGAAGTGATTAATTAATGTAATTAATTAAGGAGTAATGTAATTAATTATAGTTAATTAATAAATGAAGTAATTAAAGGTTAATTACTATAAGTGGTTAAGAATAATTAATTTGTATAGTTAATTTAATACTAATTACTTGAATGTAATTAAATAATTAATCAAGGATGATTAATTAAATTGAATAATTGGATGATGATTGATTAATTGATTGATAATTAATTAATAATGATTTAAGCAGGATTTATAGATGTAGTAATTAATTTAATTTACTTTAAATTAATTAAAGATGAAATAATTAATTTAATTCATTTTAAATTAATTGTAGATGGTGATAAATAAATCATTGCTTATGAATGGATGATATTGTGTACCTTGAATGGTTTGAAATCTCAGATATGAGATAATTGATACTGTATGATTTGGATGCTTTGGTTGCATAGTGATGATGATATGGATTATCTGCTTATAATGATAATGTTGATTATCTATTGTGAATCTGTGAATTATCTATCTGTGTGTGAATAGATAGTAGAATTGAATTGTTTTAACTTTAAAACAACTTGGCCTTAAAGATACGTTTTGGATTTCGATGAGACCGGGATCGGGTTTCCGTATACCGGAATTCCAGGTCTGGAGACCCGAATACCACATCGATCCAAATTAACGATAGGTCGTGAATCTCAAGTGAAGATGAAGATTCAGAGTGCAAGGGTTATTGTCGTTAACTCTGAGGGTGATTCCAAAACGAGTGTAACGAGATAATGCCTTCGGTTTCGTTCGAACCCGGAACGAACTTGTATGGATTGAATGCTTTCAGCACATCGTCAGGCGGACGATGAGCATTCTAAGTGATATGTTCTGATTAAAGGTAATCGTAACCTCAAGCCTCATCAACCGGGAATGGCTAAAACAGGGGAGGTGCAGCAAGGCTTCGTGGGTAGCACCCACTGAGAGCAAGATAGATCCCTGTCTAGAGGTCCCTTTTCTTTTATTCGGCTTAGTGTGTGGTTGGTCGCGCCAACTACGGGATTGTCTTGTTCGGAATTATCCAGTAAGGGATGGTTCCGGCTTTGTGTTGCAGGGGAGCGGGCGTACTCCTCGGTACGGTGATCTAGGCCACGTACTGTGACGGGCGGTACCCCAGTAGCCCTGCCATTGTATGGAATCCAAACTCCAATAAGTGCCGTACGTATTAGTTGTGCCCAACTATGTTGGAATGTGAGATGTAAGCATTTCAGCTATTTCTGTATTTTACTTGAAAACCCTAGACCCTATTATAATATAACTGGATTTCCTATCAAATGTTTTGGTTAGCGTAAGGTAAAAACTTTTCCATGTTTATGTGTGGGAAGTCTTACGTGATACCTTTGTTTTCAAAAGGTTTTGAAGTTAAACAATTTTAACCCGTTTACTCACACCAGACCCATGTCTGACCCAAGTGTTTATTTCTGTTTTATAAACTCTTGGGTACTCAAATTTTTTTACGAGTAGCCAAGGGATTCAGGTTTAGCTTTGACGTATATTCTGGAGGAGCAATGGAGCAGGAGGCTTCGGCGTTCATAGATATAGTATTCCGCTGTGTTAATCTCTATGATAGTGTGTGTATTGTATTGAGTTGTAATAACTAGACAGATGTTTATAACTGTCTAGTATGTGATGTGTATCTGTATAACTCTGATAAGTCTTGTATACTATGTAATAGTTTATGTTATTAATATAATTTATTCGTTCCGCTGTGTGAGATTCTGTTGTTGTTCTTTCTTTCTTCTCTTCTTTTCTATTTTCTACCCCTTTCTTTCTTCATAACGATCCGTCTTTCTGGGCAAAGAAATCCGGGTCGTTACAGTTGGTATCAGAGCATAGGTTGAGCAAATGCCTAAGCTTTTGGTTAAGTGAATATCAGAGCTGTAGGTTGAGTGAATACCTAGGCTCTGAAGTGATGTCTATCTTGAGAGCGCGTAATTGTTAATTATATAAAAATGGTTTTATATTGTGTTAATTGATCGGTTGAGTGGTATATGGATTCTGGTCAATATGAGTAGCTAACGTTATTGATAGGGATCTCTAAACACTTGAACCAGGCCAACGGACACGATATTGTTTTAAAGAGGTAAATGAAATAATTTTACCCAGAAATAATTTCTATATAAAAAAAAAATATCATTTTAAATATATATATTTATGTATTTCTACCTATTTGTTGGGTTACCTGTTCGGGTTTTCCAATATAAGTTATAAAGGTAGATGGGGTAGTGGTGTGTGAAACACGACTACCAATGGTTGGAGTTTGAATGTTGAGGTTGGAAGTGTATTTGTCGAGACTGTAGACCCAATACCGTCTCGAGTAAGCTTTGCTGTGGTGAAGGATTTCATCGATCTCCGAAGGAAACTGTAATGGTTCGGAGTTTATCTCTGAAGTTTGGATGAGTAGAGTTGGATCTGTCGATGAGGCAGAAGCGAGTGATGGTACCTTGATACCTCAGGTAATAGTAGCTGTATGATGAGATACAGTGACGATGGATGTTCCTGAAGATGTTTTCTTTGGAACAAGATTAAGGAAGTGTGTATGCTTCGGTGTTGTGGCTGAGTTCAGCATGGTGTTTCTGTTTGGTTTGGAGTTCGAGTTTCTCGAAGAGCTTTGGATAGGAGCATCTGTGGCAGCAGTGCAGCTCGGAGTATTCTGTGATGGCAAGAAGTTTTCTAGCTGAACAGTTTTTATGAAGGTGAAGTTCAGAAGCAGCAGAGTGGATCCATTTCTTCGGTAAATTGGATAAATAAGTGTAAGTTGTTCTGATTGGTAAAGAGAGAACAGTCTGTTTGGAATTAGGCTGGGTTGATCGCAAAAGTGACTTGCGATTGTCTAAGTGTTCTCTTGGGTTGTCAGAGTTTTTCTGGATGTCTTCAGGGAAGTCAGAGATTTGTCGGCATTGGAGATTGAGTTTTCTTATCGACTGGATTCCAGGAGTAGTATGGGTGGTTCAGCCTAGTTGAAGGATGGTTCCTTGAGATAGAGTTGGTGAAGCAGCTCAAATTTTGATGGAGTATCTGAGTTTTCTTTATGGATCTGTTGAACCATTTTTCTGGGATATGTTTTCCAGTTTGTGCTCGTATTCTCTTCTGCTCCATATCAGAGTTGTGCAGCGAAAGCAGTTTGGCAAGTACTTTTGTTTGTCTTCTCTGGATTGAAGGAGTAAGTTTTCTATTGTTTGAGGAATAGGATTGGTGTCTTTGGTTTTGGTTGATCTTGGAAAGATCATTGTGATGGGTTGTTTTTGATCTAGTTTGTTTCTAAAGGCATCAGCAAAGGGTGAGGTGATCAGTAAGGATGTAGACAGCCCAGGATCATCCGAAGGAATTTGAATTTCGAAGACGGAGATTTGATTTTGGATAAGTTTTCTCCGATCGAAGGAGCTATAAGATTGGGTAAGTCTGGGAAGACAGCTCCATGGTATTTTGGATCTTTTGTGTGTTCTGATTTGGATAAGTTATGATCTATCTCTGGTTTTGGAACCAGCAATCCAGAGAGATTTGGTTGTTGAGTCAGACTCGTCTGTAGTCTGATATCTTGTTTAGTTCTGTAAATACTAGATGAGTAGGAACTCTGTAGCTTAGTAGTATTGATTGTTTGGATTTTGTAGAACGAGTATCCCGATATATATATATATATATATATATATATATATACTTGGGGAAACTCGAGGAAATTCTATCCAGAATTTTATCTGGATAGTTAGAATTGTTTGATTGGGTGAATTGGTTGCTATGATTATTAGCATATGATTGATATATGTTTGTGTTTTGAAAATTAAATTTTTAATTGAGATTATTAAATTGCCTTTGCTTTTAAATTTCGGGGACGAAATTATTTTAAGGGGAGAGGAATGTGATATCCCGGAATTTTGGGTAATATAAATTTAATAATCTGTATATAAAAATTTAATTGATTTGATAATTTTGTAAATTTAATTGGAATTGATTTAATAATCTTCTTTAATAAATATTTAAATTAGTGAATTTATCTTTTAAAAGCTAAATAAAATGTTTTCTATTTATAATGAATATATATATTTGTATATATATTGTAATTAGAAATCTTTGGTTTGAATTTTATATATAAATATAATTGGTTTTACTCTTTAAAGTTATCTATATATATATATCTAAGTATTAAAAACTAATTAATTAAGTTAAAAGCTTTTTATTAACACTTAAATTATAAATACAAATTACTTACAAGACAAGTGTAAACATTTGAGAGCTAAATTAACATGTGTTAAGTAATAAACCATTTAATGTGACAAATGTAAATTATCTTAACAAGTGGCATTTTAAATTTGGTTTTCTTTTTATTTTTATTTAATAAAATTTCAGCCCATGCAAATATGTTTTCTTCCTTTCATTTCTTTTGCCATTCTTTTTCAAAAATGCTAAGGAGAAAACTCAAAATCCAAACAATCTTCCTAAACAAATCTGAAACCTTCCTCAAAACTAAAAGAAAAATCAAAACAATTCCCAAATTCCTGAAACATTTTCAAGTTTAAAACCTGTAATCTCTTCAAGTCCAAACCTCTTTCCTCAAGCATGAACAGATTTTCAAATTTACAACCTGGAAAAGCATTTCAAGCTTGTAAACAAACCAGTGAACATACTCCTCAAAAAAATCAAATTCGAGCCTGCATTTTTCCAAAATCATTAACCTGAGATCTGTATTTTTCCAAAACCTGAGAGCAACAAAATATGCAAGCATTTTCTTTTCAACCTGAGTTTTAATCAAAATCAAAAAGGGCTGCATGTATTTTCTTTGGTCTGGAGTTAAAGCTGGAGTCATCACTTCTACAAATTTCAAAAAGGCAAGCATGCAAGTTTTAAAATCAAACAAAGCAGTAACTCAAGTTTTAAAAGATTCAAAAGCTTTTTCAAAATGAGGCTCTGTTCTTCTTTTTAAAAGGTGAGTAAATATTTATCTTAAAAACAGTTTCTTTAAAATCTGTTGTTATGATGAATGTGATGTATGTTGTAGTAGATTGTGATGCATAAATATATGGGTGTGAATGCATGTATTTATATGTATATGATGTCTGTGTGGTATACCTGTTATTGATTGTGAATACATACATATATAGAAGCTCTGTTTCTAAATTCCCAGACTCAAATTCTAATAAAAATTCACTAGCTTTTGATTCAAGCTTTGTTAAGATTAAATTTCTGAATGAAGTATGTTTGTAGTATAATAAGTTTTAATTTAAAAACTTGTTTAGATTAAAATAACTTAGTTTTGTTTCTGGAAATCTAAAACATCAATGTATGTTTAATAAAAGTAAAAAAACTCAAACATCATTATATATATATTCAGGATAGTAAATCAAATACCCAAACTAAAATATGATTTTTAAAACTCAAATCATAGTTTGTAATGATGGGGTGTATGGGCAGTTCTGGTTTGACCAGAAAAAGGGAAATGGGTGATTTCTGAGGAGCTCGATGGTTTGAGAGTTCGTATATCTTTCTGGAGGAAGATGAGTAGTCAGGGACATGGAGAAAAATAGTAGATGTGTTGGTAGATCACCGTGGAGGTGGCGATAGGGAATTTATGTCTGTAGCCCTAGTTTGTCTGGAAGAAATATATTGGATTGGTTCGACTTCCACAGTGGATCGAGTGTAATGATATTTTGGGTGATGGTAGACGATGAGTTGACGAGAACGTGGCCAGAATTTTAGGAGCAATGGTGATCGGCGTTTCGAGATCTAGGCGTTGCCAGGTTTTGATCGAGTGCAGTGGGTTCTGTTTCCAGGTATGAAGGAGGCATCTCGAATTCGATTTCGAGTTGGAGTTAATGTTCTGATGGTCGGAATCAGGTGAGAGGTTGGTCGTCGACTTGTGAGGATCAACGAAGATGATCGGAGTCGCCGCGTTGGGTTGTGCATGTGCACGGCAGTGTACGTGTCAGAGTCTTGGGTTGGGGAGATGACTCGAAGGAAGACTCGTGAAATTGGGTTGGAGACTCGAAGTAGTTCTCAGGGTTTTGAAGGAGTTTGTAGTGTTAGTTAATTATAACAGGTTTTAACAGAGACCTGTTTTCCAATTTTTAAATTTTAAATAAATTTAAAAGCTGAGTTTAAATGGAAAGCAAAGTCTAAATAAGTTTTAAATCTAGTTTTAAATCTGGAGTTAAGTTTAAATCTCAGTTTCAAATAAAAAGAAGTTTTTAAATTAAAATGTTTTAAACAATTTGAATGTTAAAGTGTATTTTAAATTGATTTGAATTTAAAATGAATTTGGTTTTAAATTTCTTTAATTAAGTAAATATTTCTTTAACATGTGATTTAAAAGGATTTAAATAGTTTTTAAAACTTTGTTAAGTTAAAGTTGTCTTCATTTTAAATCTTAAATTTAAAATGAAAATTTAAATTAAATTTAAAGGTAAATTGGTTTAAATACTTTATTAATGATATTTTAATCATTAATAAGAATAGAGTGTTATCTTAAAGATAATTAAGATTTAATAATTTAGGATAAAATAAATTATTAAGGTAATTAAAAGTTAATTAATCAATTTAATTAATTTATGATTTGGGTTAATAAAATAGTAATTAAGGGTTTAAAATTGATTAATGAAGGATTAATTAAATTAATTTAAAGGTTAATTAATTTGAATTAAAGATCATTAATTTTATAAGTTAAGATTATAAATTAATGGTTAGGAATAAAATTAATCAAGTAATTAAGGTTTAATTAAGTTATTGTTAAGTACTTAATTAATTAAGTAATTAGAGATTAATTTATCGATAATTAGAATTAATTAAGTTGTAAATTAATAATGGTTAATTAATGTTTAATTATTTTAAAAAGATAATTAAAGAATAGTTAATGTAGATCATTAACTTGGATTTATTAATTAATCAATTTATGTAATTAATTAAGATAATTAATTGGATTAATTAATTAAGATAATCATTTGTGGAAATTGTTTAATTACTTAATGGAAAGTAATTAAGAAACTAATTACTCATTGTAATTAATTGTATTAGTTAAGTTAATTAATTAAGTTTAATTAATTTAAGATAATCACTTATTAATTTGTGAAGTATAAAATACTTAATGTAATTTAATGAAGATTAATTACTTAGGAAAGTAATTAATAGATAATTACTTATGTAATTAATGGAGTAATTAAGGGTAGTTAATTACTTAATGGAATTAATCAAGGGATTAATTAAAAGATAATTAATTAAGGAATAATTAATTTATTTTAAAGAAGTAATTAAGGGTAGTTAATTACTGAATGTGATTAATCTATAGTGATTAATAATTATGGTTTAATTAAAGATTAATTACTCAATGTAATTAATTTAAATAAAGTAATTAATGATAAAATGTAATTAAGGATCATTAATTTATATAACTAATGATGTAATTAAGAATTGATTAATTAAGTAATAATTATAAATGAAGTGATTAATTAATGTAATTAATTAAGGAGTAATGTAATTAATTATAGTTAATTAATAAATGAAGTAATTAAAGGTTAATTACTATAAGTGGTTAAGAATAATTAATTTGTATAGTTAATTTAATACTAATTACTTGAATGTAATTAAATAATTAATCAAGGATGATTAATTAAATTGAATAATTGGATGATGATTGATTAATTGATTGATAATTAATTAATAATGATTTAAGCAGGATTTATAGATGTAGTAATTAATTTAATTTACTTTAAATTAATTAAAGATGAAATAATTAATTTAATTCATTTTAAATTAATTGTAGATGGTGATAAATAAATCATTGCTTATGAATGGATGATATTGTGTACCTTGAATGGTTTGAAATCTCAGATATGAGATAATTGATACTGTATGATTTGGATGCTTTGGTTGCATAGTGATGATGATATGGATTATCTGCTTATAATGATAATGTTGATTATCTATTGTGAATCTGTGAATTATCTATCTGTGTGTGAATAGATAGTAGAATTGAATTGTTTTAACTTTAAAACAACTTGGCCTTAAAGATACGTTTTGGATTTCGATGAGACCGGGATCGGGTTTCCGTATACCGGAATTCCAGGTCTGGAGACCCGAATACCACATCGATCCAAATTAACGATAGGTCGTGAATCTCAAGTGAAGATGAAGATTCAGAGTGCAAGGGTTATTGTCGTTAACTCTGAGGGTGATTCCAAAACGAGTGTAACGAGATAATGCCTTCGGTTTCGTTCGAACCCGGAACGAACTTGTATGGATTGAATGCTTTCAGCACATCGTCAGGCGGACGATGAGCATTCTAAGTGATATGTTCTGATTAAAGGTAATCGTAACCTCAAGCCTCATCAACCGGGAATGGCTAAAACAGGGGAGGTGCAGCAAGGCTTCGTGGGTAGCACCCACTGAGAGCAAGATAGATCCCTGTCTAGAGGTCCCTTTTCTTTTATTCAGCTTAGTGTGTGGTTGGTCGCGCCAACTACGGGATTGTCTTGTTCGGAATTATCCAGTAAGGGATGGTTCCGGCTTTGTGTTGCAGGGGAGCGGGCGTACTCCTCGGTACGGTGATCTAGGCCACGTACTGTGACGGGCGGTACCCCAGTAGCCCTGCCATTGTATGGAATCCAAACTCCAATAAGTGCCGTACGTATTAGTTGTGCCCAACTATGTTGGAATGTGAGATGTAAGCATTTCAGCTATTTCTGTATTTTACTTGAAAACCCTAGACCCTATTATAATATAACTGGATTTCCTATCAAATGTTTTGGTTAGCGTAAGGTAAAAACTTTTCCATGTTTATGTGTGGGAAGTCTTACGTGATACCTTTGTTTTCAAAAGGTTTTGAAGTTAAACAATTTTAACCCGTTTACTCACACCAGACCCATGTCTGACCCAAGTGTTTATTTCTGTTTTATAAACTCTTGGGTACTCAAATTTTTTTACGAGTAGCCAAGGGATTCAGGTTTAGCTTTGACGTATATTCTGGAGGAGCAATGGAGCAGGAGGCTTCGGCGTTCATAGATATAGTATTCCGCTGTGTTAATCTCTATGATAGTGTGTGTATTGTATTGAGTTGTAATAACTAGACAGATGTTTATAACTGTCTAGTATGTGATGTGTATCTGTATAACTCTGATAAGTCTTGTATACTATGTAATAGTTTATGTTATTAATATAATTTATTCGTTCCGCTGTGTGAGATTCTGTTGTTGTTCTTTCTTTCTTCTCTTCTTTTCTATTTTCTACCCCTTTCTTTCTTCATAACGATCCGTCTTTCTAGGCAAAGAAATCCGGGTCGTTATATTAGACCTCGTATAAAACAATTTATACCATTCGTTAATATTCGAATTAAAATCGAACTATTAAATCCCACTTGATAATTTAATTGACTTGTGATTTTTATTTTGACTAACAAATTCTTTATAACAGAAATTGAAATTAACCAATTCTATTTTAAATTATCTAACTAACGATTTTAAATTTTAAACTAAATCCTTATCACAAATTCTAAAACTCTGCTAATATTTTTATTCCCTACTTCTATCTCTAATTCGTATATATTATTTCTGCTATCTTCAAAAATATCTATAGATATACATATATTTTTCTTTCAGACTTAGACTAAATTAAAAATTTCGAGAAGCTAAATACCTTAACAGGGAGATGCCGAGGCAATCGAACCCTAGGTGAGCGGCTCCCCTATGTCGAAGCCCCCCTCCTTCGACACCTACATTGTCGTCAACAGAATCTCGTCCCACCACAACATCACTAGCCTTCGCGAATTCACCTCCTGACCACTGCTCCGCCTCGCCGAGACTCGCACCTCCCAAAATCGTGATGCCCCATCTGCTGCCACTTGCCCTCACGACAACGATTGCATCCCCAAATCGTCACGCGATTATCACTCGCCGTCTCTGCCTCCTACGCGAGCGCGTACACAAGCGCACGTCCATCAACGACCTGCTCGCCACTTCCCCACCGAGGCACTCTTGAACTCTAGGCAAATCGCGCGCCTAGGGATCACCAGACCACTGACAGCTTCGTCGCGAGCCGACAAATCTATCCTCGCGTGGGATTTGGGTTTCGTTCTTCCCCTATTTTTTCGATAGTCATTGATTTTAATTAAACTGGAAGAGGTTAAATTGAAGAAGAGGAGGGAGTCGCTCGTTTACGTTATTAAGGATCTGGAGAAATGAATTCTTGTTTCGGCCATCATTGAGTAAATTTGAACGAAAGGGCATTGCTGTGGGATTGATTCGAATGAACGAAAGTTCAAGGATATTTAAAAATGAGAACAGCATGCTTCACACGATTTCTTCCCGTGATTGTAGGCGTGAGTTAAGAGAAAGAAAATGTGCTAAGGTTGACCAATTCAAAGTTTAAATTCAAATTGAATTCGATAAAGATTCTACGCGTTTAAGTGTCGTGTGTTCACGTATCAACACCGAAAAATACGATATTGGAAATCCGACAATAATTCAATATTACGGACCCAATGGAACTGGTTTCGTCGAATTTCAAGACTGTGCCTCGGGACTCTATTTTTAAATTCGGTTTAAACGATATAAATTCAAAAACTGAACAAAACAGTTTTAAATTCAATTCTGAAGCTGCTGTTATCTTCAGTGTTATCAATATAAATTTTACAAGTGTTTGAAATATTTTTCTCCAGCTTAAAATTGAAGATTTAAATTTTTATTCAGCATTCAATCGATTAAATTTTAAAGTTTAATCGCAAATTTCAAAGTTATATCGGGGATTCAAATTAAATTATCGTTCAAATATTTAAAATAAATTAAATATTCCCAATTTAATTTGTTCAAAATTCAGGGTCGTTACATCATATCTCTGATGTATATTGATATTCATTGTATCATTCTGTTGTATCAGATATTGTATATCAATGTATTATTCTTTTATTCCGCTATATTATTTACTTAACTGTGTTATAAGCTCCGGCGACTCGGATTTGAACGGTCGAATCTATGGCATTCGAGTACGATGTAAAGTATGGATGTTGATTTTCGAGCGGCGAAAATCCGAGACGTTACATATTTTATATATATGATATAGGAGTTGAACTACTTTTATTTTATATTCAATATGGAGATTTTTGAGTATATGCTTTGACTTAAATTAAATGTATTATGTCATTTTTAAATATGTATTTAAACTTGAAAATTGTTTAAAGGAAATAAATAATAATGTATATATTTTGTTCAGTCTATATCAAGCTAACTTGATTTATTCCCATCGACTCTATTTATCAGCTCTGTTCGTCGAATTCGTGCCAATCTTACTTTAATTTGGAATTCGTGTTTGGATTCGTAACTCAATTTCAGTGCCTATCATCTCTATCCTCGAAAGGTGAGCAATCACTCACGATTAATGTTCTTATATTTATTAAATTTGATTTCAATTGAAATGTCAATTGAAATATGCTGTTGTTAGTTATTTACATTGTTATATATATATATGTCATTATCTGTATCTGTTCACCTGTGACATCTGACACCATTTTCTGTAATTTATACTGATGATGATATATGCCTGTTACTGTTGTTATATTATTATCATATCTGTTATCACTCTGCAAGTTCCCTGTTAGTATAGAATCACTATGGGTTGATACATACCCGAACGATCTTGTAGAATAGGAGAAAATCGTTATGGGTTGAAATGATAAACCCAAGCGGTTTTCAATTAATTGAATTTGGGATTGCGGGTTGAAAAGATATATACCCGTATATATATATTTTAAATTGCGGATTGAAATGATAAATATCTGTATCACTTGACCATAGGATAGAAAATTATATACAAGCACCGTTGGTCTATATATAAATGTTTTGAAAATGATTTCTTTGGTTTTGAAAAGAAATATATGGTTTTGATAAATATTGGTTTTAAAGATTCGTTAAAGTTGATATAATAAAGTTGATAAATAATATGTTTAAGTATTTATTTAATATCTATATTTCCAAATATAGAATTTATAATGGTTTGAAATTGATTGAAATTATATTCATTTAAGAATTATACTTAAATAAGTTTGATTTGAAATGTATTGAATTTGAAATTTAAAGAAGTGTTTTACAACTTGAAATTTGAAAGGGTGACTTAAATGAATATTTCAAACATATATATATTTAAATGGGATATTTTGTTTATTTAAATTTGTAAATTGAAATTGTATTTAAATGTTATGGGAATGATCAAGTTAATATTTCAAAACTAAATAATTGTAAAGTGAATCTGATATGTATATAAATTTATCGAATTTAGTTTTGAAATGTTGAATATTTAAAGCTTTGAAATATATTAAAATTGAAATGACTTATTTTATGGTTCAGATATGTATTTGAAATCGATAATTTGAAATGGTTTATTTAGAAGCTGAATCGAGTTGAAACTGATGATTTGAGATTTGATTAAATTAAATTTTTGGAATTCGAGTTAATTTGAATCGATTTGTGAAATTTGAGGAAACTATTTTATTTTATAAAGAAATTTTAAATTATACTTGAAACTATTGATACTTTACTTTATAAATTATTTTAATATAAATCATTTTTAATATAAATTATTTTATTTTAAACTATTTTTTTTCTTATAACTATTTATATAAACTATTTTTATTTATAAACTATTTTATTATGTATACTGATTTTAATATCTAAACTGTTTAAAAAGGAAAGTGTTATGATTTCCAAAATACTATGATTTCAAAGCTGTGATTTCCAATGTGTTTTGATTTTTAAAAAGACTATGATTTCGAAAGCGTTGTAACTTTGGAAAGTGAAATGATTTTAAAAATAGATATATTTGAAGTGAAAATATTATCGTATTAAATTGGGTTTTGAAATGATAATGATATTTTGGTTTTGAAGTATAAACTATTTTGAAATGACCACGGTGTTATAATAACGATTGGTTGTTAAAGAGACCGGGATCGGATATGGACATACTCTCTGTCGATACCGAAAACCACTTTGACAACCATGTACGCGGTGGAGTTTCCAGAATGAAGTAGGATGGTGGCGACGATCCTAAGGTATATACGTGGACCCAACTCCCGTGAGTTGGCATAAGGTGGCTAAAACAGGAGTGATTGACGGACCAATGAGGTAGCACCTCTTATCGGACACACTTCTTCGATACCATTCTATTACTTGTGATTGATTTGGTGGCCACCCTTGATTTGGGAGTGTTGTTCGAGGTGGGCGGTAGTGGCTGCTATGCGTCACCACTAGTCCGGATGCGTAATTGGTATATCTACCCTGGCATTGCCTAGTTGTGCCGTGTCACCTACCATATCGAGCTTTACTGCGATTATGATTTTAAGATCCGACCGCGTTAAGGTTCTCCATCCCCTTAACACTATTTTCTATATGATTATACTTTACTGATTAGACATTATTATAATAGCGAATATTACTACATAGTAGATAGTTTAACGGATCCTTAAGGGATGGTTATCCCAAACATCCTTTAAGTTACTTGTATTTCAGTTGATATTTCACTTGAGTTGGATTTATTAATATAAGAATGTTAATCCTGACTCGAGTGTTTTGTGTTTTGCTTTACGCTCGGGTCAGACCGAGTGATACAGCATTTGAGACTCGCCTTTGGAGTTGGAGCTTCGCTTGTAGATCCAGCTATCTATCGATCCTGCTTTCAGTTATTCAGTTGATTCCAGTGATGTATTCAGATCTTGTATTTGATTATTGTATTGAGACATCTATTGTATTCGAGACTTCTGTTGTATCTTGTTTAACTCTGTTATATTTATATAGTAGCTTCATGAACTATTATCCTTTTGTTTCCGCTGTATTATTGTTATATTACTCTGTGTTTATGATCTGTAATTATTTTATTTACTGTATATGTTGAGTTTTGCCAAATTTTATTTACAATCCATTGTTTTGAATTATTCAAGTCCGGCATGTGTGGATTTATTGTCGATTTGAATGGTCCAAAATACTGGGTCGTTACAATAAATAACATATGTAAGAAAAAGTAAATGACATATGTAAATAAATGGAATTAAGCATTACATGAATGAATGGGAATTGAATTTGTGAGAAAAAAATGTAAATTAAAGAAATGATCATTGTGTGAATGAAAAAAAAATGTTGTGAAAGGAAATTTATAAGAATAAACTGAAAATAATGTTTGGAATTTGTTATTTGTTTTGGCTTATGAATTGTATGGGATAGGATACCTCTAATTGTTTGGATGTATGAATAATCTGTTGAGTTTTCTCTAAGACTTTGAGTGTATGGTATACTTAATAGTTTATTTGTCATTCTATACGATTTAAGAAGGTGTCTAAACCCGAACAAAACCATTTGTTTTGCCTGATATGTGTGTTTGGTTAACTGCATTGATTTCATGTGATGATTTTACGCTTTGGTTGCAAATGATTGTTGTTATGTTGTATTGGTTCGTTTTGTTATTTATTGAGACAACTTAAATATTTCATTTTATATAATTATTAACTCTTTTTGGATTATATAAGTGAAATATAGGTTTATGGAAGCAATCGCTACTGCTTTTGGTTTCATAATTAAGTGTTATTTACCTGACAAATAGGTATGTTCTCATATTACGGTTTTATAGCGATATTATATTATTTTCCCGTTGTTAGGACATATTATTTTGATATATATATATATATGATATATTGTTATTATTGATATTATTTTATCTCCCAGACCTCTCCGTACAAAGGAGACTCTGTCGAAATTTTCCGTAAATTTTGGACTTAGAAAATTTTGTAAAGTGTTTTCAAACTTTTATTAACCTGAGTATAAAAGGATTTAATTGTTTATAAATTTATATATTTTATTTAAATTATTTAGTTTTGTAAATTAATTGTTTATAAATTTAATATTTTGAATAAGATATATTGATTTCTAAATTCCTTCTCTTCCTTCCTTTCCCTTCTTTTCCTTTTTAGGGACGAAAAGTTTTGAGTGGGGGAGAGTGTAACGACCCGTAATTTTCGATAATTAAAAATAGTTAATTTAGTAAGATTATGTGATTTAACGTTAAGAGAAATAAAAATTTGTGATGTATTAATGCAATAATAACTAAAATGAAAGGTAACAATGTTAATTAAAGTTAATTATTAACAACGTGAATGGAATTCCAATCAATTAAAAAAATGTAAAGGTTATACTTGGTTGTAAAGTGAATATATGAAAACAAATGTAAATATTGAATTAATTAATGGGATAGTATATAATAAATGGTAATTGAATAAAAATATGTGTTATGTAAGTAATTGTAACATTTGTTTGAAAGTAATGAACTTAAAAATGTAATAAAAGGTATAGAAATGTAAATTTTATTTACATGACAATAATTGATGTAATAAAAAGAATGAAACCAAGATAAAATAATTAATTGGGATTTAAATTATAATTAATGTGTAAAATTGACAAGAATTCAATATAATTGAAATAAAGTTGTTAATGCAAAAAAAATGGAAATTGTAGCATATTAGTGAAATAAGAGATGAACAAATGTTAACTATATATGTAGAATAATAATTGATTGAGTATAAAGATTGGAATCAAATAAAATCAATTTATTGGAATTAAATTTTAATTAATTGGATTAATTGCAGTTGAAATTGAACACTGAAATTATTGAAAAAATTAACACTGAAATTGTTATGTAAATTTACTTTTTTTGAGAAAAATGTGTGATCCTCTACAGGAGAGGAGAGCACATATGCACTTATATATAACAACAATAGAAAAGGAGCTGCCAACAAGCCTGACAGGTAGCTAAAAAACACCCCCGTACAAAAGAAAAAACAAACCCACCCAAACTCAACACCGACCTGATACCATGGCCTAAAGCGACACCAAAAGAGAAGTAGTCGTCTGAAGAAACTACCGCAACCACAACCTCAACATCCAAGCTGAAAACATCTCAACATACTACATCTACACAAACCACTAACAAACTCCAAAACCACAAAACAACCCTCAATCGAAAGACTTAAAAGCTTTACGATTTAAACGAGGACTTCTCCTACTAATACCAGCTGAATAGCTCTTACTATTTCTTTTCCTTACTTTGGCTGCACGAAGTAACTCTCTAGCATGGGCAGGAGAATGAGGAAATTTTCCTATAGACGCAAGACAGCAATACATAACGAATCTGAAACCCCCAGTCCAATAATAAATAGCTCTATCAGAACCGAGGTTATTGGGCTTAGAAACTGAGCAGATGCCTCTCACAATCTCTTCAGATTCTAAAGCAATAACTTCTCTGGCCCCCACACCAAAGTTCAAATGATCTGATTTGTCCATAGAATGCAACTGACTGTTACGAATCCTAGCACTTCGCCGAACGGATCCACAAGAAGCTAATGATTTCTTGCACTTTACTTTCTTCACCGGTGAAACTAAAGCCTTTACTGAATTATTTCCTTTGGCCGCACAAGACGTTAAAGAAAAGCCACTATCATCAGGCTTAAGTTCTGAAATAAACCCTGACGACATAACTGCTGAATTGCGTAAAGAATACTGATTGATGTTTGCATTCTTCAATGAGGAAAGGTCTAAAACTGGAGCAATACAAGGTAAACTATCACCAATTGTGTTTTCAGTCAAAGCCTCTGACTGGGAACACTGAATAACATCATCGAAATACACACTAGGATCACGAAGGTTGGTATACAAATCTACTGTGCATGTATGCATGTCAGAGAAAGATAACAAAGATGACATATCCTTTTCCTCCCTTAAATTTACTTTAAATTGTTATAAATGTCTAAGTAATCTAAAATGATAGAAATTGTAAACTACTGAATTTGAATTAAAAAGATGATTTAATTAATTTAATATTAATTTATTTAATTAACGTGAAAATAGCCATTTTAGCCACTGTCTCGGATTTCGACGAAACTAGTTTCATCGGATCCGTAACGGTGAATTATTGTAGGATTTCAAGTTTCGTAATGATCGGACTTGTCGTTTGATCGTACGGGCTCGAAACGCCTAGAATCAATTTAAATGAAATCAATTTGAAATAAGCTGATTTTAACATAACTTCTTCATACGATGGAATTTGGACATGAAACCTGTTCTATTGAGTTTAAAAATATTGAAAACATCTATTTTGATACATGGGATTACCCATTTTCGTTCCGGAAACGGAACGGGCTTTTCGGGTCGCTTATCGTTCAATCAAATCTTGCCCGTTCTTTCTATTTTCAGTTCTACCTATAAATAGCTCGTTATAAACCCTAATTGTTCCTTATTCTATTTGTTTGTACGTACATTTCCTTCTCAACTCCTTATTCCAATGGCAGACAAACCAAACAAATCCCAAATTCAATTGCAAATCAAAATCAAATCAAAAAAATTAAACTCCTCAAAATATATCGAATTATATATCAATTTGAAGATCTCGACGAGCGCAAGTCAAATTTGTAGTTTTTTTCGATCTGGGTTGCTATGTGGCCGGAAATGGGCGATTTAATATCGGCCGTTCATTGACGGTTGACGATCTTCGACGGATCGTCGATTGGAGGATACCGTTGTGTGGAGAGAACCGAGGGGAGTTCATCGGCGTGGTTTGTTTGGTGTTTTGATGGTTGGATCTTGGGCAAAAATTCGATTAGGGTTAAGATCTAGTGGCAGCGGCTGCATTTCTTTTTGAGCGAAAGGTCATCGATCGCCGGGGGGAGTCGCGTTGGTCAGTGGCGTGGTCGGCGTGGTCGGCGTGGCAGGGGACAGCTGCGGGCGGCGTGCGATGGTGGATGGCATGCGTTCGATCTGCCGTGTTCGTTTACCTGGGGCGGCTTCATGGGTTCGGGCTAGTGATTTCACGTGGGGAAGGAAATGGTGACGTGTAGGTTATAATCAATATTTTATTCATTTTATTTAAATTTCCAAATGTTCTAATATGCGTAACTTTTACGTATGAGGTCCGATTCATGCGCGGTTTGTTTTGCCGGGATCGTATCGAAATTCCAGACATTTTGACGCTGGTTTGGATGAATTCTGAGACTGCTCAAATTTAGGCCCTATTTTGAATTTCAAATCGATTTGAAATTCAAAGGTGAATGTTTTGACCCACTCACAACTTCTAAAATTCCTTATATTCGTTAAATAAAATTTATAGTGTGATTAGAAATTTATTTATGGATGTTTGGTATATTTTAAATCATCATCTCGGTTAATTTGAATTTATTTGAATTAAATTGTCATTTTATTTATTATTGAATTTAAATTGCCAGTTAATTACCTGTATATAATAATCTGTTAATTGTTGATATTTATTGGTTGAATTGGATGATGATTGTGATGGATGTTTGATTTTTTAATATTGGATGATTAGATGCTATTATTGGTTTATATATTATTATTACTCTGCAAGTTCCCTATGGGTTGAAATGATACATACCCGAACGATCTATAGACTAGGGAAAATTGTTATGGGTCGAAATGATAGACTCAAGCGATTTTATGGATTTTATTATTTAATTCGGGATTGCGATTTGAAATGATATATAACCGTAAAATATTAAATTGGGAATTGATATGATAAATGTCTGTATCACTTGACCCTAGGGTAGAGAATTATATATGGACACCGGATTGGTTAAATTAAATGATTTTAAAAAATTTAATTTTTGAATTTAATTAAATGATATTTTTGAAATAAATTTTGATTTATATAAATTGAATTATTATGGAAAAATCAAGTTTTATGTTGAAATGTGAATTGGTTTAAAGAAACTCCTTTTAGAAATTAAATTGAAATTTTAAAGTCGAATTTGAGCGATAAGTGAAATTTGTCAGAATTGAGTTATTTAAGTTGTTTGAAATATAACTTTGAAATGTATTGAAATTGAAATGATTTAAATTGATATTTCGAACATGATTTGAAATCGATATAAGTGTAATATTTGATTTAGAATGTGAATGGAGACTTGAATTGGATTTTGTTGATTAGAAATTTAAATGGTTCTATTGTGTTGAAATGAAATAAATAGTAAATTGATATTAATTTCAAAATTCATATTTTTAACATAAACTGTTTTAAACATATTATTTTAAAGACTTTAATTATTAAGATTTTCAAACTATTAAACTATTTTAACCTATATTAACTATATTAAATCATTTTAACCTATTTTTAAACCATTAAATTTTTTTTAAACTAATTAACCCATTTTAACTTATTTTAAATATAATTAATCTATTTTAAAGCTATTTAATCTAATTTAATTATATCTAATCTATTTTAAATCTATTTAACTATCTAAAAAAATTATTTTTACTATGTTAAGCTATTTATAACTATCTAAACTATTTTTCTAAATTTCCAACTAAGTGAAGTAGATGTGTTCATATTCAAATCCTCGATTTTAAAGTGAATATGGTTAAATGACATTATAACCTAAGTTGAGATTTAAATAACATATTTAATTTAATATGATGATTTTGAAATGAGAGTTTAACCTATTTTGGGAATATGACTTTTGAAAGAAAATATAATTTCGAAACTTTGATTTCAAATGTGATATGATTTTAAAGTGAATATGATTTCGAAAGTGATGGTTTTGAGAATATGATATTTTGGTATAAATTGTGAAGTGACTTTTAAAATGTAAAAGAATCATCCGGTGTGAAATAAGCGTTTGGATGTTAAAGAGACCGGGATCGGATATTGTCATACTCTCTGCCAATACCGAAAACCACTTTAACAATTGTGTACGTGGTGGAGATTCCAAAAATGAAGTAGGATGGTTTGGCGAACGATTTCTATGTAAGGTATGACGTGACCCTGACTCCCGTGAGTTGGCTTAGATCTGACTAAAATTAGGAGCCATGCCGGCCCAAGTGAGGTCATTCCTCCGATCGGGCACACTTCTTCGATATTATATTCTAACTTTGTGATTTGATTAGTGGCCACCCTTGATTTTGATTTGGGAGTGTGTTTCGAGGTGGGCGGTAGTAGCTGTTATGCGTTACCACCAGTCCGGATCCGCAAATGGTTATCTACCCTGGCATTTCCTCGTGTGCCGTGTTCACATGCCCTAGAACGACTTCTACGAGTTTGTTTTGTACCATACCTATGGGATGCCCTCTGGGTAAACCTCCAGTTTACGGAGGAGCTTACGGTACTGTATAGACTATAGGAATATATAAAATGTGTTAAGCGGGATATGGTTAACACCTTAATGTTATTTTAATACTTTTACTTTACTATAGACATATTATAATAGCGTATTGTACTACATAGTAGATAGTTTAACGGATCCTTAGGAGATGGTAATCCCGAACATCTCTTAAGTTACTGCACTCACGTCATACATTGGATAGGAGATGTCAAATCCCGTAAACATATCCGACGCCGTCACACGCATATTTACCGTTGATTTAACTTACAAAAGATCTTTTAGTTCTGACTCGAGTGTTTTGTCTTTTCAATTCGCTCGGGTCAGCCTGAGCATTTCAGGATTGAAGACCTTATCTCCGGAGGACGAAGACGAAGATTTGTACTACTATTATTTATGATATTTATTCCACTACATCATATTGTTGTGCTGCATTTATTTATTTATTTATTCTTATTGTATGTAACTTTGATTCTGTATTGTATTAGTAATCTAATTTATTTGTAAACAGCTTCATGAACTGTTATTTGATTCTTATATATTGTCATTCCACTGTGAGATTCTGTATTTGTTTTATTTCTTTCTCTTTTTCTTATTTACCCCAATAACAATCTGCCTCTTTGTATGATTTGAGTCCGGCATGTGTGTCTGCTTAAAACGTCCAAAAAGCCAGTTCGTTACAGTTTATAAATTTATAAACTCATTCGGATTTCACTTGTTTTATGTAACATTCTCATTTGTAAACTTCGTTTTAACATTATTGCTTTATATATCCCATTTATTTTTCAGTCTATTTTAAATATTGATTTCAACTCCTTATCCATATTTTCAAAAATATCATTTAAAATCCTTTTATATAAATTATTTTAATATCTCTCTTTAAAACATTTTACGAATGGTTAAGTATAAATCCAAAATCAACTCATTGTTTTACCCAAATCAATTTCCTTTAAAATAATCCAAATTCCGATATAAATATTTTATATCCAAAACCTCCTTTCAATTTCTTCAAATCCAAAAATAATATTTATGGTATTTAAAATACTAAAATTAAGGCCAGTGCTACTATAGCATTCAATATATCAAATCACCACATAATCTATATCAGATTATTCGCACAAATCATATATCACTATATATGAAATTAAAATAAACATTTTTGAGAAATCTAGTTGGATCCCTCCAACCTGTTTCCCTACAACCACAGAATGTTATATAACAAAAATATACCAATCCCGCTTCAAGGTGGGATATCGCGGTAATATAAGGTTATCCGTTATTATGCGAAGCGCAAAGAGTCTCATCCGCTCAAATAGGCGGGAGTAATATCCAACTACTAATATATATACTACTATATATAATATAACATCCAACTGATAATAATTTATAAATCCATCCAATTATTCAATAATTAATTTTCAACAATTTAAATTAAAATAGTAATCCAAGATGAGTGAGATTTACTCACCTTGATTTTTAATTGCAATCCATTCCAATTTTAATTCTATTGCATAGATCTCAGAGCTATGAACCAAATACGACTTGTTTCATTGATTCTGGACCTCATATGAATAAATTATAAAATTTATTAACATTCGAATTCATATAACATAATCAATAAATTTTAATTACCATTTATTCTTAATTAACTTAGCAAAAGAAACTGGATGTTACCTATCTCGAAACCGTGCTAGATTCCAGAAATTGACCGCCACTTGAATGCCTCTCGTCGTCGCTGCATCTCTTCCTCATCCCCTTCGTTCGCGAAAACCACCAAGTCACGCACGCTCCTCGAACCACTGCACAACACCTATACGCACGCGAGCAACACTTCATGCGCCTAGTCCTCCACCCTCGCGCCCTACGTCGCTCAGGTTGCTCGACGTCGACCAAGATGTCACACTTGAAATCTTGACAGCGCCCTCCTCCCTACGCACGCGTGAACTCTGGCTCAGAAAACTCCAAATCGACCAAACAGTCGCCCCCCCCCCTCCAAATCGATGATCGTAACCCTCCTCTCCAATCTCCTACGTGCGACACTAACATCGCTCCTCTTTCCAATTCCTTCCCCCCGCCTGCAGCCTCGCGTGACTCAAGGTTTCCCTAAACCTAGCTATCGCGAACCAATATTGTGCTTTCTTCCTTCGTGCGTGTGCTTTCCCCCCATTGCAGCCGCGCCTTCGAGCTCAGGCGATTCACGATGGATTATCCCCTTCCTTTTTTTTCGATTCGATTTCGATTTTTTTATTTTTTTTTCCTTTCTCGTGCTCGTGTTCGAACTGAAGAAGATGAAGCATGATTTAAATTGGAGAAGGCGGCTTGTAGTACTCTTTAAGGTGGCTGTATATAGGCTAGGTCGGCTTGTTTCAGAAGGTAGGGTGGCTCGAGTTTGACCTTTGATTAGATATATATATTATTTTTCCAAAATATCTTGAATTACATACAGTGAAATCTCAATCTCCTATTGCGGCGTACTGCCTGGCGTCCCTAATGTTATGCCGCTATTCTAAACCGAATGGAACAATTTTCGAGTCCTAATTCGATCGTATGTGGAAGATAGTTTTTTAAATCAACTATTTAAATTCAATTAAATTATTTCTAGGCGTTTTTAGATCGCACGACCAAACTGTAAATCCAAACGCTAAGAAATTTGAAATCCAATAATAATACACTATTACGGATCTAATGAAACTGGTTTCGTCGAATTCCGAGACTATGCCCCGGATCGTTTTTTTAACGCGTCGATTAAATCGACGATTTCACAAATTGACGAAATTACTCGAAATTTCAGTTTTAAAAACTTACTAACTCAATTATAATTCAAATAGAATATATGCACATTAGAAATCATTTCGATTCATATTAAACTCCAATTCCAATTATTCACTATTTCCGTAATACGATAAATCGCTATATTTGAAATTTAATTTCATTCTATAATTTCAACCAAAATCTTCATATTCAAAAATCAATTTATATTTGAAATCAATAAAATCATTTAAACATTCACAATTAAATGTCGGAAAATCCGGGTCGTTACATTAGTTTGGAGTGGTTCGGATAAATTATACTTATCTGAAACCGGGGTCTCCAAACTAAGAGATAATTTCCGACTAACTCAATTCCGGTTCTTTTGGAAGTATATAACCAGTAATCGAGTCCTCACTGAGGAACTCTAATATACACAACATACTTCCTCGGTTAAAACAAGAAAAGTTATAAATAGCGGACAATCCGCTACTTAGGGTAATTGTATAGAGTTTGCATATGGATAACCATATACTTAATTTAAACATGACACATTAACTTTGATTTCATATTTGGTTGAGGTTACTTAAGGGCAATCGATAAAGAAATCCCTTAATTTAAAACATTTTTGAAAAAGAAAAACAGTTTTAAACAAAACCGATATTTTAGAAACAAAGCAATTTAAACCCCTACTTATTAATTAAATGATAAATTAAACCTTTATTAAATAATAATTAAATCTTAGTTAAGTCTTAATTAAAATCTTAATTAAATTTAATTAATCAGTAATTAATTAAATCCCTTTTATAAATAATTAATTGATAATTAATCTTTAATAAATAATTAAAAATAATTAACCATTAATTTTTAATTAAATAATAATTAGCTTTAATTAATTAACTAATTAAAATTAACTTGTTTGATTAACACTTAATTATTAATTACCTTTATTAACCAATGATTAAGTACTAGTAACTTAATTAATTAATCATTTATTAAATAAATAAATAATATTACTTTTTTAATCACTTAATATAAGTTTTAAAACATTTTCCAAAAATATTTCTATGAAACCATTTTTAGATTTTGAAAAAGAGTTCGTTTTCACGAATTGCGCTTATAGCGATTATCGCTATACGACCCGTAATTTTCAAACTTGAAATTTTTTTCTCTCGGTCTTCTTCAAAATTTTAACTCTTGGAAAAAGTTTACTACAACATAAAAGAATATTTGAAAGACTAACAACTATTTAAAACTTGAAAACCTTTTTTTTGCAAATTTTAAAACCAGAGATTTTGAATTTTATACAAGGGATAACATGTCGCTTTAACTAGTAAGATGCTAACTTTCTTAGCATACCATCATGAATTCATGTTCACAACATACATGATTACATAACCACAACATCACAACATGTAAACATTTCCATAACCAACATATACAAGCTAGATTATAATACGCAAACTAACTTGACTATTTAACTACCATATTCCAACTATACATCCACATAACCAAGCACATATGATTACATCCAAGCATCATTATAATCCAAGAACAATACATACATAAAATCCAACATTATTTTACCCAAACACTGCATCATTTATACAACAAGTTAGTCAAATATATATATATATATATATAGAAAAACTTAGTTAAAGAGTGAAATTTTACTCACCGAACGTGGGAAAATCAAACTAACTTCTACTAAAACCTAAATATGACCTAGGCCTTTGCTTCTAGCGGGGAAAAGAGGAGTTTTAATGGATTTTAATGAACAAAGTGACTTGGCCTAGGCCCCTTTGGGTTCGACTATGTCATGTAGAGGGTGGTGTGGCTTTGCTTTTGGAAGGAGAAGTATATAGGAAGGAAGTAAGGTGACTAAACAAGGTTTTAGAGTTTTTTAAAAGTAAAAGAAATTAAGATTTTAAACTTTAGAAATCCCTTTGGAAGCCATGAAAGCTTCTTAAAAACTTAAACAAGATGGAGGTAAGGTTTTGAAAGAGTTAGAAATGAGAATAGAAATGAAAGAAAATTTAGAAATTATTTTGTACAAATTACAAAAATCAAATTACCAAAGTACCCTTACCTTACATAACCTCCACTCCTTGGTTGCCACCTCATCCACTCTTGTCTCCCCCTTGTACTTTTAAAATTATCATATCCCCTTTCATCATTTTCAAAGCCAATATTAATTAATTACCTAAGTACTTAATGTTTGTAAGGAAGTGACATATTATGTCACTTTTATATTTAAATTTTGTTTTAAAAACTTACATGATAAGTCACATCCTTATTATATTTATTAAGTAAATATGTAAATATGCATTACAAATCCTAACACATTTATAAATGTGTTAACTCCATTGTGAACAACGTTTTCCAACAACTTTTCGACACCGAAAAGTCAAAAATTCGGAAAATGATTTCCGGTCATATTTTCTATTTTTCTTTGAACTAATTGTTTTTGTAAACAAAATTTAAAAACTATTTCAACATCATTAGTTATTATTTAAAATATTTTTAATTTGATTTATAAAATTCATTAATTAATTATTAAAAATATATTTAAGTGTCCATAATTAAAGTGATTAAACCCTGGGCCGTTGCATGATACAACCGATAGGGAGTTATCCATCATTCATGGAGATATAACTTATTAAGTAGACTCAAGGTTAGAATTCCAAGGCGGATGAGTTCTAACACCTACTAGTGACGTCGAAAGACTTCTATGTTTCAACTTAGGGTTTGGTGAAACGTGAAATACTAGTGGGAGCCTTATTAGAAAAATGAAATGATAAAATTTAACCTTTATAATATTGTAAGAATATATGCTATATAATATTATAATAATATACATTGACAAATTTGTTCATTTAGTATGATTGATAAAATGTTTATTAATGTAGATATACAAATGAACTGAATTGAAGATTGACAAATAGAAATGTAACATATGCTTACTAATAAGTGCTTCTTACATGTAATGTTTCAATACCCATTCAAGCACCTGATTTTATAACTACTAAATACATTCATAATTTGGTGCTTACATATTTATTTGGTCGAGACCATGTATCGCATTCTATGAGTTTCGAACTCTAAGCAATATAGGGTTATGGATATTTAATACATATACTATCGCATGTATGTGTTATATGGGGATGGTCACGGTTCATTATGTATGATACTTCGACGAATTTAGTTCATTCGAAGTAAGCCAATAAATAGTACTATGAGATCGAGTATTCAATTTGATTGATTACAAAAGGATCGAATGTGTTAAATATAACACAAGACACAAACTACAATATTGATCTAATAACCGATCAATGAAATGTCACTTTAATTAGTTTATGCAAAGTGCAACCTATCTGATGTCCTTAAATGTAAAGGATAATTAAGTGCGCTTTTGTAAAGAGTTCATTATTATATTGTAGTAAGAGATTTCTTTCGAATGGTTTAACCATTTAGAAAGAAAAACCAGTGTACAAGTGTAGATGTGATTTAAGGTACAATTCGGATGAAGAGAGTGAATAGTCACCTCTGCTTCATAAAGAATCATCGGAAATGAGAATTGTAAAATAATAATTGATACTTAATATTGGAGTAAGAAATATGATTTCTATTTTGAAATGTATTTCATATACAAAATTATTTTCTATGAGATTTATTTTCTTTGATTTCAAGATATTTAATCAAAGAACTTTCCACTGTAAACTAGTTGTAGTATGTGAGATAAATATTCTACATTGAGTGAATGATGGACCTCTGAATTCAGTATGATATTATAGTAATGGCAGAAATAGTGGGAGTATGCCATATAGCACTTATTAATTGCATTAAGTTATGAATATCGTTTTCGTAAAACGTACCGAACATTGTTTAGAAATAATGACTATTTTTCAATGTCGACTGAAAAGTAGACATAGTTATATTTCCGTATGAATATTCTGAAAATTTATTTTCACAACAAAAGTGATACAATTGAAAGTACTAAAGTATCTAAAATTATGCATAATTATTTTGGAATTATAGACTAAGCCATGGTGTTGAGAAATAATTTTTATTATATGCTTATAAAACATATGGTATTAGTTAATTATTTCTCAAGCATTTAAGGGCAATGCACCGATTTAGTAGGAGCGGCATTGGAGTTGATGAACTCTTCAAATTAATACATATAGATGTATGACATCATAAGTCTATGAATACCAAAATGTTTCCACGTACTTTGACATATTCACCAATGAGGCATCACAGACATGGACTTGTGTATTTGATATGCATGTATAAATTTATAGTAAGCCCATATAATATACAACGGAAGTAAATAATGTAACATGCGATAGAAATGATTCGATTTGTTAAATGGGTTAGTATATTAGAAAGAGTTCCGAACGTACCTAAAAACGAATGAAGAATCAATCTCAAAAGTCACTCCCCCATGTGATACATAATGATGTATCAATAAGGAGTAATCAAACTTTGTTGGACAAAGTACGATTAATTGTGAGTGAAGTTGAGTTAATTTCTTTCTATAAGGTTATGTACTTAAGAGTAGTACATATGGTTAACATATTTCATCAAAATAATAGTTTACAAAATCATACAATATAAGGGTTTATAAGAAACCCCAACATATCCTAGGCCAAAGAGTTGGCAGGTCGTGTAAGTCAAAAGTCTGCACGTAATAATTATTCGTGAGAGATCTTGTATGAATCTCCTCAAAAGGAGTTTGGAAAGGACTGTCATTGGATGACATATTGATGTTTTGAACATAATTTTTGTAAACTATAACAAAATCAGTCTTATATATAAGGAAATTCATAAAATGTTTATGAATACTTATTATATTGCACCGAGAATCAATTGTTGTTTCAAGAAATACCAACTTCATAGTGAAGGAATTTATTTGAGAAATTATTGGTAGTAAAATGGAAATGGATACAATCCAAGGATAAAACTAATTACTATGAGGTGAAATGAAATTAACTAACCTAATCGAACACATCGCATTAGAGTGTCTAATAATGTTCTCGCACATTGAAGAAAAACTTTGGGCTTCTTATCAATGTCGAGACTATATATGGCCCGGTTGTTTAATTAAACCATTAAGAGTGTTGACTTTATAATATGGTACGATGCGCAGATCTGAAATAATTCCAAGTACATTATCAAAATATAATTTTGGTAATCGTAACCGAAGGGATATGATCCATCGGTCGTGATTGTGTCTTTATGAGAAAAACTAATGTAGTTGGAATTAAATGAGCAATGTTGGTAAGAATAATCTCGTAAATTTCATTTGTTGAAATTAGCATAATAGATTCAACATTCAACATGATCAAGTTATTTCTGATTTACTCACAAGATTATCGCTTGATAAGACTTATTTTTTTGGTACATATGTGCTAAAATAGGAAATTCTAAATAATGATTTAGAATAGACGATTTGCACGTAACAACCAAAGTTTCTCGTAATCGGTTGTAGCGAAATAGAGTTTGTGAGTTTTTGGATATGATCCAAGAAATGATATGGAAGTATCATTTTATAAGCATCAAAATTGAATAAGTATTTTGATAGAAATATCAAATAATTTGATTTTCAGTCAAAATGCAGAGGAAGTGTGTGTTCATAAGAAGAATGTTAAAAGATACATTGATATTTCTAAATCACAAGTAAACAACTCACTACTGATTTAACGATGTACTTGTGTTAAAATCAGTTTTAGTTGTTTTAATACTCAACGTTGGATTTGTAAATTTTATCTGATATAGTAAGTATAAAAGATATTAGGAATGTCCCAAAATGAAATGCAATGAGACCTTAGTAAAATATGTATTACAGAACATGTAAGATAGATTCCTTATGCATTATCAATAGGAATTATCATACATGTTATGTTGTCTACGATATCGTGATTTGTTTATGTATTTGATACATGAGGAAAATATCAAATCCAAATTAATATCACTAAATGATAGTTTGAAGTGTTCTCGTGTATTTATGAAATACTAAAGAATTATTTATAGAAACAGTGAACTCCTTATGAAGGAATGTTCGGACTCAAATTTCATAAGTTATATAGAGTATAATACGTCAATAGTAAATTAAGAATTTTTAAGTTGGAAATGTTCCAAATGAAAGACTGTAGCTGATTCAATGGAAAA
Organism: Allium fistulosum; assembly: GCA_030737815.1. NCBI lineage: Eukaryota > Viridiplantae > Streptophyta > Magnoliopsida > Asparagales > Amaryllidaceae > Allium > Allium fistulosum. The sequence goes on along the minus strand of CM060901.1, from coordinate 1,077,151,771 downwards.
GGCTATGTACATCGCCTTGAATAGCGCAACAATAAAGAAATGTATATGAATATAAATGCAGAAATTTATAACTGAGCTGAGGGTGATTCCAAATATTGAGAATCCCATAAAATTCTTATATGGTAACAATGTCACGATATAGTTCTAACTGAACTTATAGCTCATTGGAAGTCGAGAAACATACTCTGAATTGTTCTACTTAATAAAGGTAGTTTAACAGCATCGAAGAGAGTTAATTGACAGAGTAGATCATTAAAGCATAATATCATACGTAACACCCCGATATTTTTCGGAAATAAATAAGAAAATATAATTAAAAGATAAGAAATAACCTAAAAGGAGAATTTTCACAAACGTCTGAATTTGACAATAGGACTTGCACCATTGTATCCGTAGTAATTTTCTGGACAACTTTCATATATGACTTATTGAAACCCAAGCTAAAACTAAAAAATTATAAAGGATTGAATAATAAGAAATTGAAAGAAAAATAGAAAATAGAAATAAAAAAAGAAATCAACTAGGGCCTGGTCGACCGTGGGCGATCGACCTAGCCCAAGGGCGGTTGACCCGAACCATGGTAAATCGTAGGGTCATGGCGACTAGAGACGATTCATTTTGTCGTGTGAGATTTTTGTGTGATGACCATGGTTTCAGAGATGAACGAGATGATTTTAGGCTGGAGCTGATGGCATTGAGTTGAGGCGTTCCCCTATAAATTGATAGTTAGAGTTAACCTAATCCTAATTTTCTACATTACAGCGAAGCTCTGCCAAAATAAAACCCTAAACCCTAATTTCTTAAATCAATTTCTAAACACCAATTCTATTCTAGATCTCAATCTAAATTAAAATGAAATGGAGATCTAGAAATTGGAGAAGAGACCTAAGCGAATTTAGGGGAGAAAGCTTGCGGCGTCTGAGCCAAACCTAAAAGCTTAGGACAGAGGTAAGTAGGCATGGATTTAACAAGTTAAATAAATTAATTGATTTTAATTTCTACCCTATGCTAATTTGACTGTTAATTCTTGTAACGACCCGTAAATTTTAACTATTTTGATAACGTAATTAACTGAATTTTGTGAAATTTTTAAATAATAAAATTTTGAAATATAAATTTGACAGTTGGAATACGTCTAATTTAACATAGCAACTGGTAAATTTCCATCAGATAATATGAAAGTTTATTTTCTTGTGTAATTCTATTTCAATTTAAATCAGTTAATATTTGTTGATAATAAAATGTTTTCCAAACCTGATTATTTTTATATAATAAATTTGTAAATCATCTTCTGAGTGAGATGTCGTATTTCGTTTCTATAAATTTGGACTTCTATTGCTTCGTTTATCTTATTTTCAGCAAATTAGCAGCATTTCGGTACCGATTATCGACTTTTGATCGGATGATCGTACCACTGATATATGTATACCGTTTTGATCGTCTCGTCGTGCTGATCTCGGCGGTATATTCATTCGTGTGTTTCGGAGTTTGGGACACAATGAACTCGGTTAATCGATCGGTTGTACCGGTTACGTATTTTGAGTTTTGACTTTCATTTGTCTTTTCGTTTGTCTATCCCAATACTGATAGCCTCTAGCCTTTTTAAAATTCCCAGAATTCACCTTGTGACTTTTGCTTTCCAACATTTACTTTGGGTATTTAATATTTTTGTCTATTCATTTCTTTGGGAAAGAAAAAAAAGGGAAACCAATATAAAATTTTCATCTTTTCGTTCTCTCCCATTTTGCCCTGAAGCTCCTCACCCTACCTTGCTTGCTCTCTCTTCCCTTTCCATTTCTACTTGTCACTTTCATAGCCGAAACACATTTGCTCTCTTCCCTGTATCTCGGCCATGGAAAAAAAGGGGCATGAAGCCGTTCATCTTTCCACGCATAGCCATTGTCCCCTCCCGTGTTTGCCACCCTCTGACCGATCGCTTCCACCACTAATCCTTCCTCATCCGGCCTCCACCACAACTGTAACAACCCGCAAATTCGTAGCAGTTAATTATCGTCATTAAATGATAATATCAATAGCTGATTGTTATTGAGATTTTAATCGATTGAAATTCTTTCGTATATTCATCGTTGTTGTACGGGCTTTAAAATTTGTCTTGGCCCATTTCTTTTGTTGCCGTGATTATCAAACCAAACTCGGTCCCCCTTTGTAATCCATCCATTCGTTCGAAACCTAAAACAAAAAACAAACGAAAGAAAATAAAAATGGTGGCTCGTCTTCGTTCCATTTCACGAAACTAGGGCTTCAAAAATTAGCGACTGCTCGTTCATCCCTCTCGTTCGTCTTCGCCTCCAAAGTAGGGCTTCGAAGAAATTGCAACTCGATTGTCCTCTCAGCGGATTAGGGCATGTTCGTCTCGTTCGCCCTCTTCGAATTTTGGGCTCCTGTCGATTTCAATTGCGGGATTTGGTTGATTCTTCGAAGCAAGGTGAGTGATATTCTTCGCTCACATCTAATTTATTCTCTTTTATTCGTGAATTCCGTTGTTTGATTCTGGGCTACTATTGCTTTGAATTCTAGTGATTTCTGATTGTTCGATTGCCGTTCCATGACATTTGAATATGTGTGTATTTTGGCTTGATTCGAATCCTTTGACAATTATGGCTATGATCTGTATTTGTTCGAACTTGCTGATTTTATTAGTTGGAAACTGTTACCTGACTTTGGCAAGTTGATAATTTGTGAGGATATTTTGACTTGTTTCTTAACTAAAGTGTACTGTTTGGATTTGTGAAACTTTTGAATTTCTGGCTTTAACCTCCTCACTGGTTCGTTCTGTTTACTGATGATCATAGGCCTTGACATTTGTTTAATGCGCTGGTTCACTTGAACTTCGAGTTACCTTCTACCTTCACTTTGATATGCTTTGTGTCTTTACCTTATTTTGATCTCCATCCTGTTCGAATTGTCTACTATTGTCTTTGATGGGAGTCTCTTCTCTGATCATCTGACTTTTGGACACTGCCTGACATTTTGGTTACTGGTGATCTTTGACTGGTTTTCTGCCCATTCCTTGTTCACTGATATCAGGTTTCCACTGTTGTACTTGATGTTGTAGTTGCAGTTGTACATGTGCACTGTTGTACCTGCACTTGTATCTCCTGTGCACTTTGTGCCTTGTCTGTCTGCACTTGTCTTGTTGAACTGTTGTATTCAAACTGTGATTGCTTGATGTTTACTAGGACTTTTGAGTCAGTGACTTTAGACCTTCATTTACAATTTGAGTCACGTTGGCGTTGCTGGCCTTGGTTGCAGTCTGTACTTTGCACACTTTGTAGCCTAGGTTACTGTTCGAGTTCATTTGCATTTGAACTACTCTCTGGAGTGGTCGAACACTTGTAGTTGAGTTGCAGTATTGTTCTCTGATTGAGTTCTTTACTTGGTGTTATTTGATCTAATCCACCGTTGTACCCCTGATTCAATTGCCATGTGCAGTTTGTAATGTACCATCACTTGTGTACATATTTCGTATTCTCTTAGATAAAGTTTTATGCTGCTGCACTGCCTCTGTTCTCGAATCCGATACATTGCATTGATGCTCTGTATCTATTTGCATTTGGTCATTGTGCTTCACCGATGACCTTAATTTCTATGGAGGCTGATCTGCGTCTTTTTCTGTTGAGTGTTGTAGTGCCATATCCTTGGTGCTCTCACCTTCAGTTTGCTAATTCATTGTTCTTGCTTGTGTAGTCTTTAGTTTATAACTTGCTTGATCCAGTGTTTTGACCTGCTTGGATATTGAACAGACAGTTGCATTCTTGTCATTGATCACTTGGACTTACTTTGTTTTTAGTTGATCTCTGATGGCACTTCCACCTCGAACTGCTTGCAAACTGTCTTGTAATCCACTGTTTGATCTGTTGCATTCAAATTGTTTGCAACTGTGTTGAGTCACGCTAGTGTGACTTGACCTTTGCAATTTCGACGTACGGTAGTGGCGAGGCAGTGCACGCGTGCGTGTACTGCAGCCACACCGAGATTTAATTTGATCTGATGTCATCTGTTTCTGTTTTATTAAGCGTATTTTGAAATGGTTCGTTTTGATTTGTGTTGGATTTATTGACTTTCGGATTCATTGATCTTCTGAGTATTTGATACACTATATTGGCGAGGCAGTATACGTTAGCGTGTACTGCAGCCAATCATCACTGTTGTTTTAAATTGACATTTCAATTGCTTAAACTGCTTTGGATTTCTGTTTTGTGGATTAACACTGTTTAGTGTTATATCTGCCGTTATCCAATCCTCGTATCGAGAGTTGGATATACGAGATTTCTGTGACTGTCATCTATATTGAGATTGATTATTATTGCTTCTATGCACTAATAACTGAGTTTGAATTAGACTGATCCGGGTATTATTTTCTTTTGAATGTAATACTCGGGTCAGACCGAGTATTTACAGGTTGTAGATTTTTAGCTTTGGGTTGCTGCTAGAGCTATGAAGACTTTTTATATCATTTGAAGTGGTCTTCGTCTTGTTGTAGAAGTCAGTGTGTCTGTTTTAAGATGATAATGTATTCATGTATATTAGTCGATAATGTACTTGTATATATAACTTCTGGAGTCGACAGTTGTAGTTGTATCATTTGTATTGTGTCAAATGTATTGTAACTGATATCAGTTATTGTATATATGAGACTTTTCGTTCCATCTTTATTCCGCATTTATGTGATCTGTGTTATTTTTATATCTATTGTTCTAAACTATTATAGCCACTGTGTAGTAGCTTTGAGTTTGTATCGGTATGTCGGGTTTCCTCTAAAAATGAAATGCAATGTTTTATTATCTGACATATCGGTGCTCGCACAAAGCAATTACATAGATGGTCGCTCCTCAACAGCCTTATTCTCCGTGCTAGTTGATAGCACTACACCGTAGTGTTCTTGGCTAGCGTGGGTATAGAGGTGGGGCGTTACAGCTTGGTATCAGAGCCTGGGGTTTAGGACAATTATAAAACATAACTTAGATGGAACATGTGTTACAACTATTTGTCGATGTTTATCTCTCATCTTTACATATGATTATTTTTGACAGTTAGGTAAGAATTCCTAACGCTTATTCTTGTGTTTTCGGCTTTGAATTGATTTAGCCGATGTTGATATTGTTTTAATTTGGCAAATTAAAGCCATTTTGACTTTTGGACTTTGTTCCACTTTTGTTCTATGCTATGAGTGTCATTGTGTACCTGTTACACTGTGATGAAAAATAGCTGGACCAGTTGCAAATTGAGTGATTTTTATTTCTCATTCACATCTAGTTTGAATCTCAGCGATTTTGAACTTGATATTTTGTGTTTTCCTCATCTGGATTTCCGTTCGACTTCGGTCACTTTGTTTTTGAGAAATTGCTAATTTCTTGATTCTCAAGACTCTGATTTTGTTTGCCGTTGGTTTCTTTGATAATGATGATTGATTCATTTTGTACTCGACTGCGGCTATTAATTGTTGACTTCGACGTTGACTTGATTCTTACTTTTGTTGAAGTCATTTATGCATTTCTGCTCGATTTGCTTTGTTTTTCCAGTTGATAATCGATTCTTCTTTTCTAATTAGTTGTTATCACCTTTTTCGATTTTGATAACTTCTATTTCTGGAATTTTTGGGTATTCCTACTTTGATGAATTTGGAATCGAATTCTTTGGATTTTATTCACGTCTTCGAATGTGAAATTTTAGTGAACTGACTTGGTTTCCTAATTTAATCGATTCTTGATCATTTCCCCGATTTGTTGCTATCATTTATTAGCAACTTTGATGACATTTTCTTCGGGATTTTTGTGAACATACTTTCTGACGGATTCAATATCGATTTCTTTGGATTCCATTCACATCTCCGTATGTGAATTCTTGTGATTGATTGTTTCTACAATCATTTTTGTGATTTGTCACTTTAAAAATATAAAGGTTTTCTATACTAGTAGTAAATATTAAAATCCTTTTCTCCAAACGATTTCAAAACTATTTTACTATAAAGCTCTTTTTCTTAAACCGTTTTCCAATCTATTAGTATATACAAGCCTTTATTTCACTCGTATGAGAAATTGAATTAAACGGCCTAGTAAAACAAGTGGTATGAAACGCTTGCGTTTACTTCGTCGGTTAGCTCTTGGACTTGTTCGATTGAACTCTTTTTGTGACAATTTCCTAGTGCAGATCTACAATCTGTTCGTAAATATTTGAGTTAAGCAGGTGGTTATGGGACATGAAGCTAAACTCTTATATTTACTAGCTTAGTGTAATCGACACTTCTTTATGATCCATGACGATCATTTTTATGATTTAGACTAGCAATGTGCGATGTCTCTCGTCCGTGTGTTCGGACTTGCCTTTCTCGTCCGTGTGTTCGGACTTGCCTTTCCCATCCGTGTGTTCGGAAAATTAAATGGATAGCTTCCCATCCATGTGTTCGGAAAATTAAATGGATAGCTTCCCATCCGTGTGTTCGGAAAATTAAATAAATAGCTTCCCATCCATGTGTTCGGAAAATTAAATGGATAGCTTCCCATCCGTGTGTTCGGAAAATTAAATGAATAGCTTCCCATCCGTGTGTTCGGAAAATTAAATAAATAGCTTCCCATCCGTGTGTTCGGAAAATTAAATGGATAGCTTCCCATCCGTGTGTTCGGAAAATTAAATGGATAGCTTCCATGAGATAGCTTCTCGTCCGTGTGCTCGGACTTCCCCCTTCTTTGTGTTTTCTGGATTTCGTGTGTAGATTTCTAGAATTTGTGTTTTCTGGATTTCGTGTGTAGATTTCTAGAACTTGTGTTTTCTGGATTTCGTGTGTAGATTTCTAGAATTTGTGTTCTCTGGATTTCTTATGATGAAATCTGGAATTTATGCTTCACCAATTTTAATGATTTCTATTGATATGTTTATCAATTTTTGTGTATTGGTGAATTTATATGTGTTATTGACTTGTTATGAATACAAGTTTAGGGTATGACATCCCTTTTTATCTTTGAGAAGATTCTTGTGACATTTTTGATGAATGAAAATTCATTTGGTATTATATTTTGATGCCAGTTATTTTGATGAGACTTTGACGTGTTAACTTTGGTAACCGTCAATTTTGAAATGGATTTACAAGCGGTTCTCCCGCAACACTGACATTGCTAAATTAATCACGTGTTTTCAAAATTCTTTATTTTTAAAAGTTGTTTCAAAAATATAAATTAAAATTGTTTTCAAAATTTTTACAGTTTACATTTTCAAAGGAACGAGGAAGCGATTTAAACGTTTCAGAAAAATCGAGGACTATGACCCCTTTCTTTTACTGATTCGCTTAATTCCGGACTTGTCCGTTTGAGAATGTGAAATGTTATTTTTAAACACACAATTCTGCACTTTCAAGGAAACGATAAAGAGATTTAAACGATTTAGCAAAAGTAAGGAGTATGGAACCATACTTTTACTACTTCGGTTAATTCCGGACTCGTTAATTGAATATTTACGACTTCTGATTATCGTTTTTGATAATCGGAGGTTTGTGTTTCTGATTATCGTTTTTGATAATCAGATATTTGTGAAATTTGATTATCATTTGTGATAATTAAATATTTTCCAATTTAATTATCGTCTGAGATAATTAAATATTTTTCGATTTGATTAATCGAATATTTGTGTTTCTGATTATCGTTTTTGATAATCAGATATTTGTGAAATTTGATTATCATTTGTGATAATTAAATATCTTCCAATTTAATTATCGTCTGAGATAATTAAATATTTTTTCGATTTGATTAATCGAATATTTGTGTTTCTGATTATCGTTTTTGATAATTAGATATTTGTGAAATTTGATTATCGTTTGAGATAATTAAATATTTTTCGATTTGATTAATCGAATGTTTATGATTTCTGATTATCGTTTTTGATAATCAGATATTTGTAAAATTCGATTATCGTTTTTGATGATTGAATATTTGCGATTTTGAGATTTGAGCTTCGTCTTTTTCTCTGGCAATTCAAGTGAGTAATCTGATTTACTCACATTCAATTCGTGCTCTGTATGTGATTTCAGCTTTGTTTTCCTTTTCTTTTAAATGCTGGAACTTGATTGATTCTTGCTTTTGATAGTCGTCTGATTTTGATTTCTTGATCCCCATGATGTTGATTCCTTTGATTTGAATCAGTCGAACCTTTTGGTTTCATATCTAATACTTTCCCTGCTGGCATTTGCTTTGCTTATGCATTCGACATTGTTATGCTCTTATGGTTGTTACCTTTTATCCATTTATTCCCTATGATTGCGTGGACGCAATTTCTTTAAGGAGGGGAGTCTGTAACAACCCGCAAATTCGTAGCAGTTAATTATCGTCATTAAATGATAATATCAATAGCTGATTGTTATTGAGATTTTAATCGATTGAAATTCTTTCGTATATTCATCGTTGTTGTACGGGCTTTAAAATTTGTCTTGGCCCATTTCTTTTGTTGCCGTGATTATCAAACCAAACTTGGTCCCCCTTTGTAATCCATCCATTCGTTCGAAACCTAAAACAAAAAACAAACGAAAGAAAATAAAAATGGTGGCTCGTCTTCGTTCCATTTCACGAAACTAGGGCTTCAAAAATTAGCAACTGCTCGTTCATCCCTCTCGTTCGTCTTCGTCTCCAAAGTAGGGCTTCGAAGAAATTGCAACTCGATTGTCCTCTCAGCGGATTAGGGCATGTTCGTCTCGTTCGCCCTCTTCGAATTTTGGGCTCCTGTCGATTTCAATTGCGGGATTTGGTTGATTCTTCGAAGCAAGGTGAGTGATATTCTTCGCTCACATCTAATTTATTCTCTTTTATTCGTGAATTCCGTTGTTTGATTCTGGGCTACTATTGCTTTGAATTCTAGTGATTTCTGATTGTTCGATTGCCGTTCCATGACATTTGAATATGTGTGTATTTTGGCTTGATTCGAATCCTTTGACAATTATGGCTATGATCTGTATTTGTTCGAACTTGCTGATTTTATTAGTTGGAAACTGTTACCTGACTTTGGCAAGTTGATAATTTGTGAGGATATTTTGACTTGTTTCTTAACTAAAGTGTACTGTTTGGATTTGTGAAACTTTTGAATTTCAGGCTTTAACCTCCTCACTGGTTCGTTCTGTTTACTGATGATCATAGGCCTTGACATTTTTTTAATGCGCTGGTTCACTTGAACTTCGAGTTACCTTCTACCTTCACTTTGATATGCTTTGTGTCTTTACCTTATTTTGATCTCCATCCTGTTCGAATTGTCTACTATTGTCTTTGATGGGAGTCTCTTCTCTGATCATCTGACTTTTGGCCACTGCCTGACATTTTGGTTACTGGTGATCTTTGACTGGTTTTCTGCCCATTCCTTGTTCACTGATATCAGGTTTCCACTGTTGTACTTGATGTTGTAGTTGCAGTTGTACATGTGCACTGTTGTACCTGCACTTGTATCTCCTGTGCACTTTGTGCCTTGTCTGTCTGCACTTGTCTTGTTGAACTGTTGTATTCAAACTGTGATTGCTTGATGTTTACTAGGACTTTTGAGTCAGTGACTTTAGACCTTCATTTACAATTTGAGTCACGTTGGCGTTGCTGGCCTTGGTTGCAGTCTGTACTTTGCACACTTTGTAGCCTGGGTTACTGTTCGAGTTCATTTGCATTTGAACTACTCTCTGGAGTGGTCGAACACTTGTAGTTGAGTTGCAGTATTGTTCTCTGATTGAGTTCTTTACTTGGTGTTATTTGATCTAATCCACCGTTGTACCCCTGATTCAATTGCCATGTGCAGTTTGTAATGTACCATCACTTGTGTACATATTTCGTATTCTCTTAGATAAAGTTTTATGCTGCTGCACTGCCTTTGTTCTCGAATCCGATACATTGCATTGATGCTCTGTATCTATTTGCATTTGGTCATTGTGCTTCACCGATGACCTTAATTTCTATGGAGGCTGATCTGCGTCTTTTTCTGTTGAGTGTTGTAGTGCCATATCCTTGGTGCTCTCACCTTCAGTTTGCTAATTCATTGTTCTTGCTTGTGTAGTCTTTGGTTTATAACTTGCTTGATCCAGTGTTTTGACCTGCTTGGATATTGAACAGACAGTTGCATTCCTGTCATTGATCACTTGGACTTACTTTGTTTTTAGTTGATCTCTGATGGCACTTCCACCTCGAACTGCTTGCAAACTGTCTTGTAATCCACTGTTTGATCTGTTGCATTCAAATTGTTTGCAACTGTGTTGAGTCACGCTAGTGTGACTTGACCTTTGCAATTTCGACGTACGGTAGTGGCGAGGCAGTGCACGCGTGCGTGTACTGCAGCCACACCGAGATTTAATTTGATCTGATGTCATCTGTTTCTGTTTTATTAAGCGTATTTTGAAATGGTTCGTTTTGATTTGTGTTGGATTTATTGACTTTCGGATTCATTGATCTTCTGAGTATTTGATACACTATATTGGCGAGGCAGTATATGTTAGCGTGTACTGCAGCCAATCATCACTGTTGTTTTAAATTGACATTTCAATTGCTTAAACTGCTTTGGATTTCTGTTTTGTGGATTAACACTGTTTAGTGTTATATCTGCCGTTATCCAATCCTCGTATCGAGAGTTGGATATACGAGATTTCTGTGACTGTCATCTATATTGAGATTGATTATTATTGCTTCTATGCACTAATAACTGAGTTTGAATTAGACTGATCCGGGTATTATTTTCTTTTGAATGTAATACTCGGGTCAGACCGAGTATTTACAGGTTGTAGATTTTTAGCTTTGGGTTGCTGCTAGAGCTATGAAGACTTTTTATATCATTTGAAGTGGTCTTCGTCTTGTTGTAGAAGTCAGTGTGTCTGTTTTAAGATGATAATGTATTCATGTATATTAGTCGATAATGTACTTGTATATATAACTTCTGGAGTCGACAGTTGTAGTTGTATCATTTGTATTGTGTCAAATGTATTGTAACTGATATCAGTTATTGTATATATGAGACTTTTCGTTCCATCTTTATTCCGCATTTATGTGATCTGTGTTATTTTTATATCTATTGTTCTAAACTATTATAGCCACTGTGTAGTAGCTTTGAGTTTGTATCGGTATGTCGGGTTTCCTCTAAAAATGAAATGCAATGTTTTATTATCTGACATATCGGTGCTCGCACAAAGCAATTACATAGATGGTCACTCCTCAACAGCCTTATTCTCCGTGCTAGTTGATAGCACTACACCGTAGTGTTCTTGGCTAGCGTGGGTATAGAGGTGGGGCGTTACAACAACCTCCGCCCATCACCCTTTCCCTTCCTCAGCTCGCCACTTCACCTCTCAATGGCAGCTAGCAGCCTCCATTCACTGCCACCCTCTCTCGCCTCATGCAATTCTCAACCCAGGCCGAGTGTTTATCTCGTATGGTGATAATGGTATATTTATTTATTATGCATTGATTTTGTATATGCTATTGATACGTCTCTCTATATATTTATATGTAAGTTGTATACATATATTAAGCAGCAGGTTTGTATGTTGTTTTATAGCCTCATGATTCATTAGTTTGAACAAGATAAGAATGACCAAATCAGAGAATTTAAGTTGTATATATTAGTTTGTATAGGTTATAAAATATCAGTTTATATATATGTGTATTTTAGAGCATTTATATATATCGTATTATAACTTACGTATGTTCTATATATTACTTTATATATAAATTTGTATAAGCCGTATAACATGTTTGGTACATAAAAGTTTATAATATAGGATATTATACGTAGTACTATGTGCTGCTCTTGTGTGTGTAGTTACCAAGTTTATGTAAAATTTATACTTTATTGAGTTACATGTTTTGTTTAGTCTGGACATGTTTTAATGTGTATTGATGTGCTTTTATAAGAAAGTACCTAGTATATAGTATATAAGTATGTGTTTGTTTATAAAAAAATATTAAAAAAATCTGTTTTGCAGTAACAAAGAAAAAAAATAAGTTACGGTTACAGTAGACCATATTAAAGGAAACACTGTATATATATGCTACATACTTTATCCAGGCATATATTTGGGTTCTTATATGTTATATATATTGATTTTATAAAATATAATTTTAGTATGCTTAAAGTGTTGTACTATATGGGATATATATATATATATGTTGATAGAATTTTTGAATAGAGTTATATTATATGTTTAAAAGTACTGTATATCATATGTGTGCATTTAGTTTAGTATATATATATGTAACTTTCAAATGTATTTGCTTAAGTGTTCATATATATGTTTCGACTTTTAAATTATGTCCTTGTATTGAATAAGAGAAAATAAGTATATATATGTATTTATTTCAAATTATATAATGTATATATGTTGATTTTACATGTGTGTTTTAATTGAAAACTATGATTTTTGAAGCCATATATATATATTTAATTTAATATATGTTGAATTTAGAATATGATTTTTATATATATAGTTATATATATAAGTTCACTTATACCATTTATCATCGTCGATCCAGTTCTGATTTGATTTCGTCAATTCATATTTATCAGCTTTGCCCGTCAAACTCACGTTCGATCTAGCTTTGCTTTTGTGACATCCCGGAATTTCGAGCAATAATCAATTTAATAATTTATATTAAATATTAAATTGATTATTGGATTATAAGATTCGAATCGATATTTTTCTTCCGATAAATATCTGATGGGTGATTTCTATTTGTAAGATCCAATAAATTATTTTCTATTCATTTATATATATTGGTATATATCATGGATATGGAAACTCTGTTTAAATTTAATTGATAAATTTTGTTTTCAATTTCTGATATATTTTCTGGTGATTTGGAAATTATAATTTATTTTAAATTATACTTTTTAAAGCTATTAAATAGATAGATATATGGTTTAAATACTTGAGATAAATGTTTAAATTGTTTTAAGTACTTAGATAGATGTTTTAAATTGTTTTATACTTATTTCTGACTTTGGGTTAAATTTATAATTATTAACAAAAGAATTTTATTTTTTTTCTTTTCTTTTAAAGTTTAGCCTGTTAAATTTTAGTTTGAAAATATATATAAGTTTTAAATTCAGTTTTGTCAAATATCACTTTAATGTATATTTTAAAAATAAGCAGAGATAATTTCTTTGTTTAACTATTTGATAAACGAACTTTTATAATATTAAATAAAATATAATTTCTTTATAAATCGTTTTAAATTTTTAAATGTGTAATCTGTTTAAATGATATTTATAAGTAAAAATAGTATAAAGTATTCATCTAGAAATACAATACAAGAATACGAATAACAAATATACATATTAAAATGACAAGTTAACAACAATACAAATAAAACAAGTAAAATTGATAAATTATAAAACAACACACGAAAATATCTAAACAAACATTTATTTACATTCTACCATCAAACTGGAAAGTATAATGTATACGAGTAGATTTCATAGCTTTATAAATTATAAAACAAATACACTAACTAATAAAACATCATACTAGGATAACAGAACATTTACACTACATAATCAAACTAGAGAAAATAATCAGGCAAGTGAACAATGGAACTAACATTCACTTATATATTTCAAGTTTCAACTACACTTTAAAATGTAAGCAAGAAAAACATAGCACTAAAGAAGATTTCCAGCCTTTATAAATCTGCATAATCAAAATTTACAAAAGTAAGCATAATAAACTAATGGTTCGAATAGGAGATGCAAGCCTGAGAAACAAAAAGAATTAAAAAGCAAAGTAAAATATGTGTGCATGTGGCTTGTAGATGAAGTCTCGGGTAAGTGTAAAGAGAAAATAGGATAAGTATAAATGAAACATAAGTACAATAGCATTAAATGCTCCATATCTTAACAGCATGACAAAGTCATTTCGAGTTGTATACAAATTTCTTCCAGCCTCCATCCTTTAAAAATATCTCTGACATGAAATTTTTTTATATACCCTGTAAATTGTTTAAAACTTCAACCTGGATGCAACCTCCTTTTATCATTTCCAGTCCAGTTCGAGCTCAACAAAAACTAAATTAAAAACTCCACTTAAAACCTAAAAATAAACATGCTACAACATCAGTAACTATAACAAGGCAGAGAGCAAGATGTTTGGGCAAAAGATCAAAATAAAGATATATTCCAGCTTCTAAAGTTTAATCTGTTTCCAGGGTCAAGGTGCTCTGTCTTTTACAAATTCTAAGTGAGTAACACCTTATTTTAAATTTATAACTTAAGTTAATCTGGCCCGTATTTCTCTGTGATGATCTGTTATCTTGTGTATATGTGATTGTACAACTCTTGTGTATCTGTTTGTGATACCCTGTTATCTGTGTTCATGATTTTGGCAAATATGAAAACCCACCTCCATCTCATGATCTAACACTTGTTTGTACTTAAGATGTAAATAAAAACTGTTTGGTTAGTTGTAGTTTAAGTATTAAAAATATGTTAAGGTTAAACAAACTGTAATTTCCTTTGGTAACTCAAGAAAACTGAGCTCAATTTTAAATATGTTAAAAACAAATTTTCTTATTTTAAGAGATCAGGTATCCAAAGTGAAGCATCATACCAAACCATGATTTTTAAGACAAGAATTATAATTTTTTAAGACTTGGACGAAAGAGCAGTTTCAGTTTCACTGTTTTTAGCTTTTTGGGGTGTCGTGGGTTATCTCGTCGACTGGAGACGTCGTGGTTTGGTCGAGGGGTAGAGGAGTGATGGGGAAGCTTGGGAAAAATGGTGAACGGGTCAGAAGATCAACGTGGAGGCGATGGAAATGATTTCTCGTGTGTAAACCTAATTTTTGAGTGCTGCGATCTTTTGTCTCGTTCGAGCTCAAGAACGGATCGAGTGTCGAACGCGACCGGGGTTTGGTAGAGGGGACAGAGGCGAAGGCGTGGCCAAAAATTTCAGGTGCTCCGGTGATCGGAGCGTCGAACAAGGGGTGTTGCCAGGTGGATCTGTGTTCCGGTTTGGAGCTCAAGTACTCGAATTCGATCGAGGGACTGAAGAGATGATCTGAAGGCCGGAATAGGACGTGGGAGCGATCGTTGATATGTGGGAGTGGTCACGGTTGGTCGGAAGTGGTGGCTGGTGGCGTGCACGTCCACAGACGAGAGTTCTGGTGGCTGTGTTTCGTTGTGATGACAGGAAGTGGACTCGAGAATTTCTTGAGTAGATTCGTGATTTGCTCGGGTGATTTCATAATTTTCTCGAAGTTAAACTTGGGGAACTCGGTAGGGTCGTTATTTCCAGTTTTAGCTGTAACGGGGTTTACTAAAGATTTACTCAGGTAGATCTTTGTTTTGGCTCGGGTAAATCTATATTTTTCTCGAAGCAAGCGGAAGAGAACTCGGGTTATTTTATTTCCAGGTTGAAACAGTACCAGTTTTAACAATTTTAAACTTTTAAGTTTTAATTTGTAATCAATGTTAAAACTGTATTTAATTTAAGTATTAAATCTAGATTTTTGAAATAAAAAGAAAAGTTTAAAATATAAATACTTTAAATAATTTAGAATTTGAATTTAAGGGGTTTTAATCTAAAATCTTTCATAGCGAAGTATTTTTAAATTTGTAATTTAAGATGTTTAAAAGTTAGTTTATAAAATGATTGAAATTTAATTAGTAACTAGTTTAAACTGGAATTTTAAATGGAAGTAAAAGAAAGTGAAATTACAAGTTTAAACCGCATTAATTTAAAGTCCTAATAACGGGATAAGAAATTAATATGTCCTAATAATCATGGATTGAAATTTAATTAATTTTTGAATGATAAATTAAACTTAATAGTGATAATTAATATAAGTTAATTACTTTAGAATAGCAATTGAATAAATGTTAATGGAGGTCATTAACTAAATTATTTTATAATTACTTAATGTAATTGATTTTAATAATTGATTGGATAAATTGATGTAATAATCAACATTTTAATTTTAAGTATAAATAATAATAAATGGAGAGTATTTAAAGGAGTTGATTACTCATTTTAATTAATTGAGTAATTTGATTTATTTGGGTTAATTAATTTACTTTAATTAATTTGGATAAATCAAATTGATGATGTGATAAGTTGATTACTCATAGAAGATATTGGTGAATAATCACAGGAGGTGATTAATGGGATAATGTGGTAAATAAAGAAATTTGAGTATAATTACTTTGTATAATTAATCAAAGGATTAATTAGAGAAAATTAATTATTGGGAAATTAATGAAGTAATTAAAGGAGTTAATTACTAGACTGGGATTAATCAAAGGCGATTAATATTGTGATTTAAATTAAAGATTAATTACTTTGGTGTAATTAAATTTGTAAACGTAATTAGAGATCATTAATTAATATGATTAAATGTTGAGGATTTAAACGGATTTAATTTGGAATTAATAAATGAAGAAATTTATCAATAATTAATTAAGTAATGTAATTAACTTTAGTTAATTAAGAAATGAAGTAATGTTAAGATTAATTTCTATATTTTGGTTAAAGTAATTAATCTGTGAAATAATTCGAGGATAATTACTCAAATGTAATTAAAGAAAATTAATCAGGGATGATTAATTAAATGAATAATGGAATGATGATTAATTAATTGATTGATAATTAATTAATAGAAGTATAAGCAGGTTTAATAATGATGTGGTAATTAATTTAATTAACTTTAAATTGATTAAAGGATAAGATAATTAATTTAATTCATTTTAAATTAATTATCAATGATATGATTATTATCCTTGCTTATGTATGATGATTGATGTTGATATCCCATTGATTGATTGATTGTGATCTCAGAGATGAGATGAGTAGTATCTGTTTGTGATATGGATGCTTTGTTGAATGTGATGGTGATATAGATTATCCATTTATGAGAATATGTGAAATTATCCATCTGTGATATTGTGCATTATCTATCTATGTTGATATAGATAATTAAATTTGAATTGTTTTAACTTTTAAACAACTTGGCCTTAAAAGACACGTTTTGGATTTCGGTGAGACCGGGATCGGGTTTCCGTATTTGGAAGTCCGAAAACCACACCGATTCCCAATTTGACGTTAGGTCGTGAAATTCAAATGGAGCAAGTGAAGACTCGAGGTATAAGAACTATTCGTCAGTATAACTCTGTGGGTGATTCCGTAATGAGTTTGACGGAGATAGTACTTATAGGTTCGAGATGGTGATTCAGAATGCAAGGGCTATGGTCGTTGACTCTGAGGGTGATTCCAAAATGAGTGCAACGAGATAGTGCCTTCGGTTTCGTTCAAACCCGGAACGAACTTGTATGGATCGAATGCTTTCAGAACATCGTCAGGTGGACGATGAGCATTCTAAGAGATGTGTTCTCTAAAGGTAATCGTAACCTCAAGCCTCATCAACCGGGAATGGCTAAAACAGGGGAGGTGCAGCAAGGCTCCGTGGGTAGCTCCCATTGGGGAGTAAGGTTTACCCCTGTCTAGAGGTCCCTTTATATTCGGTTTAGTGGCAGTTGTGTGCGCAGCAACTGTGGGGTAATCTTACTTGGAACTGTCCAGTAAGGGATGGTTCCGGCTTTGTGTTGCAGGGGAGCGGGCGTACTCCTCGGTACGCTGATCTAGGCCAGGTACTGTGACGGGCGGTACCCCAGTAGCCCAGCCATTGTTGGAAATCCAATTTCCCTACGAGACCCTACGGTTTTGATTGTATTACCCACGTTGTGGCTAGTATGCTGGAATTTAATAGATGTAACAATTTCAGCTATTTTCTATTTTACTTGAAAACCCTAGACCCTATTATAATATCACTGGATTTCCTAGAAATGATTTGGTTAGCGTAAGGTAAAAACTTTTCCATATTTATTCGTGGGAAGTCTTACGTGATACCTTTTGTTTTCAAATGATTTTCAAAGTTAAACAATTTTAACCTGTTACTCATACCAGACCCATGTCTGACCCGAAGTTTATCTCTGTTTTTCATAAACTCTCGGGTACCCAAATTTTTACGGGTAGCCAAGGGATTCAGGTTAGCTTTGACGAATTGTGGAGGAGCAATGGAGCAGGAGGCTTCAGCGTATAGATATATATAGTGGTTCCGCTGTGTTAGTGTTATCCTGTATTTCCGCTGTGTTGTATCTCTGTGATGTGTGAGTTGTATTAACTAGACAGGTGTTTATAACTGTCTAGTATGTGTTGTATTATCTGTGTACTCTGATGTATATGATATTATGTAATATCTATGTGATATATTATATTTTATTCGTTCCGCTGTTGAGATTCTGATGTTGTTTCTTCTTCTTTTTTTCTTTTCTACTTTCTCACCTCTTTCTTTTCTTTAAAACGATACGACTTTCTGGGCGTAGAAGGTCGGGTCGTGACAGTTGGTATCAGAGCACTAGGTTGAGCGAATACCTAGGCTCTTAAGTGATTTCTTCTTGAGAGAGCGTATTTGTATTTTGATATATATATATATATATTTATTTATTTCTACCTATATTGTTGGGTTACCCGTTCAGGTTATCCAATATAAGATATAAAGGTAGATTAGGTGGTGTGTGTAACACGATTACCAATGGTTGAATTTGTTGTGATTAGAGATGTATATGTCAAGACTGTAGGCTCAAGTCTTTCTCGAGTAAGTTTGGCAGTATGGAGTAGGGATTTCTCTGATCTCCGAAGGCAATCTTTTTAAGGGATTCGGAGTAACTCTCGGAAGTGTAAGTTGGTTGTGCTCGGTAAGCAGATTCTTTGGAGTTTGGATCTGTTGGAGTGAGTAATGGTATCTTTGCAACTTCAGAAAGGAGCAGCTGTATGGTGAGATGCAATAAACATAGATGGTGCCGAAGATGTTTTTTTTGGAGCAAGTTAAGGAGGTATGGGGTGGACAGTTGATGTCTACCGCAGGGAAGCTTTATCTGTGTTGGAGTGTGAGACTGAGGTCGGTAAGTTGTTACTTTCGAATGTTATCTCATTTTCACCTCCTTAATAAGAGTAAATTGATGGTGCTTGGTTTGGAGTCCAAATTTTTGAGAGGCATCTGTTTGTCTCAACCTCTTTGTGAAGCTGGCTGAAGACTTTGAAGTTCGAGAAGCCTTTGGAATAAAGAAGTTTTCTGGTTAAGCAGTGACCGGGAGTGGAGTGTGGAAGCAACAATGTGAATCTTTTTCTGCTATAGATCAGGAGATGTGAGATTCTACGGTCAGTAGTTCGAGTAGATGTTAAAGACTTATCCACTTCTTCTGGAAGCTCAGCAGGTCAGGATATATGTTTTGAGGAGGAACTATCAGTTTTCTGATAGATAAGATGTTACTAAAGGAGAAATTTTGTTTGGATATGCTGTTCGGGTTGGTAAAGGAAG
Source organism: Allium fistulosum (assembly GCA_030737815.1). Classification (NCBI taxonomy): domain Eukaryota; kingdom Viridiplantae; phylum Streptophyta; class Magnoliopsida; order Asparagales; family Amaryllidaceae; genus Allium; species Allium fistulosum. Next base: position 1,077,132,441 of record CM060901.1, on the reverse strand, counting down.
AACAGTTTCTTTGGAATCTGAACCGGATAGGATCGCAAAAGTGACTTGCGATAGTTTGAGTGTTCCTTTGTGTTTCAGAAATTTTCTGAATGTCTTCAAGAAGTCAGGATTGCCAGCCTCTAGGAAATGTGTTTGGTATCGACTATATTCCAGGAGTGGTACCGATGGTTTAACTTAGTAGTAGGATGGGTTTTGAGGAACTTCTGAGTTTTTTCTATATGGATCTATTGAACCATATTTTCGGAATAGTTGGGAGGCTTACCAGTTGTGATTGTTGACTGATGGTTGCAAAGCCGAGGTCTGTCACATTCGGTATCAATGGGAGTTTGTGCTTGTGTGCATCATCTATATTTTCATCTGCTCTCATATCAGAGTTGTGCAGCGGAAGCAGTTGGGAGTGCGATTGTTTTTCTTTTCTGGGAAAGGAGAAGTTGATTTCTACGGATGATGGTAGGTTTGTGTTCTTGATTTTAGTTGATAGGGAGAAGATCGACTACTAGATTGTTTTTGGATTCAGACTGTTCTGGAAGGTATCAGCGGAGATTTAGCTGATTTGGTAGTGATGAAAGTAGCTTTGGATCGTCCGAAGAGTTTGGTAGATAAGAGATTGAAGAATTTGGATTTCAGAGTCGGAAATTTGATTCTGGATGAGTTTCTCTGATTTAAGGAGCTGTATAGTTTGGTAAGTCTGGGAAATCAGTTCCGAGGTGTTCTGGATTTTTCTCTGTGTTCTGGAAAAGTTTAGTGGTTGTTCTTCTGGAGTGAATTGCCAGCTTGGATAGCTGGGATTCGTTGTGTTTCACATATCTCTGAGGGAGTACGTGTAAGATTCTATTTCGGATATTGGAACCAGCAGTTCAGGGAGTTTTGGTTGCGAGTCAGATTCGTCTGTAGTCTGATATTTTGCTTTGTATTGTAGATCCAGATGAGTAGGAGCTCTGTAGCTTAGTGGCATTGACTGTTTGGATTCTATAGAGCGAGTAACCCGATACTTATACTCGGGAAAACTCGAGAGAATCCTATCCGGAATTTTTGTCTGGGTAATTAGATTTGTTTGTTTGGATGATTGATTGCTATGGTGGTTGACCTATGCTTGTGTTTTTAAAATAAATTAAAAATTTTAATAAATTATTAAATTACCTTTGTTTTAAATTTCGGGGACGAAATTCTTTTAAGGGGGGACGAATGTGACATCCCGGAATTTCGAGCAATAATCAATTTAATAATTTATATTAAATATTAAATTGATTATTAGATTATAAGATTCGAATCGATATTTTTCTTCCGATAAATATCTGATGGGTGATTTCTATTTGTAAGATCCAATAAATTATTTTCTATTCATTTATATATATTGGTATATATCATGGATATGGAAACTCTATTTAAATTTAATTGATAAATTTTGTTTTCAATTTCTGATATATTTTCTGGTGATTTGGAAATTATAATTTATTTTAAATTATACTTTTTAAAGCTATTAAATAGATAGATATATGGTTTAAATACTTGAGATAAATGTTTAAATTGTTTTAAGTACTTAGATAGATGTTTTAAATTGTTTTATACTTATTTCTGACTTTGGGTTAAATTTATAATTATTAACAAAAGAATTTTTTTTTTTCTTTTCTTTTAAAGTTTAGCCTGTTAAATTTTAGTTTGAAAATATATATAAGTTTTAAATTCAGTTTTGTCAAATATCACTTTAATGTATATTTTAAAAATAAGCAGAGATAATTTCTTTGTTTAACTATTTGATAAACGAACTTTTATAATATTAAATAAAATATAATTTCTTTATAAATCGTTTTAAATTTTTAAATGTGTAATCTGTTTAAATGATATTTATAAGTAAAAATAGTATAAAGTATTCATCTAGAAATACAATACAAGAATACGAATAACAAATATACATATTAAAATGACAAGTTAACAACAATACAAATAAAACAAGTAAAATTGATAAATTATAAAACAACACACGAAAATATCTAAACAAACATTTATTTACATTCTACCATCGAACTGGAAAGTATAATGTATACGAGTAGATTTCATAGCTTTATAAATTATAAAACAAATACACTAACTAATAAAACATCATACTAGGATAACAGAACATTTACACTACATAATCAAACTAGAGAAAATAATCAGGCAAGTGAACAATGGAACTAACATTCACTTATATATTTCAAGTTTCAACTACACTTTAAAATGTAAGCAAGAAAAACATAGCACTAAAGAAGATTTCCAGCCTTTATAAATCTGCATAATCAAAATTTACAAAAGTAAGCATAATAAACTAATGGTTCGAATAGGAGATGCAAGCCTGAGAAACAAAAAGAATTAAAAAGCAAAGTAAAATATGTGTGCATGTGGCTTGTAGATGAAGTCTCGGGTAAGTGTAAAGAGAAAATAGGATAAGTATAAATGAAACATAAGTACAATAGCATTAAATGCTCCATATCTTAACAGCATGACAAAGTCATTTCGAGTTGTATACAAATTTCTTCCAGCCTCCATCCTTTAAAAATATCTCTGACATGAAATTTTTTTATATACCCTGTAAATTGTTTAAAACTTCAACCTGGATGCAACCTCCTTTTATCATTTCCAGTCCAGTTCGAGCTCAACAAAAACTAAATTAAAAACTCCACTTAAAACCTAAAAATAAACATGCTACAACATCAGTAACTATAACAAGGCAGAGAGCAAGATGTTTGGGCAAAAGATCAAAATAAAGACATATTCCAGCTTCTAAAGTTTAATCTGTTTCCAGGGTCAAGGTGCTCTGTCTTTTACAAATTCTAAGTGAGTAACACCTTATTTTAAATTTATAACTTAAGTTAATCTGGCCCGTATTTCTCTGTGATGATCTGTTATCTTGTGTATATGTGATTGTACAACTCTTGTGTATCTGTTTGTGATACCCTGTTATCTGTGTTCATGATTTTGGCAAATATGAAAACCCACCTCCATCTCATGATCTAACACTTGTTTGTACTTAAGATGTAAATAAATACTGTTTGGTTAGTTGTAGTTTAAGTATTAAAAATATGTTAAGGTTAAACAAACTGTAATTTCCTTTGGTAACTCAAGAAAACTGAGCTCAATTTTAAATATGTTAAAAACAAATTTTCTTATTTTAAGAGATCAGGTATCCAAAGTGAAGCATCATACCAAACCATGATTTTTAAGACAAGAATTATAATTTTTTAAGACTTGGACGAAAGAGCAGTTTCAGTTTCACTGTTTTTAGCTTTTTGGGGTGTCGTGGGTTATCTCGTCGACTGGAGACGTCGTGGTTTGGTCGAGGGGTAGAGGAGTGATGGGGAAGCTTGGGAAAAATGGTGAACGGGTCAGAAGATCAACATGGAGGCGATGGAAATGATTTCTCGTGTGTAAACCTAATTTTTGAGTGCTGCGATCTTTTGTCTCGTTCGAGCTCAAGAACGGATCGAGTGTCGAACGCGACCGGGGTTTGGTAGAGGGGACAGAGGCGAAGGCGTGGCCAAAAATTTCAGGTGCTCCGGTGATCGGAGCGTCGAACAAGGGGTGTTGCCAGGTGGATCTGTGTTCCGGTTTGGAGCTCAAGTACTCGAATTCGATCGAGGGACTGAAGAGATGATCTGAAGGCCGGAATAGGACGTGGGAGCGATCGTTGATATGTGGGAGTGGTCACGGTTGGTCGGAAGTGGTGGCTGGTGGCGTGCACGTGCACAGGCGAGAGTTCTGGTGGCTGTGTTTCGTTGTGATGACAGGAAGTGGACTCGAGAATTTCTTGAGTAGATCCGTGATTTGCTCGGGTGATTTCATAATTTTCTCGAAGTTAAACTTGGGGAACTCGGTAGGGTCGTTATTTCCAGTTTTAGCTGTAACGGGGTTTACTAAAGATTTACTCAGGTAGATCTTTGTTTTGGCTCGGGTAAATCTATATTTTTCTCGAAGCAAGCGGAAGAGAACTCGGGTTATTTTATTTCCAGGTTGAAACAGTACCAGTTTTAACAATTTTAAACTTTTAAGTTTTAATTTGTAATCAATGTTAAAACTGTATTTAATTTAAGTATTAAATCTAGATTTTTTAAATAAAAAGAAAAGTTTAAAATATAAATACTTTAAATAATTTAGAATTTGAATTTAAGGGGTTTTAATCTAAAATCTTTCATAGCGAAGTATTTTTAAATTTGTAATTTAAGATGTTTAAAAGTTATTTTATAAAATGATTGAAATTTAATTAGTAACTAGTTTAAACTGGAATTTTAAATGGAAGTAAAAGAAAGTGAAATTACAAGTTTAAACCGCATTAATTTAAAGTCCTAATAACGGGATAAGAAATTAATATGTCCTAATAATCATGGATTGAAATTTAATTAATTTTTGAATGATAAATTAAACTTAATAGTGATAATTAATATAAGTTAATTACTTTAGAATAGCAATTGAATAAATGTTAATGGAGGTCATTAACTAAATTATTTTATAATTACTTAATGTAATTGATTTTAATAATTGATTGGATAAATTGATGTAATAATCAACATTTTAATTTTGAGTATAAATAATAATAAATGGAGAGTATTTAAAGGAGTTGATTACTCATTTTAATTAATTGAGTAATTTGATTTATTTGGGTTAATTAATTTACTTTAATTAATTTGGATAAATCAAATTGATGATGTGATAAGTTGATTACTCAGAGAAGATATTGGTGAATAATCACAGGAGGTGATTAATGGGATAATGTGGTAAATAAAGAAATTTGAGTATAATTACTTTGTATAATTAATCAAAGGATTAATTAGAGAAAATTAATTATTGGGAAATTAATGAAGTAATTAAAGGAGTTAATTACTAGACTGGGATTAATCAAAGGCGATTAATATTGTGATTTAAATTAAAGATTAATTACTTTGGTGTAATTAAATTTGTAAACGTAATTAGAGATCATTAATTAATATGATTAAATGTTGAGGATTTAAACGGATTTAATTTGGAATTAATAAATGAAGAAATTTATCAATAATTAATTAAGTAATGTAATTAACTTTAGTTAATTAAGAAATGAAGTAATGTTAAGATTAATTTCTATATTTTGGTTAAAGTAATTAATCTGTGAAATAATTCGAGGATAATTACTCAAATGTAATTAAAGAAAATTAATCAGGGATGATTAATTAAATGAATAATGGAATGATGATTAATTAATTGATTGATAATTAATTAATAGAAGTATAAGCAGGTTTAATAATGATGTGGTAATTAATTTAATTAACTTTAAATTGATTAAAGGATAAGATAATTAATTTAATTCATTTTAAATTAATTATCAATGATATGATTATTATCCTTGCTTATGTATGATGATTGATGTTGATATCCCATTGATTGATTGATTGTGATCTCAGAGATGAGATGAGTAGTATCTGTTTGTGATATGGATGCTTTGTTGAATGTGATGGTGATATAGATTATCCATTTATGAGAATATGTGAAATTATCCATCTGTGATATTGTGCATTATCTATCTATGTTGATATAGATAATTAAATTTGAATTGTTTTAACTTTTAAACAACTTGGCCTTAAAAGACACGTTTTGGATTTCGGTGAGACCGGGATCGGGTTTCCGTATTTGGAAGTCCGAAAACCACACCGATTCCCAATTTGACGTTAGGTCGTGAAATTCAAATGGAGCAAGTGAAGACTCGAGGTATAAGAACTATTCGTCAGTATAACTCTGTGGGTGATTCCGTAATGAGTTTGACGGAGATAGTACTTATAGGTTCGAGATGGTGATTCAGAATGCAAGGGCTATGGTCGTTGACTCTGAGGGTGATTCCAAAATGAGTGCAACGAGATAGTGCCTTCGGTTTCGTTCAAACCCGGAACGAACTTGTATGGATCGAATGCTTTCAGAACATCGTCAGGTGGACGATGAGCATTCTAAGAGATGTGTTCTCTAAAGGTAATCGTAACCTCAAGCCTCATCAACCGGGAATGGCTAAAACAGGGGAGGTGCAGCAAGGCTCCGTGGGTAGCTCCCACTGGGGAGTAAGGTTTACCCCTGTCTAGAGGTCCCTTTATATTCGGTTTAGTGGCAGTTGTGTGCGCAGCAACTGTGGGGTAATCTTACTTGGAACTGTCCAGTAAGGGATGGTTCCGGCTTTGTGTTGCAGGGGAGCGGGCGTACTCCTCGGTACGCTGATCTAGGCCAGGTACTGTGACGGGCGGTACCCCAGTAGCCCAGCCATTGTTGGAAATCCAATTTCCCTACGAGACCCTACGGTTTTGATTGTATTACCCACGTTGTGGCTAGTATGCTGGAATTTAATAGATGTAACAATTTCAGCTATTTTCTATTTTACTTGAAAACCCTAGACCCTATTATAATATCACTGGATTTCCTAGAAATGATTTGGTTAGCGTAAGGTAAAAACTTTTCCATATTTATTCGTGGGAAGTCTTACGTGATACCTTTTGTTTTCAAATGATTTTCAAAGTTAAACAATTTTAACCTGTTACTCATACCAGACCCATGTCTGACCCGAAGTTTATCTCTGTTTTTCATAAACTCTCGGGTACCCAAATTTTTACGGGTAGCCAAGGGATTCAGGTTAGCTTTGACGAATTGTGGAGGAGCAATGGAGCAGGAGGCTTCAGCGTATAGATATATATAGTGGTTCCGCTGTGTTAGTGTTATCCTGTATTTCCGCTGTGTTGTATCTCTGTGATGTGTGAGTTGTATTAACTAGACAGGTGTTTATAACTGTCTAGTATGTGTTGTATTATCTGTGTACTCTGATGTATATGATATTATGTAATATCTATGTGATATATTATATTTTATTCGTTCCGCTATTGAGATTCTGATGTTGTTTCTTCTTTTTTTCTTTTCTACTTTCTCACCTCTTTCTTTTCTTTAAAACGATACGACTTTCTGGGCGTAGAAGGTCGGGTCGTGACAGCTTTGGATTCGTAACTTGTCTCATTCTCGTTCATCTCTAACCTCGAAAGGTGAGCAATCACTCTGAATAACGTTCTTATATTTATTAAATTTGATTTCAATTGAAACGAAAATTGAAATATGCTGCTGTTAGTTATTTACATTGCTATATATATGCCATTACCTGTATCTGTTCACCTATGACATCTGACACCATTATCTGTTATTTATCACTGATGATATATGCATGTTACTGATTGTTATATTATTATCATATCTATTATCACTCTGCAAGGTCCTTGTTAGTATAGAATTCACTATGGGTTGAAATGATACATACCGAACGATCTGTAGAATAGGAGAAAATCGTTATGGGTTGAAATGATAAACCCAAGCGATTTTCATTGAATTGAATTTGGGATTGCGGGTTGAAATGATATATACCCGTATATATATATTTAAATTGCGGATTGAAATGATAAATATCTGTATCACTTGACCATAGGATAGAAAATTATATACAGACACTGTTGGTCTATATATATATATTGAAAATGATTTCTATGGTTTTGAAAAGAAATATACGGTTTAAAATAAATATTGATTTTAAAGATTTATTAAAGTTGATTTAATAGAGATGATATATATATATATATATGTTTAAGTATTTATTTAAATTATATTTTAATATAGAGTTCGAAATGATTAAATAAATTAAGGTTGAAAAGATTGATTTGAAATTGTATTTAATTAGAATTATATTTAATTAAATCTATCTGAACTTATGGAATTTGGGGTTTTTAAAGGATATGATTTTATAACTTGTTTGGTTTAAGATGATTTCAAATGAATATTTCAAGTTAAATAAATTGAAGGAAATATTTAGAGATTTGAAATTTAGGCTTTTATTTAAATGATATTGAATTTATTTAGTGAATATTGCAAAACTAAATAAGAGTAAAGTGAATTTGATATATATATGAAATTATCGAATTTAGTTTTGAAATGTTGAATCTTTAAAGCTTTGAAATATATTGAAATTGGAATGGCTTATTTTATGGTTCAAATATGTATTTGAAATCAATAATTTGAAATGGTTTATTGAGAAACTGAATCGAATTGAAATTGATGATTTGAGATTGATTAAATTTGAATTTTGGAATTCAAGAGAATTTTGAATCGATTTGTGAAATTTAGGGAAACTATTTTATTATATAAAGTAATTTTAAATTATATTTAAACTATTTATATATTTTAACTTAATAAATTATTTTTAATATAAACCATTTTATTTTATAAATTATTTTAAATATACTAATTATTTTAATATAAATTGTTTTAACTTATAACTATTTTACATAAAATATTTTATTTTATAAACTATTTTTAATTTATATACTATTATTAATATCTAAACTGTTTGAAGGGAAGTGTTATGATTTCGAAGTGTTATGATTTCCAAAGTTATGAATTTCAAAGTATTATGATTTCCAAAGTATTATTATTATTTCAAATTGTTTGGTTTCGAAAGTATTATATCTTTGGAAGTACTATGATTTTTGGAAATGGATATTTGAAATGGAAGTGATATCATATTGATATGGTTTTGAAATGGCAATGATATTTTGGTTTTGAAATATAAACTATTTTGAAAGTTTATTAAATGACCAATCAGTGTAATAATTACGTAGTTATTAAAGAGTCCGGGATCGGTTTGGGACATACTCTCTGTCTAAACCAAAAACCACTTTAATAACTATTATACGCGGAGTGTGATCCAGAATGAAGTGGTTGGAATGATGACGTTGCTGGATTTTAAGAAAGAGAACGATAATGGATGACCTTGACACTTGTGTCAAATTGGAAATGACTTAAACAGGAGCCGTGTCGGACCAGTGAGGTTAGCTACCTCTAGCGGACACACTTCTTCGTAAACTACTCATTACTTGTTTTTTATTGGTGTGCACCCTTGAATTGGGAGTGTTGTTTCGCGGTGTTGCGATCGTTGCGGCGATGTGTTCTCACCAGTCCGGATCAGGCAAATGGTAGTTTCACTACCTTGGATATTGCCTCATGTGCCTTGTCATACTCGTATCCCTATGTGCGACCACTACGATTTGTTTCGTGTTATACCTATGGAGTACTCCCTGATAGACCACTAGTTTACGGTGGAGTTTACAGTGCTGTATAGACTATGACGCTTATATAAAATGTGTTAAGGGGGATAATAGTAACGCCTTAACGCTATTTTGATACTTTATATTACTGATAGGCATTATCTACTTAGCGTACACTACTATATATAAATAGTTTAATGGATCCTTAGAGGATGGTTATCCCAAACATCCTTTGAGTTACTTGAATTTTCAGTTGTTATTTCGCTTAAGTTGGATTTATTGATATAAGAATGTTAATCCTGACTCGAGTGTTTTGTGTTTTGCTTTACGCTCGGGTCAGATTGAGTGATACAGCATTTGAGACTCACCTTTGGAGTTGGAGCTTCGCTTGGAGATCCAGCTATCTATCGATTCTGCTATTAGTTATTCAGTTGATTCCAGTGATGTATTCAGATCTTGTATTTGACTATTTTATTAAGACATCTATATATTCGAGACTTCTATTGTATCTTGTTTAACTCTGTTATATATATAGTAGCTTTATGAACTACTATTCTTTTGTTTCCGCTGCATTATTGTTATATTACTCTATGTCTGTGATCTGTGATTATTTTATTTACTGTATATGCTGAGTTTTGCCAAATTTAAATTAACAATCTGATATTTTGAGCAATTCAAATCCGACATGTATGGATGCGAATGGTTGAAAATTTCAGGTCGTTACAATTCTGGTATTAATCCGTTAATTTATTAAATTGGATATCTGAAATAATGGAGCTTTTTATCTAATTACAATTGACATAAGTAAGCTATAAAACCATAAATCATTTTTTAAAAATTGGATTTGACACATATAAATTGCTAATTGGAATAATGTAAATATTGCAATGACTGTAATAAAAATAGAACAAATAGATTAGCCCAATTGAAATAAGAATTAAATGGGTTACGTCTGATAATTGAAATGCATTACATCTGATAATTGAATAAAATAGATTAATTTACTTAAATAAGTAAATTGAAAGATGTTTGGATTAAGTCTGAAAATAAAATAAAATGTTTAACTTACTTAAGACAAGTAAATTGAAAGATGTTTGGATTGTCGGCAATCGACCTAAGACTAGTGTAGGTCGACAGTCGTTAGTCACTTTAGAGTTAGTAGACCGTTTGGGGCCTTGAGTCGATAGGGGTATGAACCATGTTGCTCTCTAAATTGCTTGACTAGCGTAGACATATTTAGGTGTTCTTATTTGAGGTGGCAAACTTAGTTTGCATTTCTATATCGTAGAGTAGGATGCGGAGTGTCGTTAAGATGTGCAATTTATGTTGCGAAAGGTGCGCACAAGTGTTGGGACCAAATTACACCATCGTTAGTTGAGGCTGTTGGGATCGGATTTTCAGTCCTTAATCAGTGTGTTGTGATCGAAGACTGGATCATGGACATACCCACAGGCCCGTATGGGCATAGATACTAAAAGTTAGGTGGTGCCCAATATCAGAGGGAGTTAAGTGCAGTAACTCCTTAGGGTGCGTAAGAGGTATTTTGCTGCTAGGATTGAGGGGTTAGACACGGGTGCATACGATGAGTCGCTATGCGAGTTTACATGTGTGTTCTTCCACTCTAGGCCCGGTGTGAGTTAACGTGGGGCAGTAGTTTCCCCAAAACTAGATGGTCGTTTGGTGAGATGTGGTCTGTTGTTATCCCCCTGCTATTAGACTGATGACTGTTAGGTTGGTGACCTTAGGCTTGCGACTTTAGGTGCACGGATACTGTACACACACCCTATATCACCTAGAGTAGACTTGAAGTCAGTTGTGTTTAATTTCCTTGTTAGTCTTGTTCTCATTCACCAGACTTTATGCCTGACCCATTCTATTTTTCCCCTACTACAGGTGGACAGAGTAGCCATAGACAGGTCCATTGCTGCCTTCGGATTATTGTGTTTGGAATCTAGTTCTATTTTATCCTTTATCATGTATTCCTATCAGTACATTTTCTCTTTCAATATTTTGTTTACGAGGGTTATTCTTATGATACTATGATATTTGATATGTACCGTTGGGTTTCTGAGACTAGGATATTATGATATTTTGAGACCTGGATATTTTGATGATTTTGAGATTTTTATTACTGTTATTATGAGATTATCCATATATCTGGTATTATGTTTCCGCCGTGATGATGTTTGGATTAGATAAATTATTTCTTCATCGATATCTTAGTCCTTGTGATACTACTTTTTCCTTAAACCGATGGTCTGTGTTTCTTGATACGGCAATGTTTGGCATGTCAAGGGATGTGGGTTGTCACATGAGATATCAGGACCTAGGTTTAATATTCCTAAGGATAAGAGTGTATTTGACCCGTATAGATATATATATATGATTTTAAAAAGAAAAATGATTTTTGAAATTGTTCTCAAAATGGGTTTCCAAAGTGTGTGTGTCTATATATAAGTATTTTTGAAAAAATTTGTCAAGAATCCCTCAAATTCGTGCCTATGCTTATTTCAATTCCTGCCTGTTTGTCCCTTATATTAAGTTTTATATGTGCTCTGTGCAGTTAATGCCTTGCTATTACCCCGCTATATCCTATAGCAGATTTCTACTGCTACGATTTTCCCAAACATCCTTTCTGCTTTAAGTCTTGCTATTTCCACTATATCCCGTTGTTCCCGCTATATCTTCTTAAAACAAAATAACTTAAAAAATGACATTTATACATTATAAAAATTATTATATTTTTTTCATTTAATTTTTAACGTATTTTCATAAACAAAAGTACTCTAATATTATATTAAATTAAATTATGTTAAATAACAATTTATGTTTATTTATATATATTTACATATATTTTTATTTAAAATTAAATATGTATTGATTATTTTTAAATTAAATGTTAACTATGCATTTAATTCCCATTTATATATTTGTAAAAACATTAAGTACAAGATTTATATGTTGTTTTAGAGTCATTCGCTATATCCCTGCTATATTCTCGTTGTATCCCTGCTATGACTTTTTGCACCTCTGCCGCATTGAATCCATCGAGCACTTTAACTGCATAATTCTTGTTATCTGTGGAAGTATCTAATTTAATCTTTATTATTCACAGATAGAGATGGCTAATCCCGCGGGATCTGGCTCTACCGACATCCCTAATATTCCGGGCGTGAACATGCACATTTGGTTCCACCGTTACTTACAGGCTAGGGGACCGGTTGAGCATCCAACTAGAGAGCCTGCAGAGGAGGTGGCTGGTGGGGTCCCTGTCCACCAACCTATCGCTCATGACTTTGCTAAGCTATGTAAGGACTTTCCAACTTAGGTGGCAAGCCATTCTTAGGCATTGGGATCTTTTTTGATGCTAAAGCTTGGGTCTGTAGTTGTGAGCGGATATTTGGACTTATGGGTTTGGCATATGAGGTTAGGAGGCAGCTTGCTACCTAGCAGCTGTTGGGAGAGGCTCTTAGTTGGTGGGAGGTTATTGAGGCTGAGACTGGTGGTGATATTGTGACTTGGAGAGCGTTTAGGTGGAGGTTTGTGATGAAGTTCTTGTCACAAGTTGAGGAGGGAGTTATGTTAGAGAAGTTTATAAATATGAAGTAGGGTGAATTGTCAGTTAAAAAATATGTTAATCAGTTTAATGAGCTTGCGAGGTTTGGAATGGAGTTGATCAATACCCAGCAAAAGAAGGCGCTCAAGTTTGCTAAAGGTTTGAATAAGCCACTACAGGGCTTAGCAATGTGTTATATTCTTATGGGAGCTACTTTTAAGGGTCTGGTTGAGATGGCATTGCTTACTTATGTTGCTAAGAAGGTGGAAGAGGCTCCAAAGGCTGAAGTGAAGAATTTTTAGAAAGGGAAGAAGAAGGGTGGGCCTCCACTTAAATGGAAGATTCAAAAGAAGGAGTTGAAGTTTCATAGGTGTGGGAAGACAGGGCATCTTGTTAAGGAGTGTTCGCTATCGAAGCTGAAGTGCTTCAATTATGATTAGGTTGGGCATATCAAGAGGAATTGTCTAGCACCGTGCAGAGCTTCTTCTCTAGATTCTACTCAGGTGGTCTAGGCATATGTTGTGGAGGCTATTCCTACTTTAGTGTTTAGCCAGCACTAGATAAGAAGAAGGTGTAATTGAAGGTGTGTTATCATTGTCTAATCTTTCTGTTCGTACTTTATTTGATATTGGGGCATCTCATTTTTTATCTCTAGTAGACTTGTTGATGACTTGCACTTAAACACTAGTATTGTGATAGACCCAATAGATGTGTCAAATCTCATAGGGAGATCGACTTATTTGTCTATGATATGTAGGGATTTGATGTTGATTATTTAGGGGTCGAGTTTGAGTGTGATGCCTATGTACTGGGGTTCTCTGGGTTTGGGTTGATACTAGGCATGATTGGATGTCCATTTATGGGGTTGTACTGGACTATGATAGGAAGACTATTAGACTGAGCACTTGTAGTGGGTGTATCTTGGAGATTTTATGTGATCCGTGAGAATCAGTTATGTTGAGCTACATTTATTCCCTAGACCTACCACAGGATGAGCTTGTTTCTGTCCTAATAGTAAGGGATTTTCTAGATGTATTTTATGAGGTTACTGGTCTCCCACCCCAAAGAGAGATCTAGTTTAGGATCTATCTTGTAGAGAATACTCAACTATTTGCTTTTCCTTTGAGGCACATGACTTCAAAGGAATGACGTGAGTTGAATGTGCAAGTGAATGAGTTATTGGAGAAGGGTTTCATCAAGAGGAGTATTTTTAAGTGGGGGGTGCTAGTCGTCTTTTCCATCAAACCAGATGGTTCCCTTAGTCTCTATGTCGATTACCGCGAGCTTAATAAGCTAACAAAGAAGAATCGCTATCCTTTGCCCCGCATATATGTTCTCTTCAATCAGCTGGTTGGGCGAGAGTATTTTCCCAGCTTGACTTAGCCACAGGTTTCCATTTGTTGAGAGTGGCTAAGGATAGTATTCAGAAGACTACATTTAGAACTCCTGATGGGTTATATGAGTGGTTGGTCATGACTTTTGGACTAACCAATGCTCCCGCTTATGTTGTTTATTTGATGAACTGAGTGTTTAGTGAGTTGCTGAATAAGTTTGTGGTAATATATGTGGATGGTATCTTGGTATACTCAAGGAGTAGGTAGGAGCATGCTTTGCATTTGGAGGAGGTGCTTAGGACCCTCCGAGCATATAAGCTTAAAGCTAAGCTTTCTAAGTGCCACTTTGGAGAGATGAGGTTCGCTTTGTGGGACACATTATTTCAGAGGCTAATTTGGCTGTGAATCCCAGTGAGGTGGCTGTAGTGCGGGATTGGCATGTTTCGAAGAATGCCATAGAAGTGAGGAGTTTTCTTGGTCACGCGGGTTATTATAGGAAGTTCATTAAGGACTTCGCTAGAATATCTGTGTATCATCCCTAATTTTGATGGCATTATTCAAAAGATTTAATTAGATAAATTAAATAGAATAATGATAATAAGGAGATTGAGATTTGATTAAATTAGTATATGGCCATGCTTACTAATTGAATAAATGGGCTTTAATTTGGTTTAAGGGCTAATTTAGTTACACATGGGCGTATTAGTAAAATAGCCTCCTTATTATTTTACACGACTATTACTTCTCCTCTATGTCCATTCACGTTTCATTTTACTCACGGTTACAAAATCTAAAACCTAAATCAAAGCCGACCATTACCAAAGAGGAAAAGAAGGAATTTTTAATCTAAAGCCAAAGATCAAGCTATAAAGGATTAATCAACAACAAATCTGAAGTTCCTTATCAAATATAAGGTGAATAATAATTCTTACCATCTCTTTTTGGTTTTATAATCATGTGATTTCAGATTTGAATATTTATTTTGTTCCCATGATATATTGGATGATGATATGCTCTAATTTATGGATTGTTTGATTTAAATCATTAAATTATATGAAATCTGTACGGTTTTAGGACCAAAATCGTGATTTACTAATTTTAAAATCCCATAGAAAATTTTTATGTCAAGTAAAATATGATTTTGGAGATGGGTTTTGATTTTTGGAATTTTCCAAGTTACGGAGATTTTATTATGAATTTTTGATGGAAAATATGATAAAATTGGGTTAAATATTTATTTTGTGAATTTCAGGAGGAAATTGGATCTAAAAATTTAATATATTTGAGTACATGATTAATTCGAATTTCTGTGATTTTTAGGGATTTTTCCCAGTTGATTTATTTAGGGAAATAAATTATTTTAAAGCATGGGCTTTTCTGAAAATATCGGTTTTAAGTTACATGGAAAGGTTTTAACGTTTAAATCCTTAATTTAGGATTTGAACTAATTCAGTGGTTTCCAAAGTAAAGTAACTGAAAAGTCTTATGGCAGTCAATCATTGTTTTAGAACCAGGCAAGTTGTTAAAAAGGAATTACTTAAAATTTCTATAATTCAGCCTTTAGTCAGAAAAAGGTGTTTCACCTTTAATGGAAAGTACCTTTCGACTCCCTTGATTCTTCCCTATCATAGTCGAAACCATCACTGTCGAAACCATCATAATTGGAACCAATACACATAGTATCTCCTGGAAGATACATAGTGGATTGGAAGATAGGCGGAAGCTTTGGTGTCGAAGGGTAAGCCTCCGACGGGGTCGAAACCCTACTTTGTTTTATAAATTAAGTTAAGTTAAAGTCCTTGCCTTGTTTTTCTCAAAGCTTTTGACTTAGTCGAAACTTATTATTTTCGAAAGGGTGTATGTTTAGTTTTCAAAGAAGGTTGCCTGTTATACTGAAAATACTAACTTTCGAAGGAGATCGTTTTTTTTAAAAAAAGCTTTCGAAAGGAGTTGGTTTTGACCTAGCCGACACTCTACCTTTCGACCATGTTGTCCAATAACGCTTTCAAACGGGTTGCCCTTGTTTTACCTTAAACCAAACCTTTTTCTTTATTGTTTTCGAAAGGGGTTGGGGTTTCGAAGGAGATGGAGTCGAAAGGGGGTTTCGACCCAGACCTTCAAAGTTTTGATTTTTAAGTCTTTTGCTTTCGAACTAGATGGCTTCGACACCACCAATTTTCCCCAAAACTAGTTTTTGTTGGTTTCGAAAGAGATACTTTCGTATACAACCATCTTGACCCAAATTATGTTTTAAGAGTAAAACCCAATGCTTTTGAAAGGGTTTTTCATTTGTTTTGAAACCTATGTTTTAAAGAACATTTTCTTGATACCATCGAAAGGTCTTATTGGTTTCGAAAGGTATATATATATGCTTAAAGTTTTGGAAAGAGGATTTCTAAGCTTTCGAAGGAGGTCATCCAGGGGTTTCGAAAGTGATGTTTTAAGGTTTCAAAACAAATAACCCATTCTCAGTTTTAAGGAAAAACCATGGCATAAATAAATAAATATTTTGATGTGTTGTTCACTTTGTTATTAACCCATAACTGTATTTTGGGGAAAGGGTGGAATAACCAGTGAGGTTGGCCCGGTAGTGAATATAACTTAACAGATGTTAAAATTTTATAAAAAGTATTGGCAGGCGCCAATAGGTTTGCAGTAAGTCCATGAAAACTGTATGATATTGGCAGGGGCCAATAGTTCATAGTTAGCCCATGAAAACTGTATGATATTGGCAGGGGCCAATAGTTCATAGTCAGCCCATGAAAACTATGATTTGATACTGGCAGGGGCCAGTAGGTTTGTAGTTAGCCCATGAAAACTATATCTGAATTAAGATATTGATAGTCAGCCAATAGGTTCCTAGTTAGCCCATGAAAACTAGGATAAGAAATAAGATATTGGAGTTACCAATGGTTCTTAGTGATCCCATGAAAACTAAGTAATTGGACAGATAGTCCTTAACATGTAACAAGTTAATATTAATCTTAGAAACTATAATTGAGACAAATAATCAGAATGAATGGGGATGGGTAATCCAGAATTGATTTATTTGTTTTGCATATCATCATAATGTTTTGGAATACTATGTTTTAACCATTGTGGATGCAGAAGCACAGTATATGGTTTTACAAATGTTTTAGGATACTAGTGAGGGGAAAACCCGTTCCGCTAAGCGGCATGGTCTCACTAGATATCTAAATGATTTGAGATGGTAAATTACTATTCATACCAGGCTTTTTATTTGACTCAAAGTTTTTGTTTTCCCCTTAAACTCTCGGGTACTCAATTGATTTTGAGTAGGTTGAGAGTTAAGGTTTCCAGGAGTTCTTTTAGACGAATAAAGCTTCTGAGGATGTGCATGAGGCAATACTGTTATTACAGTTCTTTTTTTTCCGATGTGTGTTTGTTTGTAAAGGCAAATTGTTTTCTTGTCTATCTATATACTTTGATCTACCAAGGGGGCATTTCATATGTCGCTCTTGGC
This sequence comes from Allium fistulosum, assembly GCA_030737815.1. Taxonomy (NCBI): domain Eukaryota; kingdom Viridiplantae; phylum Streptophyta; class Magnoliopsida; order Asparagales; family Amaryllidaceae; genus Allium; species Allium fistulosum. Next base: position 1,077,115,005 of record CM060901.1, on the reverse strand, counting down.
GTATTTTGTAATAATTATATGTTATCTGAACATGGTCTGCAAATTGGGATTATGTAATCAATTTGGAATATTTTGAAATGGAATGTGGAGTTTGTTTTGTTGTTTAATTTTTTTCCATATTCTTGTGTTTTTGCGTATCAATGTATCTAATATTGCCGTGTTTAGTCACCGAGGATTAATAATTATGGATGACTATAACATCTGTAGCCGTTAGTTTTGGGCCTCCAAGCAGGGGGATGTTACAATCTGTCCCATTAACTGGCCTCACCAAGAATAATCTACCTTTTGCATGGAATGCTAAGTGTGAGGATGCTTTCTTTAGGTTGAAGGAAGCTTTGACCTGTGCACCTGTATTAGTGTTACCTGATGGGAGTAAACCATTTACTGTTTATACCGAAGCTTATGGTATGGGACTGGGAGAAATGTTGATGCAGGAGGGTGGAGTGGTATGATATTCTCGTAGGCAGTTGAAGACCTATGAGAGGAACCACTCAACGTAGGATCTTGAGTTGGAAGCTATAGTCTTTGCACTTAAATCTTGGAGACCTTATCTTCTGGGTGAGAGATTTAAGATTTTTACAGACCATAAGTCCTTGAGGTACTTGTTCCCCCAAAAGGACTTGAATTTGAGACAGCAGAGATAGATGGAGTTCTTAGCCCCATATGACTTTAAGATCTCTTCTACCTAGGCAAAGGGATTGTTGTAGCAAATGTGTTGAGTAGATAGAGAGCTACACTGAGTCCTTTATTTTTGGAATGGAGACATTTGAAGTATATTTCCACCTTTGACTTTAGGTTATCATCCAATATTATCCATGGATTATTAGCAGTCCTAGATGTTCAGCCGACCTTGATGGAGCATATTGGGGCTAGGCAGAGAGACGGGTGTGAGCTGGCATACCTTTTGGATAGATTAGGTAGAGGGGATGGTAGTTACAAAGTGTTGTAACTGTGAGTAAAAATAAATATACTATTTTAAATGTTCCTAGTTACAAAGCGTTGTAACTGGGAGTAAAAATAAATATACTATTTTGTTATATCATCCATAAATGGTACGTTTTTTGATAGTGTTGTGCTATTTTGTGAGTAAAAATAAATATACTAGTTACAAAGTGTTATATCATCCACAAATGGTACATTTTGTGATATTACTTACAAAGTGTTGTAACTGAGAGTAAAAATAAATATACTATTTTAAATGTTCCTATTTAAGATGCATCGAGACTAGATATTGATATATTCGTTGAGACTAGAGTACGTAGCGCTCTCCAAACATTAGATGGTGTATTACTCATGACTACTGGGGCACTAAGAGGTTACATATTGATAGTTATTGGATAACCATGGAATGACTCATTCGATAGTTTTCTATTGGTTAATATAACTAAGGTTAAACAGAAAATATCACTATGACTGGTTTACACAGTTCTCTCAACTTGAGAATACTATTGATCTTCAATATGAAAGCTTCGCCTTGATTATAGTCAAATCATGGCATGACGTCCATCGAGTGGCTATAATTCAGTCGAGTGGAAGTATTGGATATGATGCATTATTCAAGAGAGGATTCGTCTCCTTGGTTATATAGGGTTAGTACCTCGGTCAACTCAAGTCAAAGTCTCTGGCTAGTGCATTTCGATTAATAATAATTGTTATTATTTGGGCCAAGGACTTTGTGTTTGGACTATAGAGTTGATTATGGACGATATTGGTTAACAAATTCCATATGTCCAAAGTGATATATTTTTTACGAAGAGAATTAGTTTAAATAAATGCCATAACCGTGTAATGCTTAATAATATAAAATTGGGTTTTATCGAAACTAAGTAAGCAATAAATTTGGTCAAAATGCCACACCACTTGCTAAGTGACATGTGAGCATTAACATTCGAATAGTTCGATGTTAATCGATGACCAAATTTACACCTGATGAGTCACTTAACCAGAATGATGAAATTCTCTTTAGATAAATGATTTAATTAGTTTAATTAATTAATATAATATTAATTATAAAATTTTGAATATGATTTGAGGAATAAATATTACTGTATATATTCAAAATAGTTATAAATATATCGATCGATATGCGATATCGACGAGCAATTAAATTAGATTTAATTAATAATATTTATTTGGGCTTAAATAGGCTGTGAGCCCATGAAGTTTGTAACGATCTACCTTTTCAACCCTCGGAAGTTGATACTAATACATACACGGTATTCACGTGCCGAGCATCCAAGTGCCGGAAAGACTAATTATTGGGGAAAAGAAAGAAAAGGCAGAATAGAATCTTACATCATGACAAGTAACATAAAATATGAAACAAAACTTTACAAGAGAAAGAAAACTGTAATGTACATACATCAAATCAGAGTACACTCATTTAATATCAGTCTGGACAGTTATAAGAACCTGTCCTCACAATTGCTAATAAATAAACAACTAATAATTGCAGCGGTAAATAGAAATATATTTGTATATGTCTTGCAGCCATCCAGCTCGTCTCTTGAAACTCCAAAGCATCCAAATCAAAATCTAAAAATATGCTTAGTCTGACCCAAGCATTATTAGAAAGATAACGCCCAGATCAGTCTGGTAAACCAGTGTGAGAACCACATCTCAAATGGATTTTAATGTTATAAACCTTTCAAAAACAAAGGTATCTCATAAGACCATGCCGCACAAACACGCATGGGTTTTTAGCGTATGATAACCAAAACATTTCTATAAAAAATCCAATGATATTATAGTAATGTCTAAGGTTTCAAAGTAAATATAGAACATAGGCTAAATTGTTGCATTAATTAAATTCCAACATAATAGGTATACAACTAAGTCCGAAAAGGCACGTATTGGAGAATGGATTCCATACAATGACAAGGCTATCGGGGTACCGCCTGCCACAGCACCTCTAGAAATTATATCGAGGTCGAAAACCTTTTGCCTCTGCAAATCAGGACTGACCTACCCCTTACTGGATAGTACCGAATATTTCATCACCCAGTTTCTTTGCAACCATTCTGAGAGCTCTCATGCACAACCAAATCCATAAATGTATATATCTAGAAAGGCTAATAATAATACCCTAATAGGGGCGACCCACTTAGCCCTGAAGCAAATCCCCTATTTTATTCATTCCCGGTTGATGAGGCTTAAGTATAAGTTTTACCTTTTAGATGGCAATCCCACTTGGAATGCTAATGTTGCCCTCTATGTAGCAATGCAGTTCCAACATTCATCCATACAAGTTGTTCAGGATATGAACAAGCCGAAGGAACTACTTCTACTACATCCATTTTGGAATCACCCTTAGGATTAGTAGCAAGTAGCCCTTGCACTTCAAAGAGCTCCATCGTCGATTATCTTTAAAATATCTCCATTTCGAACGCTTATGCCAGTTTGAAGTGGCTTTCGAATAATATATCTGATCCCGGTCACTCTGAACAAACAACGATAGTTTTAAAACTGGGCAAGATTTGATAGTCGATTATTTAACTAGCAAATAACAAACAATTCAACTAGAGATTTAACCAAGCATGGTTAAGCACAAAGCAACCACTGAGCCTCTTAAATTAATCTTTCACTAATTAAAACCACTTTGTAAATAGTTGTATCAAAATACTTTACAAAGATATATTCACAAGTCTCATTTACTCCTTCAATACTTGAAATAGTTGATATATTTATCTCAACTGTACAAGTATATTCACAAATCTTAAGAAGGATTTCATTTTCAAAACCATACATATTTGAGTTAAAACCAATGTCATTTAAAAATAGAGATAACAATAACCTAAAATATTATTCATTTGGTGTTATGTATGAAAAAGAATGTTTCATACCACCATAATTAAGAAGGTTATTTTGGGAAAATCTCTTTCATAAATAAACTCCTTTATAAAATCCCATTTTATAAGTATAAGCTCTAAATTCGTTTATAAAATTCCTTTTATAAAACCAATATCTATTTACAGAGCTTTTTTTATAAATCACAAACAAATTATAACCTCCATTAATATAGCTCCAAATAAAAAATTATAGACTCATACACTTACCAAAAATCTCCAAATATAATTATAAGGCTCCTTATATTTACAAACTCCTTTTATAAATTTCTATATACAATTACAAAATAACCATTATAACCAAAACACTGATATAAATCCAAACTCCAATTATAACTACAAAACTAGTATACTCTTCATAATACGATCATTCCATATATATACACAATAAATTTACAACTGTGATTTATTACTCTAATTTGACCAAATGATAATATTTCCCCTTTTATAAATACCATTTATAAAACTATTCCTTTATTTATAAAATACTACTTATATATCTCTCATTTAATTTTAAAAATTCTTTTTAGAAATCTTTTCTTTTATTTCAACATTTTCTACAAAATGCCTCTCAAATATTTATTACCAAAATATTTCTACCTTCCTTTAAATCACACAAAAATCACTTTAAATAAAAGATAGTCCTTCTAATTTTCCCTTTGGATATAAACATTTATTATTATAAAAATTTCCATAAAGACAAATACTTCCAAATAATTCATTAAGACATTTACTTATATATATATATATATTAGAAAAGAATAAATAAAGAAGTTGAAACAAATAGAGAAGTTCAAAACTCATTTTAAATAAAATATCATAAAAATCCAAAAAGGCAGATTTAAATATCATTTTTCCAAATCGGAACCATTTCCATATCAAACTCAAATTTAATAGTATTTTCCAAAATACTATAACGAGGCACATATTTACTATAGCGCTTAACACATGTTATTACTAACCTTTTTTAAAAATTCTGGGTCGTTACATTCCTCTCCCTCAAAAGAATTTCGTCCCCGAAATTCCAAAGGTAGGAAAAATGTCTCCAAATCCTTAAAATTTTCAAAATCAATAAGTTGAAACTTGTTATCAAATTTTCCAAGTCCTTTAAAATTATGGAAAAATTTCGGCAGCATTTCCTTTGTGCGGCTCGATCAGAAAAACTACAAATCGCCACTACGGGTCCAAACCAACAAAGAAAACAAAAGCCAATTGACCTTCCATATTTGTGGCATAAAACCATCAAACCAAACCAAAATATAAACATGTACCTATTAATCGAGCAGTCAAACTCTACTCATGAAACCGAAAGCGTCAAACTAGCCTTTGCTGCCATAAACCTTCATCTTACTTGCAAATAATATCCAACCACAAAACTCATAGCCGTATAATTTTACATTTTCCAATGTCACACATATAATTATACTAAAGCCTGTAAGATTCACATATATCATCCATACGCAATATTAAATCTGATTGCTTGCTCGATTATACAATTTTACTTCCGAACTAATATCGTCCACTCGACCACTCTGGTGCAGACTCTGATCCGGTTCTTTGATTAGAAACCTCTGTTCTTCTTACATAGCGATATACTATGATAGAAAAATTCAGAATCAAATTAAAAATATATATCAAGTGTACGCCGTCAATAATCGAGTGAAAAATCCTAACTCGAACGGGTGTAAATCACCTCGAAATCATGTGCTCGAAACTGGATCCAGCGCAGTTATGCGAATAAAATGATCTACGTATAACTTACGTATGTATCCCAATTGGTTTCTTAATTATATCAAATATTCTTATTCACATTCATTTTAAATCATAATTAGCTTCCCAATAGTATTTCCTTTAATACTAAAATTCATTTACAAACCATTTCATGAAATCATTTGATTAAACCATCACGTAAGTTTATTATAAACATTTTATAAAAAAAGACTTGTGTTTAATAATCACCTTTTAAACTTAAATTCATATTTGTATGATACTGTTCGACGTCCTACAAGTATATATACAAAATTTAGATTTTGCTTTACTTAACTAAGATGTCCAACAAATTTTACACTTTGTTTTAACTTACTAAGTTCTCAAATTTATAAGCTATAAAACTTATTTGCTTATAATTTCTCAAAACACTTTACTTCAATTTAATTAATCCGGACGTTTCCGACTGTTCAAAATTGTTAAAAATCCATTTCATTTTAATAAATGAAAATTACCAAACAGCATCTTAAACAAGATGCACAAACCAAACTATCCAAATGGATAAGATACATGGCCTATAATATCACTTATTTGAAAATTCAAGGACTACACGCCTGGTTTTATTTCAAATCAATTTTAAAATAATATTAATAATATACATACAAATCTTCCTCTTCGTATATCAAATCATATTTTTAGAATTCAAAACAAAACTTATTTTACCAAACAAGTCGATAACCAATTACTATGTAGCAATCTCCCACTAAGAAACTCAAAAATGAACGCCGATGATGCTACAATCATCAGCAGAATTATTTTCCAACGACAGAAGTAAGTTCATTGCTTCTATTTATTTTTTTAAAATCCTTGAAAATATTTTTTTTATTCACTAATACTTTCAAAATAACGTCATTAATACTTTCCCAAAACCTCAGAAAACAATTTCTAAAACACCGGATTTAAGCTTCAAATTTCCAGTTTAAATCCATTTAATTATAAACAATATTTTACAATTTTTATTTTATAAATTCACTTTCTTATATAAACTCATTTCACAAATGCTTATCCTTGTTAAGATTATAATAATTAACTTTATAAACATTATACTTTAAATCAAACCAAACAATAAATGCTCTTAAATTAGTTGAGCACAACTAATCAACAATAAATGATAATAATCGAATATTATCATTCTTTGCCAACCAAACACATCATATATAACTATGTTAATTTCTGAAAATTATTCTTTTTATATATAAAATATAATCTAGGTAAAATTATTTCATTTAACCAATTTCAAAACAATATAGTGCTAGTTTGCTTTGTTCAAATGTTTAGAAACCTATCAATACAGTTGTTCCTTCTATAACAACCAGAATTCATAACCATTCAACCGATAAATCAATTAAATATATACATTTTTATAGCACTAACAAATGTGCGCTTATACACACACACTTAAACTCATTTAGGGTCTCGCTTACCGTATCTCAAATGAGTCAACCCACCAAAGCCTAGGTGTTCGCTCAACCAAAGCTCTGATACCACGTGTAACGACCTGCCATTTCGTCCCTTGGAAGTCGACACCAATACATCCACAGTATTCACATGCCAAGCATCCAAGTGTCGGAAAGACTAATTGTTGGGGAAAAGAAAGAAAAGACAGAATAGAATCTCACATCGTGACGCATAACATATAATACGAAACAGATCTTTACAAGAGAAAGGAAACTATAATATATATACATCAAATCAGAGTACACTCATCTATTATTAGTGTGGACAGTTATAAAAACTTTTCCTTATAATTACTGATAAATAAACAATTAACAAATGCAGTGGGAAATAAAAAAATACGTGTATACATTTTGAACGCATCCAGCTCATCTCCTGAAGCTCCAAAGCATCCAAGTCTAAATCTGAAAATATGCTCGGTCTCACCAAGCATTATTAGAAAAATAACGCCCGGATTAGTCAGGTAAACCAACGTGAGAAACATACCTCAAATGGATTTTAATGTTATAAAACCTTTCAAAAATAAAGATATCTCGTAAGACCACGTCACACATAAACATGAACGGGTTTTTACCTTTCGATAACTGCAACGACCCGTAAATTAATCACTTTGTATTTGAATATTTAAATAATTTTTAATATTTAAATAATGGATTTAATAATCAAATATACATAATTTAAATATTAATTAATGATATTAAAATCATTTTTAAATTTTGTTTACAAAACTAAATAGTTCAAAGAGAAACAGAAAATGTGACCGGAAACTATTTTCCAAATTTTCGACGTTTCATTATATAAAAGTTATTTGAAATGTTGTACACACTTTCTTATATATATGCGCACATAGACTAATTATATAATATGGGTTAAGATAGTATAATTAGGTTTAATTAAGTTAATTAACTTAAGATAATGATGATGGGATACTTTAGCAACTAAGTAAATAAATAAACAATAGTCACATCAGGGGAGACAAGATTTGACACTTTGGCAACTCAAAGTACAAACATGTTTAAACATGTTTCTTAGCATGTGTAAAAGGAGAGAGGCTTGGTGATGAGGTGGAAGCATATGAATGGAGGGTAAAGGACGAACGACGTTTTGGTAATTTGATTTATCCATTAGTATAAAAGTTAATTTCCTAATTCTTTTCTTATCTTTCTCATTTCTATCTTCACTTTCAAAACATCATTTAGGTTTTTTCCAAATTTTCATGGCTTCTAAATACTTTTAGAAAAAATATCATTTCTTTCCACTTCTTCCTTAAGCAAGTTTACTAAAAACAACTTCTTTCTCCACTACACTTTTCCTCTTGCCAAAACTCCACAAAACAAGATCCTACACCCCACATACCCACCATAGCCGAGCCCCACATGCTTTAGGCCGAGCCTAAAAGCCCATTAGAGGTCCAGCAAATTAAGTTAAAGCTTAATCCTAGTGATTTTCGGAGAGTTGGTGTGATTTCCATTCAAGTTAGTAAGCGTTACGGTGAGTAAAGCTTCCATCTTTGAACCACCAAGTTTAAACTATATTCATGCATCTACTTGTAGCTATTGAATCTTTATCATATGGTTGTAATGATGGTTTGGTCGATTTTTGGTTTGTTGCTTGAAAAATAGTCGCATTTGAAAAGTTAGTAAGCGAACCTTTGGTTATATGTAAATCTAGTAGACAAACTTATGCCATTGTTATTTAATGTTTGAAATATGTTATGTTATTGTAAATCATCATGTATTTATGCTCATACCTTGGTTATGTGATGTGTGGTTGTGTTGCAAATGTCATATGCTCGAATTCTGAACCGCCCGTATAGCGATAGTCGCTATATCGGCACTTTCGAAAAATCACCTTTTATCGAAACTGTTTGGTTTCATTATCGTGCTTAGAAATACTTTACGAGTTAAACAAGTTTTGATTAATGATGTTTCCAGAAATAATTAATTATTTTAATATTGATTATTTAATTTAATTAATTAATTAATAAGGATTAAAGTTAACTAATTAACTTGTTAATGATGTGTTTTAAATCTAACTAATTACTTAGTTGATTATGTTTTAATTTTAGTTAATCATTTTACTTAATGATGTTTAAGACTAATTAATCTTGGATAATGATGGATTAAGATTAACTAATTTATTAATTAAAGAAATTTTAAAAATTAATTAACCCTTTTTATTTAACGACTTTTTAAAGGTTAGTAAATTTGTTTAACCTTAAATAAATATTTTCTTAAATAAATTTTAAATTAATTAATGGCTTTTAAATAATGATTTAATTATTATTTAATTTAAAATTAATTAATTGTATTATTAATTGAATTAATGATGTTTAAAAAGGTAATTTACCCTTTTTAATCAAAGGGCAATAAAGTGAATTTATCAACTTAATTAATGGGGTTTTAAAGTTGATTAATAAGTATAATAACGATGTTTTACTTGGATAAATCCTATTTATAATGATGTTCCAAAATCATTAAACTCTTTTAACAAAGTGTTTTAAAGCTAATACTTGTAATGTGAAACCAAGCACGAATACGGGTTTTTTTAAAAGAAAAAAGTTTGAATTGTTTATGGAAATGGATTAATTTCCGAAAAGCGATTCACTTGTATGGAAATGAATTATTTATATAAATTAGCACTAAACATCGAAGAGGTAGACTTGTCGCTATTTTGAAAGTTAAGAATAATCGTGAGATATGACTTCGGGGTAACACTGCCTTGACTTGTCCGGTATTATTGTTAACCAAGAAACAGTACAAGTTTGAATTCGATGAGTGGTGATAAGTATATAAGACTTAATTTCCATATACGATCGTTTTAAATCCTCGATAGTTGGTTTCCCGGCTATCGGTAACTTCAGCTTCTTTATTATCGTCATTCTAAGACGATGTGTTGCTCCGTCGAGCATTGATATCCTTTGTCTGAAATGACTGAATCCAAAGTGCGAGAGGAAGCCAAGCTATGTGGGGTTGCTCCCATTAGGGTACTTTTACATCTCATCTTGATTGGATTCGGTAGCGCTATTAGATGTGAAATATTCGGATACTCGATAAGGTTTGGCGGGGTCCGGCTTGGTATTGTCCAAGAAGTGTCATAGAGTATACGAGCTTCTCCGATATATATTACTAGAGGTATGCTTCAAGGGTGGTGCACCTTCCTAGTCATTTGTTAGAGATTTTCCTTTCCTTATTTGATTCGAACCTTTGAATTTGCTTCCTTAATTTAATCGGGAAGAGTCAACCACTCTTCGCAACGTTTAATTATCCATTCTTCAAGTTTGGATGTTGATTCATGTGACGGTAAACCCGTTCCGTGTTCAGCGGCGTGATCTCATATGTTTGTGTTTAATTACATACCTTCGTTTAAAGTTTTACTCATACCAGACAAATCGCTTGACCCGAGTTGTTTGTTTCTATGAACTCTCGGGTACTCATTTTATTTGAGTAGTCCGAGAGTAGTAGGTCTTTGTTGGGCTCTTTCAAGATGGCATCCTAGCAGGAGACTTTTCATCTTTATATTCCGATGTACTATGTAGTTTGTGTAAGTGTATTTTGTTTCAGCATTTGTAAAGGCGGGACGTTATAACTGCCTAGGTTGATTTGTAGTACTTTTGTGTAACTCTGATAACTCCTTGTTGAGGAGTAACCTGATGTACTATTTCTGTTGTTAGCACCAAAATTGGTCACTAACCTCGTTGAGAAAGATTGTGAAGAGATATAAATGATGAAGATAAATTAAACAAAGAAGAATATGCTAATTCAAATGCAGAAAGTAAGAACACCGGATTTATAGTGGTTCAGCGTAATTGCCTACGTCCACTTTGAGGTTAAACTTTATTGATCTTCTTAATGATTGATTACAAATACAATTCGTAGATCAAATGCTTGAATGAAGTTGCTAAGTAAAGAAGATGAGTCTGAAAAATGGCAGAGTCTCCCCAGTGTTCCGAAAAAAGTCCTTTTTCACTGTGCCCCTGCCCCTCTATTTATAGACAAAGATGGGTTGGACTTCCCAGGTGGGCTCGGCAGCCGAACGTCTTGGCCCAAATGGAGTGGTCGCCGCATGCCGAACCAAATAGGCCGATCACTTGGATGCCGAACCACCCTCTCTATGCCGAACGATACGCTCGCTGCATGGGAAGAGTAGAATGAATATCAGTTGAAGCCGAACGTCTTCTGGCCGAACGAGGCGTCTGGCCAAACGATGGCTTTAGCCGAACAATGCTTCTAGCCGAACAATGTCTTTGGCTGAACGAGATCTTCTGGTCGAACGATGCTTCTGGCCAAATGATGTTTCTTGGCTGAACGAGAGCTTTGGCCGGACGTTGCGTTTAGCCGAGTAGTGCCTTTGGCCGAACGATGGCTTTTAACGAACAATACAGCCATGCCGAGCAGTTGTACATGCCGAACGTCTTCCGATGCTGAGCGCTACTGAATGCCGAGTACTCCTGCATGCCGAGTACTACTATATGCCGAGTACTTCTGGATGCCAAGTACTTCTGGATGCCGAGTACTACTAGATGCCGAGTACTTCTGGATGCCGAGTACTTCTGGATGCCGAGTACTTCTGGATGCCGAGTACTTGCCAATGTCGAGTACTCAGTTGCCTGGTCAAATCTCCAGGAAACACTTGCCCCCTAAAGTGTATTACGTGACTGAACGTGATACGCTTTGAGTTATATAACCTTCACGTTTCGTTTTAAATCCTTGATTAAGTCTAGATGCCTTCTTGAGATTGTGGTGTGTGCCTAATATGGTATAAATGCTGAACAATACGCTCGAAGCCGAACGTTCCTTACGCGCCGACCAATTCTACGTTTTGAAGCCGAACGATACAGCTTTGACCGGTTCTACCGGATATAGCCCCTTCAACTTCCACTTTTTCCCCTATAAAACCAGGTCCTTCCCCTCTTCTCTCCTTTACTCTTTTACTTCTGTCACTCCACAAAGATTTGCAATTCTCACCAGTCGACCAGACTTAAAACCTAACTACTCCTTTCTAAGCTCCAATCTGCAAACTAGGTATTATTCCTTGTACGATTCAAATAGTTTCAAACGAGACGGCCGAGTGTGTCATGTAGAAAACTTTCGAGTAGGTCGTCCTTATTGCATCTTTATTGTTGAACGATGGTGCAAGGCGAGGAGGGATGATTAGGAGTGTTCGCACATAAGACCGTTGGACTTAGCTTCTTTGTGTCGAACCGAAGTTAAAGGGGAAGAAAGAAGAATGAAAGTGTTGGAGGTGGTAAGGGTGTTGAACGGCATTGCTCTGGTTCGGCGTATGTTGTCATGCGCCGGACGGTGAAATGGAGGGCTGCCGAACAGTATTTTAGTCGAACAAACCAAGGCCGAACACTTATTAAAATGCCGAACAACAACTTAGCCGAACAAACCAAAGCCGAACACTTATTAAAATGCCGAACAACACCTTAGCCGAACAAACCAAAGCCGAACACTTATTAAAATGCCGAACAACAACTTAGCCGAACAATACAAATGCCGAACAATCATAAACGCCGAACAATACTTAGGTCGAACACCACTCAAATGCCGAACAGTATTTCAGCCGAACAGAACAAATGCTGAACCAGACCTAAGCTGAGCAGACATAAACGCCGAACTTCACTTTGGCCGAACAATTCAAATGCCGAACCAAACCTAGGCCGAACAATACAACTGCTGAACCAATCCTAGGCCTAACAATACAAATGCCGACCAATTGTAAATGCCAAACAGCATAAATGCCGAACCATTCTAAGGCCGACCAATACAAATCCTGAACTATACTTAACAGAACAGGGACAAGGACCCGGGCGTCCCAGCATATGAGACTGACCTGGATCATTAACTCTCTAGTTTTTACAGACAGAAATCTGAACTTAGATTAACACACGTTTTCTGAATCTGGAACTGTAATCACCACAAGGCGCGCTTTTTGAGACGGTCAACGATGACGGTCTTCGAAGGCGACGATTCGAAACTCATTTTCGTATCTTTGTAATCTCTAGATTCTCATTGCTTATACACGATTGCTTGCACTAGTTTACACACCACGTGGGGGGAATACTCGTATTGTTAATTCTAACATTCAACGTTTTTCAAGTATAGTTTTCACAGGCACTTAGACAGATTCATTATTTATTGGGGATGTCTAAAAAGTCTAGCTCTACCACTATATCTGATAGGCCTGGGCCGTCATCAAGGCAAGAAGCCGCTGATACTTCAAATCCGTCGACTTCCCCTGCCCATAACTTAGCTCCTGATGCCCTGGAGGCAACAATTCTCTTAGACAATCCGATCGACTCACAGGCTTCGAAGATTAATGAAGTCGCACTTCGACGAATATGCTCCATCCATGGGATTCCTTTCACCGACGTGTTAGTCCCGTCGCGACACGATCGTCCTCACCTTCCCCCAGTCGGATATACCACCTGCAACAAGTTCATGTGCTGAATGGGCAGCGTGCCTCCATTCAATTTATTTCTTCGGGACGTGTTGCAGTACATAGACATTGCCCCGTCGCAGCTGCATCCAAATGGTCACGCGTTTATATACGAGACCTACCTACTCTTCATGGTCGTCTTCTCTAGGCCTCCAACTTCTGGCGACATCAGATACATTTATATGATTAAGAAGCGAAAAGATAGCCCCTCCTTCATGTTCCTCGAGCCGTACCACAAATGCCAAATCTTGACAGGAGCATGTAGCAAATTTGCCCTGTACAAATAGGAATGGTTTTATGTGCGTTGCCCTCCTGGTTTTGCGAGGAGATGGGTCGAAGGCAGTAAGTCTCTTTGCTGAGTCATCATTCGTGTTTAATTGGAGTTATGCTTTTCCTAACTCCTCGTTTCATCTTTTCAGGTATCAACCCGTGTCCGGAGGGCTGAGGATATTCTGAGGCCGTTGAAGCCATTAGAGCTCTTCCTGCCGAAGAACGAGACATCCAAACCATCATTTCAAATGAATCATTGTCAAGGTTCGGCTTGCTAGCCCCTGGTCGTCGGATTAGCCTTCCGGAGGGCGTTTCCATTCCTAAGCCAGCATCCGGTAAAGGGAAAAAACAAGCTGGATCGTCGTCACGCCACACTCCCGATGCGCACGAAGAGGGTGAGCACAAGGAGGATGAAGCTCCTGAGACTCAAGGCGAGAATATGGGTCCCGCTTGGAATCCGGTGGTCGAAGTTCACAACATTGAAACGTCATCCTCCCCTTCGAAGGGAAAGAAGAAGTTAAAATACAAGATACGGAAGGAGAAAGTTGGCGGAACTTCAAAAGTTAAGCTCATCCCGCCAGAGAAAGAGGCTTCCTCACAGCATATGGAAAGTTCTCTAAGGGGTCTATCGAATCTTTCCATCCCCGACGATATACTTAATTATGGTTTTGACGATCCCGAAGCCCTCAAGTTTTCTTCGCCCGCTAGAGGCAATGCGGGAGTTCAACTCCCAGCCCAGGGAGACAATACTCTGATTAGTAAAGATGAACTGGTCCGTCGGGTGGAACACTAGGACACACACGCACATACGCATTCCATCATACACTTCAAGTTTTTTCTTATTTCCCGGATTTTTCTTAACTCGTTGTTATCTTTATTCTTTGTAGGTGACATGGGGCGCTCCCACGGACTCAATCGCCTTCACGGCTCTTCCATATTTCATCATCCCGGACGGGATTCAGGTTATGGCAGACGCAAGGACAGAGATGATTACGAAGATAGAGACAACCGTCCCCACGATTCGTCTTATCGTAAGAAGGCATATTCCCAAACTTCACAGTCCCGTGATCCTCTTCCTCCAACTGAGCCGGATAGAGAGAAGCCTTCATAGAAGGGGTCCCAACCCGATGTTTCCCGAGAACAACACTCCAGTTCATTGAGTACAAGGCAAACTCGGGAGCATCAAAAAAGAGCGGAACTTTCAAAGCCTCCTCCCCCTACTCCCGCGGTTGACCCAACTGTAGCAGAGAAGATGGTCGATCTTAAAGCCAAATTCCCAAAAATTTGTTTTGATGGTTTGAAATTCCTCCCAGCTATTCATCATATCCCTGGGCACGTGAAGCGGAGTGCCATTGCCTGTAACAACGACGTCTATGTTCAACATGACGCGTTTGTACATTTGGTTGAAAAGATCTCGGAGGTATCTGTTGAGTGACAATATGAAATTGATCGTCTGAAATTGGAGGCTGGCTGTGACAAGAACATCATCAAGCATCAAGACGAAGAGCTCGCTTCGTATAAGTCGAAGCTGGAAGCCGCTGAGCAAAGTGCAAAAGATACTACTGAGGCAGTCACTCGTTTAGAGATGGCCCACAAGAAGGAACTCGATGAAGCAGTCCAGCGCAGCGGTGCCCTTGCCTTAGAAAAAGATTCTATCCAAAAAGAAAAGGATGCGCTTGCTATACAAGTCAAAGAGTTGAAAGAATTACTCTCCAAGGAGAAAAAGGATAAAGTAGCTGCTCAAGAAGAGTCACAACGATATTGTGATGAAATCGTTGCTACTCGGCTCTTGAAAATGAAGCTCGATGACGAACTTGTTGGGGTTGAAAAAATGAAAGACGAAGCCCGTGAGGAGGGCAAAAGAAAAGCTGCGGAGGAGATTGACTCTCGCCTCGAGGCGGCCGCAGAGGCCGGCAGGGAAGAGGTCAAGTGCATGTTTGACCCGTTGATTGCTGAGTATGGCGCCCGCGTCCTTATGCATCGCGACTTGTCATTCTTGGGCGAGGGCTATCTCGAATCCCTAGCTGAGGCCTAGGAAACTTTAGTGAAGATTAGGAAAATCGAGTCGGGCTCTGAAGAAGTCGATGAGGACGCCCTGGTGAAGGAGTTTCTTAGAGGGAACGAGCCAGCGGATTTATCTGCAGCTTTGGCGCTTTATAGCAAAGGCTCTCCCCTTCCAAAAGAGAAAAGTGATGAAGCTGGCCCATCTGGGGCTAAGACTATGGCTCCTCATATTGCTGCTCCTCCCACTGCTCAACTGGCCGGTCGGTCGACACTTGACCCATTCGAGCAGCATGCCGGCTACGATCCTGAAGATCCCGGGCTCGGCGTTCATGTGCTATCTCCTATTCTGGAGGGTGAAACTCCACGTGCAACTGAAAGCCAGCCAGAACCCGGTAGGAAACTCTTCTTTTTTAGAAGTTAAAAGATCTGTCACTTTCCAGCAGTGGTTATTCGTTCTAATATTCATTCTTTATGTTTTCATGCAGGCTGCTCCGACCCCGAGCCAACTCCGAGGAGCGATGACGCCAAGAAGGAGGCAGAGAAAGCAAGCGATGTTGCTCGTGTGGGAGTAACTCCTGGCCCTGACGCTCAAGTGATCGGGGCGCTAGATGACGACAAGTTTGACACTTCATCTCCTGCCGAAGGGAGCTATGAAATCGAGATCACTGGCGCCTCCAAACATACTTCGAAGATGAGCATGAAAGAGCATCTCGCCGAAGAGGAGAAAAAGAAAGTCGAGATCAAATTTGAGCCTGAAATTCTAGAACTCACCGACCCGCGAAATAGACCTTTGAAGATCATTCTCCCTGGCAAATCCAAACCGCTGAATGTTCCTTCTCCTACTCCTTACTCCGCTTCTTTAGCAAGCAAGAAATCCAAGAAGAAGCGCGAGGGAGAGGAGTCATCGAAAAAAACAAAAGAAGACAAGAAGAAGAAAATGAAGAAATGATCGCTATACTCGTTCAACGAGTTTTTCTTTGCTTAAGTCTTGTAACTACTTTTATCTTTTGTCTTCGTAGTTTGTATAGATAGGTTCTTGACTCCAAGTTTTGGAGGGATAACTGTGTAACCTCATTTTGGACTATTAAATAAAGTTTAGTTCCTTAGTCGTTTGAACGACTCTCTTACTTTTTTAACTTTCTGAATAACTGTGGTCAAAACTCAAGCACTTATGAGTTGTATATTTCCTAGTCCATTCTCGCATTGTTCGAACATTCTTCGGAATGGCATACTCCTTGTTTTATATTTCTTGAGCACTTAGATTTTTTTTTCTAAATTCGCGTTCCAAGGACTTATAATAGGTTGACCCGTACTCAGAGGATTCGGAGATTGAGATTGTTAACACTCTAATTTGCACTCTGGGGACTTAGAGTACTCCGGTCCGCAATCTGGGGACTCGGAGATTGAAATCGTTTATACTCTAGTCCGCGCTCTAGGGACTTAGAGTACTCCGGTCCGCGCTCAGGGGACTCGGAGATTGAAGTCGTTTATACTCTAG
Source organism: Allium fistulosum (assembly GCA_030737815.1). Taxonomy (NCBI): domain Eukaryota; kingdom Viridiplantae; phylum Streptophyta; class Magnoliopsida; order Asparagales; family Amaryllidaceae; genus Allium; species Allium fistulosum. The sequence continues at coordinate 1,077,097,722 of CM060901.1, read as the reverse complement.
TCCGCACTCCGGGGACTTAGAGTATTCTGGTCTGCATTCTAGGGACTCGGAAATTGAAATTGTTTATACTCTAGTCCGCGCTCTGGGGACTTAGAGTACTCCGGTCCGCGCTCAGGGGACTCGGAGATTGAAGTCGTTTATACTCTAGTCCGCACTCCGGGGACTTAGAGTACTCCGGTCCGCATTCTGGGGACTCGGAGATTGAAATCGTTTATACTCTAGTCCGCGCTCTGGGGACTTGGTACTCCGGTCCACGCTCAGGGGACTCGGAGATTGAAATCGTTTATACTCTAGTCCGCACTCCGGGGACTTAGAGTACTCCGGTCCGCATTCTGGGGACTCGGAGATTGAAATCGTTTATACTCTAGTCCGCGCTCTGGGGACTTAGAGTACTCCGGTCCGCGCTCAGGGGACTCGGAGATTGAAATCGTTTATACTCTAGTCCGCACTCCGGGGACTTAGAGTACTCCAGTCCGCATTCTGGGGACTCGGAGATTGAAATCGTTTATACTCTAGTCCGCGCTCTGGGGACTTAGAGTACTCCGGTCCGCGTTCTGGGGACTCGGAGATTGAAATCGTTTATACTCTAGTCCGCGCTCTGGGGACTTAGAGTACTCCGGTCCGTGCTCAGGGGACTCGGAGATTGAAATTGTTTATACGAGTTTGTACATCATACAGAACAATGTAGCTCTAGTAGTTCATCACCCGATTATGAGATATAGAAACGTTAGTAATTCATGAAAAATACGGCTTCAAGCCTTTATTAATGAAAAACAACTAAACCGCCTGATTACATGGCTGAAAGGAAAATAAGTTACGACTGAATGGAAACATACAGGAAATAACTGTGCCTAAAATAAGAAAGAAACATACTAAATGTAATAATGTCGCAAATGTTCACTGTTCCATGCTCGAGGGAGTGTCACGCCATCAACGGTCGCTAGCTTGAATGTTCCCTCTCCAAGCTTCCGTTCAATGACGTACGGACCTTCCCAACTGGGATTCATACGCGACGGTACCGGGAAAACTCGTTTCAAAATGAGATCACCCACATCAAAAATCCTTGGGCGGACTCTGCCGTCGTAGTAACGCTTGACTCGGTGCCTATGTGCTGCCGCCCTTAGTTCGGCCTCTTCACGTTTTTCATCGATGCAGTCCAGCGATTCCAACAAGAGGTCCTGATTCGTCTTGGGATCATAATATGTCACTCGGTGTGATGGAACTTCAAGTTCCACGGGTATAACGGCTTCCGAGCCGTATGCTAAGGCGAATGGAGTGTGGCCGGTCGCGGACTTGTGGGTAGTTCTATAAGCCCATAATGTCGTCGGGAGCTCATCTACCCACTTGCCTCCGACCTTCTCCAAACGCTTCTTCGGTATGGACTTGATTATTTTGTTAACGGCCTCGACTTGTCCGTTAGCTTTTGGGTGTGCAACGGAGGAGAATTTCTTCTCAATGCCATACTTTAAACAGAACTCTTTGAACTCTCTGCTTTCAAATTGCGTCCCGATGTCCGTAATGATGGTGCGAGGGAGGCCAAAGCGGCATATAATGTTTCGTACAACGAAGTTAATGACCTTCTTAGAGGTGATTGTGGCCAAAGGTTCTGCCTCAGCCCATTTTGTGAAATAGTCGACTGCAACTATCGCGTATTTCGCACCACCTTTGGATATAGGCAAAGAGCCGATTATGTCGATTCCCCAGATTGCAAATGTCCAGGGACTAACCATTTGTGTGAGTTCTGTTGATGGAGTCCTCGGGATTTTCGCATATCTTTGACACTTGTCACATTTCCTTGCGTAGTCTGCAGCGTCCCGATTTACGGTCGGCCAGTAATATCCATAGCGGAGGATCTTTTTTGCTAGCGTTTGCCCCCCAGTATGGTCACCGCATTCTCCTTCGTGTACCTCCTTCAAGACCCGTTTCGTCTCATCATGAGCGATGCATCGTAATAAGGGGACTGAGAACCCCTTTCTATACATTAATCCATCCTACATCACGTATCGCGCGGCCTTTCGAAGGACCTGTCGTCTTTCGCTCCTTTTTTCTAGTAAAACCCCGGTTGTTAGGTATAGTTTGAACGGGGTTATCCATGATTCCCTCTCGATTCCTGTTTCCAACATAGAATCCACTTTCATTGCGTCAATTCTTGGGGCATGCAATGCCTCAACGTGAAACAGTCCCATTTGCTGAGCATCACCAGTGCTTGCGAATTTTGCCAATAAGTCGGCTTCTTTGTTCTGTTCACACGGGACATGCGAAATGTCATAACGCTCAAGGTTTGACAGCGGTTCTTGAACCAGAACAAGGTATGGAGCAAGCTTCTGTCTCTTTGCTTGATAATCTCCTCGCACCTGGTAGACCACCAACTGTGAGTCATAGAAGATTTCAACTGATTTTACCCCGAGTTCTCCAATGAGTTTTAAGCCCGCAATCAGTGCTTCATATTCTGCTTCGTTATTTGTAGCCGGGAAATCGAGCTTCAGAGCATAACAAACCGATCGATTTTCCAGAGTTACAAGGACTACGCCAGCGCCGGAGCAACGGTCATTTGATGCCCCATCGGTGTACAATTTCCATCGAACAGGGGGAATGACATCGTGATTATCTGGTTCGTCGGGTATGGTAAACTCGGGGATGAAATCTGCTAACGCTTGCCCTTGTATGGCTCTTCGTGGCAAGTAGGCGATATCGAACTGGCTCAACTCGATGTTCCATTTTAACAATCTTCCAGAAGTTTCTGGTCGTTGGAGTACCTGCCGTAGGGGTTGATCGGTATAAACACTGATTGAGTGTGCTTGAAAGTATGGGCGCAGCTTACGTGATGTAATCACCAAGCAATAGGCCAATTTCTCGATTTTAGGGTAATTTCTTTCTGCCCCCGTTAAACGCTTGCTAACATAATACACCGGCTTCTGGATTCGGTCCTCCTCGTGAACCAAAGCCGCACTTATAGCATGTGGGGATACAACCAAGTATACGTACAGCATCTCGTGGTCTACTGGTTTTGACAGCACTGGAGGACTCTCCAGATGCCTCACCAGATCCCGGAATGCTTCCTCACAATTAGATGTCCATTCGAAATTCCTCTTCCCTTTCTTTATTATATCAAAGAAAGGAATGCACTTGTCCGTGGCTCTGGATATGAATCGACTCAGAGCAGCCACTTTTCCATTCAAGCTTTGAACCTGTTTTATAGTTCTGGGGACCTGCACATCCCGAATAGCTTGAATCTTTTCTGGGTTGGCCTCAATTCCCCTAGCATTGACAATGAATCCCAAAAACTTTCCCGACGCAACGCCGAAGGAACACTTCAGAGGGTTGATCTTCATCCCATAATATCTGAGTATGTCGAACATTTCAGCCAAGTCTCGAATGTGGTCGTTTGACTGTCGTGACTTCACGAGCATGTCATCCACATAGACTTCCATTGTTCTACCAAGCTGGTCTTTGAACATTCGATTCACCAAACGCCGATAAGTCTCTCCTGCGTTTTTCAGTCCGAAGGGCATTACTACATAGCAATATAGCCCGACATCTGTGATGAAGCTGGTGTGTTCTTGGTCTGGAATATGCATCGGGATTTGATTGTAACCCGAGTATGCATCCATGAATGATAACAGCTCGTGTCCTGCAGTAGAGTCGACCAACTGATCAATCCTAGGCAACGGGAAACTGTCCTTGGGGCACGCTTTGTTCAGGTCGGAATAATCTATGCAAGTTCTCCATTTCCCATTCGCCTTTTTCACCAACACGGGATTCGATACCCATTCAGGGTAGAGGGCGTCGCAGACGAACCCATTGGCTTTGAGTTTGTCCACTTCCTCTCTGAGAGCAGCGGACCTCTCTGGATCCATTCCTCTCCTTTTTTGTTTAACTGGGACGTGTTTCGGGTCTATGTTCAACATATGACTCGTAATGGCGGGAGAAATCCCGCACATATCAGAATGCACCCAGGCGAAAACATCAAGATTTGCCCGGAGGAAATCACTAAGGTCTTCAGTCATTGCGGGGCCTAGTTGTGATCCGATCTTCAACACTCGCGATGGATCATCTCGGCTGACTGAAATGCCAATCGTTAATTCAGCCGGCGCTGCCTTTTCTTCCCTGGGTTTCTCATCGTCATCTCTCGGATCTATGTCTCTGAAGATCCGAGAATTATGCCCGAGCCAGGGCTCGGGCACTACTTGTCAATCATCATTATTAAGGATGCGGACAGGAATGTCCGCAACCTTTCCTTTCTCCCTCCGATGGGCCTCTCTGAGCTCTGCCACATAACATGCCCGACCGGTCGCCTGGTCGCCATGAACAACTCCTACTCCTTTGTCAGTCGGGAATTTCAAAGTCAAGCACCACGGGGCTAATGCCGCCCTAAACTCAGCCAGGGCCGGTCGGCCCAAGAAAACATTATACGGAGAATCCACATCCAAAACTACGAAGGGTAGGATTCGCACCCTCCGACGTTCGCCTTGTCCCAGTTCAACTGGTAACTCGACATATCCCACTGCATTGGTCGCTGCGCCATTAAAGCCGTGTATACGGGCTTTGGACGGTTTCAAGTCCTTTGTTTCCATTTTCATCTGGTCATAAGCCTTCTTGAAGATGATGTTGACAGAACTTCCACAATCAATCAGAATTATTTTCACATAAGCCGGTCCGATCGTCGCAGATATGACCATCGGGTCGATGGTTGGGGCCTCCACTTGGTCAGCATCTCTGTTTCTGAACACTATATCGTCTGTCATCACACGCAGCTGCTTAGCAGGGGTCCCATCCTCCGTGTTCGAACAACATTCGAAATCTGCATGCTTCAGGGCACTAGTGTACCGCTCCATCTCCTGCCAGTTCTTATCCGCGGGGTGTGGTCCGCCGATGATCGTGTTTATGACTAGTCTGCTTACAGTCCGGGCAGGTTCATCGGGACGACGCGGAACTGGAGCACGACTTGGGTTGGATGTTCCATGTCCTCCTTCCTGAGGATCCTTCACAAATTCCTGCAACTTCTTCTGCCTGATCAACTTCTCTATGGCATCGTGTAGGTGTCTGCACTCTTCCGTATTGTGCCCGTAGGTCTCATGGAAGCGGCAGTATTTTCCAGTCTGTTTCTGTTCCTCGGTTGACTCTTTTGGACGTGGCTTTCTATGCTGAAAGGTATTGCAGGTTGAGAGGTAAATATTCTCAAGAGACGCATTCAGCGGGGTATACTCGTTGTAGCTCGGAATTCTCGGCTTCCACTTCCCCGCTTCTCTCTTCTTCCCTCGGTTTCTTCCTCCGGACTCCTTAGGCTGCCTAGGCTTGTTCTGGACATTGACTTGGACCTTTCCTGAGTTGTCTCCAGACTGCTTCACAGCAACGTTGCTTTTCACGGATTCTTGGACAGGTCCTGGTGCCTTATCTCGCCTTACCCACCTAGCTTCCTCTCTTCTTATGAACTGGTGTGCCTTTGAGTAAAAACGTTCTAGCGTAGTCAGAGGTTTTCCTGCCAACCAGTCTCCAAATTCAGAATCCGGATCCACACCTCTCATTACAGCCATTAGAATTGCATGATCATTGGGATTACTGACTTTAGTTGCCGCAACATGGAACCTTTGTAAATATTCCTTCAATGACTCCCCAGGATTTTGGATTACACTTGACAGAGACATTACATCCTTTGGACGAGTAGTGTGTATTCTGAACTACTCAATAAACTTCTTTGCCAACTCCTCGAAATTGGATACGGACCGCGGAGGAAGTCGGGTGAACCACATAGTAGCGATCCCAGATAGAGTGATCGGAAAGCATCTACACTTGGTTGCATCATTTGCTCTAGGTGAATCCATCATCCACTCGTACCTCATGACATGTTGTCCAGGGTCAGTCTTTCCCTCATACGCAGGGATAGTTAGCATACTAAACTTCCTGGGGTACGCCGCCTACAGCACAATATCTGTGAATGGAGTATGACTTCTTGATACTCCCCAATCGTCATTCGATAAGCCCTGATTTTCTTTCATCAATTGCCTGACCATGGCTGTCAGATCTGGTGTTTGTATGGAAGGTGGAAGGTTAGAGTCTGTTCTACGTGACTGGCCATGCTGATGCCTCCTTTCCTGGCGATCTGCCAAACGTGCATCTTGAGGTTCGACATCGTTAGCGTTTTGATGGTCTGGGCCTCCAGCCTCCACCTGCACTCCAGTTCCTAAATTTCCAGCTCCGGCTTGGTCACGGTCTCCAGCTGTCTGAACAGCAGCACCTGCCCGCGCAGCTTCAGTCTTACGGCGTCTGCGCTTAGGAGGTTCATTAGAGGAAGTTGAGCTGTCGGATGAGGAATAAGGAGCGGGATTTCCCCCAGCATTCTATTGCTGCTGTTGAGTGAGTTGTGCCATCAGGTTGGCGTTAGCTTGCATCTGCTCTCCTAGTTGTCTCCTGCTTTCCCTGAGTTCTCTCATCAAGTCGTTGAACTCTATTCTGGTGACAACTGGAGTCTGGTCCTGGGCGGCAATTCCTACACCCGGAATCACTGTCTGATTGCTAGGTCCTGCTTTTTGCACGCTAGCAGTCTCATGGGCATCCGCATTATGAGAAGCTGACCTGGTACGTGGTCTTGCCATTGTAGAGTTATTGGTATGAACTCTGAGTAGAATCAACGGATGTCCTATCAATGAGTCGGATCTTCTTTGGGGGATTTGTTCAATCCAGTAGCTTCGAAGCAGATCCTTTAGGTCTGAGAATTCAGTTCTCAGTGAAAGCACCAAAGTGTTAGCACCAAAATTGGTCACTAACCTCATTGAGAAAGATTGTGAAGAGATATAAATGATGAAGATAAATTAAACAAAGAAGAATATGCTAATTCAAATGCAGAAAGTAAGAACACCGGATTTATAGTGGTTCAGCGTAATTGCCTACGTCCACTTTGAGGTTAAACTTTATTGATCTTCTTAATGATTGATTACAAATACAATTCGTAGATCAAATGCTTGAATGAAGTTGCTAAGTAAAGAAGATGAGTCTAAAAAATGGCAGAGTCTCCCCAGTGTTCCTGAAAAAAGTCCCTTTTCACTGTGCCCCTGCCCCTCTATTTATAGACAAAGATGGGTTGGACTTCCCAGGTGGGCTCGGCAGCCGAACGTCTTGGCCCAAATGGAGTGGTCGCCGCATGCCGAACCAAATAGGCCGATCACTTGGATGTCGAACCACCCTCTCTATGCCGAACGATACGCTCGCTGCGTGGGAAGAGTAAAACGAATATCAGTTGAAGCCGAATGTCTTCTGGCCGAACGAGGCATCTGGCCAAACGATGGCTTTAGCCGAACAATGCTTCTGGCCGAATAATGTCTTTGGCCGAACGAGATCTTCTGGCCGAACGATGCTTCTGGCCGAACGATGTTTCTTGGCTGAACGAGAGCTTTGGCCGGACGTTGCGTTTAGCCGAGTAGTGCCTTTGGCCGAACGATGGCTTTTGACGAACAATACAGCCATGCCGAGCAGTTGTACATGCCGAACGTCTTCCGATGCTAAGCGCTACTGAATGCCGAGTACTCCTGGATGCCGAGTACTACTAGATGCCGAGTACTTCTGGATGCCGAGTACTACTAGATGCCGAGTACTTCTGGATGTCGAGTACTTTTGGATGCCGAGTACTACTAGATGCCGAGTACTTCTGGATGCCGAGTACTTCTGGATGCCGAGTACTACTAGATGTCGAGTACTTGCCAATGCCGAGTACTCAGTTGCCTAGTCAAATCTCCAGGAAACATCTGTTATGTTTATTTAGCAGTTTCGTTGTGAGGTTTTTATTCTATTATTTTTTTCACCCCATGACGATTCATCTTTTCGATGCTTGCGCAATGGCACACAAACATCGAGGCTGTGTTAAGTGTCGTTCCTAGGGGTCAGAAAGGTGGGTTGTTACAATAACCAAGACATTTCTATTGAAAATCCAGTGATATTATAATAATGCTTAGGGTTTCAAAGTAAATATAGAACATAACTGAAATTGTTACATTAATCAAATTCAAGCATAATAGGTATACAAATAAGTCCGTAAAGGCACGTATTAGAGAATGGATTCCGTACAATGACAAGGCTATTGGGGCACCACCTACCACGGTACACCTCTAGAAAATGTACCGAGGTCGAAAACCTTTCGCCCCTACGAATCAGGACCGACTTACCCCTTACTAGATAGTACTGAGTATTTCATCATCCTGGTTGCTTTTTAACCTTTCCTAGAGCTTTCATGCATAACTAAATCCATAAATGTATATATCTAGAAAGGGTGATGACGATACCTAAATGGTAGGACCCACTTATCCCCGAAGCATATCCCATGTTTTAGTCATTCCCGATTGATGAGGCTTGAGGCTATGTTTTACCGTTTAGATAGCAATCTCACTTGGAATGCTAACACTACCCTCCAGGTAGCAATGTAGTGTCAGCATTCGTCCATACAAGTTGTTCGGATTTGAACAAACCAAAGGCACTACTTCTACTACATCCATTTTGGAATCACCCTTAGGATTAGTAGCAAGTAGCCTTTACACTTCAAACAGCTCCATCTTCGATTATCTTTAAGATATCTCTATTTCGAACGTTTATGCCAGTTCGAAGTGTTTTCGAATAATATATCTGATCCCGGTCTCTTTGACCAACAACGATAGTTTTAAAACTGGTCATGATTTGATAGTCGGTTATTTAAGTATCAAATAACAAACAATTCAACAAGAGAACAAAGCATGGTTAAACACAAAGCAACCACTGAGCCTCTTAAATTAATCTTTCACTAATTAAAACCACTTTGTAAATAATTGTATCAAAATACTTTTACAAAGATATATTCACAAGTCTCCTTTATTCCTTCAATACTTGAAAATATTTGATATACTTATCTCAACAGTATAAGTATATTCACAAATCTTAGGAAGGATTTCATTTTCAAAACCATACTTATTTGGGTTAAAACCAATGTTATTTAAAAACAGAAATAACAATAACCCAAAATATTATTCCTTCGGTGTTAAGTATGAAAAAAACATGTTCCATACTATTATTTTGGGAATTTAGATCTCTTTTATAAATAAACTCCTTTATAGATTCCTTTTTTATAAGTATAAGCTCTAAATTCATTTATAAAATTCCTTTTACAAAACTGATCACTATTTACAAAGCTCGTTTTATAAATCACCAACAAATTTATAAACTTCATTAATAGATCTCCAAATATAAAAGTATAGACTCATACAATTACCAAAAATCTCCAAATATAATTATAAGGCTCCCTATATTTACAAACTCCTTTTATAAATTTCTATACACAATTGCAAAATTACATTTATAACCAAAACTCCGATATAAATCCAAACTCCAATTATAATTACAAAACCCATATACTCTTCATAACACGATCATTCCATATATATACAATAAATTTACAATTATGATTCATTACTCTAGTTTGACCAAATGATAATATTCCCCCTTTTATAAAATATCATTTATAAAACTATTCCATTATTTATAGAATACTACTTATATATCTCTTATTTAATTAATAAAATTCATTTTTATAAATCTATTCTTTTATTTCAACATTATATACAAAATGCCTCTCAAATTTTATTACCAAAATATTTCTACCTTCCTTTAAATCACACAAATATCACTTTAAATAAAAGATAACCCTTTTAATTTTCCCTTTGGAAATAAATATTTATTATTATAAAAATTTCCATAAAGTAAAATACGTCCAAATAGTTCATTAAAACATTTATATATATATATATATATTAGAAAAGAATAAATAAAGAAGTTGGAATGAATAGAGAGAAGTTCAAAACTCATTTTAAATAAAATATCATAAAAATGCAAAAAGACAGCTTTAAATATCATTTTTCCAAATCAGAACCATTTCCAAATCAAACTGAAATCTAATAGTATTTTCCAAAATACTATAACGAGGCACATAGTTACTGTAGCACTTAAAACATGCTATCACTAACCTTTTCTAAAAAGGTTCAATTTTCACATATGTCAATGTCACCTTACATATGGCCAAACAATTAAAATTTAACCATTTATATTGCAAATATATAACTAAAATAAATCAACGGACGTATAACTGGAAATTAAAAATAAAAATATCGAGAAATCCGGATTTCTCTACTAGATTCTTAAATTTTCAATTCAAATGACAATCGCTTTTCAAAAAGAAGATATTTAACCAAATGAGCCAATAATTTCAACCAAACATAAACATTAAAATTTATCTACTATATATTTTACTGATTAACCAAAAAGGTGAGTTTAACTCACCGAAACTCAAGTTAGCATCGAAGCATTCTAGTTTGAACTAAAATCAAACAACGTCCAATTTTAGCCCAAATTTTCACTTGTTCCAAATTCAACCAAACCAATTCCATCGCATAACCTCCGCCATTATGAGCGCAATGCAAAAACTTCCGTCTCGATTTGACCTCATATGATAAAGTTATTGAATTTAATGTTTATTGAGATTAAAATATTCAATAATTCACTTAATTACAATTTAATTACCCTTATTATAAATTAATCCATCTTCCTCAAATATTCTTTCCCGCTTATTCCTGAAACAAACATCACCATGGCCGACCATTCCTCCACCTCATTCTCCCTCAATGGCACATGAAAAGACACGAAACCACCGCCATCCTCCTTCTCTTAGAATCCTCCACCTCCCCATACCAAAATTGTCGATTCCGCCAAACCTATACAAATCGCAACCTCCACCTCTCCTCCCTCAACCTGTACACGACGCGCCTCCCCATTTGCAATCATGACCCATTAAACTGGTCATCAAGGTGCCCTCTCCCACCACAAACTCGAAACGAAGTTGCCTTGCCCTCACATCGACTAGATTGAGCATAACCTCCAACCCTTGTTCACCTTTTCATAAAACTCCACTGCTAAACTGTCGAACCAAAGAAAAACGAGGTCGTACCCTACAACAAACCCATGTACTTGTAGATCTCACTAGTAGAAGTTCAGAGATTCAAACTGTTATTTGTTCTGATTTTTATTTTAATTGTTTTAGAATTTTTTTAGTGAAAAAGGAAACTAATTTTTCTTATTTTGATTGAACAATAAAGTGGATAGAAGGAAGTGTGTGGTGTTGGATTTGGTTAACTGTTGAGTATATATAAAATTTGCAAATTTCGACATCTCGCCGCACATATTTTCTTTCGCGTATGAACGGCGAGCGATAAAACAAAAATACGGTCGCAATCAAAACAGCGATGCGACCTCAAAACAATAATAATATACACAGGTTTACTGCTTCTGTAAAATCACAAAAATACCATCGTTTTCCAATAAATTGTCAAACGATAAAATTAAATATTTTCCAAACTAAAAATTATGGGAAAATCAAATTAAATAAATTAAAAATACACCGATAAAAATTGAGTCGTTAAAATAAAAATAATTTTTCTTATTATATATATTTTAATCATTTCTTACTACAAATAAATTTACAAAATGAATTCGCTGTTATTATCTATTAATTAAAGAAGTTAAACAAGACCATTAAATCAAATTAATTAATATTTAATTCAAAATCCTGATATTTAAATTACTATTCAAATATTAAATTCATGATTCAAAAATTTAAATAGTCTCTGTATTTGAATCCCAGCTATTAAACTTTAAATGATCCCTATATTCCAAAATTTAAAATTAATTAAATATTGAAAATCAAACTACAAAATTTTGGGTCGTTACAATGTTATGATGTTATTTCGATAGCAACAGGGCTTGTAAGAGGCGGCTAAAAAGGCTAGAGGTGTTTGGAGATGGATGGTTAAGATTTGATGAGAAATGGTATGAGATGTGACCCATATTTCTCTCTATTTCTTCCACTATAAAAGGACCCCTAACCCTAATGCAAAAAGGATATTTTGAATGCCATTTCCCCATCATTGTTGGCTAACCGCATCAACAAGGAGCTCCAATGAATTCATCTCAAATCAATTCAAAAGGCAATACCTATTGGATAGCTAAAGGTCTACAGTTCAAGGATTAGCAATCTACCAAATCGAAAAGATTTCAAGGGAGGGAGAATTCATCTTTACAAGGTGTGCTCTAAGGCATTAGTACTAGATATGTATTTATTATACTAAACGATTTATAATTTTTGGATAGTATTACATTATTTGTACACACACACACATTATTATATTACTAGTTATATGAGATTCTTATATATATCATCAATGTTGTCACATACTAGATTGGTTATATGTATGTTTTAACTTATTAGAAAAACACATTTTTATACATAGATTTGAAGGGCATAGCCAAATAATTTTTTTTTTTAATTATTATCATTTTATTAATTAATATATATACACACACATATATGTATGTATATGAATGCATATGAATTAATATACTACAATATTTTAATTATATGCTTGTATTTAATTATATCATCATATCATGTTAATAGTTGAACTTATATTTTATAAATGCATATCTACATATATTATATTTTTCGATGGCTATAAATTAATTTTTAATATTTATTTATTGTTATTTAATATTATTTAAATCAATATACTAATTCAATAAATCATATAGAATTAAATATGTGTTGAAAATTAAATTTTAATTTTCTAAAAAAAATTATCATCATATAAACTCTCAACCAAAAAATAAGAATCTATTATTTATATTTTAAAAAAATTAATTTAATAAACGACCGAAAATAATTAATTAATTAAAAATATTATTTTAAGCGAGAAAATTTAGGAAATTTTTTTTTAACTTTAAAATATCATGCTTAATTTTATAAAAATTAAAAATCTGAATAATATAACACAAAAAATATTTTTATTATTATTTTATTGTATTTCGAATAATTAATATGTATGTATATATGTTAATGCAATGAAATATAATAAAAATTTGTGTTGTGCATTCGATCTGGAAAGATTTAAATACACACACACACACACATATACATACATATATACACACACATATTTAGGTATTATAAATATACTTATATATATATTTATTTAAATATAATAATAATAATTTTTTTACTAATTCATACATATGTATGTATGTATGTAAAATGATTTTAAAAAATTTACATTATGTATGTACATGTATATATATGAATATAATATTTAACGCAATAGTATATAGATATAAATCATTAATATTTTTACATATAAGATATATGTATACATACATGCATACACACATATATATATATACACATAGTTTTTAATATTTATATAAATAACAAACTTACATACATACATATATTTAGACAACATTTAATACATATAGGATATGCTAATATGTCTATAGTGATGTAAATCCCAACGCTTATATATGGGCATGTTAAACCTTGCACGAATTATTATGTTACACATGCATACACATACATTTATGTATATGATACATATATGTACTTATATATTTAATTGAATATAAATTAAATAAAATTGTATATAATTCATAAATTTAAATAAAATTTAGAAATGTTAAATTAAACTTCATAGGCCTAATATAGATCCAATAGGGTAATTTTTTTGAAATTTACCTATAGCTTCCGTTGTGGGCTGGTCCAATTCCACATAGATATTTTTAAACTATAAGTAAACAACATACCACTAATTATTGATGATGTACCCATGTTAAAATCAGTTTTAGTTTAGTTGTTTAAATTCTTAATATAAGATCTGAAAAACATCTTTTATAGTCGATATAAAAGGATGTTGTGAATGTCCTAGATGATATGCACAAATACCATATTAAAATGTTTAATATGGAGCACGTAAGATGTATTTTGATGCATTAGCAATAGGAATTTTCATAGATAATGTATTGTCTACAATATCATATTTAGCTAATGTGTTTGATATATAAAGCAAATATCAAATCTAAACTAAGATCACTAAATAGTAGTTTAGAATGTTCTTGAGTATTTACAAAATAATAGAGAATTATTTATAGAAACAACGAACTCTTTATGAAGGGTATTCAGACTCAAACCCTATAAGTGATATCTAATACAACATGTCAATATCAAATCCATGTTCAAACCTAAACTAAGGAGATTCAAGTTAGAAATGTTTCAAATAAAAAGGTTCCGGCTGATTCAATTACATCGCCTTGAAGAATGCTACAATAAAAGCAACGTATATATAAATCTAAATGCATAAATTTATAACTGACCTAAGGGTGATTTCAAGTCTTGATAATACCATGTCATTGTTATACGATAATAATGTCGCAATACCGACCATGAAAGAACCTAGAGCTCACTAAAAGTTGAGAAATGTACTCTGAAAAGTTCCACATGATAAAGGCAATTTATCAACATTGGAGAGAGTTGATTGACATAGTAGACAATTAATAACAACATGGTAGATCTACTCACAAAGAGACTGGCTCAATCAGTTCTCGTCAAACCGATTAAAAGGATGAGATAGAGATTCCATAATTCGCTCCAAGTGCAAGTGGGAGATTGATGGAGTTTGGGGTATGCCCTAGGGGTAATTATGTAATTTACTGTAAAGTATTAAGTCTATAATGAAATCTCATTCAAAATAAAGGTGTTTCTCTTTCTGTTATGTACTTGATATAATGTATTACATTAATTACTTATATAATTTAAGTATATTTAATAGAAATCCATAAACGATATGTTTTATGATAGTAACTACAATGTGTTGTGATCATAAGAAATTTATTGCAATGAAAATAAACATATCGCTTTAAATATTCATAGTCAAGATGTATCGAGATTGGATACCGATACATCTATTGACACTAGAGTATGTAACACTCCCAAATGTTGGGCAGTGTATTACACATGGCTATTGGGGACACCAAGGGGTTATGTACTAATAGTTATTAGATAATTATGAAATGACCCACTCGATAGTTTTCTATTGGTTAATACAATGATCAAATAGAGAATACTAAAGTGACAATACTACACAATTCTCTCGACTTGAGAATATTATTGAGCTTCAACATAGACACTACACTTTAATTACAGTTAAATCATGGCATGACATCCATCCAACGACTATAGTTGGGAATGAGTTAAAGCATTGAAAGTGAAATACCATTTAATAGAGAATTCATCTCCTTGTTTATGTAAGGTTAGTATCACAGTCAACTGTAGTATGGTCAAAGCCTCTGTCCAAAGCAGTTCGTTTAATAATAATTGTTATGATTGAACCAAGAACTTTGTGTTTGGATTATATAAGTTGAATGTGGATGGTATTGGAATTTCGACCAATAATTAATTCCATAAGTCCTAATGCGATATAGTTTTGACGAAGAAAATATTAGTACCTTAGGTTTTGGTTTTGATTATAACAACTATAGGACATTACATAAAATATAGATACTAATGTTTTATCAAGATATATATAGTGTATAATGCAGGATATTAGGTAGTGTTGATTAAGAAGACTGTAGAGTACCAATAGTAGATTCAAGATAATGGTAATTGAAGACTCATGAGTATTGAAGAGTTCAAGATTCGAAGATATTCCAAATAAGGTATATAGTCATAGAATTTATGTTAAAACCTTGGTAGCACTTTCCTAATCTTTCAAAATTATTTTATAAAGTTTTATTAAGTTATATTTTTATTAAAATGTGTATAAACTATATTTAAATGATTTTACAAAGTATCAAATTATTTTACAAAGCAACAGATTTTCAAAATAATATTTTTAAAGTGTTTTTCAAAATACAAAGGGATATGTCGACATATCCTATCCATGTATGTTGACATAGTGGCCGTAATTTTCAAAATTCAAATTTGAATGGACATGAGCATTGTTTCCCTATATATACCAGACTTCCAAATGAATTTTTAACAACTATTTTCTTATTCTTCTCTCCTCTTTTGCTCTCTTGATTTCTAAATCAATTTCTACCAAAACTCTACCAACATTCGACCAGAATCAAATTCAATCATCATTAGTTTGATTCTCCTTCATTTCATATCTGATTTCTCTCATCTCTCTCCCTCAAACCAAGATCAAATTACTATTCAAGAGTTATAGGATCAATTGTAATCAAGATCAAAGATCGGAGTCTGTAAAACTCTATCAAATCATACTACTATACTTGCGGGTGTGATTGTAGCCCGTAAAATCAATTGGGTATGCTTAGTAGCCTGTAAATCTAGAGGGTGTGCTTGTAGCCCGGAAATCAAGCGACTTTGCCCAGAGGTCGAGATTCTAGAGGTGTGTCTTGTAGCCTTAAATCAAGATTATATTTGCATTTACTAGTTGAAAAGAAATCCGTACAAGGAATTGTGCAGGATTGGATGTAGGGTAACTCCAAACCAGTATAAAATGCTGGTGTGTTCTTTCATTTTTACTTTTACTACATTTACTTTTATCTGCATTATGATTCTGTGATTGTTTCTGTGATTGTTAATTACATCATTCCATGTAGAGTCTTAAAGAATTTAAAAAATATTCATATAATCCATCAAACACTATTCACCCCTCCCCCTCTAATGTTAATTTAGCCTTAAGATATCTATTCTGTTGACTCACATTTAGTATCAGAGCATTGGTTTAAAAAGTATTCATAATCTGATTTTTGAAAAAGTTTCAATGGCGATTTTTGATGATACTTTTGACACTATTTCCGAAAAGATAATTTGTAAAATCATCGTAATGTTGTTTCATAAATTTGCATCTATTCGTAATAAAAAAAACCACATGATTTTTGAAAAGGTATGAATTGTAGGAACAGATGTGTTACATGGCTTTTGATGAACAGACACCTGATGATCAAATTCTACATATCAAAAAGGACAATTGAATAGTGGATGCTCAAGACACATGACTAGAAATCCGGATATTTTGAAAGATATAGTTTACAAAGATGGTGGATCAGTAAATTTTGGAGATAACTCTAAAGGATATGTGATTGAAATCGGCAATGTTAGTAATTCTAAAAATCACATTATTTCTAGTGTTTTGTTAGCTAGAATTTAAAGCATAATTTGTTGAGTGTTAGTCAATTGTGTGATAAGGGTTTCAAAATTAAATTCATAAAAGATAAGTGTCACATCGAAGATAAAGAGTCAAACATTGTCTTTGAAGGTATTAGGAAACGAAACATCTATATATTAAGTATGAAAATCTCAAATGGTACTTTATGCCTTTTGGATGAATCAAGTGATCCTTGGATTTGGCATAAAAGATTTGGTCATTTGAATCTCAAACTAATATCTAAAATTGCTAAAAACTATCTAGTCAGAGGTCTTCCCAAAATGAATTTTAAAGTTAATAATTTATATGATGCATGTCAATTAGGAAAAAATAGAAAAAGTTCTTTTAAACCAAAAGTTATGATTTCTACCTCTTAATCCCTTGAACTTCTACACTTAGATCTTTTCAGTCCCTCATAGATACAATCTATAAATCACAGTAGATATGTATTTGTAATCGTAGATTATTCTAGGTTTACCTGGACGATTTTCTTAAAACTTAAAAGTGATGCTTTTGAAATGTTTAAAATCTTTGTTAAATGAATTCAAAATCAAATGATTAGTAAAGTTAAAACTATTCAAAGTGATCACGGTGGAGAATTCGAAAATGAAAATTTTGAGAATTTCAGTAATAAGAAAGGTATAACTCATAATTTTTCATTTCCAAGAACACCACAACAAAATGGAGTGGTAGGATGTAAAATTAGGACGATTCAAGAGTGCGCTAGAACTAAGCTAAATGATAGTAATTTACCTAAAAAAATTTGGGCTGAAGCAGTTAGTACTGCATGTTATATATTAAATGGAATTTTAATAAGACCATTAACTAAGAAAACACCATATGAATTATTCTACAATAAGAAGCCTAAGGTATCTACTTTAGAGTTTTTGGTAGTAAATATTTTATTTTAAATACTAAAGATAATTTGGATAAATTTGATTCTAAATTAGATAGAGGAATCTTTATTAGATATTCAAATAGAAGTAAAGCTTATAGAGTTTTCAATACTAGAACTAATACTATTAAAGAGACATTACATGTCTCATTCGATGAAAATTTTAAAGTTTATAATCCAGATATTGATGAAGAAGAAAACATTGATAACCCAATCGAAATTAGTAATAATGAGATTACCGAAAATGAAAATAATAATAATTCATAAAATTCACATCCAAACAAAAGAAAAGGATACTTGAAAGGTCATCCTATAGAAAATATACTTTGAAATATTAAATACATTATTAAAACTTTAAATCAACTAAATAAAATGAGTAACGTTGCTTTTATTTCAACTATTGAACCTAAAAATCCAAAGGAAGCATTAACTGATGATTCAAGGATTCTTGCTATGCAAGAGGAATTAAATCAATTTACAAGAAATGATGTATTGGAATTAGTCCCAAGACCTGAGGATAAATCCATAATAGGAACTAAATGGGTATATAGAAACAAAATGAATGGACAAAGAGAGGTTGTGAGAACTAAAGCTCGATTAGTTGCATAAGGTTATTGTCAAGAAGAAGGAATAGATTTTGATTAAACCTTTGCACTCTAGCAATATTAGAAGCTATACGGATTTTACTTGCTTTTGCAAATCATAATAATTTTAGTTATATCAATGAACGTTAAAAGTGCATAGTTAAATGGTTTTATTAAAGAAGATGTATATATAGAACAACCTCCACTCTTTGAAGATGAAAAACTACTTAATCATGTTTACAAATTAAAGAAGGCCTTGTATGGTCCGAAACAGGCTCAAAGAGCTTGGTATGACAGACTTAAACTATATCTATTACAATCAAATTTTGAAATAGGCAAAGTTGATCGTACACTTTTTATTAAAAGAGATAAACATGATATTTACATAATACAAATATATGTAGATGAATCAGTTTTGGGTCCACCACTAATAAACTAAATAAGGAATTCTCAGAAATAATGATAAGGAATTTGAAATGAGTCATATGGGAGAACTAAATTATTTTCTAGGATTACAAAGAAAACAACTAAGTAATGGAATTTTTATTAGTCAAGAAAAATATGCTAAAGATTTGGTTAAGAAATTTGGTATGTCAAATACCAGTGGTAAGCCAACTCCCATGGAAACTAATGAAAAATTAAATAAAGAATAAAATTCAAAAGATGTAGATCAAATATTGTATAGAGGAATGGTTGGGTCACTACTCTATATAACTGCTAGTAGACCTGATATAATGCATAGTGTTTATCTCTGTGCAAGGTATCAATCTCAATCTAAAGAAACTAATTTAAAATCCGCAAAACGAATTTTGAGATATGTAAATAGCAAATTAGACTATGGACTCTTTTACCCAAAAGAATACTCCTTTGAATTAATTTCATATAGTGATGCTGACTATGCTGGTTGTAAATCAGACCGAAAAAGTACAAGTGAAACTTGTCGTTTTTTGGGACACTTTTTGGTTTTCTGGTTTAGTAAGAAGCAAAATTATGTATCTCTGACTACGACAGAAGCATAATATATTTCAGTAGCATTAGCATGTTCATATGTTATCTATATGCAACAAACATTAACAAATTTTGGTTTAAATTTTACTAATCGCCAATATACTATGATAATACAAGTGCGATCAATTATCTAAAAATATAACTCATCATGCTAGAACTAAACATATTGATATAAGACACCATTTTCTAAGAGATAATGTAAACAAAGAAATAATATCACTTGAATTTATAAACACTGAAAATCAAATAGCTGATATATTAACAGAACCATTGAATCAAACATCTTTTACTAAGTTAAGAAGAGAGTTAGAAACTTGTTCTCCACCGAAAATATAAAAATAATAAAGTAAAAATTACAAAATATAAAGAAAAACAAAATAATCAAAATTATAACATGTATATCGACATATCCTAACCCCCTAAGTCGACATATAACGGTAATTTTCGTTTTTAAAATTTCCCTCTAAAATTCAAATTGGTGGTTATATAATAACCAAATTTCAAATTTCTTCTTCATTTTTCTGTATTCTCTCTGTTCTAAACTTCTGAAACAAATAAACCATGGCCTTCTCTAATCCTAAATGTTCTAAAGAAGAGAATTCATCATTTTCCTTCCCTTTTCCTACCCAAGGCCCCTTCCAAAACACTACTATGGCCAAAGTTATTAAATTGGAAGGAGAAATGAAGAATGTTCTAGAGATGTTGACTGAAATATAAGTTGTACAACTTCATATGTCCAAATAACAAGAGAAACAATGTAGAATTCTTTGCAATTTGCAAAAATATCCATTGGATGATCTTACGAATCCAATAGTTATTGAAGATGATTCTACAAATTTGGCCATTCATAACCCCACTCAAGGCAGCGATGACGAGGAAGAAGAGGTAGAAGAAGAAGAGGAAGAACACATTGAGGAATATGACGAAGCCTGATGCATCAGAGAAGTATGTTTCGATCGAGATGGAAATATCATCGAACAAAATAGGAACTTTTGCCTTCATTACCCTCATTGTCCGATTCACAAATCCCCGATTATTAGGAAATCACGTTAGGATAGTACTTGTCTTCGTTAATTTGATTGTGTGGTGTGTGTTTTTAATATTATTTAACATTTGTTTTACTTACTTATATGTATATTTTAAGATGTGATTAGATTATGGTATGGTATTGAATGAATATATAGATTGATTTGGTTACTATAAATGATTTGTGTTATCACTTATCATTTCTTATATATCATTCTTGTCATTTCATAATTATCTCATTTTAAATCTCACTTATTGTTTTTATACAATCATTCTCATCATCATTATATATATTCTTATATATCAATTAGTATTTTATTTAGGAGGAGTTAGAGTTAGAATTAGAGTAAGAATTGGTATTAGAGTTATAGTTTTAGGTGGTTATTTTTGTTAATGAAAAAGTGGGAGAAATATATAAAATCTAGGGATTAAGGGGGAGTTTTGTAACCTAGAGGTAGTTATATTATATTTTATATACGGAGTTGTCATCATCAAAAAGGGGGAGATTGTTAGTACCTTAGGTTTTGATTTTGATGATAACAACTATAAGACATTATATAAAATATAGATACTAATGTTTTATCAAGATACATATAGTATATAGTGCAGTATATTAGACAAGTGTTGATTAAGAAGAATATGCAGTATCAAGAGTAGATTCAAGATGATGAGTGAGTATTGAAGAGTTCAATATTTCAAGATATTCCAGAAAAGTTATAGAGTCATAGAATTTATGTTAAAACCTTGATAGCACTTTCCGGGTCTCTCTCTCCTTCTCTAATTCTGTTTTAAATTGTTTTTCAAATATCCCAGTTTTAAAATAATCTTTTAAAAATATTTCTCAAAATGATTTTCAATCTCTTATACTTATAAAAATATTATTTAAATGTTTTAAGTTTATATATATTAAATTTTTGTTTATACTTTAACAAGTAATAATTATATTGATTTATATATATATTATTGAATACTCTTATTAAGTCTTTCAAAAGTATTTTATAAAGTTTTACTAAGTTATATTTTGATTAAAATGTGTATAAACTATATTTAGATGATTCTACAAAGTATCAAATTATTTTACAAAGCAATATATTTTTAAAATAATATTTTTAAAGTGTTTTTCAAAATACAAAAGGATATGTCAACATATCCTATCCATGTTTGTCAACATAATGGCCGTAATATTCAAATTTCAAATTTGAGTGGAAGTGTCTTTTCGTCGTATCTCTTCGTGAATGGACATGACTGTTGTTTCCCTATATATACCAGACTTCCAAACGAATTTTAAATAATTACTTTCTTACTATTCTCTCATCTTTTCACTCTCTTGATTTCTAAATCAATTTCTACCCAAACTCTGCCGAAATTCAACCAAAATCATATTCAATCATCACTAGTTTGATTCTCCTTCATCTAATCTCTGATTTCTCTCATCTCTCTTGCTCAAACCAAGTTCAATGTGCTATTTAAGAGTTATAGGATCAATTGTAATCAAGATCAAAGATCTAAGCCTGTAAAACTCTATCAAATCATAATGTTATACTTGTGTGGGTGATTGTAGCCCATAAAATCAATTGGGTGTGCTTAGTAGCCCGTAAATCTAGTAGGTGTGCTTGTAGCCAGGAAATCAAGTGACTCTACCCAAAGGTTGAGATTTTGGAGGGTGTGCCTCATAGGCTTGAAATCGAGATTGTATTTGCATTTATTAGTTGGAAAGAAATCTGTACAAGGAATTGTGTGTGATTGGATGTAAGGTAACTCCGAACCAATATAAAATCATGGTATGTTCTTTCCTGTTTGCTTTTACTGCATTTACTTTTATCCGCACTTTGATTCTGTGAATGTTTCTTTGATTGTTAATTACATCATTCCAAGTAGAATCTTAAAGAATTTGAAAAATATTCATATAATCCATTAACACTATTCACCCCCCCCCCTCTAGTGTTAATTTAGCCTTAAGATTCCTATTCCGCTTACTCACAGAAAATTGGTGTAAATAATTATCACCACCGGGGACTACTGAAAATAGTAAAATTGGATTTTACAAAAACTATGCAAGCGATAAATTCGACCAAACTATCAAACCACTAGAAAAAGCGACATATGAACGTCAATATTCGAACTGTTCAGTATTAATCGCTGAATGAATTTACTAACAGAACTAGGCCAGCTGCAAGCAAAAGTTATGGGTGAATTTCAAAAAAAATCCCTTATTGGATTTTTAATGGGCCTATGAAGTCTAATTCATTTAGAACATTTCTAAATTTTATTTAAATAAAATCTCTTATTTTATTTAAATTTATAAATTATATAGTTTTATTCAATTTATATATATATCTATATCTGTGTGTGTTTCATATACGTATATGTATGTGTGCATGTGTAACATGTCAGCCCGTGCAAGGTATAACATACATGTGTATAAATGTTGGGATTTACATCACAACGGACACGTTAGCTCCTCCGATATGTAATGTATGTTGTCCAAATATATGTATGTATATAAACTTATTGCTTATTGTTATCCCGCCTTTTGGCAAGGCCGTGACACCAAGGAATTGACTAGTAATCAATGACGGCCCGTCCTAGAGATCAGTTATACACAGGCTCACTATAGATATTGACGAATTTTGTCCGAGTCCGAATAAAGCCAAAATTGGTAGGACATGACAAGCTAAGCCATGAGAGCCAACGTTCCAAATCTCAAGTCAATCCGAGTTCGTATGCTCAAGTTATGAACAATACAAAATTGGACGAAAATCAATTACCGTTCGACTCGCTCCCTTCGACTCGCTCCACATCCCTCAGATACCAACTTCGACTCGCTTTGCAACACTCAGAAGCGACAACTTCGACTCGCTTCGCTCAGAGGCCAACTTCGAGTCGCTCAGGTTCGACTCGCTTCACAGCCATCAGAAGTACCTACTTCGACTCGCTTCGCTCAGATGCCCTCTTCGATTCGCTCCATTCGAACCACTGATCGACTCCATAGGCGAAGCCACTGCTCAAACCTCTTAGGACGCTCTATTTCGACTCGCTCGACTAGTGCATACTTCGACTCGCTCGATCTGGGCACACTTCGACTCGCTCAATCGGTGAACATTTTGACTCGCTCGAAGAAACATCAAGGGCAGAGTGAGATGCAGGTGCCACGTCACCAAGTCAAAACAGAAGCGAGTCGAAGAAAACAGCCTACCGAAAGCCTCATTTCGTATCGATCATATCTCATAATCTACAAGTCCAAATGCTATGAAATTTTCACAGAAGACTACGTGCATGCTAAAGAATGTCCACGCCAAATTTCGACTCCATTGGATGAGATCTTGATCGAGTCGAAATCTGTTCGCGTCGATCACGGATCGGACCGAAACTTCACGGGCTTGGGCGTGCGGGCCTGGTCACATGCCAAAGAGGGTCTCCCGAGATCTGAGCGAAATACCAGCCTCCTACACCTATAAATAGACCCTCAAAGCCAACAGAGAAGGGGTTCTTCGTCCTCTTTGAGATCTCCAACGCTCGGACTCTGCCAGATCCAGATCTGAACTCCATTGCTGTTGCTACCAACGAATTTCATTGCTGCAAATCATTGTTGTTCGCTGTAATTTGTTGAAATCAATTGTAAACATCAAAGGAAGATCAATAAAGCAAACTACTTCATAGTGGACGTAGGCTATACGCCGAACCACTCTAAATTCCTGTGTCTCCCTGCATTTTAATTATTCTCATTTCTGAAATTTGGAGTTTTTGTTAGATAATTCCTCTTTTTCCATTTAATTTCTTCACTTTATCTCTTCAAAAACTTCCGAAGAGTGTTGTGCCCAATTTTGGTACAAACACTTTGGTGCTTTCACTGAGAAAAAACCCAATTTTTCTCCTGCTCTTTGGACCTCCTATCTATATTGGATTGCATAAATCTAAGAAGAAGATCCAGATCTAGAACTTTGAAGCCCTTCCATTCTATTCAGATTTGCAATCAGATCTAGGAAAGGTCTTCATCAATTCATTATGGTAAGCACACATACCACTTCTGCAGCTGCTGAACAAGGAGCACGGGACCGACAAAATCCCGTGCAATCACCTC
Organism: Allium fistulosum; assembly: GCA_030737815.1. Lineage (NCBI taxonomy): Eukaryota > Viridiplantae > Streptophyta > Magnoliopsida > Asparagales > Amaryllidaceae > Allium > Allium fistulosum. Next base: position 1,077,073,125 of record CM060901.1, on the reverse strand, counting down.
ATCCAACCAAAATGCTGCAGGACCTTTAGATCCATCAGGTCCAATCACTAGACAAGAATTCCAGATATTGCTTCAAGAGTTGACCCAAAGTCGACAGCAGCTAACTGAACAACTACGCGCCAACACGGAGTTGACTAACCAGCTAAATCGCCAAAGGCAAAGAAGATCCAGAAGAGACCAAGGTTCTCACTCTTCCACAGAATGTTCAGCCTCCTCCGATGGCCAAACCAGATCCACACGTCCACGGCTAGGTGTAAGCTACACCCAAGCCACGGGACACCAACCTGCTTCGAACCTTGGGCAACCTAGAGCTGGACCATCCACTAGTCTCCGCACGGAACCTTCAACTCGAGGAGGAGCTGCTCCTTACCATGTTACCGGCAACATTGCTACTACCACCACTGCCGAACGGGGAGGTGATGCTAGAAACCAAGCTGATCCTCAATGTAGCCAACGAGAGCAGACTCCTGAGCCTTATGTCCCTGAGGATGTTGAACCAAGGAGGCGAGGCACGGACCGTCGACCGCGTCCGGTCCAGACATGCGCTGTGGAACCCGACCACACCTTGGCACAACATGCTCCAAGTAGCCGAACGCAGGATATACCAGCAATGATCCGCCAAATGATCCGTGAAAGTCAAGGTCTCTTTAATAACGACTGGGGAATCTCCCGAAGTCATACCCCTTTCACCGATGACGTGTTATATGCTGAACCACCTCGGCACTTCAGGATGCCAGCTTTGCCAGTTTATGAAGGGAGTTCTGATCCCAATCAACACGTCCTGAAATACGAATGGCTGATGAATGTTGCTAGAGCTGATGACGCAGTAAAGTGCTGTAGTTTCCCCATTTCCCTAGGGGGCATCGCTACCATGTGGTTCACCCGTTTGCCACCACGATCCATCTCTAACTTTGACCAGATGGCCACCAAGTTTGTCGAGCAATTCCGTATGCACGTGGCGAGGCCTAAGGACGTTAACACTCTATCTAGTGTTACACAAGCCCCCGGAGAAACACTTAGACGTTACTTGGAGCGATTCCATGCTGCGTGTGCAGAGATAAGCAACCCCAACTATAACTCTATCCTGATGGCATTGACTAAGGGGATTGATGCTGATTCCGAGTTTGGAAATTGGTAAACTGGAAAACCACCTGCGTCATTGGACCGTTTCTATTCCAAGGCAGCCCAATTCCTGAGAAGGGAGGATGCAAAACAGTCTAGGAAGCAGGATGACGCAGGGCCCAACATCAAAGGAATACAAAGTAACATCGCTGTTAAGCAATCCGGAGATAGCTCCGGGAAAATTCAGTTGAACGTACAAAATAAACAGAATCAGCAGAGAGACAATGGAAATCAAAACAAAAAACGCGATCAGAATCGTGGTCCACAGCGTAGGGCTTCCATGTACGATAATTACACTCCATTGAACACGTCATTGGAAAATGTGTATTTGCAGACGTGCAATACCATGCAGTACAAGAAACCTGCCCCAAAACCGCCAACTGAGAGACAAATCCAAACAGGAAAGTTCTGTAGATTCCATGAGAGTTATGGCCACAGCACCAATGAGTGTCGTCACCTACAAGACCTCATTGAAAAACTGATATGTGAGCGGAAGCTGGATCAGTATGCGCGGGCGCCGCAGCCTGGTGGTGCGGGCCCATCAAATCAGAACCGTGCGCCGAATCAGGAAACTCAGGAGGAACCCGCTCGTACAAGCGGGAGGTTAGTTATCAATACGATAAGTGGTGGTCCTCACCTAGCAGATCGAAGCTGGAAGGAAATGGAGTCGTACGCCAGTTCTATCAAGCATGCAGACTTCGAGTGTTGCAGTAACTTTGATGAAGGAGCTCTGGCCAAGCAACAGAAGACGATGACGGATGACATCGTGTTCAAGAATAGAGACGCTGATAAAGTCGATGCCCCCACTATTGATCCACTGGTCATCTCGGCACAAGTAGGTCCCGCTTGGATGAAGAGGATCTTAGTTGACAGTGAGAGCTCTGTGAATATTTTGTTCAAGCGAGCTTATGATCAAATGAAAATGGAAGCCACGGACTTGAAGCCTTGTCAATCCCGAGTTCATGGTTTCAACGGAAGTTCCACTATACCCACCGGAATGGTGGAACTGCCAGTAGAGTTGGGAGTTGGAGAATGTCGGAGAGTACGGATGTTGCAGTTCATTGTTTTGGACATAGACTCCCCTTACAATGCTTTCTTGGGCCGACCGGCCCTCGCTGAATTCAGGGTAGCCATCGCCCCGTGGTGTTTGAATTTAAAGTTTCCCACTGATCATGGAATAGGAATCATTCATGGAGATCAGGCTGCTGCCAGAACCTGCTATGTTGCTGAGCTGCGGGAGGCGCAGCGAAAGGAAAAAGGAAAGGGCGTGGAGGAATCTCTCTGCGTCCGTTCAACCGATAATTGACAATTAACGCCCGGGCCCAGGCCCGGGCACCCCAGCCAATTCCTCAAGGATCTTGACCCGAGAGAAACTGAAGGTGAAGGAGAATCTAAAGAAAGTCAAGCATCCCCGGCCGAACTGACGATTGATGTCCCAATTGACAATAACGATGATTCGAAAATGATAGAGATTGGATCTCAGCTAAACCAGCAAACTCAAGAGGAATTGGTTGAATTTCTGCGGGCAAATCTTGACGTGTTTTCCTGGACACATTCTGATATGTGTGGGATCTCGCCAGACATCGCGAGCCACACTCTGAACATTGACCCGCGGCATGTCCCGGTCAAACAAAAAAGGCGCGGTAAGGATCCAGAGAGATCTGCCGCCCTTAAAGAAGAAGTAGAAAAGCTTGAAGCAAACGGATTCATTCGAGATGCGCTATATCCTAAATGGGTGTCAAATCCCGTGCTCGTCCGAAAACCAAACGGGAAGTGGAGAACATGTGTCGATTATTCCGACCTGAATAAAGCATGCCCCAAAGACAGTTTCCCGCTTCCTAGAATTGATCAGCTAGTGGATTTGACGGCTGGACATGAACTCTTATCCTTCGTGGACGCGTATTCAGGCTACAATCAGATACCGATGCATTTACCCGATCAAGAACATACCAGCTTCGTAACCAATTGGGACTCTACTGTTACAAGGTTATGCCGTTCGGACTCAAGAACGCCGGGGCTACTTACCAACGATTGGTCAATTAGATGTTTGCTAATCAAATCGGGAAAACAATGGAAGTATATGTAGACGACATGCTTGTGAAGTCACGACTCTCCACCGACCATGTAAAGGACCTGGAAACTATGTTCAACATACTTCGGGAATACAAGATGAAGCTCAACCCACTGAAATGTCACTTTGGAGTTGCATCCGGAAAGTTCCTTGGGTTCATCGTTAACGCTCGGGGAATCGAAGCCAATCCCGAAAAGATTTGGGCAATCATAAATCTTGAAACTCCCAAAACTATAAAGCAAGTCCAGAGTCTCAATGGGAAGGTGGCGGTATTGAGCAGGTTCATTTCAAAGTCCACTGACAAATGCATTCCCTTCTTCGATCTGATCCGAAAAGGGAAACGAAACTTTGAATGGACCACGGAGTGTGAAGGCGCTTTCCAAGCACTAGTTCAACATCTATCCACACCACCAATACTGTCGAAGCCTATTGATCATGAGAAGTTGTATGCGTACTTGGCGATATTAGAAAACGCTATCAGCACTGCCTTGGTTCGAGAAGAAGACGGGATACAGAAGCCAGTGTACTACGTCAGCAAACGATTGACTGGAGCTAAAAGGAACTATCCAAAGCTAGAAAAGTTGGCTTATTGCCTTGTAATCGCATCAAGAAAACTCCGACCGTATTTCCAAGCGCATCCCATTGTTGTTTACACCGACCAGCCGTTACGACAGGTCCTTTTGCGGCCTGAGACATCTGGTAGGTTACTCAAGTGGAACATCGAACTGAGTCAGTTCGATATTACGTACACTCCAAGACGAGCAATCCAAGGACAAGTCCTCGCTGATTTCATAGCTGAGTTCACCGTTCCATTGGACTTGCCTGAAACTATTAAATCCCTCGAATATGTTTGGAAGCTGTATACCGATGGTGCATCGAACGACCGGTGTTCGGGCGCTGGGGTTGTGCTCGAAACCCCCGAAGGTCGATCTATATGCTACGCTTTGAAGTTTGACTTTCATGCAACCAATAATGAAGTTGAATACGAAGCCCTCTTAGCTGGCTTGAAACTCGCCAGAGATCTGAAAATCATCGTTGTGGAAGTTTATTGTGATTCACAATTGGTTGTGTGTCAAGTACGGGGGGAATATCAGGCAAGAGATCGAAGGTTGGCTGCTTACTTAGCCCGAGTCCAGGAAACACTAAATCAGTTCGATTACTACGCCATCTATTGTATACCTCGGGAGCACAACCAAAAGGCCGATTCATTGGCAAAGCTAGCCAGCACAGGTGAGGCTCAACAAATGGGACTCGTTCCCGTAGAAACACTATCTTCCCCAATCATTGACCGGACAGAAATAAACTGGGTATGTGAAACCGTTCCCGAAAAGGATTCATGGATGACTCCACTCAAAAATTACATTGAGCACGGAACCCTGCTGGAGCGCAGGAGTGAAAAAAGACAAGTCCTTCGGAAGGCCTCACGATTTATCATCTAGAATGGACTCATGTACACAAGAGGGTACTCAGTTCCCCTACTCCGGTGTATCGCTCACGATGAAATTAAACAAGTATTGCGCGATGTGCACGAAGGAGAGTGTGGCGATCACACCGGAGGACAAGCACTTGCCAAGAAAATACTTCGCTACGGATACTACTGGCCTACCGTGAATCGTGATGCGTTGTACTATGCAAAGAAATGTGATAGGTGCCAGAAATATGCCCGAATTCCTAGAGCTCCTCCTACCGAGATAACGCAAATGGTCAGCCCGTGGCCGTTCGCAATGTGGGGCATCGACATCATCGGTGCTCTACCTCTGGCAAAAGGTGGTGCGAAGTACGCCATCGTCGCAGTTGATTACTTTACAAAGTGGGCTGAAGCCGAAGCTCTCACTAACATTACAACGAAGAAAGTAATCAACTTTGTGGTTCGTAACATCATCTGTCGATTCGGTCTCCCACACACCATTATTACGGACAACGGAACCCAATTCGACAGTGCTGAATTCAAAGATTTCTGCAAACGATTTCACATTCGAAAGAAATTCTCCGCAGTTGCACACCCTCAGGCAAACGGACAGGTCAAAGCAGTTAATAAAGTTATAAAATCCATCCTGAAAAAACGACTGGAGAAGGTCGGGGGCAAGTGGGTCGATGAACTTCCTATGGCTCTATGGGCTTACCGAACAACCCACAAGACCGCGACCGGCCACACTCCATTCTCTCTTTCTTACGGCTCAGAGGCCGTTATTCCAATCGAGCTAGAAGTACCTTCTCATCGTGTGACATACTCTGATCCAAAGACAAATGCTATATTACTTGCTGAATCTCTCGATCTACTAGATGAGAAGCGTGAAGAAGCTGATTTGAGGGCAGCTGCGCATCGAAGTCGAGTCGCCCGATTGTACAACGCCAAGGTCCATCCGCGAACCTTCGAACTAGGCGATCTCATCTTAAAAAGAATCTATCTGGTTCCTTTGCATATGAAGCCGACATGGGAATGACCGTATGTTATTGAACGAAGGCTCGAAGATGGCACATTCAAGTTATCGACCGTCGACGGTCTTACCCTGCCAAGATCTTGGAATAGCGAGAGCCTTCGCCGCTATTACACCTGACAGGCTATTTTTATCCATTTAGTTTACTTTCCTTTTCTGCAATTTGTTTATGCATTACGAAATTAGAACTTGTAATAAGGCAACTGACTTTGCCATACTTTCTTATTTCAACAATAAAATGCAACCTCTTCGAGCCAGAGCTGTGATTAACTTGAAATACTTCATATGACCATCACTATGCACGGAGAGCTAAGTTTCACCATACGGTGGGATTTATTCAAATAGAGAGTGACTGCGATGCAACCAATCACTCGCTAAGTGAAACCCGAGCTTGGGGGCAAGCCATCACATCAAAGTCAAAAAAGGATTGACACACGACAATCCTTCATCAACTCCGAGTTCCCAGAGTGCGAACCAGAGTATAAACATCAACTCCATATTTCTAGAGTGCGAAGCGGAGTATAAACATCAACTCTGAGTTCCCAGAGTGTGAACCAGAGTATAAACATCAACTCCGTATTCCCAGAGTGCGAAGCAGAGTATAAACATCAACTCCGTATTCCCAGAGTGCGAAGCGGAGTATAAACATCAACTTCGTGTTCCCAGAGTGCGAAGCGGAGCATAAACATCAACTCCGAGTTCCCAGAGTGCGAAGCGGAGCATAAACATCAACTCCGTATTCCCAGAGTGCTAAGCGGAGCATAAACATCAACTCCGAACTCCCAGAGCGCGAGTCGGAGTATAAACATCAACTCCGTACTCCCAGAGCGCGAAGCGGAGTATAAACATCAATTCCGAGTTCCCAGAGTGTGAAGCGGAGTATAAACATCAACTCCGTATTCCCAGAGTGCGAAGCGGAGTATAAACATCAACTCCGTATTCCCAGAGTGCGAAGCGGAGTATAAACATCAACTCCGTATTCCCAGAGTGCGAAGCGGAGTATAAACATCAACTTCGAACTCCTAGAGCGCGAAGCGGAGTATAAACATCAACTTCGAACTCCCAGAGCGCGAAGCGGAGTATAAACATCAACTCCGCGAAGCGTAGTATAAACATCAACTCCGTATTCCCAGAGTGCGAAGCGGAGTATAAACATCAACTCCGAGTTCCCAGAGTGCAAACCGGAGTATAAACATCAACTCCGAACTCCCAAAGTGCGAGTCGGAGTATAAACATCAACTCCGTATTCCCAGAGTGCGAAGCGGAGTATAAAACATCAACTCTGAGTTCCCAAAGTGCGAGCCGGAGTATAAACATCAACTCCAAATTCCCAGAGCGTGAATTGGAGTACAAGCATCAACTCCGAGTTCCCAGAGCGCGAACCGGAGTACAACCATCGACTCCAGATTCCCAGAGTGTGAAACGGAGCGTAAACACCAACTCCAAGTTCCCAAAGCGTGAATCGAAGTATAAATGTCAGCTCCAAACTCCCGGAGCGCGAATCGGAGTACAAATGCCAATCCCAGGTCCCCAGATCGCGGACATATGATTGAAACTTAAGCCGGCATAACCAACCGCCGGTAAACGAATGGGAATTCCAGGAGTGTGGCTATGATCATCGACAATCAGATGAGCATGGATGAACTACTCAATCTCCGCTCACCTCAGACATCCGTTCGGTGGCACTAGACTTAACATGTTATATGTAAGAAATGATCGTCGACTGATGATCTACAACTCACCATCAAGACTGGGGGGCAAGACTTAAGCATCGACCGTCAACTGAAGCAATGCGACGTCAAAATTCAACTCGCTTCCCGGTCGCAAACCTTGTCCACAGTTTCTGAACTTGGCAAACAAAAACAAACTTGATTCAAAAGATAAAACTTCACAAGTGCGCTTCAGATATTGAAACAGTTGGACAAATACACAATGACGGAAAAGAAGCCAAGAAAGAGAAGTTTCATTTCTATCGTTTATAAAAGAAGTTCGTGTACAAGTTTCCAAAATTCCTACTAGTAGGGGCCGAACCCGCATCTATACACGGCCAACAAAATGAAAGTCAAAATACACCGGGGAAGCATGTTTAATCTTTCTTCTGCCTTGGCTTCCTCCTCGGTGTAGACCCGCTGGAGCCACTGCTAATCTTCCTCTTTGAGCCTTTGCTTTTCGGCGGTTGGTCTTCAGGCGAGGGCATTATATCAACATCCTCCTCCGAACTCGAGTGGATAGGAATGCTCCCTACGGGCGGAGTCGGAGGAACAGGATCAAGTACAGGAGGTGGAATGGGCACGCTGGTGATGAAAACAGTACCACCAGGAGATAGCATTCTGAGCGGAGCAGGTCCCGGTGCTGCCATCCTACCTCTAAAACTGCCACCATGCGCTGCAGCATCCATTTCAACGGCAATTTGTGCCAAGATTTCCTCTTCAGTACCCGAACGAGCCTCGCTAGGAGCGTCAGTAATCGGCATGGAAGAGCATGTGGCAGAAACTCCTCCGCCCATGACGAATGATAAGTCAGCTAAAGGATCGCTATGACGGCGAAAGAGTTCTTCCATCAACTGTTCATCGAACACAAGTGTGCCTCCCTGAACATCGTCGGGTGGAGCAGCTGCACTCACGGTGATTGCTTCGGTCACGATAGCCTCCTGCGTTTGATATAATTCTTGAGTAGCAGGAGGCATGGCCGGTGCGACATCAATCACTGGACAAAGAATGAGAAAACTATTAGAACTTAACTTGATCGAGGATTTCGACTTAAGAAAGATATGTGGAATGTTTAGAATACCTTCCTCAGTTTGACTCGTAGGCGGCAGAGCGGCATCAGTGACTTGCGCTGCAGCCGAAGACATCTGCGGTTGATCTGGATTATAAGCAGGGACAGCCTGGGGATCAGCCGCAGACGAGGATTTGGGCTGGGTTGACGCGGGAACTTCAAGACTTGCTTCATGGTGGTCAACTCCAGAACCCTCTCCCACTTTAAAATGTTGGGCGCCAAGTTTTTCCTTCTCACGCAGAATCATCGACTCATGTAGAATCCTCTTTTCATCATCAGTCAGAATGCGATTCTCGAGTTCGAATTCATCCACAGACTCGCCCTGATGCGCCTCTTTCTCCTCCTCGACCAGTCGGCCCCAAGCATTATAGAGATGCGTCGGAAAATCATCGAGCCAGGCTAGACCCCTGTGCCTCAACACGTTAGCGTTGTAGACAACAAGAAGGTCTTCGATGTCAGCCTCTAGCCTGGACTCGGCCGACTTCACTTTTTCCTCCACCTCAGCCTCCACCTTCTGGACCTTAGCCACAGCCGCATCCCATTAACCCCTGAGCAGAACATCTTGTTCGCACGCCTCCTGGGCTGCGTTGTTCGCGTCATCTTTCTCCTTGGCCATATCAGCAAATTTGGCCTTGAGTTCATTAAGCTCCTTGACCGCCGCGTCCCGCTCAGCAATGACTTTGGTGTTCCGGTGGCCCATCTCCTCCACCAGGGCAACATGAGTCTGTCCTAACCTCTCCATCTCCGCCTTCGCTTCATCGGCCTTTTTGATAGCCTCAATCTCAGATTTCCGAGAAGACTCGGACTCAACGGTGAGTACCTGAATAATCCGATCCCTTTTTGCAAGCTCGGTCTCCATCTTCTCGAGCGCTTTGGCTCGCTCAAAGGCCACTTTGGAAGCTTTTTCGGCGGCCTTTGCCCACTCTCGGTACTAGGTATATATGTCGTGAACGAAATCATGCATCGTGCCTTCTACCCCTGATGGAATTCTCTTTAAGTGAGGAGGGAAGACATAACCGTCGAAGCAGATATTCGGAAAATCCTTCTTCATATGAGCCAATTTAAGGACCCCTTCTCCTGTGGGGTCAGCTGGGGCCTTCTCTGTAATCATGGAGGTCGTGGTTTCGACTCTCTGAAGATGAGTTTCGGACCTAGAAGCATGAGAAGACGGCATGTGACGAGGAGGCTCTAGTGGATTTGAAGTTTGAACAGGAGGAGGAGACGGAAGTCTAGGAGGAAGAGAGCGTGATCTGGATCGATGTCTATACTCCCTGTCACGCCCATACCTGTCCTGGTTAGAGTATTCGCGATCGCGATCTCTATCTGAATCCCTCCTGCGGGAATCATAGTAACCAGAAGCTTTTCGGGCTGAATGGAGATTCCCGAGCATCGATCCCCTTCCAGACATTGTACCTGAAAATGATAAACGAAGAAAGAGTTAGTAACTTCCTGAGTTGGACGAAGTACAGTTGTGAATCAGGTAGTGTAGTGAAGTGTATGCATGTGCAATCCCCCGACCAACCAGAAATGTCGGCTGCACTTGTAGCAAGCGACCCGCTCAGTTCAAAAGCACTATCAAGCCCTTCCGTCCCGGCGTCGTGTGGAGACGACACAAAATCCGGGATCGGAATATCAGCAAGCCCTGCAAAAGGACTCTCCACTTGCGAGGGAGGAGCCTCGGAAATTCTAATCCCCTGGAAAGGTAAAGACACGACCACGGATTTAAATCTCTTAGATTTAGGGCATTTGTGAGCAGCGGCCTTGCCTTTTCTTTTTCCTCCCGAAACCAGGACATCGGTAGAAGGCCCAGCTGGGAGCTCGGTATCGGTAGGCGTTCTTTCCGGATCAACTTCTTCGGCGATCACGATTGCGGGCGCTTTGCACTTCACCCGTTTCTTCGAGACTAATCTATGTATTCCTTCCAGATGTATACTCTGTCTCCGTTCTATCAGCCCGACAGCCCTCAAATTCCTATCGGTCAGGACTAAGTCTATGTGCCTCTCTTCACCCGGAAACGCTTGAAGAATCCGAACAAGCTCTCTGAAGTATGCGCCATTGGGGCGAGAGGTTGCGGCTATAGGAAAGGAAAAGTATGTCAGTTTTGAAGTAAGTTACTAGTATCTCAATGATTCGAGAGAGAAATGGCAACACGTAAACGTCTATCCAACCACCGCCCAGTAAATCCAGGGGGGCACCGAACGTAGAACCATTCAGTTTTATAGTAACTTAGCCTTCCCCAGGAGCCCAGTACAATGTGGCAGCTTCTGACCGCCTCCAGGAAGGTGAAAGAAGGGCTGTCTCCACGGCTCTTGACGTTGAATAAATATCTGATTTCGATCGGCTTTGGCGGTCGAAAGAGGATCTCTATAAACAGGACAAAGGTGCTGTTCAACAAGTCATACCCGTTGGGATGTAGCTGAGATGGGGCTATGCCAAGAAACGATAACATCTCCCTTATATATTCATTGAAGGGAGGAAGTGTCCCCGCTATGCAAGCATGACGGTTGAAAGCAGTAAACCCCTCCGGGGGATCGTGTGGCCTGTCAGTTGGCCTAGGAAGTTGCACGTCGTCAAGCGACAAACCATGCCTTAAGCAAATTCGTCCCAGCATGTCTTCGGAGATACCCGACGGCACGGAATCTGTTGGATTGAGAATAAACCGAGCACCCGGACGCTCATCCGGAGCTGGCTCTATAACTTCGGCTTCAATAACCGGTATCTCTATGGTTGGAGGAATAGAACTTGGGATTTCCGGCTGCTGAGAACTTGAAGGGTCCATGACTAGCTAGCTTTTAAAAAATCATTGTTAAACTGACAAATAACACTCGTGCATCCCCCAGTGTAAAGTGTGTGAGTGTGTTGTGCAGTGCAGTATTGTATATTATTTGAGAAGATCAACAGGATTGAAGGAAGCGTATAAGCGACGAGACTTCGGAATTCGGTCGAAAGGACCGTCATCGCTGACCGTCACAACCATACCATCCAACTATTGACCATCATTTCAAGTCAAAGTTTGTTTTCATTTTTATAAGTTGCAGTTTCATTGATGAGCTTCGATAGGAAATCAGATATACAGTGAAATGGTTAAGTCCAGTTATGAAAATTTGAAGCTCGTCGGAGGCAATTGTTCAAGTGTGTTAGAAGAATCAAACTTTTTGGTAATCAAATTTGTATCGCTCGCGAGAGCCGTGTTCGCATCAATGAGCTATGGTCGTGTGCACATGAGTCAGACTCGGTCAGAAGGTTGGCATGAAAGTTCGACTCGAACTAGAGGGCTCGATTCGAAATCCCCAGTTCGACTCGCTCCCCAAGGCCATCGGGTTCGACTCGGTCCCAAGACCACGCATTTCGACTCGCTCCCAGGACCATACAGTTCGACTCGCTCCCCAAGACCATCGAGTTCGACTCGGTCCCAAGACCACGCATTTTGACTCGCTCTCTGACCACACAGTTCGACTCGCTCCCAAGACTGCACCCTTCGACTCAATCGAAAACCACCCTTTTCGACTCAATCCAAGGCCACCGTTTCGAGTCCATCAGGCGCGACCCCTTCGTATCGATCCATGAATTCAAAGCACTCGATTCGATGCGAAGCTCCACCATCGATCGATACGAAGACCTTCGCCTCATCATCTCGAAACCCATATTCCAGAGCGACACGAAGCTAAGGCCAGAGAGCTTTCGATCGACCATGACTCTGATTGTTTTGATGTTAAGGAAACCCGAGCCTCATCGTTTACGCGTGGATTCGCTTATTGGATTACCTAGATCTGTCAGTTAGTTCAAATGATTGAAGATAGGAATCGGTTCGAAGGCAGGAATATTTCGCTCGTTCTTCTCGAGTTTCTGAGCGATACGAAGAAAAGGAAGGAAAACGAAAGGTAAAAAAGTGAAAAACGGCTAAGTACAAAGTATTTATATGGACTTGGAAACAAAGGGAATAAACGCTTCGTATCCCGATGGATTCGAACGCACGTTTCGACTCCCTCTCCAGTGCGTCAATACGAAGCTCTCCTTCGTATCGCTTCCCTTCGACTCCATCCCCATGTCCAATTCGACTCCATCGGTACGAGACCACCCTTTGTATCGATAACCCATTTCGACTCCGACTCCTATGCAGCTTGAACCCCAGGCCGGGTCGAACGAGCAGTTCGAATCCATCAGGGAATCTACATCGACTCGCTCCACTTCGACTCGCTCAGTTCGAGTCCGTCATCAAGTTGAACAAGCGCTGCGCATCCATAAAATCCATCAAATCATGGCTTCCAAAGGCCAACTCCATCAACTCGACATATTTACTTCGCATCCATCAATCCAAAGAGAATCATCTTCGATGTTTCAACCCTTCACATCGATTCAGGAGAGGATCGTTACGAAGGAACATTCAAAAGCAACCATCGAGCGTTGTTGCAGCGAATTTCACATCGGTTCAGGAGAGGATCGATACGTAATTCAAAAGTAAAATAAATTGACAACGACTCGCGGATGTACAAACGTCAATGAGAGTCAGGTTAACATACATGCATGAATGTCGGACTAATATTCAATATTCCAGATTTTCAGGAATCAGAAACTCATCCAATAACGATTACAACAACAAACGGGTAACCACTAGCATACGCAATCAGTTGCAACAATACAAGGTACAGCAGTCGACGGTCAACAGTTTACATTATCAAGAAGAACGGTCAAAGGTTACAGCTTTCATCGAAAAGACAATAACTATGTAGAGTGAAGACTGCAGCATTTCAAAGCACATCATGTTTCCACAAGACGTACTTTGGGAGGCAAATGTTATCCCGCCTTTTGGCAAGGCCGTGACACCAAGGAATTGACTAGTAATCAATGAAGGCCCGTCCTAGAGATCAGTTATACACATGCTCACTATGGATATCGACGAATTTTGTCCGAGTCCGGATAAAGCCAAAATTGGTAGGACATGACAAGCTAAGCCATGAGAGCCAACATTCCAAATCTCAAGTCAATCCGACTTCATATGCTCAAGTTATGGACGATACAAAATTGGACGAAAATCAATTACCGTTTGACTCGCTCCCTTCGACTCGCTCCACATCCCTCAGATGCCAACTTCGACTCGCATCGCAACACTCAGAAGCGACAACTTCGACTCGCTTTGCTCAGAGGCCAACTTCGAGTCGCTCAGGTTCGACTCGCTTCACAGCCATCAGAAGTACCTACTTCGACTCGCTTTGCTCAGATGCCCTCTTCGACTCGCTCCATTCGAACCACTGATCGACTCCATCAACTTCGACTCCATAGGCGAAGACACTGCTCAAACCTCTCAGGACGCTCTATTTCGACTCGCTCGACCAGTGCATACTTCGACTCGCTCGATCTAGGCATACTTCGACTTGCTCAATCGGTGAACATTTCGACTCGCTCGAAGCAACATCAAGGGCAGAGTGAGATGCAGGCGCCACATCACCGAGTCGAAACAGAAGCGAGTCGAAGGAAACAGCCTACCGAAAGCCTTATTTCGTATCGATCCTATCTCCTAATCTACAAGTCCAAATGCTATGAAATTTTCACAGAAGACTACATGCATGCTAAAGAATGTCCACGCCAAATTTCGACTCCATTGGATGAAATCTTGATCGAGTCAAAATCGGTTCGCGTCGATCACGGATCAGACCGAAACTTCACGGGCTTGGGCGTGCGGGCCTGGTCATGTGCTAGAGAGGGTCTCCCGAGATCTGAGTGAAATACCAGCCTCCTACACCTATAAATAGACCCTCAAAGCCAACAGAGAAGGGGTTTTTCGTCCTCTTTGAGATCTCCAACGCTCGGACTCCGCCAGATCCAGATCTGAACTCCATTGCTGCTGCTACCAACGAATTTCACTGCTGCAAATCATTGTTGTTCGCTATAATTTGTTGAAATCAATTATAAACATCAAAGGAAGATCAATAAAGCAAACTACTTCATAGTGGACGTAGGCTATACGCCGAACCACTCTAAATTCCTGTGTCTCCCTGCATTTTAATTATTCTCATTTATGAAATTTGGAGTTTTTGTTAGATAATTCCTCTTTTTCCATTTAATTTCTTCACTTTATCTCTTCAAAAACTTCCGAAGAGTGTTGTGCCCGATTTTGGTACAAACACTTATATATAACTATTATATATAAATATGTACGTACAACACCAAAAAAGTTATTATTAATTTTTATTATTTCAAAATATATTTTAATTGGATATTTATTCAAAATTACATAAAATATTAATAAAAAATTATTTTCAAACTATTTTCAATTTTAAAATTTTTAGCAGATCATATATGAAATTTTGAAGTTTGAAATTTTTTTTCATAATTTTTCGATCAAAACTTATTTTTTATTAGTTTATAAATTTTTGGCCGATTGTAATAATACTTTTTAAAAATAAGCAAAATGATTTTTTAATTTTTATTTTCTAGCCAAGTGCCTATCTTAAAAAATAATTTTCCTTACATATTTGATTTTATATGATTTATTTATGTAATATATTGATTTAAATATTAATAAATAATTATAAAAATTAATTTCTTATTATCAAAAATTACTATTGTTATAAAGTTATATATATATATATATATAATTATATAATAAATTTTAACTATTGTATGATATTGTAATTAAATATAAACCATATATATAATTAAAAGATATATATATAATAACATATTAATTAATATATATAAATTAGCCTGCTGTAAAGATCTGATTTACGTATAAAAAATTGATTTTTTATTTATTTATAAGTATATGCATACATATAACCAAATTAACTTGCGACAACATTAATGCATATCAGAATCGTCACCTAACTAACAATATAATGATAATATACACATAATAAAATATTATTCAAAAAATTGCAAACTATTATTTGATAAAACACTTTGAAAAGATGAACTCTCCCCTTTGAAACCTTTTTGATTCGGCAAATTGCTAGTCCTTGAAACGTTGACCTTCAGCTATCGAATAGCGATCGAATTTTACTTGATTTAAGTTTGTATTCATGAAGATGCTATGTATAATTTCAGCTAGTAAAGGATGGAAGAAAAGGCAGCAAAAGGATCTAATCTAGTTAGGATTAGGGATGCTTAAATAGTGGATAGAAGAGAGAAAAGTGTGGATCTCATCTCATACTAATTCTCCCTCAATCTAAGCAATCAAAAATCAAGCCCCTTATACCATAATCAAGTCGCCTATGCTATGTATGTGCTGTCGAAATAACAAGCCCTATATTGGTTTTAAACCTATTTAAGCCCATATACAAATGTTACACAATTTAATCTAATTTAATAGCTTACGATATCCTATACGGATTGATATATTTATAAATATTATAACTATATTTTATAATATTTATGTCTCAAATCATAATCAAAACTTTATAATTAATATTTCATAAATATTAATTAATTTGATTGATTTAAAACAATTATAAACTAATTAAATCGTTTGATCAAAGGAGAATTCATCATTTCAGTTGTGTGACTCGTTAGGTGTAAATTTGATCAGCGGTTAATATCAAACTATTCGAATATTAATGTTCACACGTTACTTGGTAGGTGGTGTGACATTCTGGCCAAATTTATCACTTACTTGGTTTCGGTAAAATCCAATTTCACTTTGATAAGTGTTAACCCTTTGTGACTTTTATTTACACCAATTCTCTTCATCAAAACTATATCACTTTAAATTTATGTAATTTGGTAATCATCAAAATTACAATATCGCTCATATTCAACTCTATAGTTAAAACACAAAGTCCTTAGTTCAATAATAGCAATTATTATTAACCGAAATGTTCTGGCCGGAGACTTTGACTTTAAGTTGACTTGAGTTGACCATGATACTAACCTCATATAACCGCGGAGACGATGTACGCCAACTATACTAACTCGATGGACGCCATGCAATGATTTGACTATAATCAAAGCATAGCTTTCATATTGAAGGTCGACAGTATTCTCAAGTCGAGAGAACTGTGTAAATCAGTCACATTGATATTTTCTGCTTGACCTTAGTTATATCAACCAACAGAAAACTATCCAGTGAATCGTTCCATAGTTATCCAATAACTATCAGTATGTAACCTCTTGGTGCCTAGCAGTCATGAGTAATACACTGCCAAACATTTAGAGAGCGTTATGTACTCTAGTCTCAACAGATACATCAATATCCAGTCTCGATGCATCTTGACTAGGAACATTTAAAATTGTATATTTATTTTCATTATGATAAATTACTCATGGTTACAACACTTTGTAATTACTATCACAGAATGTACCATTTATGAATTTTCTATTAAATATACTTTTAATTAAATTAACTAATTAATATATAACACATTATATCAAGTATATAATAGAAAGAAAACACCTTTATTTCGAACAAGACTAGTCAACTAGTTATATATGTAACAAATTACATAATTACTCCTAGGGAATACCCTTAACTCTATCAATCTCTCACTTGAACTTGGGGTCAATTATGAAATCTTATTCCAACTTCGCCGATCGATTTCCTAAAAAACCAATTGGTTCAATTCCTCACTAAACATGTATGCTATAATGTCTCAATTATCTACTCAATCAATCAACTCTCTCTAATGCTAATAAACTATTTTATCATGTGGAACAATTCAAAGTATGTCTCTTGACTTCTAGTGAGATCTTGTAACAACCCGAAATTTAACCCGTAATAATTAATTCGTTAATTAATGAAATGATAAAATAACTTTGTGAAATTATCATAATTGAGCCACGGGAGTTGCACCATTGTGTCCGTGGTAATTTTCTGGTCAATTTCCATATATAGAACGTCAGAATCCGAGTCAATATGAAGAAGATACGCATGAAACAAGAATCAACGGAAAAAATAATACATAGGGAGGTCGACCCACCCCTAGCCTAGGTCGACCGGCCGGTCGACCTAGCTAAAAGGGCGGTCGACCCCCAGGCCGACCCGCCTATGGGTAAGAAGCGAAGAAGCTTCTTCTTCGTACTGTGTTAGTTTAATACGTCATTTTTGATTCTTGGCTCCATCTGGTCCTTCCGTGCTCCCATCTGATGGCTCCTATTCAGCCTATGATGTGGTTGCATCCTATTCAACCCTCAAATCTAACGGTCTGAGATCCACTTCTACCCCTATAAATAAGACCCTAGGCCTAACACTTTTTCTCATTCTAGATTTTCTCCGCTTGGGTTCACCTTTTCAGGAAGGACCCTAGAAGGAATAATTTTCCAAGGAGAAAATCTTTTTAATAAAAATATGTTAATACCCTCAAGTGGATCCGAGAAGAGCTTAGGACCACAGGTGAGTGATTGTAATTATTTTAGATTTCTTTAAGTAATTTAAAATAATAGGGTTTCCAATAGTTGAAGTTTTACTACGATTAATGGAATAGCCATTTTAGTAGTTTATTTACAGTTTTTAGAATTATTTTCAGTCTATTTCTTTTAGCTATTCTTTTCAGTTAATTTTAGTTTATTTCTGTTAATTATAGCCTTTCCATTTATTTACAGTTTATTTACAGTATTTTAATTTATTTACTGTTATTTATGCGTTATTTACATCTTTTTCCTACGCTTTGGATTTTCTTCTATTTTCAGTTATAAGAATATCATAATTTTAATCTTATCAATTTCAGTAAATATCATAATTTTAATCAATAAAAGACTATAATAAAACTATAAGAATACTGAAATAACGGAAGATAAGATGTAAATTGTAAAGACTGTAATAAAAATATAATTAAGACTGAAATTGAGCCTAATTATGATATTGATGTTAGAATTGGACTAATTAAAGATAATTACCCTAGTTATAACTTAGAATTATAACTAAAAAGAGTAAAAGATGGAAGAAGCTTATTTTCACACTTAGACCTTGGGTTAAGTAATAAGCATGATTATAACGTAGGTTATAATAAGAAAACAGAACAAAATGAGGCTTATTTTAAGACTTAGGATAAATTAATAAACACGGATGGTAGGAATAATAACAAAGGCTTATTTAAAATAATTTATCTAAGTTAATAAGCAAAGATGAAAGTAGGATCCGTACCGACAGCATTTCCCTTATGTTGTTTTGGGTAGATAAGTGGTCAATAGTTAAAAGAAAAGATCTATACCGACAGGATTTCCCTTATGTTGTTTAGGGTAGACAAGTGGTCAATAGTTAAAAGAAAAAATCCATACCGGCAGCATTTCCCTTATGCTGTTTAAGGTAGATAAGTGGTCGATAGTTAAAAGAAAAGATCTGTACCGGTAACATTTTCTTTATGGTGTTTAGGGTAGATAAGTGGTCAATAGTTAAAAGAAAAGATCCGTACCGGTAGCATTTCCCTTATGCTGTTTAGGGTAGATAAGTGGTCAATAGTTAAAAGAAAAGATCTGTACCGGCAGCATTTCCCTTGGGACACGCTTATGCTGTTTAGAGTGGATAAGAGGTCAATAATTAAAAGACTAAATCATGGGGATTTGGACAAGGGACGCAACTAGATTTTGTTTAACAGGGATCGGTACCAACAACATTCCCTATTTTCTATGAACGCGGTGTCTCACAATAGCCTGAAGTGAGACGAGGGCACGCTTATGCTGTCTAGGGTAAATAAAAGGTCAAAAGAGGGAGCAATAGATAGTGCGAACCGGCGGTGACCGAGCGTGCGGCATCGATTAGGGGAGATAAGTCGCTATTGAGTTCCAAGCACTTAGTATGTGTTTCTTTCGTAGACACCATTGCCTTCTGTGTAGAGAGCTATATAGCGTCTAGTCCGCAGTAAAGTCTATGGAGTAGCAGGCCAATAAAAGTGTAGAATTAGGATTTCAGTCTAATTATAGGATTAGGAATTCAACCTATTCAAAGCAGCTATCAAAGACAAGTGCAAACAATCAAAGTTAATCAATTGTGTTAATTTAGTTAAATCGTATTTATTTCCAGCTTATTCCTTCTTCATATTCCTTTGTTTCCTTTTATATACTAGAACTATTGTAAGGTCTATTACTTTTACTTTGCTTAAAGATTCTAGTAATTACTATCATTCACCGGACTTTTAGTCTGACCCACTCCTCTATTTTCCCCTTCCCCCCCCCCCCATAGGCAATCAGGGGCAAGGAAAGTAGACCACAGCTTCTTGGAGACTTGTTGGAGATTCTATCATGTATCTCTTTCCTTCAGTTCTAGTTTTTAGTTCTTTTGTTGAGCTGGTATTTTCAGAGGGATGTATTGTGCTCTGATATTATTTGAGACTTTGGGTTTTTGATTTCACGAGACTTGTATGGGTATTTTGTCATATGATGTATTGGGTATTTGGTGACTTATTTTTATCATCTTATATTATGGAATTTGATTTTTAGCAAAATACTATAATTGTTTCCGCTGCGTTATTATTATTATTGTTATTATTATTTAATTTTTGTCTTGTGAATCTTAGTCTCTGCTAGTTTTAGTTATACCTACAACGCACCATGCCTTTTAGTGTGTCCTTTTAGGTATACTAAGGGGTGTGGGGTGTTACAGATCTGAGTTCTATAATGAACTATATCGTGACATTGTTATCATATAATAATGTTATGAGATATTCAACATTTAGAATCACCAACGGCTCGGTTATAAATTGTGCATTTATATTTATACACATTGCTTTTATTGTAGCACTATTAAAGGCGATGTACTTAGCCTTTTCATTGAATCGGCCACGGTCTTTCATTTGGAACATTTTCAATTTAAAGATTCTTAACTTGAATTTATTATTGACATATTATACTCCATAGCATAGAAGTTTGAGTTTGAACACTCCTTCATGAGGAGTTTGTTGTTTCTATAAACAATTCTTTAGTATTTCGAAAACACACGAGAACGCCTCAAACAACTATTTAGTGATATTAATTTGGACTTGATATGTACTTCATGTATCAAATACATGAAAAATTCATGATATTATAGACAACATAACATGTATGATAATTCTTATTGCCAATGCATAAGGAATATGTTTTACATGTTCCATACTAAACATTTTAATAAGGTGTCCTTGCATATCGTTTTGGGACATTCCCAATATCTTTTATACTTCTATTAAAGACATCATTTACAAATCCAACGCCGAGTATTAAAAAAATTAAAAGCTGATTTTAATACGAGTGCATCGTTAATAATCAAAAGTGTGTTGTTTACTTATGTTTAGAAATATCTATGTACCTTTTAACATCCTTTCTTATGAACACACGTTTCCTCTGCATTTTGATTGATAATCAAGCTATTTGATATCCCTATCAAAATATTTATTTAATTCCATTGCTTATAAAATGACACTTTTTATCATTTCTTAGATCATATCCAAAACCCACAAACTTAATATTGCTCCACTGACTTCAAAACACTTTGACTGTTACGTGCAAACAGTTTAGTCTAAATCTATATTTAGAACTTTATGTTTCAACACATATAAACCAAAACATAAAGTCGTACTAGGCGATAATTTTGCGAGCAATATATAAAACAACTTGAGTACATCGAAGGGTTAATATGTTACATGAATTCCAACAATTAAAATTCATGGTAATATTCTTATCAATATAGCTCACCATATCCCAACTGCATTTGTCTTTATCATAAAGACACATTTGCAGCCAATGGATCATATCCCTTCGGATACAACTATCAAAATCATATTTTGATAATATACTTGGAATCTATTTCAGATTAGCGCATTGTACCTTATTATAGAGTTAATACTCTTAATGGTGTAATTAAACAACTGAGGATTATTTATTCTTGACATTGACAAGAAAGTCACCGTTTCTCTTTAATGCACAAGAATACTCATTAGACATTCTACTATATTTTTGTTCACATAGGTTTGGTTAATTTCATTTCATCCCTTGTAATTTTTTTTATACCAATAATTTCTTAGAGAAATTCCTTTGCTACGAAGTTGGTATTTCTTGAAACAACGGTTGTTTCTTATTGCAAACATTCATAAATATTTTACGAATAGCCAATATAAAACCGATTTTTCACTAGTTCACAATATATTTATGTTCACAACATAAATTAGTCATCTAATGACTATCATTCCCAAAATTCCTTTAGGATTTGATTCATACAAGATCCCTTACATACAATTATTATATGTAGTCTTTCGACTTGCACAACCTGCCAACTCCTTGGCTTAGGACATGTAGGGGTTTCTTATAAACTCTTATCTCGTATGGTTTTGTAAACTATTCTTTAGATGATATTAATTTTAACCTCATGGGTTACTCTTAAGTCTTAAGTACACACCTTATAGAAAGAATTTAACTCAACTTCCCTCATCATTAATTGTGTTTTGTCTAACAAAGCTCGATTACTCCTTATCAATACATCAGTATGTATTATAGGTATGAGTGACCTTTGAGACTAAATCTTTATTCATACTTGGCACATACGGAACTCTTTCTAATATACTCGCCCATTCGATCAAATCAAATCATTTCTATTGCATGTTATTTTATTTACATCCATTTTATATTTTTTGAGCTTTTCATAGACTTATACATGCGTATACACATACCTATGTCTATGATAACTCATTGGTGAATATGACAAAGTACATAGAACCATTTTGGTATTAATAGACTTACAGTTGTATACATCTATATGCATCAATATGAAGAGTTCATCAACTCTTATTATGCTCCCACTAAATGGGTGCATAGCCCTTAATTGTTTAAGATATAATTAACCAGTATCATATGATTCATAACCATATAATAAAAATTATTTCTCAAAACTACGGCTTAGTCTATAATTCCAAAATAATTTCATATAATTTTAACTACTTCAGTATTTTCTATTGCATCACTATTGTTGTGAAAAAATATATCACATTATAGTTTTATTTCATAACGAATATTCATAATATTCACATTGAAATATAACCATGTTTATTTTTCAGTCAATACCGAAAATAGTCATTATTTCATAAATAATGTTCGATATGTTTTAGAAACAATTTTTGTAACTTGATGCAATCATTAAGTGTTGTATGGCATGCTCCCACTTTTTCCGCCATTACTATAATAGCGCACTAGATTGGAAGTCTATTGTTCACTTAATATAAGTTATTTATTTCATATACCACAACTAATTTTCAGCGGAGAGTTCTTTGATCAAATATCATGAACTCGGAGAAATAAATCTCATAGAAAATAATTTTCTATATGAAATACATTTTGGAATAGAAATTATATTTCTTATTCCAATGTTAAGCATCAATCGTTATTATTACAATTATCATTTTTGATGTTTCTTCATAAAGCATAAGTGACCATTCACTCTCTTTATCCCAACTGTATCTCAAATCACATTTACTCTTATACATTCATTTTCCTATCCAAATGATCAAACCGTTTAAAAAAACCTTACTACAATATCATAACGAACTCTTTACAAAAGCGGATTTGATTATCCTTAACATTTAAGGACATCAAATATATTGCACTTTACGTGTTATCCAGGTTTTTAACCCAACAAGATCCAACAGAATACTGAACATTCCCATCACATCAGAATGGCTTAGAACTTAACTAGAAAGGCTAAGGCAAGGAGTTGATGAGAGCCAAATCATATTACTAAAGCAACGACCAAGTTCAACTGAACAAAGAAGCTAGCGTTAGTTCAGTCCAGTCAGCAATCACAGCATAATCAGCCGGCAGATCATCATCAAGATGGAGTAACATGCAACGATACTACGCAAACAACTATGGTAAAAGACTATGGAAACATCTCCAATTCCAAACCCTAGAAAAATCCTAAGTGCTTGGATCATCAGCAACCCATACCTCTCCACGGACCTTCAAACAAACTAGCCAAAGAAACATACGAGAAGAGACCAAGGCATTGGCTCGCAAAACGAGCCAAGTCTATGGGTCGCCAGAGACCCATAGTTCTTCCTCATTTTGCATGCCAAACTCTCCCTGGGTCGTTTCCTACCTACCTACGAGCTGATGAAGATGTAGCATGGCCCGGAAGCTCTTTGACCCATATAAATACCATCTTGCCTGCAACATAAACTGGATCTTCTCTGGACTGATTGTTAAAGCTCTATTAGAAACATTCTTCACCCTCTGCCTCCCTCACAACAATCTCCAAAGGAATTCACAATGATTCTCCAGTGGATTCCAACTCCGAGGATTCAATCTATTGAGGCATAGTCAAACACGTCTTGTAACAGCAATTTATCTATAAGAAAAATATAAGTGGACGTAGGCTTCATTAACAGCCGAACCACTATAAAAATTCTCTGTCTTCTTTCTTTTACTATTATTTTCTTATATCTATGATCTGTGATATTTCTCTGTCAGAACAAGGCTAGTGCTTTCAAACTCAAATTAGGGTGTTGACCCATTTTTTGGGTTAACATTTTGGTGCTTTCTCTGAGAACCTTGAATGAAATCTGAAAAATTGAAGTTTGAATATGAGATTCAAAGAAAATGAAGAGGCCTAACACCAGATCTAAAACTGGAGCAAGTCAACCAAAGCTTGGGGGAAGCCAGGAAGTGTCCTCAAATTCCCATCAACCTAGCTATGTGATTAGAGAGGAGATGGAAAGGATAATGAAAGAGGTGTAGGATGGACTCTTAGCTAGACAACAGGAGATGATGGACGGATTCTTCCAGAGGATGGAGAAATAAGGGATGGCTAGATCTGCAGGGAATATGAATCAAACTCCATGGAACAATGCAGGGATTGCCGGATTTGGATTGGAGCAAGGCAGAGCCTTGCCCCCACGCCCAAAGCAACCGACACATGGGGGCAGCGCTGGAATCAACATAGGAATCAATGCCAATGCCGGAGCGACTGTTGAAACACCAAGGATTGGTGGCACGGGAGCTGATCTGAATACTAAAATGCGGCCGACAGAAGGATATGTACCAGAATTTCCTCGAAGGAACGGAGGAATGAATGAAGCTAGAGTTGCAAATCAGAACATAGGTATGTTGCCGGAAGAGTCTATTTCGGGATACCCCCAACGGGGCAGGGGGCAAAGTATTGTTTTAGGACAAAGACCTTCATTGGACGGTGAGAACAGAGTTGTTGAATTGGTATGGAGATTCATCAGATGAGGCACCCCAGATCAGGGTCTGGAAGATATGAACAGAAATCCATTTACTGCTAATATCCAAAACGCGAGAAATCCTCCAGATTTCAAGCTTCCGACACTGGAAATGTACGACGGGAAGACAGACCCGACGATTCATATGATGTGATACATCCAACATATGGAGGTGTTGGGTGCTTCTAAGGAAGTAATGGGGCGATGCTTCCCCTTATACTTAATAGATTTGGCTGCAATGTGGTTTAGACAATTGGAAAATGGGTCCATAAGCATGTAAACCGACTTAGTGAGCAGATTCTTAAGACGGTTCAGGGTTCATGTCTCACAACCAAGGAATGTAGTTATGCTCTCAAACATAAAACAAAGACCTGGAGAGTCCTTGAGAAGTTATTTAACAAGATCAATGCGGCAGCAGCCGCGGTGGACAAACCGGACCCATCATTTATCCTAATGGCAGCAGTATCTGGAGTCGCGAATAAGACCGATTTCAAAGCCGCATTGAAAAGGGATCCACCAATGGATCTTGCGGAATTCTATTACGAAGCTGAGAGGTACCTGCGTCAGGAAGACGCCGAAGCCGAGGATGAGGATGTGGATGTTGAAATAAATGTCGTCGAAGGCGGGGGACCGTCTGGAGCTGGAATTGGAAAAGACAAAGGGAAGAGGAAAGCCGATGACAACATCAAAAACCCAAAATGACAAAGAAACGAGCCAAGATTCTCCTCATACACCGACCTGACTGAAACCCCGGAGAGGATATACCTGGATGCGAGGGGGCAGAACCTCTACCGAAGGCCGCCTAGGAGGGAGCCCACTGACTGAGAGAAAAGATCTGAAAAGTTTTGCATCTTCCATGAGTTGAATGGGCATGAGACGAATGAGTGTCGGCACCTTCATGATCTGATAGAAGAACTGGTCTAGAACAACCAGCTGCCACAATATGTGAGGAACAGAACTGCGGTGGAATTGCAGGGACAACCGCCATCCATGGCAAATGCATCAAGAAACACCCATGGACAAGCGCCAAGACAAATTATCCCATGATCGGGGTAAACAGGAGTCGGATTTGATTCCAATGCTTTGTTTTAACATTTCTTTTCCCCCACTTTTCTTTTGGTATGTAGATGATAATAATCGAAGGCCGCTTACATGTGTACGGGATCCCGAATGGTCCCTAGGCATGCTCTGAGTCGGATGCCTGAGAGAACTTAGGACAATAACAATCGAAGGCCGCTTACACGTGTACGGGATCCCGAACGGTCCCTAGGCACGCTCTGAGTCGGATGCCTGAGATGAACATTTAGGACTCCTACTTGTTTAATTTCTGTTTATTTGTTTTGATTTGAATATTTGAATTTTGATAACTGATATTGATCGCCTTAGAGTCCCACCACAGGACCGGAGTGCAAGGTGCAAGTCCCATTTCCAGAGAGCGAGTGGATGGACTTGTACGATATTGATCGCCTTAGAGTCCCACCACGGGACCGGAGTGCAAGAAGTAAGTCCCCTCACTGGAGAGTGAGTAGATGGGCTTACTTAATCCCCTTTGACTTAACAAACAAACAATCCGTAAAGATCGTCCCCTTAAAACATTAAACGATCCAGAGAGATCACACATTAAACTAAACATTATACGATCCACAGAGATCGCACATTAAACTAAACATTAAACGATCTGGAGAGATCATGCATTAAACTTACTTAAGCGGTCCAGAAAGATCGGACCTTAAAACAGACTTGGTTTTGCAAAAAAAAGGATTTGAATGCCTTATAAATAGAACAAAACGGATAAATCTTGGATGAACACATGATGACTTTGATATATGATGTGATACAATGTGATTTTGATATATGCTGTGACATGATGTGATTTTGAGATATAATGTGATTTTGATATATGATGTGATATGATGTGATTCTGATATCTGATTTGATTTTGATATATGATGTAAAAACTCTGAATGAAAGCCAAAAATTGATAGTGATGTAAATTCCGAATGAATGCGGGATGATTAGAGATGTGTAATGTAATTATAGACATGCGATGTAATAACCTCGAATGAAATCAGAATGATTGTGATGTATAGATTACACTTAGGCAGAGTCTAGAGTCTTAGGCCGTAACAAGTTTGGAACAACTTGTGACTGGCAAGAGAATCCGAAGGAACTGGACGATTCACCAAGACTAAAGCTCAACGACCAAAGACTCATTGCCATGACTTGTTCTAGAGCAAAGCACACCTTTCATTCAAAAGGCGTACTTTGGGGGGCAAATGTTATCCGGATTTTTAACCTAACAGGATCCAGCAGCATACAGAACCATCCCATCACATCAGAGTGGCTTAGAACTTAACCATAAAGGCTAAGGCAAGGAGTTGACAAGAGCCAAATAATATTACTAAAGCAACGACCAAGTTCAACTGAACAAAGAAGCTAGCGTTAGTTCAGTCTAGTCAGCAATCAAAGTACAATCAGCCAGTAGATCGTCATCAAGACAGAGTAATATGCAACGATACTACGCAAACAACTACGGTAAAAGACTATGGAAACATATCCAATTCCAAACCCCAGAAAAATCCTAAGTGCTTGGATCATCAGCAACCCATACCTCTCCACAAACCTTCAAACAAACTAGCCAAAGAAACATACGAGAAGAGACCAAGACATTGGCTCGCAAAACGAGCCAAATCTATGGGTCGCCAGTGACCCATAGTTCTTCCTCGTTTTGCATGCCAAACTCTCCCTAGATCGTTTCCTACCTACCCGCGAGCTGATGAAGATGTAGCCTGGCCCAGAAGCTCTCCAACCCATATAAATATCATCATGCCTGTAATATAAACAGATCTTCTCCAGATTGATTGCTGAAGCTCTACTGGAAACATTCTTCACCCTCTGCCTCACAACAATCTCCAAAGGAATTCACTGTGATTCTCCAGTGGATTCCAACTTCGGGGATTCAATCTATTGAGAGATAGTCATAGTCTTGTACTCAAACACGTCTTGTAACAGCAATCAGTCTATAAGAAAAATATAAAGTGGATGTAGGCTTCATTAACAGCCGAACCACTATAAAATTCTGTCTTCTTTCTTTTACTGTTCTTTTCATATATCTGTGATATGTGATATTGCTCTGTCAGAACAGGGCTGGTGCTTTCAAACTCAAACCAGGGTGTTGACCCATTTTTTGGGTTAACATTACGTAAACTGATCAAACTGACGATTCAATGATTGAATTCTTTATCTTTATTGTAGTCTTGACCTAGTGTTACATTTAACATAGTACGATCCTTTTGTAATCAATCAAATTGAATACTCGATCTCATGGTACTGTTTATTGGCTTATTTTGAATGAACTAATTTCATCGAAATATCATACATAACGAAGTATGACGGTTTCCCATATAACACTTATATGCGATAGTATATGGATCAAATATTCATAGTCTTGTATTGCTTTTAGAGTTTGAAACTCATAGAATGCAATACATGATCTCGACCAAATAAACATATAAGCAACCGAATTACGAATGTATTTACTAGTTGTAAAATCAGGCACTTGCATGGGTATGAAACGTTAACATGCAAGAAGCATTTATTAGTAAGTATATATTATATTTCTATTTGTCAATCTTTAATTCATTTCATTTGTATATCTTAATTGATAAATATTTTATCAATCGTATTAAATGCACAAATTTATCAATATTGATTATCATATGATTATATACCATATGTCCTTATAATATTAGGAAGGATAAATGTTATCATTTCATTTTTCCAAAAAGGCTCCTACTAATATTTTATGTTTCATCAAACCCTAAACGAAACATAGAAGTCTTCTGACTTCACTCTCGCATGGCTCGGGATTCTGACCTTGAGGAAAGCTCAATAAGTAAAGTGGGATTATTCCCTCGAACCTATCATTTCGCAACGGCCTAAGTATAATACACATATCTTGAGGAAAGCCCAATAAATATATGAAGTTATCTTACCTCATCTATTCAATATATTAATAATACTACACATAATATCCCTAACTTGAGGAAAGCTCGATAAATAAAGAGTGTGCAAGTAATTTACTAATATATAAATGATAGAGGACAACTTTATAGTAATGATTCAAAATATTCAATATATTATATCTTGTGATATCGACTTATGGAATAATGTATTTGTTATGAAATACCCTCGTGATTCAAGTTGTCGGACACATTAAAAATCATGGTATACATACTATACCAATGTATTTATTCCTTAAGTCTAATTAGGGTTTCTTAATGTCCTGCCTTTAGTTTATACATTCGTATTATATAAGTTTTATTGTCATATAACTTTTATATTTCATATTACTTATACAATAGTCTTAGGGGCATTTCACTAGAAGGACAAACTTTGCAGTCCAATTAATTTCTAGGACACGCATTTGAAATAATTACTTTCAAGGCCAAAGTCAGCAGAATATTTACTTTCAAGGACAAAGTCAGCTATCCAATTACTTTCAAGGACATAATTTCATAGGTTTTTAGGCCCTAGAAACTAATTATTTTGCGTATTGTCCTTAAAAGTAATTATTTTAGTTGTGTGTCCTAGAAATTAATTTCACTTGCTAAAGAGGCCCTTGTGGCTAATTCCCATATAGTCTTATGTATAATATTTATATTAGTTTTCTCATTTAATTAATTAACATTTTAATTAATTATATATTAGTTTAATATAATATTTATATTAAATATTTATTATATACTATAACATTTATAGTATAACACATATATCATATACATGTGTGTATATTTTAATTAATTAATTTAATCAAATAATTTTAATTAAATTTACAAAAATTTCGAAATTTATTTATATACATACATGTATATTTATGTTAATTTAAAATTTTAATACAACATAACATATATCATAATATACAATACATGTATATATTTATTAATTAGTAAAATTATTTATTAAATATATTTTATTAATATTATTAATAAATTTTATGAATTTCGAAATTAATTTTCAAACATTTTAAAAAAAATTATTATATTATAACATTTATAATATGTATATATTATATTTTAAATTTAACTTTTAAATTTAAAAATCTTATATTTTCAATTTTCAAAATAATTTGAAAATTTATATTATAACATTTATAATATTTTTCTTATTTTAAGTTTAAATTTTAAATTTTAAATATTTATTTTAAATTTCAAAACAATTTTGAAATTAGCCCAAGGCCCAATTCAAATAGGCTTTTTCTATTAAGGATAACATTTTGGGCTTACCTCGTCATTTCGGGCCAGGCTAGTAGTTAGGTAGTACAGAGTACTTGATTACCCAAACCCAACCTTAGACACTACTTTTCTAAACACCATACTATATGGGTAGCATTTAATTAGTTAACCCAAACATGACTAATTTAGGCCGCATGGACTATTGGGCTTTGATACCATTATTGGAACTGTGCTAGCCCATAGTAGAAGTTATAGGTGAATTTAAAAAAAAATCTTATTGGATTTGTATTAGGCCTATAAAGTCTAATTCATTTAGAACATTTCTAGATTTTATTTTAATAAAATCACTTATTTTATTTGAATTATAAATTATATGTATGTATGTATGTATGCATGTATCATATACATGTATGTATGCATGTGCATGTGTAACAAACCAGTCCGTGCAAGGTATAACATGCTCGTGTATAGATGTTGGGATTTACATCGCAACAGACACGTTAGCTCATCCGATATGTAATGTGTGTTGTCTAAATACATGTATGTATATAAACTTATTACTTATGTATAACTATCACATGTATACACACAAACACACACACACACATATATATATATATAACTATTATATATATTAATGTATATGTTAATTTTGTTTAAATAATTATATGTAAATAATATATATATATATATATATGTATATGTATGTATGTACGTATAAAATTTATAAATAAAATATTAATAATATATATGTGCATATTATTATAATATATCTATTTGAATATAAATAAGTTCTTTAAATATTAAAATAATCTCCATATATATAAAAAATTTAAACCGTGAATTATATATGCACCACTATATATATATAATGATAAAATAATATTTTATTAAAAATGATATATATACATAAATATATATATATATATTAACTAGCAAATTTAAAAATTAATTACATATCGTATGTACAGTAGCAAAAAAATTTGTTACTAATTCTTATTATTCTAAAATATATTTTAATTGAATATTTATCCAACATTAAATAAAATACTAATAAAAAAATAGTTTTGAAACATATTTTCAATTTTTAAATTTCCAGTAAGATATTTTGAAGTTTGAAAAAAAATCAATATTTTTTCCATCAAATTTTATTTTTATTAAATTATTAATTTTCAATCGATTAAAATGATAATTTATAAAAATTGCAAAAATTGTTTTTTATTTTTATTTTTTAGCAGAGAGCTTATCTTATGATAAAATAATTTTCATAACATATTTGATATTATATGATTTGTTTATGTAATATATTGATTTAAATAATATTAAATATTAATAAATAATTATAAAAATTGATTTCTTACTATCAAATATTACTATTGTTATAAAGTTATATATAATTATATGATCAATTTTAACCATTGTATGATACTATAATTAAATATAAACCATACATATATAATTAAATGATATATATAATTTTATAATATATTAATCAATATATAAAAAGTAGGCTACTGTACAGATCAGATCTGTATATAAAAAATGATTTTTTTAATTTATAATATATACATACATATAACCAAACTAACTTGTGATAACAGTAATACATATCAGAATCATCACCTAACTAACAATATAATAATAGCATACACATAATAAAGTATTATTCAGAAAATAATGAAATATTATTTGGTAAAAAACATATCTAAGAACCTAAGCCTTAAAGCATATTTTGAAATGATGAACTCTCCCATTTAAAACCTTTTATATTTGGCAGATTCCTAGTCCTTGAACCGTTGACCTTCAACTATCGAATAGCGATCGAATCTGACTTGATTTGAGTTTGTATTCATGGAGATGCTATGGTTAAATTTCAGCTAGCAAAGGATGAAAGAAGCGGCAGCAAAAGGATCTAATCTAATTAGGGTTAGGGATGCTTAAATAGTGGATAGAAGAGAGAAAAGAGTGGACCTCATCTCATACTAATTCTCCCTCAATCTAAGCCATAAAAACCAAGCCCCCTTACATCATAATCAAGCTTCATATACCATGTATGTGTTGCCAAAATTACAAGCCCTATGATGGGCCAGTCCATATAAAAATGTTACGCAATTAATCCAATTTAATCGCTTATCGATATCGTAAATCGATTGATATATTTATAACTATTTGTTGGCATCATAATTGGCCACCAACCCCAATTATGTAAAAGTACTAATATCCAATCCAATCACAGAAATATGAAGAGAAATAAATGAAAAACAAAATTAAAACAATCAAAAAGCAAGTAAAAAGAGACAACATTTATAGTGGTTCGGCAAACTCCGGCCTACATCCACTCCCAAATAATCATTTTTATTATACGGAAATTTGTTTACAGTTACAATCCAAAATCCAAGAATTGGTAGAGTGTAGATTAGGTTGAAGATAAAGAGAAGCAGAAAGAAGATCCTTTTTCTGACACCATGTCTGCTGTATTTATAAGGGAAGACGTGCACGAATCGGGCTGAAATTTTGACAGAAGGTTCGGAAGACTAAGACGAGGCCACCCAAAAATTTCCAGGCCCATTAGGGCCCACAATAGAGATCGGTATTGATCCCTGTTAGTGTGTCAAAATAGGTTGCAATCCCTATAAGGAGTGCCCTATGATGTTAGCTACCTGCTCCCCAAATTTCATGCAATTCTGACGTGCTTCCGATCCCTTTAGAGGGATAGGTACTGATCTCTCCAATCTCTTCCAAAAGCCATGCAATCCCTAGGGGAGCTTTTTCATGTTGTATTATTATTAGCCTCCAAGCTTCACGCCAATTGGATTAGTGGAACTCGAGTTATTGACCAATCTTTGTTGCAATATAATGTGAAGGATGATTATAGCCGATCCCTATAGAGGGATAGGTACCGATCCCTCCAACTTGCTCCAAATGATATGTGATCCCTATGGGATATTCCACATGTTTTAATTAGCTTGTCCTCTAAGTTTTATGTCAACTAGATGTGTAGATGTTGAGATATTGATTGATCTTTGCTATAAAGTTGAGTTTAGCCGATCCCTAAGAGGGAAGAGGGCCAATCCCTCTTTCTTTATCCTCTTGATGTGCGATTCCTAAGGCCGGCTCCTTAGGGTCCCCACATCTTGCTTACAAAATTTCATATGCATTAGGCTTATGGATTTTGAGATATTGATTGTTTTCCATTGAGTTGTACTTGCTTGGCTGAAATATGCCGATCCCTTTTACACCGATTCCTTTTTATACGATCCCTTTCTTAGGTGAAGTAATTTGCCCATAACTTGTGCATACAAACTCCAAACAACTTGAGATTTGAAATATATCCTCGTGGGGCCTTCCTTGTCACTTTATACCGGTCTCACCCAGTTTGGGACAAAAATTGAGGACATGTAACGATCCTCTAGGGGAAGGGATATGCACCGATCCACTACCTAGGCGAGGCACTAATCCGTACTTAGAATATTCTTGAGATTCTATCTTTTGGTATCGGTTGATCATCGCTTCATATCATTGCCTGCACTTGATTTTTGGACCTCACAATCATCGTTCTTGACTTATGGTCTTGATAATCATGAAGTCTGTTGGGTTAAATCTGCATGTCTACTGCCTTGGTAAAAGGTGGGTTAACACTATTATAAATATATTGTATAATATTTATTTCTCAAATCATAATTAAAATTTTATAGCTAATATTTCATAAATATTAATTGATTTATAACAATTATAAACTAATTAAATCATTTGGTCAAAGGAGAATTCATCGCATCGATTGTGTGACTCGTTAGGTGTAAATTTAGTCAGCGATTAATATCAAACTATTCAAACATTAACATTCACACGTCACTTAGTAGATAGTGTGACATTTTAGCCAAATTTATCACTTACTTGGTTTCGGTAAAATTCAATTTTACTTTGTTAAGCGTTACCTGTTTGTGACTTTTATTTACACCAATTCTCTTCGTCAAAACTATATCACTTTGAACTTATGAAATTTGGTAATAGTCAAAATTACAATATCGTTCATATTCAACTCTATAGTTCAAACACAAAGTCCTTGGTTTAACGATAACTATTATTATTAATCAAAATACCCTAGCTAGAGACTTTGATTTTGAGTTAACTACAGTTGACTATGATACTAAATCTATATAATTAAGGAGACGAATCCTCTCTTGAATAGTGTTTCACTTCCAATATTTCCACTCGATCCAACTATTGTCACTCAATGGATGTCATGCCATGATTTGACTATAATCAAAACCGGGCTTTCATATTGAAGATTGACAATATTCTCTAGTTGAGAGAACTGTGTAAATCGGTCACATCGATATTTCCTATTTAACCTTAGTTATATTAACCAACACAAAACTTTCGAGTGAGTCATTCCATGGTTATCCAATAACTAGCAGTATGTAACCCCTAGGTTCCCCAGTAGTCATGAGTAATACACCTTCCAACATTTGGAGAGTGTTGTGTACTCTTGCCTCAACGAATACATTAATATCCAATCTTGATGCATCTTGACTAGGAACATTTAAAATGGTATATTTGTTTTCAATGTGATAATTACTCATGGTTACAACACTTTGTAACTACTATCAAAAAACATACCATTTATGGATTTTTTATTAAATATACTTTTAATTAAATTAATTAATACAAAATATTATATCAAGTGTATAGTAGAAAGAAAAAACCTTATTTTGAACAAGATTGGTTTATGCATCCTAACAAAGTAGTTTTGGCATTCCCTAGTTGTAGAGGAGGACCTCTATTTGCCTACCCTCTCCAGATAGCCTTGACTGTAGCATTCCCTGGCAAGGAAGAGAATATTGTTTGACTTTTCCTTATCGGATAGCCTTAAATGCGATGCTCCCCGATTATGGAAGAAGGCCTTTGGTGGCACATCCTCTTCGGATAGCCTTTTGAATGTTTGAGTGATGAATGCCAAGGAATATTTTGCTTTTATTTTGTACTTATATATTATTACAAAAATGGGTCTTTGCCTTATAGTTATGGCTTACAGAGTTTCATACATAATATGCTCGAAGATGCTCCAGACTCCAAGTGTGAGGCACGCAGGTGCCTCTAGGTATAAAAGGCGATAGGCGCCATTGGTGAGTGCGGCATTGATTACATACGAGCCTTCACAGTTTAGCCCCGATACTCCTTTGACCGCTTTCTTGGTGTTTGTAAAGATATGGCACAATACTAAGTGTCCAACCTTGAATTGGCTAAGCTTCACCTGCATAGTAGTACTTGGTAAATTTTCTTTTATATGCTTCAGTGCAGAGCTCTGCCTCAGCTCTTCTTTCATCTAAACTGTTGAGCGCAAGCTTGAGTAGTTTTTCATTTTTCCTAGGGTCATAAGTGAGACATCTTGGTGACGGTACATCAACTTGAATGACCAGTGTAGTTTTATAACCGTAGACAAACGAGAATGGAGAGTGCTTGATCGATGTGCAAATCAAGGTGCAATAGGACCAAAGCAAGAGTGGCTGATCTTAAGCCTTGTTTCCCTTTGCCTTTGTGAAGTGCTTCTTCAGCGTTGCCTTGATGGTCTTATTCATGGCTTTAACCTACCCATTTGCTTATGGGTAGGAAATTAAGGAGAAACACTTCTCTATTCAGCTCACGGAACCCTTGGAACAGCCCGTTCTGGAGTTTCGTTGTTCGTGATGATTTTCTTTGGAAAGCTAAAGAGATAGATAATTTTTTGATGACAAGATTCGGGATTTTGGGCATAGTGACCTAGTGAGGGGTAATGACCCATATTTTACATATTGAAGAATCATAAAATATTCTCATTTAATTCATATGAGGTCGTATGACTCTAAAATTTTCGAAAACACTATTAAGGACATTTTCCATCTTTAGAATTTTTATCGAACATTTTAGACCCACAAATTATTGTGAGGTATATAACTATCAATAGGGATTGAATTAGGATCTAAAAGTACTTCCAGTAGATCAGGCTTATGGTCTTTCTTTCCATAGAGTGGTAATAATAGGAAAACAGAATCATCGTTTAGGAGATATAGCCATTCCAGATTTTATTTGTTGTTGTATAGATTAATGGCAATTAAACTAAGCCCGTACTTAGGCCCAATAATGAATTTTGAGAATTGTACCTAACTGGGGGAGATGGAACAGAATTAAATCATTTCCCACTTTCTCAAAAAAAAAATTCAAACCTTTATTAACCATAATTTCATCAAAAAATCATCATTTCCTTACTAATCTTAGCCAAATCCATCATTAGAAGGGTAATGAATAAAGGGGATCATAAAGTCATCATTTTAGTGCTTGGCAATTTAATATTTTGGCTGTTCATCTCAGATTTAGGAATCTAAAGTGGTAGTCTGGGTATTAAATGAGTGATTCTTGATCTTTTGCTATCCTACGTTAAAATAGATTTTTTAACATGATTTTGATATTAGACAATTTACTAACATTAATTACATCTTCATACATGCTTATGGCCGAAACTAAAAAGGTTTGAGATGGTTTTTAAATGGTTTTGCAACCCCTTTTTGATCATATTAACATGCTAGTATAAAAGTTAGATTTAGGTTAATTCATATATGTTAATCTTGTTTGGATGGATTGTATATGTTTGTTGAATGCTTATGAATGATATGAAAGCTTGGATGAATTGTTCTGATATGGTTTGCTAATATGTTGGTGAAGTTAGGAAAAAAGGTCGTCGATTTGGGCAAAATGAAGGCAGAATTGATCAGAATTGGATGAAACTTAGAGGAGGGGCTTTGGAGGAGCCCAAGATTCTAATCACAGGTCATTTGAAGTTGGTTTGGGTGGTCAGTGGTGAGATGAATGCTTGGTGGACTTAGTTGCATATTTGGTCGGTATGGGAGCAAAGCTTGGGGACTTAGACCACAAAACCTCGGGGAAGACTTTGGGTTAAGGGTAGTAAGAGGATCCGAGGTTTGAGTATAAATTTTGCTAACTGCATAGGTCGGTACCGATCTTTTTTGATTGGTACCGAGTTCTTTTCTAGCACATGGGTTAGAGCTTGGAGCTTGGGAGCTTGAGGAATTGAGTAAGCGGTTCTAAGCATGTCGAGAAGAAGTGTTCGAGGGAAAGATACTTACCCAAAATTTGGCTAAGTATTGGTTAGTAGATTCAGGTCGGTACCGACCTCTTTTGGTCGGTACCGACATTAATCTATTGCACTAGAGTCGATGAATCTTCCAAGGGAAATGTGGGGGCTGTGTAGGTCGTACTGAAGGTGTTTGTTTATTCACTTGGGTTTCGATGGCGATGTAGTAGCATAATGAAGGATGATAGCTTTGGTATTTTGATGATGGTAACTCGATGGTGAATGGATTTAGGTTTTGATGATGGTGACTCAATGTTGAAAGGGGTCATGAGAATGAATGTCCACAAATAGCAGGTTCTATGAAGGGTGACCCATGGATAGATTGTTAACTGGTTCTATCATGAAAAGAAAGGAATGTTAAATGGTTCCTTGAGGATAACGGAAGCTAGATGGAGCAAGGAAAGGGCTTGGATATGCATGCTAAGAGATTGTTGATATCAAAGTGTTTTCTGATGTAATCGAAAGTAGAGGTATTGTGAGGACGCTCATTGGGTACTTGGAATGGCTACCCCAGGTAGGTGGAATGGATCCATATACCCTGGGCCGGTGGAATGGGTCTAGGTCAGTTTCGGGCTGTGAGCAAGTACACTCAAAACCATGATTTTCCATTAATCCTTGGAATAGGAATGGTCATACGAGCTATAATGCATCCATGGCACATTGAGTGATGGTGAGGATTGTATGATGGATGCTATGTTTGCTTTGGTTTTTTTTCTCCTGCAATCTACCATTCTATGGATATCGCTTGAGACCGGTATTATAGATAGGGATACTTAGACACCCATTATTCTAATTAGGTTGTGGTACACCTTAGGTTGTTTTTAGAGTAGCATATTATGTTTGTCCTATGCTAACTCTTTTGGTTGTAGGGAGAGGTCGGGTATGGTTTGTATACCCTTGTTCCTTACTATATCGACTTGTAAAGTATTTTGCAATTCATTTATTGCTCACACCAGACTGTTGTCTGACTTGAGATTTTATGTTTTGCATCTTATTATCTCAGGTACTCTTAAATGAGTAGACTAGATAGCAGGTCTAGGTGTATGCAATGGCAATGTAGAGGATGAGCAGGATGGATCTTTCTCATATTATATATGGATATACTATTACTTGTTCCGTTGTGCAACACTATGGAGCCTAGACTATGTTTTCTTTACTATTGAGACGGTTTTATTTGAGTTTATTGCCACTTGTGTAACTCTATTACTTTGTCGTATAACTCTGTCGATCTATGCTTTGATATTTGGTTCACTTAGTTGGCACTATCTCTCATGTTTTATATATGGTGTATATTATATTTCATTTGATACGCTATGAGATACATAATAGGTTTTGTGATGTTTTGTCTCTTTTCAACCTTTGACAATCGTCTTATATCGCTCAAGCAACGCAACATCACACTTTTTAGTTATATTGGGTGCCGGAGGTATAGGGCGGTCATCACATTTGGTAGCAGAGCTTAGGTTACAAAACCCTAGTTGATACCGTGATCTAGTACAGATAGGAAAGGAGTTATCGCCCTTGACCGGATCGAGTGTATTTATATACACCTACACACACGAGAGAGAGCATACTTGTAATATATTTTGGTTTTAAAAACTATATAATAGTATATATAGCATATAAGCTGCATGCACACACAAGTGCCGGTGATGCATTTTTATTTTATGAGAGATTGATGATTCTTATTACAGATCAAGAATGAGCCGGCATACAATAAACCCTACAAGGAACTCTGTTTTAGGAGTCGAGGAGAGAGCAGGTTCGGGGGATGTTAAACCTGACTTGTAGCGATGTTCAACATGATAATGGCGAATATGCTGCAAAATGCCCAAGCGACCACTCTAAATATTGCTGTAGGTGGTGGTGCTCAAGCGTAGGCGCCCAGGGTCGATTTCGCTAAGTTGAATAAGGATTTTATCAGTCTTGGTGGCAAACCATTCCAAGGATTGAAATTGGCTATGAAAGTGACAGATTGGTTGGACACATGTGAAAGG
This sequence comes from Allium fistulosum, assembly GCA_030737815.1. Lineage (NCBI taxonomy): Eukaryota > Viridiplantae > Streptophyta > Magnoliopsida > Asparagales > Amaryllidaceae > Allium > Allium fistulosum. The sequence goes on along the minus strand of CM060901.1, from coordinate 1,077,034,244 downwards.
ATTTTTGATGACCTTGAATGGGATGCTACGATGAAGAAGAGGATGGATTCCCGACAGCTTCAGGGGAGGGCCATGAACTGGTGGAATACTATTGGAGTTGCTACTTCCGACGATCAATGTACTTGGGATCAGTTCAAAACCCGATTTGAGGAGTCTATTTCGGTTGCTCAAAAGTCGATGTTATTCAAGAAGTTTGCTGATTTGAAGTAGGGGACATTTCTATTTTTGAGCATGTTGCTGAGTTCAAAGTCTTATCGAAATATGGAAAGTCTTTCGTCGACACTTCGCTAAAAAAATGAGAAGTTTCTTATGGGTTTGGGTGACTATTTAGGGGAGAAGCCGGTGAGTCACATCGATGAGCCATTTGAGAGACTCGTCAAGAAAGCTCTTCACTTGGAGAGTTTATACCCAAAGTCCAAATCAGCTATTGTGGTTAAGGAAGCGCCAAAACCGCAACAAAGCGATTGAGGCAAGAAGAAATGGAATGGGAAAGGAAAGTAATTTAAGGGAAAGAATGCTCAGAAGAAAGTGAAACAAGATCCTCTCTGTTATGGTTGCGGAGATAAGGGCCACTTGATTAGGGACTGCAAAGCTAATGGAAGGAAAAGGTGTTATAACTACATCAAGATTGGGCATATGCAAAAGAATTGCCCAAAACTAGCTCGGCTGAAGCAAGTCGTAAAGGCATATGCCTTGGATTTTTTACCGGCTTCGTCGAGTGCTCCCTTAGTGAAGGAGAAGGGGAAGAGTGTCACTATTCAAGGTATGCTTTCTATTTATGGCGTTTCCATACGTGTTTCGTTTGATATAGGGGCTTCACATTCCTTTATATCCAATGACCTGGTAGATAGACTGAGATTGGGACCTAAAATAATTGGCCGACCTTTGGTAGTGACAAACCCTGTTGGAGGGCCCATATGTATGGTTTGGCCTTATTGAGTCATGGATGCTTTTTTGTTTGTGATTGCTTCGTTTTGGATTTTGTTGGGTTCAGGATTATCTTGGGAATAGACTGGCTGAGGCGGTAGTGGTGGGCTGCGAGAAGCTGTTGCTGATAATTGGGGTCGAAGAGTGGCGAATGGTAGTGTTTGGTGGCCTACCAAAGGATGAGGTTATGGTTAACTTTCTATATTCACTCGAGGTCCCACAGGATGAGCTGTCATCTGTGCTTATTTCAGAGAGTATCTAGACATGTTCGAGGAGGTGACCGGACTATCGCCCACCGAGAGATTGAGTTCCGCATAGACTTAGTGAAGGATGGTAGATCGATAGTTGTCTTTGAGGCGTATGCCACCCACAGAGCAGAAGGAGTTAGAGGTGCAAGTGAATGACTTGTTGAGACAAGGGTTCATTCGTAGGAGTATACATGAGTGGGACGCACCCATTATATTCGCCACTAAGGAGGATAGCTCTCCAAGGTTATGTATAGATTACCATAAGTTGAATAAGGTAACAAGGAAGAACAAGTATCCACTCCCACGTATTAATGACTTATTCAATCAGCTCCATGATGCAAAGGTGTTCTCTAACAGTTGACATTAGGTTGCATTGTTGATAAGTTGTCCATAGTCTAAGTCCTAGGTCGTAGAGTTGTTAGGTCGGAGTAGACGACCTAAGAAAGTGGAGCGACCTAAGGATTTTGGGATAGGTCGTATAGGAGTTGGGTCGTATGGTGGCTTAGGTCGTGGGGTAGGTTAGGTCGGTTGGAGCGACCTATAGGAAGTTGGCGACCTAAGGTAGTGGACGACCTAAGAGTTAGCAACCTACAGGAAACAGCGACTTAAGAAGATAGCGACCTAAGGTTTGAGCGACTTAAGGAAAGGTAGCGACCTATAGGAGTTAGCGACCTAAGGAATGAAGCGGCTTAAGGGGTTAGCGACCTAGTAGTTAGCGTAGTTAGGTCGTTAGACGACCTAAGGAGTTAAGTCGTGAGCTTCTGTGTTGAGTTAGGTCGTAGGCGACCTAAGTTAGTTAGGTCGTGAGCTTTTGTGTGTGTTAGGTCGCGTGTGTGTTAGGTCGTAGAAGCGCACATGTGTTAGGTCGTAGGTCGCGTGGATGCGCAGATCTGGGTTAGGTCGTAGGTCGTAGAAGCGCATGCGTTAGGTCGTAGGTCGTGGAGTTTCGTTAGGTCGCGGATGCGCATAGGCTTGGGTCTGTTGGGTCGAAGTTTTAGGTCGTAGGGTTTCTTAGGTCGTGGATGACCTAATAGCAAGCAAACGACCTAAGTTTTTCCAGCCTATAAATACACGTCCATTTCTTCATTTTTTTGGGATCCGAATTTTGAAGCGACGAAGTGCTGCCATTTTGAGAGCTCGAGTTCTACACTTCTTCACTTCTTTTCTCCACTTTAATCTTGTGATTCCTTCCATCCAAATCGAAGATCCAAGAGCTTAGATTGAAGATCTACATCCATCGAAGAGAGATTTCATCGTTTGAAGCGGATTTGTGATAGATCGAGTTAGATCCTTCGCTGTCCAGATCTGAAGTGGGTTGTTTTTGAGGTGTTTAGGTGATTTGGTGAGTGGTGATTATCTCTCACACGGATCCAAAGGAGTATATCGGATCGTTGGTTTGATTTTGTGTAAAGTAGTGATTTTCATGCATTTTTGTAAACTTAAGTATAGATCCATTGTTCATGATGATTTGACATCCATTTTACTACATGTTAACCTATGCAAGTTCATTCATCAAGATTATAGAGATATTACTCATGTTTTCATGCTTGTTAGACTTTAGACTCTTTATTTACAAAATTGCCATTATTGTTATAATTGTTCATTAGATCATATTTGAATGCTTGATTACTTGGATTAATGTTTGACTTGATTGATTGCTATGAATTAGATGATTGATGATTTGATTTAGACAAGATGGTCGAAGATGATTCAAAAGCTAAGTGAAAGGCTCTTGAATTGGGAAAGCTGCTCGTGGCATATGTAGCGGATGATGAAGCTCATATGGATAGATTTGATGATGATGATGTTGAGATGAGGCTTTGCTAGGATGTGATGAAGCGAGGCATGATATGAGATAGTCTTGGTCTAATCCAGACGGGATCATTCCAAGCATGTTGATAACTCGGTGAAATGGTTCGAGTTGAGGATAATGGTTTGCTCGAGAGGCGCTTGAGCTAGTATGGAAATAGTCGTCGAGGAGGATGACTAGAAGGCTGAGATCTCATCGTTGTTGAAGGTTCTAGCATGCTCAAAGCAAGAGTATGTTGGGCAGATTCGATAGTCCCTAAAGACTATGATTGTAGTCGAGTACTCTGGGCAGATTCGATAGTCCTAGGCACGTGCTGCGACGACGTGTGGAGTTATGTCTAGAACCAGGGTTTCCATTAGCCCTTGACGGACGGATGAAAGAATGAGCCGGTCATTCAATTAACGATGATATCGAAGCAATGATAACAGTGATAGCCAGAGTCATGGATGTTTGGTTGTATCGTCATTCGGTCTCAAGAGCGGTATTTTCTGGGTGCTTATCTGATCTTGGTTTAGGCCTTGGGAGTTTGTACTTGGAAAGCATCGCCCTTGACTCGAGTGATAACTGCTTTACTTTAAATTGTATGCTTTGTTATGTTTGCTTTTGCTTAGTGTGTGTCTGGGGGCTATCACTGTAGAAAGAGGTGGAGTGGGAGGGTTGGATTCCTATTCCTTTTTCCTTTATGCTCTTTTGGTATGTTGTTAGTTAATTTACTACTCACTAAGACTGTTGTCCGACTCAAGGCTTTATGTTTAATTCTTATTGCCTTGGGCTGTTCGTCCATTTTGGGACGGGCAGACTAGGTAGCAGGTGACAGGTGCTGTTCTTGCTTTCCACGATGCTGATGATGAAGACGAGCTGGAGGATTGCATATTGTTTTCTTACTATATGTAATGGATGTTCCGCTGCTTGTATATTCTTTGAGTGATATGTAGTGAGGCTTGTTGTATTGACTATTCAGATGTTTGTATTCAACTATTATGAAGTTTTATTGATGAGATTCTATTCTGTGAAGATTCACTATATATATATATATTCTATTGTATTTTGTCCATGTGCTATGAGTAATACGATAGATTCTGCTGTTTTAATTTAACTTGACAATCGTCCATGGCTGCCTGGCACACTTTACAGCGCACTATCTCTAGGTTCAGTGCAGGGGTCATGGGCGGTCGTCACATTTGGTATTAGAGCATTGGTTAATCGATTTTACCCAACGCTCGCTGACGTAACTACGTATGAGAGACGTAATTGTATTTTGATGGATGATTACTATATATAATATAGTAGCCTAGTAGAGTTTGAGTCCTTTATGCAGCTGTTTCTCAAGGTATGCTAATCATTCCTTTTTATAGATATTAAGGATGAGTTGAAGAGGGAGACCAGCTGCTAGGGAAGGCCGTGCTGCTGAGGGGACTGCTGATTATTCAGCTATGTTCGAAGCTATGATGACTTCGATCATGAGAAGGATACCAGTTCCGGGGACAGCAGTTGATGTTGGAGTTCAAGTTCAGGCTCCAAGACCAGTGGATTTTGCTAAGTTGTGTAAAGACTATACTGCTCTTGGAGGGAAGGTTTTCTTGGGAACAGAATCAACCATTGAGGTCCAAAGATGGATAGATGCTTATAGAAGGATCTTTGGTGATTTGGGAATTGAGGATGCAACTAAGAGGAAGTTAGCATCAAGATAGCTTCAAGGGAGAGCTTCTGATTGGTGGAACTCTATCACCATTGATACTCCGGAGGAAGAGATTACTTGGGAGCAATTCCAAACCAGATTTGAAGGTAAGTTCATTTCTACAGCTCAGAAGTATGTTCTGTTCAAGAAGTTTGTGGAGCTCAAGTAAGGAGGAAGACCAGTTCTTGAGTATGTTTCTGAGTTTGAAGCTTTGTCCAAGTATGCCCGGTCATATATTGAATCTTCGTATCAAAAGAACGAGAAGTTTGTGACAGGCTAGGACAGTTATCTTGGGAGGCAGTTGGTGGATCATTTGGACGATTCATTTGAGAAGCTTGTGGAGAAAGCTCTCAGGCACGAGAATCTGTTTCCTAAGGAAGGATCTGTTGTTGCTGTAACCAAGGAAGAGTCTAAACCACAGCAGGGTGGAAACAAGAAGAGGAAGCAGCGACAGCAAAAGGGTAAGGATGGCCAGAAGAAGCCAAAGGGCGAAGTGACCTGCTACAATTGTCAGCATAAGGGCCATTTCTCTAGAGATTGCAAGAATCCGAAGGTGCCGGTGAAGTGTCACAACTGTGACAAGCTGGGGCATGTTAGGAAGAATTGCCCAGAACCGCGGAAGGACAAGCAGATTGTGCAAGCTTATGCTTTGGGGGTTGTTCCATCATCTTCGAAAGCTCCTACCGCTGAAGAGAAAGGAAAGAGTGTAGTGGTTCAAGGTACTTTTTTCCTATGTGGTGTTCCAGTTAGAGTGCTATTTGATACTGGGGCGTCGCATTCGTTTGTTTGTAATGAGCTTGTAGGCCGGTTAGGTTTAGAACCGGATATTGTTGATAGGCCATTGGTTGTAACTAATCCAGTTGGGGGTTCGTCTTGTTTGTGTATGCTATGCCGTGGTCTGATTGTATCGAGTCATGATTACTCTTTTGTTTGTGATTGCTTTGTTCTGAACTTTGCGGGGTTCGGAATTATTTTGGGTATGGACTGGCTTAGGAAGTATGCGGCAAAGGTTGATTGTGAAAGGTTGGAGGTGACAGTCGAGAATGTGGAGGGGCGAAAGATTGTGATACGATGTAAGCATGAAGAAGGCGTCTTCATGAGCTTCATGTATTCGCTGGTTGTTCCACGGGATGGACTGTCATCGTTGCCAATCGCTAATGGATTTGAGGATGTCTTTGACGAGGTCAAAGGGTTACCGCCGCATAGAGAGATCGAGTTTCGTATAGATCTAGTGGAAGGAGCCAGACCTGTTGTGATGCCTCTTAGGCGGATGGCGCCTAGGGAACAGCAGGAGTTGAAGGTGCAGGTTGATGATCTTTTGCAGAAAGGGTTCATTCGGCGTAGTGTGTCCGAATGGGGTGCATCAGTTGTGTTCGCAACCAAAGCGGATGGATCGTTGAGGTTGTGTGTGGATTATCGTGAGCTGAATAAGGTGACTAAGAAGAACAAGTATCCATTGCCGTGAATCGATGACTTGTTTGATCAGCTTCACGAAGCTAAGGTGTTTTCTCAGATGGATTTGGCAACGGGATTTCACCAGTTAAGAGTGGCTAAGGATAGTGTGCCGAAGACTGCTTTCAGGACACCATCCGGTTTCTTTGAGTGGCTGGTAATGCCGTTTGGATTGACTAATGCGCCAGCATATTTTGTGGATCTTATGAATAGAGTGTTCAGAGATCAGTTGAGCAAGTTCGTACTAGTGTTCGTGGATGATATTCTGATTTATTCCAGAACTGAAGAAGAGCACAAGACACACTTGCGTATTGTTTTGGAAATCTTGCGGAAACATCAACTGAAGGCTAAGTTTTCGAAGTGTCACTTCTGGAAGAGTGAAGTGAGGTTCTTAGGCCATGTTATCTCTGGAAATGGAATAGCGGTTGATCCCGCCAAGGTAGCAGCAATCCAGGATTGGGGTAGACCTAAGAATGCATCCGATGTGAGAAGTTTTCTTGGATTAGCAGGATATTATCGTCGATTTATCAAAGACTTTTCCAAGGTGGCTGCACCGTTAACAGGATTGACGAAAAAGAACCAAGTGTTCAGATGGGATGATAAGTGTGAGCAAGCTTTTAGAATCCTGAAAGAGCGACTGACAAGTGCTCTTGTTTTGACTATTCCAAGTGGGAATAATGAGATGGTGGTTTACACCGACGCATGTGGTACAGGACTTGGAGCAGTGCTGATGCAGAGGGATAAAGTTGTTGCGTATGCAAGTCGACAACTGAATCCGCATGAAAGGAATTATCCGACTCATGATTTGGAGTTAGCGGCGATTGTTTTTGCTCTGAAGATGTGGAGACATTATCTATTGGGAGTTCGGTTCGAGTTGTTTACAGATCATAAGTCGTTGAAGTATCTTTTCTCCCAAAAGGATTTGAATCTTCGGCAGCAACGGTGGCTAGAGTTTTTGGCATCATATGATGTTGGTATAGCCTATACTCCGAGAAAGGGTAACGCAGTGGCAGATGCGTTAAGTCGAAGACATGCAGGATTGGGAGCCATGTTTTCAGAATGGAAGAATCTCGAGTATTTAGCTGGATTTGACTTCAGGCCCAGATGTGAATTGGAACCTGAGATGTTGGCAAACTTATCGATAAGACCGACTCTTATGGAAAGGATTGGCGAGAGCCAAAAGCTAGACGATAAGCTTGTCAAGATTATCCGTGATTTGGAATCTGGATTGGACCCAGAAAAGGATAAAGGATTCCAGGTCGATCGAGAAGGTTGGCTTCAGAAGCAAGGACGACTAGTTGTTCCCGATATAGATGAATTGAGAAGTGAAGTTCTGAAGGAAAGTCATCACTCGAAGCTGACAATTCATCCAGGTGGAAATAAGATGTATCGGGATATGAAGAGAACCTATTACTGGGAAGGTATGAAGAAGGATGTCAGAAATTTTATTTCCAAATGCATGAACTGCCAGTTGGTAAAAGCCGAACAAAAGAAGCCAAGTGGATTGCTTCAGCCATTAGAAGTTCCTACATGGAAGTGGGAGCAAATATCGATGGATTTTATTGATGGACTACCTAGAACAAGAACGGGAAATGAAGGAATTTGGGTCATTGTAGATCGTCTGACTAAGAGTGCAAGATTCATTCCTGTTCGATCGACTAGGACTGCATCAAAGTTGGCTGAGTTGTATGTTAAGTGGATAGTTCGATTCCATGGTATTCCGAAGAGTATAGTGAGCGATCGAGATCCATTGTTCACTAGTGGATTTTGGAAGAGCTTTCACGAAGTTTTGGGAACCGAGTTGTGTTTGAGTACAGCTTATCACCCTCAAACAAATGGTCAGACCGAGAGAGTCAACCGAGTTTTGGAAGATCTCCTCAGAGCTTGTGTTTTGGATTTCGGAGGATCATGGGAAGATCACCTCCATTTGGTGGAATTTTCGTATAACAACAGTTACCAGTCAAGCATTGGTATGGCACCGTATGAGGCGTTGTATGGGAGACCGTGTAACTCTCCGACATGTTGGTTAGAGACCGGAGAAAAACTGATACTTGGGCCAAAGATGATTCGACAGACTTCGGATTGCATAGAGATCATTCGGCAACGAATGAAGGCAGCCCAAGACCAACAGAAAAGTTATGCCGATAAACGTCGTAAGGATTTAGAATTCGACGTAGGTGATATGGTTTTTGTGAAGATTTCTCCACTGAAGAATGTTATTCGATTCGGGAAGAAAGGGAAATTGACTCCGAGATTTGTTGGACCATTCCCGATCATCGAGCGAATTGGAAAGCTCGCCTACAGATTGGAGTTACCAGAGAAGATGTCGGGTGTGCACAATGTTTTTCATGTATCGTATCTACGGAAGTATGTGCACGACTCGAATATAGTGGTTTCTACTGATAGCTGTGAAGATTTCGAAGTTGATCCAGTCGATAAGAGACCTCGTAAGCCACTTCGTGTTGTGGAAATCGACACGAAACAGCTTAGGAGGAAGGTAGTTAAGTTGCTCAAGATACAATGGAGTGATAATGATAACGACTGTACATGGGAGGTGGAAGAGAGGATGAAGGCAGCTCATCCTGAACTCTTCAAGGTATGGTCCTAAGGTGTCGTGGCATCTAACGACATTGTAACTTGTTCTAGTTTTAGAATTCTGCATGCTAAGCTAGAATTGGATGCATGGTTTGTTGATTGCTATGGATGGTAGGCATGCAAAATAGTCTTTGATTGCTTTGTTTGTTTAGGATTTCGGGGGCGAAATTCCTAAGGGGGAGAGAATGTAACGACCCGTATTTTTACGGATCGAAACATCGTAAAACAGTTGACATTAGGTTGCATTGTTGATAAGTTGTCCATAGTCTAAGTCCTAGGTCGTAGAGTTGTTAGGTCGGAGTAGACGACCTAAGAAAGTGGAGCGACCTAAGGATTTTGGGATAGGTCGTATAGGAGTTGGGTCGTATGGTGGCTTAGGTCGTGGGGTAGGTTAGGTCGGTTGGAGCGACCTATAGGAAGTTGGCGACCTAAGGTAGTGGACGACCTAAGAGTTAGCAACCTACAGGAAACAGCGACTTAAGAAGATAGCGACCTAAGGTTTGAGCGACTTAAGGAAAGGTAGCGACCTATAGGAGTTAGCGACCTAAGGAATGAAGCGGCTTAAGGGGTTAGCGACCTAGTAGTTAGCGTAGTTAGGTCGTTAGACGACCTAAGGAGTTAAGTCGTGAGCTTCTGTGTTGAGTTAGGTTGTAGGCGACCTAAGTTAGTTAGGTCGTGAGCTTTTGTGTGTGTTAGGTCGCGTGTGTGTTAGGTCGTAGAAGCGCACATGTGTTAGGTCGTAGGTCGCGTGGATGCGCAGATCTGGGTTAGGTCGTAGGTCGTAGAAGCGCATGCGTTAGGTCGTAGGTCGTGGAGTTTCGTTAGGTCGCGGATGCGCATAGGCTTGGGTCTGTTGGGTCGAAGTTTTAGGTCGTAGGGTTTCTTAGGTCGTGGACGACCTAATAGCGAGCAAACGACCTAAGTTTTTCCAGCCTATAAATACACGTCCATTTCTTCATTTTTTTGGGATCCGGATTTTGAAGTGACGAAGTGCTGCCATTTTGAGAGCTCGAGTTCTACACTTCTTCGCTTCTTTTCTCCACTTTAATCTTGTGATTCCTTCCATCCAAATCGAAGATCCAAGAGCTTAGATTGAAGATCTACATCCATCGAAGAGAGATTTCATCGTTTGAAGCGGATTTGTGATAGATCGAGTTAGATCCTTCGCTGTCCAGATCTGAAGTGGGTTGTTTTTGAGGTGTTTAGGTGATTTGGTGAGTGGTGATTATCTCTCACACGGATCCAAAGGAGTATATCGGATCGTTGGCTTGATTTTGTATAAAGTAGTGATTTTCATGCATTTTTGTAAACTTAAGTATAGATCCATTGTTCATGATAATTTGACATCCATTTTACTACATGTTAACCTATGCAAGTTCATTCATCAAGATTATAGAGATATTACTCATGTTTTCATGCTTGTTAGACTTTAGACTCTTTATTTACAAAATTGCCATTATTGTTATAATTGTTCATTAGATCATATTTGAATGCTTGATTACTTGGATTAATGTTTGACTTGATTGATTGCTATGAATTAGATGATTGATGATTTGATTTAGACAAGATGGTCGAAGATGATTCAAAAGCTAAGTGAAAGGCTCTTGAATTGGGAAAGCTGCTCGTGGCATATGTAGCGGATGATGAAGCTCATATGGATAGATTTGATGATGATGATGTTGAGATGAGGCTTTGCTAGGATGTGATGAAGCGAGGCATGATATGAGATAGTCTTGGTCTAATCCAGACGGGATCATTCCAAGCATGTTGATAACTCGGTGAAATGGTTCGAGTTGAGGATAATGGTTTGCTCGAGAGGCGCTTGAGCTAGTATGGAAATAGTCATCGAGGAGGATGACTAGAAGGCTGAGATCTCATCATTGTTGAAGGTTCTAGCATGCTCAAAGCAAGAGTATGTTGGGCAGATTCGATAGTCCCTAAAGACTATGATTGTAGTCGAGTACTCTGGGCAGATTCGATAGTCCTAGGCACGTGCTGCGACGACGTGTGGAGTTATGTCTAGAACCGGGGTTTCCATTAGCCCTTGACGGACGGATGAAAGAATGAGCCGGTCATTCAATTAACGATGATATCGAAGCAATGATAACAGTGATAGCCAGAGTCATGGATGTTTGGTTGTATCGTCATTCGGTCTCAAGAGCGGTATTTTCTGGGTGCTTATCTGATCTTGGTTTAGGCCTTGGGGGTTTGTACTTGGAAAGCATCGCCCTTGACTCGAGTGATAACTGTTTTACTTTAAATTGTATGCTTTGTTATGTTTGCTTTTTCTTAGTGTGTGTCTGGGGGCTATCACTATAGAAAGAGGTGGAGTGGGAGGGTTGGATTCCTATTCCTTTTTCCTTTATGCTCTTTTGGTATGTTGTTAGTTAATTTACTGCTCACTAAGACTGTTGTCTGACTCAAGGCTTTATGTTTAATTCTTATTGCCTTGGGCTGTTCGTCCATTTTGGGACGGGCAGACTAGGTAACAGGTGACAGGTGCTGTTCTTGCTTTCCACGATGCTGATGACGAAGACGAGCTGGAGGATTGCATATTGTTTTCTTACTATATGTACTGGATGTTCCGCTGCTTGTATATTCTTTGAGTGATATGTAGTGAGGCTTGTTGTATTGACTATTCAGATGTTTGTATTCAACTATTATGAAGTTTTATTGATGAGATTCTATTCTGTGAAGCTTCACTATATATATATTCTATTGTATTTTGTCCATGCGCTGTGAGTAATACGATAGATTCTGCTGTTTTAATTTACCTTGACAATCGTCCATGGCTGCCTGGCACACTTTACAGCGCACTATCTCTAGGTTCAGTGCAGGGGTCATGGGCGGTCGTCACACGCACCCATTATATTCGCCACTAAGGAGGATAGCTCTCCAAGGTTATGTATAGATTACCATAAGTTGAATAAGGTGACAAGGAAGAACAAGTATCCACTCCCACGTATTAATGACTTATTCAATCAGCTCCATGATGCAAAGGTGTTCTCTAAATTGGATTTCTCAATGGAATTTCACCAATTGAGTGAAGTGAAGGAGAGTGTCAATCACATGTTTCGTACACCGTCTGGTTTCTATGAGTGGTTAGTTATGCCGTTTAAGGTAACCACTGCTTTGGCATACTTTGTTGATCTCAAGAACTATGTCTTTAGGGATCAGTTAAATAAGTTCATGCTTGTGTTCGTGGAAGATATCTTGTCTATTCTAGGATAGAGAAAGAACACAAGACGCACTTGAGGATTGTGCTAGAAGTGTTAAGGAAGCACAGTTGGAAGTAAAGTTTTCTAAGTGTCACTTTTGGAGGAGGGAAGTGAGATTCTTGTGTCATATCATCTCCGGGTAGAGCATCATAGTAGATCCTGCCAAGGTGGTGGCAATTCAAGATTGGAATCAGTCTAAGAATGCTACTGATGCGAGAAGCTTTCTAGGATTGGCGAGATACTATAGACGTTTTATCAAGGACTTCTCAATGTTAGCGGCATTGTTGACCAACTTAACAAAGAAGAATCGACACTTGTTTGAGATGCAAAATGTGATTATGCATTCGTGAATCTAAAAGAGAGGTTGACAAGTGCATCAGTCTTTACTATTCCGAGAGGGAATGAGGAGCTGACAGTATACACCGATGTTTGTGGTATTGGATTGGGTGCAGTGTTGATGTATAAGGGAAAGTTGTCACCTACGCTAGTCGATGGCTGAAGCCACATGAGAAGTATCCGACTCATGATTTGGAGTTGGCAGTGATAGCGTTTTCTTTGAAGATATGGAGACATTATCTATTAGGAGAAAGGTTCGAGCTGTTTACGGACCACAAATCCTTGGAGTAACTTTTCGCCCAAAAGGATCTTAACCTTCGTCAGCATTGATGGTTGGAATTCTTGGCATCCTATGACTTTAGCATTTCCTACACGCCGGGTAAAGGAATGCAGTTGTCGATGCTTTGAGTAAAAGACATGCCGGTTTGGGAGTGATGTTCCTAGAGTGTAAGCAGTTGGAGTATATTGCTGGCTATGACTTCAAACCTCATGGCGAGTTAGAGCTAGAGGTGTTGGCAAGTTTGACCATCAGACCTACATTGATCGAGCAGATCGGTACTAGTCAAAGGCGAGATGCTAGACTAGCAGAGATCATGAAGAAAATATAAAGAGGAGTAGAGTCTGAGGACATGAAGCAGTATGGACTTGACCGAGATGGTTGGCTCTGTAAGGATGGAAGATTGTTCATTCCCGATATTAATGGACTACGAAATAAGGTGCTACGAAAGTGCCATCACTCTAGGTTGACTATATATCCTGGTGGTAATAAGATGTACCGTGATATGAAGTAGACATATTATTGGAAGGCGATGAAGAAGAATGTTGGGACATTCATCTTAAAGTGTATGAATAGCTATTGGTGAAGGCAGAGCTAAAGAAGCCAATTGGGTTGATGCAACCACTTATGGTACCTAAGTGAAAGTGAGAGCAAATCTCAGTGGATTTCATGGACGGATTGCCGAGGTCCAAAGGAGGGTATTATAGCATTTGGGTCAAAGTTTATAGATTGAGTAAGAGTGCCCAATTCATACCCATTAAGTCTAATAGAACGACATCCAAATTGACCGAATTGTATGTGAAATAGATGGGAGATTCCATGGTGTACCGGAAAGCATTATGAGTGACCGAGTCCCTTTTCACTAGTGGGTTTTGGAAGAGCTTACAAGAGGCGTTGGGGATGAAGCAGCATCTCAGTACAGCTTATCACCCACAAACCGACGGGAACACCGAGAGAGTGAATCGAATATTGGAAGATCTCTTACGGTATTGCATGCTCGACTTTGGAGGTTCGTGGGATGATCATCTGCATTTGGTGGAGTTTGCATACAACAATAGCGATAAGTCTAGTATCAGTATAGCACCATACGAAGCATTGTAAGGCTAACCATGTATCCTTTATTTGTTGGGAAGCGGGCAAAAAACTGATACTGGGCCAGATATGATTAGAGAGACCTCTGAGAAGATTGAGATCATTTGACAGCGAATGAAAATTGCTCATGATATGCAGAAGAGCTGAGCTAATAAGAGACGTAGAGATTTAGAGTTCACTGTCAACGACATGGTGTTTCATTAAGATTTCTCCATTGCAGAATGTTATTTGATTCGGTAGTAAGAGGAAGCTGGCACCGAGATTCGTAGGTCCTTTTCCGATAGTGGAGAGGATTGGGGACCTAGCATATAAGGTCGACTTACCTCAAAAAATGGTGGGCATGCACAACGTATTCCACATCCCTCATTTGCAGAGGTTTGTGCATGAATCAGGCACGACGATTGCACCAAATTAACTTGATGATATTGAGATTGAGACTGAAGCTTTGAAACCTCATAGGTCATTTCATACTATCGAATACAACACGAAACAACTTAGACGGTGGAGTTAGTGAAGGTTCAATTGGGCGAAAGTGAAAGCGATTGCATGTGGGAGAAGAGCATAAAGGCTGCATATCCGAAGCTCTTTGTTTGGTAAGGCCTACTGTTTATCATATTTACTTTCACTTTTGACATCACATATGATATTTTACTATCTCGCATGCTACGGTAGGTACACCTATATTATTGATTGCATGATTGCCTATTTGATATGTTTAGTGGTTGCATATGGCTTTTAGGCATGCAGGGTAACTATGGTTGACTATTCCTTGATTTATTTAGGGATTTCGGAGGCGAAACTCCTAAAGGAGGAAAGTGTAATGACTCGTATTATCGAAAGATCGTAAATTTTTTTATTTAATTCATATGAGCCCGTATGTCTCGAAATTTTTGGGAAACGATTACTAGGGACATTTTCCATCTCTAGAATTTTTATCAAACATTTTGGACCTAGAAATTATTGTGAGGCCTATAAGTTTTGATAAGGATTGAATTAGGGTTTGAAAATACTTCTACTATATCGGGCTTATGGTTTCTCTTTCCATAGAGTGGTCATAATAGAAAATTGAATTTACCGTTTAGAAGATATGGTTATTTCAAACTTTCTTTGCTATTGGACATATTAATGGACAATTAAACTAAGCACATACTTAGGCCCACTAACGAATTTTGGGGATCCTGCCTAATTGGGGAAGATGCGACAGAATTAGATCATTTCCCACTTTCCCAAAATAATTCAACCTCCGTTAACCCTAATTTCATCAAAAGATCATCTTTTCCATACAAATCTTAGCCAAATCCATCACTATAAGGGTAATTAGCAATGGGAATCATAGATTCATCATTTTGGTGCTTGGAAATTCATGTTATTGGCTGTTCATATCAGATTTGGAGATCTAAAGTGGTAATTTGGGTATCAAGTGAGTGATTCTTGACCTCTCGCTATCCTATGCTTGTCCATATAGTTAAAATAGATATTCTAACATGATTTTGATATTAAATGTTTCCTAACTTTAATTACATCTACATACATGCTTATGACATAAACTAAAAAGGTTTCAAATGGTTTTACAGCCCCTTTTTGATCATATTAACATGTTAGTGTAAAAGTTAGATTTAGGTCAATTCATGTACATTAATCTTGTTTGGACGGATTGTATATGCTTGTTGAATGCTTATGAAGTATATGTATATCTTCCAACCTATCGATCAACTTCCTCATAGTCTCATTAATAACAATCGGTGTATCATCTCATGTCCATACCTTTTGATATAATATATGTACCTACTTATAGCTACATACTTAAAATAATGCTACATTTGCATCAATCATCAATTTCCCCATCCCTCACATGCATTTGAGAAATATTAACCATTACTAAGGCGAACTAGACCATCACCAAGTCTGCATATCGTATTAGCCATTACCAAGGTCTCACCAAGCCAAGCATCATCATCAAAGTGTCGTTGTACTTCAATCATCATTGAAGTTTCACTTCACCATGATCATCACTCAAGTCTCACTTCACTATGACCTTTCCAACGTCTCGCATGACCATCATCATTACAAAAGTCTTGATTTATGCTGACTTGCATTACTATAATCATTACCGAAGCCCCACTTCACTACGACTTTCCCAAAGCCTTGCTTTCTCATGACCTTCCCAAGGTCTTCATCTTCGTGAATTTCCCAAGTCTTGCTTTATTGGGAGCTTCCTAAGGTCTTTCAGATAAAGGATAACTCTTTCAACGACCTCCCAAGCCGGCGATACCCCGTGCAACAATTGGATTCATTGTTCATTTGAATACCTATCCCATATCTATTGCCCTCCAAGGTAGGCTAGATCGTCCCACGGTCTAGGGTACACAGATAAGCGTCTTCGCATACCCTTATCCCACGGAATCACTCACGTCTAGAGTTACCTCAGCATCCAACTTGATCTGGAACATCTCATGCCCTACCACATCGCTTCACTTTGTTGAACGTTTTTCTTTGGATTACTTTGAACTCATACATTCACTTCCCACTTGAAATACTCGATCAAATGCCTCGCGTCGTTAATTTGTCAAAGTTTAGAACCCTTTACTTGGCTCTTAGGATTTCCTTGCACTTAATCCACCATTTTCCCTATGCAAGCCCCGAAATCAACTAGAAAAAATCTCACTTAATACTAATCCAAATATATCCCTTATCATCCCACTAGTTTTTCCAATGCACATCCTCCGAAAAGTTGACATTGGATAACCATCTCATCATAAGATAATTAACACTAACATGCAATGTTTCCTACCATACAATGTACATAATCATAACAAGGAAAACAACAAGCAACCAACAATTAAGCGGATTAAAACAAAACAAACAATCAATAAAATATTATGCAAGCAAACTAATTAACTCAAAAACGCATAACATAACTAATGAACAACCATTATCAACAAGTAAACAATAATAATAAAATACAAATGGAATAATTTAATTCAAACAATTATGTTATGGATCATAAAACAGACGTAGCCATATGAAACAGTCAAATTAATACAACTAATGTCTATAAGCAATAGAAGAACACAATCAATTCAATCAAAACAAACAAGCACTACCAAAGTAAAATGTCTTAACCCCATACACCAAAATGGGTTTTGGACAAATTAAAAATCACATCACCAGGCGTCCCACATCTCGTGTCATGCAACCTAGTTTTACAATCTTCAAATTAAGCTTTTTCTTTCAAATAAAATACACCTCCAGAATTTAATTCAAACCAAATATTTTACTTCTTTTCATTTCAAAAATCCACTTTTGAATCAAATTATTGCCATCCATATAAAATATTATTCCCATAATATTTTCTCAAAATATTTAACATATTTTACAATACATCCTTTTTTCGAAAAGAAAAATATCTTTACACATATTCTCAATAAAATATTCTCTTTTAAAAACTGGGTACTCTCCCAATCAATATCTTTTGGAAAAATATTTTTCCTTCAAACACCGTTTATCCAAAAGTGTTCTTTACATAAAAATAATTACAACCAAATTTTGCTTCCACGCAAAAGCTTTTCTAATTTCAAGGATGTTCTTTTAAACAAAAACACTCTTTTTTTTAATAAAATTGTTCCTCCCACTCTTTTTACTCAAAAGGATTTTTTTTAAACATTTCTACCAAAAATACTTTCAAATATTTTCTCCATTACAATAACTTCACAAAAGCACTTTTCTATGTTTCACCATCTTTTTAGAAAATAGGCTTTTCCCACAAAACATCCTTAAAACAAATTTTCATCGAGTCAATTGTTCTTTTCCACCTCTTTAAAATATCGGTAAATCTCTTTAAGTCCAAATTGTACATTTTTACTTCTTAAATAAAACAACTTTCAAATTCCAAAATGTATATTTTTAATATGACCTCTCAAGTTAAAATTTCATAAAAATAGACCCACCTTTTAAGGTTAGGTTTAAATGTCAAATGTGTGTCACTTGAGTTAAAAGCAGCACTTAACCTCTCCTAAAAGTGCTCATCCTACCCCACTACTATAGTATTTATTTCCCACTCAAAGGTCAGTATATATAACAAACATCTTAGAGTGAGATAATGGTGGTTATGCACACAACCCATACACACAAAACATACAACCATCGATAAGATAAAAACACTCTCTCATTCTATATTTTTAAACCAACCATAAGCGTAAATTTGCCTACCCTAAATGGTTAAGTCTACCCAAGGCTCAGAGAGTCGCTAAACCTAAGCTCTGATACCAAGTGTAATGCCCTACTATTTTAAACGTCGGAAATCAATTACAAATGCCATAAAGTACGCTGCAACTAATTTCTAATATTAAATACAATGGATCGTTTATATTATAACCTCAAACTTTTCAAAACTACAAAAATAAAAGAAATCCTCATGGTGGTATCGAACATCAATATAAATATACATCAACTTAATAATACAGATATCTTACAAAAGCATCACAATGATTTACATCTCAATACATCAATTAACATTAACTCACTAACAATAAAACAATGGTATAAAAAAATATACCAATCAGCTACCTACGACATAGCCTGCATCCGCTTTCCATTCCTCTTCTATACCTACCTGCAGCTTCACACTTGTACATATATATGAAATAAAAAAAGAAAAAGGTTTCAACTATTTTTGAATTGCGCATAACCCTATACACCCCAGCCCAACCTAAGGAATCTGGTGGCTACTACATAGGAAAAGACTGCCTACATACCCCTTTTGGGGGATCAAGCCCATGTAGTTCTATCTTATGCTCTACTCCTGCATCCAAATAGTCATTAGCACATAATAACCATAACATCCATACAACCATCGCAACAAATGCAATCACTACAGCCACCACAATTAATAGAACTACTGCAATCCACGCAATCAATGCAATCGAGAAACACTACTCGTACTAAATCATTCTAATCAACCATTATAAATACGGGGTAACAACAATAATAACATACTTAGCCGTTAAATATTACAATCTCTGACAACACACAATGGAAAACCCAAAAAGCCAATTATGGCGAGCGCGCACACACTCTCTCTCTCACACACATATACCAATTTACCCACCATTATCAATACACCATCAATGTAAGCATAAGTCAACCAAATGTGTATTAAACCACTATATTAGTAAGACAACACTAACAATAAAACTATAATTAACTACACATATGTAGTAATAACGGAAAAATATCGCACACATATCCAAATATGATCCCATCGTTATAAAACAATATACGTGATAAATAAAATCAACCTTTAATCACATACTACATTCATTCAAAACATCGTATTTATGACCATTATTTTCCCTTAAGTATAAAATCATTGTATTATTGTTAACTATATAAGCATATTTTATTTACCTTAAAAATAATAATAATTTCCCTCAAACTAATAATTTATTTCAAAATATTTTATTGTAATATCATTACTTCAAATCTCTCTAAACATCTTATTTTATCTTAGAAATAGTAGTTTTCATAGAAACTATATTATTATTTATAAGATCTCATTTTATTAAATAATAATAAACATTTCAAATTTAGTTTGAAATACATTCTCCGTTATTAATTATGAATTTCCTCGAAAATCCATAAATAGTAATCTTATTAAATTATCCCATTAATTTTACTCTATTTCGTTCAAACACTATCATTTACAAACATTTCACACAAACTATAAATAATCACTTTTATTGTTTATTTATCTAATTCTCACCTTATTACATAAGTTTACCCATCTAATTTCAATCAGTTATTTTGCAATTCAAATCAACAATTAATTATAACTAAACACACTAAAAATGCTACACTCAACGGTAAACTACCCAATCAAAGCACAACATATACAAAATAGCCACAATATTAAATAATTACCAATGTATGACAACACATACTAATAATTATAATTTTCCATCAATAAATATCTACTTATACTTAAAAATTCAATTAATTAAATCAAATAAACCATACCAACACACTTTTTCCATAGTCTTCAAACTCAGTAAAATCAGTTCCAAAACATTCAGAATTTCACCATGAGTCCGAGGGAAGAAACCGCGTGTGAATCGAAATTCGTATGCAAAAGTTATGAAGGTTAGAAGTTTTCAAGGTCTAATTTGTAACTCATAAGAATATAGGGACTTTTCTGCAAAAATTGCCTCCCTTGGATCTAGTCAACTCCACTGGGTCAATTTCGACCATGATTTCTCGCTACCTCGGAGCTCCATTTGCCATAAAACCCTTGCATCTGAAAGCTATCAACCTCGTTTACCCAATAGGACCATCGACGACTTACCTGGATGCTCCGATTATCGCCAATCGCTGATCAAAATTGCAACCACCATCAACTTCAAAGTCGACTTTCTATCACATCATTTCTCCATTCTCAAAATCAAAACCAAATCCGAGTTCCTCTCATCGAGCACTACAAGTCTGCACCTTTAATTGCATCAATTAGTTGCCGAATCAGAAAATCCTCAATTTGCACATTTAGGGTTTCGCTGCTGGCAACTTTGACCATCAATTCCAGTTAATTTGATCGTTTTTACAATAAATAGACACTTGCCCTTGATTTCTCTCTTCAAGAGCGTTGAAATAACATATTATTTGATGGGCATTAGACATTTTGAATTTAATTTTAGATTAGAGATAACCATCTGCCATTAACATGTGATTAGAGACTTTCGAGGATTAAACAAAATAATGAAGATAGAGGCGACGACTAGAGTTGCATATCCTTACTTATATATTCGTTAGGCTGGGATATGGATTGTCTATCCGGTTTGGCCCGAAACAGGTATGCGTGCTATTTAAACACTATAACACCTCTATTCACAAAACTTAACTCCAAATATATCAAAATTATATATTAAACTGATCATCTCAGAAAGACCTTATAAACACGATACTCAATTCACTCTTTTATTAAAAATTTATCTTTAATTACTTTAATATTTTACAGTGTCAAATTTGTGGATCATTACAATTGTACGGCTCATGCATTCTCTTAGGGATGGTGGTCGTTGCAGACGTTTCGACTTTAAGGCTTTGGGCGATCCCGACACGAATGGGAGCGTTGAATAGCTCTCGCATTCTCTTGGGTGTATCGTCGTTGAGCGTTTCTAACTCATATTGCAGTATGAGTACTCCCTTCTTTACTTGTTATAATGATATGCTATAGTAATCTTTGGCAGTCCACTGGTTGCTGTGAACATACCTTATTCCTACCTTGATTGAGAACCTCATGGTAAGCCGATGATAGGCCAAAAAAACATCCAAACCCACTAGTGTAGACCTAGTTATCAAGATATTATGCGCAGACAGGTAGTCTATCACAACGAAATTTACCTGAACCTTGATCGAAAGAGGTTCCTGCCTGAAAGTGACTATGTGCGAAGTTATCCCCAAGGATATTATGTCGACACCCCCAAACCTATAGATGGGAAATGCACAAAGAGTGAGGCTGGAGATGGAAAGTTTCATTTTGTCAAAACCTCCTTGAACATCACATTAATGGAGTTGCCCCCATCGATAAAAGCTCGTTGCATTTTGGTACGAGGGATGTTAACTGATATAACCATGGGGTCATGATGGGGAAACCAACTCCTCTCTTGTCTTCTATGGTGAAGGCAATGTCTGCTATCTCTTCTTCTACCAAGGAGCCTTTGGGGCCTAGAGGTCAATCGAGTATACCTGGCTATTAGAGGCAAGTTCCCTATGGTATCACATTTGCACCCCTGACTACTCCTGGACACATGCGGACCGCCATAAATTGACAATATCTTTGTGCGGATTACAGCCACTTTGGCGTCATTTACTTGTTAGGTTAAGGTAGGTGGATTTGGCCGGTTGTTGCGTTGTTCTACTTATTACCTCACATACTGCGCTAGTATGTCTTCGTACATCAACCACTCTATTTCATATTTAATATGTTAACTCTTGTTGGTGGAGTGGCCATGGAATTCACAACACTTTCTATTACTCCTGTGCCGCTCCCTCTGTTTGGTCTAGTAGGGAGCAGCCTATTAGAACGGCATATGATCTCGCATGATAAGATAAATTATTTCCATGTCACAATTTAGGGTTGCATAGTTTTTATACCTAGGCTTGAAGTGCGAACCATCTTCCGCGCGCTTCTTGTTATTTTCCGATCGACCATTATTTTGGTGATTGCCTTCTCTTAAGCCAGCATTGTTATTCTGCTTACTTCCTTATCACTGTCATAGATGTCGGCCTCTTCTACTCTCATTATGTCGTTCACCCTTTGGAGCAATATGACCAAGGACGAAGTGATTTGCTTCATAGTTCCTTCCACATCTAGGATCGGTACCTCACTCCCGAACACAGAACGACTACCAAGTTGTTCTTGTCCGTTCCCTTAACACAAGTTGATTTTTTATTGAAGCGGTTGAAATACGAGCAAACGGACTCAACCCGATCTTGTCTAATAATGCCTAACCTACTTTCCATCATGATTCTGGTTTTTGACGCAAAGAAGCAAGCTTTGAAGCCGGAACATAACTGGGTCCAAGAGTGACATTGCGTGCATATAAACGAAGGAACCAACGGGAAGCTGGTCCGGTTCAGGTGACGGGAAAAAGAAGGCACTTTGCATGGTCGGAAAGCTGGTGGTCAGTTTGGGTTATTGAGTTAAAGGCAGTGATATAGTCGAACGAGTCAGTACTCTTGTCTACTTATCCATGAAAGGCAAAGCATAACTCTGGTGGATGTAAGTGCTTAGAAGTTCTTCGAGGTTTCCATTCTCGTCGTCTGACAAACCCTCGCTACCTACGTTCTTGTTGTGAGCCTTTCCATTCTCCTTTACATATGCTTCGTGAGCCTTTTCAACTTGAGTTATTGTTGCTAGATGATTGTTACTTTATAGTAAAGTATGTAAATGGTTATTACTACAAAGCTACCAAATCGAATCTGGGCCCTACTTTGTTGTCTTTTAGTTAACATCGACATTATCAAATTTCATTTTCGACATGCCGTGTTTATCTTTCTCCACTAAATTTTCAGTGACTCAACGCTTCTAGGAAGATTATAGGAAAGTTGCAAATGGATTCCCAAAATGCACATTTGGTATGCAAACGTATCTTTTTTTGGATATTTTGAACACTCGAGGAAATATACAACAATTTTTTCTTGTTTGTTACTCAACCACTTTCTTTGATTTGTATTTTTGGTTGCTGGTTCATAGTTTTCGAGAATCAGAGTTTCGTTGATGTTAATATCCCTCCGTGTTTTCTTTTCTGTTACTCCATTCGGCCACTTGACCGAAATTAGTGTTTCTGCCGCATACATTTTCTTCATTTTCATAGTCTCTAAATTATTTTGTATTTGACTAGGGCGCCCTTTAAAAGAATCAAATTGACAATTCAAATTTATATTTGAGGTGGATATATGATTATAGTTATCTTGAGAGTAACCCCTTGAATTTTAAGATGGATATCATGGACTGGTGTTTAACAATTGGTTTATTGAATGATCATTGTATCCGATACTAATTTGTTGCGACTATTGACGAGAACGTATCTGAAATTACGATGACTTTGTCAGTTGGGCGACGAATCATCGCAACAATCTGAATTTTGGTTGAACGGTCGAAAGGTAAGGTATGTCGAATTCAATTGATCTTTTTTCTATTAGGTTATCTGTCTTTTTTTGATAAATAAATTTTGTCTTTTAGATAATTAATGGTACGTAGAAGTAAGAATATATAATGATTTTGTGTTTGTACTGCATGAAAAGTGGGTACTAAATAGAAAATCGAGCAAAGATAAAATATATTAGCATTGCTTATCCAATATTTATAATATCAAATAAGTAAGCAATGACGATGTTTTTTACCACCATATATCAAGTTAATCACATCGAGAATGCTCCAAAGTTGAAATTAACAACAGTGATCCTTGATGTACTCTCATGCCTATTATCTGAGTTACTTTCGATGGGCCTATATGATCCGAACTAACGGCTGCGATGAATCCAACTAGCTATATAAAGTATTTTTTTGGCTAAGCCCCAAAGCCGCCAATAAACCCTATTTCTGCCCAGCCGCTGCTCTGCTAACATTCGACGTTCTTTTTGGATACAGAACTGATTACGATGGCGTAAGCTCTTAAATTCCTTGTTTAGCTCATTTGTGTCTATCTGCTTCGTTAGTAGATCCTTTGTTTATTTTGTTGTTTGGGAAAAAATAAATCGGTTAATTTCGCATTTTCCTAAAATAACCGTGGAGGTGAAGTTTGAATCTTTATGATAGCATAATTTATATGTTGAGAATCTCAATGAATAATCATCAGGGCTATGTTGGAGCTTAAGTTGATTGTTGTGTCATATTGTTAAGCCAAAGATTACTTGGTCTAAATTACAAATCTATTTACCCTTGATCAAGCAGTTTAAAGCATGCCATAAAACCAAGCTGATTTTTGTTTTTGTTTGATTCTATGTATGATATACAGAACTTGTTAAAAATCATAAAAATGTTACATTGATACTCTTTAGGTTAAGAAATGTTTTTCTGATCGTTTGTATTTTCAAGCATCAACACATAGGTTGATTTTGTATGGAAATCGTTTTTTTAGTACCTGAAGCGAACAATGTTGTTTACTATTTCTGTCCTCCTATCTCTTTTATTGCCAAATTTTTGGTCACTTAAGCATGTTTTAGTATTTTCTTAGGAGGAACACTTTACAAGGACTTTTGTAACATTCACTTGCCTATAACAAAACAACAGAAGAAATTTCTGTACCCAATTTGTTGCACATATTCGTATAAATCTTGATATGGCAATGGCAGCGAACTGTAAAAAAAAAGCATAGATGTACTAACAAAGATTCTCACGTCACTTTGTTTTAAATGTATAGAATATGCATCTGTGGCAGTGCCAGCTAAAACAATGATTTCTATTGAAATGAATTTGTGAGTTAGGTTAAACCAACATAATCTTATACTCCGGTTTTGAAATTTGAAAGTCCGTGGGCTACCATATGTTTCACCTAAGTTAAATCATAAATTATTTTTATTGAGAATTCACCCAGGTGTTGAGATGTGCAAGTTTCCAGATCGTTACTACTCATTAGTCTAATTTTTGCAGAGATGAAGTTGCAGTTGAAACAGTTGCTCCTGCTCTTGGAGAGCCTATGGATATTATGACTGCATTGCAAGTTGTGCTGAAGAAGTCATTGGCTCATGATGGCCTAGTACGAGGGCTCCATGAAGCAGCTAAGGCAATTGAGAAGCATGCTGCTCAACTTTGTGTTCTTGCTGAGGACTGTGATCAACCTGATTACGTCAAGTTAGTCAAAGCATTATGTGCTGATCACAATGTGCACTTGGTTACTGTTCCAAGTGCCAAAACACTTGGAGAGTGGGCAGGGGTTAGTATATGTTTCAATTTTATATTTGTTCCTATAATATTTTTCACTACTTATCAGTAATATAAACCAGTGCTTTTAGTATTCAAGAGTTATAAAACATACAAATGAATCTAGAGGCTAAAAAGAAACTACTACTTTCAGATTCAGGCATACTGATCTGGAAAATGTTGGTGCTCTATTTGAAAAACTATTTCTAAGTATATACCTATAAGTTAAAAGCCATTTTAGCATAGTCTCTTCCTTAAATATAAGCTTAGCTATTGCTACTGTTTATTATAAAATCCCTTGTATTGAAGTGAACAATCATTAAGAATGGTTTTTTAAATATTTTGTAAAACATTACACGTAAAGGAGAAGTGAATTGTGAGGACCACCGTGGTTGCGGGGTCTGCAAGTAAGTTTCTTCTTTATAAGTGGAGGTTTACAAACTTTTTATCTGGAAGGTTATATTTTTTGTATTGTGTTAACGCTTGTCGAAGGTTTCAAAATCTTGGATTTCGATCATGTTCGTATTGGAATTTTCACACAAGGCATCCTTACCCGAGGAGATCTTGAAGGAGAGGTGAGTGTATCTTGGACTGGCATCTCAATTCTTAAAGTACATATTGTGAATATCTTGGAGTAACTAATGTGTCTAAAACCAAAGTTGTAAGGTGCTAAGGCGCACGGTGTAACAACCCCCTATCTGGAGGCTCAAAACTAACGGCTACGGATGCTGCAGTCATTCATAGTTATTAATCATTGGCGACCAAATACGGCAACATTAGATACATTGATACACAGAAACACAAGAATATGGAAAAAAATTAAACATCAAACAAATTCCACATTCCATTTCAAAATATTCCAAATTGATTACATAATCCCAATTCGCAAATTACGTTGAACATATAATTATTACAAAATACGTCAAAAGCGACATATGAAGATGCCCCCTTGATAGATCAAAGTATATAGATAGGCAAGAAAACAATTTGCCTTTACAAACAAACACACATCGAAAATAAAAGAAATCTAATAACAAGCTTGTCTCCTGTACGTCCTTGGAAGCTTTATTCGTCTAAAAGAACACCTGGAAAGCTTAACTCTCAACCTACTCAAAATCAATTGAGTATCCGAGAGTTTAAAGGAAAAACAAAAATTTTGAGTTAGACATAAAGCCTGGTATGAATAATACTTTACCATCTCATACCATTTAGATATCTAGTGAGACCACGTCGCCTGGCGGAACGGGTTTCCCCCCACTAGTATCCTAAAACATTTATAAAACCATATACTGTGCTCTTGCATCCACAATGGTTAAAACATTGTATTTCAAAACATTATGATAATATGCAAAACAAATAAATCAATTTTGGATTACCCATCCCCACTCATTCTGACTATCTGTCTCAATTATAGTTTCTAGGATTACTATTAACCTGTTAAATGTTAAGGCCTATCTGTCCATTTACTTAGTTTTCATGGGATCATTAAGAACCTATTGGTAACTCCAATATCTTATTTCTTATTCTAATTTTCATTGGCTAACTAGGAACCTATTGGCTGACTGTCAATATCTTAATCCGGATATAGTTTTCATGGGTCATCTACAAACCTATTGGTCCTTGCCAGTATCAAATCATAATTTTCATGGGCTGACTATGAATCTATTGGCCCTTGTCAATATCATAGTTTTCATGGACTTACTGTAAACCTATTGGCCCTTGCCAATATCTTTAATTAAGATTTTTAACATCTGTTAATTATATCCACTACTGGATCAACCTAACTGGTTATTCTGCCCCTTTTCCTAAAGTACAGATATTGGTTAATAACAATGTGAATAAATATATGAAGAAGTGAACATAACAATAAAATAATACCAACACCTGTGGTTTATTATCCTTGAAATCCTCTTTATACCTTGGGTCAACCCCTTTAACCTTTTAAATCATGGAAAACTTATTCATTTCAAAACACTTCGTTTATTTATGCCATGGTTATTACTTTAAATGGAGATTAAGTTTATGTTTTGAAACCATAAAAATATCTCTTTCGAAACCTATGGATAGCTCCTTCGAAAGCAAAGACTTCTTTTCAAAACATTGTATACATACCTTTCGATGGTATCAAATCCTCTTTTAAAATGTAGAGGTTCGAAATACATGAAAGTACCCCTTTCAAAAGCAGGGTCGAAATGGTTATATAGGAAAGTATCTCCTTCGAAACCAACAAAAATTAATTTGGGAAAAAATTGATGGTGTCGGAACCATCTAGTCGAAAGTAAAAACCTTTTAAAACAAAAACTTTGAATGACAGAGTCGAAACCCCCTTTCGACTCCATCACGTTCGAAACTCTCAACCCTTTCGAAAGCAATTAGGAAAAGGCTTAGTTTAAGGTAAAAATAAGGACGAACCTTCGAAAGCAATTACTGGTCAATATAGTTGAAAGGTAGAGTAGCGGCTAGGTTTCAACTAGGTCGAAACCAATCCAGTCGAAAGCTCTGATTTTTAAGAAAAGGTACCCTTCGAAAGCTTTTTTACATAATATGGCAATTTTCTTCGAAAGCTACTTATAAAACCCTTTCGAAAACATAGCTTTTGACTGTGTTGAAAGCTTTAGGTAAAACAAGACAATAATTTTAACTTAAAACAAAGCAGAGTTTCGACCCCATCGCAAGCTACCCTTTCGACACCAAGGGCTTCCGCGCCTCCCTTCTAATTCACCGCATACCATCTAAGTGATATCTTGTGTATTAGTTTTGATTGGGATGAGGCGGAATCAATGAAGTCGAAAGGCGCTTACTAATAAAGGCGGAACATCTTTTTTTTTCTAATTTAAAGGCCGAAATATAGTAACTTTAGTAATTTCTTTTTAACAACTTGCGTATTTGTAAAACATTGATTAGCTGCCATATAACTTTTTAAATACTTTACATTTAATACTGCTGCATTTATTTAGATCCAAATTAAAGGATTTAATGTTAAAACCTTTCCATATAACAAAAACCAACATTTGCAGAAAAACCCTTCTTTTAAAATAATTTATTTCCCCTTGTAATTCAATTGGGAAAAATCACATAAATTCGATTTCCTCATTTAATCAAATATATTAAAATTTTAGACCCAATTTCATCTTGAAATATTCAAAATAAATTTTAAACCCGATTATATTTCCATTAAAAATTCATAATAAAATTTCCATAGCTTGGAAAATTCTGAAAATTAAAACCCATCTCCAAAAGCATGTTCTACTTAACATAAAAAATTTCCATGGCAATCTGAAATCATAGATTCTAGGTTTTACATCAAAACCGTGCAAATTCATATGCGTATGAATTAAAATAAATCATCATAATATAATTCAAGCATATCATCACCCATTTTATCACAAAAACGAATTTAAATCATAAATCTGAAACCATATAATCATAGAATAAAAATAGAGATGGTATGAGATTATCATTCACCTTAAACTTGATAAGGAATTTGAGATTTATTGTTGATTAATCCTCTCTAGCTTTTGATAAATTTCTTCCTTTTTTTCTTGGTAATGGTCGGCTTTGGTTTAGGTTTTAGATTTGTGATCGTGAGAAATGAAACGTGAATAGACGAAAGTGAGAAGTTATAGCCGTGTATAATAGATTGACTAATTTACTAATATGCCCATGTGTAATTTAATTATCTTATAAATCAATTTAAAGTCCATTAGATCTTTATTATTAAGCACGACCCATTATACAATTTATTCAAATTTCAATCTCCTTATCATCATTATTCTATTTAATTTATTTAATTAAATTTTCTGAATAATGTTGTCAACTTATAATTTCTTATTACAAATACAAAAGCATGGATGGATAGATACAAAGTCAAAAACGGTAATTCGAAACCAAAACAATAGCAAATTCAAGTTTCAACATCAGAAACATAGAAATTATAAGTTGCAACAATAAAAGGCTAGAGATGATAGCAAATTTTAATATGCTAAACCATATTTTATAAATTAAAATTAAAATTTAGATATTTTATAAATTGAAATTAAAATTAAATTATTTTATTAACTATGATTTAAATTTAAAACCATATTTTATAATTCATTCGACTATTTAAATGTTTTATTTATCTATTTTATCAACTAAAATTAATATTCATTTCAATCAACTATTTATAAATATTTAAATATTTATTTATAATTCATTCAACTATTTAAATATTATATTTAACATTCTTATTTACTAAAATTATAACTCATTCATCGATTTATAAGTATTTAAATATTATATTAACTAATATTTTAATTTAACTATTTGAGTATTTTATTAACTATAAATTAAATTGTAAATCATATTTTATAATTTATTTAACCATTTAAATATTTTATTTAACTACTTTATTAAGTTACATTTAAATTTAACTATTTCATCAACTAAAAAGTCTAAAATTCAAAATTTAAATGTTTAATTAACCAAAATTTAAAATTTAAACCATATTTATAATTTATTTAACATAGCTATTTAAACTAAATTAATCAAATTAACTTTAAATTTTAAACTGATTTAATCAACTTTTAGAAGTTTATACGTATTAAATTTAATTGAGGCTTGTGTATGGTGAAAAGTGAGCAAGGGCTGGGTCGCCACTCCCTTAGTGGCGTGTCATATCGAGGCTTGGGTATGGTGATAAATATGCAAGGACTGGGTCGTCGCTCTCTTAGTGGCGCACTGCATCGCCGCCCCGATGTAGTGATAAATGAGCAAGGGTTTTCGCACTTTACTCGGTGGGTGCGAGGGGCAAGGAAGCTAGTTGATGAAAGTAGGATTCGGTTAGGTAGTTGAAATGTAGGATCATTAACAGGAAAGCTAAGAGAGATAGTTGATACTATGACTATGAGACGTGTAAATATCTTATGCGTTCAGGAGACCAAATGGACGGGCCAGAAGGCGAAGAAGGTGGAGAACACAGGCTTCAAGTTGTGGTATACGAGAAAAGAACGTAACAAGAACGGGGTAGGCATCTTAATTGACAAGAACCTTAGAAACGGAGTTGTCGATGTTAGGAGACAAGGGGACAAGATCATCCTAGTCAAGCTGGTAGTGAGCGATATGATTCTGAACGTCATAGTGTCTATGCCCTACAAATAGGTCTAAGTGAAGTCGTCAAGAGGAATTTCTGGGAAGAGCTAGATATTATGGTTATAGATGTGCCTAGTAGCGAAAAACTTTTCATAGAAGAAGATTTTAACGGACATGTTGGTACAACTAGTGGTGGATTTGAGAGAGTGCATGGTGGTTTTGGATATGGCGATAGGAACCAAGAAGGAGAAGAAATACTGAATTTCGCTATTGCTTATGACCTTATGATAGCTAATATCTTTTTTAGAAAGAGACAGTCACACTTGGTTATTTTTAGTAGTGGTCAACACTTTAGCCGGATTGACTTTTTCCTTACTAGAAGAGATGACAAACGAGCTTGTGTAGATTACAAAGTCGTACCTGGAGAATGCGTCGTCTCATAACATCAGCTTCTGATATCCGAGTTTCGTCTTCGAATACGTGCTCGACAGGATAAAAGTGCCAAGATTAGTCGGACGAAATGGTGGAAGCTCAAAGGAGACGCTTCACGGGTGTTTAAAAATAGGATGATGAGAGAAGGGGCATGTAATTTGGAAGGAGCAAATCACATGTGGGATGAGATGACAACGCACATTCGGAAAGTGGCTACTGAGGTGTTTGGGGTAATGAAAGGAAATAATCGAGAACATAAAGATTCATGGTGATGGAACAGTGATGTGCAAAAGGCTATCAAAGAGAATGAATGCTATAAGTGCTTGCATCATCACAGGAGCGAGGACAACATGCAAAAGTACAAAGTGGTAAAGAAGAACGCAAAGAAAGCGATGAGTGAATTGAGAGGTCGGGCGTATGAAGACCTGTAACATAAGCTAGGTACGAAGGAGGGTGAAAAAGACCTCTATATGATAGCTAAGCTCCGTGAGAGGAAGACAAAAGATTTCAATCAAGTTAAATGCATCAAAGATGACAATAATAGACTTTTGGTGAAGGACGATGAGATAAAAAATAGATGGAGAGATTACATCGACAAGCTATTTAATGAAGAAGATGATAGCACTATGATCGAGATAAACAACTCTTTTGATGACACCAGTAGGCATTTTGTTCGGAGAATTCAATAATCCGAGGTAAAGGAGGCGCTAAAACGGTTGAAAGCAGGCAAGGCATTGGGGCCTGATGGCATCCCCATTGAGGTGTGGAGATGCCTTGGAGATGCATGGATGGCCTGACTAAGTTGTTCAATAATATTTTCAAATCAAACAATATGCCAGATGAGTGGAGGAGAAACATATTAGTTCCAATTTTTAAGAATAAAGGAGATATCCAAAGTTGCACAAACTACAGAGGAATTAAGCTTATGAGTCATACGATAAAGCTTTGGGAGAGTCATTGAACATCGATTAAGAAAGAATGACAAGCGTTTCAAAAAACCAATTTGGTTTCATGCCTGAGAAGTCGACCACAGAGGCGATTTTCTTGATAAGACAACTTATGGAGAGGTTTAAGGAGCAAAAGAAGGATCTTCACATGGTATTTATCGATTTGGAGAAAGCTTATCACAAAGTACCGCGTAAGGTGATGTGATGGGCTCTGCAAAAGAAGAGAGTCCCAACAAAGTACATTACCCTTATCAATGATATGTACGATGATGTTGTGACTAGTGTCAGAGCATGCGATGATGTAACCAGTGACTTTCTCATTAACATAGGATTACATCAAGGGTCAGCTTTGAGCCCTTACATTTTTGATCTAGTGATGGATGTGGTTACGAAGGGTATACAAGAGGAAATTCCTTGGTGCATGCTATTTGCTGATGATGTTGTGCTAATTAATGAAAGTAGGATTGAGGTTGATAAACAATTTGAGCTGTGGAGACAGACTGTAGAATCAAAGGGATTTAGGCTTAACAGAACTAAAACAGAGTATCTGAAGTGCGAGTTTAGCGGTGTCAGGTCAGAGGATGAAGATGTCACTCTAGCTGGGCAAATAGTTCCCAAGAAAGAATTCTTCAATATTTAGGATTAATGTTGCAGTCTAATGGTGAGATTGATGAAAATGTTAGTTTTAGAATTCGAGCGGAATGGGTGAAATGTCGACAAATGTCTGGCATTCTCTGTGACAGAAAAGTCTCACAGAAGCTTAAAGGAAAGTTCTACAGAACGACAATCAGACCTGCGATGTTGTATGGTGCAGAATGTTGGCCTACTAACAGCCAACACGTGCAGAAGATAAGCGTAGCAGAGATGCGTATGTTGCGATGGAGTTGCGGTCATACAAGAAGAGACCGAATTAGAAATGATGATATACGTGAAAAACTTGGAGTAGCATCAATTGAGGAGAAGCTAATTCAACGTCGCTTAAGATGGTTTGGACATCTCCAACGAAGGCCGTTCGAGACCCCTGTGCACGCTTGAATGGTAGGTCGCGTCGTATGCACAAAGAGAGGTAGAGGTCGACCAAGGTTGACATGGAAGGAGTAGTAAAAAGGGACTTGAAGGATTGAAATATATCCGAATAGCTGGTAACGGATAGGAGCGCGTGGAGGTTAGCGATCCACGTATTAGAACCATAAGCTATGAGTTCTATAAGTTTTAGATTATAGGACTAGGAAAAATGAGCCTAAGCCATAGCGCGTGGAAGTTAGCGATTCACGTAAGAGCACCATCATTACTATTTATACTATTATCATCATTTGGTTTTTTCTCTCCATATATATATGTATTTTTATCTTTATTTTTACATATATATGTATTTTTATCTTTATTTTTACTTAGTTACTATTATTATTAATTTACTTTTTTGACTTTATTTTATTATTGCTATTGTTATAATCTTTAAATTAGCTTTGTCATTTAGTTTTGGGTTCCATCTCTAGCCGACCCCAACTTATTTGGGAATAATGGCTTTGTTGTTGTTGTTGTAGTATACGCATTAAATTTAACTTCAAAGTTTAAACTTAGAACTAATTAAAATCAGCTTGAAAGTTTTAAACTAACTATTAAGTAAAAAATCACCTGTGAGGCTGTCAGATCAGGTTTGGAGACATTGACAGCAGGACGACGGCGACAGTAGCGTCGACGGTGGATGACAGCAGTTGTTTTTTTTTTCATTAGAACTTTTAAAACCCTAAAATTGAACATCAACTGTAGTCGACTTGAAATTTGGATAGAGAATGGATTTCCGGTTTACAGGTTAGGTCGGCCTGCAAAAAATGGTCGACTATTCAAGGAGTGCCTTATTGCGGTTTGACGCCTCGAAAAAGTCGCTCTTACTGCGCGATATTTGTGTGCCTCCAGTAGCGGAGTCGCCTTGATGGCAAGAAAGCCGCAGTAGCTACACATGCGCTTTTCTGGCGCCTAGGCGCATGCCTAAGTGGGGGTGCCTTGACAACTTTGTGAAGAAATGAAATC
This sequence comes from Allium fistulosum, assembly GCA_030737815.1. Taxonomy (NCBI): domain Eukaryota; kingdom Viridiplantae; phylum Streptophyta; class Magnoliopsida; order Asparagales; family Amaryllidaceae; genus Allium; species Allium fistulosum. The sequence goes on along the minus strand of CM060901.1, from coordinate 1,077,000,715 downwards.
TTTTGTTTTGATTCATCACGATAAAAAGTAAAAAGCAGTTTAGGGGGTCAGTAAATAATAATGGATCGACTGAGTAGTTTCTTTGAACCAAGGTTCAAGTACTCGGTCTCGGTTTCGTTCATTTGAAAATTTCTTGGTTTCGTTCGATGTCGGAAATTTCGAAGGTTTCGGTTTCGGTTTCAATTTCAAGAGTTTGTTAATCAAAATGTAATAATGATCGATGTAAATAAAGTATAAAATATAGTCTAGCCCACTATACTTGTACTTAAATTATTCTAACAAAATTAAATGAAATAAAATAGCCCAACGCAATATATCGCTTTAATTCAGCCCTAACTAAATAAAATTAAGTGATATTTAGTTAGTTCATTTCAAAGTCCAAGCCCTACCTGAATTTCAATTGGCCCTATTTCCCGACCTCTATTTCCCTTCAGCCCTAACTTACAAGACCGTCTCAATTCACGTCTTCACCTTCAGCCTTCACACATCTTCCTTCCCTTCACCGTTGATGTCTTCCCCTCAATCCTAAATCGACGTTTCCCCTTCAGTCCTAAATCGACGTTTCCCCTTCAGCCCTAAATCGGTCGCGACAACATACTTTGAAATCGACGACTACAACTGCTGTTATGAAATCGACGAACGATGCTTGTCCAAATTTGCATCTCAAATCTTGATTGGTAATTTTCCAATTTCTTTTTCTTTTTTGATTTTTTAACTGTAAATTAGCGGGACGGGATTTTAACGTTGTCCCATCCCGCCACCGTCTGGAGCCGAACCGAGGTGGCTGGAATCTCGGGGTTCCGACCGGAACCTTTAACCATGCTTTGAACGTATATGAAAATAAGAAAATGTCATGTAGAACAGGAAGAAATATAATTCGGCTGAGATATCAGATTATTAAGCGAGATTTGAATATTTCGGATGAGATTAGCATCTAATGAGATATGAATGAGATTCGATTCGTCTAAGTGTGAAAAGGAGATCTTGAAAGTGTTTTTGGGCAGGATAAAGGTATTTAAATACACGTGCTTATCCAATCTTGAGGTGTGTCAACACGAAAGTGGATATTTTTAATTTTTTTGCATTGGGTGCTGAGAGGAAGAAAATAAACAAAGTGAGATTAAGTACTGCTGAGTATAGAAGAGCCTGCATATTCTCTAACATGGCTGCGACAAATTTAATAATAAAAAAACATTATAAATGAAAGAATTGGAACAAATTTTAAGGAACTCCTTAGTATCATTGATTGGGTGGGTTGGTAAACCCAGCTGGATGAAGTTTTCTTACTACATTGATTGATTATGATTGGCTTTATAACTACTGATAAATTTTCAATTTTTCCTTTTTAAAATAAAAAATGGGAAAAGTTCCAAATACCTTGAAAATGAAGTTGCTCAAAATTCATCAAACTGGATTAAAGAAAAATTCTCAAGGCAACCTTTGGCTTCACATAGCAGAAGTTTGTTGTAGCTACTCTTAATTTTTTATGAAGTAGTCTCATAAAACAGAGAATGCGACACGTGATTCTTTAGTGTTATGCACAAATACTGTTATTCAATGGACTTCTATTTAAAATTCTTCTCTCAAGCCTAACATTTAGTTGTAAGTCACCAATGACACACTTGTAATTTGTATGTATACAAACAATTGAGATCTTTCGGCATGTCTTTTAACAATTGATTGAAACTTGCACTGCTCTAAACTTTGTGATTAATATCAGCTAAACTTAATATTAGGTTTGTTTAAGCTTACATTCAAATGTACACGGTTTTAATGTATTTTGTAATGTATTGTTTCTATCAGCTTTGCAAAATCGATTCAGAAGGAAAGGCTAGGAAGGTCGTTGGCTGTTCATGCTTAGTTGTCAAGGTAGAATATTTTATTCTGTAAGTAACACCATTTGTTATGCAAACCGAAAATTCCAATTTGACTCTTCATGTTTCAGGACTACGGAGAGGAGTCTGAAGGTCTTAATATCGTTCAGAACTATGTGAAGTCTGTATAGATTTGAAGAATTTCGACCCTACAAATTTTGCAGTCATGTTATTTTGTGTTGTCTGTTGGATGTTTTGAACTTAAATTGGTTTTGTGTTGTGATTCATGAGGTATCGCTTCTCTTGATCTTCGTAGAATATTATGTATTTGGTAAATTAAAAATATTTGTTAGTTTTGCATGTTATGATTAATGATCGTCATAATTCCTTCTGATTTGGTACCCAGTTTACTTCGGACGGCTGCTGTAAGCCAGTAATATAACGTTGGTCTTCCGTTTCAACGAATAATAAGATTGAATACAAGGCACTGTACTTCGTATGCTTGCCTGCCTTACGTTAGACCAACCTATCGTGCGTGAATGGTTTTTCTACAAATTGTATATGGTTTTTCTACAAATTGTATGTATAGAGGGATGGGTTGAATTTGTGAAAAATGTTATTTGTTAGATCTTATTTATAAGTGATATTAAGATTTGATTTGGTAATAGAGGAGCGTTTTGAATTAGTGAAGAAGCTTATGTGTTAGATCGATCTAACATTTATGTTAGATCTGATTCTTATAAGGCCGGGAACAACCCTCATCATGCTACAGATACCAATTTCTTGAGCGCCGGAGCTAATCTGAGTAGTAATTGCATCTCGAAGAAGACACAGTTAGATCTAGGTCGCGATGACGCTAGATCTAACAACAACTGTAAAGCGGCTAACAAGGATTAAGCGGAAGGGGTATGAGAGATAGCTTTAACAAAGCTCTTTCATACTGGGAACGGGGAGAAATTAGCGGGACGAAGATCGAAGGCGAATTGGTAGAGTATTGATTCGATCGTTGGTAGCCATTTTTGATGTTTTTCTGTGATGCTTTGTTGAATGGAGGCATTTGTCGACAACTTGTAACTAGGGTTAGGGTTGTGATGGTTGTTTGAGGCTTCGGGTCTTTATTTTTTTACCCGTTTCTTGTATTGGGCTGGGCTTTTTATCTGACTTCAAAAAAAAAAAAAAATTTCAAGTAATATTAAGATTTGATTTGATAATATCTGCAGAGGGATGTTTTGAATTGTTAAACTAGGTTTATTTTTTACATTCTACTTTTAAGTGATGGTGTGATTTTGATAATATCAATAGAGGACGTTTTTGGTAGGTCATATTAACCTAAAAAAGAGTGACATCAAAGGTATTGCAACTATTAATACAGATATATGAAGCAACAATTAACAATATATTTTACTTGACACGTGATCGAGTTATATATCAATTCCGATTTATCTCCATTTAGAGGACCAATAACAATGAATCTTAAAATGTATTTACTTGCTTTACTTTCTAAATCGTAGTAGATTACAAACGATCACATTGATAGCCATCTTTACTAAAAAGAACATTGACAAACATTTTTACTGAAAAGATGGAATGATACGACATCTAACATTGAAAGTTATTATATTTTTTTCAATTAACACATACTTTTAATGGTCGTCCATAGAACTCAACTATCATGAAATCTGCCAACACACCATAAACATTTAGCATCACACTTTAGAAACAATTTTGTACGTTCCATCGACCCCATTTAGAGGATCAATAAAAATGAACCTTAAAATATATTTACTTGCTTTTAAAATATATTTAATGGAATAAGAGAATTCGAAGCATTCTGCTTGTGTCAACCATAGCATAATTGATGCTGTTGAAGAGCATATCACTTAGCTTTTAAATATTTTTGTGTGGGGTAAATAAAGCTAGTTATTTCATCGTTAACGCCTATAGTAACAATAAATGCTTCAAACCTTTTTTTATTTAGATCTTTAATATTATCTGTTATTGTAGACTAAGAGCATTATCAACACAGTATAACTCTGATTCTCAAGTAGCTTCTCGTCCATTTGATTCCAATAGAGATGGATTTGTGTATGATACACTAATTATGTTTGCTACTTTTTTGATTCCGTTTCATATGTTTTAGAAGTTTATGAATGTTATATTCACATCATATTACAACATTGGTGAAGGGTGTGGTCTTATGGTATTGGAGAAACTTCTGCTGATGTTTTATACGTCTTATATACAACACATCAGAACCATGGCTAATAAAATATTATACGTCTTATATATAATAATAATAATAATAATAATATCATTAGACTCTAGAAAATTATGCATCTAGACTGACCTGAAACTTTGAAAGAACTTTAATTTTAGGGGTCAACGGTGGCGAGCAGCAGCGAATAATGACGAATAACAATAAAGAACGGAGAACAGTGGAAGTAATGGAGTGATAGAGAAAGTTGGACTGATTGTGATGGCGGAGTGAAGAGTAGAGGAAAATTTCATATGATATTTATAGAGATGGTAGAATTTTCTAGAATTAGATATTTAAGGGATAAAGGTTTGATTCTCTCCTTAGCATGTATTGATTAGGCCATATCCTATTTAATAATGAATATTTTTAACCGACTGGTCAATTTTTTACAGATTGCATACTATTGAGTATGTGCTAGTTTATCTAGTAATGAATATTACTATACATATAGAGTTCTAGGTTATACCCAATCAATATTATATTTAGCCCATCAAGCATTTAATTGACCTTTTCAAATGCTATTTTCTAGACTAAGTTAAAATGGTAATTTTTCAAATGCTATTTTCTTTGACAAATTATAATGGAAATATTTCTAGGTTATACTCGATCAAAGTTATATTTAGCATATCAGCCGTATTTTGACCCAACCAGTGCTATCAATAGGAGGATTTGAATATTTCTAGATTATACCCGATCAATATTATATTTAGCTTATCAAGCATTTAAAAGACCTTTTCAAATCCTATTTTCTAACATAAATTATAATTGCAATTTTCAAATGCTATCTTCTAGAGTATACCTAATCAATGATAAGCAAAATCATGACATTAATTTTTGGATTGATGGTCATGAATTTTTCGACTGCATTCAAGCATTTAAAAAACATTTTCAAATGCTAGTTTTTATGGTAAATTATAATGGAAATTTTTTAAAGAATCTTTTCCGTTATAGGTTGTACAATAGAAGAAAGAAATATGACTAATTAAAACAAAATAATTCTCAAAAAATGTGTGGTCATATGCATGTATTTTTCGGCTGTATTCAAGCATTGAAAGGACCTTTTCAAATGCTATTTTTTAAGGTAAATTATTATAACAATTTTTCAAAGAATTATATAAAAATGGCGTATTTGAAACTTTACGGTCGGACCAAAAGTTTGCGTTTTCAAATCAACTATTAATAAAGATATAAGATGAAGTACTTAAATAATATTTGATTAATTCAATGTATCATACCAACAAGTCTATAACATTACATGATTACTATTTGACGATGATTAATACTATTATAATCTTTAGAAGTTTAGTAATATACCTATACAATCATTGAAGCGGTACATTTTGTGGTTGGAAGCTCCTATAAAGCCATCCACCACGAAAAGTGGTATCCTCCGCTAGGATGATACGTGCTAGACTAGCTTGTCTACGAACAACCTTTTTCTACAATTAGAAGTTTTTAAAATAAACGTCTGATTGTTGACACCTTTTACATATTACGGTTCATAATTTATTATCTATAAGATTTTGGTTCGTGAAATTACGGATGGTAGCGGTTGAAGATACACTGAATTGTAAATAGAAAGGCTTTGAGTTAAACATAAAATTTGTTTCATATTTTCAAACCACTTGATTTCAACTTTCTATGCCTTCATTTTTTCCAACCACCAAGAGAGTTAGGAATCTATCCATTGGTGTCGGATCTGTGGACTTTATTACAAATTATATAATTATGCGTGAAAATAGAATAGACTAGACGCAGCGGGCATAAAGAATCGGAAGCAAGTGGAGTGGTCTCCTACAGCAATATCGCATCTGCAGCATTGTTCGGCATCGGTTCATGAAACAAAAGATTCCTTTTCAGTATCACATCTGAACATCCTTTGTTCAGCATAGCTTAATAACTTGTTTTGAACACCATTTTTGGTGCTGGCTTTGCCTTTATTCAAACTGATGGTAGAAAAAGGGGGTTTTTTTTTTCCATCGGAAGATGTATTAAGTGCACTGTTAGCGTAGAAATTACATATTCAGAAAGAGCGAAATGAGAAAAGACAGCACAGGTTGATATTGCATTATAAAGTTGTGCTTTCCAACGCTGATCCCTTCCGTGTATATATTAAATAAATAAACAAATAAAAAATGAGGAAGAAGAAGAAATCTAAGTTTTGTGGATATGATCTACTGAGAGGTGCGACTACCTGTTTGTTCCCTACTAATTATAATTAGGCGCAAATTGATGGTATATTTACAGAGGCATGTGCGTACTAAACAAATGGGTCCGACTAAATTCGCTGTTATACAGACTGACTCTATTCAGAATAAACAATAAAAAGACTTCGTGCCGCGTCATTTTTACTCAATCCTTCAACCATATACCATCAATATTATAGACTGAAAAAATAAAATATCTAGAATAATATAACGATAAAATCAACTCATTTGGTTGAGCACCTTCTACGGATCGATGGTACAACACCAAACATATTGGAGTAACATTTTTTTTAGCGCCGGTCTAAAAAAATAGGTTGCATTAGTTAAAAGTAAGGTTGAATGTATATGGAAAAGGTAGATATATAAAATGAAAGGGGAAGTTTGAATAAAGTGGAAGTGGAAGAAAGAGACCAGTGGGTGTTTGAGATTAGAAGGGACCCAAAAAATGTCGCTGTAGTTCAGCACATTCTATCTTGATATAAAGGAGGGAGCTTAATTAAAGTCGGCAATCACTTGATTTGCACTAAGATCATGTAAACAGTGTTATCATGTGCATCCAACAATGATCATGCACTCAAGCAAAAGACCGATGTTGACGCTTTTGTTTTTACGCCGTGGATACTCGTATACTTTACCCTTTAATATTATCTTCGTGCACAAATATTTTTGTCGTGTACCGATCATCTTATTAACCATTTCGATGGTATATCATATATATATCCTATTTAATGGACAATGTTTAAAACAATATCTTTGATATGGGCTCTTTTTAGCATTACAATAATAGGGTCGTGTGCTTAGGCTATAAAGATAGCACAGTGGCCACCATATTCAAATGCTGTATGTTACTTCATCGGTTGTAAGGCTGTAAGTTGGGAATGTGAAAAAATCATAACCAAAGAACACAACACTAATAATCCCACGGACTTTCTAATTAAAGATTCGGCAATACCTTAATCGAATCTGGTTTTATATTGGAATCATTCACCAAAATGTGATTCCGTTATACTGTTGTATTCAATTATAATGACTAAACATTGATTTCCATTTAATATGAGCTGGGCTGTTGCTTAATTAGACTGTTACTCTATACATCCATCTAAATACGTGCTAACAACATTTAAACACTAATAAAATTAAATCATGAAATCCACTTCAAAACCCACCTCAGCTCTAAAAAATGGTTTGAAAATAAATGCTAATGGTTTTACATAATCGAATAATATAAAAATAATAAAATCTAATACTCGAACATAATTATTTTCAACTCTATCAATTATTAATGACAAAAGAAAATAAGACGGGCAACATAAATAAATTTCTATTACCAATTTCAGATCGGAAGTTGACTGGTTAAGATATTTAATTCTATTTATAATATGCATGTAAAGCAACATTTTTGTAAATTTGTTAAATTTATAGGGAATGGATACCATAATTAATTAAAATTTTAAAATGGTTTAGCCAATCAAGTGCCTATGTTCACTATTCAATATTATTTATGAGTTATTCCTGCTTTCAAATTATAATAATTATTCGATTCAAATCGATGAGCTTTGAATTTGACAACATTTCCTTTCAAAAGAATCAAAAGTCCTCTTCTGATTGTTGTAGGATATCTATTTATAAACGAATTCGATGATGGGAATCGCTAGATACGGTTTGAACGAGCACATATCTTCAGATTTCACTTTCCAGCAAGATGAACATGTCAAAACGTACGTTTTTCAACACTCGCCATTGTTCGGTACTAATCCATGGATCGGTACCAATCGATGTCATTGACTTTCCTTGCTCTTTTTTCATTAGTTCAAGTCTTCGACTCTTGGATCTTCAACCACAAAATAACCAAGCACCATCAATCGGTACCGGATGATGTCATATCGGTGTACTTGTCTTTTTCTTCAACTTCGAGTACCGAGTTATATAAGAGTAGAGTGGACTCCCCGACATTCTTCAGATCATTCGATATCGATCCCTACCTATTGCCACCGACCGATATGGGATGTTCCATACTTAGCCAACCTTCAAGTTCTTAAACATTAATATACTCGATGCTTCTTGATCGATTCCTTCATTATTTTGACTCAACAGGTCCATCGAAACGCCACTTAATTCAAATATCGGATAACACTTTCCTTCCAAATTATGATTCTGTGGAGATAGAGCATGCTTTGAATCAAGATAAGCAACCGAATCCAGATCTGCAAAGATGCTTCGACCATCTGAACTGGCTTCGTGAAATATTGCATCTTCTTTGAGAATATTGACATATCTTTCCAAACAATTGTTGATTGCATCTTTCTGGAAGATATAACTGTTGGAGTCTTCTATATGAAGTCTTCGACCATCTCTAAGAATTTAGGGAAGTAATTCCATTCTTTGGCTAGGTAAACTTCTATTCTTTTCCATTTTTTAAATATGAAAGTTCTTATTGATCGATGCCAAACGATTTTCAAAGACTAATATATAATGGACATTTAGAATTTTTTCTAACTTCACTTCACATTTTCTAAGGTTTGACCCTCGAGCATTTGCAACAGCAACTGTTTTCCTCCTTACGCGATTTTTCCTCCGTTGAACAATGCACTGCCGCATCCATCCAAGTCCAGCCAAATTACATGCCGTCGATCTACAAAAACTCGCCACCGACCAATTTGAACATGGCTCTCCATCTTGAGCGTCCATGCTAATCTCAAATCGTCGTCTTTCTATTTTTCCAAATCCAAATCTCAACTTTAAGGTGGGCGCCACCTTGCACTTGGACCCCTGCCTCCTACTCTTGACCACAACTTCAGATTTGTCGCCGACCCATGTTCAATTTCGGACCGTCGTCCTCTTCATTATCAAAATCACCTCTTATAATCTAAAGAACAACATCAGGTTTCATTGTACTCATGGGGAATGGGAGATGGTGAAAGAGAAAAATAGCTTCTTCATTTGGAGTTGGTGATCCATTGGTCTTCTTGGTTCTTGATCGAGACAACTCAAGAACCCGTCTTTCCAAATGCACTCTAACACTTATCGAATTCAAAAGTCGATACATTCTAGGACATTCATGCAATCGACATTCGAAATTGAATATAAAATACCTGAAATCCTGCAAAGAAGAGCTCTACACCGCTTTGGAGATCATCCGGTTTTGTTAATGTAAACCCTACGTTTAGCAGGTAACATCCAACACGAAATTCCATTGCATGTCAGAGCTTGTTTGTCAGCACAAGTGGGCTATTTAAATAGAATGCTCCCATCCATCGTGCCAAGGGCATAAGACACATGCCACATAGTTTGATACATATATCACTACATCAATCGTTCGATTGGTCAACACACGTTGACATCCGTTGGATCCTCTACATCGGCTACCCAAGACTTAATCAAAGTAAATACAAAATGTCAATCATACCCAACTATGCTCATATCTTAAGCTTGCTGTAAAATATGGATCTTAGATGCTCCAAGTATATCTCTATCGCAACCTCTGGTCCTTCTACATCTAAATTCACTTCTCCGACAGCAAGTTACTCTTCTGCTCTGGCTTCCAGTTCAACTCCTTCTATAGTTAGGCAACCTCGACGCTAACCACAACCACAATTGCAACTAGCTCCTTAGGTGCCCATGGGTGATGAAACCACTCCGGATGCTTACTCTAACAACCCTCATTCCGAGGCTTCGAAATAGATACTATTGATGCTGTAGTCATCCTTAGCATTATTATTCAGTGATAGAATGAGATCCGTTATTGAATCATTAACACCAAGAGCACTAGAATTTACAAAAAATTTAACAAAACATTTCATTCATTAATTTGCAAATTCATTATAATTCATTTCCATAACCCTACAAATACATCGTCCAGATTAAATATAATAATTACATATAGTTCCAAGAGCGACATATGAAGTTGTTCTCTTGGATGATCAGAGTTTTAAGTATCTAGATGGATACAATACCCGGCATTACATACATTCAAACAAATATAAAGCAGTTAAACTACTACACGACGAAAATATATTATCTTCTATATAGTAATTTGCCTCCTGTATGTCTCCAGAAGTTTATTCATATAAACCTAAAACACCCTACTCTCAGCAAACTCAATTCCAAATTGAGCACCCGACAGTTTAGGGGGGAAATCAAAAGTTTCAGGTCAGATAAAAGTTTGGTATGAATAATATTATACTATCTCCATCCAAAATGGATAGATATTGAGACCACTCCACTGAACTAAAGGATAGATTGTTAGACCACGCCGCTAAGTGTAACAAGTTTCCCCCTTCACTAGTACCATTAAAATCATATCATATATGCAACCAAAATGATTAGCACATAATCATAATATAATCATGTAATAATGGGTAAAATGAATAGTCCATCATTCACTAAGGCCAAAGGGTTACACAAACCCATGTTTACCCAATCCCAAAAATAGTCCATGGCACAGTTTTCTCAGGGTCACTATGAACCTATATTAGTTTTCTCAAGCTAACTAGAAACCTATATTAGTTTTGCAAGTTGACTAGAACCTATCGGGCTGACTCGAGCAAAAATATAATGGGATAATCCTTAATCTCTTATCCAATGAGAGGAAATAATCTTAGCTTTTGTCCAATAGAAAAATACAATAATGAGCATACTTTATCCATGAGCTCCATACTTTGTGTTACGTAAACTAAATTTCATCTGTCCTTTGGCATAGGCCCTACACAATGGAAGTCGTGGACCTTCTAACCGTGAGCTAAGCGGTCGACTATAGGGAGCGATCCTAAATCGGTATCCTCCCTTAAATCTTAAATCTTGAATTTGGTGTTCATAATTTCATTGAGTCATATTTTTGATCAGTTTGGGCATTCTAACACAATTTTAAACTTCATGATCTCCTGGATGCAATTCTACTCACTCAGGAGTTTAAGTCCGACCATATACACTAATGGAACAACCTTAACTGGTCATCTGGTCTCCAAATTCCCAAGGTCAGAATGTCGAGTGATATCATAACACACACACACACACAAGTGAGCATGTCAACAATTCAATACATGCAATAATAATTGATAAATATGCAAGAATGAACATACAACACATCATCAATTAATTAAATATAAGTTCAATATGATAGCCAATTTATACACAAATTAATTTTCTAAAGTAATAGCTTCCTTCTTAAAAAATGAGCTAATACGTTATTCTTTTCTTTTAAAATCATCAAAATACCTAACAAATCCATCTTTTTGTTTAAGTAGAATTTAGCCCCAAAATAGCATGAAAGTCTTCCAAATGTTATAAAATAGATATATCCCCTACTTTTTAAAACCATAGGCTATCGTACCTTAAAAACTCTCTTGTTTTCACACGTTAAATATAGACCGTCACGCATTAAAATTTCATAGTCACCCCTTGCCAAAAAATCAAGGTTATCGCGTTCAAATCCGCTTAGGGTCATAGTGCGTTAAAAATGAAGGTCGTCGCACTCAATAATATATATGTGTATATGTACATAGCCTTTTCAACATAATTTAGCCATTGCAATATATGCATGAGCCGTCGCTATGAATAAATAATATGTCATTCAGGAGACATCGTGGTTTGTCACTTGTTTCCTTTATGAGCATTTTCCAACATTCAATGCATATAAATTTCATTAACTGTACCTACCTTCACAAGTTATTATATATATTTTTCATGTGTCTACATGTTAAATAATTCATGCATTATGTGTTATATATACTTATTAATTATACTTTCTTTAGTGTTCATGTTTAATTCGCCTACACAGTTGTTGCTTATAATAAATATGTATATTTATAGATATATTATAGTAGGAGCTATCACGATGAATTCATATACAAGCTGTTGTGATATCATTTCATTTGAATATATAAACAAGCAGTCGCTATACATTTCATATACGAGCCATCGTTATACATATCATGCCTTATGTTTGTTTGCAATTGAGCCATCACTGATAATTATATATATAGTCACACAGACACACTATATGTGTGCATCTATGACCCACGTGCATTTGAGTCGTTGCCAATAATACGTGCCACCACTATATAATTTTCCTTTATGAATGGGGTGATTTGTTTTACATGGTCAAAAATGGTTCAAAGACAGTTTTGTGATTGAAGTAAAAACTGATTTATTACCCCTTTAAACTAATTCTTTTCTACCAAACCCAATTTGTTGTTGGCTTTCTATTGGCCAAACTCATTCTTTTCAATTATCTTCCAGAAAATTTTAACCCTCAAAATTATTATTTATTTATTAATAAATTTTTCTATAATTAAATAGCATTTCCTTCACTAATTAATTCATATAAAATAGAAAATTAATGTAAAAATCCCAAAAATTCACCAAAAATTTATTTTATCATTTACCGAATCTTGTAAAAATTTGGACCAAAACAATTAATTTTCATATTTTTAATAATTAATTTCGAAATTCAACCATTTTCTCACTTAGAAAATTCATAAAATATTCATATAAATTTCAAAACTTATAAAATTTAAAAATCATTTCTAAAATAATAATTCGAACATCTTATCAAGAATTTAGATCCTTTGGAGATAAAAAATTTAGATTTTTCACATTAAAACCCTTAAGGAAAATTCATAAAAATTCCTAATAATAACCATTCAATATTATACATGATTATTCATTCAACAAACATGATAAGCAATCAAATCCAGTTCGCAATCACATCAAATTCGAATTAAAACACATAAATCATGAGATGATAGTATATTATTCACCTTAGCCCTCGTTGAAATGTTGAGATTTGCCTTAGCTTCTTTTTTCTCTTCTTTTCGTCTTGAATTCTCTTTCTCCTTCGATAATGGTTGGCCTTATTTTGTTTAGTTTCATTTAGTTTTGTGAATGAAGTGAAAATGAATGAGGGAGATGAGAGAAGTGATGTGTTATTCTCTTTTTCCTTGTTTTCCATCTCTATTTATGTTTACTTATTAAAACACTTTCTTTAGTATAGTTATTAAGGCCAACCTATATTGCTTAGTTAATTAGCTGATTTTTTTAGCAAATCTGCTAATTTTCAACTCCTCATTTAATTATCCTATAATTAAATATTTTAATTATATGCTATATAAAAATTAGGAGTGTTACAGGCTCCCCTACTAAAGAATTTCATCCTCAAAATTGCAATAAGACAAACAATAACAAGCATATAATAACAACAATACTTGCATAACCACAAGTTAATAATCTATACACACTAGAACATACAATCAAAATAGATCGGATACACTTCCATAATCCAATCGTTTGTTTTCCAAGTACAGTCACGTCCATTGGTACTCCACTGAACCTTCACTAACTAAACTGTTTTATTCCTTAACTGCTTCGTATCCTTGTCAACTATACGAATAGGTCGCCTAATGACAGCCACAATGGGCTCCACCACTAAATCTTCCAAAGACGTTGGCTTTGTAGTAATCTCTAGATCACATACGTACTTTCTTAGATGAGAGATGTGAAAAACATTATGGACTCTTGCCAAACTGCTCGGTAACTCGATAAGATAAGCGAGTTTACTGATTCTCTCAATGATAGGAAACATACCAACATATCTAGGTGTTGATTTTTCCATCTTACCAAATACAACAAACTTCATCAGTGATACTTTACGGAAAAAAATATCTAACCGAGAATTCCAAATCCTTACGCCTTTTATCTGTATAGATTTTCTGCCTTGATTAAGCTTCCTTCATCCTTGCTTGGATTAACTCAATCTTTTAAGTTGCTTATTTCACCAAATCTAGACCAAGTATCGGTCTATCTCTGTCTCGAACTAACATGCAGGTGGTTTGCACAGCCTTTCGTAAAGTGCTTCGAAATGTGTCATTCCTGTACTAGTCTGATAACTATTATTATAGAAAAACTCGGCTATGTGCAAATGGCCCTCCCATGACCCTCCAAAGTCCAATACACAAGCCCTCAACAACTCCTCGAGTACCTTATTAACCCTTTCTGTTTTCCCATCCATTTGCGGATGGTATGCAACACTCATCTTTAGGTTGGTACCCAAATCGTTCTGCAAATTTTCCCAAAACTCACTAGTGAATAAAGGATCTCTGTCACTTATAATGCTACTTGGTATTCCATGAAGTCTTACAACATTCTCCATGAATAACTTCGCCAAACTAGGTGTTGTCCTTGTTGCTTAATAGAGATAAGGTGTGCACTCTTGGTCAACTTATCTACCACGACCTAAATGCTTTCATTCCCCTACTCGACCTTAGCACCCATCTATAAAATCTATAGATATCGAATCTCATTTTCACAGTGGCACTTCCAGTGGTTGAAGTAGTCTATAACGACCCATAAATTTTGATTGGTTTTTATAACGTATTTAACTGAATTTTGTGAAATTTTTAAATAATTGAATTTTGAAATAAAAATTTATTATTTGGAATACGTCTATTTAAACATAGCAACTGGTAAATTTTCATCTAATAATATTGAATTTTATTTTATTGTATAATTTTATTTCTATATAAAACAGTTAAAATTGATGATAATAAATTTATTTCAAAACCTGAATATTTTTCTATAGAAAATTTCTAAATCTTCTTGTGAGTCAGATGTCATCTTTCGTTTTTCCAAATTTGGACTTCTATTGCTCCGTTTATCTTATTTCTGACAAATTAGCAGCATTTTCGGTACCGATTATCGACTTTTGATCGGATGATCGTACCACAGATATCCATATACCGTTTTGATCGTCCCATCGTGCCGATCTCCACGGTATATTTATTTCTGTGTTTTGAGGTCCGGTACGCGATGGAAACGATAAAACGTTCCGTTGTAACAGTACCCAAATTTGTGGCTTTTCACTGCCGTTTATTTTTCAGATCTAAACGTGCAGCCCTAGCATGATAATAAATGGCCTTATTAACTTTTGCTAAATCAATGGCCGTTTCAATTTATTATTTGCCGGTACGTTTATTTGGGGCTCTCCATTTCTTACCGTTTGCACCTTATAAACAAATATTTCAACTTTATATATTTGGTTCCTGTAGCCACGTTTACAACTGTTTCTCCACCTTCCCATCTTTCTCTTGTCCATCCTTTATTTTCCCAGACCTTCGCCAAAAATGACTACCGCATCCCCTTACAAGCGCATCCACCATCGTTTCTTGCTCTCCTTCATCCTTGTCTCGTCGATCACCCCTCTGCTGCTCTCTCTCTGCCGCTGCCCCACCTCCACCTCGTCGATCTCCAGCCGCATCTCCTATTACCTCCTCCACGAGATCCCATGACCGAGCTTCTCCTCCCCTACTGAGAACCGCGCGCATGCTCCACCCTCACCCGAGATCTATGCCTCCTCCCCTCCGTTCCTCTTCGCTCCTTCAACCGCCTCCCACTCGCTCCACTATCTTCACCTTCCACACTCGAAAACTTCCATCCGAGCCTTCCCATATCGCTTGCATGGCTCCTGCGTATATCATGGGTTAGGTGTTTTCGTCTTATATATATTAGTGATTTATGTATTTGTTGTATAGTTTATATGTTGATAAGTTATTCAGATTTGTACAATTATATACTTTCATATATATTAACCTTTGCAATGGGTATATATATTTGGTTTGTTTATATATATAACGTAAGTGCATATATATATCTGTAAGTATAATATGTATAAGTTGTATGCTTTGCTATTTTATATATGGGGTGAAAACTGTTATATTATAGCTTGCTTGGTTAATTTTTTTTATTTTTTTTATTTGCAGTTTCAACAGTTTTAAATTGAACACTTAAAGTATAAGTGGTTTCAGGCCTTCATCACATAGATGTTTTAAATTTGATATTCGTTTTATATTAAACATTTGAGTTTAAATTTCAATACGTATGTAAAGTTATATTGGTCCTACATAATACTTTATATAAGCATACCCTGTCATGTGAGTTATGTCAAAGGGTACAAGATCTTAAGTATATATGTTTGTTGGATAGACTTAGTCATACGTCTGTATGGAATGTTAAGTTATACGCAAAAGCTGTGTGTCGTGGTATTTATATATATCCTATTTGATAGTTGGATCATATGAGTCCTGTTTTGGAAAAAAAATAAAATTATATATGGTTTACAAAGTTCTAAAGTTATTTACTCCTGTTACAGTATTTATATAACAAGTTATTAATAAGGTTGCAGATATATTATAAATTAGTAATGCTTATGGTGTTAGTTTTATAACATTAGTTATAGTATATGAATAGTCTATGCTGTAGGTGTTAGTTTTATAACATTAGTTATAGTATATGAATAGTTTATGCTGTAGCTTGTTGCTTTCCAATTCTATTTGACTAAGCTTATATTAATATTGATTTTTCTTATAGGGGTTTCGACATAATGTGTCTAAAATTTGATACTAATTTCTAAGCTGTATGTATATATGTGTATATGGATTCTACTTAATATATGGGTTTTGTTATATAAAATAATAGTTTATATTTATTGAAATAAAGCAAATTTATTTTTATTATTAAGTGCAATAATATATATATATATATATATATATATATATAAACTTTCTGTTCTATTAAGATGATTCCGATTATCTTTATCGACCCCGTTCTAATTTGTTCCATCTATTCTTATTATCAGCTTTGATCGTTGAATTCGTGGCGGTTTTTGCTTTTCTTCGATTCATCGTTCAATTTCAGTGTCCGTATCTGTGTCATCTTCTATACTCTCTAGCCTCGAAAGGTGAGCAATCACTCATGATTATCGTTCTTTTATTTATTAAATTTGATTTCAATTGAAACGACAATTGAAATATGCTGTTGTAGTTATCTAAATTGTTATATATGCTATTATCTGTAACTGTTCACCTGTGGGATATGACACCATATCCTGTTGTTTATATTTTATTGTTATTTATGATATATGCCTGTTGTTGTATTTTATATTATCTGTTATCACTCTACAAGTTCCCTGTTAGTATAGAAATCACTATGGGTTGAAATGATACATACTCGAACGGACTTTAGAATAAGAGAAAATCGTTATGGGTTGAAATGATAAACCCAAACGATTTTCATTTGAATTAAAATTGGGATTACGGGTCAAAATGATATCTACCCGTATATATTTAAAATTTTGGATTGAAATGATAAATATCCGTATCACTTAACCCTATGATAAATATATATACAGACACCGTTGGTCCATATATATAAATATTTTGAAAATAAATTCTATGGTTTTGGAAAGAAATATATGGTTTTAATAAATGTTGATTTTTAATTTTTTATGTATAAATGGTAATGATATAAATGGATTTAATAATAATATTTAATTTAATTAAGATTGATTTAACACATATAATATGGTTAAGTATTTAAATTTATATTTCAAAATAGATTTTTGAATAAGTTAAGGTTGGGAAGATAATTTGAATTTAGTTGAAATCGTATTCAATAAAGAATTTTATTTAATTAAATCGATTTGAAACTTGTTAAATTTGAGATTTAAGATATGATTTATAACTTGGGTTTGATTTAAGTAATTTAATGAGTATTTCTTGTTTAAATAAATTTAAGGAAATATTTAGAAAAAAAATGTAATTCAAGGCTAGTTAAATGATATTGAATTTATTAAGTGAATATTCCCTGATTAAATAATAATGAAATTAAATCAAGAGCTATATGAAACTGTTAAATTTAACTTTGAAATGTTGAATATTAAAGCTTTGAAATATATTGAAATTTGAATAGTATATTTAGAACTGAATTTAATTGATGAATTGAGCTTTGAACAATTTGAATCTGGAATTTGAAGTTGATTTGAATCGATTTACGAGACTTGAGGAAAATTAAATACTTTACTTTATAAATTATTTAACCTATCTATACTATTTTGGAAAATAGATATATTTGGAATGAAATGATATTTTGGTTTTGAAGTACAAATTAATTTGGAACGACCACGGTGTTATAATGTATATTTCCACCTTGTAGATAGTTCTGAAGATCCTTAGAGGATGGTTATCCCAAACATCCTTTAAGTTACTTGTATTTTAGTTGATATTTCACTTGAGTTGGATTTATTTATATAAGAATGTTAATCCTGACTCGAGTGTTTTGTGTTTTGCTTTACACTCGGGTCAGACCGAGTGATACAGCATTTGAGACTCACCCTTGGAGTTTGGAGCTTCCTTTGGAGATCCAACTATCGCCTCAGCTTTCAGCTCTTCTAGTTGATTTGTCCAGAGAAGTCATCTGTTGTACTGGAGACTTCACTGCATTTGAGATATTCTGTTGTATTTTATTTCTAACTCTGGTGTTTATATAGTAGCTTCATGAACTACTATTTTATCTATTCCGCTGCGTATTATTGTATTACTCTGTGTCTGTGATTCTATGATTGATTTATTTACTGTATATTCTGAGTTTTGCCAAATTTTAAATTAACAATCTGATATTTTGAATTATTCAAGTCAGACATGTGTGGATTATTGTCGATTTGAATGGTCCAAAATACCGGGTCGTTACAGTTGGTATCAGAGCTTTGGCTCTAGGCAAAACTTAGCATATATAGTAAATTTATTTACAGAATCACTTTCGTTCGAGTTTGAATCTCTTCCTTTTGACTTGATTTCCTTTGAACGTTGGAACGTTCCTTGCGGTTCCAAAATTTCATTCTTGTCTCTCCTTATTTGTATTCTTTTGATTCTGGAGTATCCCATAACTCCACTTCGAATAATCTCTATAAGAATAGGCGATCCCACTAATCTTTGAATGATTTGTGAAGGGGTGAAACTCCTTCACAATTGGCATTGATTCACCGGAGATTTCTATATCTTTGGTCTAGATGCCGCTATCTCTTGCGATCGAATGTTGATTTTTCTTGGAATTCTACATCGATCATATTCCTAAAGTCATGGTTGACCCGGTTAAGGTCGTCCGCGACTTGTATAAGTATATCTATCTTCTATTTTGAAATTTAATTATCTCATCTTTGTTTGAGCCTATCTTCGAATCAGAATTCTATTTGATTAGTGTCCCTCTAATTTGAATCTCTACCTTTGTTCTGAAATCCGTTCGTGAATCATCCTTTGAAAATCGGGTTTGTTTGTATTTTTTTTGAAATTGTTTTCTAAACCGAAATCATTATTTTGATAAGTATGATCATATTCTATATATAAAAGTGAAATGTTTTCGATAAAGATTATATACCCTTTTTAAAATGAGAATTTGAGATTTCGAAAGGATTTGTAATTTTGAAAAAATTATATAAGAAATTTGATTTATCTAAAAATGATTTATGACTGAAGGATTTTAAATTTGAAATTCGAAAATTGAACTCCGGTATTTTGAAATTGGTTTTAAGATTTTGAAATATATAATAATAACATGATTTAAAAATATTTTCCGAATAAGAAATGTTTCAAATGATTTTAATGAGTTTCGAAGAAATTTCAAAAGAAGTTTGAGAAAATAGAAGTCCAGAACTCACTTATGTCGCTGGAAAATAATTTCGGTGATGAGTGCACGCATCATCGACATTGATTTTCGAGTTTCAGAGTGGGGGAGAGGCCACTTTAGTAGCATTGCTACGCGAGTGATTTTGCGAAACCAATTTTGATTTCGAATTCCGAAGTAAGATTTGATATTCGAAAGATATATGTATATATATATTTGAAATGATTTGAAGTAAACCGGTGTTCAGTCCTTGAGTTTCGGGTTTGATATAACCCTATCTATTAAAATTGATTTACTGATTTGTTGTTGATTTCCAACTCTTGGATTTGAAAATGATTTCTTCAACTATTTTGAAGGTTCGAGCACTTCCAAATCAAGGTTAACTTTTCAAAGCTAAGTAATTTTGAAAAGTATATAAGTTTGGTATGTATGATTAAAGTATGTAGTGATGATTTAAATAAGTTGGAACTGTTTTGTTAAGTAAATGAATAAGACTATTTTGAATTTTTCTGATATGAAAATTTGATTTGAAATGTTTGAATTTTTTTTTTCATGAAACTATATATATAAGTTGTACGTATGCTGTTTTATTCGCATAATTAATTTGATCCAAGTTTGAGTACACAAGTTCGAGGTGAATTACACCATTTCGTGTTAGGATTTTTCATTCAATTCTTGATGGCGAATATTTGATATGGATTTTGGGCTTGATTCTAGAATTCTCTATCATAGTATATGGCTATGCAAGGAGACTGATGGCTTCTAGTCGAGAAACCATATCGAAGTCCGCATTAGGGAAGTCGAATGGACAATACTAGTTCGAAAGCGAACTTGTGTGATCGAGCGAGCGATCAAATGTGATTCTGCGAAATGATGACGTATGTACATCTTATATCCTAATATCGGTGATATATTTTGACGCTGAAATTGAAAGCTGTCGGGTTAAAATATCTTTGCTTACTAAAAGAAAATTTCCAATTTAAATTACAAAGATATATAGCCCATAAAAGCAAAGATATTCAATCCCATATGGCTCTTCATACAGCGAAATTTATTTTGAAAAATTTGATCCTTATATAAGATGGACCTTATGTAGGTATAAGATTGATGTTGAAAACCATTGATTTTGGAAATGAATTGGTTGACTTAAATTATATTGATTTGGAAATTTGGATTTATTTTCTAAATCTATTATTTTGGAAACTCTGAAACTAAAGATATTTAATTTGAGAAGAAATAATTTGGTGAAATTGTATAAGATTTTGAAATTGAACTGATATTGAAACAAATTGAAATTTGAGAACCTTGTGTTACTAAATACTTGATTTGGGAGTTATCGAACTTATATAAAATTGATTTGTATAAGTATGATGTTGATTCGAAAACTATGGATTTGAAAAGGTACTCAATTTGAAAAGTGAAATCTTATATAATTGAAGTCTATATAAGTATGATTTGATATACTTTTGATTTTGGAAAAGTATTTGATTTGAAAATTAAATCTTATATATAATGGATTTTATATAAGTACGATATTTGAAAGTGATTTGAAAAGGTACTATATGATACATATTTTTGAAGTAAAGATATGGAAAGTGCCTTCTGCTTGATATCCGATTTGTGGCCACATCTTGGATTCATTCTATCGATATTATTCTCTCTGATTTTTGGTTTTCCGGATATGATACTCGAGTGTCCTTCGAATTCCATGGCGTTACCCATGGTCTTACGATCGTGACTGCATAGCGCAACTGCCTGGCTGAGTCTTGCCTAGGGGTACGGATTGTTTCCTGGGGGATCCAGGCGTAACCATTGTGTATCCTGCAATCTGTGTAGGTCGCGAATAGTAGCGCAACTACTTGGCTGAGTCTTGCCTGGGGGTACGGATTGTTTCCTGGGGGATCCAGGCATAACCATTGTGTATCCTGCATTCTACTAGTCATCATGGCGTAACTCGCAGGGCTGAGAAAGCTTACGGATATGGATTGTTTCCTGGGGGATCCAGGCGTAACCATTGTGTATCTGCGAACCATGGTTAGACAAAGGTTTTGTTTTTTTTGTTTGGATTGTACTTTCCATATCTGTTTTTTTAAAAGTTTTTCCAGTATTTTCACTGGGTGTTGAAACAGGTCTACTAAGTACCTGGAGAATTCTAGTTTTGCGCTTGATCAACGCACTACCAGAGTCTACAGGAACAAGGATAAACTTGTTGAAACATCGAGTTATAAAAGTATTTTATTATAAAGGTATTTTCAATAAAGAAATTCTGTATTAATATTTGAAATTGAAATTCTTATGGTTTGAATTAATTATTCATGCCCGATACTATTCTTTTGAATCTATCTTATCTGCTCAGCTTATTTATTCACCTATATTCTGTTTTTCCTAGTCCTTCTTCTTTTCCTTGTTGACTATATCCTTTTAAATATTGTTTATTTATATATTATATGGTTTAATAGAAATTTTTTTTAGTATTATAAATATTTTAGAAGTTATTAATTAAATAAAACATATTTAAAGTAAATGATTAGTGATAATAGTTGGAAAATATCTTAAGATAAATTAATAAATTTATGAATTACAGATTTAATGTTTTCAATAGCTTCTTTGTAAATATAAGTAATGATGTAAATAATTGTTTTCGAACATGTTCATAGTTATAAAAGTGATATTTAAACATATAAATGGTATTTATAAAGGAAGTAAGAAATTTTACAAGTAGGTTTGAAAAATATTAAAGTATTGAATATAATTGAATTGCAAATGAAGTTTTCAAATAAATATTTCAAGTAAAATTTATATAGTTTAAATTAATTGTTTATCCTTGTCTTTTAATCTTTTCTGTCTGGTTGTTTCTATTCTCCTACCTTTTCGGGGACGAAAAGTTTTGAGTGGGGGAGAGTGTAACGACCCATAAATTTTGATTGTTTTTATAACGTATTTAACTGAATTTTGTGAAATTTTTAAATAATTGAATTTTGAAATAAAAATTTATTATTTGGAATACGTCTATTTAAACATAGCAACTGGTAAATTTTCATCTAATAATATTGAATTTTATTTTATTGTATAATTTTATTTCAATTTAAATCAGTTAAAATTGATGATAATAAATTTATTTCAAAACCTGAATATTTTTCTATAGAAAATTTCTAAATCTTCTTGTGAGTCAGATGTCATCTTTCGTTTTTCCAAATTTGGACTTCTATTGCTCCGTTTATCTTATTTCTGACAAATTAGCAGCATTTTCGGTACCGATTATCGACTTTTGATCGAATGATCGTACCACAGATATCCATATACCGTTTTGATCGTCCCGTCGTGCCGATCTCCACGGTATATTTATTTCTATGTTTTGAGGTCCGGTACGCGACGGAAACGATAAAACGTTCCGTTGTAACAGTACCCAAATTTGTGGCTTTTCACTGCCGTTTATTTTTCAGATCTAAACGTGCAGCCCTAGCATGATAATAAATGGCCTTATTAACTTTTGCTAAATCAATGGCCGTTTCAATTTATTATTTGCCGGTACGTTTATTCGGGGCTCTCCATTTCTTACCGTTTGCACCTTATAAACAAATATTTCAACTTTATATATTTGGTTCCTGTAGCCACGTTTACAGCTGTTTCTCCACCTTCCCATCTTTCTCTTGTCCATCCTTTATTTTCCCAGACCTTCGCCAAAAATGACTACCGCATCCCCTTACAAGCGCATCCACCATCGTTTCTTGCTCTCCTTCATCCTTGTCTCGTCGATCACCCCTCCGCCGCTGCCCCACCTCCACCTCGTCGATCTCCAACCGCATCTCCCATTACCTCCTCCACGAGATCCCACGACCGAGCTTCTCCTCCCCTACT